>OX439463.1:6282500-7767500 GCA_949320045.1 Scotopteryx bipunctaria
CTTTTTAACGGGTGGTCCGATTTGCTTGAAACTTGATTTGGATTATTTCAATACAATTTGAAGAAGAATTTTGAAGTGCAACCGAGAACTCCTCTACGCGAGTGAAACCGGGCGTCCCACTAGTCTTTGATATGCGAGGTACCGCTCGCGTGACTATTATAGGTAAATTATAATCAATGTTTTAGAAATCGGCTATCAGACAACGGATGTAGAACCAAGTTGTTAAAATATAGATCTACCTGATTGGTGTTCAAACCATTATTGTATTACTAGCTGCCGCCCGCGGCTTCGCTCGCTTGGTACCCGGATAAAAATAGCCTATATGTTAATCCAGCACATGTACTTTGTATATTCCAAGTTTCATTCAAATCCGTTCAGCCGTTTAGGCGTGATTGAGGCACAAACATCCAAACATCCAATCCCACAAACTTTCGCATTTATAATATAAGTAAGATAAGTAAGATTCATTCCGTGGCATAGTCTCCTATCCGCTTTAGACGCGAAGTGACCAGAAGGTCACAGTTAATAAAATAATAATAGTCCTCAATAAGGAATTGTTATTGCAAGGTGTAATTTTAATGAACGTTTAAAAAGATGGTTCAATTAGGTATATCTCAAAATGAGTTCAATGATAATTAATTGAAATGAGTTGCTATCAGACACTTGAAAGAGGTATTGCGTTTGCCTTTATTCTGCCTTCGTTTTTTAACTAAGAGTTATTGTTTTATTTAAGTGCTGAAAAATCTAATCTAGAAACCATACTGACATTTTTAAGTCAGGAAAGGATAGACGATAGGGTAAGTTTAAGTAAACATTTTTTCAGTATGTGTGAAAGAGACTTAAAAGGAGTTGCAATCACGAATTCCGCAAATGATACACACAATGTTATGAGTTACTAGCTGCCGCCCGCGGCTTCGCATGCGTGATACCTGGATAAAAAATAGCCTAGATGTTAATCCAGTACGTGTACTATGTATATTCCAAGTTTCATTCAAATCCGTTTAGCCGTTTAGGCGTGAAAGAATAACTATAGGCTACTTTTATCCTGGTACCACGCGAGCGAAGCCGCGGGTGGAAGCTAGTTATCCAAAACATGTCTACTTAGTATTCACATACCAATAACACACAAAAAAATGTTTAAAGTAAAAATCGAAATATTTAAAATGGGCCCTATTTTGTTTTGAGTAGTGTATTAATATTTTGAGATTTACTTTAAATCCTTTCATCACACTGGTTTTAAGGAACTAGTGACACGATTAGTAGAAGGTAGTAGTAATATTTTTTTAAGTTCCAAAATGGACTTTCAGCACCATGGTTTGGGAACCAGTGAACCTCACCGAAGTTTGTCCAGCCTATAGCCAAATCACAGCTTGTTCATACTTTGGGCACGTCCTTCTCAACTTCATGGCTGATCTCTTTGGCGGCTCCATTGATACAAGACTCCAAGCAGATCTAGAAACCAGCGGATACGACAAATACGCGACCTACGATTATATAAACCCTTATAGGAAAACGAAAAGAGAAGGAAGATATAGCAAGGATAAGAAAAGTTATGAGAGCGAAAGAGATGACTACGACTTTATAGTGGTTGGCGCAGGATCGGCTGGGTGCGTGGTCGTGCATAGACTGGTGGAACGAGGTCTCAAAGTAAGTTGGAAAACCTTTTTGAATAAGTATCAAGGAGTAGAAGCAACTTAATTTGACCATGATTGTGAATGCCCGGCTAAGATGCAAGTGCGGATTCGATTCCCGCTGCACAACCGGATGTTGTGGCACCATTGCATTCTGATACCCACGCACGACACATACAATCCTTGAGTCTATTGAAATAGTCGCTATTATCAATAGAATTTACTAGTAACGTATTTAATTAAATATTTATCAGCTGCCAAAATTGTCTGCAATTTTCTTACGAATGCTGAGCACGCCTGTCATTGGTGCAATTTCTGTAATAGTTTTTTTAAGAGTCCTTATCAATTTTAATTGTGTATTGTGTTGTTGGCGTATAAGAGTAGAGTAAACTAATAAAAGCGAGCTTAGCATTTTGTATTCTCTTTTTAATGTACCTAACTTTAGTGTTGTATTTTTCTATGGACCTGTGTCTGAAATAAAGTTTTATTATTATTATTTTGTGCAATAGACTAATAAATTATCCTACTAATATTAGAAACGCTGAGTATTGGAATAATAGGTATATAGGCTACTTTTTATCCGGATACCACGCGAACGAAAGCTATAGGTAGGTATAGTAAATTTTATTTGCAGAATGATATATAGTATAGATCAATAGATTATTATGTAAACAGTATTGACAGAACGGACTGGACAAAATAATAACAATATTAATACGTGTACGGTATTATGATTTCATTCATTCCACTGAATCGTGTCCATAAATTTATAACCTTTACCGAAGCAAAGGCATTCAAAAACATAATTAGACTCATTTGAGTGTTCCCCTCCACGGAAATCTTTAGTAAAAGGCGAAAGATTTGTACGTGTTGAAGGGAAACCAGAGTTACTGCTAAACGACTCAGCCAAACGGGTCATCAGACGCCGTGTGTTTTCGTCAGCGCGATTCAGCTTTCGGTAAATTTTAGCAGCGACATCTAGTTGTGAATTTCGAACTAAAACCACAGACTACTTACAAATTACTATCGAGTCACGCATACTATCTCTCGTCTTGTAAAATCGTTGTTTCTCATTTCGTGAAGTTTTCTTATTATTTTCTGTTATCTAGGTTTTACTCCTAGAAGCGGGGGGTGAACAACCTGACATCACCCTTATTCCTGGCATGTCGACTTCGTTCCTAGGGTCCAACATCGACTGGAACTACTTCACGAAGCCTAATAGAAAGTCCTGCTTAGGCAATTTGGACCAAAGATGTTCTTGGCCAAGGTAAATCAGAGTAAAAAAGTCCCATAAGTGACAACATTAGTGTAAAGGTATTTAGTTTGGTAAATACTATGAAAATTAAGAGATTGAATGGCATTCGATTACAGTTTTATAAATAAGCAAATAAGACTTCTCTGCTTAGTGCAATTTTTTATCTCTTTATACCTATTTTTTAAGCTTTCGCGATTTATTCACATATATATTTAAAGTATAAATAACAGGACCTTACAAGCGCTCGTGGCGTAGGCGTAGCTTGCTTAGACGTTCTTGATTGATCGTTGAAGTTAAGCAACGTTGTACGCGATCATAATTTGGATGGGTGACACAGGGAACATGACCCCCTCCCTCTTCCCCCCAAAATCGTACACGTCAAATTGAAAAATCTTCTAAAAATTTACAAAATATAAAAAAGTAATTTTCTGCCCCTAGCCGCGATGCCAATAAAAATAGAAGGCTTCCATTTGTTATAATATAACAAATGGATATTGCACGTAGGTATTATATTATAATACGTGCAATAAAATTGTGTATTGTGATTTGTGCAATACATTTTGATTTACACGACATATTCTAATAATACTGACCCCCTCCAAAATTTCAGGTTGCGACCGCGCCTTTGCATGTATTGATTGTTAACAAGTAATCCGCTATGTTGTTGAACGCATTTCAGAGGTAAAGTCATGGGAGGCAGCAGTTCCATCAACTCCATGTCGTACATAAGAGGCAGTAAAGTAGATTATGATGACTGGGCAGCGATGGGCAACGAAGGTTGGAGCTACGATGATGTGAGTTTCAAGCACTAATAAAAAGATCTTCCAATTATCTTTTTAATATCTACTCTGTCAGCGCAATGATGCAGTTTACTTATCCCCTCTCCAATGCAGTCTCTTTTATCTTATTTATTTTTGATTACCAACGAAAGCAACGAAAGTTACACAATTTTTCTGAACTTAACTGCACTTCCAATTATAGGTGATCACTGCATGCACATTACTTTTTACTTCTTTGAACTTTAAACTTTTATTTCGTAAAATGACATGAGAAGTCGCTTCTTGCTTTAGCTGGCTCTTGTACTTAATTTTTGGCCTTCCTACCAAAAACACTTAGGTGTTCCAAATAGATAGAAATCTAAAATTGTGCCGAAGCTAGAGAAATTGAATCATAGCGCCTGCTGTAAAAGTAACAGCAATCACGTACACAAGTTTTGCTATTAAAAATACACGGGCTCGTTGCCACTACATACATGACATAAAATCACGCCTGTTTCCCATAGGGGTAGGCAGAAATCACGGATCGCCATTTGCTACGATCTTGACATACTTCTTTCGCTTCATTTTCTAACCTATTTTTTATTAACAGGTACTACCCTACTTCAAAAAATCGGAAAATAACCTAAATATCCACTCCCTGGACAAAAAATATCACGGAACTTGCGGAGAACAGTCCGTGTCTCATCTTCCATACATTGACAGGCCTGCGTTCATGATGACAAAAGCTTTCAACGAGAGAGGCCTGCCACTAGCTGACTACAACGGTGAGAGCCAGATCGCCTCTATGCAAAGCCAGACTTTTTCAGCCTTCGGAGAAAGAGTATCCACAAACACTGCCTACATCCAGCCTATTCGCTACAAACGTAAAAATTTGACTGTCAAAATCAAATCTGAAGTAACCGACATACTTATTGACAAAAATAAGAGGGCTTATGGGGTTGTGTACGTAAAGAATGGAGTGAAACACACTGCGAGAGCCAAAAATGAGGTTATAGTAAGCGGGGGAACGATCAACTCTCCTAAACTACTGATGCTGTCGGGAATAGGCCCTAAGAAGCATCTAGAACGCTTAGGTATTAACGTGGTTGTGAATTTAGCTGTAGGCTACAATCTACACGATCACGTCACCTTTAATGGATATTCTATAGCCCTTCCCAAAGAAAATTCAACACGTGTTAGCCAGAAGACGATTATACGCGACATTCTGGATTATAAGCTGAATGATAGGAACGGACCTATTTCGGGCAACGGTGCAGTAAATTCCATAGCTTTTATAAAGTCTGAGCCAGATTTACCAGCTGCTGATGTCCAATACCAGTGCAATAACGTGATATTGAAGGAGTATCTGTCCAACCCAGCGTTGTATCAGAGCATTACAACATATCCTACCGCGTATTACGACGCTATTATGCCTCGCACTGAGAACCTTGTACCAAAAAGCCGAGGAAGGGTTTGCCTGAACGAATCAGACCCTTACGGCTACCCGATCATAGATCCGAAGTACTTCGACGATGTTACGGATTTGATCCCTCTTATCAAAGGGGTAAGGTTCCTTTTGAGTTTAGAAAACACCAAGGCTTTCAAGGACATGGGCGCCCGTTTCTACAAAGAGACTCTGCCTGGTTGTAAGGACTATGAATGGGGTACAGATGAATATACTGTATGTTTGGCCAGAACATACACATCTTCTACCTACCATCCTGTTGGGACCTGTAAAATGGGCCCGCGTTGGGACAAAACAGCTGTTGTTGATCCTAGACTGAGAGTGTACGGAGTCAAGCATCTTAGAGTGATTGATGCTTCAATCATGCCTAAAGTTGTGAGAGGGAATACAAATGCTCCTAGTATGATGATCGGTGAAAAGGGAGCTGATTTGGTTTTGGAAGATTGGGGAATAAAAATAAAAAAATTAAGTGCGAGTAAAATTCGCACACGAAAGGTTCCGTACCATCATACATGTAAATAAATGTTTCATTGTATGGGGCCTCTTTTTATTTTTATTATTTGTATAGCATCAGCAATAGAAATTATGCACTCTGTGAAAATTTCAACTCCCTCCCTACCTATTACGTACGGTTCATGATACAACCCGCTGACAGACGGACGGACGAAAGGACGGACAGCGAAGCCTTAGTATTATGATCCCGTTGGCACCCTTTAGGTACGGAACCCTAAAAAGAAAACATGTATACTTTATTAAAACGACACTATTGATTGTCTTACAACTAAATTCTTTAAACCATTCTATAAATTCAGTATAGCTTTCGCCAACGTCCATACCACGTTGAAAACACCGGTTCTCGTCCGATCACCGAAGTTAAGCAACGTCGGGCGCGGTCAGTACTTGGATGGGTGACCGCCTGGGAACACCGCGTGATGTTGGCTTTTTGCATTATAGCATCAAAATCTACATAGTAAATATTTTTTTTATAAAAACTCACTGCAAATAAAGTGTGAATTGATATGAATTGATCTCTTTAGGCCTAAATTTTCATCAACTTCGTCTCATTTGGTTATCTGATTATAAATTTTTTTGGGTAATATTTTCTGCAATATTTCCTTCAACTTTTAGGTAGGTTCCTCTTACTCTTTCAAAATGCTGACAAGTGAAATCTATCAAGGACGCAGACGTCGCGGGCTACAGCTAGTTATATTGAATAGGGAAAGGTAGGTATTCATTTAGATTATTAGGTATTTTATTGTTATTAATAAACCAGATGGAAATGTTTGGTTGTGAAAATAAAATCATTGTTGCTCCGAGAACATTGTTTATTCATTCATATTTCTAAATAATTTTACATTATTAAAGTATAAAAACTCCCGACTTATAATCACCTTTTCTTATCCCGTTTTTTGTAATTTTAAATGTTTGCATTATCATGACATAGTTACTAAACGTAAATAAGGAAAAGCCATTGAGCAATATGCTCGATGGGAAAAGCCAATTTGGCGTTATGATAATTTATTATCAGTATCTAATTTTCAAGTTAGACTTCAAATAATAATATTTACTACCCCATTATTTACATGCTAAATACAATCTGATCATCTTCGTATTTACAATAGGAATAAACTTAACCTTGCGGAAATAGTTCAACTATTGTACACTAGATGGCGCTAGACGCCGAAGCCGACAAATGCCTACTGGCATAAATGAACCAAAATGGTATAACTCTTTCTCGACAAAATTTCCATGTCGTTTTCACTTCTCAGGCAGCTTGATGACTGGGATCTGAGCAAATCCCCAGGTGCTTTCGCAGTGGTCGATCAGGTTCTTTTCGGCGTCCGAAAGAGCGCTGAGATCTATTTCCTGGCTGTCGCTAAATGGGTCTGTGTATGGATAGTGGACCAACACGCAGCTAAAGTCTACTGCAGATGTTCTGCAGCCGAGCATTTTTCTCATTTTAGCTTCAGAATCCACCTGTGGACAAGGTAAAAAAACTGTTAGTTGGTACCTACAATTTACAATAAATAAATATTCCTTGTCGATACATAGAAGAATGTATGCAAAAAAATTAGAAACCCGCCAAATTATATTGACCACAATTTTTAGGATACATCTTAGGCAAATGGCATCTGTCAAAGACTGGATGAAAAGAACAAAAGGCGGGCTCCGGTAGCTCATTCATGACATGCAGCAGTAGGCTACAGTGAATTGATGCTGGTGATGGAACATCAACTAAAAGAAAAAATAAATAAAGTTACTTACTTTGATGGTATAAATTTCATGCTCCGCGCAAAATGCCTGCAACAGCACTTCTTGCATGTGCGTCGCGCTGTCTCCCGGAGGCGCTGCCGCCGTGAGACAGAACAGGGCTCCATTGCAGTTGCTTGAAAGGTACTGAATCGCAGGGAGGAGGCCGACAGTCAGCCTCTTCTCCGCGTAAGCCCTTCGAAGCACCGATTGGATGCATTGGCTGAGTGGACTGGAACAATGCAAATTCACTGTTAGAAAACTATGCACTTAATCTTCACGAACTTGAACCCCAGTTTTTCGAAGTTATTAAATAATTCATTGAGTAATTTGGAACCTAGTTTATAAATTTATTATTTAAAGTTGAAAGAATCACTGTTTTAATAATCTAACTACATAGATATCTGTGAGATTCCAAAGAGTACCTAGTTAACTAACTTGAACTTATCACATTAAGAGAATTATAGTTACTTGGTTATTTTAGTTACCAGTTATTTGGAATGTCGGAAGACCTCTTTTTCTAAGCTAATATCAATTAACACTTAGATTTATTTGGGGTTTTGTTAAACATTTCACAATGTTATAAAATTTACCTTTTAGCAGCCATTCCACTGAAGGACTCCGCTTTCACAGGTATCACTGACTCGTTGTACATGTTCGAAGTTCTGATACTCCTGAATTTGGTACGTTCACTGATAGTATTCACTTTCCCGATTGTAGGAATAGTTACGTTCCTGTTCTTAGGAATGGTAACCGACACTGGTAGCACTTCACAAAACAGCAACTGCTATCCACAAGTGGCTATTGAACTTGTTTAGAGCGATATGTCACAATGATTTCACAACTTTGTTCACAAATCCGACGTGCTCTCTCTCTGAGCGTTTGAGAAAATTGTGAATCATTCATTGCCGACCTCACTTTTATAGCCTTTGACGCTCATGCGCGATTTGGTGCAGCTGTGTGTGTGGCGCCCGCTCAGTACCGCTGGAGATTCCGTGAAAACCGCCTGTATTATCTCATGTGTGAGTGATTTGTGTTTGTGTGTCGTGTCAATATAGGAGTGTATAACATGGTGCGTTGTCTGTGTGCGTTTGATAGCGCGAAGCGTGGCCTGTCCCAACACGTTTGTATATAAACCACTTTAGTGAGAGACTCCACGCCTCTCCGCTATAATAGTAACAAAGGCAGCGAGGGGATTTTTAGATATTTTGCACAGCTCTTTAAAAAGATAAGGTTATCGATGCAAGGCGGTTTGGAATTCCCGCGTGGTTTTTACTCGGGCGGAGGAAAGAAACTGCAAGTTGTTTTGTAATTTGGGTTTATTTTCTGTTCACGGATACTGAACTGCATAGCTTTTGCAATTCACAGGTTTGCGAATGGTATTGACGTAAAAACTGACCTACTTAAGAGAAAATGGATAAACAAATTAGCAAGGACTCTAAGAGTCTTGATCTAGTTCTTCTGTCTATTTTCAAAGAGCATTGACCTATATTCTATCAGGCTGACCTTCTTCGTCTACAATGTTATCGTTATCAAAGCATTTTCACATTGTTGACTTTAATAATCATACATGTGCTCCGTTTTATTACTTAATTCCGTATGTGCTGTGCACGTGTATTATAAGATGAGTTCGATGACTTAGGCATGCGTTGTTTGATGATGATGCGTGGTTTTAAAGAACTAGTGACACGATTAGTAGTACCTTACCTAGTAGTTTTAATATTAGTTTAATATTTACTTATCTACAATGTTGGAATGGATTCTCTTTGTTATTTCCTTCTTGGTCGATTCACGTAGCTTGAAAAAGTCTTATTTATCTTAGATTTTAAAATCAGTTTACTATTTTCATCATCAAACGATTTTCATGTAGCCTATTTTGACTGGTCAGTGGTCACGTGTAACAGTACTGTACAATTTTTGCGAACTGTTTCTTACAAAGCTTTTCGTATTCGATGTCGATATTAATTAAATATCAATAAGTTTCTCCTTAATAACTTTACTATGAGGACCTCAGATCAAATAAGATGAGGACACAATCTAACGTACAATGTGAATTTATTGCCCAATACCTAATCTATTTTATTGTTATTGGGTCAGCATGACTATACAAAATATAAATAACAAAAATTTGTGGAGCAAAGAACTCTGTCCATTAAATCATAACAAAATCAATGCGATGATAACAATTGAAATTTTTCATCAGCTCGACCCATGTGTGTGAGTTATGAGACGACTTAACGATTTTCTTGTCTGGGTTGGGTCAAGATCTCAGATCAAATAAAAGAATTCCTTTATTAATTTGATCTGAGGTCAAGATATATTAATTTTGTAACGTATTTTTGTTATCATACTTAAATGGAAAAATTCAGGGGGCGACTCCTTTATTTTGCAAGTAAATTTTTAGAATTGTAAATATTCCAATAATTTAGCGATAATGTTGTTTTGATCGAATTGGGTAAACCCAAGTAAATTACTGTTGTTTTTAGTAGCAATAACATCAATTACAATATTATGTAAGCTGCGTCTAGGTCTGCAGTGGATTTGTTTGTGTGTTTGATGGACAAGGACGTCATAGACATTATTTTTCTAAAAATAAGGTGTTATTTGCGCTATTTATGAAATTAACTAGTACCTATTTTATGGTTGTTATGAAATATGAGACTTACGACGTCATACAAAAACATAAATATTTTCAATTTGAGTGTATTATAAACACAAATGATACACCATAACGATTGAGAGTGTTTTCTATAACTTCCCAAACCCCTGAGAAAAGTAGCTAGCTAGTCGGTTTCTAAGTACATTTTAATCTGCGGGATTGGCCCTGACTCTTGTTCCTGTGAGCGACAACGCCGACGCTATGACGGAGGCCTTTAGGCGGCCTAAAAACTCCGTCACTAGAGTTGGCCACTGGCTCATTCGAACATCATCAACGCCGACGCTCGTCGAACATCGATATCGATAGAACACTACAAAATCGGTTTCTTCCCGTCCTTTGTGACCTTGGACGAATAAAATCGTCCAAGCTTGTGACCCAGTAACGAGCGGCTAACGAGAACTGATACCGATTCTGCGGTGTTATGAGAAATTTCATCGGTTCTTGGGGTGGTTCCCAGAACTTTGGGCTACCTAGCATTTGAATAGTACCTATTGCTAGAATTGTTTATTGCTTGTTTTGTCTTTACTGCCTGATTTTCATGGAATTTAGCTGTTTTCTGTATATAGGGGAAAAGTTTAGTAATTTGAAAACAATATTTGGTTGGATTTATTTATTGAATTGAATACATTATCGCCACAGAATAATAGTATGATAAATCAGTATGTCAGTAAAGAAGAAAAAATGCAAAAAGCCAACATCACGCGGTGTTCCCAGGCGGTCACCCATCCAAGTACTGACCGCGCCCGACGTTGCTTAACTTCGGTGATCGGACGAGAACCGGTGTTTTCAACGTGGTATGGACGTTGGCAACAAGACATTTGAATTTTTGAACCATATAATTATGTTCCATATCAGTCCATAGTATACCTAGATAGATAATGATAATTCTTAGACATGGTAAAATCTTTAGACATACATAACATGCATACTTCTCTGCTGGACTAGGAGTAAGAAAAAATATATAATGCGTCCAGATGCTTCTCTCCGAGCATGTCGTAAAAGTCGACTAAGGGATAGTGTCCACCAACATGATGAGATACGACAAGCAAGTGTTCCCAAGGAGGGTTGACGTCAGGCAGGCGGCCGGTCATAAAACACCTTAGCCAAAACTCTTACAGCATTATCCTAGGTTCATGCTGTGCCGACCTCACATAGAGTGGGATAAGGGCAGGAAGATGATGATGAACCTACATACAAAATTAGTCGATTTGTATATTTTGCAAAGATTTTGTTTTATATTTCTTTTCCTTCTGACGTTGATTGTAGATTCCTACGGTAAACACTGACGTAGACTATACTGGTTTTAGAATGTACGCCAGGTCACCAGCTGCTATATTTACCTACTAATAATGTGTTAGGTAGGTACTATGTATTATCTACCAGTGGATCGGCTCGCAACTTTGTTCGCGGTGGTAGGCTAAGTTTATTTTTCAGGGAAACTTCATTTTCCGCTGCGTCCTCCAGTGGTTTTATTTCTTCGTACACTTCGTGGAGAAATTCATAATGCACCCCTCCACCAATTACGAGGAAATAGCTACCTACCCTCCAAGTTTCTTGCTTCTAGGACTTATGGTTTAGGCGAGTGAGTCAGACAGTCAATCAATCAGTCAGTAACGTAAGAGTTTTATAAAGGTAGATAGATAGGTATAGTTTATTTACAAACAGTCTCAAACAACATAGCAACAGCGCTTTGAGGAAAACCTTCCTTAGCTCTTGCGTACATGAGTCGTAATCCTTGAAAGTTTTGAGGAAAAATTATGTGACGTAGAATTATATCCTTCAAGAATTTTGACGTCATGTGATGTCAGGCAAGATAATATAAACAGAAAGAACCAAACTTCCTAAAGTAGGTACAACAGTATTACACAATTGACTTGATAGACAAAAAATATGGGAGGTAAAAGTATTTCGATTTATATATTAAAATTAAATTAATTAAAATTAAAATATTAATATTCCTCTGAAAAAAATTTGCGTGGACGGGTCTTGAACCCGCAACCTCGGCCTTACCGTGTCGGCGTGCTATTCAGTAACGCCACCGAGCCGGTCGGCGTCAACACCGACTTATCAAAAACTAGCTGCTGCCCGCGACTTCGTACGTATGTAGTACATTATTTTGTTCTCTAATCAATAGTTTTCGCAGCGCACGCCAAAAACTATTTTGGGTTTTCTACCTTGGGTTACAATATTGCAATTTTTTTACGGATCCCTAATTTTTTTGAAAATATATTATAGGCTATACTGGTCCCTGATAATGTAGCTTTCTATTGGTGAAAGAATTTTTTAAATCGGTCCAGTAGTTTCGGTGCCTATTCGTTACAAACAAACAAAAAAATCTTTCCTCTTTATAATATTAGTATGATATAGTACAGGGACTGCCCTGTACCCACTTTTGGTCATTGTACCCAATTTTGCATTGCTCAAAGTAAATCTCATCATCTTCCTGCCCTTATCCCGCCCGCTCTATGCGAGGTCGGCACAGCATCCTCTTCTTTAATTTCCTTCTGTCAGCCGTCATCCTCTGTATATACTCACTCCTTTCAAATAAATCTCATATCAATGTCAAGATAATGTATAAGTCTAGCTCCATTTGGCAAGGTTGCAGTCAACGAAATGTTACACAATGCTGGCAACGTGGGTCCGACCAGGTCCGGCTACGCGATTGTCTACGTGCAATTATGCCTTGGACTAAATTAGTTCCTCTGTTTCTACACGTGTTATGAAGATAGCATACGTTCTAATGGGATGGGCATAGCAACAAGTAATCATAATAAAACTTGTAGTTAGGTACTCTTGAATATGGACGCTGACGCTGTATAAATTATCTACTGTAGGTATGGTAAAAAGGCCTTAGTTTTTTTAGTGTAGGTTAGGTATGTTACCTACCTACGAATTAGAGACCGCTAATAATTATTAATTTGTGTACCTACATTGGAATCATAGATTTATTCCTACATGACCCCCCCCCCCTCCCAAATCGTACACACGTCAAATTGAAAAGTCTTCTAAAAATTCACAAAATATAAAAAAAAAAACAATTTTCTGCCCCTAGCTGCGATGCTAATAAAAATAGGCTTCCATTTGTTATAAAATATGTGCAATAAAATTGTGTATTGTGCAATAACATCTTATTTACTCGACATAATTCTGTTATTAGTGACCCCCTCCAAAATTACAGGCTGCGACCACGCCTGTCATCTCAGTACTGTACCCAATACGCTCGGTACCCTTCCATCTACTCTTATCACTCGTCAACGTCATCGAAGCGCTCTTGATTGATCGTTAAAGTTAAGCAACGATATGCGCGGTCACAAGTCGGGATGGGTGACCGCAAGTGGCATTACGAGCTGAGCGCCTCCATGCTCGATGAGGCGGCCTAAGAACTCTGTCACTAGAGTTGGCCACTAGCTCATACGAACATAATACCGTCATCTCAGTAGCCATTCCAGTACGACGACTTCAGTGGCGTGGCGGGCGTGTGTTCGGCTGAGACGCAACGCCACGTATAATAACAACACACGTAGGTAGGTAGGTACTGCCACCGTGGTTTCGGCCACGCGGAAGCCTTCTACGTGACTACATTGTCATTTGGCCCACTGTACTACTTAAATACGTTAACACTTTTCACTAAGCTTATGTGGACACGTGGACTATTGCACGTGGGTGAGTGAGTACATGATACATGGCACGGAAGCTATTAAACTCTATTAAATCAATATTTTTTAAAACAAGCTTTTATTTAAATGCTCTAAAAAGTTCAAAATAAAATTTAATTGTTTATAAAATAGGTAAATCTCGCGACAAGCTTTTGTATATTATTAATAAGTTGTGTAATATGGGTTTGATTTAATTTAAAACGAAATTATATATTTTTATACTTGTTTATCTTACAAAACAAAAAATACGTTTATCCCGCTCGAAGGACCAAAACTTGGTTCAATTGCATAATGTTTATTAAAGATTTATTTATTGAACAAAATCCACAGATCTTAAAATTAAAATATTTATAATCTTACTTTAACAAAGCCAATACCGGATTCACATTTTATGGATAAGATATATTGACATATTCCGTGTAACAGTGTCAAACAATCATCCTTAGATTAGATTAAATGGACTAGCCTACTACACTGTAGGCACAACATACAAACAGACTTACCTACTTAAACAGTGTTTTGGTGTGGACAATATATTGTAGGAAAGTAAACGAACTATTAGGCCTTTACAATCTAGACTAGTATTTTCGCTTGCGGGCGCGGGCTGCAAGCAGCCCGCGAGGATGTTGTTTCTTAGAGGAGACCCTCAAAACCCTTGGAACCAAAATTTCAGTCCAATCGGACAAACCGTTTCGGAGATACAAGCAAGAGGGGGTGAAAATTGGGGGGGAAGGGGGGAATTTTTTATAAAATTTTACTCGCCATCCTATTCTCTATACGAATCCACTTGAAAAAATCCCATTTCACGAGTCATTTCGGAGAACCATTAGAAGGGGGGGTCAAAAGTTTTTTTTATTATGTAAGGATGGGAACTCCCGTATCTGTTTAATTGGGTTATTAAATTTACTAGTTCCTATTCGTTGCTACATTCGCAATACCGCTCAGGATCTCAAGCAAAATACTAACTTTAAAATAAATGAATTTGAATTATAGAATTTAGTTGAAGTCATAGATTCAGGATATTACCTAACTCCTTATTCAGGTATATTTGCTTATACAATAGTTGCATCATTTGATTCAATTTGTTTATGAATCCTGTTTACACCTAGCTTTAGTAATTTCCAACACAAATAAGGGGTATCACGAGTGTTGATCTACCTACAGTTTGCAGATAAATATTTTTATCAGTAGCTTATTATATACTTTGTAATATTTCATCATCACAAACAATGTTATTTTTTAATATAATATCATTGATCACAAATGTAATGAGTACCTGGGTACCTAGGTAAAATAATCCCTTGATCGAATTTCGCTTATTTCCAAGAACGTGCAAGTTTTAATAAGCGCCTTTTATTTGATACTAGCTGCCTCCCGCGGCTTCGCTCGCGTGGTACCCGGATGAAAAATAGCCAATATGTTAATCCAGCACATGTACTATGTATATTCCAAGTTTCATTCAAATCCGTTAAGCCATTTAGGCGTGATTGAGGCACAAACATCTAAATATCCAAAGAAGTAAGATTGAACTTAATATTGCTATCAATCAGCACAAAATACAAAACTAGTAGAGCGGCCTGCTACTTTTTTCAGAGTTGAGTTTTGTTCTTTAGTCCTCTAGAAGCTGAATTTTGGGAATTCCTTTCTCACTTCGTTCCTACACCATCTAAGGAGTATACAGTCCATGTTTTATGCTTCTAGGACTTATAGTTTGCGGCGAATTATGGCTGTGTGTTGATTCTATCTATCTAGTCGTGTCACTAGTTCTTTCGAACCAGTGTGTTGAAAGGATTTAAAGTGCGCCTCAAAGGCTCCTTTCCTGTGTGTTGATTAATTTAGATTACTTGCATCAACAAGCATTACTTTTAGGTATTACAATACAACAACTAGCAATGAGTACGATCTGTCGGGTTAGATATCTTTGTTTTGGTATTTACTCAACATTGTGAAATGCTTTCCACAGAAGTTGATAAAAATAATCTTGGCGCTCAACATATAGGTACGTAAGATTTTGTTAGCAAGAATGCTAAAAAAAACTAAGATAAAGTCAATATCTCTTGTAATCTCCAATTTGCACGTGAACTGATAAACCGATTTCATTTGATAACCTAGGCTTTATCAAGTTTACGTGAATTTTTTGAAAGGAATTTGTTTATCGAGTCCAAAATCTAAGTACCTACCTACCTACCTAACCTAGGTTGGTAGGTAGTGATATGCCGGATCTTAAGGATATTGACTTTATCTTTTATTTCCGATGAATCATTGTTTTTCATGCTGTTTTCACCTACTTGTTATTATAGCTTATCAAAGCTATTTTTAGGTAAATTCAATGAAATACAATACAATGATTCATAATTTTTAATCCACCTCATTACATTACACAGGAATGTAAACAAAGACCTACCTTTGCGAATCTATACCTACTGGCAAAGTAGCAATATGAATGTATTAGGTAATTCTAACGATGATGATTCAAACTTAGGTACCTTACTAATCAATGCAAAATACATAGTACCTACCCAGGCAAATGTTTTGTAGTGATCTTTGTAGAAGAGAGAATAGTTGAAAGAAAGAAAGAAAGTTTCATTACGAGCTGAGCGCTTCCATGCTTCGGAGGGCACGTTAAACTGTCGGCCATGAAGGAGGTCTTTAGACGACCTAAAAACTTCGTCACAAGAGTTGGCGTTCGTCACTAGCTCATACGAACTTAGGATATTTTAAGCAACTGGCGTAAGAGCACTAATACCTATGGGATATTAGTGCTCTTACGCGGGATTTATAAAGTACAATAATCAAGGAGTAACTAGACTACAACCTACTAGGCTAGGTACTTTACCTACTATAAAGTGTTTGTGCTTTGATAGACACCCTGTCGTGAGCAAAAATTTAAAACGTTTTAAATCTTTGGTCGTGAGTACATTTCATTCTGTTGTGAACTTTGCGGGTTTGCCAAAACGTCATAGGTTTCGCGTCTGGTTTTGTGATTTCTGTTTGTGAACGTTATCAAATCCTGGAAGCGTGTGCTATCAGTGCCGTGGAACCGTGTGCCATCCTACGACGTCCCAGAGTGGTACATTGTCCGCCTACTTTTCATCTGCGCATTGATATCCAACACCCAGCTTCATCTATCAGGTGCCAAATGTGGGGGCGTTTTGGTGCCGACCAGTTAGGTACCTAACCTACTGTCTGCAATCCCGTCACTAGGTTCGTCTTGGTCACTGAAGCTGTAAGGTTTTATAAAGATTTTTTGGTATTCAACCAAATAATTATAGTCAAGATCGTGGGACAAAACTATGGCAATATTAATAGTACGTATAACCAATGTTTTTGTGGCAATCGAACCCACAACCGTATAGAAGGTCCAGATATGCTACTATTGAGCGGTTTGGCCACTCCGACCCCACACCAGGACCCCATGTTTGTGTCGTCGTGGGTGTGAAAAACCGTTCAAGCGCGAGTCGAATTTGCATACGAAGGGTTCCGCACCATTGTACATGTACTTTTTAATATAACTTTTACTCTTAGATCGGATCGGATCGGATCGAGCACCGGTGGTCTGGTTGGTAGTGACCCCGCCTTCCCATCCTAAAGTCGTGGGTTCAAACCCGGTCGTGTACCAATGGATTTTTCTGTACGAAAAAATTATCTGCGCTATACCAGTATTCTCAAACGGTGAAGGAAAACATCGTGAGGAAACCCGCGGCTTAGTCAGCTCCACATGTATTGACCATGTCTTTCCTATGGTTGTCCATGTCCTCTCAGCCTTGTGGACGAGAGGATGAAATAGGTGCTGGACAAGCCTATTCGTCCCGGGCACTACAGCGTCCCGTTTGTGAAGGTAAAAGTTGCCTCCTGACGCTGCATAAACCATCTACTATAGATGGTAAAAGGCATTAGTTACTCTTAGAACCTACGTTAGAAAAATGATTCTTGTATGGGACCCCTCTTTATTTTATTTTTATTAAGTATTTGTTGTTATAGCGGCAATAGAAATACACACTGTGAAAATATACATTATATTACAGTTCATAAGATACAGCCCGCTGATAAACGGACGGACAGCGGAGACTTAGTAATAGCGTCCCGTTGGCACCCTTCGGATGCCACCCTAAAAATTACTATCACCAAACCACCCTGACACCAAAGATTTAAATATCTTTGCCTGACACGGATGAAATACACGCAACACAATGCAAACATTTCTTTATTCACGTGAATTGAATCCCTTGCATCGCCAGTACTTCCCTGCTGGACTAGGAGGATAACTGGGAGCAAAGAAAAAACATAGAATGGGTCCAACTGCTTCTCTCTCCAAGCATGTCCTAAAAGTCAACTAAGGAGTACCTAGTATCCTCTCCAACTTGACCTGTATGGGCGACGGGCTGATCACCTGTCAGGTGTGGCTGCAAGTTTTCTTATGATTACTTGTGGTTCTGCCCACCCCGTTAAGGATACGGGCGTGATAATATGTATGAGTGTGTATATGTATGCATGTTGCATCGCCAGTCGCCACCGAGGTCGTCAGAAGCATGCAACTTTGTAAATTCATGGGAATTCCCACGTCCGTTCCTCGCCTCTGCGTTGTTAGTAGTATGGATTATAGTAGGCTAGGCATACAAGGCCGCCCGGCCGTGTCATTGACCCCGCCTTGAGTAAGGTGATTCATACGAGAGTTTACACTTTGTCCCTATTCAAAGGTCCGTTTCGTTGGCTAAATTTCTTCTTTTCTCTCTATAGAACTGCAAAAGTGCACTGTAGGTAAAAGTATCTTCGTACTGTTGCAAAGTAAATAATATTCCGTTTTTGTGGGGAATCCCCGACTTTTTTGGATCAAAGCAATTTAAGCAATCCAGTGATAAGTAGCTAACTTAATAACTTTGTAAGTTTTTGGAATTTACTTTGAATAATAATAAACTTACCTAAAATATTATGTGGCCTGGACTGGAGTAATTCGTTTCATAAAAAATTAACAAGTTATCTTTGATTTTATTTTTAAACTAAAGAAAATGGCATTCACTAAAAACTCAAACGTACATACATACAAAAAAAAACAAAATATAACTGTATTATGAATTGTCCCCTCTTGTAAATTAAGTAAAAATTAATTAGTTCTGATAAATGATCCTTCGCGCAGGATACTCTATAGAAATAAGACTGAGAATGTCTAAGGTACATTTCTGTACTTACTGCAAAATATGTATCTTTCCCATAATATCTAAAGCATGTGCCTTCTTACGACGTAGTTAGATCAATCATCTTATCTGTGGGTGTGTCTTACTTGTCTGGTTCACAAACAAGCAGCAGGTTTACTAACCTTTATAGATAATAATGTGGAAAGATATTAATTTTTACTCAATTTCCATAATATACTTTGTTTTAACTTTAGACTTTAGTTTAGCTCTCAAACTCCTGACGCTGTATAAATCATCTAACTATATTCAAATAAAATTTATGTAAACAAACCCCCGTACTTTTTCATTACACATGTTTAAGGAACTTTTAAGTAGTAGGTTAGGTACTAAAACTTATTTTGTGAGGTTTATTTACTTACCTAAAACTAAAGTAATTTTATCGTAAAAACAAAAATTGCGCGATGTTTTGTTTACATATAGATTGAATCTCTAGTTAGGCTGAACTATAGTATAGTATAGATGGTAGAGGCCTTTAGTAGTAGTTTGACGGAACTTTCATTGTTCAGTTAGACGTTTCGGTAATGGAGATTATGGAGATATTTTAGGTACTTTTGGATTATGCTGTAAGAGTTTTGGCTAAGGTGTTTTATGGCCGGCCGCCTGCCTGACGTCAACCCTCCTTGGGAATACTTGCTTATTGTATCTCATCATGTTGGAGGATACTATCCCTTAGTCGACTTTTATGACATGCTCGCGGAGAGAAGCAGCTGGACGCGTTCTGGTTCTAGACTTGGTTGCAACAAAGAATTTTCTTTAGTGTTTCCTTCATCGCATCAATGAATGGCATCACGCCCTGTCGGCTTGACGCATCCACTCTTTGCCAGCAGCCGTTCGTAAATCGTCACTCCACCTAATCTCCTTCTAGCTCCAGTGCTTCCCAATCCAAAGTATTTTCAAATTCAATGTAATACCACACATTGTTGTGATACTGATTTTCCTCTACAATGATTTTGGTTTTAACGTGATTCACTTTTGTCTATCTAATCTTGTCATTGTCAGAATATTAATCCGTTTTAGGAGAAAAACAAGGCATTTTTATCCTTATTATATTGAAAAATGCATTCTACATTGGAACATTTTTATATTATTGCGTAGCTCAGACCAAATTATTTGATCTGAGTTGCGTAGTTGAACAATTAAAATTAATAAGTAAGTATAATAGTGACACTGAATAGCGTCACAAAGGCGTGGTATTGTGACGTAAATCACGAAGTTCATTGGAAGAAACCTGCGAAGTGTCCTAGAACATAACCTAGGGTATAATGTAATCTGTTTATGCCTAAGTCAGCCTAAGCTTCCTTTCCTAGGAATGTGAAATGTATGAGGACATAACCACCTATAGGTAAGTTGCTTGAAAGGCATGTAAATGATATCAGTAAAAAATTAGAGCCATTTATTTGAGACACTGAAGAGACACAATTTTTTTCACAATGTCTCGATAAGTATGGAATACGTGGTAGGTTACCAGTCTTTATCAGTTTGGATTTGAATGCTATGGGTAATAAAGTACACAAATAAAATAAAGTAAGTAGGTAAGCAAGTTCGTATGAGCTAGTAGTCAACTCTTGTGACGTAGTTTTTAAGCCGCCTAAAGGCCTCCGATAAAATTAATAATTATTCCTATAGACAGATCAGATCACACATAGTTACCATAGAGTGAATCAAGCTTTGAGGCGCTCGTGGCGAAGCTCACTTAGACGATCTTGATTGACTGTTGAAGTTAAGCAACCAGCAAGTGGCATTACGAGCTGAGCGCATCCGTGCTTCGGAGGGCACGTTAAATTGTCGGTTCCGGCTTTTCAGTCGTTAAGCCATGACGGAGGCTTTTAGGCAGCGTAAAAACTCCGTCACAAGAGCTGGCCACTAGCTCATACGAACTTACTTACTTAGCATAAAGTCTTAAGTCCATTTCGCGAGAATCGAGTCCCAGTTCTAAAAAATATTATCTTGATATTAACACCAGTGGGGTAACCAGATGTTCTAGGAATCAAGAAATTACAACAGAAAACAAGTTACATAATTAAACATAGACCGTTTTAAATCAGACGTGATTGAAGCATCGACACGAAAAGATAGGTCACTATCAACTCAACTCAACCTAATCTTGGGTCTAAAACAGAATCAATGAAAGAACCACTAACGTTGCGTCCGCAAAATAACTCATGTATCTAAACCGAACCATCTCACTCTTAGCTTCAATATGTATAATATAATCTCACTCAACCTAGTCTATCTCACGAAAATAGTATAGGTAATCCTTTTCCTTTAATATGAGTCATCTTATCGCATTATGCTGAAAACTCTCGTGGTGCCCGTGACTCATACTTTCACTGAAACTGGAGTGCGCATGTCTGACAAAACAAAGTTACAAAACGGAGGCTACCATACCATAGGTACCAACCATCGCGCCTAGATCGATTTCGAAAGAGATAGTGCTATGAATTTCAGATGTGTAAAAGAAAGACGGAGAGTGAGATTGCCCAAAATATTCAAATCAAATAACTCGTAAAATCAAATAATTGTTAATTACGAGAAAACTATAGAACGAACCAAAAAACTGGTTTCAACAATTAAAGAGATAGTTACTACCTATACCTACTCAACTTGATATTGCTTCTATTTGGCTCTAAATTGTAAAGGAAGGATTCTTAAGTATACCTATTCAAAGGAAAGGTTAAGGGAGGTGTCTTTAAAAATTGGCGTGCCGAGAACAAAACTCATCTCTGAACAACGTGAGATACAAAAAGCAAACAGCATCTCATTAATTCAATTGCCTTTCTTATACAGACGATGCTGAAAGACCTCACTTCCCTCATCTTGCGACACACCGTGGTTTCCCGGCGACACCTCACTCCGGAACTGGCCATCAGGGTCATTGACCCCACCTGCTCCCTGTGGACTGCGAGTGAGGAGCAGTCTCCTTTCAAAGACCCCTTTTGGGCTTTCTATTGGCCAGGGGGTCAAGCTACTGCCAGGTAGGTTTTTTACTGGTTCTACTTGTAGAATATTCTTTGCTGCATACAATAGACCACCGCTCTCACCGGTTCTGGGATGGTCTTCTATTGGTCATAGCCAAAATGATGAATTTATATAATGTCCTATGTGGGCTTAATATTTAGGCCTTTAGGTCTTCACTGCCCGGTCATAATCGAACAATCTCGCAGACCTGATTAAAAAAACAAATAAAATGGTCGCCAAAGTCACATGACAAGTCTCTCAAAGTAAGTACTGCACGCGGCATCATAAGTTCCTTGATCCTATTCCAATAAGTAAGGCAGATAAGAAAACTTGAATATCATATTAGTAGTTAATTTTCTAACACTGAATTGAATCTAGCATTCCTCATTACAAAGCCAGCTTTGTAAGGAAAACTGTAATTGTATCGACTTATTAGTGTTTGAATTTATCGATTTACCTGTATTGTAGGTAGATGCAAGGACTTGCATACAAATACTGATACCTACCTATATAGCTAGCTAGTAAATAAGGAAAACTTATCATCAGTAAAAACCCTGAATACTACGGGTCCCGGGAATCACCTACTTATCCTACTGATATTATAAATGTGAAAGTTTGTGAGGATGTGTGGATGTGACGATGTTATGTTTGTGCCTCAATCACGCCGTAATTGAACGGATTTGAATGAAACTGGGAATACTCATAGCATGTGTGCTGGAATAACATATACCTAACCTAGTCTACTTTTTGTTTGGATACATGATGGTGAAAGCTAGTCTAATATAAAAATCTTATGTTACTGAATTGACAATCAACGCAAAGCCTAACTAAATCATAAGTCCTAGATGCACGAAAAAAACCTCAATGCGTACAAAATCACGGGATATACCACTAGTGAGTGTATAAAAATGGCGGTCACGCACATGACCAAAACTCGTTCCTTATAGATTTTGGGCATGTTTGTCGGTGGGGTTTTCAACGAGGAAGTTCTATGTTTTACTCGCTGCTTGGATTGTTTGAGTACCATACACACGGTTATTAAATAATATATACTTCATCATCATTTCCCTGCCCTTATCCCACAAATTGGGATTGGCACTGGCACAACCTGTTACCCCCTCCCATCTTCTCCTGTCACTCGTCATCTCAATACACACTCCTTTCACAAGCTTATTAAAAAAATATAATTTTGTGAAATATATCGGAATAGAATAAAAATGCGTGCTTCTATCAATAAACAAACCAAACACAGAATTACTTTAAATAAACCCCAATATTTACAATAGATAAGTAGAATGAATGTTGAGGAAAATATTGTTCCATTAAAAAAATAATTTATATGAATAATATCCGGCTCGAAGGACCACGATCTGAATCTGAATATTTAATTTAATATTTACCTTACCTTACACCTTTATTTCTTTTGCATGTTTGTATGTTTTTGATTGAATCATGCTCAACCGGCTGGACAGATTTGAATGAAACTTGGAATTGAAACAGCACGTGACCTGGAATAGCATAATAGAATATTTTTTAAGCAACCGGTTTTGAAATAACAGATAATATGCTCAATTATATAGTTTAGGAAACTTGACCAAGGTCTGTCAGAAAAACCCAGACGCAAGAAGTGTCAAATTATCATACCCACAGTGTGTTATTCTTCTTATCATTAGCATTTTACTCAATGAATTCCACGGTAGAACCACTGAATACGTTATAGTTACTAGATAAAACTCGTGACTTTAGAAACTGGATTGTAAAATGAGCCTTATCGCTCAGTCATAAAGTGCTATTATGCGTGAAACTTAATAGATTGTTGAAATGTTTTGGTTCTGCGTTACTAAGTTTGACCGAAACTCAAATTCTGAATTTTGATATCTAAAGCTTACATAGTAAGGTTCAAAATAATTCTTGTAAATGCCTCATGCTGCGTTATTGATTTTATCAATTCATATCGTACACAAAATTTCATTCATAGACTTCGAAGAATGCACTTCAAATATTTTTTTCTTAGAATAAGTAACCAGTGCATTTTACCAACCAAACCAATTTTCTAAGCATTCCAAAACCTGAACATAATTACGAGCTGCTAATTTTAATATTATTAAAATAAACTTTTAATATTATTTAGGCATAGGTCAAACCAAGAGAATAAAAAAATAGATCAATAAATAAATAGGTACCTACATACCTAAAACAATTAGACAAACACTTTTGTGAGCAAAAATAAGGCAAAAATCCCTGTTGAAAGTTTTTCCCGCGGTTTATGTGTGGCGCCATCTGTAAAAATAACGATTTTATGTATTTACATTTTTTTTACACATTTTCTTTTGCAATACCTAAGTGAAAATACAAAAACAGTTTAAATTATTCTAAAAATTTTCTTGGTAGCATGAATCACAATAATTATTGAATTAGGAATAAAATGGCCTACAGAACCGAAAGAAAGAGACAGAAAATACTTTCTCCTAGAAAGAAAAGGATAGCAGTATTATGACTCATCTAGAAAGTGTACACAGAATAATACAATATTCAGTACTTGAATGAAAATGAGTAATCCTGAAGTTTCTCGGAAAATGGGATCAAGTAATCCTATCCTATAAAAATGTCTGAAAGTTTGTATGTTTGGGTGCAGTCACATCCCAAGTGGCTGGACAGAATTAGATGAAACAGAACATAAATTATATTCTTATCTAGGTATATTTTGTGTCCTAGAAAAATATACTTTTTACTCGGCCACTACGTCGTGAAGCCACGGTCAGAAATATAATCCTATCTTGTTTTTACTAGGTACTTCAGAGGGTTGCAGATACCTACCTAATCTACCCTGTTCCTTTCATGAGTCACGCTTTTACCCTGCTTCGGCATAGTACTTGTCGCGCAAAGCAACATGTGTTTTTTATGCCAATAAAACATTATCAGGGCATAAAAATAATTAATTTACTTAACAAATTGATTCCTACCTATTTACTTACAACGCCATCTACTGAGAAATATATTAACTAAAGGATGACTAAACGTAACTGAAATGGTTATATACTACCCTATTTGTTTTTAGGGGTCATCCCGTCCCAATAGAACCGGATTTGAAAACTATTTTACTGATAGAAATCCTGATTAAATGCCTGAGTTCTGTCATGTCAATGCCTGTAACATTTAATTTACAAAAGGTGAGTTATGTATGCTTAAAATGAAACCGTGGGGATATAGCTAGTTTATTACAATTTCCAATGGCCTTAGCCCGGTTCGATGACCTCTAACTCTACCTTGACCCCGACCTTGACCCTAACCTTGACCCCGGTTGGTGAAGTACAACGATTGTTTGATAACTACCGTTTCATGATGACTAACGTTATTTAATATGCTAGTGATAAGGAAAATTATACGTATCTAGGTAAGATATGAAACAATCGATCCAGGCTTTGAAATACGATTTAGCTACCTACCTAATTAGTGGTTTGTTTATTAGACTTATACAAATGTTAATTGTACCTAGTCTAGGCGGAATCGAGGTTCGCACGCAAATCACGGGAGCTAAGTTTTTGTTAGGTAAGTAGCTACTTGTTATAGGTAGGTAAGTACATTAACTTCACTAGTAAGTAGTGAGAAAACTCATAGACTTAGCTAATCTAATTATCTGCCTCAAATTCTCAATTGACCCATGACAACTAGTGATAACAGTCATGTTTGATAACGTTATCTTGTTATCAGTTTGTTATCACTACCAAGCACGCGCGAGGCGCTGCGAGTCGCATTGCGTGATATTTTTATGACGGTGTCGCAGCCTGCGACACCGTCATAAAAATATCACGCATACTTTATTGGCGTAGCTTGTTAGACGTTCTTGATTGATCGTTGAAGTTAAGCAACTTTGTGCGCGGTCACAATTTGTATGGGTGACCGCAAGTGGCATTACGAGTTGAGCGCTTCCGTGCTTCGGAGGTCGGTCCCGGCTTTTAAGTCGTTAAGCCATGACGGAGGTCTTTAGGTGGCTTGAAAAACTCCGTCACAAGAGTTGGCCATTAGCTCATACAAACATACATCCTCCAAGCTGCTTAGGAGAGTTTAATATTATGTCACCGTAACAAACTATTATGGAAGTCATTTACCAGCATTTACCATTGTCCAAAATTGACAAAAAAAATACTAGAAAAAACCTAAACAATACTAAACATACAAACTGTACCTACTACCGACAGTTTAAAAAAAATTACAAAAGTAATTTAGAAGACAAAAAGCTTTGGACTGAACAATTAACCTATTTTATCGATAACTTTGTAATTTGTAAAGGGATTTTCTATAAAATAGCAAAGCCTCAACAAAGCCTGGTTTTTTTACTGTATTTCCAAGTCCATGCTTGGTTGGCAACGTCAGAATAGAATACGTACGAACCTGTACGAACATTCTGTGCTGCCATCTGTTTGCGCCCTATTGGAATCGCAGCTTAAAGAACTGCACTGCCATCTATTGCTGTACAATACAGTTATCAACTAAAAAGGTTCATGAAAATCCAAGATGAAAGTACAAAATGAGAGAACCTTGTATTAAAAACAGCCTTTTTCAGAATTAATCATTTTTAATATAAATAAAACCATTTTACGTTCAATTATATCGCTATTTTGGTACGGATCACGTGTAATATTGTTTCCTATTATAGTTTAGCTTAGACATGACTGTACTTACATTTTTGGATTCCGTACCAGAAGGGTGCCAACGGGATCCTATTACTAAGCCACCGCTTATCGATTGAGATATTATTTTGCTGAAACATTTTGGTTACAGATACATTTTGGACAATGGAAATGTCGTCAAAAATAGCCGCGTGCTCGACGTAGGATGTGGGTGCGGCGCCGGTTCTATAGCCGCTGTGAAAATGAATGCAAAACGTGTGGTAGCTAACGATATCGACCCTTGTAAGTGTTGTTCACTATATTTAAAAAATACTGGTACATTGAGAACCTTCTCTTTTCAAAAATATTTCAAAAACTAACCAATGCAAAAAGTTGGAGATGCCGGGGATCGAACCCAGGGCCTTTCACATGCAAAGCGAACGCTCTACCACTGAGCTACATCCCCACTTAGAGAATTTGCTGAAATGACTAATTACTCTTTTTAGGTGCAATTACTACTACACAAATTAACGCAGAAACTAACCAAGTCAAGCTCGAAGTTAGTACAAATGACTTCATAGGATCAAAATGTGAGGATTTTGACACCATTCTCATCGGGGACATGTTCTATGACGCCGAATTTGCTAGTATGTTGTTCAATTGGCTGCAGAGTTTGGCTAATGATGGAAAATCTGTAAGTGTATTGTATTTTTCTTGACTTTCTGAGGATGGCTCTTCATTTGATGGACTGATGATATAGGTACCTAGTATTTGTAGAGACTAGACTATGGTGTCCAGTGGGTTTCCTTAGGCTCATGATGACTTTGAAATAATGTACAGAATCTTCTTTGCTAAACTTTGTGAGCGAGCACCTCAAAAAACATTCTAAAATACCTTATCCTATTTTTATCTGCAACAACTACCTGTTGTCTCATATATTGGCTTTACCTTAGTACTTTTTATATTCTCAGTAAGATACATAACTTTGTTGTGCACAGTGGCAACACTTTTATTTTTTTTGTTGTAGGTATTATGTGTTTTCTACATCTTAAAACGGCGTTCGAATAAAAAGCATGTTGCATGTAAAATTGACATTTGGCTTCTCTCCCTGAGCATGTCGTAAAAGTCGACTAAGGAATAGTATCCTCCCAACATGATAGACCACCTATATGGGCGATGGACTGCTCACCTGTCACCATAGTTCATACCTTAGGACTAAATCAGTAGTGGCTTCAAGTTTTCTTATGTTTACTTGTGGCTCTGCTCACAATATGTATTATGTGTTTACTTTACAATCCAAGCTGTATAATAATACAACAGTTCTGCTTTGCAACAAACTTAATAGTTTTCCTATTTCAGGTGATTCTCGGAGACCCTGGTCGACACGGACTGACAGACAAAATGAGACAACACATCACCCTGCTAGCGAAATACAACCTACCGAGTGAGATTTGTATTCAAAACAATGGTTTCACTGACGCTAGTGTTTGGAGAATAGATACCAACAGATCCCTAGCAGCCAGTAGCCTGTAAGATTCAACTGCCTAAGTGGTGAAAGAATGCACACGACTATAGGGCTTAATATCATTATCAGTGTTCAAAGAAGCTAGCATTAAAATATAATTCAATATATTTTATGATAGTGTGAAGTGGATTTTTTCTGTGCGAAAAATTTATGTGCGCTATACCAGTACTCTCAAACGGTGGAAGAAAACATCGTGAGGAAACCCGCGGCTCAGTCAGCTTCGCACGTATTGACCATGTCTTTCCTGTGGACAAGCCTACTCCACCTTAATTCGTCCCGGGCACTATAGCGTCCCGTTTGTGAAGGTAAAAGTTGCCTCCTGACGTTTTATAAATCATCTACGGATGGTAAAAGGCCTTAGTTTTTTTTTCAGGTTCCGTTAAATTTACGATTCGGTTATTGAACGTCGTAGGGCCGCCATCGTGGTATTATAGATCGGTGTAGTGGGCGGAGACCTTACCTTGGCTAAGAAACTGTTGAGACTGGTCCTAGACCGATTAGATTTATGTCTAAGGATAAGGAGTAGGTAAGGCAAATGTTTTTTAATAGTTTTTACTATGATTCTGACAGTTAAAATGTGAATTCGACATAATAGGAAGTGAGCGTAATAATAAAAAAAGTACAAAATAAGATATTATTTTATTTCAAAACTACAGAATTAATAAAATCAGGTATCTTTATTCTATGTTACGCATTCTACAGGCACTTATTCGTTTAATTTATAAATCATCGTAAACACAAGGCAAGTATGGTATGTACTAAACTTATTCTATGTACATTAAAAATCCTACAAAGAGAATTTTTTGAGCCGATGTTTATTTGGTCCCATCTAAATTCAACGTACAGCGCCATCTAGTGTCGAGTAGCAAAACTACGTTATAAACTAGCCACAACGTCAAAGTGAACCTCTTTTCAACTGGCTTATAACTTAATTTAGCTGCTCAACGCAAGGTGGCGCTGTGACCAACGTTAACAGAACCGGTTTTACAGCTGGTAGTTATGCATAGTGTTCGCGTAAATTCCGTGCTTGGACCTCGCAGTTCGTCCAGAGTAGTGCGAGTAGGTATCCATGTCCATAGGCGCGTGAGGATGCATGATCAAAACCGGCTGGAGGGCTAGGGATTTGCGAGAACCCGACACCGATGTCGCGTCAGTCACGTAGCCATTGTTAACTTCGCCTGAAATAATGAAAAAATAAATTAGAAAGCGGAGCTGAGCCAATTTATTAACCTACCGATTGACTAATTTATTAACCTTCTACTTTAAACTGAGTTGTGGACATGTCTCTGCGTACTCCAAAGATCTTTAAGAATTGTAATATTACATGCAATTTCTCGAAACTAATGAATCTTATCGACATTTCCCTAGAGTTTCATTCAATCAAATTTTCGATAAAATCTTCTAAAATCCATAACAAATTTCCATTGAAAAGTGAAACTTGTTGGTGTTTTAGAGTTACGCCATAACTACTGATGGAACTATTATTAATTCTGTAACTGGTGATCACCAACTGTGTCGGGTTCTGCTCTGGTTACAGAGTGTGACGCTAAGAAGTGCTAAGGGTAGGTACGTTGAAAACGAGAGTTCAAAATATAATTTGCAGTGACTGGTTTTCTTTCTTGTGTTTTGGAGGAATGATTCCCAATCGATTCCTAGATGACTTTTTAAGTGAAACCTGAAAGACACAAAGAGCAAAACCTGATTCTCAGATCCTAGATCTATAAACTTATAAGTAGCATTACGAGCTGAGCGCTTCCGTGCTTTGGAGGGCACGTTAAATTGTCGGTCCCGGCTTTTAGGAGGAGGCCTTTAGGCGGCCTAAAAACTCCCGTCACTAGAGTTGGCCACTATCTCATACGAAGGGAAACAAAACATTTTTATTTTTAAAAATGTTTCTTTATGATTTTTCTGCGTTTCCTCGATATTGTGCTAGATTTTGCACCCATTATTTCCAAATAAGTTGGGGAAAAAAGAAGACACAAAAAAGGGTTGTCATTTATAAAGATTTCTCACTAGATATCCTGGGATTGACTGCGAACGAAGTAACCACAAGTCTACACTCTGCATGCAAATAAAACCTTCATCACTAGAATGTCAATCATCTCATGAATATGCTAATGGCGACGCGACACACTTTGCCGAGACGTGGGCGTCAACCTTTTGAGGTATTTCTCTATTTGGGATAGACACTCATCGTTGTGCTTCTTGCGTAAATAAGATACGAACTTCCCTATTGATTGAGCACAGATTAAACAATCTTATCCTACTATATTATAAATGTGAAAGTTTGTGAGGATGTTTGGAAGTTTGTGCCTCAATCACGCCTAAACGGCTGAACGGATTTCAATGGAACTTGGAATATACATAGTAGGTACTTACATGTCCTGGATTAACATAATAGGCTATTTTTCATCCGGGTACCACGCGAGCGAAGCTGTGAGCGGCAGCTAGTTATATCATATTATTCATCATCATATCCCTGCTATTTTCCCATTTATGTTGGCACAATATACCTACATAGGTATTCTTCCATTTCCCTCTGTCAGAACAGAAGTCATCTCAACACTCATTCGTTTCTTACTCATGGCATCTTTCACAAAGTCCATCCATCTTTTCTTTGGCCTACCTCTACCCACATATCCTTATTAAGTACTAGCTGCCGCCCGCGTCTTCGCTCGCGTGGTACCCGGATAAAAAATAGCCTGTATGATAATCCAGTGCATGTTTTTTCACCGTTTAAACCTTCACTGGACTACAACAAAAATTTCAAAACCAAAATCAGCTGAATCGGGCCCAGCCGTTCTTGAGTTTTAGCGAGACAAACGAACAGCAATTGATTCTTATATAATTGGGTATTGAGTATACAGAAAGACCCTTTTAATTGTAATTCTAATTAAAGTTACAACAAAGAACTGCACTGACGTTCCGCGGTGGGGTGTATTGTGCACTATCCCCTTGCTAACCCTCCCCCAGCCAGCACAACTCCTTGAAGTACCGGAGAAGGACTTTTGGATGTTGGCAGCAGTGTTCCAGTATCCTCAATGGTAAGTATACCTACCATAATTATTATTTCGTAAGCGAGGTACGACATTAAGCCCTAGATTGAGAATAGCGGTATTCGAAAGCTTTTAAAGCTTACGTCATCCTGATACCGCGCTGGTTAGCGTTTTGTGCGTTCTAAAAACGCCTATAAATTTGTTGGATGAATATCTAAAATATAACACACTTTCGTTAATGACTGACTGAGAGCCACACAGCCTCAAAGGCCCCAACGGAAGACCAGCGTGGGTTGTTTCAACCTGCACATGCTGAGTTGGGACCAATTTGCAACTGTTCCATAATTATATTATACAAGTTAGTTTAGATTTAGTTTGTTGCAAATAAATGATTCTGATTCTGATTCTCAGCAGTCCTAGAAACAGGAAATTATAATTTAGAAACCGGTCTAAAAACTGTGTGAAGTTCCGTTCTCACCCTTGTAGAGTGATGGTGGGGGGTATCCGGTGTCCGGCTGCAGTCTGACGTGTCTGGTGGCGAGGATGAACGCCAAAGCGGAAAGCACAACGCCATCCAGGCAGCCTATCACCGCCAGGAGGTAAGCCCAGCGGATGTGGCATCGACCTGGAAAATAATTTAAGAGTGTGCCATGATGGGTTTGCTCAAAATCGATGTAAAACTCTAATGAAAATGTGTTCATTCAAAATGAAAATGAAATTTTATCATTTTTTCCTTGATTCATCAAAGAGAAAACACGATAAAAGAAAAAAACATGATTAAAAAAATCTTGAAAACCCATGAGTATGTTTTTATTTAGATCACTGGAACCCTAGCATATTTTCAGATTATTTTTACCTCCATATTTCAAAATCAAGAATAGATTATTTAGTACGATCGTTTAAGATCACTTTAAATCGCGTTAAATAGTTGAATTTACGTTTCGAAGTCTGACCAGTGCCAATATACAAGGGAACAGATGAATACAAGTAAAGACATACATGTACCTACTGCTAAACAATAACCATCTTTTGGCTTCACGTACTCAGATAAAAACTGACTAGAACATATTTTCTTCATTATCACTTCTCTGCTGGACTGGAAGTAAAGAAAAAGCATAGAATGCGTCCAGCTGCTTCTCTTCCCGGGCATGTCGTATAGCCATATAGCTATATGGGCGATGGGCTGATCACTTGTCAGCCTGTCCGTCATCATGGTTCACCATATCCATCTTAGGACTTTAATTAAATCAGAAGTGGCGGCAAGTTTTCTTATCGTCACTGGAAAGGCAAAATTCCGTAAGCGCCAAAATAGGCATATTGAGTTATTATCCTAAAATAGCAGTCCAAATACAATAATATGAATTGCTGGACATAGAAAATGAAAAAAGAATGAAATCTTACGTTGACGTCATCAAAATTCGATAATTAAGTAAAAAGTTATGATTAAAAAACGAAAAAAGTGAACTTTAAACGGCTTTTTCTCGATTGGCGCTTACGTAAATTTTCCTTTCCAGTGACGTTATGCTTACTTGTGGTTCTGTCCATCCCATTGGGGATACGGCCGTGATAATAATGTATGTATGTATTGAGCATCTGTTTTCTGGTGGTGATCACTCACCAATATTATACTGGTCGGCGGTGGGCCCACAAGTTTCCTGCACGGAGGTCTCGTTCCAGGCGGCGGGGTACACCGCCACCCCTGCCACCATCAGCAGTGCTGGAACAGAGGAACCCAGTCAACAAACCATCCGGAATCAAAACAATATTATAAATAAACTAGCGACCCGCCCCGGCTTCGCACGGGGATAGATATATACCATCGCGGACTTTTATGTGGACTTTTTTAGGTGTACATTATTTTGATTATCTCGTAGGGTTCAGCCAGCGTTTGCAATGTAAGCGCAAAAAAATGTATTTATTTACGACATCACATTAAAAACCTCTAAAATTATCAGTGTTTCTCTATTATATTATGCATGTATTATACATACTAGCTGCTGCCCGCGGCTTCGCTCGCGTGGTATCCGAATAAAAAATAGCCTATATGTTAATCCAGTACATGTACTATGTATATTCCAAGTTTCATTCAAATCCGTTCAGCCGTTCAGGCGTGATTGAGGCACAAACATCCAAACATCCGAACTCACAAACTTTCGCATTTATAATATAAGTAAGATAAACCTTCCTCTTGAATCACTACATCTATTAAAAAAACCGCATCGAAATCCGTTGCGTAGTTTTAAAGATCTAAGCATACATAGGGATAGACAGCGGGAAGAGACTTTGTTAATTTATACTATGTAGTGATAAATAACACCCAAAAGTCACACGCATAGTCCTGACCCCACACTAGGATTCTCTGTGTCGTGGGTATCAGAAACTACGAGTACCAACACCCAGACCCAATTGTTTTGTGATTATCATTTTTTAATTTAATTTTTTCTTTATCATGTTATTAAGTAACCGTTGTTTTTTTTGTGATTTCTTTTGTATTTTGTATTTTACTTAAATTTGATTAGTAAATAAATATATTTGTATTTGTATTTGTTTGTTTTAATCTACTTATACTTTATTGGAGTTTCTACGCTAAACTTTCTTCAGAACTGCTCTGGGCCGTGACTGAAGGGACGCAATTAGAATGGTTACGTTTGATAGGTAAAAGCCGCGATCAATGAAACCACAACTCATTGCTTTTAGAAACTCCGTTATTATGAGTTTAAAGTGGGTAATTTCCATTTTATTACCTACTACAGTAACTAAACTAAGTACTTACTATACTATATTAATACTACGCATACTGCCAAAACATCCAGACACAACAGAAGACGCAAACATTTCTTTGCCGCGAAAATCGAATCCGCACCAGGCATTTGACGACCGCACCCAACCCGCCGCGCCAACCGAGGTCGTGTCTAACTTCAAAAAAATCGGTTAAGTGCGAGTCGAATTCGCACACGAAAGGTTCCGTACCATAGTACGGAACCTCGTCATCGCGCATCGGCGATGCGGCATCGCCAAGAACCTTTTCATTCCGTGACTACATAAATGTTTCTTCACACGAATCGCCAAAATATTTTTTATGGACTATTTTAGTTTTTTTTTTATTTCTGAAAGAGTTTATTCAGTGGCCAGTATTATCCTGAGTGAGAAAATTGCATGACTGTAAACGAACAAAACAGGTGGGAATAGTAGAGATAAAAGTCAGGTATAATGCATAGTCTTTTAAGTTACAGAACTAATGGGGGAAAAAATCCCAGTAGTTCTGTCAACAGAACTACTCAACAGACAGAACAGCTGGGAGTAAACGTTCATTTTAATACAAGTAGTAGAAGTAGCAGGAAAACAGCAAATAAAAAGACAAAACAATGTCAGTATGCGACCGTGACAGGACTCGAACCTGCAATCTTCGGATCCGAAGTCCGACGCCTTATCCATTAGGCCACACGGTCCCGTTAAGCTAAGTTCAAATAAGAATTTCGTTTGATAAAGCTGCGCGCGCAAACCTATACTTAATACAAACTTCAAGCAATAAGTTTATGTTTCCATGTCGTTTTTAGGTTCTTAGGCTTGAGAGTTACAGCGTATATAATTTTTTTCGAAAAGCATTGGTGCATGAGTGAATTTGAACCGACGATCTTAGGATCGGAAGGGAACGCCGTTTCCACTAGAACTAGACCATCAGGCCTATGCTTGTAATAGAGGAAGTATAAACAAATCTGATAGGAAGGGGATATCCTTGAAATAATAATGAAATTCTCCAACAACAATGGCGAAGTAATTTTAGTTCTCAAGCGGTAGATGGGTGGGCATTGTTTTAAAATGTGTGTAGATTTGGTGATTGTGTTCATACAAAACATCAGCTTTTATAAAAGTATTGTAGGTATATGAAAGCTATTGACAATCCCCCCTCATAGAGCACTGGTGGTCTAGTTGGTAGTGACCTCGCCTTCCAATCCTTAGGTCGTGGGTTCAAACCCGGTTGATTTTACCTTCAAGCCTTTCACCATCTATAGTAGATGATTTATACAGCGTCAGGAGGCAACTTTTACCTTCACAGATGGGACGCTGTAGTGCCTGGGACGAATTAAGATGGAGTAGGCTTGCCCAGCACCTATTCCATCCTCTCAGCTTAGTCGGCCTTGTCCACGGGAAAGACATAGTCAATACGTGCGGAGCTGACTAAGCTGCGGGTTTCCTCACGATGTTTTCCTTCACCGTTTGAGAGTACTGGTAGACATAGACATAGACAAACGTTTATTCGCAGAAACTGAACACAACAACAAATACAACACTGATATAGCTGGAAAACTGGTATAGCGCACATAAATTTTTCACACAGAAAAATCCATTGGTACACGACCGGATTTGAACCCACGACCTTAGGATCGGAAGGCGGGGTCACTACCAACTAGACCACCAGTGCTCTCCGTGACACTACGTCATTTGATACCGATGTAATACTAATTATGGCATCAGTTACTAATTTGTATGTAGTAACTAGTAGTGTAGTATCAAGTGACACCGGTTCCTTGCGGTGGGCTCTCGTACTATTGTGTTTTTTGTCAACATGTGCGTGTCAAATACTCACAACACAAACGCTGAAGGAAAACGTGAGGAAACCGGCATATCGTAGAACAAAAAAAAAGAAATAAGATCTAAAATCCGTGTCAACTGCACGAAATAAGCCTTTGAGGCCTTAGATCCTTTCACCACACTGGTTCGAAAGAACTAGTGACACGAGTATAATATTGTCAACACGATCTAGGCCATGATTTTCACACGATGTGCAGCGGAGCGTCTTAAAGCATGTTATTATAAAATTAACCGTTTCGTAACGCTTACGAGCTCACATGGTGGTGTAATACTTGGCTACCACTTTGTAGTCTGATGATGGACTGGTTAGGGGTCACTTCCTGACACAATGGACTACATTTAATTAGATTCCATGTTGACTTCAGGTTTTAGGTTTAAGATTATTGATTTCCCATAAGAAAAACAATTAAGAGTTTACAATGGACCTCACACTAGGCCAAGCCTGTATCGTGAGGACCAAAATAAAGGTTTACTAAATTGATTTGCATCTTGGTAGGACTATTTTAGTAGGTTTAGTTAAATACCTATGTAGTTAGTTTGTGTTGTAATATTTATACTTAAACAATATTCACTTATACGAAAAAACTTAAATTATATAAGGCCTTTTACCATCTAACTATAGTACTCAGATGATTTAGACAGCGTCAGGAGGCGACTTTTACCTTCACAAACGGGACTCTGTAGTGCCCAGGACGAATTAAGATGGAGTAGGCTTGCCCAGCACCTATTCCAGCCTCTCAGCTTAGTCGGCCTTGTCCACAGGAAAGACATGGTCAATACGTGCGGAGCTGACTAAGCCGCGGGTTTCCTCATGATGTTTTCCTTCACCGTTTGAGAGTCGTGTATCAATGGATTTTTCTGTGCGAAAAATTTATGTGTGCTGTACCATTACTTTTAAATTATACACTTAGATAGTGGGCGAAACAGTGGGCTAAACGATTTGCGATTAGACTAATAGGTAGTTAGGTAGGTTAGGTACCAATTATTATGTAGGTACGACAAAAGTTATTGTAGTATCTTACTTCTTACTTCTTGCTTATATTATAAATGCGAAAGTTTGTGAGTTTGGATGTTTGTGCCTCAATCACGCCTAAACGGCTGAACGGATTTTAAAGAAACTTGGAATATACATAGTACATGTACTGGATTAACATATAGGCTATTTTTATCCAGGTACCAACCGAGCGAAGCTGCGGGTGGCAGCTAGTTGTTAATAAATAAAAAAGACAATGTAGTCATATCTTCGAGATTATGTCATCTTGATGTGGGTAGATTTATAAAACACTAGCTGCCGCCCGTGGCTTCGCTCGCGTGGTACCCGGATAAAAAATAGCCTATATGTTAATCCAGTACATGTACTATGTATATTCCAAGTTTCGTTCAGATCCGTTCAGCCGTTTAGGCGTGATTGAGGCACAAACATCCAAACATCCAAACTCACAAACTTTCGCATTTATAATATAAGTAAGATTACAAGTACAAGACCAAACCGAGCGCAGTTGATATAACAAAAGCAAGGGGTAGGCATAGATCACGGATCTGCATTTGCTACGATCCTGACATAGGTACTTCTTTCGCTTCATTCACTCTGATTACATTCTTCAAGCATGCTCGTCAGTTTAGGGTACTCTTGACCTGGCCCTCTTCCAAAACGTCGCCGATTTGGTCCAGGTACGTGCGCCGAGGTCTTCCCCTTCCAACGTTTCCATTCACACTCGCCTCGTACACCTGTTTCGTTAATCTTCTTTTATTCATCCTCTTTATCTGACCTCTGCTTTCTCGATTCCTCTCTTCCTTGAAATGTCCAACGAGTTACTTTTAAAGTTTCCCCTTACGATCAGGCTGCATCAAACCCATATTGCCTAGTCTTTCATTAACAGACCGGATATGACATCACTTTCTCTGTTATGGGATAAAAGGCTAGTATAAGCCATTATCGTAGCATCAAAATAAAACAAAGAAAATTACCTAACACCAAAATCATGTAACGAGGAAGAGAAATACCACTTAGTAACACTTCATTGTAATGGATGTAATGATAGGTTGGCAGTTATAGTCTGTGGTAATAGGTGCTAGTATCAAACTAAGGTGCCTTGTATTATATTTTTTGTTTTAAAACAAATACGACGACCTCAGTGGCGTTGCGGGAGAAATGTTCTGCAAATATTTCTTCCGGGTCTGAAATTCTGAATGTTGTAATAATAAATAAATATATATTTGTGGACATTTTATACAGCGCCATCTAGCCCCAAACTAAGCAAAGCTTGTATTATGAGAACCAGATGGCTGATAGAATAGTTATATACTTTTTTGTAAATACATTTCTCCCGTAACGGGAATCGAATACGCGCCTCTTACGTCTCAGCCAAGCACTCGCCCGCCACGCCACCAAAGTCGTTGTATGTACAAGTATGTATTTACAAAAAATGGTATATAAATATTACTAGCGCCCCGCCCCGTCTTCGCACGGGGATAGACATATACCATAGTGGACTTGATCTATAGAATGATATTCCTACATATGGATATCCTTCCTTCCTTCCTTTCTACTTTGGTGAAAGAATTTTTGAAATCGGTCCAGTAGTTTCAGAGCCGCACGTCAAAATATTTTGGGTTTTCTACCTTGGATTATAATATTGCAATTTTCTTACGGATCCTTATTTTTTTTTTAATTTATTATAGCCTATACTGGACCCTGATAGTGTAGCTTTCTATTGGTGAAAGAATTTTTGAAATCGGTCCAGTAGCTTCGGAGCCTATTCGTTACAAACAAAAAAACAAAAAAATCTTTCCTCATTATAATATTAGTATAGATAACAGCCATCTGGTTCCTATAGCCTTGTTAGTGTAAACTACAGAGCCCCCTCAGAGGGATTTCTTTCGAGAAACTGACTCTAGGATAGTCTGTGAAAACAGTAGGACCACAGATAAGTAATTTGCTACTAAAATGCGTCCCTAACGTGACAATACGACATTGAGAGCGAACGTGATGATGATCATGATGATAGTCATGTTCGTGATCTAAAGATAATATCTTTCGTGTGTTACAGCAATAACATGAAATAAAATAATTTTCTTTTCTAAGCTATTGTGTTTTTATATATTTCGTGTGAATTTGTACGGTTATCTCTAACCAAAGACCGTAATACCTACAGTTAGGTTATAACGAACCTAACTCACAGCCTGAGTCCAAGTAAGAAGTACTAGATTAGTAGATAAGCTATCTTTGATTATATACCTGTCTATATAATCAAAGTAAACTATTAAATGCGATTATGAGATGACATTAAATCCCAAAAACTCAGAAAACCTACCCATCAACTAATTTATTGTCGCTATAACAAAAATAAAATAAAAGGGAGTCCTAATACAAGAAATATTTTTAATGTAAGTAGTACTTACTTACCTACTGTTAACACAGGAAGTAAAAAAAATAACTTTTGTGTTGCCATTAAAATATAGTATTTATTGAAATAGAAGCGCTCTTGGCGTACCTTGCTTAGAAGTTCTTGATTGATAGTTGAAGTTAAGCAACGTTGTGCGCGGTCACAATTTGGATGGGTGACCTGACCACTAGTGACATTACGAGCTGAGCACTTCCATGCTTCGGAGGGCACGTTAAATTGTCGGTCCAGGATTTAAGTCGCTTTTAGGCGGCCCAAATACTTCGTCACAAGAGTTGGCCACTAGCTCATACAAACTAACTTAAAAGTTCCCTAGACATGTATTGAAAAAGAAAGTTTTAGGTTAAATATGGGCGGTTTTTTTACATAAATTAAATTGTATTTTCAGTTTGGCTGTAGTATAGGCGTTAATAAACTTGAAAGTTTGTGCTTGGCTAGTTAACGGTCCATTCTCAAAATTGAATAGCCAACAAAACAATCATATCTTAAGAATCGGTTGCATCACTATCCACTAGGCGGGAATTGGGTCGAGTAGCATTAGTTTACGAAATTCAACAATTAACATTCCACTTTGATGCTTAGAAACTTTATTTCTTTTCCATTTAACTTATTATCTTATTTTAAATATAAATAATCTATTTATTCTAGTCGTGTCACTAGTTCATTCGAACCAGTGTGGCAAAAGGCTCCTTTCGTGGACATGCCGGTTTTCTAGTGATGTTTTCCTTCACCGTTTAAGAATAGGTACCTACTGGAATACCTAGCGCACATAAATTTTTCGAACAAAACAATCCACGACCTTAGGATTGGAAGGCTACACTACCACTAGACCACCAGTGCTCTTAAGAGAAGTGATAAAAACTAAGATGTGAATTTAAGCAATCATAGTATTTTATGAACAATCTGGGTCTAAGTAATTGGTCCTTGCGGCACTCCATTTGCTGCATTATAAAAAAAAATATCGAGGTTGGCAGGAAAAAAAACTTTGATAAAAACCAGTGCAAAAGAGTTTCTAAAACATTAGCCAATAAAAACTAAGACACCAAAAAGTTTCAACAGCTAAATGAAAGACTTTATCATAAACTAAAATTGACTTGACATTAAAATTATTGACATTTTAATTTAGTATCGTAGGTATATTTATGTTTATTTTATTTTAATTTTGATTTGTAGATAAAACTTTAAATTACCGTTAAAATGGCCGGCAACATGACTTGCCCCAACATCTGCCCCACTACAGGGGGGAAGGAGGAGGAGGAGAAAACGAATTATCTTGAAGCGGGGATGTCCCGAGGTCCGGAGAACCCCCACGCAGCTCCGTATGTCCCCGGAGTGATTGTGCCCAGGGAACCGAAGGTGTACCCTCCCGGAGCTCCCCCCACCTACCTCCCACAGCCCACCGAAAGTACAAGCGGTGATATCCTCGGCATGGGCCCTATAGGACCTTGGGCACCTGGCCATCTCGACTGGACGCCCACAGCAGGAACCACCGGAGTCAGACCAGTTGTAGACAAGTACTCCATAACCAGATACAACACTGGAGAATGGAGGAAAAATAATGCGTACGTCCTGACTCCTCGAGCAACTGATAAAGCTAAGGCTTTGGAGATAAAAACTAAGAAGGATATCGAAGATGCGTTCAAAAACATGGATAACAAACTGAATGACACTAATAATAAGCTTGATAAGAGAGTTAAAGATCTTTCTTTTTGGAAGAAGGAAGTTGAAAAGGCTTTGAACGCAATCACGGAAGAGGTAAATACTTTAGATAATAATCGAGCGAAATTGAAAGGTGCATGCAGAATTCTTATGATGCCAGAAGCTATTTCAAGAGAATGCCTGGAACTGAGAACGAACAGATATGAACCAGATCTAGTAAGAGATGATGCAGAACAGGAGCTGATCAAAGAAGTAGCTATAGTTGGAGAGATTAGACGGGTGTTTCTGAATACGCTAGCTAAAGTGGAAACCATGATGGACAACCTAAAAGCCGCGAAATCAAGCATTGAATTTGATTGGAGTGACAAAAACCTAACGCTAAAGTTGGATAGGATAAACCGGAGTTTATCTCCACAATCAAACCTGATCCTGTGGCATCCTGGAGTAGTAAGGTGGACTGACAATTCCGTAGGCTTGGAATACTGGGGACACTACTGCAGTGAAAGTATCCGAAACTGCGACGAGGTCAGACAGAAATCAGAAGCTCTACGCGGTGATCTAATGACAGCCATCATCAAAGGAAGCAAGGACATGAAGCTTCAAGCAGAAAGAACTAATGAAGCGCTAGCCGAGACTGTTTTAGCTACCGAACAATTGTGTGCAGAACTAGAAAGAACTTTGAAAGAGAACCTGCAAAAAATCGCCGATATAGAGACACTGATACAATATCTAAAAGATTCGCTGAGAAAGGTCGATGAGAGAAATAAATTGGTAATGACAAGACTGCATACAAGGAACTATGAACGACCTAGTGTGGAAAACTGCAGAGATGAGGCGCAATATGGTTTGATGGCGGAAGCGAAGTTTATCAGAGAAACTAGCGAGTCTTTGGCTGATAAGATGCGAGAAGCAGCAACGGTAAGATCGGAGCTGATGAAGTACAGAGGAGAGCTGGAGAAAGAGATAGCATGTAAAAGGAAGAGTCTGCAGATAGATGAGGATAGATGTGCGAGGGTCAGAGCTCATATGCCTACTCCTGAAGAATTTGCTGCTGCGTAATTTGTTGAATAAACTGTGGATGAACTAACCTTCATAGTTTTTTTGCTTTCTAAACAACTTAGCTTATAACGATGTGTTTCCATTAGCAAATTGTATATCGCCTGAATGAAACATTGCGAATAACCCAAGGTACAGCTAGTGTCTTGTCTAATAATCTTTTTTATTAAATACTTACTCTTGATTAAAATATAAGTAGTACAATAATAGGTACTTTGAAATACTAACCAACTCTGGATTTCCTTTGGACCGTAAGATGACTGGAACGACACGATAAACAAGCCTCGGAGAACACTACCACTGCCTACGAGCAACCTATCAATTATTCTATGTGAGACGGCAACAATAGCCTTTGCATCCATGTGAATCTGAAGAACAAAGCTGGCTCCCAGGCCGATTGGGTTCCGTTACACGCTTCCACACAGATACAGAACGATGGTAGTCTGACCATCTAAGTATATTAAACTCTTGCGTTACTGGCTGACTGACATTAAACGCATCAATAACTAAAAAAGGTAGCCTAAACCATAAGTCCTAGAAACAGTTCTTTAGGGGTGCACTAAGAAAGGAATTCCCGCAATTCAAATTATAAGCTTAAAAAATAATTTTCTAAATAATCTTGATTCTGATAGGCAGATAATGTGTTTTTACTTTTTATTGAGAACCTAGTGTTCGCACAAACTTAATTTAGGTTTAAGAACAGTAATAACCAGAAACTGTATTTAGTTTTGATTAAACTAAATAAATAAAATAAAATAAACTCCTGGAGGACCCAAGGATAAAGTTTGTAAAGAAGTAGCGGGGTGTTTCACTATTTTTTTAGTATGATATAAACCCTCAATGAGGAACGTATGAAACTAAGTAAACTTATTAATGTCTAGTTGCGTTAAATACACTGATTCTATTCTATTCTTTGTACCTAGATGTGTGATCCTTCAGACCATATTCATCTGGAGACTTAAACAGGAGTGGCTGCAAGTTCTTATGATTACTCGTGGCTCTGCCCACCCCATTAAATAAGGGCGTGATAATAAGCACGTATGGATTTAAAAGCTTTCTTAAATCCATATTGTTTCCGGATATTACCAGTATCTTATGTAGCCGATGCTTGAACATTTAGAAAGTTACAGATAATAAGTGAGTAGGTAGATAGATTAGATACCCAGTTACCTATGCACTTCGGGCGGTTGGCGATTATCCGTGAAAGTATTTTTGTTGTACAGAAAGCAATGACACGGTGTTTTAGTTGGTAAATAAACGTCGAGATGGCAAAATATCTTAAGTAGGTACCAACTATGAATATAAGTAAGTACTTATGTACTTAAATGAGAAAGTTGCTATGTTTGGGTTCCATCACACGGTAGAAACTTGAAATGGATGGACCTTAGAATATAGAAAAACGGAAATACAAAGTAAAGCGGGCCTCTCAATTACGAGCGAGATACTAGGAGTCTGGGAAGCCAGGGGTCGATTCTTGAAAGTCACCGGTGATTATTTATTCGAGTGATGAATAAAATCACTTTTTTCCCAAAAGTCGTATTCTTGGATCACACGTTTGGTACCAACATTCAGAAACTGCACACTTTGACCATAGACATTTTCTGAATGACTTTCAAGAATACGAAGTTTTAAGAAATCGGTGGAAATGGGCCATTTTGATGATTTTCAAGAATCGACTCCCAGTTCGTATTTAAATGACTTGCAACATCGTTTAGCTTCTTGCTTGCTCTTCCTTTAGTATATGGCTTTCAGAGCTTATGTTCGATCCTGGAAACTTTGCAATACTGACAAAGTTTACTCACATACATAGTTCGTAATTTAAAATAACATTAGCTAAGTTACTATTCTGATATCACGTAAGCGGAGCGGATTGAAGAAGCTACCTAGTCGCTACTACCACAATTTAGAGTTACTAATACGCACGGAAGTAATATAAACTGCGCCTTATCTCATTAACATATGAAAATTAGTAGCAGTAATACACCTGCTCATCTCAATCCAAACCAGCTAATTAACACAGTTTATTGACCTACTAGAGAATTGCCCCGCAACTTTGTCAGCGTTGAAATCTTTTAAACAAACTTCATTTTCCCGCTGTGTCCTCTTCAAAATCAAAGTCAAAAAAAAATTATTCCATAAAATCACGGGGATCACCTTGGACACGTCTTAAATCTACGTTGCATTTAACTACACCTAACGCGACCAAGCGGGGAAGTGACAGGCAAGAAACCACGCTTGGTTATTTTTTTTTAGGAGCTGAACTTCGGGTATCACTCCTTAGTGCATACATACATACATATTATCACGCTGTATCCCTAATGGGGTGGGCAGAGCCACAAGTATACATAAGAAAACTTGCAGCCACTTCTGATTTAAACTCCTACGATGGAAATCGTGAATCACGGTGACAGATAATCAGCCCATCGGCCATATAGGTGGTCCATCATTTTGGAGAAGATACTATCCCTTTGTCACCTTTTACGACATGCTCGGGGAGAGAAGCAGCTGGACGCATTCTATGCTTCTTAGTGCACCCATACATTCATCATTCATCATTATTTTCCTGCCCTTATCCCACTAGGTGGGGTCGGCACAACATGTCCTCTTCCATTTTCTCCTATCACTCGTCATCTCAGTACTCACTTACTCCTTTCATACGCATGTCCTCTTTCACACATAAATTATAAGAGGTAAATAGATGATAGATATCCAAGTTTCATGCTTCTAGGACTTATCTATGGTTCTAGCTGCGCGTTGATAAGTCAGTCAGTAGGTAACGTAAAAGTTTCACATATTTAAATCAGATGTTGGCCAACAGTTCCACATGAGTAGCGTAAGAGATGTGCAAGACGAGTGTGGGCTTGAGAAAGAAATTTATGGGGGCAATATGAGCAGTAGGTTAAAACTGAATTATAATATTTTTCTGATAAGAAGTGTTGTCGCAATCCGCGCTGATTTCAAATTATAATTATTTTAATAGGTAGATTTTTTGGAACTAATAATTGATACTTAACTGATGGATAACCAACTGATGTTCTGTTGAAGATCGCGACTCGGCAAACGTAATGTGGGATGCCCTAGCCAGGCTCGCAATGGCGCCATGGCGCTTATTTATGGGAGGTCTATGTCTACTAATGTTCAGTGGACTGCTATAGGCTAATGAACTGATGGGAGCTTAACTGGAGGAGATGGTATTCATGGTTTACCTATCTAAGCTAGTTTTTATACTTCTCTGCTGGACTGGGAGTAAAGAAAAAACATAGAATGCGACCAGCTGCTTCTCTCTCCGAGCATGTCGTAAAAGTCGACTAAGGGATAGTATCCTCCAACATGATGAGATACAATAAGCAAGTATTCCCAAGGAGGGTTGACGTCAGGCAGGCGGCCGGTCATAAAATACCTTAGCCAAAACTCTTACAGCATGATCCAAGGTTCATGCTGTGCCGACCCCACATAGAGTGGGATACGGGCAGGAAAATGATGATGACCTATCTAAGCTAGTTTTTAAAAAATCAAGCCGAAATCGATCAAGAATCGAGCACATTCTAACATAATTCGTAAAACATTGAATGAAAGTGATGATAGTACCTACCTACCTATCTACTTGGTAGGGAGGGTGGGACCTACCTTACCTAGTGGTCACAAAAGCAATATTATAAGAGGTGAAAGGGCGAACGTAATCATATTTTACGGCTTAGGCTTAGGTAATAGTTGTAGACAGTAACACTAAGTAACCACTTACTTAGCTAGCACTAGCGTAGCAAACGAGTTACATAAATACATATGGTATCATAATAAAGGTATAGTTTATTACAAAAATACGTCGTACGTATTTAATTTAAAACTCTGAATATTTCAAATATATTTTAGTAGGTTACCTATTTCCGTGAATAGCCGAAATGAGTTTTCAAAAGATCCGGCCCGCTGACTAACTACTTTATGAATAATTAATATCCAGCAAGTTCCGATGCAGAAGGATAGTGAGACCTGACCATCCCACATCTCTCTCTATCAATATTCAAAGTCTTTCTCTTCGACGCTATCTCTCTCTCCAACTCTATTCTCTTCTTCATCAGATCCTCTCTTATTCTCTCCGCATTTCTCAGCTGCCCTAGCAGAGAGGTCACCGTCTCGTGTATTTTCTTTACTTCGTCTATCAGACCGAGGTGAGGCTGGTCTCTTACGCTCTCGCCGTGTGGTCTCCAATTATTTCGGTTGTCGAGTCTAGATTGGGCTAGTTTCATAGCCGCATCCATCTTTTGTATTGAAGCTCTCAGATTGTCTATCAGCGCCTCCATATCGGCTATTCTTTGGAGGGTGCTGAGTAGTGTTTCTTCTAGTTTGGTGCAAAGTTCGGATGTTATGGCTACAGTTTCTGCTAGAGCGACATCGGTCTTATCAGCTTGGTTGCGAAGCTTTCTTCCGCCGTTGACTAGAATAGCGTTCAGGCTACCCCGCAGATCGGCTGAGTTCTGCCTGGCTGATTCACAGTTTTGAACAGTTTCTCTGCAAAAGAACTCCCAGTACTCCAATGGCGCTGAGTAGTTCCCGAACTTCGTTGATCCGGGCCTGAACATTATTGTGTTCGATTTAGTGTTTAGACCTATGTTTGTAGCTTCAGTGTTGTACGCCATAGTTTTGTCGCACCAGTCGTACTCGATTTTGTGTTTAGCCGCTTTGTTGATAGCCATTTGCGCTTCAATTTTTTCTAGAGTATTTTTTAGGTTCGCTCTGACTTCACCTACTAGATTCATTTCTTTGATCAGCTCTTGCTCAGCTAGATCAGCAACTAAATCTGGTTCGAATCGGTTTGATCGAAGATCAAGACATTCTTTAGAGATGGATTCTGGAAGCATCAGTACCCGTGTAGCACCTTTCAGCCGCTGTCTTTCAATTTCTAGGGTCTCAACTTCTTCAGTTATAGCTTTACATGCTTTTTCGACTTCCACCTTCCATCTGAAGATATCCCTAGCTTTTTGTTTTAGTCGCTTAGTATTCTCAGATTGTTGTTTGTCAATGTTACCGAACGCCTGCATCATAGATGTTTTGGCGTTATAATCTACTATGTTAGACTCATTAATGGTTTCAGGGTCTAGGACATGCTCGTTGTGCTTCCTCCATTCGCTCAGAGAGTATCTACTTATCGAGTATTTATTGACTCCTGGTCTAGTGCCCGTCATGAAGCCTAGAGGCGTCCAGTCGACTTTGCCATCGGATCCTGGTCTAAGGTTAGGCAGGTATTCATCTCCGGAAGGTGGTGGCCGATTGTCAGGCATTGTTTGAGGCGGTGGCGCCTGCCCTTCATCAGGTTGGGTCTGAGCCTTAGCTTCTTCGGCGGCTTTGACCTCTTCGCTGGCTTTCTCAGGGCTCTTAGCTGCTTTCTTGAAGGCTCCGATATCATTGCACACCTTTGGACATCTGTCGTCTTCAGCAAACGATGTCAGTGGAGCAGCCATGCTCTAAATAGTTATATCAAAATTCTGTGTAAATTATTTACAAATATATTCAAATTCCGTCTGTATATCTAGGTAAAAAATTACAATATTCGATCACAAAATGACATCAAAATAAAAAATAATGACATTAGATAATCAACCTCATTGTGTGTGAAGTGGGGTGTGACACTGAGGAAATAATCATTTCGTTTGTGTGTGACAGATCAGATCAAATCAGACAGATCTTTAAACAAAAGGTTTAAAACCAAAGAGGTTTTAAACTAAAATACCTACCTACTAAGTATACCAAGAGTTTCACAATACGGTATTTAGTCAGGTACCTACAGTGCTTTCTTCTTTGTATAATATACGAGTAGATACCTAACCTACTAATGCCCGGTTCCAATACTCTACCTACTAACAGATGAGCGACCACGCATCTTTCATTACCGTAACAACGTTGTTTTCTGTCGTCCGTTAGTAAAAAATTGGAAGGGGCATTAGACCTACCTATAGGTACCTAGGGGCGTCCAAGTCACGTCAATAACTTCCTTTTAACAATCCTACTCTAACCACTGCAAAGTGGTCTAGAATGGCGGCTAGACCGGATCACTTTCTACGCTTTTACTCAGGCCTATTTTCACATCCTATGAAGGTATCTACAGAAACGGCTGTTTTCTTCGAAGTATCTAATGGCCGTGAGTAGAAACATGGATTTCCAGGTGGGCAAGATTGCGAACGAAATTGCTGCGAAATTAACTGAACCAGCTTGTTAGTTAAAAATAATAAAAAACGGCTTTTTTAACTCATTTCAAATCTTTGACTTGGGTAATAGAGTCAAGTCAACAAGCATGAACGGAACGTTATTTTTCAAAATGGACGCATGCTGATTTAAGGGAGTTACGGGACAAACGCATTATCGAAGATATACCTATTTGTTTTTTTTATCAATTTAGATTTTTTGTTTGTGTGTAATCTTTATGAACTTTTAAAACATTTTTGTCTTTGTTATTTTATAAACTTTTTGTTATCTTAGCAGATTAAAACAAACAGAAACTCCCTAAAAAATATGAAAGTTACCTAGAACAGCATTAGACACTGCATTTAATAGCATTTTAACTTCTAATAGTTCGCTCTTTCTCATCTTGTCGTGCTAAATTGCTTTTTAGAACATTAAATCGTTGTAAAAAGCGTAAAAATGGCGTAGCATTGCAATTTGCTGTCATTATAATATCACGCTCAACTTTTACTTTTTATGATCCCGTAATCATTACGTGCGTATAATGTTTTACAGCAAACCATGTATTCCTTTGCCGCATCTATACTGTTTTATTAAAATAAAAATATCACAGATAAACAATTGCTGACATTTTGTTTCAGGTAATACCAGAAGCATGAAACTTGGAGGGTATATTCCTTTTATTTAGGTGTGTATTATGAAAAGAATTCCTAAAATTAATCGACTCGAGGACGCAGCGGGAAAATAAAATACAACTCACGGGGCGTTCCACTAAAGCGATATAATATTACAAACCTACCCAGTTGACTGTTAATTATATTGTTGGTAAAGTGAATAGTGATTTCAACCTTGTGTACCTAATAGCATTTCAAATGCATGGTTAGTTATGAAAACCCCAGTGCTATACAAATTCTTCAAAAGTATTTTATGTTGATCTCACTCAGAAATAATTAATTTATGTTTTATTGGTTTCAGGGCAAATAAGTGAAATGAAATGAAATAAAATTTTATTGCATAAAATGTGGTCCAATGTAGATGTCAAGTAGTAGTTGTTCTTGAAGACAACATTTAAAAATGTCGATAAAATATAATCTAGAATTGTTAGCTGTTTTAAAAATGATACAGTATTAACAATCCAACATTTTGGGTTATCATTAACATGTTTAGCTTGTTCTACATTCTTAACACAGACATATTGTATTGAACACATCGTAAACAACTTTCCATATTTAGCAATAACTCATTTCTTTACAAATTAACACGTTACACTTTACTCCAGACAGTCTACCACCCAAGTTTCTTCAAAACTTTGAACCTTATTTCTTAGGAAACAGTGGGGTGCTTCTGTGTTGACTGTATGTGATTTTTTGCCGGTCACGTAGCGGTTTAGTGAACTCGTGATGAGGTCAGAGAAACATGAGGCTTGGCTCGGTTGCTATTATGTTAACACTGGACGGAGAATTGCTGCTTACGAAGCTATTATCCGCATTCTTTGAAATAATTTTGTAATTTCGTAGCTGCATTACGGCGAGCCCATGAAGCTTCAGACTGGTTTGCGTATAAGTAGATTTTTAACCACGCTTTATCCTATGCAGGATTACACAAACTAAGTCAAACCCATGATTATCATTTTTGGATAACGTCTGGCTAAGTACCTGTACATACGAGTAATGTCTTGTATGTTATGAGCTCAGTCATTCTATTTTAGTTTTCGTTCGTTAGTAAAAATTCATAAATAAAAAGTTATAATACACTAACAGTAGGTATTCAATTTAGTTGTCAGTTTGCTTCTAAATGATGACCATTTCGCAGGCATTTTAACAGACTAATACCTACTATCCGGTTTGAGATTAACAGAATTTATTTGTTCTTTTATAATTAGTGATATGCAAGATATGCAATCAATCCATTTGTAGACCTATTTATGCATCCGTAATGTTCTTTCAAAAACATCATGAAGAAACCCGCAGCTTGCCTTCGCACATATTGGTCTTTCCTGTGGATAACTGACTAAGCTGAGAGGATAGTATAGGTGCTTGCTAGCAAGTCTACTCCATCTAAAATCGTCCCGGGCAGCGAGCGTCCGGTTAGTATAGACATATTTTGTCTATACTAACCGGACCGAATGTGGCCTCCTGACTACAAGCTTTCGTGTGCTATGCTAACACTGAATGAATCATCTAGTATTAGGTGAAGGCCTTAAGTACTTTTTTATCCTTCCCAATCTTCAAAAATACCAATTGTCCACGGTTAAGCGTGTTCTGCTCCAATGATAATAAAATCTCCATTTTAACTCGCCATCGCAAGTTTCGCTTCATTTTTGTTTAGTTCGGAATTCTTGCTGCATGACTGAGAGGTTTTACCGGTTATGCAGAGTCCAATTACTCACACTTTGGAGTTTGTCAGCACTCGTAATTGTAGAAATTGAATTGTTTTGCGTCTGGTATTTTAATTACGATCTTTGTAACTTACTACCTGAATAATTAGTTGTGTAATAGATGTGGTGTTTAACGTTATACTTAATTATAATTGTAGATTAACTTTTTAGCATCATTCTTGAGTCTAGGTAACTCTGAAAGTTAGCCAAAACACTTGGTACATTGAGTCCGGGTGTTGTGGTGTTGGTCGTTTCTGATCACACAGGTCCATATAAGCAAAAACCTGTATATAGTTGTAAATAATCAAGGTTCCGCGAGTAACCTTTATTTTATGTCGACTAGGTGCAAAAATATTATATAGGCTTTATTATGCCAAGGCTATTACAATATACCTAGCTGCCTTGGTAATAGTTATAGCATAATAACTTTATGCTCCAATTATAGGAATGACTAGATAACTAGATTTCTCGCATTTTACAAACACAATTCACTTTACTAACAGTTACCTGCGGATATAAAAAACGCCATTTTGAGCTATTCATCTGCTAGCAATGCATTTCCCGCATTCATAGCAGATCCTTTAGTAATTCCTCTAATTTTTTTAAAATGGTCCGATTTTTAGGTAAATCGTATACAATTCATTTGAGCAGCAGATTTATACTTGTCGTTGAAATTGGCACAAGAAAAAAATCTAAACGATAAACTCATAACACGGTCATTATTATGATTCAAGCAAAGTGGCCTTTTTAACTCGTATGTTTCGTATGTAAACTTTTCCAAGATCAATTTTTATTTATCTCCAATCCAACACAAATGTCGTAAAGCAGGTATAATAAAATAATTCCTTATTAATAATAACTTGCAGGTATAAAGCATTCTTTTGTTATAAAGGTGCATTGCCTTTCATTTTCCGTGGTCAGGTAGGTTGTCTACCTTCTTAAACGACACAAGAATCCTAGAGTTCTTACACCTGCCGCCCACCGGATGTTGCAGTTACTACATCTTAGAATTGCACCTGTCTATTTTATCTATTAGGGTAGGAATATTGTGTAGTTTGTGTACCTAATCTCATCATCATCATCATCCTTTCCTTATCCCGTTCTATGTGTAATCGGCACAGCATGTTATCTTCTTCCATTCCCTTCTATCAGCCATCATCTCTACACTTGACTCCTTTCTCAATCATGTTCTCTTTCACACAATCCAAGAATCCAACCTTTTCTTTGAGCTACCTCTAACTCTACATCCATCCACATTTATATTCATAACTCTCCTCGCAACAAGACTTGTTTGTTTACTTTTTGAAATTAGACTTAGGCAGCATCAGTGCCTATGTGATGTTCATCAATTTTTATATTGTTTCATAATTTACCCGTTCAGGAAGGCGAATAGTCTTTTTTTATTGTTAAAGTATTCAGTTCTTTTTATTCACATCATGTTCCTCAATTCACATTGTTTATTGTTGGAAATTCGAATAGACCAGTGCGAGACTGCAAGGTCAATAAGCGCTAGTGTGCCTATATGCATAACTTTCACTTGAAACCTGTTTAAATGTCAAACCGTTACGAGCTTTATCTTTTGGGGTTTTGTTTAATCGTTTTCGAAGAAGCTGACCGACTTTCGGGTATGTTTTGGGACGAAGCTTTTTATGATTTTAATGTTTAGTTTGATGGTTGTTTTCTTACAGTGCCTTGGAGGTGTTGTAGTTCGCTGGCGGTTGTTAGTAACTTTTAAAAGTCGTTAGTCAGTCTTTATTTTTGGACTCACCTGATAATAGCTGCAGCCATCCACAGATATGAAAGACAGTCGTCGACTGGCAAAAGAAAAACAACAGCATCGAACATATCGTAAACAGGGCCAGAGTAACTGCCAAGCCCACTAACACAGTTGCGATCTTGAACACCAGTCCATTTATCGAGAGGAAGTCATCCAACCTCCCTTTACAGTCTTCCACGGCTTCGTCCGCCCTACACACTTGCCACAATCCAAACTTCCTCGGATATTCAGTTTCTAAGTCACCGATCCACTCCGGGGTCACAAAGGCCACCACGCTTATTATTGCATAGCAGATAGTGAATATAGCCCAAAGAACACCGATCGCTTTCGAATTACGAACATAGTTGGTCGCGTATAAATGCGAGGAATCCACGTACTCGATTTTCGAACCCATGTCGATATCCGGTTGTTTACAAAAGTTTTCGGTCGTAGATTTGGGTCACTTGTTTATTGTACGCACATTTTTGTGTTATAATGTTAGCACTGAGTTTGTTTAGCGTTTGTATTCATGTCTTGAGGAAAAGTAATATTGCAATCTAGTCGAGGACACAAGAAACACGACACGACACGGGCCGGATGAAATGCGAGACGGCACAACCTCTCGCTGCGAGCCATTCGGTTAAGTGACTCGGAGTGGGGATGGGTGATGAAGCTGCAAGTTTGACCTGTTACCTTTTGTTGTTGGTATTCAAGTAAAATTACAATGCTTGTTGGGAAAGGAGTGTAACAATCCATGTTGAACTATTAATTACCACCTGATAGGTACTATATTTAAGATCTTTATAACGATCGTTATTCTAAATTCGTATGTTAAGTTAGCTTTTGAGATTCACTAATAGTTAGCAAAGACAACACTAAGCAATCATAATTTTATTTCAACTCTCCGATTTCTATTTCCTAACGACATGTAATGTTTACATTAGGTAACGACATGTAATTATTACATTACTGAATAACATGACTGGTACATACCTCGGTAGGTACCTACCTAATGTTTATAAGCCCTACTTATATTTGTGTACCGACCAACCCTTACCTTGACTGCTATTAACTCAATTATATATGAATGAAAATATTTTCTGCATTTGCCACCAACCTGTAATAAAATTATTGATCCGTTTGTATCCGGAACATGGATTCCGGATACAATCTATGAGGAATTTTATGTAAAACTCTTGCTGAAACCGAAGACAATAATATCTAATAAATACTTACAGCATCAACTTACCCCAGTTGACCCTAAGCAAAACATATTATGGTGTCGTTTGTGATTTCATTGGGTTTCTGCGTAGAACGACACGCAATCACATGTCAAATGTATGACAATGTCAGTAGGACTGCTATTACATGAGAATGGGATAGCAGATACGCGGATTCATTAGGTAAGACAGAGTAAACCTCACATGACAGAATACAGAACGTAACGTACGTAGTAACTTTTAATTATATTTGTTTTCATTTTTTTTCTACGTATTCGACGAAATATCCGTGACCCAAAAATTTTAAATTCAATATTTCTCTTTTTTTCTCGCTGTTATTCTACACGATATTAGTATGATTGTAAATTACATTGATAGTGATCAAATGCGTATATATTTCGATTAGAACATCGATAAAATGTCTTCAAAGGACAAGTGGATTCGCCGGTTTTCTGTCGACGAAACAGAAAAACATAAGAATGGCTTCACTATTTACAAGATTACCTCTGTTGTAAGTTTCATTTTTACTTATTTAACTCTAAAATATGATTATAATAGGACTTCCAACAGCTTTGGGTCGATGACATAGAAAATGCGCGGGCCGAATCTGGATAAAAGGGCACTTAAGATGCACAGGGCCGAGGAGGCTGGAAATATAGAAAGGAGGACAGTAGTGAAATTATGATGATATGGTTATTTGCTATGGAAACTTCATAAACGTGAAAGTATCCTATTACCTACAAAAAAAAGCAACACATATTTTGTGTTGTAACTTTGTAAGTTTAAAACAAGCTGTCTATAATGTATAGGTGTTTTTTATATGTATATATTTACTGTAATCTGTGTGGTTCCAAAGAACATTGCTAGTTGTAGCTTCAAAAAATTTAAATCCTGAAAGTTACCAAACCATTTCAATGAGTGATTCATTCAGGCGCGGTCGGAAGGGGGGATCACGGGGGACATGACCCCCCCAAAACTGTACTTGTCAAATTGAAAAATCTTCTAAAAATTTGCTAAATATAAAAAATAGAAGGCTTCCAATTGTTTTATAATGTGTGCAATAAAATTGTGTATTGTGCAATATTTGCAAAATTTCAGGCTGCGACCGCACCTGGGTTCATTAGGTATATGAAGTGGCTCATTCAATAGATAATTTTGTTTGTTTTGCCAGAGACTTTTCCGAGTACGTTTTCTCATGGTGTTTTCCTACACCGTTTGAGAGTACTGTGCTATACACACAACAATTTTTCGAACAGAAAAATCCATTGGTGCATGACCGGATTTGACGTGGGTTCAAATCCTGTCCGCCTTTGGAATGCAGGGTCACTACCACTATACCATCAGTGCTTTATAAAATGTATGGTTTACTATGTTTCCAGCTGTTCCCCCTAGAGTCTCCAGAGGCTGTGACATCAGTATCTGTGTGGAAGCGGTACAGCGATGTGCAACGGCTACATAAGAGCATGCGGTCTCTGCATGCCGGCTTGCATCTCCAAGGCACATTCCCTGTGCTACCGAGATATAGCTATTTTAAGAGGTTTCAGCAGGAGGTTAGTATATTTTATTTTATTTGGCGAAACAATAAAAATCTTAAGAAAATGCTGTTACATGCTGAGTTACAATATAAAAACATGTGCACACAGCAGCTTTTAAAAAAGAAAAAATTATAAAATAAGTTAAGTAAGATCTAAGCAATTAGATACTAACGTAACTAAATACCAACTAAAGCTGGACAATATAAAAATATTAAAGATATGTAGGAAGGTACTTAACTAACTGGCCGCTCCGGACACTTCCCAAAATGTCACGGCCACATGGATCATTGAATTATATTATGTATTTTTTTAATTATTATCATTTTAATAGTCATTCTTTGAAGTGAGTAACAGCCTTGATAAAAAAACTGCTCTGTTAAATAAATAAATAACACCCAACAGTCACATACATAGTCCTGACCCCACACTAGGATTCCCTGTATCGTGGATATCAGAAACTACGAGTACCATAGTACCACTACACACAGACCCGGAAGAAATATTTGCAGAACATGCAAACATTTCGTCCGCAGCGTGAATCGAACCTGTGCCTCTTGCGTCTCTGCCGAGCAATCGCCCGCCACGCCTCTGAGGCTGTCAATGTTAAAAATTTGATATAAATAAACATCATCATCTCGACACGTCCTACGTTAAACTAAGTATCTGCAAAAAGCAAATTTTACAGGAGAGCGGTTTTAAGATTTTAATTTCTTTATTTCGTTATTAACTACTCAGTCTTGCGCAGATCTATAGCTTTGAAAATATGCAAAAGGCTGTTGTTTTGATAGCAGTTTATATTAATGTGATTTTTTTTCTTCTAAACCCTCTCGTTTTCGGTGCGCTTTGAACCGTCAATGCAGATAAATACTTATACGTTTGAGAAAAAAGTGTGTTGTGATAGGAAAAAAAAAAAAAAAAAATCGTATTGTAGATCCTGGGTACGTAGAGCTCAAAATGCAATAAAAACACTGGTGTATCAGGCACATACACTGCTCTACGTAGGACGTGTCGATCTTAGAAAATAAATTATCCGTACCACAAACAAAGATGAGACGAGCAAATGAAAATCTTGTAATTCTAGAAACCTGTCTAGTGAAATGCTATTAAAGAAGTGGTTTGAATTTCTTTCAGGTGATTAATGAGAGAGCTAAGACAATCAAATTACTGTTGGAGTTCATAGCGGAACATAGACTTTTGTTCACTAGTACCGACTTCGTGAATTTCCTTCAAGTGAGTACAATTCTGTATATCCTATTACATACATATATTATGCCTAATGGGGTGGGCAGAGCTACAAGCAAAGCAATCATAAGAAAACTTGCAGCCATTTCTGATTCAAAGTCCCAAGTTTAATATGTGAACCATGGTGACAGGTGATCAGCCCATCGCCCATATAGGTGGTCCATCATGTCGGAGAGGATACTATTCCCTAGTCGACTTTTACGAAACGCTTACGGAGAAAAGCACCTTGTCACATTCTATGTTATTTCTTTACCCAGTCCAGCAGCTATTTATAGCTAAATAGCAATATGAAGTCAAAAAACTCAATATGATGGGATGTGTTCTTTCTACGTTTACTATTGAAAGTAATTGGGAATAATGTTTCTGACAAAATACAGAGTGACCAACAAAAAAACCAAATTATCTTAAAAAAGGATTTTCAATTACTGCAAATATTTCTTGGTTATTGTGGTGGACACCAACAACACAGCCTGAGTTATTGGTATCAGAAACTAAACACATCAACAATATCTAGGAATATTTCGGATTTTCTCTAATTTGGAATCATTCAAATAGGCCTATAAAATAAGATTTCTTCAAATTATCTTAAAACTGGCAAGTATTTTAAGAATTTAAGAACTCTATACAAAATATCCCTAGACGGTGTTGATGTGTGTATGATACCAATGTCACACAGAATCCTAGTGTAGGGCCAGTACAATGTAATGTGACTTATTGTTGGTTGTTACTTTACAGACTGGATACCCAAATCCGGCTAAAAAGCCAAGCGGGGTTATTGACTCCATCAGGTCATCCCTCCACCTTCCTATCGAGGAGACACCGCCTCTGGAATACCAGACTGATGATGAAGATACTAGGAGCCCTGATGCAGGTGAATCTTGCCTAGTTTACTAGCGCCATCTTTTGGTGAATAAAGAGTTGCAATTAGAAGATAAGAGATGGTGCTGGTTTCAATTTTATAGTGAAAAATATTAATAAATACTCTTTAGAGTTTATAGGCTTTTATAGTTTTAGAAAAAACGCGACTCCTTCTGGGAGAACAATCATGTCAGTCAGTTAGTCAGTGGTAATCGAGCTTTATATAGTATAAAAAATACAGCAGTATAAATACAGTTTCTGGTTATTTAGCCTTTTCCTCTTCAACAAATGATTTCTGAATTCACATTCGGATCTAAATAAATAGAGATATGAATCAGTCTTAAAGGTTTTGGTGCGAGTTTGCTTCTCCTGACAGGAGATATTATGTTTATCCTGTTTATTATGTTGTGGTACCATACTGTGGTACTTGTAAATCAAAATCAAAAGTACCTTATTCCTTAAAATCGCTAGGATCATTTGGACACGTCTTAAATTATGTAGTTTTTGATACCCACGACACGACACAGAATCACAATATTGTGCTATTATTGTTATAAAAATATTTTTCATCCTTTCAGCTCGAGTTCCAAACCCAGTCGACGAAACAGATTTCATATCCCAAATACCAATCTACGAAGCGGCCGACGTAGAAATACGCCCCTCACCAAAAACAACCAAATCGAACAGTTTCGAATCACTATCCTCCATAGAAAGCATAGACAGCGACCTCTACGACGAACTAAGCAAACTGTCCATAGAGAAAAGTAGACCAAGCATAAGAAGAATATTGCCAGATTTGATAAACTTTGACGTTCCGTCGACTTCGAAATTCGAAGACTACCACACCATGCCGAAAACTGGCAACACAGATTCAGAAACAACGTCAATAAATTCAAATTTAGAGTCCTCCACGTCTATGAGTGAGTTAGAACGGCGGAGCAGTTCAAAATTGTCTTTATACAGTAAGAGAAGTGTTCTGTCTCTTTCTAACGTTGAGAGTAAGACGAAGACGGAAGATAGCTATGTTTTCGAAGCCGGTTACATGTTGAATTTGGCAGCGAGATGTGAAGATATGGGGGATTTTCAAAGAGCGTTTGAATGTTACAAATCAGGGATAGAGAAAATGCTCATTGGAGTACAGAGTAAGTATTTTGTCACTGTATCTATTTTTAACACCTGACAAAAAAGAGAGGTGTGTCTGTCTGTCGCATCAAAGCTCCTAAACAGATGAACCGATTTTGATGCTGTTTTTTTTTTCTATTTAAGCTGATGTGATCAAGATGGTTCTTAGTTATAACTTATGAAGATAGATTGAGGCATTTGAAGATCATCAGCCCCTTTCCTACTTGACAAAAGGATCTTACCAATTTTCATAATTTGATTTTACCGATTGGTTTGAAACTTGGTGTATTATAGCCAGTTTTTATATTAATGTGATGAAAAAATTGGAATATAATTAGTATATACGCAAAACTAGGTACCTTTACATCTTTCATCATCATCATCTTCCTGCCCTTTTCCCATTCTATGTGGGGTCGGCACATAGAAGCAGCTGAAGAGAGTTTTGTCTAAGGTGTTTTATGACCGGCCGCCTGCCTAACGTCAACCCTCCTTGGGAATACTTGCTTATTGTATCTCATCATGTTGGAGGATACTATCCCTTAGTCGACTTTTACGACATGCTCGGGGAGAGAAGCAGCTGGACGCATTCTATGTTTTTTCTTTACTCCCAGTCCAGCGGAGAAGTACCTTCACATCTTTCGTCATCGATTAATTTTAATAATGTTTTTTTTAATAACTATGAGTCATCTTGTATGAGACCCCTTTTTATTTTTATTGTTGTTTTAGCGGCAATAGAAATACACTCTGAAAATTTCAACTGTATATCATATCCGTTCATGAGATACAGCCCGCCAGACGTACGGACAGCGGTGGCTTAGTAATAGTGTCCCTTTGGCAAACTTCGAGTACGGAACCCTAAAAAAATATTCAAAGTATGAACACTTAACTGCCTAATTAAAATATAAGAGCAGCACCACAGACAATAGCTAGTTTTGTAAGCCGATGCCAATGTCTGGAATGTCTTGTTACGGAAATATGATTCCTATACTTCAAAGATTAAGATATCAAATCATAATGCACTTGTCTTTCCCTGTGGTCCAAGTGAAAGGAATTTCCCAAGCCAGACACGGGATTCTCGAATTAAATGAGAATTATTTAATAACAATAATACCGTGATAATAATATAATAAGGCCTTTTACCATCTATAGTAAATGATTTATACAGCTTCAGGAGGCAACTTTTACCTTCACAAACGGAACGCTGTAGTGCCCGGGACGAATTAAGATGGAGTAGGCTTGCCCAGCACCTATTCCATCCTCTCAGCTTAGTCGGCCTTGTCCACAGGAAAGACATGGTCAATACACGACTAAGCCGCGGGTTTCCTAACGATGTTTTCCTTCACCGTTTGAGAGTGCTGGTAATAGAGCGCATAAATTTTTCGCACAGAAAAAATCATTGGTACACGACCGGATTAGAACCCACGTCCTAAGAATCGGAAGGCGGGGTCACTACCAACTAGACCACCAGTGCTCTCAATAATATAATAATAATGTATTTATGTAATTGTGAAGGTAAAAGTTGGCTCCTGACGCCGTATAAATCATCTACTATAGATGGCAAAAGGCCTTGGTTTTATGATTATCGCTATTTTTCTTTAACTTACTTGTCATTTTTATGAACGTACATCAAGATAAGCTTGTACCTCGGATTATAAAGTTACTACAGATATACTATCGTATCGTATCGTATACAATGAGCGTGGTTATCGCATTTTAAGAAATCCAGTCTAAAAACACCTTCAAGTCCTATTACTCGTGTTAATTCTTTATAACCAGTGTGATAAAAATATTAAAGTCCGTCTCAGAGGCTTCTTTCGTGCACTACAAATCCTATACATCAGGAGGCAACATTTGCCTACACTTAGTATCAAAGTCTAAGTTATTATTACTGTAGTCAATTTGGATCGGTGACCGCAAGTGGCATTACGAGCTGAGCGCTTCCGTGCTTCGGAGGGCACGTTAAATTGAAGGTCCCGGCTTTTAAGTGACCAATTCTAGTGATGGAGTTTTTAGGCCGCCTAAAGGCCTCCGTCATGGCTAAAAATTAAACAAAAAATAACCAAATCAAACATTAACATAAATAGTGAAGAAAAAAAAATGCTGTTTTTGCCACATTCAGCAAGTATAATTTCGATTGGTGACCACTGGTGACTGGAAAGATGGATTTTCTTCATCTATGCCATTATATTCGTGACTATAATCAGATAACAAGTTCCTTTGGCATACAATATGATTCTGCGGGACAAAGAGGTAGGTGTTAGCTTGCGCAGGGGACATCGCTCGCGTCAAACAAAAAATAATGACATCATCATCATCTTCCTGCCCCTATCCCACTCTATGTGGGGTCGGCACAGCATGTTCCTCGGATCATGCGTGCCAACGGGACCCTATTACTAAGCCTCCGCTGTCCGTCTGTCCGTCTGTCCGTCTGTCAGTGGGCTGTATCTCATGAACCTTATTAGGTAGAAAAATGAAATTTTCACAGAATGTGTTGCTATTGCCTCTATAGCAACAAAGAATAAAAACTTAAAAGGGCCCCATACAAGAAACGTGTACATGTACGACAGTGCGGAACCTTTCACGTGCTTATTCGACTCGCACTTGACCAGTTTTAATTGAATACTTGTAATGTATATTTGTGGACAGCACACAGCGCCATCTAGTCACAAACTAAGCAAAGCATGTACTATGGGAACCCTGGGGGTTTAGCCAAGATCATTATCTATTCTCTTTCCATTGTAGAAAACGATTGGTAGCCGAGCAGTGTTGCCACCTTGCATTTTTTTAAAACGCTAGGTCAAAAATAAAATGTCATCAGATTTCAGAAATTTGGATTAAAAAAAAACACTAAAACTAAACATTATACAATTTTGCGTAGGTAAAATACCTACGTAAAATTGTATAATTAATAAGATACTTAGTACTATTTTTTCTGCATCTCATACATACTTGTTCGTTCGTTTTTAATTTAAACTAGGGTTTCTTTAATCTGAAATAATTTAGCGGAATTTGGTGTTTTTGTTAATCCAAATTTCTGAAATCTGATGACATTTTACTTTCGACCTAGCGCTTTAAAAAAATGCAAGGTGGCAACACTGCTCGGTTACCAATCGTTTTCTACAATGGAAAGAGAATAGAAATGATCTTGGCTAGACCCCCTGATGGCTGATAGAATACTTAATTATACTCTTTTTTTTTTGTAAATACTTACTACTTTTAATACATATTACTACAACGCCCATACCAGGACAAAATATTTGCTGAACATGCAAACATTTCTTCCGCAGCGGGAATCGAAACTGCGCCTTTTGCATCTCAGCCGCGCACTCGCCCGCCACGCCACCGAAGTCCTTTCAAATACTGTTCTTCTGATTTTTTTATACAATTTGTGTTTATTTTCAGCTGACACAGATCCAAACAGACGCGCCCTAATAAAGGAGAAATCGAACAAGTATTTATCATACGCTGAAGAAATATACAAGAACCGCTTGAATGATGCTGAACGAAGTGTAAGTACCTTTCACAGAGCTCATAGTACATATTTTTCTCAAATTAATTTGTTTATAATTGCCATACTTATCCTACTAATATTACAAATGTGAAAGTTTGTAAGGATGTGTGGATGTGACGATGTATGTTTGTGCCTCAATCACGCCTAAACGGCTGAACGGATTTGAATGAAACTTGGAATACACATAGTACATTGTGCTGGATTAACACATAGGCTATTTTTTATCCATCTACCACGCGAGCGAAGCCGCGGGCGGCAGCTAGTAATACATAAAATTACAACACCCAGACCCGAAAAAAATATTTGCAGAATATGCAAACATTTTTCACGCAGCGGGAATTGAACCCGCGCCGCTTGCGTCTCAGCCGAGCACTTATAAAGAGCGAGTGAAATAGAGTGCAAAGAGTGCAATATGAAATGCGTTTGTGTGCTATAACTATTTTTTTATCTCCTTCATCCTTCGGAGGCCTAAAAACTCCGTCACAAGAGTTGGCCACTAGCTCATACGAACTTTTGTCTTTTTCTTCCAGCTATTGCCAGAACAGGACAGCAAAATTCTCCCCCTACATTGTCCCATACCCATCTCGATGCTGAAGCGTCCGTACGAGGAGCTGGCTCTCTACACGGTGCTGGCTATTCTGGACTCCAGCATAATGCTGGTCATGCACAAGAATGACAAGAACTGCTACGCTATGAAGGTATGTTTAGGTAGCTTAAGCCATGACAACCTATCCGATCAGAACTCAATTTCCTCGTAAATTGGCGGAAAATATAAGACAATGCTATGCTATTAAGGTAAGCTAATTCAGTTACCAGTGGATGGTCGACTTTTACGACATGCTCGGGAAGAGACATGCTGGACGCATTCTATGCTTTTTCTTTGTAGAATATCATTGCAATAACTTCTCTGCTGGACTGGGAGTAAAGAAAAAACATAGAATGCGTCCAGCTGCTTCTCTCCCCGAGCATGTCGTAAAAGTCGACTAAGGGATAGTACAAGTATCCTCTCCAACATGATGAGATACAATAAGCAAGTATTCCCAAGGAGGGTTGACGTCAGGCAGGCGGCCGGTCATAAAACACCTTCGCCAAAACTCTTACAGCATGATCCTTGGATCCTTGGATCATGCTGTGCCGACCCCACATAGAGTGGGATAAGGGCAGGAAGATGATGATGAATATCATTGCAATAATTTTGTTTACAGGTCATGCAAAAGATACCGAACAATTTAACAGAATTCAACGATTACTTCCTTCGCAGTCCTGAAACTCGAAGCCCGATCTTGCCGACTGTCATACCATATATGGTGCCATTGCACGCGTTCATGGAAACGGACAACTTGATATTTCTGATTCTCTCCTACGCGCCTGGAGAGAACCTCTTCAGTTACATCAAAAACTACGCAAATTCTATGCCCACAACGCCCGCGAGGGAGGTAAACTTAGAAAACGTATTCACTGACCCTAAGAAGAAGATTGATAACCAAAACAACATGCGTAGCGAAGGTAACGAAGGTAATGGAAGCGTTGGTAACGAAGATGTTGGTAACGAGAATGTTGATAACAGAAATGTTCATGAGATCGTGTTGAACTCACAGAAGTTGTTGTTGAATGTTGATAAAGTGCTAACGGAAAGTGTTGATGAAGTTGATAATTTTGTTTGTGAAGCTCCTGCTGTTAATAAGGTGACTTTATTTTTGTTATTACTAGCAATACCCGGTATAACTTTGCAGTTATAATCTAACAAACAAAGTTGGTATTATGTTTGTAAAGTTATTAGAAACAGATTACAAACAAATTAATATTCAAAGTAGCATGATTGCAATGGCGTGGCGGGCGCTTGCTCGGCTGAGACGCAACAGGCGCGGCTTCGATTCCCGCTGCGGGAGAAATGTTTGCATGTTTTGCAAATATTTATATAAGCCAAAAGTAATCATAAGAAAACTTGCAAAAAATCGTGATTCAAACTCCCAAGGTGGATATGGTAAACCATGGTGACAGAAATATGCTTAGACGTTCTTGTAAGTTAAGTAACGTTGTGCGCGCTCACAATTTGGATGGATGACCACAAGAGGCATTACGAGCTGAGCTTCCGTGCTTCGGAGGGCACGTTAAATGGTCGGTCCCGGCTTTGTAGTTACTAAACCATGAACTTTAAGCGGCGGCCTAAAAACTCCGTCACAAGAGTTGTCCACTAGCTCATACGAACTAACTTACCTCTTTAAATAATGGTGTGAATCTGGTTAAGCACAAAATAATAAAACGGCCTCGGTGGCGTGGCGGGCGATTGCTCGACAGAGACGCAAGAGGCGCGGATTCGATTCCCGCTGCGGAATAAATGTTTGCATGATCTGTAAATATATCTTCCGGGTCTAGGTGTGGTGGTAGCGTGGTACTCGTAGTTTCTGATACCCACGACACAGGGAATATTAGTGTAGGGTCAGGACTATGTATGTGACTGTTGGGTGTAAAAAAAAAATACTTGTTGTGATAAGATGTTACAGAAATATTGTATTTTACAGGTATTGACAATCCCTCACAGAGATGTATTACCCCCTTCGGCAGTTTGTAAATGGGGTGCAGAGATACTGACCGCATTGGAGAGTCTACACAACAGGGGAGTCATTTGCAGGTAACATACATACAAATTATCACCCCCGTATCCCTAAAGGGGTGGGCAGCCACAGGTGTTCTGAAGAAAATTTGTAGTCACTCCTGATTCAAAGTCCCAAGATAGATATGGTGAACTGTGGTGACAGGTAACTAAGGCCTTTTTACCATCTTATAGTAGATGATTTATACAGCGTCAGGAGGCAACTTTTACCTTCACAAACGGGACGCTGTAATGCCCGGGACGAATTAAGATGGAGTAGGCTTGCCCAGCACCTATTCCATCCTCTCAGCTTAATCGGCCTTGTCCACAGGAAAGACATGGTCAATACGTGCGGAGCTGACTAAGCTGCGGGTTTCTTGACGATGTTTTCCTTCACCGTTTGAGAGAACTGGTATAGCGCACATAAATTTTTCGCACAGAAAATTCCATTGGTACACGACTGGATTCGAACCCACGACCTTAGGATCGGAAGACGGGGTCACTATCAACTACACCACTACAGCTAGTAAAGAAAGAAATAAATACTACTTCTATTAATAATAATAATTGAGCCTGTTTATTTTCTTAATTTATACAAGTTTCTAATAAGATAATAAACTTTGCGAGTCACACTTAGTAGAGAATAAAGCGGCTTAACTGAAAATCCTACTAATATTATAAATGGGAAAGTTTGTGACGATGTTTGTGCCTCAATTACGCCTTAACGGCTGAACGGATTTGAATTAAACTTGGAACATACATAGTACATGTACTGGATTAACATATAGGCTATTTTTTATCCGGGTACCACGCGAGCGAAGCCGCAGGCGGCAGCTAGTATGTATTCTAAAATAACATATAGGCTCGTTATTCGGGTACAACGCGAGCGAAGTCGCGGGCGTAAGCTAGTTTCTATAAAATCTTAACCTTTTCCTTTCTGTTCCAGAGACCTTAACCCCTCGAACATCCTCCTCGGCGAGGGAGGGCAGATCATACTGACATACTTCACTTGCTACCGCGACCCCGACATGATGCAGAGCAAACTGCGAGTGAAGTCGGGGGCTCGCATGTATGTCGCACCCGAGTTGTACCACAATGTATTGGAGGTTGAGGAAAAAACCTGCGATTATTGGAGCTTCGGGGCGATTATGTATTACCTCATTTGTGGAGTTGTAAGTACTTTCATTTGTGCTGAATAAAAACTTTATTTATTTATACTTCTCCGCTGGACTGGGAGTAAAGAAAAAACATAGCACGTCCAGCTGCTTCTCTCCCCGAGCATGTCGTAAAAGTCGACTAAGGGATAGTATCCTCCAGCATGATGAGATACAATAAGCAAGTATTCCCAAGCAGGGTTGACGTCAGGCAGGCGGCCGGTCATAAACCACCTTAGCCAAAACTCTTACAGCATGATCCAAGGTTCATGCTGTGCCGACCCCACATAGAGTGGGATAAGGGCAGGAAGATGATGATTTATTAAACGAAACTTATTCACCGGACTCATAGACCCGGAAGAAATATTTGCAGAACATACATTTCTCCCGTAGCGGGAATCGAAGCCCTCTTGCGCCTCAGCGGAGCAATCGCCCGCCACGCTACCGAGGTCGTCGTGTGAGGTTTGTGTTTGTTTGTTTCAGCCCCTGTCGTATTACCACGGGTCAGTGTTCACGTCGCACACTATCTTAGAGCTGCCAGATGGGATGCCGGTAGAAACTGACTCTCTACTCACACAGGTATGTTATTTTTATTTAATTTTATAACTAGATGGCAGCACAGGTAACATTAGCACGCGCTATCGTTGCGTTTTGAGCTATACGCCGGTAATTTCAAGCAAACAATAGCTTATTAATTTTATAAGTAAAATCTAGGAAAACTTACAGCTAGCTTACGGAATTATATTAGTACATACATAAATATTATCACGCCTGTATCCCTAATGGGGTGGGCAGAGCCACAAGTAAACATAAGAAAACTTGCAGCCACTTCTGATTTAGTCCTAAAATGGATATGGTGAACCACGGTGACAGGTGATCAGCCCATCGTACAATCCCTTAGTCGACTTTTACGACATGCTCGGGGAGAGAAGCAGCTAGACGCATTCTATGCTTTTTCTTTACTTCCGGTCCAGCAGAGAAGTTGAATTATAATAGTAGAAAATAGATATTATGTAACCATGAAAAAAGTTGCACAATATAAGAGGGCCAATTAAAAGTTTTCACAAATAAAATAGAAGAGTATAAATTATAAACATAAGTCATAAACAGGTAAAGTAAACGACACTGGGAAAAAGTAAAATAACAAGAAACAAAAAAAAAGATCACAAGACACACACACGAACATTTCTCCCGCAGCGGGAATCGAACCCGCCACGCCACCGAGGTTGTTTTATTATATTATACTTTGTTTGTTTCAGCTGCTAACATATGATCCCTCAGAGAGACTTGGCTCTGGTAAGGATGGGATCGAGGAAATAAAAAGGCATCCCTACTTCAAAAGCATCGACTGGCAGCATGTCTACAACAGCTGGATCGTTCCTGATTGAATTCTGCTATAATAATAGACAAAACCCTTGGTAATCCTATTTATCGCAAGTTTGTGAGGATGTTTGTGTGTTTGTACCTCGGACGTGAGCGACGCGAGTGAAGTCGCGAACGGAAACTAGTGTTATAAATGCGATTGTTTTTTGAAATTCATATCCTGAAATGTCGAAAGTTTTGGTGAGTTTTGTACTCAAAAATCACGAAAACGCGAGTGAAGCCGTGCGGGGTAGCTAGTTATAAATAAGGGCAATTATAAATGAGTACTTAATAAGTGTTTATGTGAAAAAACATGGAACATTCTTTTGAAAAAAAATATTCGTATGACTAGATGGCGGTAGGAACCAGTGTGGTGAAAGGATTTAACGTGCGCCTCAAAAGGCACCTTTCGTGCACTTGACCCACACATGTGAAAAAACATGGAACATTCTTTTGAAAAAAAATATTCGTATGACTAGATGGCGGTAGGAACCAGTGTGGTGAAAGGATTTAACGTGCGCCTCAAAAGGCACCTTTCGTGCACTTGACCCACACATGCTTTTGAACTTATTAGATTCTACGACGTGCCGGTATCTTTACGATGTTTTCCTTCACCGTTTGAGAGTACTGTTATAATAGCGCATTATAATGATTTTGAACAGAAAAATCCATTGGTGTATACGACCGGATTCGAACCCACGACCTTAGATTGGTAAGTAAAACTCATCTGGAAATAGGATTCCTGAGATCTAGATCAAAACATGGTTTTTTTAAGATTGTTTTATATATTTTTTTCTCTTTTCGTGTTTTTACTTTGAGGAACCACAGAAAAAAATTGTAAAATTTCATCTGCTTTTAGAATAAACGTTAATAGTTCTAAATCAATTTTGATGATCAAATCCGCTACTTCACACTCTTGAGGAAAACGTACATCAGAATCGATTATAATCTCGCCAGTACCGCCATCTAGTAAGCGAGTGAGAACTAATTTTCTCATAAGAATTTTCCTTAAAATGTAGATTGAACACAGGAATTAGTATTAGAATGCAAACTTAAACTATTTGTACGTGTTGTTTGAGACCATACGGATGTCCGTAGGTAGATGTGACATCCGTTAGTTTAATAGGTACCGGGCGTTAGTGGTTTTGTGTAGTCTAGTCTAGAATGCCATGGTAGTTCCTGTACCATGATTTGTACATAAATATTATCACGCCCGTATCTCTAATGGGGTAGCTAGAGCCACAAGTAATCATTGTATGTATGTTCGTATGAGCTAGTGGCCAACTCTTGTGACGGAGTTTTTAGGCCGCCTAAAGGCCTCCGTCATGGCTTAACGACTTAAAAGCCGGGACCGACTGTTTAACGTGCCCTCCGAAGCACGGAAGCGCTCAGCTCGTAATGCCACTTGCGATCACCCATCCCAATTTGTGACCGCGCATATCGTTGCTTAACTTCAACGATCAAGAACGCCTAAGCAAGCTACGCGTTCTTGATTGATCGTTAAAATTAAGCAAAGCAATCATAAACTTAGAGCCATTCCTGATTCAAGAGTCCCAAGATGGATGTGGTGAACCATGGTGACAGGTGATCAGCATCAGAAGCTGCAAGTTCTCTTTTGATTACTTGTCTCTCTGTCCACCCCATTAAGGAGACGGGCGTGATAATATGTTGTATGTATGTACGACGTGCCTCTGTCTACCCCATTTGCATTTTCATCTGAGAAGTGTGGGGATCAAAGTATTGATCATCCTAAATTTTGTGTGTGTGTGTGTGTACAAAAATTCTATAGTATTATTTAATGCTTGTTATAAAATAGTACAAATTCGTACGAGTATTTAATATACAGTTTCTGAAGTATAGTTTGCAAATGATTACTCAAAAGTATGTATAAAGTATTGTATTTTTAAGGGCGTTAATATCTAAATTGTGTTAAAGTATTTTTTGACCAAAAATCAGAAATTTAATGAGATCTCTCTGGCTATGTATTTTGTATTGTATTATGTATGGTTTATGTTACCTAATGTTAGGTAAGGTAGTGTGGTGTGTATGGAAGTCTGGTATTTATATTAAAAAGTACAAAAATATACTGTATTTTATTTATTGTTAGTACCTATGCCCTATACAAACGAAGGAAGAACATTAAAATAATAGTTTGCAAACGCTTCCTAGATGGCTTTTTACCGGGTGCTCCGAGAGCCATTAATAGCAAACGAATGTCTGATTGACATGATTGTACCAGTAGCTTATGTCAAATTGTCAAGTGCGCGAAAGCAGCCTTTGAGGCGCAATTCAAACCCCTTCACCACACTGGTTCATATCGATGGCAGAAAGCGGAAATGTCGTATCTCAAAAAATGGCCTAAATGACTTAAAACTTGATTGTTGATAAGCAAAAAAGCCGCGTCGACTGGTCTATGTCACGTCTTTCTACAATGAAAAATTTTATGATACGCCCTTGATTTTTTTCCTAGTTTACTGTTCACACGACTAATTGCTGTAAATAAAGGTTTTTTGACTCTGGTGTAAAATTGAATATTTTGAGATCGACAAAATCGCTTTCTTCCGTCGACATGAACTGGTGACGTCTAGTAGAAGTAGATAGATAAGTAGTACTTATAAATGAATCCACGTACTAGAGCTAGTTCAAAACTCAGCTACAGTAGGTACACGTTGTACAATACGTCGTGTCGGTTCATTTGCAAGGAAGTCACGTGTTCTTTGTTGACGGATGCGCGGTAGGTACGTGATAGACAGTAGTTTCTAAATATCGATGTTTGAGACGGTGGTCACTTTCTTGGTTTATAAAACAAGTAAAAAAGGTCACAATGTACAAAATAAGACGGGTTTTTGATGAATTTATAAACATAAAAGTTACAAGATAAACTGTAGGTTACCTGCCTAGGTCGGTCTTATTGGAAAATAAGAAACTTAAGATATAATAAAATTCTTATAAGCTTTATTTTCTGATATTTTTGTTCGAAATTAGATTGAGCGATTTAACGCCATCTAGTGTTGAGTAGCATTACTAAAATAGGTACTTAATTCTTTTTTCATGGAAGGTAAATAATTCTGATCGAAATCTTTGCTGGTATAATACAATTTGTAGCTCTTCTATAACTTCTAATTATTCAGTAATTTATAAAGAAAACTTTTGTTAGTTTTATTTTTAACAATTCAAGAATCAAAATATTTACTTAAGTTGTCGCTAGATGGCACTAGCTTAAGTTAGCTCTAAGTTTTCTTCTACCATTCTACGATTTCAATTATCTGGGGTTTTAGGTTCAATTGATTAAAAAACTCAAATAGGTAGGTACGTATTACCTATTAAATTAGACCTTGTGTGCAGTTACAAAAATAATAAAACAACATCTTCCAAGTTTTTGCAATTTCTCTCAACAGTGGGATACAATGAAACTTCTTACAGGTGTTACGACAACGATAAATCAACAATCAAGATTCGTTACCACATGCCGACAGAGGCCATTTCTTTGAGGTGATCAACTTGAGATTTATTTCCAAGCTATTTTACAAGTTACGACCTCAACATAACCAGGGGCCCTATTCACGATGACCAAAGAAAACGAGCCACGTAACGAGCCAAATGTCATCGTGTCTCTAAACACAAACGAGACACGCCATGGTGTGAAATCAAAAACTGTATTCTGCATGCCATAAGACTAGTTGTCTATGACCGTGTTTTGGTTTTACGTGATTCGTTCAAAATCAAGCATCCGGTCTTTCGGTAAACGATCGGTTTTAGATTGATTTTATTTTTTTGTTTACAATTTTCATCTCAAGTAAATAAATATTGAATTATAAAATTGCTAAACTCTTTCTACTAATACTTTCGTTATATTTTAAAGTTTAGAGAACAAAAAAAATATATATATAACGTAAAATGGTTAGCTACATCAAACCAACCACAACTTGTTTCCGAACGAATTATCAATCAAAATATTGACTGACATATTGCATTGTTTGTTTTGAAAAAAACTTGGATATACATGTCATGTCTAAGTTTGTTTAAATGGGTTAAATCCCGGTGGTAAAATGAGTTTGTCACAATCGCCTTCAAAAGAAAAGAAAATAAACTGAACAGAGCAAGTAACTGTCACTGACAGTTGCTGATGTTAATCAAAATATTCTACCGGCCAGTGTGTTGTCTTTGGTTGGAATCGAATGATAAAAGAAATTATTATTATCTGTGGTATGAGAAAAATATGGCGGCAGAAAGATTTTGGGAACATCCCGCGTCGTAGTGTTCAAAAAGTTTGCAAATCGAAATAAATGAAGAAATCAATTAAAAATTACGTTTTGAGTTTACATACTTACATAATATTTTAACGGAGTGATAAAAATGGACGTTGTTCTTCGAAGACATATGCTGCGTATGATATGCTGGCGCCAGCAACGCCCACACATAAATAGGAGACTGTCAAGGGATTCTGCTGAGCTGGACCCTAAATTTTTCGTGCTATTTTATAAGGTGGCCAAAGAGTTGTTTTGGTATTGTGCGGCGTTCTTGGAGGCAGGCTAGTTAATTCTGGGCCTCAGAGATGTTCTAGCATTACAACAGAAGTCAAAGTAAGTATTGTGTTAGCTAAACTTAATTTATTGAACAATAATAACATGGTACCTAGGTTAGGTATTAGGTTAGAATGAAACCTACTATATTTACTGTATTTTTCCAGATACTTACAACCCTCAATTTCCTGATCACCAGTAGCTATCAAAAGCCAGTGGGAAACTTTTGGTTAGCACCTGTAAGCCTCTGCATAGAGTAAGCGGTGAATGCCTTGAATGATGCCAACCTACATCAAATTTCCTACCTCCGAACAAGAGAGGAATTAAATCAAACAAGGGTAATATTTTAATCAACTATTTATTTTAGTAGGTATTACATAATAGTATTTGTGAGAGCATCAGTGAACTAAAATAAATTAATTTAAATTTTAATTAATAAACTTTCACTTTCATTATATTAGTAGAATATAATCTTTATTTCCAAAAACATGAAAGTATGTACCTACCTATAAAAACAATAACAATGATTTCTGCCTCGTTTCAGATTTGCAACAGTGACTTAAAGGCATACCTACTCATGTGCTACATTAGGAGGGGCAGCTCATGACAGTTATATTATGTTAAATAAATCAGAAATCATGAGATGTGTGTGTGTGTGTGTGTGTGTGTGTGTGTGTGTGTGTGTGTTAGTGTTAAAGTATGGGTACATGGGGTTGCGTAGGTATAATAAGTAATAATAAATGCATTAAAACCATAAAACACAAAAATACTCACAGCACACATGCTATGCATATCTAAAGTTTCACTCAATCCATGCAGCCATTTAGAAGTAAATTATGAGGCACAAGCATCGTCACATCTTCACAAACTTTTGCATTCACAATAAAAGAGCTATGTTAAGTTATGTTATTTTAAGTTACATGTGCATATTAAGAAGTTTAGTGTATATGTGTAAGCATGACTGTGTGCGTGTGTTTTAGATTGTTACATTTAAATTGTTATATTTCAGAGCTGCCCACGCACTATGCCAACACGTGGATCAGAAGCAATTGCTGTACGCAATACAGCCTCAGTACATGTCTGGTCCACTGCGCCAGGGCTTCTACGACATCCTCATTGCGATGCATCTCGAGTCGCACGCCACTACCATGTGAGTACACCAGCTTCGCTTGAACAGCATCTAGAAAAGAACAGAATTATGAAATACTAGGTGGTAGCACAGGTAAAGTACGCGCTATCGTTGCGTTTTGAGCTTTACGCCGGTAATTTCAAGCAAACTAAAGCTTTCCAATATTATAGTATACATACATACATATTATAACGCCGTATCCCTAATGAGGTGGGCAGAGCCACAAGTAAACATAATAAAACTTGCAACCACTTCTGATCCAAACTTCCAAGATGGATATGGCGAACCATGGTGACAGGTGATCAGCCCATCGCCCATATAGGTGGTCCATCATTTTGGAGAAGATCCCTTTGTCGCCTTTTACGACATGCTCGGGGAGAGAAGCATATGGTATAACACCCGGATACTCAAATGCATCAGAGTTGAGCACGTCTCAATCTCAAGTGACGAGTTTTTGACTTCTGTCATTCCGTTCCGTTCCGTTTTGTAATTTAAAGTACTTATCTGTATTCAAATTTAATTATTGAGATCGTAGCTTTATTAAAGTGATTGTGTGAACTTTAGTTTCGTTCGTTATTTTATTGCCTGCATGCATGCAGGCAATCTCCCTTAAGCGCAAGCTCATTGACGTATGCATTCTCCCTATCCTCACGTACGGCGCGCAGACTTGGTCTTTGACGGCTCAGCAGAGGTCCACACTCGGGGCTTGCCAGCGAGCGATGGAGCGCAGTATTCTCGGAGTAAAACTCACTGACCGAATACGCAACGCCATACTGCGCTCCAAAACAAAAATCGCTGACGTTGCTCGGAAAGCAGCCACTTTGAAGTGGAACTGGGCAGGGCACGTCTGCCGTATGTCGGATGACCTATGGGCGAAAACCACTACCGAGTGGGCTACTAATGGTGGTAAACGGCATCGTGGCAGACCAACACTGAGATGGCGGGACGACTTGGACTCATTCATGAAGGATTGGTCCTCCAAAGCACAGGATAGAGAAAGGTGGAAGGGGGATAGGGAGGCCTTTGCCCTGCAGTGGGACGATAATGGGCTAATAATAATAATAATAATGCATGCCCATAATGTCTAAGAATCAAGAAGATAATTATATAACAGACAAGTTCTTACTTTTTTTGCTAGTTTTTGTTTTTTCCAGGGAGGTGTGCAAAAACGAGTTCGTGATCCCCCTGGGACCGGAACTGAAGGCGTTGTACGAAGACCCAGAGATGGGGCACAGCCTCCGCTCGCTGCAAACAGAGAGTGTTCGACCGCAGATGAAGAATGAAAAAAGCAAGCAAACTCACGTGATATCTGTAAAGATTTTAAACTTAATTTTGTTCTGACACATGTAATTTTAACTGTGAATTCCTACAAATAGGTACTGAATGTTGTTATTTCGATAGAAAATCTTCCAGTCCCAATTTATCTTCATCTCGCAAAACATCTTGTTTCAGAGAGAGTATAACGGAGATCAGCAACTTTTACTCCCCCTACTTACCGCTGGAGGTGGTCCGCGAGTTCGTGATGCAGGCGTTGGCGGACGCAGTTACAACCAACCAAGTGCACAACCGCGACCCCGTGGGCGGCACCAATGAGAACCTCTTCTTGTGAGTACACTCTTCCTGTCAGTACACTCTTTCTGTGAGTACACACTTACTGACAGTACACTCTTCCTGCGAATACCTTCTTCCTGTAAGTACACTCTTCCTGCGAGTATAATTTCCTGACAGTACATTCTTCCTGTTAGTACTCTTCCTGATAATATACTCTTCCTGTGAGTACACTCTTACTCAAATTTTTACTGCCTTACCCACAAGTTTCCATTATCTGAAATTCTTTATTGTACACGCACGAAACGAAACAAATACACACAAAACATTAAAAAGTACATGTACAAAGGCGAGCTTAACTCTTAAAGAGTTTTCTGCCAGCAAACCTGTGAGGCAAGGGAGAGGCTTTAACATAAGTGGAAGTTATGTGTACAGAGACATAAAAAAGAAAAACATAAAGATAAGCTTACAAATATAATAAACTAATAAGATATACTACACACAATATAAATATATACAAATAATATATATCTACAAAAATATATACAATATATACATACATATAAATAAATATTATAAAAAAATTAAACATTATTATTTTAAATATTATTACACCATCATCATCATCATCATCATCATTTTCCTGCCCTTATCCCACTAGGTGGGGTCGGCACAACATGTTTTCCTCTTCCATCTTCTCCTATCATTCGTCATCTCAGTACTCACTCCTTTCATACGCATGTCCTCTTTCACACAATCCATCCATCTTTTCTTAGGCCTTCCTCTGTCCGTGTATCCATCCACATTCATATTCAGCACTTTCCTTGTAACACGACTTTCTTCCCTCCGCATAACATGCCCACGCTAACCTATCACTCTATTTTCTTAGAGGCCTTCAGGCGGCCTAAAAACTCCGTCACAAGAGTTGGCCACTAGCTCATACGAACTTACTTACTTATTATTACACCGATTACCTGAAAGTTTTTAATGATATTAGAGATTGTCTTTGTAAATAAATTTTTGAAGTTTCTATAAATGTTTCTAATTATGTCCTATAGAAGGAAAAGACGAGCACAGGAACAACATCTGAACGACATACAACTGAGGCATAGAGTGGAAGCCATCATAGCTTTTGCTCACGACTTCGTAGGCGATCTGCAGAGCGATCAGTTGAGGTAACATCGGCATAACCCTGCTTTAAAAAAAAATTCTATAAATCTCACTTATATTATAAATGCGAAAGTTTGTGAGTTTGGATGTTTGTGCCTCAATCACGCCTAAACGGCTGAACGGATATATACTGGATTAACATATAGGCTATTTTTCATCTGGGTACCTACTACGCGAGCAAAGACGCGAGAGGCAGCTAGTATAAATATAAATATTTGAGGACATTATCATACAGCACCATCTAGCCCCCAACTAAGCAAAGGGAGCCAGATGGCTGATAGAATACTCCCGCAGCGGGAATCTAACCCAATCAATCAATGCTTGTGGCCACCAGAAACAATAATACTAGCTTGAACTGATTAAATATTATGTACGCATATTTTTCTTGCTTTCAGACGTTACCAAGAAATCAAGCAGTCAGATTTGCCGAGCGCCGTGGCTGCCAAGAAGACCAGGAAATTCCGCTGTCCGCCCAGAGAACAGATGAACTCAGTTTTAAGGTAAGTGTCTCGTCTTGTTTCAAAGTCGAAGTCTATAGTAGGTAAATAAGCACACAATCTACATCGTCGAAACTAGTGTGGTGTATAAATCCTCTTGTTATGAGGCATACTGACAAGTGGACGCAATTTGAGTCAACTGACAAATAACTGCGCGATAAATTCATCCGTTTCTGCAACATAAAAGTCATTAAATTTTATTACCCTGGACATTCAACTAAATGTATTAGGGATGTAAAATCTTACTTCTTACTTATATTATAAATGCGAAAGTTTGTGAGTTTGGATGTTTGGATGTTTACATTAAGTAAAAAAATTCGGCTCGCTTCGCTCGCATTGGTTTGAAGCTCGCTTCGCTCGCTAACTTTTAGAGACTTCTAGAGATGGTTTAAAGCTACATTGAGTTAAAAATTTCGGCTCGCTTCGCTCGCATTGGTTTGAAGCTCGCTTCGCTCGCTAACTTTTAGAGACTTCTAGAAATGGTTTAAAACTACATTGAGTTAAAAAATTTGGCTCGCTTCGCTCGCATTGGTTTGAAGCTCACTTCGCTCGCTAACTTCTAGAGACTTCTAGAGATGGTTTAAAGCTACATTAAGTTAAAAATTTCGGCTCGCTTCGCTCGCTAACTTCTAGAGGCTTCCAGAAATGGTTTAAAACTACATTGAGTTAAAAAATTTGGCTCTCTTCGCTCGCATTGGTTAGAAGCTCGCTTCGCTCGCTAGCTTCTAAAGACTTCTAGAGATGGTTTAAAGCTACATTGAGTTAAGAATTTCGGCTCGCTTCGCTCGCATTGGTTTGAAGCTCGCTTCGCTCGCTAACCTCTAGAGACTTCTAGAGATGGTTTAAAGCTACATTAAGTTAAAAATTTCGGCTCGCTTCGCTCGCATTGGTTTGAAGCTCGCTTCGCTCGCTAACCTCTAGAGACTTCTAGAGATGGTTTAAAGCTACATTAAGTTAAAAATTTCGGCTCGCTTCGCTCGCATTGGTTTGAAGCTCGCTTCGCTCGCTAACTTCTAGAGACTTCTAGAGATGGTTTAAAACTACATTGAGTTAAAAATTTCGGCTCGCTTCGCTCGCATTGGTTTGAAGCTCGCTTCGCTCGCTAACTTTTAGAGACTTCTAGAAATGGTTTAAAACTACATTGAGTTAAAAAATTTGGCTCGCTTCGCTCGCATTGGTTTGAAGCTCACTTCGCTCGCTAACTTCTAGAGACTTCTAGAGATGGTTTAAAGCTACATTAAGTTAAAAATTTCGGCTCGCTTCGCTCGCTAACTTCTAGAGGCTTCCAGAAATGGTTTAAAACTACATTGAGTTAAAAAATTTGGCTCGCTTCGATCGCATTGGTTTGAAGCTCGCTTCGCTCGCTAGCTTCTAAAGACTTCAAGAGATGGTTTAAAGCTACATTGAGTTAAGAATTTCGGCTCGCTTCGCTCTCATTGGTTTGAAGCTCGCTTCGCTCGCTAACTTCTAGAGACTTCTAGAGATGGTTTAAAGCTACATTAAGTTAAAAATTTCGGCTCGCTTCGCTCGCATTGGTTTGAAGCTCGCTTCGCTCGCTAACTTTTAGAGACTTCTAGAAATGGTTTAAAACTACATTGAGTTAAAAAATTTGGCTCGCTTCGCTCGCATTGGTTTGAAGCTCGCTTCGCTCGCTAACTTCTAGAGACTTCTACAGATGGTTTAAAGCTACATTAAGTTAAAAATTTCGGCTCGCTTCGCTCGCTAACTTCTAGAGGCTTCCAGAAAAGGTTTAAAACTACATTGAGTTAAAAAATTTGGCTCGCTTCGCTCGCATTGGTTTGAAGCTCGCTTCGCTCGCTAGCTTCTAAAGATTTCTAGAGATGGTTTAAAGCTACATTGAGTTAAAAATTTCGGCTCGCTTCGCTCGCATTGGTTTGAAGCTCGCTTCGCTCGCTAACTTCTAGAGACTTCTAGAGATGGTTTTAAGCTACATTAAGTTAAAAATTTCGGCTCGCTTCGCTCGCATTGGTTTGAAGCTCGCTTCGCTCGCTAACTTTTAGAGACTTCTAGAAATGGTTTATAACTACATTGAGTTAAAAAATTTGGCTCGCTTCGCTCGCATTGGTTTGAAGCTCGCTTCGCTCGCTAACTTCTAGAGACTTTTAGAGATGGTTTAGGAAGGTAGCAAAGGCAGCAAAGATCGCATAGGCAGCAAAGATCGCATAGGCAGCAAAGATCGCATAGGCAGCAAAGATCGCATAGGCAGCAAAGATCGCATAGGCAGCAAAGATAGCATAGGCAGCAAAGATAGCATAGGCAGCAAAGATCGCATAGGCAGCAAAGATCGCATAGGCAGCAAAGATCGCATAGGCAGCAAAGATCGCATAGGCAGCAAAGATCGCATAGGCAGCAAAGATCGCATAGGCAGCAAAAATCGCATAGGCAGCAAAGATAGCAATATCGAATTAACACATTAAAATATAATGTAACTAACCTAGGTAATGTACATTACCGTCGTACTGATAACTTGTGTTTAGAGTACGTACCTACCCACAGAACACTAATGTATTAATACGATATAGGTACTTACTCAAACACAAGTTATCAGCACGATGTCGAAACACGCAAAGCCAACGGAGGAATGCCGCCCGATACGACAGGCTCAGCGCTTTTATACAAATCTTTCGTAAACAACAAGATGGCGGCGATGTCGTACCGGTAGTCGTTCAGTGACTTACATTAAAATCATAAATTGACTTTTATATTAATTTAACTAACATCTAAAATCAGGATATTAATTTACGGAACTTAACACTAAAAAAAAAATAAGATAGTTCCTATAATGATTATGTAGATAAAATTAAATATTCGTAGATATTTGTATTCCTGTTTTTTTTTAAGACTAATTTTATTTTGAGTAGTTTCTATAAATTATTACCAGAATACGGTTAAAAATTTGTTTAAAAGATTGTGATTTTCTATGCTGTTTTTTAGTAGATATTATATAGTTTATTTATAAAAGACTGATTATTAATACTTTGTTTCATAAAAACATCGTTGTCTTATTTTTTCCTATTCCGTCTGATAGGAACCCGCAATTAAAATGGACGCTTTTATTATAAATTCAAAGTGTTAGGGTTTCTAAAATGTATAGCGAATTATGTATGTCGTTTTACCATTATATTTATATAAAAATCGAAGAACTATTATTTTAATGTAGGAAAGTTTTTCAATTGTATTTATAAGATGTCATTTCCGGTGATTAACACCACGAGGACAAGGTTGTTTTATATTAGGTATGTATATAATAAGTATTTGATTGGCATAATTGATATTTTAAATTATGGGTAGCTTATATCAGTAGGATTAATTCATTTTTATTGTATTTTTTTAATTTACACTTCTATTGTTAAGCCCCACGATTGGTCTGAAGTTTTGCAACAATGACGCTAGCCAATCACAGAGCCGCTCGGGCTGTGATTGGATAAGCGTTTTGCCACCAAATCGGGGAGCTATTTTTTGAAACTTGTAACGAGATATGAGTTTGGAAGGACATTCTGAGGAAGAAGCATGATACCTACTTAAGTTTTGAGTGTAACAGTTTTATATATTTTATAAAACTGTTACACTAATAATAGTTACTAAATAATAGTTCTTCGATTTTTATATAATTATAATGGTAAAACAACATATATAATTCGCTATACATTTTAGAAACCCTAACAAAAGGTTAATTGAGTAATAGTTAGGACCTACCTGGTAGGTGTTACTAGTTTAGAAAAGAGTAAAAGGAGTAAACTTGACTATATACTTGTCCTAAGCCTCGAGCTCAACTATATACCTACTTGTCTTACCCCCGAATACTCAAACGCGACTCAGAGTTGAGCACGTCTCAACTCACGGTTTTTTGACAGTTTCTGATGATAATCTGTCAAAAAATCGTCATTTGAGACGTGCTCAATTTTGAGATGCGTTTGAGTATGAGGTTAGGCCTTTTACGAAATCTACTAGGTAATTGTGATGTTTTTACAGGCTTCAAGCACATGGACCAGGAAGAAGAATCTTGGAAGGAGAATTGTCCTTGTGGCGAGGAGCTCATCGTCAGGATGAACGAGATCCACGAGAGCCTCATGGTGCATGTGTCTCTCAACGCTCTGCAAGAGCCACTGTCTGAGGTAACTATTACTACTCATAACGTAAATAACATTTGGAATTTCTTGGAAAACATTTATCTATGGAGCGAAAGTCTTTAGAACTAGAAAGAGTTGAAGCTGTGAAAGGTTAATTATAGTTGAAAGAGAACTAGAATAAGTGAAAGTATAATTAAAAAAAAAATGTCAAGTGCGAGTTGGATCCGCACACGAAAGGTTCAGTACTAGTGCAAAAAAAAAACTAGAATCTACAGTAATTTTTATTATAAAAGTGTCTTATAATAATTTGACGGCCTCGGTGGCGTGGCGGGCGATTACTCGGCAGAGGCGCAAGAGGCGCGGGTTCGATTTCCGCTGCGGAAGAAATTGCATGTTCTGTAAATATTTCTTCCGGGTCTGGGTGTTGTGGTAGCATGGTACTCGTAGTTTCTGAAACCCACGACACAGGGAATCCTAATGTGGGGTCAGGACTATGTATGTGACTGTTGGGTGCTATTTATTTATTTATTGTACCTACAGGCCATAGAAGAACCGGCAAAGAAGACTCCAGAAGAGAAGTTCCGTAAAGTCCTGATCGGCACTATTGTCAGTTGGGCCGAGGAGTCGCAGATCGAGACGCCCAAACTCGTCAGAGAAATGTTCAGGTAATTTTACTCACATCTCTGTTCCAGGTACCAAACAAAAAAAAATGTATCTTCGTTGCCATTTATGTTTTACACTATTTATATGTTAATTCATGTAACATGATGAAACTGGCAGATATATTACAGACTCCTAATGATAATAATAATATATTTCTTCCTTCCAGTCTCCTAGTCCGTCAGTACGACGCTGTTGGCGGACTGATCCGTGCTCTCGAGAAGACTTATGTGATAAACGCGAAGACGAAGCTGGATGTAGCGGAGATGTGGGTGGGGCTGAGCCAGATCCGCGCGCTGCTGCCTGTGCAGATGAGCCAGGAGGAGGAGGAGCTCATGAGGAAGAGACTCTGGTGAGCCATCATTCCTATTTAGATCAAGAATATACGTAAGACTAAGTTGGAGGTGCGAAGTTGTAGGTGGGATTGTGCCAGATCCGCGCACTGCTGCCTGTGCAGATGAGCTAGGAGGAGGAGGAGCTCATGAGGAAGAGACTTTGGTGAGCCATCATTCCTATTTAGATCAAGAATATACGCAAGATTAAGTTGGAGGTGCGAAGTTGTAGGTGGGATTGTGCCAGATCCGCGCGCTGCTGCCTGTGCAGATGAGCCAGGAGGAGGAGGAGCTCACGAGGAAGAGACTCTAGTGATCCATCATACTAATTAAGATTTAAAAAAGACTGACTTGTCCTTAGAATAGAAGCAAACAAACAATTCCAAACCTATGATTAATAAGACTGAGATATAGTTTGTTTACTTTATTATATTTGAAACTCATCAGATATTATATCTTATTTCAGGAAACTCGTGAACAACCACACCTTCTTCCAGCTGATTTAATCAGGTATGTTTTGTTTACTATAAAACACAACTACTTACTACTACTACTACTACTACTACTACTACTACTACTACTACTACTTATGCTCAGACCAAATAAAAAGAGTAGACGCCGCGCCGCGAACAACAAAAGTGAAGCCACACAAAACCGTACTCCTGCAAGTAAACATACACGCTCACGCACACACCTACACTAAAACCATGCTCATCGCTCTAAGTACGTCACGAGTCTTAAAAATAGAATTATGCCTTCCTGTGTAGTGTAAACTTGTAAAAACAGCAGCAAATCACATAAATAGTCTCACGGAATCACTTTTCACTTGTAAGTGCTTCAAATAGCATCGTTTCTTAATTATTATACTGTGAATTTAGGTTACTTGGAACACACAACCTTAAAACCTTCGACACACACATAGATAAAATGGCGGCTTCACTTTTGTTGTTCGCGGCGCGGGGTCTTTTCTTTTTATTTGGTCTGAGCCTACATGGTTCAATTTGGGAAAATTGTGTCATAAAAAATGTTGATTTTTTTAAATATAGAACTCTCTAAATTCACATACAAACATGACCCACAATACAGAGGGACACTAGGATTATGTGTCTTGGGTATCAGAAACTGCGAGTACAGTACAGTCAACGGATCTTGACACTCGTGAAGTTAGCAGTTTGACATGCGCAGTGAAGTTTTTTCATACTGTCTACTGCTCGAAACGGCTAACTTCACGAGTGCCTAGATCCGTTGACCGTACTGTACCACAAATTGCCTGCTTTTTCTTGATAGGCACTTGATATGAATAAGTAAGTAAATAGATACCTATTATGTATGGTATGTATGTTCGTATGAGCTAGTGGCCAACTCTAGTGACGGAGTTTTTAGGCCGCCTAAAGGCCTCCGTCATGGCTTAACGACTTAAAAGCCGGGACCGACAATGTAACGTGCCCTCCGAAGCACGGAGGCACTCAGCTCGCAATGCCACTTGCGGTCAATAAACTTAATTTATTGAACAATAATAAAATGGTACCTAGGTTAGGTATTAGGTTAGACTGAAACCTACTATATTTACTGTATTTTTTCAGATACTTACAACCCTCAATTTCCTGATCACCAGTAGCTATCAAAAGCCAGTGGGAAACTTTTGGTTAGCACCTGTAAGCCTCTGCATAGAGTAAGCGGTGAATGCCTTTAATGATGCCAACCTACATCAAATTTCCTACCTCCGAACAAGAGAGGAATTAAATCAAACAAGGGTAATATTTTAAACAACTATTTATTTTAGTAGGTATTATATATGTATATACATAACAGTATTTGTGAGGTCAATGAGAGCATCAGCGAACTAAAAAAAATTAATTTTATTAGATTCTTTGCAAAAACTTTCACTTTCATTATATTAGTAGAATATAATCTTTATTTCCAAAAACATGAAAGTATGTACTTATAAAAACAATAACAATGATTTCTGCTTCGTTTCAGATTTGCAACAGTGGCCTAAAAATAAAAGGCATACCTACTCATGTGCTACATTAGGAGGGGCAGCTCATGACAATTATATTATGTTAAATAAATGCATTAAAACCATGTAAAACACAAAAATACTCAATTTTCTTTAACTTATTAAGTACTACCTGCCGCCTGCGGCTTCGCTCGCCTATTACCAAGATAAAAAGTAGCTTAATGTTATTCCAGCACACATACTATGTATATCCCAAGTTTCACTCAATCCGTGCAGCCATTTAGAAGTAAATTATGAGGCACAAGCATCGTCACATCTTCACAAACTTTTACATTCACAATAAAAGAGCTATTAGTTAGGTTAGTACCTACTACAACTACTACTAGCCCCTAGTTCTTTCGAACCCTGTGTGGTGAAAAGATTCAAAGTCCGCCTCAAAAGCTCCTTTTGTGCACTAGGGCTCCGGGTGAATAATATTCTGTACACTAGGGTTAGGTTATTTCACTTATTTACCACATCATTTATTAGGGATATTATTCACTGGTACCTAGATTATATTATTTATTATACAAATTCTGCTATTAAATAGTCTAAAGAAGACTTTAGAATTTATTTACATAATTAGTAAAAACACAACCTCGTTTTAGCAAAACACGCAATAATGAAGCATGTAATTTTGACAATTCAAAACGAGCCTCGTCTCGCGCCTACTCTCGTTTATGAAATCTGACATTGTCACATCAACATCATGCAGAATACGATAACACGGTAATTCCACACGTTTTCCCGCGTCTCGTTTTGTTTGGTCATCGTGAATAACGTCCCAGCACTTTGGCTCTTATTAACAAGCTCAATGATTTTACATTTACCATTCCATTGTCAACTTTATAAACCAAGCAACACAGTTGAAATTAGCAAAAATGAAACCTGTCTTATAAGAAAATCTTACTCTTTGTAGAACTGCAATCGAATTCCTACGTTAAAAGAATGCAATAAAGTAGAAAGTTGAATGTTAAAGGAAGAAACGAGTGTATAATCCGGTTTCAGAAGTAAACACGCAGGTAGACCTTAATTTACGGCAGCTGAGAGGCATCTTAACTTGTTTGAGTAATACACTCCATCTTGCGGAGAATGCAAGAAGCAAACCAAGATAGACCCATACGAAATTTTGCCGTCGAACGACGACACGTTTGGTTTTAGTTTAGTTAGTTGGGACTTGGGACTTGACTTGAGTTCTTGAGTCCAGTTGAGTCTGTCTTTCGCGTTTGTTGTGTTGCGCGTGCGATCAAGTGAATGTTTCTTCAAATACCGAATTTTATGTAAAAAAATCTGTGACTGTTTACCATACCGATGTTGAAAAATTATCAAAAAACAAGTGCATTCTGAAGTTTTGTGTGAACAAACTATTGGAATTTACGAAACAGGTTTGTGTGGGATTTATCGATATAAAATATCTATTGAATGATTGTTTACTACGAAATCTCATTGGAAACCAGTTAGAAAGGTAACACCTGAAAACTCTAAATTCATTTTTATAATTTTACTAGCCAAAATTTCTTACCTACGTAAGGTAACTTAGGTAAGGTAGTCTACTATAGGTTGGTTATTAATTTGCAAGCAAGTAGGTAGGTACCAACTTACCTACTATGTAGCTCTATGAACGTAGGCAGTGATTCCAATTCAGTGGGTAGGTTAGGTAGGTAACTACCTACTAGACTGACAGAGCCTTTAGATAGGTAGGTATCTACCTAGCTATTTATTTTTAACTGACTGTTGCCCGCGACATGATTTTCTGAATTTGAAAAAAATATGGAGTGCAAAAAGAGCGGTCACCCATCCAAGTACTAACCGCTTAACTGATGCTTAAAATTTGATATCCCGGTTCCCCTTATAAACTTTTATCCCTAATATCACCCCCTTTAATGAGTATTGTTAGTAATAGACTTAAATAGTAGCCTATGTCCTTCTCCGGGATGCAATCTATCTCCTTGCCAAATTTCATTAAAATCTCGTAAGCAGTTTAGGCGTGAAAAGGTAATAAACAGACAGATTAGTGTGGATAGGTGACTTACCTACCTACAATAATAAACCTAGGTACCTCAAAAGTTACACTAACAACATCAACACAGAACAATCATTTAGTCCGTGAAGGTCATTGCTTATTTTTCTACTCTCAACTTCGCTCAAATCACTCAATTATAAAAATATCTATCCAAGTAGGTAAGGTACCTACTTAAGTACCTACCTACCACATAACACTTAATATCCTCAATAAACATGTTTTATTTACTTAAGCTGTTTAAATAAGTTAGTCATTATATCTACTTAGTCTACGTAGGTACCTACTCCACCTGCGATATGGAAGGATAACATTTCAAACTCTGGCGTTTGCATGGCTGTGTCCCTCCCTACTATCTACATAGCTTTACAAAATTCAGGTTTAAATAGTGATGTGCCATCCAGGCCCGGACGCAGCCTGAAATTTTGGAGGGGGTCACTAATAAACTGAGCTAATAAATAATAGAATATGTCGAGTAAATCAGATTTTATTGCACAATACACAATTTATTGCACACAATTATAAAACAAATGAAAGCCTTCTATTTTTATTGGCATCGCTGCTAGGGGCAGAAAATTGCTTTTTATATTTTGTAAATTTTTAGAAGATTTTTCAATTTAACGTGTAGGATTTTGGGGGGGTCATGTCCCCTGTGACCCCCCCCCCCCTTCGGACCGCGTCTGGTGCCATCATTATTGGTCGAAAAAGTCGTACCTATCCGGCGGGCGGTGGATTCGGTGGGGGGGACTCTGCGAGCGAACGACGACGTCGAAAAAGACGGATTACTCAAGCCCTATAGATTATTCCTATATTCGACAAACGAGTGCTTCCACTCCTCTTCATCAGTAACGAATAAAAACTATCTGGCGATTTTTGGCAGATAACATGGCATGGTTGCCAATTGCCATAGTCTGAGCCTACTTAAGTAATGAGTAACTTATGCAATATGTAGTTTTAACAATAAGTACTAAAAAAAATCGCCAAAACGTGCGCTAGAGAAGGCTTATAAAAACTGATTTTTATTAGAAAAACCCAGTAGATTACCTATATTATAAAATTATTTCTATGCCATATACCAGGTTGAACGTGCAAACAAAATGATCAGATCTTGAATCATTAAAACACCTGACTTGGATGTTTATCAGAAAACAATTACGTAAGTAACTTAACCATATTTTAGGGTTCCGTACGGGTGTTACATACAAACTATACATGCGGTTTTTTAAATATTGGAAACTTAGTTCGCAATATACTGTTCTTTTTGTTTCGCCCTTTTTAGGCTTTTACCAACTCAAATAACTTGGTTCAATCCTACTTATGTTATAAATGTATATATGATATTTGTATGTTTGTGCCTCAATCACGCCGTAACGGCTGAACGGATTTGAATGAAACTTGGAGTTTTCTTGAGAGACTTGTAGACTTGAGTTTCATTCAAATCCGTTTTGTCTTTTAGGCGTGATTAAGGCAAACATACAAACATCCCAACAAACTTTCGCATTTATGATATAAGTAAGATTTTATCATAATTTTCTATGCGCCAGTCTTTCTGCACCAAAAAATATAAAGCATCTTCACAATTTACTTCTTCACGTAATAGATGTCAATCATCCACATACAAAGTGTCTAGGTAATCATGTTTCAATGGAATTTCCCTACCCCGTAATAATTTACACCTATGCAATAATGAGCTAATGGTTTGCCTGACCGTAAGTCCATTATAACTGCGACTCAATTCTATCTAATAATTACATCTTGTTCTTGATGTAGTGATGTAGTGAAAGAAGATGTAGTGATGAAGAATGAGAAAGGTATGTTAAGATGGTTTGGTCATGTAGAGAGGATGAATGAAAGAAGATTAACGAAACAGGTGTATGAGGCGAGTGTGAATAGTACCGTTGGAAGGGGAAGACCTCTGCTTACGCACCTGGACCAAATTGGCGACGTTTTGGAAAAGGACCAGGTCAAGAGTACCCTAAACCGACGAGCATGTATGAAGAATGTTATGAAAGAGAATGAAGCGAAAGAAGTATGTCAGGATCATAGCAAATGGAGATCTGTGATCTCTGCCTACCCCTATGGGAAACAGGCGTGATATTATGTATGTATGTATGTTCTTGATGTCACATCACAGGTCCTCATGCAGAGACCTGCCATTACGTTGGGTTGTCTTGTTCAACTAACAAACGAAGTATATTGGCTAGCTTACACGCGAGTAGTGTAAATTTTGACACCCCATTTTACCCCTTTTAGATTGTGAAAAACCCTGAAATACGTGTCCATTTATTTTTTATTTAAAGAATCCAAGCCGAGTTTCAAGTAAATCGCACCGCCCCCGTTAAAAAGTTCCAATACAAACTTTGACACCCCATTTTACCCCCTTTTAAGGGTCGTTTTTAAAAATCCTGAAATAGTCACTTTATTTTGCATCCAGGCCGAGTTTCAAGCCAACCGAACTACGCATTAAAAAGTTTCAAACGTTTTCACCCCTTTAGGAGTTGAATTTCGGAAAACCCGGCTTTGTAGTTTTACTATAAAAAGAACCTACCTTTCAGCTTGACTTATGCGATCGCGTATTATGTCAATCTCATACATTATTACCATCTATTTAGTATGCAAAGGGCTCTCCGTTTCTCACGGCCATTACACCGTTCAAACAGTTCAATTCGTTTAAACTTTTCCGAACGAAATTAAAATTTCGCAACTACTTTCGCATGGTTAGCATAACGCTAAACACTTCCAGCTTTCTCTTACGTAACTTTACGTTTTTACTCAGTGGTTTTTATGGAAATCCCTCACATGTTCTCGCCACACCTTGAGATTTTATCGAGTCATTATTTATCATTTGTCAGCTGGCTTTACTTATGAAGATATCCGCAGGGATCTTGAGCGATTGAAGAGTGGTGGTTTACGGACGGGTTAAGGAGAGAAGTCATCGTTCAAGATCATTTTCTAACTGTACAAAAAAATTCAATCAAATTATAAAAAAACACTTTTGAAAACGAATTGCTTTTAAGCAGTTTAGGCTTAGAAACTCCAAATGAGTGAGTGCTTTGATCGTTTCACTAACAGTCACTAGGCCCAAAATCAGACATACCACAGATTAACAACTGAAAAAGCATTGACGATATAATAGAAAACGAATAGTAGTTGAAGTACCTACTATTAACTACACTTATTCGTATCACTAGTTCTTCAAAACAGCTGGTAAAAGGACCACCTTAATAGGCTTCTTTCGTTGACACAATGTTTACGAACATTTTTTTTAAGGCTCTACGTTTTGCCGGTCTCCTCACAATGATTTCCTTCACCGTTTGAGAGTACTAGTATAGAGCACATAAAAGTTTCGAACGAACAATCCATTGTTTCGAATCCACGATCGGGTTCGAACGACCTTGGATCGGAAGGTATCACTATCACTAGATCACCAGAGCTCTAAGTTGCACTTTGAGATTGAGAAGATTGCAAGTATCATCCAAATAAAAGTGAGTGGAACAAATTAACCGATTGAAATGCCGGCGCCTGTTTACGACAATGCAATTGATATGCAACTTCTGCGCTCTAACACAGAATAAGTAATAGTACTAGGGTCTAGCTAGTCTGCACGTTATTCACTGAGCTAGTAAATAACTCAACAATTCTATTGATCAATCAGTCGATAGAAGACAGCTTTAGAGGCGGACTCTGAATTCTATCACCACACTGGTTCGAAAGGACTAATGACACGACTAGTATTGCGTAAAGTTGCTGTAGAGTACTCAAGGTACCGTGTTTTTTTTTTCTTTTCTGACGGGCAATATTTAGGCATAATTTGTTAGTAAATATGTACAGGCACTTATAATTAGGGTTAGTTATTTGACTAATACTAGATACTTAATATCACAGTTTGAAATTCAAGACGAGGCAAGCTTACGCTCATTGTATCACTTTTAATTGGTGATGAGCCTGTTAGGCTCTCATTTGACTCTCATTCATAATCATGATGTCAGGTGCACATAATTATAAGTACCGTTTCTCTATACCTACTTCTCTGCTGGACTGGCAGTAAAGAAAACACATAGAATGCGTCCAGCTGCTTCTCTTCCCGAGCACGTAGTAACAGTCGACTAAAGGATAGCATCCTCTCCAAAATGATGGACGATAAGAGCGATGGCGGATCACCTGTCACCATGGTTCACCATATCCATCTTGGGACTTGGAGTAGCGGCTAGTTTTGCGGCTTTGAGCCAATAAGTACATTACAAAACAATTAACACTTCATAACTGTTTGTTAGCAGTTCCCAGAGTACCGTGAATTGCTGCAAAAACATGCGGAACCCGGGATTGTGTTGACAGCCGCGCGCTTGGCTTCAATCTTGTGCAATAAATAATGATGTAATGTGCAATTTATTACGTATTTTACTTCATATACAAATAAGTAGGTACGTATAATGCTTTAAATACCTATACTTCTTGCTAATTGCTATGCAATCTCTTAATTTCAAGATTATTAAGTAAATATGTGATGTGAAGGTTTATGTAATTTACCTAAACAAAACGACTTTTAGTAGATTAGACAAAAATTTGCGATCGCATGAAAAATTTTACTAAAACTTGTCAAAGTTAGTATTCTAACCAAAGAATAACTACAAACGAATCAAAATAACATTACCCTCCTTCTTCGCAATCGAGAAAATTGGAAACGATTGCAAAATTGTAATCAGGGAATGGAAAGGCGAGATGATTTAAGTTGTAAACAATGATGATCGTAACAAGACGTGCTGTATTAGAATCTTATTATTTTCTCCAGTCTTTATGTCCTCTCGGACGACTTCAACTTAAAGAAGGACGACTTCAACAAAAATGAAAATATCAACTCTTTACCCCTCACCCTCAGTAAAAAAGGTAGCCCCATACAAGAATTTCCTTGTAAATGTTTTACCTATTTTTATTCAGTTAGGTCACCCAAAAGCGTCTAAAATAAGTACTTTATAATTTTTCAAAATAAAGTCCCGTAGATAGTTAAACGGGTGGTTAGGTTACGTGGTACTACATACTTTTTAAAATGGCTTAAACATATTTACGCATTTCTGTGAAAAAATCTCTAGAAAAACCTTTGTTCTGCTACATTTTTTCCCAAATCTGGCTTCTGCGTTACGAAACGAATGCTTTGGATCTGTAGGCTCGCGATCACGTATGAGATAGCATGGCGCGTGAGACAACGTGATTTCGCATGCCTACTGAGGCCTATAATTGTGGCGCAAGTTCCATCGACCAACAGAGGCTAGAATAGGCAGGCGCGGTCCGAAGGGGGGGGGGGGGGTCACAGGGGACATGATCCCCCCCCCAAATCGTACACGACAAATTGAAAAATCTTCAAAAAATATACAAAATTTCAATTTTCTGCCCCTAACCTTGGCAGATTTTCATCAGAAACTGTCAAAAAACCGTGAGTTGAGACGTGCTCAACTCTGAGTCGCGTTTGGGTATTTGGGGTAAGTTTATTACCTAGCTACCTGGGAAACGGAACTTTTTGCTAGATCTCTCCCATTCCTCCTAGGATGCAATCAGACTATTCTTCAGAACATTCTTCGCGTTTTTCTATCAGGAAGCACTTTACAGTAGTACCACAAACATTGTGCACCTCGGCAAACTTCGTGCTTCGAATGAAAACCGAATTTATCCAAATAAGCATGCAACTAATTAGTATTAAAATATTAACTGAACCAACCCTTTAAAAAAATAAAATTAAATAAAGGCCTTTTACCATCTCGTAGATGATTTATACAGCGTTAGCAGGCAACTTTTACCTTCACAAACGGGACGCTGTAGTGCCCGGGACGAATTAAGATGGAGTAGGCTTGCCCAGCTTGCAGTAGACTTGCGACTAAGCTGTTCCATCCTCACAGCTTAGTCGGCCTTGTCCACAGGAAAGACATGGTCAATACGTGCGAAGCTGACTAAGCCGCGGGTTTCCTCACGATGTTTTCCTTCACCTTTGAGAGTACTGATATAGCGTACATAAATTTTTCTCATAGAAAAATCCATTGGTACACGACCGGATTTGAACCCGCCACCTCAGGATCGGAAGGAGGGGCCACTACCAACAAGACCACCAGTGTTCTCAAAAAAATAAGTATCTACATAAAAAAATTGTTGTAACATCTTTAGATTACATAATTATCATCATCACGTTAGTTCGTATTTCAGAAGCTAGATGAAAATTGCCGAAGCGCACAATATTTGTGGTACTACCGTACGTGGTTATACAAGAGTTAATTAAAATACTACTAAGCGGCATTTTTAATGCAATCTGTCTGAGTGTCACCTGATTACATAATAGAATTTGATAGAGCTTGAGAGCACTGGTGATCTAGCGGTAACGACTCCGCCTTATGATTGTAATTTTTACCCCAGAATACTCAAACGCATCTCAGAGTTGAGCACGTCTCAAGTCACGGTTTTCTAAAACGGCAAAAACTCGTCACTTAAGACGTGCTCAACTCTGAGATGCGTTTGAGTATTCTGGGGTATGACTTTTACCCCCGAAAGATTATTGAAATAAATTATGAAATCAGCTAAAAATTACGGTAATTATAATTATAATTATCTTTGTTACTGTGGTAATAAATAAATAATCCTCTTTAAAAGCGTTAAAACAAGGTAATAAGATGTTATAGGTACATCGTATTTTTTACTTGCCATTGCCATCAACTGCCTTCGTAATTAGCTTTGTATGATGGTATAAACGCTGCATTTGTGTACCAAAATTACGGTTTGGGTCATCAAAGACGATGACAAAAGTTATAGAGTAGAATAGATTCAGTATAAAGCCACTAAACATTTATTTTACGTTTTCATATTAAACGTGATATCAAAAGGATACTCAGGGGGTTAGTATGTTGTGACTGCCTCTGACTCTATTATTATTATTTTAACTCTATTATTTTTGATTAACGTCAGTATTGTCAGTGACAGTTACTTTCTCTATTCATAGTTTACTGTTTTGTGAAGGCGATTTAGTGACAAACTAATGTTTTCACATTCTACAAATGGGGTAGGTAAAACCTTTTTGCACAAACTTAAACATGACATGTCATAATCCCAGAAGCCTGAATGCTATTGAAAAAATTCGTTTGCACTGTTCTTACCCCTCTATTTTTGATTATAATACCTGTCTATACATATAATAAAAAAGCCCTCTACTTATCCTGTCTGAGCTTTACCTTTACTGTCTCTGAGCATCGCCCGCGGCTTCGATTGCAAAAGGGTAATAAATCAATGGATCGACTTCTTGAAACTTGTACTCCTTGAATGTTATTTTTAGTTCAACCTCTGTAGGTCTGAGGTTTAGCCAAGTCACTTGTGTCTAATGAAGTCGCGAGACGCTACTGCATAAATTGGAAGGCTGGTTTGCTAAGATGCGCAAGCTTTGCTATGGCGAAACTTTACATGGAAATATTTCTTATTATGGAGAAGAATTAAATAAATTAAATTAGATAACACCCAACAGTCACATACATTGTCCTGACCCAATACTAGGATTCCCTGTGTCGTGGGTATCAGAAACTACGAGTACCATGGTACCACAACGCCTAGACCCGGAAGAAATATTTGCAGAACATGCAAACATTTCTTCCGCAGCGGGAATCGAACCCTCTTGCGTCTCTGCCGAGCAATCGCCCGCTACGCCACCGAGGCCGTCAAATGTTCATAAACTTCTGTTGCTGACTGTACTGTGTATATCCTTTACGGGCGTAATATGACTGTAACCGTATTCTTGAAGCCAGGGTTTTATTTAACCATTCCATCTTTGTTACCTTGAGTGTATGTAGATTCGATGTGATTCAATTCTGGATCAAAAACAATACAAGTTGTGCCACTACTGTTCCATTGTGGCGTTTCGGTCACTTCACACATGCAAGTGATCCCATGATCCACTAGAGTTGTACATAACCTAAGTGACCGGCCATTTTTGGCCGGACGAAATTTTTTGACAAGCGAAAAAGTCGGAAAAATTATGAATAGTCCGAAATTTACTAAACATCTAAATAAGGAGCTATTATTTAATTATTAATATTTAGTTTTAATCTAGCCTCAAATCGTTACCTATTTACTAAAAATTCAAATAAAATTGCGCAATCTACCGAAATTATGTGCCAATAGCTTTACTGCTAAAAATCAATTTCTAGATGCTTTTTCCATATTTTTTAAATAAATGATTTTAAATGCTACATTAATCAGAATTTACGACGTAGCTAAAATATGTAGATCAGTCTATAAAAACTAGCCTTGCCTGAATGAACGGATCGACTAAACGCCCTGTCACTTCAATCAATCGAGCAAAATGGAGTTTGTTTGTTGATGTGTTTAAACTTCCTTAATTTTGTTTTTCAAGTGGCGCAATAGAATGGCTACCTACCGTGTGTGGAATGATAATAAGAAGTAAAAGTAAAAATTAATTTATTTCCGTATTGCAGCTATTTAGAATATCGGCTGTCGGTCTTTATGGTGGCCATAGGTGCTCATACGTCGCCATCTATGTAGTAAGCGATTGAAAAAAAAAGATTTCTTCCTTATTGTGCAAGATGAAGGCATGTGCTTGATTAATATTATGCTTCTTTACTTATAAATCGCACACAATTATCCTCAAGAATCTAATAGATACAACCTGTTTCTAAGACAAAGCCAGGTGTAACAGCTAGTTATTTCCTAACGTTCTGGCATGCGCGTGTGACGCAAGGTATTGGTATTTGTGGAACATGCTACAAGTTGCATGTGGCTATAATCTGTGGTAGATCTGATCATGTGGCCAGTCTATAGAACTGGTTCTGGGTTCGGGTTGTGGTTTGATTTATTTAGCCTTCCTGATTGGTTTAATTCCTATTGCTTAAGTTTTGTGTATAAGGTCGTTCGAGTTGTTACAGGGGAACTAGTGGAATGTCCCGCGATTTTACTTCGTGCATACTTCATCTTCCTGTTGGGTCTCTAGGAGTGGAATTTCAGGAATTCCTTTCTTAGCGTCGTACCCATGCATCACGATTATCAGTCAATACGAAGTCAATCAGTCAGTCAGTAACGCAAGAGTTTAATTAGATTAGCGGGTTTTTTGTCTAGCTACATCTTACAGCTTTTTTAGTTTTTTTTCTATCGTAGTACTTATTTCCTTTACCATTTCACAAGCTCTATTAGTAATTGGCTACAAAGTCGCAAGCTGCAGCTACTTTTTCTTATAAAATAAATAAACCTTTTTTTCTAAGAGCAATTTTGCAATAGCTAATGTCGTATAGAATCGAAGGAATTGTGTCACGTTTTAATTAGCCTAGTTTTTATGTTATTTCACATGCTATGGGTGTACATTCTAACTGAGGCCTGTGCTGGGTTTTATTGAAGGCGTTTTGAAATCGTGCGTTTTCAATTGGCTTGTGTTTATGAGAATGATGATTTGCCGTGAATGATAAATAGCTTGCAAAACGGCGTGATGTGTCTTTTAAAAAGTTATGTACTTGGAAATCTAAAAGCATCTAGCTCTAGTCCACTGATTACGATCATTTTTGCGGCTATTTAATGTAACCGGGTATTAGTAATTAATTGTATCAGCATGGGTTCTGGCTTCTATTGCCTATTTATTTATTTCCATTTGAAATAGCAGGAAATCTGTCAAAATTAAATTATGAATTATATTCGGAACGATTCCGTAAGCTACTTAGTCTAGACTGGGGGGTTATTCACAAGCCAATAGATTTATTTTTATGGCCACGTTGATGGAAAATCCGTTACGACTTACGTACCTTACCTATGCGTCAACCGCAATGTGTGTGTATATAATTATGTGTAAAACAAGTAATTGCTTGACACCAATATACGCATAATTTATGTTTATTGAGTAACGTGTACCCCATTAATCCTTGTCATACCGATTGACCTTGTCATAGTTTTATAAATTATCTCAATAATTCAAATCTATGCCACCATCCAAACTTACATTTTGCCCAAAAAGTATGGCAATATTGGCAATATTATTATGTTTGAACGTTGGTTTTATGATTATGGTTTGTTCAAATAACAGGTATTAGTGGCTGACTCATAACAATTATATCCTTTGCCTGCAAACGTCCTTCAAGATTCTAGAATGTCATCATCAGTTCAAAGACATCCTCTGATTTTTGCTTTGTAACAACATAGTGGTTTTACCCTTTATTCCTTCACTCACACTCTTCTGTGGTCTAAGTATGCACAATAACTTGTATAAATAGGTTTATATAGCATAAAGATTTTATTTTTATTGAATCAAACCTATTTAAATTAATTTACTAAGAATATTATATTCTTAGTAAATTATATCTTTGGTTCTTGGGTCAGTAGAACCGTGTTGAGATCTTATTTTGGCTACTGCAATCTCAATAATTTCCAAACGATAATTTTGAAACGGTCACGGTCATGACATCCTCGGACAGACCTAAAGTGATTTTTAATAGTCTCATCTTTTATAAGTAAAGTATAAACTAGCTTGACAGTTGCACAACAGCCTTCAGATGTCAAGGCTGTTGAGTCATTGTGGTTACTGGTTAGTTCTTGGTAAAGGGTGGCAGTGAAGGTTTTGATCTTTCAATTGGGTGTTTAAGTCGAATAGTGTCGCAGAGGTGGTTTGAACTTTAAGTTCCGTGCGTTGCCAATTTTGGTTGGAATTTATTTTGTTTCGATAAGATTATTTTAAAAGCATTAACACCGTATATTTTCCTTTTTATTCCATCATGTACAAAATATTATAAAAAGACGGTATTTTTTGTTTTGTACAGATTGTGTAAAGTTTTCTCAGGACAAATAAATGCGTAGATTTTGAAATGGCGAGTGCTAATATCTCTGACTTATTGCTTAAACAGAGCTCAAGTATTACCTAACTTATTTACATAAGCCTCGGTAAATCTTCCAAGTCTCTAAGTAAAGTTATCCATCGTTTTTGTTGATAGTTAAGTAGATGGATCAAACTAACTTAGGTTTATCTATTGAAGAACAACGTATAAATCAATTCAGCGTAGATAGAGACGTTTCAAAGTGATCCTTACCGATTCTGCTGAATAAGTTATATTTGATTTTATAGATATAAATCTAATATGCACTGAATATTTTTTTTATCAGCTTTTGATGGAAAATGGACAATGTCAAATCACGACACAAGAATTATTCTTGAATAAATATGAGCCTAACAGTGTTTTGTCTGATTTGGTAATCAATGGCCGCACGTTGGTCTTTAGCACATTATCAAGCTATTCGTACCGGCAACGCCTGGATTTGTTCTTAATTTTTGCTAATTTTAACCCTGATTTTAGCATTTATACTAAGTTTTTGCTAGTGAGATTAAAGCATCTTGCAAAAGTAGATTTTAGGATAACTTACTATAATCTAAAAATAAATATATGATTAAACTATTATGTTATCACTTTTTAGTTTTTATATGTGTACTTATGAGTTTTAAAGCCGGATCCATTATGTCTGCAAAAACAGTATTAAAATTGAAATGTGGCAGATAAAATCTGTGTCAACCATACCCAACTGGCTTTACAAGACATTACGGTAATATTTAAACATGTTATGTAGGTACATTCATACATTATGTACTGACCTTGTGCGACTTGTGATCTAATACGTGATGACATCCGAGAAAAACTAAGTTCACCAACATTACCTAGCTTCACATAGCTATAGCTATGATCTATGTTTTACAAAAACTACAACAAAAATCTTACTTATATTATAAATGCGAAAGTTTGTGAGTTTGGATGTTTGGATGTTTGTGCCTCAATCACGCCTAAACGGCTGAACGGATTTGAATGAAACTTGGAATATACATAGTACATGTACTGGATTAACATATAGGCTATTTTTTATCCGGATACCACGTGAGCGAAGCCGCGGGCGGCAGCTAGTAATATAAGCCTGAAGTATTCCACTGCAGACAAAGGTCTTCCTTCTCTCCAGTTGTCCCAGTTCTGGGCCCACAGTGGACTAGTCCTTTAAGTAGGCATACATTTCGTCCATCCGTCAGCGCCTTTTTAAAATGTTGATTCGAGTTAAAAGTTGGATAGTGGCTTAATTACTGTATGCTTTAGAGAAATCGGTGTTGCCTGATACTAATATCGTGTAAACATTATTAAGTTAGTACAGCGCTGCCACATCAGACATCACGCATAACTGAATTTAAACTAGTGTTTACAAGCTACTGTCACAATACTGTGCGCTTATAATCTTAGCTTAATGGCTCTAACATGGACATCTAATGACGTACAGGTTACTAAGATTGGATTAAACAAAAAACTTGAACGCCTTAGAAGATGTTTCACGATTATTTTGACGGTCCAAAAAAATCTATAACAACATGTAGGATGTATGATTTATAGCAAAAACATGTGTAAAAAATTTGGTAAAGTGCGTGAATATCTCTATCGTGATTTCCAGAACCATTAAAATAATTATTATAAGTGTTTATAGTTATCAAAAATAGATATACAATTAAAAAGAATAATCCTTTCCGAATAGAGTTGCACAGAGAGCTATGGAGCGCGCGCTTTAAAAAAGCTTACTATAAAATATCTGATTATATAAAAGACAAAAATGCTTGGGACTGAACAATGCTCCAACTCCTTTTATAAAACACGATTGTAAAGGGATCATGTTTGAAAAAAAAAAATAGCCAAGCTTGGTTTCTTGCCTGTATCTTCCACGCTTGGTCGCGTTACGAACAGGTGTAAATGCAACGTAGATTTAAGACGTGTCCAAGTGATCCCCGTGATTTTATGGAATAAAAATGTTTTTGACTTTGACTTTGCCATGCTCGGCATCCGACTTTTAGACTGAGTTCCGAAGGCGGAAATCCGAAGAAGTACCAAAGTACAAGACGTTGGGAACCTCATAATCATTATGGAACTCAAGTGGAGCTGGGCAGGACACATTGCGAGGCGTGGTGATGAACGGTGGAGTAAGACGTTAACTGAATGGTGGCCGAGGTGTGCTTATATAAATGTGGGTCGACCTGCAGCGAGATGGGCAGACGATTATAGTCAAAACGGTGGGTGGGTTGAAGATGGATGAGATTAGCACAGGACCGTGATGGATGGCACAAATAGAGGCCTATGCCCAGCAGTGAGTAAAGTCGGGCTGTGGTTGATGATCCTTTCCTATTGCGATATAGTTGAAAATGTGTACTACTCATAATGCATATAAAATATGAATATATTCGTCTATATAAAATACATAATGTGTTCTTTATCGCTTTTGATAAGTAAAATGCTACTAAAAGCAATGACGCTTTTATTTCCACAGCTGTAGGATGATGTGAATTAAATTGAAATAGGTACATCAAATGAAATAATTTATTTTCGTTAAGTGTGGTACACGGTGAACTTAAATATTTAACTAAATTAGATTCACACACTTGGCTAGGAAACCCAGTATGCAAAAACGACTTTATGACTTTACATTTGAAATAAATTAAATAAACATTACAATTTTTACTAAGTATATTCAATTTAGGCATTAACTAATAAATTTATATAATAAAGCAATTAATTTTAACTCGGTGAATTATTAACACTATATTCAGTCCCAAAACAATCGGTACCTGTGCAAAAAATCTCAGGTCGTTTAGTTGTTATATTATTGTGTAAAAGAAGGACAAACCAAGAAACGTACCAACACGCTTTCGCATTGGTAGTATGTATTAAGTAAGGATTAAAATACACCAAGCCTCTAAACAAATATGGTCAGTTAATGAATGCTAATAATCTAGGTGTCCTGAATACCTTACGTGAATGGTATCTTCCAAAAATGGTCTAACAAAAACGGTACCGCCCGGCCGCACCGACCATGGTACCTATTTGGAAATAGAAGTAATGATTCATTGGAATATCAGAGAAGTATAAATACGATTCAAAAAGCCGATTGAAACAGGATTCAAGACGCTTTACAAACCACAACTTAATTAGGTAATAGCTACAAAATTCTGGACATCTAAATAAAAAAACTACATTACATGATGCAATATAAATGTCTAAAAACGTAGTTTTTTGACTGTTTTCTTTGCTTGGCAACAGGTAGAACCCTAAACTAAATGGTTTTGACGTGTCATCGTAAAATTATGGTGGTATTTCTTGATTTCAAAGCTTGAATCTTAGGCACGAATCTATATCTAAAAAGGTAAATCATAACGGCTTCGATTATATTATTAGTAGAATTTACTTAGAATTTACAAATCTTTCTAACATCTAAAAAGGCAAAGGTAAATCATAACGGCTTCGATTATATTATTAGTAGAATTTACTTAGAATTTACAAATCTTTCTAAACACACACATAGTAAACAATGCTTTTATTGATCAATTCAGTTTCTTTCCGTTGCGAAGAAACAAAGGCATTTCCGACGGCCACAGTATAGCTAGCAGTGTGTACGGTAATAGAAGATAGTTAACGCGTGAAGCATAATATTGAGTGAAAGTAGACGATTCGTCAGAGCGTGCTCTGTATAGTATTTGCTTTGGAACATGTGTATCAACAAAACATAAAGTCAAAGTCAAGTCAAAGTCAAAAAATTTTTATTCCATAAAATCACTGGGATCACTTGGACACGTCTTAAATCTACGTTGCATTTACACCTGTTCGTAACGCGACCAGGCGTGGAAGATACAGGCAAGAAACCACGCTTGGCTATTTTTTTGGAAAATGATCCCTTTACAATCATGTTATAAAAGGAGTTGGAGCATTCAGTCCCAAGCATTTTTATCTTCTATATAATCGGATATTTTATAGTAAGCTTTTTTATACAACTTTTGTTTTATTAGTGTTTTGAATTTATTAACTGACAAATTTGTCATCTCGCTTGGGACTTTGTTATAGAAGCGTACACATTGCCCTTTAAATGATTTATTAACTTTACCTAGCCTAATCGTGGGTACAGCAAGTTTATCCTTATTTCTAGTATTAACACTATGATTATCACTATTTTTCTTAAACTTACTAACATTTTTATGTACGTACATCAAGTTTTCGTAAATATATTGACAAGGAACAGTCATAATGTTTATTTCTTTAAATTTATTACGTAATGACTCCCTAGGACCCAGGTTATAAACTGCTCGAACAGCCCTCCTCTGCAACACAAATACGGTGTTTATATCTGCAGCACTCCCCCACAACAAAATGCCATATGCCATGATGCTATGGAAGTAGCTGAAGTAAACTAGTCTAGCTGTATCTACGTCTGTAAGTAGACGTATTTTTTTGACTGCATATGCCGCAGAACTAAGTCTCTTCGACAATTTATCTATATGTGGGTCCCATTGAATCTTTTTATCTAAGGTTATGCCCAAAAAAGTAGTAGTGTCCACGAGATCTATATGTTCATTTTTTATTTTTATATGAGAATTTACTTGTGTAACATTTGGTAGTATAAATCTTATACATTTGGTTTTCTTTTCATTTAGCAATAGGTTATTTACATCGAACCATTCTACGACTTTGGAGATTGCATTGTTTACTTCGCCAAAATTAACCTGGCGTCGTTTCATTTTAAATAAAAATGAGGTGTCATCTGCAAACAATACAATTTCATGATCATCCCTAACAAGTTTAGGTAAATCATTAATATAAACTAAAAATAGAAATGGTCCTAATATTGATCCCTGTGGTACACCCATTGTTACTATTGACCCTGGAGAACGTTTTCCATTAACGTCGACTCTTTGTATTCTGTTACTTAAATAGGAACTGAGAAGGTCAAGAGCAAAACCCCTAACCCCATAGTGTCGGAGTTTCCTGATTAATGTTTCATGATGGACACAATCGAATGCTTTTGACAGATCACAAAAAATCCCTAAAGCATCACGAGACTCTTCCCATGCATGGAAAATATGCGATATTAACTCGACACCAGCCTCTGTTGTTGAACGGCCCTTCATAAATCCGAATTGTTTGTTGTCGAGTAGGTTATTTATGTTAAAATGGTCTTGAAGTTGCTTTAGAATCAGTTTTTCAAATATTTTGCTAAAGGTCGGTAGTACTGATATAGGACGATAGTTACTAGGGTCTGAATGACTACCAGATTTGAAGAGAGGTGTTATTTTACTATGTTTCATTAAATCAGGGAACACACCAAAATCAATACATTGATTGAAGATCATAGCTAGGTCAGGTGCAATTATGTCTATCAATGGTTTTACGACGCTAACAGAAATTCCCCAGAGGTCCGTGGTCTTTTTTACATTGATTAATTTATAAGCCTTGACAATGTCATTAGAACTGACATAATCGAATGAAAAATTTGTTTTACATTCAGGTACGTTTTGTTTCAACATTGACTCTGCGATTATGTGGGAAGAGTTTAAAGATTTTGTAGTAGAGACTGGAATATCAGTAAAAAACAATTCAAGCGCTTTAGCTACATCTTCATCTTTGTTAATAATTATATTATCTATTTTTAATTTAAAACTGTTATTATGAATTATATTTTTTCCAGTCTCTTCTTTAATAACATTCCAAGTAGCTTTAATTTTATCTTGACTGTTTTTAATTTTTGAACTCAAATATAATGATTTGGCTATTTTACATACTTTCTTAAATATTTTAGAATAATTCTTAACTTTTTCTTTAAACTCTTCACTGAAATTATAATATTGTTTTATACTGTACAATTCATACAATGTTTGTCTACTTTTATGTATTCCTGCTGTTGCCCACTCACAAAATCCTGGCTTATTAGATACCATGATCGATTTGGATGTATAAACTGAATTGAATTCGTTATTAAATTCTTTAAAAAATGTATTATACAAATAATTAGGATCTTCATTATGATATATTATGTTTGGAATTTTATTTTTTAGATTTGATTTCAACTGTTCCAATCGATTAATGGTCATTGGTACATAGGTAATTTTCCTTTTTACATTTTGCCTAGTTTGTGTTTCAATTTTTATAAATTGTCCAAGGTGGTCTGATTCAAGTTGATTAATAATATTTTTACTTATTATATTAACATTAGTAAATATGTTGTCCAAACATGTAGCTGAGGTGGCAGTTATTCTAGTTGGCTCCATAAATGATGGTTCAAGATTGAATGATTTAAATAAACTTGTTAATCTAGTATTTAATGAGCATTTTTCAAGCAGATTTACATTAAAATCGCCACATACAATAATTTCCTTGTTAGATTTAGACAATTTGAACATAATAATATATAAACTTATATAAAAATAAAAATAAACTTACTATCGTTTGCTGCGAACTTTAGCTATCCGTTGTTACAATGTATATTTTTTATGAACTTATGAAAATATGTATGAAAGATCCTGATAAACGATTTCACGCTAGCCGTAAAAAGGTCCGAAAAAGCTGGACGTTGGCACATTCCTATTTACTTGTTAGTTCCATTTTGAAAAGCACTTAAAAGCACTCCGTAATAGTGACCTATTTCGCGAGATATTCCATGGCCTCGGTGGCGCAGTAGGCAGCGCGTAAGTCTCATAATCTTAAGGTCGTGAGTTCGATCCTCACCCGGGGCATATTTTTGCATTTTTTCGCAAGGACATTTAAAACCTGCTGTTTTGTCTGTTGTAATCGCGTAGTTTACTTTATTGCGAAAGGCAAAATGTCTTTGATTCGATAATGTACAGTCAGCCCACGTTTCAAATGGCATTTGTTTACGTTTGTCATAGCAATGAGATTGCCAATTAAAAGCTCGGAACATTTCGTAAGCATTACGTGCGAGTTCCTTGCGAAATTGATTACAGTGCCATCTATTGACGAGTGGACAAATGTAAATTAAAATATGAACAAAATAAATTGATATCTTAGTTGCACAATTGTATTACTTGCGCACAAGAGTAGACCTTTTTTTAATAATGTATCTAGACCTACCTATAAGGTTTTATTACGAACCTACACTAATTACATGGAAATAGTTTATTTACCTGCCTACATAATTATTTTACATGTATACATAATTATTACGCCCGTATCCCCAATGGGGTGGCAGAGCCACAAGTAAACATAATAAACTTGCAGCCACTTTTGATTTAAAGTCCATACCATAATTAAAATATTGTATTTAATTTATTTCAGGTGTTGTGCCAAGAGTTTAGCTACTAGTGGCAGAATACTGTAAGTGCATTTTTAAACAATTTTCGTCTTGTTATTTTAATCTAGTGTTTCGACATCTAACAAGTAATTTTGATAACAAAAAACAGTTAACTTTATCGATAGGCCATCAACAAGCGGATGATGTTTCTTCGGAAACAATCGTTTTGATGTATCTTAACCACATAAATTATAATAATCTCTATTTGCTGTATTTATAAGGCTGAATTTGGCAGAGCATTTATTTATTTTACATTTTGCCAAAAAGTTAAACAATAAACTATTATGTAAGCTTGTTAAGGTCAGTTTTAACACAGTTTTAGTTAAGGCCAGTCGATTGCGTTTTAAGTTTGATGATCTTATCACTGAACTTGTTTATTTTAATAGTCAATTGTTTAGATAATTTTATGACAAGTGATATATTCGGATGTTGTTTTCAAAGATTATTATTTTTCTTTAAAAAAAAAATGAATTTACTATTAAAACAACCACTATTCTATTAAAATTAAAAATGCAGAACATCGCATGAGAATGTTTGTAGGTTTGTTGTTAAATTACGGCGTAAGAGTTAAACAGTTTGAATGAAAATTTAATGAGTTACATTTTAGGCTAGTAACACGTGAGCGAAGCAATGGGCGGGACTCTATTAAGCAAGTAGGTATCAAAATAAGAACCTACCTACTTTCATTTTTGTGGTTAAAAGTAAGTGTTTACAAAAATGTAACAACTCGCTATCAACTCAATCATTTATGCGCGTGCTTTAATGCAGTTCCAGTTAACTATTATTTCGAATTCAATCTAATTTATAAATCTGAGTGAGATATTAAAATATTTATATCTTTTGTCACGATCACGATCTATCTTGACATTGGATTGTGCGTGTGCCTGATGTATTTCTGTAGGTATCTACGTGACGATTATATTAGTAATGAAATGATAATTTCTTGTTCCAATGTTTTCGAGGCTATTTTTATTTATAGAAACGATAAATATGCGCTATCTATTTTTTAAACTTAAAAAGATTGAAATCATGTGTCCAGTGCACGAACGGGCCCTCTTTGAGGCGCACTTTAATTCATTCACCTTGTTGGTTCGAAAGATCAAGTGACATTGTGTTGTAGTAGATGCTGCGTAAGCTTTTATATTCTTTTACATTTTAATTGGATTGTAATTATTCCAGCTATCCACTAAAGTACTTCATAAATATATTACCGACAGCTATAATTAGCAGAATATACTATAATTACGTTCCTTTCTAATAAAATTTGTTAAAAAATAGATGGATTGTGTAATTTTTGAAAGTAAAATTACTCTCACTCATGCATCAAAAGTTACATGAATATGAGTTAATTAGCATCTTTAAAAATATCAAAACGTAGACGTAACTAGGTGAAGTAACGTGTAAAAATCTACGAATTACTTCATTTAAAAAAAACGAACTTCCACGTGGTTTCACTGGTGTGGTGCGTGAATAAAAAGAAGACTATTTCTATTTCTGGTTACGAATTATCCTACTAATATCATGACGGCCTCGGTGGCGTGGCGGGCGATTGCTTGGCAGAGACGCAAGAGGCGCGGGTTTGATTCCCGCTGCGGAAGAAATGTTCTGCAAATATTTCTTCCGGGTCTGGGTGTTATGGTACCATGGTACTCGTAGTTTCTGATATCCACGACACAGGGAATCCCAGTGTGGGGTCAGCAGGACTATGTATGTGACTGTTGGGTGTTATTTATTTATACGAAAGTTTGTGAGGATGTGACGATGTTTGTTTGTGCCTCAATCACGCTGTAATGGCTGAACGGGTTTAAATGAAACTTGAAACATACGTTTTGTACAAAACAAAGTTTTGCATTCTTATTAATTCTAGTAAGAAGTTGGATAGGACTAATATTAAAATAATCAAGCATTTTTTTTTATTGAATATTAGTGTTTGAAATTTAGTGTGCTAGCCCATTTCTTGTCTATCGAACTCTGATCCCTCTTTTCCCATCACAAGCTTATCCTGTCAAAAAAGTTCAACCCACAGTAGATTTCATTTGTACCGCATTTGCTAGTCCAAATGTCATTCTATCGAATTCATAAACTCCCCTATCAAAGGTCATTGCAATAAAAAGCCCTACTTACTATCGCTGGGTAAAGAAATCCACACAACACAATATCAGTGTCAGTGGGTTGAACTTTTCCTTGTGCGAATCTCGTGACATCATAAGGGGTGTGCCTCATATGTGATTGAATGTCACGTTACATAACTAGAAAGTGGAATTTGGAAATGTTAAGGAGGTGGGTTTTCTTGGAAATGTACCAACAGGTGGTTTATTTATTAAAATTGTTGATCGTGTGTACTTACGACTTTCACTATTGTAATAGAACTCTCTGTACTTAACTGTCATTTGTGAGAATAACAAAAGAGACAAGATATCTCTAGTTTATTTTAATGTTTTGATTACAATCACTTTGCGCATGGAAATTGTATTTGTTAATTACTTTAATATAATGTTAATTTACATCTGTTTTTAAATCTTACTTAAATAACTACAAATGATTGGCTATTCACATAATATCAAATCTGGCCTCATTAACGATATTATGTTTAAATTACTCTCACTTTTTTGAGCTTTATTTCGTAACATGACAAAATAAGACCCTAAAATAGTTATTCATAACTGAATATTATTCATTCAATGAAATCTGACCTTGATGTGTATGTAGGCTGCATAGTGCATTGTTTGGCAACTGTTCATCATTCATACACCTACCGATTCGAAACACCTTGGTTATTACTACCATCTGTGAATGAGTAATTTTAATTAAATTGACTTTTAAAACACAATGTTTAGGTTTTGATTTATTGTTGCAATTTGCTTGAATCTTTATAAGTTACTAGCATCCCCCCCGCGGCTTTGCTGGTTTTGTATCAGGATAAAAAGTTGCCTTATATGTTATACCATATCACGAATTATGTAATATTCCAACTTTCATTATATTAATTTGTTTAGCCGTTTGGAGCAAACATCCTCACATCGTCACCTCCTCACAAACTTAAGAATTTATGTTATTAGTAGGATTGCAGTTCAACGGTTTGATTCCATTAGAAATAATGATGAATCCACAGAGACATGGGTTATACGTATTCATGGAAACACGGTTTATTTCAATGTTGTAGGGGTAGTGACTGACATAAACCACATAACTCAGACCACTTCATGCCAGTTCACTGGGCCCAGGGAACGGCGTGATGCTAAGGGGTGGATCGGTCATAAAACGGCAGTCAGGGTAACCCTCGTTTCTGTAAACATCGTAATATTCGCAATGATGGTCTAGTAGTTAAATTATTTATCTACAGTAATAAAAGTAGTCTAGATTCAGATTGACATAGTATTCGAAACTCGTTCTATGGAATTTTTTGTTCATTCGCCGCTCGAACTGAGCTGCCTCTACTATCCTCAAGATTTAACCCATCAAACCGGTTTGCAAAGAAAAACAGTTATGATAAACCAGCACGAGCCATCTTCAGAAACTGGTAACTCATTTGTAGACTTGTCTTGAAATGTCGAAAACTCTTTCGAAACTAGGATCATTTAACTCTTACGCGGTTGCAATTACGTAATATTACGCGTTGGCAATATTTTTGTTATTAACAGTTATTTTTTCACGGTGATTGAATAAACCGTTGCGGTCCGGAAGTTGGGCCCTTTGATGAAAATGTACCGTTGAAATGAATAAAGCATAACTAGCTATTAAATACATATTTCCTGGTATTGTTTCCTACTACGGTTTAATTCTTAAATTCGGCATATCATAATTATTTCTTCCGCCACCTAATCACGGCAAGTAGTGATTCTATGAGACGAAGACTTTCGTGGATATAAAACTTATAGGACCACCTCGGAATCATTATCTAGACAACAGCGAAAGGATCATCAAAATCGGTTAAAATTATTAGCCGTGATAGAATAGTTATCCAGATAATTAGTAATTTGAGAACGCACTGAATTTTAAAGTTGAAGATTTTTTTGTCTCAGGTTTAATTCAGAAATAATTTTTATTTTAATGTTAGTAGGTAGTAGGTACCTACTACAAACCAAATCATAATTTTATGTTATTTATATGAATAATATTTATAACTAACATATTTTTATGTTAATTATCGAGAAAATATATATTTGTCCATTCAATGTTTTCTTTTTGACCAGATAATAAAACTGAGCAACAATTAATGTCCTACCTAATTAAACTTTTGCTGGCCATGGCAAAAGTTCATCTACTTCAAGTTCATAATGTAATCATTTTGAAAGCCATCCGGTTTGCCATTTCGTCATTCTGACGTGACTGCATAGCTAGAGTTGGAAATTTGTAAGGATAATGTTCGCAATCAACATTGACCGTAATTCTAATATAAAAGTAACGTTTTTTTCAACTTAGTTAAAATTTAGTGCACGGAAGGAAGCGCACTTAAAATTTTTTCACCACACTGGTACAACAGAATTAGTGACTCGAATACTAGTGGTAACTTAGTCAAAAATAGTGAAAAAATATTTCTGATAACGTATTCGTAGGTATTTTGTTTGTTTTACTTTACTATTTTTTCTATCCTAATATTTTCTTGTATTTATCAATAACTACTTCTTACCTAAGATACTTTAGTAAGGATGAAACTTCAGAGTACCTATTATAAAATTAATAATACAAACAAAATAAGAAATAAAATCAGAAAGGTTGTTGATCTTGCGTAACATTTTATCACACTATTGTCAACTTTCAAGTTTGGTAGATAAAGATCAGTAGAACTGGTTTTGAAATAAATACAGTAGGTTAGGTAGGTAGGTACTGTCAGCACCAAAAATGATTACCAGATGAGTAAAAAAAAACTCTTGTAACGAAATAGTAGAGCATCATTTCGCTGCTGAAAAATGGTAACTATGCCTTGAAAATTGTTATGGGCCGAAGTAAATCTTCAAATACTAGTAAACGTATCTATCATGAGGCCATGATGCCGATCCGATTCAATAAGTACTTAAAACCATTAAAATAGTTCCACCGTCATTCGACCTTCCGTCGATGACTGTACCTAGTAGGTAGGTAGGTAGGTACCTACAACATCGAGATAAATCATTTTGTTTTGGCACCTTGGGAAACAATGCATTGTTTTCGATAAAAGATAGTAGGTACTTAGGTAGACAGTAATTTTCCCTTTCTATTATTTTACTTTCGTCTTTTGTAAGGTAAGATAGAGAAATAATCACTTTTTACACGATGAACAAAGCTTTTTTCCGATACGATCTTATTTTTCATGGAACAAAAAAATATTTACTTTTACGCCATCTGTTTTCGAGTAGAATCCCATTTAAAACCAGGCCGCGAAAAAAGATCAGGGGTAACACAAATTGTAAGATTTTTATTATCGCATGAAAAATGTGTAGGTCTTGGTACCTAGACCTACATTATAAACAATACAGATATCGTATCGTGAATTAACAATGACGGATAAGTTGAGAAGCAATAGGTTAGCGTGGTATGGACATGCCATGAAAAAGGAAGAATGTCATGTGACGAGAAGAGTGTTAGATATGAATGTAGAAGGATATGTGGGTAGAGGTAGACCAAAGAAAAGATGGACTGTGTGAAAGATGACATGAGTAAGAAAGGATTGAGATGACTTCTGAAAGAGGGAAATGGAAGAAGAATACATGTTGTGCCGATACAGAAAGTGGGACAAAGGTAGGGAAACGATAATCATGTCGTGAATTGGGTAACTTCACGTTTTTCGAATATTATTCCCAGGGCAATGAAAATAGAGGTTCCAATAAGCACGTCGTACAAGTGCGTATTATTACGTAATTTTGAGGTCATGACCCCGGTGGCTTATGGCCTCAGAATCCCAGTCCACAGATTAAATAAGGTATCTAATGCCTTAAAATTCAACTTGCGATGGCTCAACGCCGAGTCAAGGTCCTTATTGCTTAACCATTCAAATTGTATGGCGTTTTACTAATGTATGGCAAATCGATTTTGTTTGGTAGAATAAGAGCTCTTATTCAAGCCGTTTATTGGCAGCTTTCACAGAGATTTGCGTAGATTGCCTATTAAATTAATTGTAAGCAACATTGAACTAAACAGTTAAGTAGTAGGAATAAAAAAATCTATAATCTGCATTATGTGTGTTCATGATACAATACAACTCTTGGCAGTACTATTTATTCATTAGGCTTCGCTCGTGTGGTAAGTACACCCACATTTAGTCTATGTTATTCCAGGTCATATGTATACTATGTAGGTACTGTTATGTACTAAGGCCTTTTACCATCTATAGTAGATGATTTATACAGCGTCAGCAGGCAACTTTTACCTTCACTAACGGGACGCTATCGTGCCCGGGACGAATTAAGATGGAGTAGGCTTGCCCAGCACCTATTCCATCCTCTCAGCTTAGTCGGCCTTGTCCACAGGAAAGACATGGTCAATACGTGCGGAGCTGACTAAGCCGCGGGTTTCCTCACGATGTTTTCCTTCACCGTTTGAGAGTACTGGTATAGCGCACATAAATTTTTCGCACAAAAAAATCTATTGGTACACGACCGGATTTGAACCCACGAGCTTAGGATCGGAAGGTGGGGTCACTACCAACTAGACCACCAGTGCTTTCAGTGTTATGCAATGTAAGACATAATCAAACAAGGCTTAAGAAAATATATCAATTATACATTTTACTAAACATAACGTTAGGTCCATTTTGGGTAGTCTAACAGTATATTCTAAATTATACAAAATGGTCGAGCCGTTACGGTGTGATTGAGGCACAAACATACAAACAGCCTCGCAAACTTACTGATTTATATGATTATTAGGATTATCAGGTAGGTTTATTCACTTTAATAGTGTTATGAAAGCCGAATGGTTTGAATAACTGTGAAAGTAGTCAGTCATTTTAATAAATTATTAATTTATAATACATCTCCGCTATGAATAGAGTATGTTATCTCATTTAGACACAAAATATTTTCCATCTGGCATATTTCTCATCTCATCATTTTCTCTGATGGACTGGGAGTAAAGAAAAAACATAGAATGCGTCCAGCTGCTTCTCTCTCCGAGCATGTCGTAAAAGTCGACTAAGGAGTACCTAGTATCCTCTCCAACTTGATGGACCTATATGGGCGATGGGCTGATCACCTGTCACCATGGTTCAACATATTCATCTTGGGAGTCTTGCATCAGAAGTGGCTGCAAGTTTTCTTATGATTACTTATGGCTCTGCCCACCCCGTCAGGGATACTGTGATTGGGCGTGATAATATGTATGTATGTATGTATATTTCTCAAGTGTCAATACAATTTATAGACAAATGACTAAAGCTGATAGTTACTAGCTTACTAGTTGCGTTGCTTTAAAAACTATCATCATCAGCATATAGCTATCCACTGCTGGACGTAGGCCTCCTCTAATGAGCGCTATGGCGTCCTATCTTCAGCTTGACACATCCAGTCTGCCTTTCGCAAATCATCGCTCTGCCTAGCCTGAGGGCATCTTACATTACATTTGCCGAGTGGCGGTCTTCACTCAAGAAATCCAAAGTATGCGGTCAACTAATGCTATCTGCGTTTTTCAAGTATGTGTATTGAATATTCAATCATACAGCCTATTAGTATTCGATCTGAATGGTATGAATAAGCCCTTTCCCTATTGTGAGTCATTGAACCCAATCTACTTGCATATATTTTCTGCTTGGTGCTTTTTGAGCAATGTGTCTAAGGTTTTTTAGTATTAATCATAACGCTACTACGAGTAACTACAATTACTCGTTACTAACTAGTTTTTATCGAAGTGGTGTGATGTTAGAGTATTTGAAGAAGGAATAGCCTAACTTCTGTCGGCCTCTGGACTGAATCTATTTCTAAAAAATAAAAAATAAAGTTGAATATAATATGCACATTTTGTTGTAAAGTTAATTAATACACAGATACTTATTTAATTATTGACAGAATGACCACAGATGATAAATAGTATTTCTAATGTAATACAAATTAATGTTTCGATCTATCTTCGTAATACCAGTGCTGCTTTGTAATTTCCTGTGGACAAGGCCGACTAAGCTGAGAGGATAGAATAGGTGCTGGGCAAGCCTACTCCATCTTAATTCGTCCCGGGCACTACAGCGTCCCGTTTGTGAAGGTAAAAGTTGCCTCCTGACGCTGTATAAATCATCTACTATAGAGGGTAAAAGGCCTTAGTTTTTTTGTACTGCTGATGTCACTCACAACAATATCGAAACCTACCACTCTGTCAATAATGCTCAAGTTATACAGCTGTCAAAGCTTATGATGTAAATTACTTAGGAACCATTCTTAAACAGTAGACAAATACTTTCGCTTTTTCACAATAGCCATGCATGACATAAATGCTTGGGGAAACGTAAGTACTGGTAGGTATTTCTAGTAGTGTCACTAGTCCCTTCGAGACAGTAAATAAAATAAATAAATAAATATTTGTGGGCATTTCACAAAGCGCTATCTAGCCCCAAACTAAGCAAAGCTTGTACTATGGGAACCAGATGGCTGATAGAATACTTATATACTTTTTTTTGTGTAGTGTGGTGAAAGGATTCAAAGTGCACCTCAAAGACTCTTTTTGTGAATTGATATAACTCCAGTTTGAGCTGGTTGACCGCCTCTGATTAGTCTAGACAGTTTTTATGGGACACGAAGGTTTGTCAAGGCTTGATGTCTATCAGTTAGTTCCTCATCAGCTCTTTGTCTATCATAGTCTTCATCAGTTGCCTAAAGAAATCTCCATGGGACAAAGGTCTCTCAAAGATGTTCGCCTTTTCACGACTTCCTGCGACCTTCAAGATGACGACAGTCTTTCGGGTATGGGTCTGTCCAACGCTTCGTTTTTGGGTTCGAGGTCGCTATTAAAGAACCCTTTTACCTGCTACGTGTCTTCAATTTAAATACCTGCCTCAATACTCGAAGTAAACGATAACATTTGAAGTTACGAGAGATATTCAAGTTTGTTTAAGCAAAATCCGAATAGACCCATTATTAACCCAAATTATTCGTCTGATCGCGAGATTTTAAAAGACAATCGGAATACAATTAAAATAAAAATAAAATCAGTCTGTCGTTAACAGTTCAGTACAGTTCATTGACCGAGGATTGTTCAATAATGGTAATACCGATAATCACGTCGTTAAATGATGCGTAAACGCATCTTATACCGATTAAATCAATCAATCAACACTTTTTATCCTTTTTTACACAAATAATGAAGAAATGTCGTTGACCACGCAATGTTGGATGTTGATGTGTGTTTTTATTTGCTCTGTTTTAGAATGTGCTTGTGGACGCTGAGGATAAATAAAGAAGTTTTACACTTTCTCTAAACACATAATCGTCATGATTATTTACAATGCTACGCATGCTGAGCATTGGACTTAAACGTTAATCCTACAAATATAGTTGATGCGAAAGTGATTAATGATAACGCTTTGATCTTTGTGCGAAGCAGCGTAGATCAACTGGATGAAGCCTGAAATAATTATAGAGCAACCTATTATTTCTCCGCTGGACTGGAAGTAAAGAAAAAGCATAGAATGCGTCCAGCTACTTCTCTCCCCGATCATGTCGTAAAAGTCGACTAAGGGACAGTATCCTCTCATCAGGGACCACCTGATGGGCGATGGGCTGATCACCTGTCACCATGGTTCACCATATCTTAGGACTTTAAATCAAAAGTGCCTGCAAGTTTTCTTATGTTAACTTGTGGCTCTGCGAACCCCATTAGGGATATGGCCGTGATAGTATGTATGTATAGGTATTGTATATATTATAGATATATTATAGATATTGTATCCTTGCAATATTCCATTATCACAAGTGCATTATCCTTAGTCCTTTCCTTACCAACCATGCAGTACATACATACATGACTAATTCTCTTTTTGGTCTAGTTCTAGTAGATAGTGGACTACGTCCTAAAACTAAGAAATAACAAAAAGTTGCGAACGCGTTACTAATTTGGTCTAAGCACCATAATTAAGTTCTGGTTTGCTCCGTAAAGATACCGATCGCAAACTACAGGTTGTTATTAATTATTGCTTTGGAAATTGTGAAAGATTTATGAATTTTGGACTAGACTTTGCTCCTGATTTCTCTCGTATTGTATTTGGGTATTTTATCTTAGAACATACCTAATGCATAGATAGACCTTATTATATTTTGTTTAGATTTACAACGACAAGTGAGATATTTATTATGACGCGGATTTCCTCACGACATTGTTTTCCTTAACCGTGTTTATTTATCTTGTAAATGATAATTATGTCTTAAACATCCTATCCATGCAAAATGAATGATTACATGACTAAATATGATTTTCCAAGATTTCTTCTGACCGAATCATAATTATTACAAGTTTTTCAATAATCAATTCAGTAAATTAAATGATTATGTAATCGATTTGCATGGCATAATAGTAATAGAAAGATTCTGTGTGAGATATGACGCAATGTATTATTTCGCGTCACGGTTATCAACCATTTGAGGTTGTGTGTAAGTTTTATGCTGTACTTAACCTAGTTGTCGTGTTAATGATTTAACGGGTTCGCGTGTGATGGAATTTGCATTTTGACCTTATTCGTGAACAGTACCTATAATAATATTATTGCCTATGCAGCAGGGATTTAAAGCATAGGGGCATTCATTCCTTCCCTTTGGCCTTAGCGATCATTTGTCTTGTATTTGTGAAGAACACGTTTCTTTCCAAACTTGGCTGACACTATATATTTCGATTTCTTATGTTTCTTTTAAATACATCCAAATCGTGTGAATGGTTAGCAGACCACAATTTTACGATTCACACGACAATTTCTGCTTTGCACAACTGCCGTGTGGAATCAGCTGTCGCCAACGGTATTTCCGGACCGATACGACTTAGGGACCTTCAAGAAACGAGCCTACTCCTACCTCAAACTCCGGTAACGCACTTGCACTTAACGGTAACTTCTGATGTTGCAAGTGTCCACTTACCACCAGGTGAGCCAAATGCTCGTTTGTTTGCTCTTCTATAAATTAAATACTAATATTATAAAATCTTAAAGTTCGTGAGCGTGTTTGTTCAACGGCGTAATAAAACTTGGGATAAACATACATTTGCTGAAATAGTTGTGGGCTTATTTTTATCACAATAATGTACGGAGCCGCGGGGGTTGAGCTAGTGAAATAGTATTTTTCCAATGTCTCCTCTACCAACGAACTAACTAAGATGATTGAAATCGGTTCCTCAGAGCAAAGTGAGCGTCACATCAACCACCTTCAAGGAAGGTCATATAACCCACTTGATAGGATCTTTCCCACCTTTTAACTCTGTAATCACGACGGAAGCTAGCACTTCCTGGTCTTTCACACCACAATATAGACTCTATCCCTTTGAAATAAGAGCTAGAAGCTCTTGGCAACATTTGTAATCAACAGTCGCGCTGAGTGGAGGCAAATCACTTTGTCACGACCATTTGAAGTGGTTACATCGATTTTACACTGTTTACATAGTTTTATTACACAAGTCTATCAAATCAGCCTATTTTTATGGTTTTGACAAGTAAACTGAAAGTTCCTAAGGTTAAATATGGCTTAATCAAAATGTACCTCTGTTATTATTTCAGGTCACGAACTATGGATATTCCATGATCATTCAAATCTGTTCTGCCGTGGTGATTGAGGCGCAAAAATTCTCACATCCTCACGAACTAATATTATAATGAGTAGAGAAAAAGAACAGTCGTACAATTTTCCTTTTATAAAAATTTACTGACATAATGGGGTCACCCGCGTGAACCTCGCTACCCGACAACAGATGGCAGTAAAATAAAATAATGAGTAAAGGTGGAATTTAGTCGTAAAAAAATATAAATACCTACTACTTGTGATTTCCTGCTCTGTGGTCTGTTGTTAATTTGGTACTAGGATGTTTTTTTTGTCTGGCCACTCGACCAAGTTGATGATGTGACCTTGTGGGTGTTAGTGAAAGAACTATTGCGGTGAACGGGTTAACTTTCTTGTACACAACAGAATCTAATTTTAGGCGGCGGTACTACAATGAGTAGAAGTCTAATTGTACTTGCTATAATTTTTAATACGTACTTATTTAAAAAAAATCTTTAAAAGAAAATTAAAAGAGTATTTTCCGATACCGGGAATCGAACCCGAGCCTCCTGGGTGAGAGCCAGGTATCCTAGCCACTAGACCATATCGGATGATGGTAGGGTCGTTCAAATTATGCTCCAGTTAAATTTGGCTGACGTCAACCCTGACTGGACGGGAGTAAAGAAAAAATAAATGCGTCCAGCTGCTTCTCTCCCCAAGCATGTTGTAAAAGTCGACTAAGGAATAGTATCCTCTCCAACATGATGGACCATCTATATGGGCGATATCAGGAGCGGCTGTTTTCTTGTTATTGCTTGCGGCTCTGCCCACCCCGTTGGGGATGCGGTGTGATTATTATGTATGTGTATAATTAATTATTATTTTAAAACAGAAACCGGTTTCATGTTAAAATCAACAAACTTTGGGATCAATTATGCCATGAAATCCCACGTTGAGTTTACATAACAATACTGTTTTGACATACTATTGTTGTTAATAAGTTGACACAGAGTTAAAGTACCGTTCTTAGACTTGAGTCACACCATGAGGGTTAGAAATAGTTAGAATGCGTATTATGATGATATAAATATATTTAATTGTAATAAGAAGTCAATAGGATCAAAAAACATAGAATGCGTCCAGCTGCTTCTCTCCCCAAGCATGTCGTAAAAGTCGACTAAGGGAAAGAATCCTCCAACATGATGGGATACAATAAGCAAGTATTCCCAAGGAGGGTTGACGTCAGGCAGGCGGCCGGTCATAAAACACCTTAGCCAAAACTCTTACAGCATGATCCAAGGAACATGCTGTGCCCACCCCACATAGAGTGGGATTAGTGCAGGAAGATGATGATGATGAAGTAGTCAATCGGAATCTCATTCCTAGATAGGCGCGGTCCTAGCCTGTAATTTTGGAGGGGGTCACTAATAATAGAATATGTAGAGTAAATCAGATTTTCTGCACAATACACAGTTTTTATTGCACACGTTATAAAACAAATGGAAGCCTTCTATTTTTATTGGCATCGCGGCTAGAGCAGAAAATTGCTTTTATATATTTTGTTAGAAGATTTTTCAATTTGACGTGTACGATTTGGGGGGGGGGGGGGGCGGGGGTCATGTCCCCTGTGATCAGTCTCATGTGTCAACAATCCTTATTGCTAAAACAGACAATAAATATTCACGTCAGACGCCCGCCACTTTCACATTCCGACGTGATTGGCTGTTGGGCTGCAACGAGGCGTTTATTGCCGTATCGATACCCTGATCGATATCTACTGATGACCTGATCAATATCTACTTAAGTCATAGTTACCTAACCTAACTATTACACATACCTATACATATATCACGCCAGATTTCCTAACGGGCTGGGCAGAGATACAGTCTAGACTCCCAGGATGTTTATGGTGAACCATGGTGACAGGTGACGACCTCGATGGCGTGGCGGGCGAGTGCTCGGCTGAGACGCAAGAGGCGTGGGTTCGATTCCCGCTGCGGGACAAATATTTGCAATTTGCATGTTCTGCAAATATTTCTTCCAAGTCTGGGTTTTGTATTATAAGTACCTATGTATTTAAAAAAAAGTATATAAGTACTAGCTGCCGCCCGCGGCTTCGCTCGCGTGGTACCCGGATAAAAAATAGCCTATATGTTAATCCAGTACATGCACTATGTATATTCCAAGTTTCGTTCAGATCCGTTCAGCTGTTTAGGCGTTATTGAGGCACAAACATCCAAACATCGTCACAAACTTTCGTACTAGATGGCAGCACAAGTAAAATTAGTACGCGCTATCGTTGCGTTTTGAGCTTTACGCCGGTAATTTCAAGCAAACTAAGACTTTTCAATTTTATAATATAAGTAAGAAGTAAGATTCTATCAGCCATCTGGTGCCCATAGTACAAACTTTGCTTAGTTTGGGGCTAGATGGCGCTGTGTCAAAAATATTTATTAGGTATTTATTACGTAAATAGTTGTTTAGTGATCATACTGTGCGCGAATCACATTATTATTTTTTAAGATTCACACAATTATTATAGGTACTTACTTAAGTAATAAATAATAATATACTACCTGTTTCTTTGCGGTAACAAAGGAAAATCTTAAATCTGTTGCAGAGATCGTTACGATTATTGAGCGATTACATCTTGGTTACGGAAAAATGTCTTCCTTGTTTCGTCATGTTGCTTCAAACTACGCTATTAAAATTAAATGTGATTTAAATCATGTCCTATTACCAAATTAAGTGAAGCTCTCGTGGCGTAGCTTGCTTAGACGTTCTTGATTGATCGTTGAAGTTAAACAACGTTGTGCGCGGGCACAATTTGGATGGGTGGCAAGTAGCATTAAGAGCCGAGGGCTTCCGTGCTTCGGAGGGCACGTTAAATTGTCGGTCCCGGCTTTTAAGTCGATAAGCCACGACGGAGGCCTTTAGACGGCCTAAAAACTCCTTACTTTTACCAAATTAAGTGGTTCTTAGCAGCTAGAACGTAACCACCGTGATAAACTGTCAAATTTGACACATTCACGATAGAGCCCTGATAGCCGCTTGATCGACGGACATTGGCAGAATTGTGACGAAATGTCACAGCAGCCATACCAAAAGTAGTGAAGTGATGGGCTCGTGATGGGGTAGAGAGGGGTAGAGTAACAGCTGTCAGATCAGAAGATACTTATGTAGTTGTTGTCTGTTTCACTTTATTCTTCCTAGGTTTCACCTATTAAAATCCTGCTGTTAAACTATCCCATGCTAAATGTTAAATACTATACAGTGCAGTTGCTCAACATGTAATTTTATAGCGCGATACTGATTTATTATTTATGTCCAATATAATACATTACATATTACCACGCCCGTATCCCTAACGGGGTGGGCAGAGCCACAAGTAATCATAAGAAAACTTGCAGCCAATCCTGATTCTAAAATCCCAAGATGGATATGGTGAACCGTAGTGACAGGTGATCAGCCCATCGCCCTTATTAAATGGTCCATCATTTTGGAGCTCAGAGGATACTGTTCTTTTACTGATCGACTTTTACGACATGCTCGGGGAGAGTATCAGCTAGACGCATTCTATGTTTTTTCTTTACTGTCCAGAGAAGTATGCAATTATAATTAGCTGAGGTTCCAAAATCAATCTTTAACAATATATCTTTATACTTGCAATTGAGCTACCTCTACCTATCAATATATAGAACCTATCAATCACTTCTAGTTAGCCAATCATTCACTAGGAAATAATGGGATGTTGAGATAAAGTGAAAACAAAAGTTAATAATATTATTTATAACAATCGGCTATTGTCGGGAGAAAGTAACGAAAGTGACCGTCAAGCGTGACAGCTACTTACAAACTATTTTGAATCTTATGTGGTAGTTATTAAAGTTGGAATTTTTGTAGCAAAATATACTTTTTGAGGCTGTTACACATCGGCACTTATAAACCATTTTGAATCTTATGCGGAAGTTGTAAGATTGGAATTTGTGTAGCAAAATATTTTTTGAGGCTGAGTTACACTTGTTACCTCGAAAATGTTATGGTAAATGATGAATTAATTACTTAATTCTATTAAATTCATGAGTTTATTAATTGCGTTATTTTTTTCTAATTTGTAACTGAGGCGTTTAATGTACGGCTGGGGGTTCAAATCCCGTCTGTGTAGTTTTTTTAACTTTATTATTTAAAAGGAGTTTATAATAATAATAAACAAATTAAAAAGATACAATGTCTTGGTCCGTCATGTTTAGTCAATCCCGCACAGACTACACTCAAGATTAATCTACACAATGAAGTTTTTGTCATCAATTTAAAATCTAGAATGAATGAAGATGGCCAGAACAGTTATAAAAATAGGTGTTTGCAATGATTCTTCCTCAGGCTTATTTCTTTATTCTTTATTGTACATATATAAAACACAGAAAACACAGACATAATGTAAGGACATGTACAAAGGCGAGCTTAACCCTACAAAGAGTTTTCTTCCAGCAAACCTTTGGCTAGAGAGAGGTGGAATATAGATAGCGGGCACATGTACAAAACAAGACAAACATTTAAGTATACAGATAAATAAATAGTAAATGAACTACAAACTAAACCTATTCCTTTTTACCAATCAAAATAATATATGCTTTTTTAAATTTTATCATCATCATATCAGCTCACATCCATCCACTGGCTGACCCAATCTCGCGCCAACTGAATCCAGTGATTCCCAATTCATCATCTTCCTGCCCTTATCATATTCTATGTGGGGTCGGCACAGCATGTTCTCTTCTTCCACTCCCTTATGTCAGCTATCATCTCTTGTCTTTCACGCAATGCATCTACCTTTTCTTTGGCCTACCTCTACCTCTAAATCCATCGACATTCTTACTGATAACTCTCTTCGCAACATGACTTTCATCTCTCATGACATGCCCATACCACGCTAGCTTACTTCTGAATCGTTCTGTCACTGGCGCTACTTTCAAACTACCCTAGATTATACTCGTACCTTTGGTTGCCCGAACGCTCCCAATTATACGAAAAAAACCACAATTTTACTATGATTATCAATATTATCAATTTTACTCGGAACTTGTTTATATAATAACGAGAATTATATAATTATCCTACTAATATTATAAAGACGAAAGTTTGTACCTATGTATGGATGTTTGTTACTCTTTCACGCCTAAACGGCTGAACGGATGTGAATGAAACTTGGAATATACATAGTACATGTACTTGATTAACATATAGGCTATTTTTGATCCGGGTGCCACGCTAGCGAAGCTGCGGGCGGCAGCTAGTAATATTAAATACATAATATGTGTATTCAAATGGTCACTTTCTAAAAAGTTGTCCGTTAATTTATTCTGTAAACAAACGTTTATTTGAGTCTATAATTGATTCCCGCTGTTGACCAACTTTAAATTCAATATTAGCATTTTGATTATGCACTAAATTAATTATTACTATGATCAGATGCAAATGGAATGTCTTCGAAATCCGCAATATTTACTTACAAAAGGAATAATCCACCATCCCTTGAAACCTGAAGTACATACATAGCTACCATACATAATATCACGCCTGTTTCCCAGGGGTAGGCAGAGATCATGGATATTCATTTGCTACGATCCTGACATACTTCTTTCGCTCTAAAGTCTCTGGCTGTTAAGGTTTCTTTGTTGATTAAACAAATTCCAGGCCGTAATTTTCTTTTAATATTAATTAGAATTATTCACAATACATAGTTAGGTACATACATACATAATTATCACATCCGTATTCCTAATAGGGTGGGTAATCTTATGATTACCTGATGAATAGGTTGCTTATTATCTAGGTACTGCGCGAACAAAGTTGCGGGCTCACAATTAGTGATGGGACTCGAATCGAAAATGAATATTCGAATCAACTCGAATCATCCGGAAAAAAACGAATCATGACTTGAATTAACCCGTGATTCGAATTGGTTAATGATTCGAATCGATATAATGATTCAATACGAATCGATACGATGATTCGAACAATAGATACTTAGAAATAAATAAAATACACTTAGATACATAATTTGAATATAACAGTCCACTGCGTGACGTAGGCCTCTCAAATTATACCCATCGCTAGGCATACTACTCGCTTAACAGATAAAAGAAAGAAATTGTTCCGAATCAGATCGTGGATTCGAATCAACTCGACCATTCGAATCATCATAAAATCTCATTCGAATTGAGTTTTCACTGTCATCATTCGAATCATTCGAATCAAATGTGATTCGAGTCCCATCACTATTCACAATAAGCATACAATCTAAGAATGTGGTATGGTATTTATTGCACCATAATTAAGGCGTCCACGCTGTCGGAATGCAATCGCAACAGACTAACAATGAGGCTACAGGCTACCTGCTGTCCTAGCCTAGGATTTGAGTTGCATTCAGATTTCACATTCTGTCTTATTATCGTAGAGTACTAGCTTTGTTTGTTCGCATGTTTATAAAACAGACAGGTCAGACAGACTGAAGGACCGAGAGTTGTGTTTATAAAGTACAAACAGAGATCTAGCTGGAGGTTAAAAAAGGTATTGGAGTGTCTAGAAAAAAATAGTACTTACCTTCTTATTCTTTTTTGCTGGACTAAAGAAAAAATATATAGAATGCGTCTAGCTGCTTCTCTCCCCGAGCATATCGTAAAAGTCAACTAACTGCATGTTGGACCATCTATTATGGGTCATGGGCTGATCACCTATCACCATGGTTCACCTTATCCATCTTGGGACTTTAAATCAGGAGTGGCTGCAAGTTTTCTTATGATTATATTTGTGGCTGTGCCCACCCCATTAGGGATACGGCCGTGATATTATGTATGTATGCATGTAAAAAAATAGTGTGTGTTTAATGATGTTTATATGAGGGGAGATTAAAGTCATATTGTGAAGAGAGTAATGAATATGAATGAGGAATGGATTAAAAGGTAGAAGATGAAAGATGACATGGTTAAGAAAAAAGTGAGTGCAGAGATGACGGCTAACAGAAGAGGAAAAAATGTGCCGACCTCACAATAGAATGGTATAAGTGTAGGAAGATGACGAAGAAGGGATCATTTTCCATAAAAAAAAAGCCAGGCGTGGTTTCTTGCCTGTATCTTCCGAGCTTGGTCGCGTTACGAACGGTGTAAGTAAATGCAACGTAGAATTAAGACGTGTCCAAGTGATCCCAGTGATTTTATGGAATAAAAACTTTAGACTTTTGACTTCGACTTTGACTTTGAAGTCGATTAAGAATGGTATACCGTGCTTCAGGATACAAACTGAACCTGTTTATGCTGGATGACTTTGTACGATAATTTACGCTTAATTTATGGTTTGCATCTTCCCATTTCTAATTCATAATTTTTCTTTGTTACAGATTCCCTGCAAAGGGTTCAAGACAACGTAACAATAAGTGACTGAATCACGAAGTGACAAACATAGAAAGTGTAGTCAGTAACAAAAATACTAAAACTGTGATATCAGTGACGTTTAGCCCAAAATGGTGCAATAGACAGACCAAAGTGCATTTCAATCCAAAAGTGATGAAAGACTGAGTTGAAACACCAAAAATAGCAAGCTATAGTTTCATTTAACCCAAAAGACATGCGGGACTAACGATGCTAGGTGTGTTCGTAGCGCTGTGTGCGCTGAGCGGTGCGCAGGCACACGTCGCGCTGACGTACCCGCCGGCGAGGCGGTTGGACCTCGACTTTCTGGACAACAGCCGGACCAAGCCGCCATGTGGGATGCCCAAAGGTAAGCTACATACATGCTACATACATGGAAGTCTCAGACCAAAGAAAAAGAAAAGACGGCGCGCCGCGAACAACAAAAGTGAAGCCACCTTTTTATCTATGTGTGTGTCGAAGACTGTCTGCTAACAGGGAGAGATGGTGGGAGATCGTGCGGAGAGCTGTATCCACCTCTACCACCAACGTGGATGCCTCGATGTGACCACGACCGCTCTGGCAAGAGCGAAACGACAGAGAAGAAGTGTCGAATGTTTTGAGGTTTTGTGTTCCAAGTAACCTAAAATTCATAGTATAATAATTAAGAAACGATGTTATTTGAAGTACTTATAAGTGAAAAGTGATTCCGTGAGACTTTTTATGTGATTTGCTGCTGTTTTTACAAGTTTTCACTACACAGGAAGGCATAATTCTATTTTAAGTTTTAAGTTTACTAGACGAAGACTCGAGAGCGATAAGCATGGTTTTAGTGTATTCGTAGGTGTGTGCGTGAGCGTGTACGTTTACTTGCAGGAGCACGGTGTTGTGTGGCTTCACTTTTGTTGTTCGCGGCGCGGCGTTTTTCTTTTTATTTGGTCTGAGCTAAGTAAAGAGAGCGAGCTAAGCGAGTCCACGCTACATTACTTTGTTTAGAATTTTTATTCGGAAAAAGGCAATAATGGAGACGATGAAATTAATAGTTAGGTACTTTTATGTGTTTCCTTTAGATTATAGCTTAAATTTTTATGACATACGATTCAGTCAGCCTGTTAACTCATTTGTCTCAGTAAGCCCGTTTCAATACAATGTAAACAAATGCAAGTGGAGGTCAACGACCGCTGACTCATCAAATCATCACCGAACACAGTAATCAGCATCATGACTGTTATTTAGCTGTTGAGGTAGGTCTGGTCGTGATTAGACCTGGTTAATAGTGTTTATGATTTACAAACAAATGCAACCAGAGATCTTTCATTTGTAAATTGGCAGGAAGTACCTACGATTTTTTTCATAAGTACCTATATCCTAATTTAAGTAGGTACATATGAACTAATTATCCTACTAACATTATAAACGCGAAAGTTTTTATGTATGGACTAGCGACTCGCCCCGGCTTCGCTCGGGGATAAACATATAGGTTTTTCCAGCAATAATTCTAATTTTTCTCGTCGTAAAAACCATCCTTGAACTTCAACGAACATTTTAAAAAAAGATTTGGCCAAATTGGTCCAGGCGTTGTTGAGTTATGCGCTTACACACATTTTGCGATTCATTTTTATATATAAACTAGTATTTTCGCTTGCGGGCGCGGGCTGCAAGCAGCCCGCGCAAAACCCTTGGAACCAAAATTTCAGCCCAATCGGACGAACCGTTTCGGAGATACAAGCAAGAGGGGGTGAAAATTGGGGGGAAGGGGGGGATTTTTTTATGAAATTTTACTCGCCATCCCATTCTCTATACGAATCGACCAACCGCGATCTCGAATCGTGGGTAATTTCGGAGATACAAGCAAGAGGGGGTGAAAATTGGGGGGAGGGGGGTCAAATTTTTATTTAACTTTACTCGCCATCCTATTCTCTATACGAATCCACTTTTAAAAATCCCATATCACGAGTCATTTCGGAGAACCGATAGAAGGGGGGGCCAAAGGGGGGCAAAAGGGGGGGTTGAATAAAAAGTTGTATTCCTTCGAGCACCCTCTATCCGAATCTATAAAAAAAACATGCCCTCGTCGGGAAGAATCGGGACACCGAACGTGGGGGGGGCGAGGGGGGAGGAAAATGGGGGTTTTCGGATTTTTCCCATACTCACAGGAACTAATCGAACATTTCCCCCATACATCATCATCGTCCATCTCGCCTCCTTCTGGGAGAACAATGATGTCAATGAGTGAGTCAGTGAGTGGTAATCGAGCTTTATATAGTATAAAGAAGATGTACGATACCTATGTTACTCTTTCACGCCTAAACGGCTGATCGGATTTGAATGAAACTTGGAATATACATAGTACATGTGCTGGATTAACAACATAGGCTATTTTTCATCTGGGTATCACGCGAATGAAGTCGCGGGAAGCAGCTAGTTTTACATAGTTTTGGAACTGTTTACTTTCATTCACTTCGAACTAATGGTTTCGAAATAAATAGACAAGTTTTGATTGTTGATTATATGGGCTGGAGTTACTGGCACATAGTAAATAATGTCAACAGTATTAAGTAAAAAAAGTAAGTTCGTATGAGCTAGTGGCCAACTCTTGTGACGGAGTTTTTAGGCCGCCTAAAGGCCTCCGTCATGGCTTGACGACTTAAAAGCCGGGACCGACAATTGAATGTGCCCTCCGAAGCACGGAAGCGCTCAGCTCGTAATGCCACTTGCGGTCACCCATCCAAATTTTAACCGGCGCACAACATTGCTTAACTTTAACGATCAATCAAGAACGTCTAAGTAAGCCACGCCACGAGCGCTTCGCTTCGCTGTTTATACTGCAACATAGTTAGGTTCAGTGACCGAGGTATCTAAAACAAGAAATTATAATAGAGTACTTCTTTTACACCTTCATTTGAATATTATTCCTGTTGCGTAACGGGTTTTCTTGTGAGAATATCGTAATAAATTGTTTTTGTCAAGTTTATCAATAATTATGTAGCTTTTGTGTGAAAAAATAAGTAGAATCTATGCAGTACCTACTAGAGCCAAAAAAATATTTGACCATACAACGCGGGATTGCCGCCAGTGTTCTTGGAATCTTGCCGAATGATAATTTTTATTATTTAATATTATATTTTTTGTTTTCTTGTTTATTTCCTTTTTACTATAAGTGTTGATTTTTGAGTTCATAGATTAACTAGGTATTATCTGATTATCCTGTTTTAATTTGAGACAAATTTAAATCTTAAATTTATCCTTAGCTTAATGACCACCGTGAAATTGTTACGTAATTTCGGAAAACGTCATCAAGCAGTCGTGGCCGAGTGGTTAAGGCGTCTGACTCGAAATCAGATTCCCTCTGGGAGCGTAGGTTCGAATCCTACCGGCTGCGAATCTTTTTGCATTTATTTTCTTGTAACACCCTGTAAAAGTATGTAGTGACGGCATTTTTGATTTCTCGTAAATCACTGAAAAGTTTTAAGTTTTGTAACTTTCATTAGGAAGGTAGGTAACTGCCTTTATCCTCAGAACAGCAAATCAAATGCTTTTATCAATAAATTCTCGTAGGTACGTATGTGAAACAATAACTTTATTTCACAGTGGGAAGTGCGTATGTACCGTGGGAATGTTTTCCAAGCAACACTAAAGAAAATTGTCATTAATAAATCGCCCAAAAAGTAAACTTGTTCCCACATGCAACAATCGGCTAATTGCGCCATCTATGCTGTGTTATGTAAAACTGGTATCCGTGTCACATTACGCTATTCGTCGGTAGATGACAGTAGCTGAGTAAATTTCAGTTCAAGGTTTTTTGTAGTATCCAAAACTTTTAATTTGCTGTTCTGAGGTACAAAAGGTAGAGAAATAAATAAACAAATTAGATTAAAATTTGTTGTTTTGAGGTACAAAATAAAAAAAATAATAACAAATCTAGCGGTTCATGTACGGAGGAATAGGTTTAAAATGATTTTCTTTCATTGCAGGTTCATTGAAAACATCGTTTGTTGCTGGATCAACATTCACGGTGCATTGGCATTTAGCATACGCGCACAGAGTAAGTGATTCATAATTTCAACTTAGTCTTCACCAGCCCGGCTAGCTCAGTCGGTAGAGCATGAGACTCTTAATCTCAGGGTCGTGGGTTCGAGCCCCACGTTGGGCGATTATCTTTTTGACTTTTTTATATAAAACATAGTTTTTTAAAATCTTGTCCGAGATTTTGTTTGAATTTTTACAAAATTATTTTATAATTTTCAGGGAGGATTTAGCCTAAGGATATTGGACTACTTGGAACGACCAGTTTTAGACTTGACGCCCAGAGCTGGCGGCTCGGAATTCGTTCGCGATGACTCCACGTATGTTTTTTATTTCTTACCTTAAACTAATTAACTTAAATTATTGGATAGGTATGTACGTACTTCGATCAAATAAACAGTCGAAGGATACGTAGAAAGATGGTATAGCTTATGCTTTAATCCTTTATTATAATAGATACTTATATATATAATCTCAGGATATATTTTCTCTGATTTATATGCTACTAATAATTATAAAAATATTCGTGCCTAGCTGTGTTAATGTCTATGATAGTGTTTACAGTTTTAGAGAAAGCTTCATAAATATGATTGTAATACTCAAACGCGACTTAAAGTTGAGCACGTATCAACTCACGGTTTTTTGACAGTTTCTGATGAAAATCCGCAAAAAAACGTCATTTGAACGTGCTCAACTCTGAGGTGCGTTTGAGTATTCGGGGGTAAGGGGATCATTTTCCTAGAAAAAAATAGCGCGTAAAAGTTACAGGCAAGAAATCACTCTTGAGTGATTTCTTGCCTGTAACTTTTACGCGCAATTAACAGTTGTAAATTCAAATCAGTACATACACTAGTTAAATAACCGGTCAACTGCGAGTCGAATTTATTCACGAATGGTTCCATCGTACACGTATATTAAATGTTGCTTATGTGGAGGCCCCCTTTTATTTTATTTTTACGGCGGACGGAGCGAAGGGTCCCTGCTGGACTGGGAGTAAAGAAATAACATAGAATGCGTCCAGCTGCTTCTCTCCCCGAGCATGTCGTAAAAGTCGACTAAGGGATAGTATCCTCCAACATGATGAGATACAATAAGCAAGTATTCCCAAGGAGGGTTGACGTCAGGCAGGCGGCCGGTCATAAAACTCTTACACCATGATCCAAAGTTCATGCTGTGCCGACCCCACGTAGAGTAGAATAAGGAAGATGATGGAGCGGAGGGTCCCGTTGGCATCCTTCAGGTACGGAACCCTAAAAGCCTAGTTGTATTTGATTGTGTTAATGTTGGTTACGGTTTCAGAGCCCAGAAGTACGAGGTTCGACTTCCCGGCGACTTCACCTGCGACAATTGTACTCTTCAACTGCAGCGGGAGGCAGACGAGTGGGGGTCCAACTACCGCTTCTGGTCCTGTTCTGATATCGACATAGTACCACGTAAGTTTGACTACACAGGCTTACTTATGGTCATATTGACGACATCGATGGCGTGGCGGGCGAATGCTCGGACGCTTATTTTTTCTCAGGGGTGTATTTTTGTGGAATAAAAAAAAAATATGAGGGGGATTTCTGCACTTTTTAACATTAGAGTTCCACAAATCCTCCCTGATGCAACTCTGAGGGATTCCTTATCTTAAAAAAGCCCAAGAACAAAGTTTCCTGTCAATACTTGGGCGAATAAATACACAATATGACCAGCTAATTATTTATGCATTTTGAAATCTGTAACATTGTTTAAGTTATCAGATCGTCAAAACCAGAACACATTCCAATCATAATTTAAATATAATTATATTAATATTAATTTATAATTAATTCATGAAGGTAAGCAAGGCTTCAACTTAACCATACATTTGACAGAGGTATTCGCATTAATGCAAATTCAATTCAATCCTTTGTTTTGCTCATTGTAAATGCAAATTTAAATTATTTAGCCATTGAATATATTTGTATTGATGAGATTAAAATCATTTTGTCGTGTTATTGCGAAATTAAATAGGTAAATAAGAGCGTTATGGTAATTTTGTTCTTAAGTAAGTTCGTGTGAGATAGTGGCCAACTCTAGTGACGGAGTTTTTAGGCCGCCTAAAGGCCTCCGTCATGGCTTAACGACTTAAAAGCCGGGACCGACAATTGAATGTGCCCTCAGCTCGTAATGCCACTTGCGGTCACCCGTCACAATTGTGATTGCGCGGCAACGTTGCTTAACTTCAACGATCAATCAAGAACGTCTAAGCAAGCTACGCCACGAGCGCTTCAAAAGTTCCTAAGACATAAATACATTCTGTCGACCGATATTAGCTAGGACGTTGTCGGTTCAGTGGTCTGTATCGGGATAATAGGCTAACACTTTTGTATGTTCCAAAGTTCTGCAAAATAGTTTATTATACTTTTATGCGAAGCGTTGGATTTAAATATCCGCTCTTTGATAAAAAAACGCCAATAACGCCATTCGAGTGCAGTGTCAATGATGCGATTCCACTGACGCTTGACTTGAAATGTTTACGCCGAGTTATTTTGTCTTTAGGCGATGGTTTTATTCGTGTTATGTTTACAAGAAAACTATAATTTCACTGTTTTTATTCAACATCTTAACTTCGCAGGTAAACAATACCACGAGACGTGTTCCGGTCACGGCTTCCACATCCTTGGCCGCTGTAAATGCAGCAAGATGTTCTGGGGCCCGCGCTGTCAGTTCTCCGACGAGTGCGCCGAGGACAACGACTGCGGCTTGCGCGGCAAATGCGTTGACATTAATGCAACTGAGGCTCCCAGTCGGATGTGCTACTGCCCTCATGGCTTCTATGGAAAAGGCTGTAATAAGAGTAAGTTTCTAATTCTTATTAATGTTAGGGGAACAAAGATCTGCACTGACGTCCCGCGGTGGGGTGTATTGTGCATTATCCCCCTGCTAACCCTCCCCCAGCCAGCACAACTCCTTGAAGTACCGGAGAAGGACCTTGGGATGTTGGCAGCAGTGTTCCAGTATCCTCGATGATGTTGAGGCTGTTGGTGGTGTTGATGAGTCTATGGTGATGCCGTATAGTTAGTTATTTCAAGAGTAATTTTGCATACATATAGCTACATATTAAGTTGCTTTACTTTTCTGCTGGACTGAGAGTGAAGAAAAACCAGAATGCGTCCAGATGCTTCTTTCCCCGAGCATGTCGTAAAATTTGTCTAAGGATAGTATCATCTTCAATATGATGGACCAACTTATATAGGCGATGGGCTGATCACCTGTCACCATGGTTCACCATATCCATCTTGGGAGTTTGAATCTGGAGTGACTGCAAGTAACTACAGTCATCATGACGATCTCGATGGCTTGGTGGGCGACTGCTCGGCTGAGACGCTAGAGACGCGGGTTCGATTCCCGCTGCGGGAGAAATGTTTGTATGATCTGTAAAATATTTCTTCCGGGCCTAGATGTAGTATTACCTAAGTATGGATTTAAAAAAAAGTATATAAGAATTCTATCAGCCATCTGTTCCCATAGTTTGGGACTAGATGGCGCTGTGTGAAAACACAAATATTACATACTACTACTATTACTACAAATATTTATTTATAGAATACGATACGATAACTACACAAACGTGCCCGCGTTCGCCCGCGGCCCCAATAAGGCACCAGACCCTTATTCTCGATGACCAAACGAAACTTGACAGCTCGTAACTTATCTGAGACACGCGGCGTCGTGTTTTTCCAATACAAAATTGACATAGATATAGAATACGATAACACGGTGATTCCGCGAACGTGGCCGCGTTACGGTTTGTTTCGTCATTTTTCCAAAACGTGGACCAAGGATGCCTATAAGGAAATTAAATTTTTTTTCAGAGTCCCCATGGAAAGACAAGAACGTGAACCTAGCACTCTTCAGCAAGCGGTCTCTCTCCGACCACTTCAAACTATACTGGCGCGTGCTAAAGGAGATCAAGGAGATAGAGGTCGTCATGGTGGTCAACGGGACATCTTATGCTGGTAACATCTTCTATCCTCTGTTCAATTTATGTTTGAATTAAGAGGAGACTTTCAGGTTCATTATAATCTTGAGATGCAAGCCAGGCTTTGTATTAAAAGCCGCGACCGACTATTTAATGTCCCCTCAGCACGGAAGCGCTCAGCTCGTAATGCCACTTGCGGTCACCCATCCCAATTGATATTTCTCTGTAAATGAATATTCTTAAGAAAAGGAATGGCAATGGGTAGGTAGTGGCAATGGGTAAAGCTTAGCCACGTAATATTTGGCGGGTTCTATTCCCGCTACGGGAGAGATGTTTGTATGTTCTGCAAATATTTATTCCGGGTCTGGGTGTTGTATTATGTATTAGAAGTATGTATTTACAAAAAAAGTATATAAGTATTATATCAGCCATCTGGTACTCATAGTACAAGCTTTGCTTAGTTTGGGGCTAGATGGCGCTGTGTGAAAAAGTCCGCAAATATTTATTTATTATTATGTGAACCCTCAGGAATAAAATTGAATTTTAATACTGTTACGCACTTAATATTCCTACTGTTTCATTTTACATTGCGTGAACTATACTCATGTTGTCTTATTTTAGCTCTCGGCTGGCGTCCTAGCGGACTGACTAAGCAATGCAAAAACTTCCCAGTATTAGGCCCTATCATGGAAGAGAAACGTAAGTAAACAAACCAGAAACAAAATAAAATATGAAACTTGAAAGTAGCTGCTAATGACTTGTTTTTTATTTATTTCAGCCGTGCCGGAACCTCTCCCCGAACCGGAACCGAAAGCGGAACCCGAACCTAGCCCGGAACCCAATGCAGAACCGGAACCCAGTCCGGAACCGAAATCCGAACCCGAACCTAGCCCAGAACCTAAATCAGAACCGGAGCCAACAGCAGAACCTAAAGCGGAACCCGAGCCAGAACCCACTGCGGAACCTAAAGCAGAACCTACAACACAAAGTCCGATGGAAAATGACAGAAATAAGAGAGTTGCTATGCATTCACTCGATGGATTTGATTTCAAAAACTTGGGAGATGATGTGACTGTTAAAACAAGTGTGTCTTACAAAGTTTCGAGTTCTAAAGGTAATTTCTTTAATTCACATTTATCAAAGATCATTACGATAAAACACGGAAGAAAATAAATAATTCTTCTTTTAACAGGTCGACCAAAACGCGCACTAAATGATACAATAGGTGAGTGATTTAAAATACTAATTATAAGAGCACATAACTCACAAAGCTAAAAGCCACAAGCGCAATTGGACAGCACAAACAAAATTGATCTTTATAAAAAACTAACATTACAAAATGTACAAAAACCACTATACTAATGTGTATGACGCATGTTTACATTGTTTGCAGATGACAACACAACGATCTCTTTGACACCCGAACCTACGTCCGAACCCGCAGATCCCAAACCGAAACCAAAGTTTGCACCAAAGCCTAAATTATCATCTAAAGTTAAAGCTTCTAAGCCTTTGCTAGAACCCAAAGCAGAACCTGAGCCTGAACCCACCTCAGAACCCGAACCCACTTCGGAACCCGAACCTACTCCTAAACCGAAACCAGAACCCAGTCCTGAACCTAAATCAGAACCAGAACCTACTTCCGAACCCAAATCAGAACCAGAGCCTACTTCAGAGCCAAAATCAAAATCAAACTCTTCATTGAAATCTCCTAGGGAACCGAAGTCTGACCCGGAAGCTAAGGCAGAACCTGAACCCACTCCTGAACCTAAATCTGAACCTGAACCTACTGCTGAACCTAAAGCAGAACCCACCTCTGAACCTAAATCTGAGCCCGAACCTACTTCGGAACCTAAATCTGAGAACGAACCCACTTCAGAACCAAAATCTGAGCCCGAACCAACTTCAGAACCCAAATCTGAGCCTGAACCATCTTCCGAACCCAAATCTGAGCCGGAACCCACTTCAGAACTTAAATCTGAGCCCGAACCCACTTCAGAACCTAAATCTGAGCCTGAACCAGTTCCTGAACCTAAATCAGAACCTGAGCCTAGCCCAGAACCTAAATCCGAACCAGAACCTAGTCCCGAACCCAAATCAGAACCAGAGCCTAGTCCCGAACCCAAATCAGAACCCAACGCTGAAGAACCCGAGTCGTTGCTAGTGAAAGGATTGAAAGAAGAAACAGGTAACATTTAGCTTCGCAAAAGTTACATGCTCAGAAAAAAAGAGAATTTATGCAAAAACCTTTTATGAAAAACCTCTTTCGATGTTAAAAAGTAACTAAAATAAAAAAGAACTGCGAAACTTTGATATCATTTTTGAATTTCGAATCTGTTTGCTGAGCTTGTAAGTTTTTTTATTTGTAAAGCAAAAGTGTATGTACAGAACTTATGAATATATTATTTTTGATTCTTATAAATTTAAAATAATAACCTAAATAATAATTGTGTAGATATCTAACAACTCTGGTAAGGTAACATCAAAACTTTACTATTTTACATACATCAGTACGACCGTAATAACATTTGAATTCCTAAATAAATTTTAAACTATGTAGCTCAATGAATAATTTTAATTTTCAAAGCTTAATATTCTTAAATCTGCTTCGCCTGCTTGCCCCAGCTTTCAATCTTCAATTCCTATTTCCTTTTTCCTATTCCATATCCTCTTCTTCTTTTTAGGAACTTATTATTCTCTAGGTACTTTTTCGATTGTTCTTTATAACTGTGTGTTTACTTACATATTTTTCACTTTTACTAATGTAATTTGATCTTTTTCTTAAAATGGGTTCAAAACCCAGAGCACTGGTGCTCTGTTGGTGTCGGCCCCGCCTTCCGATCTGGGTTCAAATCTAGGTTTTTCTGTTCGAATTCGCACTACCTATATCAGTGTATCAGTGTATCAGTGTATATAATATAAAGCTCGATTACCACTCACTCACTCACTCATTGACATCATTGTTCTCCCGGAAAGAGTCGAGATGGGTGATGATGATGTATGGGGGAAATGTTCGAAGAGTCCCTGTGAGTATGGGAAAAATCCGAAAACCCCCATTTTCCTCCCCCCTCGCCCCCCCCCACGTTCGGTGTCCCGATTCTTCCCGACGAGGGCATGTTTTTTTTACAGATTCGGATAGAGGGTGCTCGAAGGAATACATTTTTTTTTACTCCCCCCCCTTTGGCCCCCCTTTTGACCCCCCCTACTATCGGTTCTCCGAAATGACTCGAGTAATGGGATTTTTTCAAGTGGATTCGTATAGAGAATGGGATGGCAAGTAAAGTTGAATAAAAATTTGACCCCCCTCCCCCCCAATTTTCACCCCCTCTTGCTTGTATCTCCGAAATTACCCACGACTCGAGATCGCGGTTGGTCGATTCGTATAGAGAAGGGGATGGCGAGTAAAAAATGTTAAAAAAAATCCCCCCCTCCCCCCAATCTCCTAAACGGTAAGTCCGATTGGGCTGAAATTTTGGTTCCAAGGGTTTACCGCCTCGCGGGCTGCTTGCAGCCCGCGCCCGCAAGCGAAAATACTAGTCAGTGTATATAATATATACCACCATAATTTTATTATGTGCACTATATCAGTGTTCTCAAACGGTGAAAGAAAACATCGTGGGGAAACAGGCTTGTTCGTAAACATTTGTCAAATGCACGAAAAGGGCCATTGGGGAGCACTTTAAATCCTTTCCTACCAACATGGGTCTCTTTACGACCTAATGGGCGATAATTATAAAAAAGTATTTCCTACTCGTCCACTAGATGGCGTCTACATAAAAAGGAAAGAATTTTTTTTTGCAAAAGGAGTCACGTAGCGCCATCTAGTTATTCCTACAAAAAAAATATAAATATTCTTGCTATTTATTTTGTACATTACATCTTTTTTCTATAAAAACTTTATCATAATCAGCCGTTTCTGTTCTGTATCGCTGCTGGAAAATGAAAACGTTAACAACGAAAATGTTACTTCAGATTTGTTTATGAATACAAAGTAACAGGTTTTTTTCATATTTCTGTCATGATTTCAGGCTACTACCCCGCGCACGAGTTCGTTCCCAAGTTCGACTTCAACCCGATGGACTGCACAGATATAGTCATAGGGACTGCAAGGGGGAATTACCATCGCGTACTAGACTACTATACGAGGGATAGGTAGGTTCAATGTTACACTGGCCAGTCGGCCAAGGGTCCGGCTTTTTAGAAGTATATACCATAGTCATCATCTTCCTCTATGTGGGGTCGGCTCGAGTACTCGAGTTTTGGCTAAGGAGTTGTTGTTTTTGAATTCTGCTGGTTTCTCGTATCACCATTTTTTGCAATCTTGACTCAGTCATATATATAGCTTTATATTGTTCCAGGTCTACTCCCCGCGTGGACTCGTTCTGGGGCGGACATGATGACCTGACGGCGGCTGGCGGCTTCGAAGAGAACGGACTCACTACCATCATGTTCAGGAAGAAGATAAATGTAAGAGACCTTTCTTATATTCACTACTTGAAAACTAGTAGTAATAGGGCAAGTATTTTGGAAGACATTTGATATTCTACCAATGGTGATCTAGAATAATACCTACTCACAATTGAATTCACTACTTAATAGTTTTTGTGATGTTCACATTTAACATTATTCTTTAACCTAGTATGTACCACAAAAAACATCGGATTGCGTACTTTAGGTATGACTCAAGATAATTAACTACCATTAGAGCCGATTTCACCGTTCAAATTGAACGAACTGAAAATAGCTTTTAAACCAAACTCATGAACTGTCCAGTTTTCATACAATTTGACAGGAATGGTAAAAACGTCTCTTATGGCATTCTTATGGCGTCTCTATTGGCAAATTATTGACCATTACAATTTCATAAAACAGGCCAAAGAACCAACCGACCACTCAATCGTGGACGATCTAATGCATGTCATCTGGGCACGCGGCCAAGAACCCGGCAAATACGTGCACTCCCCCCCCTCTGGGCTGGAGGGGGGTACGGCGGCCGTGGGAGACTTCTACAGACAGGACGAGCTCAAATACCACGGACACAGGGACCAGCGGGGCGTCACTACCATTAACTTCTTCGGTAAGTTAGTTATAGCGTCATCTATTGGCACTGCTGACGCAACTTTCCAAGATGGTTAAAGAATCGGGGCTGGAGGGGGGGGTGGCGGCTGTGGGCGACTTCTACAGACAAGACGAGCTCAAATTTCATAGACATAGGGACCAGCGGGGCGTCGCTAGCATTAACTTCTTCGATAAGTTGGTTATAGTGTCATCTATTGACGCTTCTGATGCAACTTAGTAAGTTGAAGTACCTACGTGCATTTTCCCCTTGGGCTAAGGGAAGGGGGGGAGGACATAGAGACATTGAGAGGCGTCCCTAGCATCAACTCTGAAAGATGGTTGGAGTAAGTACCTACCTACATGCAATGTCTCTTTCAGAATGTAAACTGTCTCAAAACAAACTGACTGGCATTCCCTACTAGGACTTTAATATTTCGCATATACCTAAGGTTCTTTTTACATTTACAGAAGAAACAAAATCCTCCCTAGCCGGTGGCATAACCCCCCTCAAGGACAAATGCGGGGGCGAATGGAAGCATCCCTCTAACTGTGACGTCACTAACAACACTTGCGAGTACCACGCGTCCTGGGAGTACCTCGGGCAGAAGCGAGGGAAGGACTCCGTGAGGTTTACCATACGAACGAAGCATAGCAAGCATTGGACCGGGATCGGCTTCAGCGATAACAAGAAAATGGTGAGTTTTGTTGCAAAAGTTGCCGTTGACTCTCAATAGATGGCGCTCTTTCTAAATCAACGAACAATAGAGACCACGCGACTTGGGAGTGTCTAGGACGGAATAGAGGAAATAATTCCGTGGGGTTCACATACGGACGAAGCACAGCAAGCATTGGACCGGGATCGGCTTTAGCGATAACAAGAAAATGGTGAATTTTTGTTGCAAAAGTTGACGTTGACTCTCAATAGATGTCACTAGCGCCATCAGTCCTAGACTGCTTTTTAACCGGGTATCTGAATTTTGTTATTGTTACTGTGATTTTATTTTATGTTTTTGTGATATAGTTAGTGTAATTTGTTGTGCCATGCTCATTAAATAAATACAAATAAATAAATAATGTGAGTAAAGCCGCGAGCGAAAGCTTTTTTAACCTTTTCTATTGACAATACTTTTTTTTCCATTTATTAGGGTTCTGTACACGATGGGTGCCAACGGGACCCTATTACTAAGCCTCCGCGGATTCCCGCTGCAGAAAAAAATGTTTGCATGATCTGTAAATATTTCTTCCGGGTCTGGGTGTTGTGAATAGTACTCGTAGTTGAAACCCACGACACAGGGAATCCTGGTGTGGGGTCAGGACTATGTATGTGACTGTTGGGGTGTTATTTATTTATGTACATGTACGGTGGTACAGAACCATTCATGTGGGAATTTGTTGACCGGTTTTTTTCGTTCCAGTCTCAAACGGACGCCATAATCGGTTGGGTGGACGCCCGGTCCGGCCGTCCGTTCGTAATGGACAGCTGGGTGACGGGCTACGCTGCGCCGCGCGTCGACCCCAGGCAAGACATCACCAAGGAAGCCGGCAGTCTTGTGGACGGCATCACCACACTCAGCTTCGTGAGGAAACGGAATACTGGGGATCAGAAGGTGAGGCCTTTTATCATCTATAGCCATTAAGACTACTTGATGTCCTAAGCAATCCATGCTTTTTTTGGTGTGTTTTTGGTGACGTGAGAGTGAGACGTGATGCCCTAAGGACGGATTTTTTTTTGTGCTTCTTCTGGTGCCCCCTCAGACGTGATGCCCTAGGCAATTGCTTAATTTGATTAAGGGTTAATCTGACACTGTCTATAGTAGACGATTTATACAGCGTCAGGAGGCAACTTTTATCTTCAACGGGACGCTGTAGCGCCCGGGACGAATTAAGATGGAGTAGGCTTGCCCAGCACCTATTCCATCCTCTCAGCTTAAGAAGGTGAGGAGGCCAACATGAATTTGGAAATTAAAAGATCATGAACGTAAGTCAGGCGTAAGTTCAGCTGAGGTGCGAAATCGATTTCCATGGCTGGAAATATGTTTGTATGTTTTGCAAATATTTTTATGGATCTGAGTGATACAGTCAGGGTATCAATTCTTGAAAATCGCCAAACTCATTTTCATTGATTTGTTTTCAATTTCGTATTCTTCTTTCATAAAAGTCATTGGGTGATTTCAAATTGTTTTTTTTTTATTTTGAACTCACCAAATGACTTTCAAGACACTTAAATAACTAAATTAGATTTACACAGTTCGCTAGGAAGCCCAGCTATAGAGATTTTGATGAAATTTGTTTGCAAGAAGAAGATAGGCTACTTTAAATATATAATACTCAGAGGTATCGGAAGTTCTGACTCAGATGACTTTTCAGAATCTTACTTCTTACTTATATTATAAATGCGAAAGTTTGTGAGTTTGGATGTTTGGATGTTTGTGCCTCAATCACGCCTAAACGGCTGAACGGATTTGAATGAAACTTGGAACATAGTACATCTACTGGATTAACATATAGGCTATTTTTATCCGGATACCACGCGAGCGAAGCCGCGGGCGGCAGCTAGTTTATAATAAAATACTTATATTCTTCACAGGATCTACCATTTACGGACAGTCAATGCTGGCACATGATGTTCATAGTACAGGGTGGTGACTTCGACGCCGTCAATAAGAGAACTGGGAAGCACTTACAAACCCCGGTGGTTACTGAGGAAAGGGTCTGCATTAAGCCGTGTGGTCCTGGTAAGTTTACTTGTCTTTTGAACCTACTACTGTAATAACTTTGATTTAGGAACTGTCTTGGCTGGGGGAACCACGAGGTAAAATATAAAAGTGCGCATAAAAGAGGTGTTTTCAGTGCTCATGTGACGAGAAGAGTGTTGGATATGAATGTGGAAGAATATGGATAAAAATGGATGGACTGTTTGAAAGACGACGTGAGTAAAGAGAGTTAATATAACTCTTGACTCCACATAAAGTGGGAATAGGGCAGGTAATTATGGAATTGCTAAAGCACACATCAACTTATTGAACAAAGAAATCCATAGTTCGCTCGGATTCGAACCCACTATGGATCTGGACGCGACATTGCACTAGACCGCCAGTGATCTCATTTGAACTCTGGTGATGTTTTTTCAGAGCCGACTGACGAAGAGTTGATGGTGGAACCAGTGGTGCCGGGCGAGACCTCTTACACGATGCTGATTCGGATCACAGGTCAGATTTTCACCATCGCCCACCATGGTGACTTTTGGTGACGGTCCACATGGTGACGGCTTTGACTTCTTAAAACCTAATACTTTGTCTAAAAGTTGGCCACGGTCTGGATACTATAAATGCAAAATGAATGGACATGTGTCTTAGGATTTTTCAAAACAACCCTTTGCATACATATTATCACGCTCATATCCCTAATGAGGTGGGCAGATCCACAAGCCACAAGCCAGAAACTTGCAGACACTTCCATTTAAAATCCTAAGATGGATATGGTGACAGGTGATCAGCCCATCGCCCATAAAAGAGGGTAAAATGGGGTGTCAAAGTTTGTATGGGAACTTCTTAACAGACAGTGCCATGAGCTTGAAACTCAGTTTGAATATTTTAAACACAACATAAGTAATAATAAATAACACCCAACAGTCACATACAATAGTCCTGACCCCACACTAGTATCCCTGTGTCGTGGGTATCAGAAACTACGAGTACCATGGTACCACAACACCCAGACCCGGAAGAAATATTTGCAGAACATGCAAACATTTCTTCCGCAGCGGGAATCGAACCCGCGCCTCTTGCGTCTCTGCCGAGCAATCGCCCGCCACGCCACCGAGGCCGTCATGGACACCTATTCAGGGTTTTTCTCAAAAAGGGGTGAAATGGGCTGTTAAAATTACACTAAGAGAGTGAAGCTGCAGTTGTAAGCTGGTTTCCTTATTCCAGGATTGGCAGACAGCTTCAAGCCTCCAGCAGCCGGCAGCAAGGACTTTGAGGAGTTGAGTCGACGTGTGGTGGACAATCTTGCTACGGAGATCGGGAAGAACAAGGGCTACCATGGTCTACTGGTCAATGGGTTCATGCAGTAAGTATATAAGGAAAGCATCGAGGCGTTCTAGATTGATCGTTAAAGTTAAGCAACGATATGCGCGGTCGCAAATTGGGATGGGTGACCGCAAGTGGCATTACGAGCTGAGCGCTTCCGTGCTTCGGAGGGCACGTTAAACAGTCGGTCCCGGCTTTTAAGTCGTTAAGCCATGACGGAGGCCTTTAGGCGGCCTAAAAACTCCGTCACTAGAGTTGGCCACTAGGAACATACATACATACCTACATCGTGGAAAGCAGCTGAGAGCACTGGTGGTCTAGTTGGTAGTGACCCCGCCTTCCGATCCTAAGGTGGGTTCAAATCCGGTTGTGTACCAATGGATTTTACTGTGCGAAAAATTTATGTGCTACCAGTACTCTCAAACGGTGAAGGAAAACATCGTGAGGAAACCCGCGGCTTAGTCAGCTCCGCACGGATTGACCATGTCTTTCCTGTGGACAAGGCCGACTAAGCTGAGAATGGAATAGGTGCTGGGCAAGCCTACTCCATCTTAATTCGTCCCGGGCACCACAGCGTCCCGATTGTGAAGGTAAAAGTTGCCTCCTGACGCTGTATAAATTATCTACTATAGATGGTAAAAGGCCTTTTTTTTGTCTTCCAGAAACGAAACCAAAGCAATAATAGCTGAGCTAACACTGAAGTCCATCGACTCTAACATCATCGCGGACTCCGGCCGAGCGTTCTCCGCCAACGACACAGGTAAGATCCAATTGATGCACTTTATGCGCACTAAAGGAGCCTCTTGAGGCGTACTTTAATCCTTTCACACTTTATAGGTTCTGAGCTTAGAATCTTTTGACATTTTATATTGCTAAAATGTCAAAATGGTGGTTCAGTCGTTTTATAATTCATTTTTAACCGACTTCAAAAATGGAGGATGTTCTATGATCTACTGTAGGTATGTTTTTTAATATGTTTAAAAAAATTAAAACAAAACCAACTTCAATTCAATTCATTTCAATGAAATATAAGTTAAAACTCCTTGGTGTCATCCTATAGAATCTAACAGGTAGATCATGTCAGGGGATTATATTTGTTTTTTTGTGCCAAGTGGTAAATAAATGTACTTATGTTTATACAGAAGAGGAGATGGGCAAATGGCGGGCCGTGGTGCGAGACACGCTGGCCAAGGGGAGAGTGGGGAATCTTAACGTGGACCCGGAGTTTTTGGTCTTTGAACCTCAAGGATGTAAGTACCTACAAAATATGTAAAGGAAGATACTAAATATCGCAAAAACAAGTTTTTAGGCCGCCTAAAGGCCTCCTGTTTAACGTGCCCTCCGAAGCACGGAAGCGCTCAGCTCGTAATGCCACTAGTACAATGAACTGACTTGTTATTTTGTTTACAGTGATATCAGAACGTCCTGCAGAGGAGCCAGAAGGCAACGCGCGCACATTCTTCGGCCTCGCGGAAACAAAGCTTTACGTCGTCGTCGGGTGTGTCGCCGCCCTTATATTGGTGGCGTTGTTACAAGCGGGATGTACGCTGTATAAGAGCAAAGGAACTGTTAAGACTAAGGTGAGGTCAAGGTCAAGGTCATTAGTAAAGCCTTACGTATAATGTTGTGGTCGATGTGTGGCCGCCTTCGTACTATTGGTGTCGTTATTGCAGGCGGGATGTACGCTGTATAAGAGTAAAGAAACTTTTAAGGTCAAGGTCAAAGGTCAATGTATGTACTAATGGTAGTGATCCCGCTTTCATGTCCTCAAGAAGGGTTGAACGGATTTTTCTAACACTGATTATGACCTAGAATATATCAGCTACTTTTTATCTATTCACATTTCAAAGTCATCCTTTACAGATTCTAATGAATAGACTATGTTTAATATTTAATTTTGTATTACAAGCAAAACCGCGGGCTAAATCTAATTTAACATCATCATACATTTTCCAGGAACAACTAATCCCAAATGCAGCGTGGAAGGACTACTCAGCGAACACGAACTACGCATTCGAGCCGTTTGAGAACGATGACAAGTACAACAGCACATTGTCCACCTCTCCCCCCCGCTACCGCCCGCACTCCGCCCCCCTCCGCCCCACCGACCCGCCGCCCCCTCGCCCCACCAGCGGGATGAAGAACGGCAAGGAACAGAACGGGCATAGGGACCGGAACGGGCAAGAGATCCGGAACGGGCAGGTTGGTATCTGAATTAATAAATAAATATTTGTGGATATTTCTCACAGCGCCATCTAGCCCCAAAGCTTGTACTATGGGCACCAGATGGGTGATAAAATACTCAGGTTTATACTTTTTTTTTTGTAAATACATTATAATTTCATAATAATACAACAGCCAGACCCGGAAGAAATATTTGCAGAACATACAAACATTTCTCCCGTAGCGGGAATCTAACCCGCGCCTCTTGCGTCTCAGCTGAGCACTCACTCGCCACGCCACTGAGGTCTTCAATTGTTTTAAGTAGTTAGATAGGGCAGGAATGGGCAAGAGGTCCGAACGGGCAAATTTGAATTTTTAAGCAACGGTACAAAGCAGAATGGGAAGGAACGAAACGGTTAGGTTATGATTTAAATTGTTTTTGTCAGATGTAATCAAAGGAAGTCTTCAATATTCATTATAATTTGAATTGTGACGTAACCGATTCCAGAGAAATTCAAGAATTAAAGTCATCATAATCTTCTTGAACTTCCGTTACTGTAGGTACCCACTTACTTTTAGTACATTTATTTGCTTTTTTTCATAAAAAAATCTGCAATGTTTTCTTCAGATTTCATAAAAAGTATTATTTAAATTTTCAGGAAATGGTCCAGAACGGGCACAGGGGGCAGGAGATGGCCCAGAACGGGCAGAGAGGGCAGGAGATGGTCCAGAACGGGCACAGAGGGCATCGCTCCCCGAATGGCAGGCCTGGTAATGGAACGACAGGCCGAATGCCGAAACACGCCAACAGCGCGGCGCAGTACTATCATGAAACTAGAAGCCTGCAGCGGCCTCGGGGCCAGCCGGGGCAGCCGTATGCGTAAGTATCCTTGGATCACGCTGTAAGAGTTTTGGCTAAGGTGTTTTATGACCGGCCGCCTGCCTGATGTCAACCCTCCTTGGGAATACTTGCTTATTGTATCTCATCATGTTGGAGGATACTATCCCTTAGTCGACTTTTACGACATGCTCGGGGAGAGAAGCAGCTGGACGCATTCTATGGTATTTTATTTTATTCCAGCGAAGAAGTAAATAAAGTAAAAATGTAAAGAAAATGACACAAAATGGAATAAGGAAATGTCTGTGTGTTACAACCAAGAGAAATAAAAACATTAAACTCCCGAAGTAACCCCTGAATACTCAAACGCATCTCAGAGTTGAGCACGTCTCAAGTGACGAGTTTTTAACAGATTTTCATCAAAAACTGACAAGAAAACGTGACTGGAGACGTGCTCAACTCTGAGGCGCGTTTGAGTATTCGGGGGTAAGCAATCAGTCTTTAATGAGCACATCCGTGATCATACAATAACGTTATCTCATTGAAGTAAATAAAACGATGATGTCATCGCAAGTGATGCGTAATTTCGAGCTCACTCTCATGCGACCGTGTGGCCTAATGGATAAGGCGTCGGACTTCGGATCCGAAGATTGCAGGTTCGAGTCCTGTCACGGTCGAACTATTCTTTTAGCATTTTTTGCTTATTTTGCAACTTTATTTCCGCTTTATATTGACGATGAAATAATTTGTTTCAGTTATTAGCAAAATTTATTTTCTTCCAAATTTTTATTTACAATGACAATTTATAATCACAATAACAACTTTAATGTAATCGGTATTTTGATATTTTTCTTGATGAATATAGATTTTTGACTCTGATAATAATTTTACAATTCGACCAGACCGCAGTAAGAGGTCGCATTCTTTGTATGTATGTTCGTATGAGCTAGTGGCCAACTCTAGTGACGGAGTTTTTAGGCCGCCTAAAGGCCTCCGCATTCTATGTAATACATTATAATGTCAGAGTAAAATTGTAAATACCATTAGGTCATAATCTGAGTGACACAGTCATCTGAGTCACAATGCTGAGTCGGAACCAATTTGCTGCTGTAGCACACCTTATAATTTTAAGCTGCAAAGTATAGGTAATTTGATTTCTTTAATAATTTTAATGATAAGTGTTTAATGTTTAAAATGTCTTTTTTCTCAATTGCCTAGGTATTTTTTATATGAAATATATTTATTTAAGTACTCACAGTTACAAAGACAAACTACAATAACATTAAAAACTTTAGGGTATAGTAATAAGAAATAAAAATGAGCTCAGTTTTCTATATAAGTTCGCTTACAGATAGAAAACAGAGCTCAGATCATATATTATATTATATTCCTAAAATTCTATGTTATGTGTGCTATTTTAGCAAATAAATGTTATGTCTATCTCGCGATGTAAACTGTAAACTTTCGAACATCTGCTTAGATCGAAATTAGTAGGTACTTTCACGATCTTTCGAAGTTTTACAACCTCGCGAGATAATAATCTAACGGTATTTACAATTTGACGGTGACATACGCATTTTAATTTCAAAATGGTATCACATTATTACTTAGCATCCTCTCCAACATGATGGACCATCTATATGGGCGATGGGCTGATCACCTGTCACCGTGGCTGCAAGTTTTCTTTTAAGAAATGCGATGGCGTTTACGCCCTCGCCTCTTGAGGCGCGGGTTCGATTCCCGCTGCGGAAGAAATGTTTGCATGATCTGTAAATATTTCTTCCGGGTCTGGGTGTTGTGGTACCATGGTAGGTACTCGTAGTTTCTGATACCCACGACACAGGGAATCCTAGTGTGGGGTCAGGACTATTGTATGGTGACTCTTGGGTGTTATTTATTTACTTATAACATTTTTTTAAATAAATTTTTATTTAACCCTTCAGCTACTCGGTCCGGCCCGATCGATCGACGTACTCCCTGCCGCGCGGCGTTAGGCCGGAGGGCGGCGCGGGCGGCGGCGCGCCGTCCCCCAACCCCGACTTCTACTTCATGCCCTCGCAGAGGAAATACGAAGGTGAAGTGGTCAGGGTCTATGTGGATAGTCGGAGGCATGATGATTAGTGCATTTACCCTCGAATACTCAAACGCATCTCAGAGTTGAGCACGCCACGTGACGTGTTTGACAGATTTTCATCAAAAACTGTCAAAAATTCGTGACTTGAGACGTGCTCGACTTTGAGATGCGTTTGAATATTCTGGGGTTAGATAACTTTATTTTGCATTGACTGATAATAAAATGGTTAAAAACACAACCATCTAGTATAAATACAGGGTCAGGGTAAGAATCATTGAGTGATTTAAAATCACCAAAATGGTCAATTTTCATTGTATTTTTGGAATTTCTTAAAAGTCATTTGGTGATTTCAAAATTTATTTATTTTTCATTTTGAAGTCATCAAATGACTTTAAGACAACGAAATTCAAAAGAATCAATGGAAATGGACCATTTTGGTGATAACTTTTACAAAGTTGTATGGTGTATTTATACTAGATGATTTTATAATTTATGTCGTGGTCGCTGTGGAAATATGAAGATGGTTAAAAAGTCTATGTGGATAGACAGGCATGATGAATAGTTGCTTTTAGATTTTTGATTACCATTCATTTTGTTTCAGTACTTCTATGAAGTAGATCTTGATAGAAGAGTTTATTTAGTTTTACTCTTGAAATTGCTAGTAAAACGATGATAAGGTCATGGTCATCATTCGGAAAAAAGCTTTCGCTTATATTTTTGGCTCGAAGATAGCTTATTTCCCAAAACTAATTTTACTTCATGCCGTCGCAACGGAAAAACGTGGTCTATGTGGATTATGAGGCATGAATAGTCCATTTAGATCATTTAAGCTTTCAGTTACATATCAAATTTCAATTATATTTTTCCTGAAATTGTTTAACAGGTTGACATATATATATATTTCATTTATTTTTCGCCTTGTCTTGTATATTTCCTACTCATGTCGGGCTAAAGCGATGATATTTGTTCTCATTATATTTTTTCCAACCGTTTAATTATTTTCATGGACTTTGTACTTCACTGGGAAGAAAAAGGTTAATTTGTTTTTCATTTGTTCTGCAATCTCTATAAAAGAAAAATTATGAAACATCCTTCAGATATAGATTAATAAATTCTAGGAGCGATAAGTTAATTTTTAAATTAAACAATGATTTGGTTTCCCAGCTTTAATATAATTTAATATTAACTAATTATATTACTAACAGTACCTAATCAGCCTAATATAGCTAAAATTACAACTAGTGCCAGTAACCTTAGAAATAACATTTTTTAATTGAAAATTATATCTAGGTAATTTAAATGATATCAAAAATCTTACATTAAGTTCATACTCTAATGTGATAAAAATATATTATATAAGTAATTTAAAACATAAATGGATTAGGGTGAATTTAATTTAACTTTTGAGTAAAAATGGGCCGCTCTTAGTACGCTTGGATGCTTGAATCACAAAATTATTTAATTTGCACTGCATGTAGAACTTAAATTATTGAATATAATAAAGTATTTAGTTGTAACGTAAGGGCTTATTTAAATTTAGATTATTTGCTTAAAATCTTACTTACTGTTGCTACTGAATAATGTTAAAAATTAGTATCATGCAAACAATAATAATGCTATTTTTTTGTATGGAGTGTTGATTCTGTTGTATACAATCCTGAACTAAACTTTATATAAATTTGCGGTCATTTCCTTAGAACTGTCATATTATACTTAGTTAAGGATTTAGCGCAGAATTAACACCATTATCAATTAATGAAAGTTTAATGAAAATAACAGTAACTTTGTCATTTTTACTGTAATTTTACAATACTGGGAAAATTAACTTTGCTATTTATTTAGGTACTTATCCTAAAACTATTTTGTAATATGGCTTTTTTGTTCTTTATTCGCTGAGCATGACCTTGAATTGTATTTTCCAATATTTTCCAGTCATATTTTAACTTTACTTTTATCCGATTTTTTTTTATTTAATTGATAAATATATTTTTACAGATTTTTGACGGAGACGAGTGAATTTTCATAAGTTTAAGTTACCAGATTAATATTTTTTTTCTTTTACACCGACTTTATTATTAGAATGCAGTTAATAATAATCTTCAAACAGTTCTAGTCTCATGTCACAGTTTTAAAAATAAGTTATTTTCACCTTTTTATAATTTAAACTCTATTTAAAATAAGGAATAATTAGCTCAAATATATCATAATATTTTAAAAAAGTATAATAATTTCTGATATTATTACAAAATAGAATATAATTCTGTATATATTTTGAAATTATACAAATAACCTCATTTAGGTATAAAAAATATATAAATTCGTAATTATGTTAAACTTTTTAAAACATTATTGTAAGTAGTGACAGTAGGTTGATTTTGAAAGACGATAAATATTTTTGTATGATAGATAATTTAAGTTTTATATGTTTACTTAAACTAGATTTAATAATAGGATAGGTTAATACTTAAATTAACAATGATATCTTGGATGGACTATTACATAATGATAATAAAACAATTTCATTTTTATAATACTTTGTTGTTTGTGCAATTGGCTAAAATTAATCTGACAGGCTAACTGACAAAAAATTCCAATCCAAAAATTTCTTTATTAACAGGAAACTAAACTTACAACTAATACAAATATATTTTACAAAATACAAAGGAAACTCGCGCTATCTAAAGACATTTGCAAACGGTCTATAGATAGCTCACCTGATCCAGCTCATCAGACGGTGGAAGCGTCTGATGATCTGGATCAGACAAAAATTGGCGATTTATTATATATAAAAATGAAAATTAAATGTCATTGTTTTATTAGAATTTGTATGTAAGTAGGTAATGATTTTGATTTATTAATATTTTGCAGAATCACACCAAACAGAGTATTAAATGTAAAATTTATTAAGAAATTACCTAAGATTTTTGTAATAAAATATTTAATTTAATATCATTTTGCCTTTTAATTTTTACTCAGTTCACATCAGCAATACTTACCCCAGAATACTCAAACGCAGCTCAGTGTTGAGCACGTCTCAAATCACGGTTTTTTGACAGTTTTTGATGAAAATCTGTCAAAAACTCGTCATTTGAGACGTGCTCAACTCTGAGATGCGTTTGAGTATTCGGGGGTTACTCACCTATTTCAGTATCACCAACAGAAAACATAATAGGACCTGAATTAAGTCGGACCACTCCCGCAATATTATACTCCCTTATTTAAGTCAGACCACACATTATTCCTATAAACGGGAACGCACTCCTTTGACTTGCTTGCATTTGATCTTCCACAGATCCTGAAACAAATATTATTTCAATACTCGTCATCAGCTCGAATATGTGCTATAGGGTTCCGTACCAGAAGGGTACCAACGGGACCCTATTACTAAGCCTTGTCCGACCGTCCGTCCGTCTGTCAGTGGGCTGTATTGTGTGTAATTATCGTTTTTTTCATGAACTACTGAAGGTTGAAATTTTCAGTGTATTTCTATTGCCGCTATAACAACAAATAATAAAAATAAAATAAAATGTTTCTTGTGTAGCTCGACACCCTGAATAACACATAAGCAATTGACGACCTCTGTGGTCCAATTGACGACGCAAGCGCCGCGGGTTCGATTCCCGCTGTGGAAGAAATGTCTGCATGCTCTGCAAATATTTCTTCCGGGTCTGGGTGTACAAAAAAATACAAAAGTATTCTATCAGCCATCTCGTTCCCATAGCTTTGCTTAGTTTGGGGCTAGATAAAATGTCCACATTTTATTTTATCCGGGTACCTCGCGAGCTTTGCCACCGACAAAAGCTAGTAGAAGCTAGTAAGTATCCTACTAATATTATAAATGCGAAAGTTTGTGGGAATGTTTGGATGTTTGTGCCTCAATCACGCCGTAACGGCTGAACGGATTCGAATAAAACTTGAAACATACATAGTACATGTACTGGATTAACATATAGGCTACTTTTTATCTAGGTACCACGCGAGCGAAGCCGCGGGCGGCAGCTAGTATTATTATAAATGTGAAAGTTTGTGAGGATGTTTGAATGTTTGAGCCTTAATCACACCTAAACGGCTGAACGGATTGGAATGAAACTTGGAACATAATATGTGTGCTGGAATAACTTATAGGCTACTTTTTATCCTGATACCGCGCGAGTAAAGCCACGGGCGGGTGGCTAGTATTATTATAACTCACAACGAAGTCGATGTTGTCCCCGCCTCGTCGCTTGAGCTCGTTCGCGATGCAGTCTGCCAGGTACTCCTGGGGCGTGCCCGTCACGTCGATGTAGTGGCAGACGCTGTTCGCGAAGTGGGCTGTTATTGCCTTGCGATACTCCTAGAATATATAAATGAAAATTAATTAAGGCCTTATACCATCTATAGTAGATGATTTATACAGCGTCAGGAGGCAACTTTTACCTTCACAAACGGGACGCTGTAGTGCCCGGGACAAATTAAGATGGAGTAGGCTTTCCCGGCACCTATTCCATTCTCAGCTTAGTCGGCCTTGTCCACAGAAATGATATGGTCAATACGTGCGGAGCTGACTAAGCCGCGGGTTTCCTCACGATGTTTTCCTTCACCGTTTGAGAGTACTGGTATAGCGCACGTAATTTTTTCGCTCAGAAAAATCCGTTGAGAGGATCGGAAGAATGGGTTCACTACCAACTAGACCACCAGTCTCTCTTAAAATATTTAACAGTAAAAATAAAAGCAGCTTATAGTATAACTAGCTGTGCTCCGCGGTTTCACCCGCGTTTTTCTCGTTTGTGTGGAAATACCGAGATAAAATATTGCCTATATTATAGCCTCCCTCAATAAATGGACTATGGCCCATAACTCATTAATAGGTACCAACTCTTAACATCTTACACGTGATAACTTTTAAACGAAATATCCGATTGAGATGAAACAAAAAGTATTTTACTTCTACATAAATACTCTTGATAACATAATGCTTAATTTCGGTAAAGATTAATATTACGATACATATTTAACGTAGTTTTTTTTTCTTCAGACGATTTCATAATTATTTTGAACACAAAATCGGTTATTGTGATTAAACCATGATAGCTAGATATATGTTCTCGCGGACTTTTTTGTAGGTCTTGATGGGATCTACAAACCCGTAGTACATCATTTTGTTCTATTGTCAATAGTTTTTGCAGCGCACGCAAAAATAGGTTTTCGATTTTACACCTTGTGTTACAAAATAGCAATTTTATTACGGATCCCTAAGTTTGAAAGAAAAAAAACATAGCCTATAGCCTTCCTCGATAAATGGACTACCCAACACTGAAAGAATCATTCAAATCGGACCAGTAGTTCCAGAGATTAGCGCGTTCAAACAAACAAACAAACAAACAAACAAACAAACAAACAAACTCTGCAGCTTTATAATATTAGTATAGATAGGGTTCTCTAAAAAAAATATTTTCAGTTCTTTCGAACCAGTGAGGTGAAAGGATTTAGAGTGCGCCTCAAAGGCTCCTTTCGTGCACTAGGCGAGTCGTACCTTGGAGACATTAGCCCCAGAGCCATGCACGAGGTAAGGGTGGAAGAACACGGTGTCTCCTGGCTCCATTTCCAAAGGAACCCTCTTGTCTGATGGAGCGACCGTTTCCTCGCTCTGCACTCCGAGGTAAAACTGTTTCTTCTCCTAAAACAGATTGGAAGATTAGAGAGATAGTGTGGGCAATCGTGCCAAATGTATGAGAGGAAGTTTGAAAGTAAGGGATCGTCCATTAATCACGTGAAGTTTTAATAAGCAACTTTTAACTCCCCCTTCCTCCTTGGTGTATTAGCCCCCCCCCCCCCCCCTCCCTGGCATTAGACCACCAATGTTCAAATGGTAGCGGCCTCGCCTTCCGATTCTAAGGTCGTAAGTTCAAATCCAGTCGTGCACCCTCTCTCTCTTCCTGACTATTTATCCCACATGGTAGTGGGGTCAGCCTTCCTCACACTCCTCCACCACTTCGCCCTATCCATGACGTCGTCATTGGAAACATTACATTCTGCCATGTCGCGGTTTACTACAGTTGTCCAGGTGCTCTTTGGTCTCCTTCTCCCAGTCATGCACCAATGTACTTTTCATTACTGTATTTTTCAGTTCGGCTTATTAACTTGTGGCGAATATAAGTACTACTCACCTTAGCCCGATCACAATGGTTATACAGCGTCTCGACTCTGTGCGAGCGGGGGATGACGTATAAACAGCCGTTATCGCGGTGCACTCGGTCTATGGCCGTCCACACGCCAACTATCTTGTCCGCCGGTCGGAATGGGAAATAATATAGATCCTGAAATGTTCAGAGTTAGTTCCACACAGACAAGTTAGTTGGTCTCTGCCTACCTTTAGACTTTGCCAGGATTTGATTTAGTAAAATGTGGCCTTGCCATGATTGTTTTACTAACTCGCTAGCGAGCTGTAATGAAATGTGATTGAATAAGTTCGATTTGCGAGTTCTAATGTCTGAACCGAGTTAGAAGTTTAGTGAAGTCAATGAAAAGAAAATGAATGGCGTTCTAAGGAGGAGGCCTGGGTATTTACCCAGCTGTGGGTGGATGTGGGCTAATATGATGATTATAATGGAAGGAAGTCAAGGAATATTGTGACCTGGAATCATACTGATGCGTAGGTAAAGCAACGCGTGAAAGCTAGGGAAGGTAAGGAAACCGTGTAAGTCTTAGGCACCTTCCAATTCTAAGTTTAGGACATACATTTTCTAAGAAAAACTAATAACTTATGAACAGTGTAAGAAAAAAGATTAACCCCCGAATACTCAAACGCATCTCAAAGTTGAGCACGTCCAAATGACGTTTTTTTTTTTTTGACAGATTTTCATCAGAAACTCTCAAAAAAAAAAAAATCGTCATTTGAGACGTGCTCAACTTTGAGATGCGTTTGAGTATTCGGGGGTATAAGTGCAAAAAGTCGTACACAACCTTTTGATCCCTTACCTGGTGCGGTGGATGGTTCCGCGTGCCCGGTGGTTTGTTGATAAGCATGCAGTTGACCGCGGTTATGTCTTCGCCAATTATCTGTGTCAGGATGTGCAGCATCTTTGGATCTTCCGTGTACTTCATGTACACTGAGTCGTACAGTAACTCTTGGACCTGAATAGTTATAAGTAAGTACATACATATTATCACGCCCGTATCCCTAATGGGTCGGGCAGAGCCATAAGTTATCATAAGAAAACTTGCAGCCACTATTCGAAGTCCCAAGATGGATAATATGATGAACCATAGTGACAGGTGATCAGCTCAGGATACTAACCCTTAGTCGACTTATACGACATGCTCGGGGAGAGAAGCAGCTGGACGCATTCTATGTTTATTTCTTTACCCTCAGTCCAGTAGAGAAGTAGTTATAGGTAAGTAATGAAATGTAATGAAAGGCCGATCCTCAGCCCCCCAGCGATGTCCTTACCTATAGAAATACTTAGAGGAATTTAGGATACACTTTGGCGCCATCTAGGATGTCTTAGAGAACTAAATCTTTTCTTTTAAATTTCTGCTCATAAAAGTTTTGCGTAAGTAGGTAGTACTTATTGAGTATTTTTTTTCTCGTAAAATAAATGTTACCTGAATATAATTTTAAATTAGATAAAAATAATCCCCGAACAGTTAGGTAGGTACACACAGTTTCAAATCTATCGAATTATGAAAATTGGTAAGATCCTTATGTCAAGTCCTAAGAGCTAATCTTCATAAATTATAGCTAAGAACCATCTCAAACACATCAGCTTTTAAATAGAAAAAACATCATCAAAATCGGCTTATCCGTTCAGGAACTACGACAGACAGACACACAGATCAAACACCCTTCAAACTATCGACTATCGATGTTTACCCGATGGCGACGAAGGAGAGTAGGTAGGTACCTACCTACCTAATGTTTTGGTATAGGTACCTACTGAAGGTCGGTTCAAGATAATGTTTTTTTAACAAAAACATTGTATTGTCAGCAAACAATTATGCAGCTAATTACCATCACCACTGTTTCAGGTAATTGTTGATGTAGGTACTTACGTCATGATTGCATACCTAAAGCAATTTGATCTCGTAACAGTAACAAACAGGTAAATAGAAAATGTGACGTCTCAAATGCAGTTATAAACATTTTTATGATTTTCATTTTAAGATCTTTTGTTACCTATCTATCTGTCTTTCCGAACATTTCTGCACCTTTTTCTCAGTAACAGATTCCTAGATGTATCAATTTGGACTTAATATCAAGCTTTTAAGTAAACAAAAGAAACGAAATTAAAAGTTCAGGTCATCTTTGTTGACCTAAAAACCTATACCTAGGATACTTCGACTTCGACCAGCGTGGTGAAAGAGTTTAAAGTACGAAAGACTCAAAGACTTCTTTCGTGCACTTGATAGGTACATTAGGTTCTACGATATGCCGGTTTCCTCACGATGTTTTCCTTCACTGTTTGAGAGTACTGGTAAGTATAGCGTACCTACATAAACTTTTCGAACAGAAAATCCATTGGTGGAAGATCGGATTTTAAAGACCGGATTTTATGACCTTAGATTCGGGGGCCGCTTCACTACCACTAGACTACGACGATCTCAAATTCGTTGATGCTCGGCCGGGATTCAAACCCGCAACCTTGTGGGCCAAACGACTCTATTACCTAAGCTTCTCATTTTATTCACTTACTCACCTTGTTGATATACATCTCTGGCTTCTCATTCGGCTTGTAGAGTGCTGGGTCTTTAACAATGGAGTAAAGTTTTGCAACTTCTTTCTCATTGCAGATTTGTATAAAGCGGTCCCTAAAAATAATGTTGTAATATGTAGGTAAGTAGGTAAGGTACCTATATAACTACTAAAAATATACGTTAGTCAAGGTAAAAGTTGCCTCCTCTGACGCTGCATAAATCATTTACTATGTTCTTATTATATGGAATAGATCCCTCCGGGTGCGACCGTCCGTCCGTCAGCACTGGTCCGTCGTCTCTGAGAGCACTGGTGGTCTAGTTGGTAGTGACCCCGCCTTCCGATCCTAAGGACGTGGGTTCAAATCCGGTTGTGAACCAATGGATTTTTCTGTGTGAAAAATTTACTTATGTGCGCTACACCAGTACTTTCAAACGTCGAAGGAAAACATCGTAAGGAAACCCGAGGCTTAGGTAGTTAGCTCCGCACGTATTGACCATGTCTTTCCTGTGGACAAGGCCGACTAAGCTAAGAAGATGGAATAGGTGCTGGGCAAGCCTACTCCATCTTAATTCGTCCCGGGCACTGCAGCGTCCCGTTAGTGAAGGTAAAAGTTGTCTCCTGACGCTGTATAGATCATTTGCTATGTTTTTCTCAACGTTGTTCCTACGCAACTGCATGATCTGCCCAAAGTATGTAGGTATATTCCTAAACAACTTCAAAAAGGTGGCCATTCACGATGATTGATGCGGTCATTGATTATGACTTTGGTTTTATCAAAATTTTGTAAAATAGGTACCTACAAAGTTCCTAAATATCCTTTTGAGTAAGTACCTCGACTTTAAAGTCCGTAAGGGACATACCTAAATATGTTTAGCATTCTCAAATCGTACATCTTCTTCACGACGACATATCCTTGCTCCCAGTAAGAGTGTAATTGCTCCATAGATAGACCTGAATTCCCATTGTTAAAATCTGTTGATACTCTGAAAATTAGGTACAATTCAACACGGAACACGAAACTTAATAATAAAATATTTAAATGAAGGCGCCTTCCTAAACAGGTAGTATTTTTTACATTTTCATCGTTATAGCGACCTTTTTTCATCTAAATATTCTCAAGGTTTTAATAAACCATACCTACTAAAAAAGTATTTTTACTGACTGATCAACGCACTCACAGCTTAAACAATAAGACTTAGAAACAAGGAACGTAAAGGGTATTATTCCTCTCATAGTAAGTACAGGGTGCAATAAAAAAGGAATTCCCGAAATTCCTAAACAAAAAACTTATATCGTCAATTCTCTCGGTTTTTTTCACTAGTAGCGCCGAATGATTTCATACAAAAATGAAGCTATAGGTACTTAGGTACCTAGGTAGGTAATTGATGGACAAACATTCTCAGATCCTCTGTATATCCTCATCCTACGAACTTTCGGATTACCAATATTAAAATTATAGTCACACATTATGATTAGGTAAATACTTACTGTTTTGTTATTACTTTTCCAATTAAAGTCATTTTATCAAATTGATAATCACTACCATATGAGTTATTAAAAAAAAGTTTTTATTATTTTAACTGCCGTATGTACCGAATAATATAATATATTTATTATTTTGCGTTTCGAAATTACTAGGTAGGTACTAAAAGGTACCTACTTCAATCTTCGAAGATCAGTGTATTAATGAAAAACAGTTGAGACTAAACTACAATGTAAACTGTATGTAGGTACCTACCTGGCTTATAAATATTAATGTAACTGATTATACCTATTGTTTTAATAAGTAGGTATAAGACAACTACTGGCTGAATGCCGCTTCTACAAAGCCTGCGACGATCCCAATAGCAACACGATAATGAAACGCCTGCAATAAACAACATAGCAACGTTATGGACCCGCCACAAATTTTGAACCATAACGGCCGGCGCACGCAAATAAAGCGTGTCGTGAGCGCATCTATACGAATTATTAGATTGAGGCACAAACTAAGGCCTTTTACCATCTATAGTAGAGATTTTTAGTGTCAGGAGGCAACTTTTACCTTCACAAACAGGATGCTGTAGTGCCCGGGACGAATTAAGATGGAGTAGGCTTGCCCAGCACCTATTCCATCCTCTCAGCTTAGTCGGCCTTGTCCACAGGAAAGACATGGTCAATACGTGCGGAGCTGACTAAGCCGCGGGTTTCCTCACGATGTTTTCGTTCACCGTTGTGAGAATACTGGTATAGCACACACAAATTTTTCGCACAGAAAAATTCATTGGTACCTACACGACCGGGTTTAAACATACAGGGATAGAAAATACAATGAATTTGATAACAAAAACCGTATTTATTGGAATGTTTTTGAATTTATAAAATAATCACCGATCCAATATATCTATAACGTAATAAATTGATAACACAATATAAAAGTAGAAAAATAATGTCACTTATTATCACAGCCCTTAGATTGAAACCCATCCATCACCTGAACTTAATTCTAACTTAATCTCTTATAGTGCTCTTATCTTAACATTGGTCGTCTATTATATTGCAGCCAAACTGGAGATACAATTTATGTAAACAAACTGCCCATACTTAACCTAACACTGACTTTTTCAATACAATGTTTATGGAACTTTTAAGTAGTACTAATAGTTAAATTAAGGTGAAAACTTATTCATTATTTTTTTGGCTTGATGTCTTCAATATCATGGTCTGAATGCACTGTTCCAGTTTTCGGTAGTGTTCTTTATCCCAATCTGTATTTGTTTTGTGGTGATTATGTCAAAATTTTGTTTTATATTTTAGACTTTGTCCCTTTGATTTCTCTGCTTTTTAACTTCCACATGTCCTGTAAAAAGAAATATAGATTACAATATGATGATATTATAGTTTAAGAATAGTTGGTGAACAAAAAAGGAAAGCATAATGCTAACTCCCGACAAAAACAATAACAACGACAACAAGAACAAAAATAAGAAAACAAAAACAATTACAACAATAGGAATACGAATGAAATAAAAAACCGAATTCATAGCAGGTTCTATGCATTTTATCTAATTTTTGTATTATGGTCTGAATTGTAGGTGAATCGTACACAATTCAATTCCGCAGTAGATTCATATAAAGTGGTCTTTTTAACCCTCCGGGACGAACAATTAATTACCTACGTTTTCTTTTAGCGTAATTTGTTCATGACTGTGTTGTGTCGTAAAATGTTTTTACACGTGAAAACCTGTTATTGGCTTTTTGTTTTTTTATAAGTGTATTTAATTTGTCACTGAAACTGTTGGTTTCCCTATGAATAAATAAAAATAAACAATATTCGCTGCCGCCGTCTAAGCATTTAGACTTCACATTGTCATTGGTCCATCTGGAGGTTCATCTTGCGTCATTTACCAGTACTTGGTTACCATTCGAGAACATTTATTCCCCAGCACTTTATAACATACACAACACCAACAAATAAACAAGCTATTAAATAAGAAATAATCCCCGAACAGAACACCACAAATCAATCGGACCTGTGAAAGATCCTTTTGTCAAGTAGAAAATGAGCTGATGGCCATCAAACCCCACAACAGATCTTCAAAAACCATAGCTAAGAACCATCTCGATCACATTAGCTTTCAAACAGAAAAAACAGCATCAAAATCGGTCCATTTGTTCGAGAGGTACGATCCACAGACAGACACACAGATACAACACCCAGCTTATTCGTCGGGGGTTAAAGAACAGTACCCAAAATTTTCAGCTATTCATTTATAAGTGTGCTTTGGCACCGGTGATGGCTCGGCTTTTGAATTTCCACAAATCCTAAAACAAATTACGTTTATCGTTTACAAAAAAAACTTAGGCCTTTTACCATCTATAGTAGATGATTTGTACAGCGTCAGGAGGCAACTTTTACCTTCACAAACGGGACGCTGTAGTGCCCGGGGCGAATTAAAATGGAGTAGGCTTGCCCAGCACCTATTCCATCCTCACAGCTTAGTCAGCCTTGTCCACAGGAAAGACATGGTCAATACGTGCGGAGCTGACTAAGCCGCGGGTTTCCTCACGATGTTTTCGTTCACAATTTTAAAAACACTTACAGTCACTCCTGATCCAAGAGTCCCAAGATGGATATGGTGAACCATGGTGACAGGTGATGATATTTATTTATTTATAAATATTAAATATAAAATATAAATATCTGTGGACATTTCACACAGCGTCATCTAGACCCAAACTATAGATGGTAAAAGGCCTTAGTTTTTAGCCCTCTGGGTGAGCTTCCATACCAGAGGACAGTTGAAATTTGATGCAATCGCCTTTAGGAGTATGTATGTATTTATATATAAGTACTTGTATATACAGACAGCCTCGGTGGCGTGGCGGGCGATTGCTCGGCAGAGACGCAAGAGGCGCGGGTTCGATTCCCGCTGCGGAAGAAATGTTTGCATGATCTGTAAATATTTCTTCCGGGTCTGGGTGTTGTGGTACCATGGTACTCGTAGTTTCTGATACCCACGACACAGGGAATCCTAGTGTGGGGTCAGGACTATGTATGTGACTGTTGGGTGTTATATTTGTTATTTTATATGTTTGTCACTTACAACAAAAGAAAGAATCATCCCCTTCTTACGAGCCACTTCTTCGATTTCCCTGGCAGCTGCTTCTTGCACGGTGTTGGTGACGTCTACTGTAGTGCAGTTACTGTTAGCGAAGTGAAATGTTATCGCCTTGCGGTAGTTCTGGAAGAAGAAACACCGGTTAAGTGCAAGTTGAATTCGTAGTAAAATGTTCCGTACCATCGTAGTTGTACTTTTTAATATGGCTTTTACTGTATGTACTTTTTTAATAGGTTGCTTCGATGATAGATTACGAAAGTTAAAAATGTTTCTTGTGTGGGGCACTATTTATTATTTGTTGTTATAGCAGCAATAGACCTATACAAATTTCAACTCTACCTATTACGGGTTACATTTAGTTATACAAAATAAAAATAAATCATCATCTTCCTGCCTGACGTCAACCCTCCTTGGGAATACTTGCTTATTGTATCTCATCATGTTGGAGAGGATACTATCCCTTAGTCGACTTTTACGACACGCTCGGGGAGAGAAGCTGCTGGACGCATTCTATGTTTTTTCTTTACTCCCAGTTCAGCAAAGAATTTTATAAATAACACAAAAAATACCTTAGACATGTTAGGCCCTGATCCGTGGATCAGATAAGGGTGGAACAGCACAGTGTCTCCTGGACTCATCTCCAAATGCACGCGCTTGTCCGAAGGTGCCACTGTCTCCTCGTTCATGATACCGTGGTACAGCTTGTTCGCATCCTGAAATAAAAGAAACAAAATATAATAAATTTCAATATCCTGCTGCTAAACTTCTCCGCTGGACTGGGAGTAAAGAAATAACATAGAATGCGTCCAGCTGCTTCTCTCCCCGAGCATGTCGTAAAAGTCGACTAAGGGATAGTATCCTCCAACATGATGGACCATCTATATGGGCGATGGGCTGATCACCTGTCACCAAGGATCACCATATTCATCTCGGGACTTTGAATCAGGAGTGGCTGCAAGTTTCCTCATGATTACTTGTGGCTCTGTCAACCCCATTAGGGACACGGGCGTGATAATATGTAAGTATTTAAAACCTTCAAAAGTATTGTTTCATCAAGGTTTTGAAAATAGACATGCAACAAAAATACAAAGACTTCAAATTACTATAATTTTGTTGATTGTTTTCGTAAAATGTAATTCTTATAATAAATGCTCTTTCTATACATTGAACACAAAAAAAATAATGCAAAAAGCGAAAGCAAAAATGTGCGTCGGCCGGGAATCGAACCCGGATCAACTGCTTGGAAGGCAACTATGCTGACCATTACACCACCGACGCAGCTGACAGAACATCTCAAATAGAGTAATTGTTTGTGATGTAACATTTTACTGTTAGTTTTATTAAATATTTGCACTGATAAAATTAGTTCTTTGTTATGAGAACATAATCAAGGTACATTCATAAAGTGATGAGATGAGGCATACAAACTTAAAAACAATGTGTTATCATTAAATTTAAAAATCAATGGTTTGGAAATGTGACCTACTTTGTATTGACGACCTCGGTGGCGTGACGCAAGAGGCGCGGGTTCGATTCGCACTACGGGAGAAAGGTTTTGTATGTTCTGCAAATATTTCTTCCGGGTCTAGGTGTTGTGGTATTATGTATTATGTGTTTATAAAAAAAAGTATATAAGTATTATATCAGTCATCTGGTGTCCATAGTACAAGTTTTGCTTAGTTTGGGGCTAGATGACGCTGTGTGATATGTCCAAAAATATTTATTTATGTCCTCAAATATCGATTATTTATTTATTTATATTATCGTTTGCTATTGGAATGATCGCCTTGTAGAAGCGGCGTTCAGCCGCGACACTTAAATATTTTTATTATGTGCAAAGCATTAAAGTCCATTACAAAAGGTAAGTTACCTTGACAGCGCCATGTGGGTGTATCTCCCTGTGTTTATGGGATCCTGGTATCACATACAAGCAGCCATTGTCCAATGTCACGTGGTCTACAGCTGTCCACGACGCTATTATCATATCCGCCGGACGATATGGAAAATAGTATAGATCCTGAAAAAAAAGGCCTTTTACCATCTTTATTTTTTTGTAAATACATACTTATAATAGATAATACAACACCCAGACCCGGAAGACCATACAAACATTTCTCCAGTAGCGGGAATCGAACCCGCGCCTCTTGCGTCTCAGCCGAGCACTCGCCCGCCACGCCACCGAGGTCGTCAAATGATGATTTATACAGCGTCAGGAGGCAACTTTTACCTTCACAAACGAGACGCTTTGTAGTACCCGGGACGAATTATAATGGAGTAGCCTTGCCTTTCATTGCATGCTTTATAATATTTATGATATCAAATCTTGTGTCATACCTGACGGCTTCGGTGGAGTGGCGGGCGATTGCTCGGCAGAGACGCTAGATGCGCGGGTTCGATTCCCACTGCGAAAGAAATGTTTGCATGTTCTGCAAATATTTCTTCCGGGTCTGGGTGTTGTGGTAGCATGGTACTCGTAGTTTCTGATACCCACGACACAGGGAATCCTATTGTGGGGTCAGGACTATGTATGTGTCTGTTGGGTGTTATTTTTTATTTATTATATTTCTTCCGGGTCTGGGTGCTGTAGTATTATGTATTACGGATACGGGCATGATGATTATGTGTGTAATTACCTAAGTACCTAAGTAAGTTCGTATGGGCTAGCGGCCAACTCTTGTGACGGAGTTGTTAGGCCGCCTAAAGGCCTCCGTCATGGCTTAACGACTTAAAAGCCGGGACCGACAATTTAACGTTCCGAAGCACGGAATGCGGTCACCCATCCCAATTGTGGCCGCGCACAACGTTGCTTAACTTCAACGATCAAGAACGTCTAAGCAAGCTACGCCACGAGCGCTTCTTTTTGTAGTTACCTGATGCGGTGGATGCCTGGAGGTGCCGGGTGGTTTGTTGATGAACATGCTGTGGATGGCAGTGATGTCTTTTCCGATCAGCTGGGTGAGGATGTCCAGCAGGCGAGGAGTGTACGCGTACTGGATGAGCACGTCATCATACAGAATCTCCTGGATCTGAAACAATCAAATAAATAAATAAAAATAAATATTTGAGGACATAATCAAAGCAACTATTCCCAAGGAGGGTTGACGTCAGGCAGGCAGCCGGTCATAAAACACCTTAGCCAAAACTCTTACAGCATGATCCAAGGATCGTGCTGTGCCGACCCCACATACAGTGGGATAAGGGCAGGAAGATGATGATGATAATGATTTGAGGACATATCACACAGCACCATCTAGCCCCAAACTAAGCAAAGCTTGTACTATGGGAAGCAGATGGCTGATAGAATACTTATATACTTTTTTTAGTAAATACATACTTACAATACATAATACTACAACACCCAGACCCGAAAAAAATATTTGCAGAGCATGCAAACATTTCTCCCGCAGCGGGAATCGAACCCGCGCCTCTTGCGTCTCAGCCGAGCACTCGCCCGCTTGGCCACAGAGGTCGTCTGAAATAATCTAATAAATAGATAAAAATAAATATTTGAGGACATATCAAAGCAAGTATTCCCAAAGAGGGTTGACGTCAAGCAAGCAGCAAGCACGTCAAGCAAGCTACGCCACGAGCGCTGATGATGTTGATGATCCATACAATAAGTGAATATACCTTATTGACATAGTCTTCAGGGTTTTTCATGTGTCCAACTAGACTTGGTTCCTTGGTGATTTGCACCATATTCTTAGGGACCACGCCCTTACATATTTGTAGAAACCGTTGCCTGTAAACATAAACACAGGCGAATTTATTGCATATCCCTACTTATCACGCTTTAGAGCACTGGTGGCGTAGTGGTGTGATCCCGCCTAACCTTAAGATACTAACGTCGTCGTCGTGGATTAAAATAAAATGTATATTTGTGAACATTTTTCAACTGACTTTCGCAGTAAACCCTCGATATATTTCTATGGGCCGTAGAATAAGTTTATAACATCAGTAACTTTTCTAATGTTGCCTGAAATAAAGTTATTACTTTTTTTTTAATTTCTTTTATCTGTGCATATCTGTGTATCATGCGCAAATGAAATGAAATAATTTATTTGCGTGAAGTGTGGTACATAGAGAACTTAAATATCTAAATTGGATTCACACGCTTCGCTAGGTAACCCAGCATGCAAAAACGACTTTATGTTTACAATTGTTGTGAATTAAATAATACATTAAAATTTCAACTTATTAAAATATAAATTCCAGAATGTCATATCCATGTTAGTGAAAACGTCTAAAATAGCACCCAATCGTCGATAATAATAATATTTTTTTTTCTCTCACAACAAAATCGATCTTTGATATAATACTATCTGTTCATCTAAACTATATTGACTTATCTTTTAATTAAATAGATTTATCGTCAAAACAAAGTTATTATGAAGGACAATGACATCCTGGCCATATCAATAAGTAGATAAATAATAATTTAATTAGGTCCAAGGAATACACAATGCCTATACCACACACTTGTATAGGTACCAGTTTCTTGAATTTGAGAAGCTCATTTTATAACATATACCTAACCTAGTATACATAACTAGCTGTGGCCCGCGACTACGGCAGCATTTTTTTGTCGAGACAAAAAGTAGCCTGGAAAGAAGCTGGACGCATTATATTTTTTCATTACTCCCAGTCCAGCAGAGTAGCTACTGTCTTAAGCATTATGTTTATTACTGTATTGAATTTTTTCTTACAAACTTCATCTTCCAGCTGCCCTTATACTGCTGCCACTAAGTTTTATGCCTCTGGTACTTATGATTTAGGCTGTGCATTGATTGTCAGTAAAGTCAGTCATTCAATCGATCAGTCAGTCAGCGAGTCAATGAGTAACAGTCATTTATTTAGAATTAGATTTATACTCAACAAATGAAATAAGATATAACTCGGGACTGCGGATGGTTATCGAGAATTGTACGGCATCACCATCAACCTCATCAACACAACCTACAGCCTCAACATCATCGAGGATACTGGAACGCTGCTGCCAACATCCCAAGGTCCTTCTCCGGTACTTCAAGGAGTTGTGCTGGCTGGGGGAGGGTTAGCAGGGGGATAATGCACAATACACCCCACCGCGGGACGTCAGTGCAGATCTTTGTTCCCCTAACTTTAATTAGAATTAGAATTATACTCACTTGTAAGCATAAAGAGATGCAAAGTCAACTAGTTCTTTGATGACCAGGAACCCATTGTCATCATAGTACTGACGCTGCTCCGGAGACAGGAAGTATGTGTCTGATGGTGATGGCTCAGCCAACACCCTGGAAATGTACCAAGTGAATAAACAAACAACAATATTACATAGATAAATATACATATTGGTGGAATAATCAATGCTATCCAGAAAGATATACCTACTGTGGGATTTAGATACATACATACACAATGTCCTGCCCGTTTCCCATAGGGGTAGTCAGAGACCATGGATATCCATTTGCTACTATAATGAATAGGCATCGTATGAGTAGATAGATCCAAGCTCTTGCCCAACAAGTCCATCGAGAGAGATGAGTTCAGTGAACTGCGACTCACGTTAATATCTTCTGATGATTTTGATTTGGGTTTTCTTACAGTCACATTATTTGTTTCTGACATTTTTATATTTTGTTATCAGCGCTCTCTGTTATTGCGACAGACACCAAATGCTTTGAGGAACTTTTTAAAAAATTCTGTTGGTTCTCGGAAGTAGACTTCTATATCTGCCCTCCTTGTGAAGAATGCAGTAACTAATGTCAAACATGTTTTGAAGAAAAAGTAGAACAGATTATCTTATTTTCTTAGGCGATTCCGAATTATGTATCTAACTATTTTTTGTCAAAAATGCCAATTACTGCGTTCTTCACTAGGAAGGCAGATATCTTGTATGAAAGTTTGAATCCAAGTAATATCATACGCTACAAATTTTGAGCGCAAAAAATGCTGCGATGAATTCGGATGGATTTGAACCAGCTGCCGCCCGATTAGAAAGAACGCATAAAACCACTGAGCCAATTTGTTCTTGTAAACTGCGTCGAAATTAACAACCAGATGTAAATTGATAATGTGGTTTTATTGTAATGTTACTTTTTATGCAAGATCAAAGGCCAAGTTTAACTGTGGTAAACAAAGAGTCATTTGTTTGTTATTGTAACTGTTATATTTTAAGTGAATTTGAGAGTTTACTCACTTTTAACACTTATTCACTTTCTTTTGAGGTGGTATCATGTATAAAATAAATAAATACATATAGATAAATATTTGTGGACATTTCACACAGCGCCATCTAGCCTCAAACTAAGCAAAGCTTGTACTATGGGAGCCAGATGGCTGATAGAATACTTATATACTTTTTTTTTGTAAATACATACTTACAATATATAATACTACAACACCCAGACCCGGAAGAAATATTTGTTTGCATACAAACATTTCTACCGTAGCGGGAATCGAACCCGCGACTCCTGCGTCTCAGCCGAGCATTCACCCGCCACGCCATTCACAACTATATTCGTTTGCATTCGCTCGGTTACCCACAAAGTTTTACTTTAACGATCTCTTCCTTACTCTGACGCCCTCATTTTTTTACCTAAACAAGTGTAATAAATAGCATGTTCCTACAATAAAAAGATATCGAGCACGTTAAATGAGAAACTTCTCGTTAACTGAACGCAGTCGGGTAGAAAATTGAATTAGTATCGAAGGAGACGCTCTGTTAGGGCTCCGTAAGGCATACCAAAACAAAAACTGCTAGTATATTAGTTGTAACACTGGTTCTTTTGAAACTGTTGTGAAGAGATTATATTTAAACTCCAGTGTGTTTTTTTTTACGGTTTTATGAGGGTAAATGAATAAAAAAATGTTTGTGGGCATTTCACACAGCGCCATGTAGCCCCAAACTAAGCGAAGCTTATACTATGGGAACCGGATGACTGATAAAACACTTATATTATTTACTCTATTATTTACACTTATATTATCTACTTGTAGCTCTGCCCACCTCATTACGGATATGGGCGTGATAGTATGTATGTATGCATGAGACTTAAAAATTTTCATATCCTAACAAACTCTTACCTACTGAAAACCAGCGCTACTTTGCGAGTTTCATGCTAGCTTAATAGAATTACGCTTAGTCAATACCTTTTTGGCCGGCCTACACCACACAGAGCGAGATCAATGGGCACCTAGGTTTTCGTAATAGGTAGTGTACCAGATTCATGGTTTTACTAATATTTTTCTGTATTTTTTGTTAAATATTTCTTGTTTTTTTCTTTTACTTTTAATTTGTAACCTTTTACTCTCCTGTTCTGTGTTGTATGTGTCTGTCAAATAAAATCATTTCTTTCTTTCTTTCTTACCAACTAGTAGGTACTACCTAGCCCCAAACTGAGATCCCACGTCCGATGTCCACAATCTGCAAGTTTTGCATTACTCATATAGACAATTTTGGAATGTACAATGTACCTTTTCATATGGCACCCCACTCAAAACATTTGTAAAAAAATATTTTTACCCCTTTGGGAAACTGTCTTTACCCGTTTACTCATAATATGCTTCAAATCTTTATAGCACCTAGCTGGTTATTTTTAACACAAAATTTCATAAACATATTGTAATAATTAAAGACATCCTCCAATTCAACGCTAAATTTGATGGTAATTTATATTGTTTTGTAGTTTCTTTATTGCGTTATAATTATTATTTTTTTCTCTTTAAGTTTAAGTTTAATTTGGTCCTCAAACATACCTTATTGCCTTTTTGTTCGCTCAACGCTATTCACATTGTTTAGCTGTGCGCTCGTAAGTGTTATGTTACAAACCAGATCAAAACTGTGTTTTAGTTATATGTTTATTCTTTTTATCTTTGTGTGTAGTGAGTGCCTAAATAAATAAATAAAAAGGCACAATCTATTGACATACAAAGTTTCATACAGAATGTATAAATGGTTTGAAAGTTATGTTCTAACAAACATACAATACCAAATCGGCCAAGTTGGCATAGAGATCTTCACTTGCTTTGCTCACTCAATCAAATAGTAGGATGGTAAGGTAATCCTAATAAGAAATGACAGGCTGGAGGATACTTACATCTTTGGCGTAGCTCTATATTTTCTCAAACTATCTTGCATTTTCCTTGTTGTTTTATAAATCCAATATTACATGAACAAACTCTGTAAACAAATAAAAAAGTTTGGTATTTGAGTGCAGGAAGAACCATACTTATTTAGGGTTCCATACCAGAAAGCTCCCAACGGCACCCTACTAAGCCTCTGATGTCTGTGTGTCTGATTCTTTGGTTCCCCATCTCTATTCAGAGTTTTTGACAAAACGTCAACCGGGCCTATTGTTTTGACCCCACTATAGGTACTCTGCGAGTTTGTCTTAGTAGAATACATAAATAGACGAATATGCTGAAAAAATTGGTAGGTACCTATATACCTAGGGGTTCCTTTGAACTTTGTTGTGCTAATTTGTGATCATTCTTACCTGCCGACAGCCTGCCTGCGTATGCGCCTGTCTTGTTTCTGGATAGCTTTTAGCAAAATCAAGTGTAAGTAATTTCTTTGTGAATGCCGACTTGATTTTACTCAACGATGGCGAACACAACACAAAGATAAGTCTGTCTAGGTACTATAGAAAACAACAGTACCTACCTACTATTTATTGTGAATTGATAAGATTTTGATTGTGATTTATTCGCAATAAGATTTCCAGTTGCCAGTTTCAATTATTATTGATTACCTTACCTTACCCATGTTCCAACAAGAACATGTTCTCTGTGCCCTCCAATAATAATTTACCTATATAGTTTTTTAATTAGTAGAGCACAGTAACTATGTACCAATGTGTATAGGTACTTACCTTATAAATAAAAAAATCCTCTGTTAAACTCATTTCTCATATGGCCATCTTCTTGGACTAATGAGCCGAGGTACCAGAAGATTAGAGCAGCAGACTGGAAGGGATACACCATAGGTTTGATAACAATAATATTTCGTTCGACTAATAGTCGACTAGTTTGTGTAGTCAAATATTATACTTAAAGAAAATAATTAAGACTTTTCCCCTAATTTTTGGTAGAACGAATATACCTGGCATTACTTTTCTAGTCAACGCTTGACATTGACATAACAGTACATATTGACAGTGTCATACGAAACTAAGAAGCTGGGCTTGAAAATGCTTGTGTCAGTCAACTTTCAAACACGGTAGGTACCTCAGAACATAGGTACATAAAATGTAAGTTAAGTACGTCTTACTGAAACTCTCAGAACAGAACTGAAACTCTTTCGCGCGGATTCATTTTACGTAGCGCGAGCATAGTAAGGTACCTTTGACCACAGAATAAAAATAATCTTCGCTATTAGACCTTAGACTTTTTTAGATGGGTAGGTAGGTACTTAGTAGATACTAGATACTAGATAGGTATCAACACAAGAATGGCTTTTATTCTAAAAAAATAAAATTTGTTTTGTGAATCAATACATTATATTTGTATTTGTATTCTGGCATCATGACCCTTGTCACACAAGTACCACTTAAGTGGCCATTTATTAGAGCAATAACTCAACCAATGTCAATACAAATAGCCCGGAAATATTCACCTTGCCAAGAAAATAACTGTAAAATGACTTAACTACTGCCAGAGTTGAGACTGAGCAGACCAAGGTTGTGTATGACAATACATACCTACATAATTATCACACCCGTATCCCTAATGGGGTGGGCAGAGCCACAAGTAATCTTAAGAAAACTTCCAGCCACTCTAGATCCAAGAGTCCCAAGATGGATAAAGTGAATCATTGTGACAGGTGATCAGCCCTTCGCCCATATAGATGGTCCATCGTGTTGGCGAGGATAGTATCCCTTATTCGACTTTTACGACATGCTCGGGGAGAGAAGCAGCTAGACGCATTTTTTTTTCTCCATACTCACGATCGGATCGCTCATTGTTATTTTATTTTATCATAGCAATGTATTTTTTTCTGGAAAAAATAAACAAATAAATATTTGTTTACATTTCACACAGCGCCATCTAGCCCCAAACTAAGCAAAGCTTGTACTATGGGCACCAGATGAGTGATAGAATATTTATATTTTTTTTGTAAATGCATAACTACTTATTAAAATACTACAACACCCAGACCCGGAAGAAATATTTGCAGAATATACAACGTGTAACATAATGTCCCTATAAGCCCGAAAGGGGTGTATTCAGACCGAGCACTTGAATACATTGACGTGTGCAAAAGTTCAATACATCATATTTGAAATTCCAATACAATTAAAAACAAATTATTTCATGAGAAATTTGTGACAACCCTATGTGTTTGTTTACCATTTGCGTAGGTAACAAACACACGCGCACCCTCCTATCGCGTCGGACCCACACATACGCAGACAATTGAACGCGCGGCAAGTTTCAAAAAGTACCTAGGTGTAATCACCAAAGTTTTCGTAAGAATTTGCAATTTTTTTAATTCTACGTAGAAATTAAAGTCGAAGATTAAAATCACGATATCTTTCACACATAAAAAAACAACTACCTACCTACATCTACCTAGGTAGTTACCTAAGGACCTAGGTACAGGAAAAGTTAAGTTATACCTTTTCTCCCTTCTTCTTGGTTGGCTCGGAACACGGCTAATTGACATGGTAGGTATTAGGTAGGTATGTAGGTACCTAGGTTGGTATTACTGGTACACATTCACATTCACAATCACAAAATTATTTTTGTCATTTTTTATTAGTAAGCTAGGTACTAATGGGGTACCTACTAGGTAGGGTGATAGGTTAGGTACCTATCATCATACCTACCTATCACTGACTTTTTCACTGTTGACACACACAGTAGGTACTCGGTATCCATCAAAGGGAAGTAGGTACAACACACCACCGAATTCCCGGTCTTCCCTCACTGGTGCGCCGGTGGAAAGATCCCGTCGAGAGAAGACGGTTCACCAATCCCAGAAAATAGCCCGTAAGATGGCAATGGCCGCCCTGGATAACGCTCTCTGTAGAGCTGACGCGCCGCTACTAAGCTATTAATTATTTGGTGCTGCTCCAACACACACACACAACACCATATCATAATACTCACCGTTTGAGTACAAAGCCGACATCGTATCGTTAATTAGTTACGCGAACCGAGAGATTGCTTGTTGCAGTTGTTGCAAGGAACGAATGCTAATTGCGACTGATAAAAACCGATCTGTTTTGCGACCAAAAGTAGGTACCTATTGCCGAAAGCCGAATTTTTAGGGTTCCTTGTCTGGGGTAACCCACTAAATACCGATTGGGAAAAAAAAGGAAAAAAACTTCACCATACATCTACTACTACTACTGTCGTCGTGTCCGTGTCGCTAGCTCTTTTGAACCAGTGTGGTGGAAGGATTAGAGTGCACCTTGAAGGTTCCTTTCGTACACTTTGACACACGTCTATGACATGCCTGGTTTCCTCACGAGGTTTTCCTTCACCGTTTGAGAGCATTGATATTGCACACATAAATTTCGAATCGAAAAATCCATAGATTCGAACTCACGACTTAAGGATGGGAAGGCGGGGTTCATACCAATATGCTACCATGTGCTCCATCCCCATTTGCTACTAGGTACCTACCTACTTACATAATAACCTACCAACAATTACGTAGTTCAATCAAGAAAAGTAAAAAACAAATAAACCTACGGAACCAATTCGATTTTATTAAACAAACGCTTGCGGTGCGGTGTCGGTTGACGGTTGCGGATTTTGAATTTAGCAAAGGCACCGACAGCCAATTAGGGCGAGGTGCCATCCCACTAGTTGTTGTTGTTGTTTCAATGCAACCAATGACAAATAGGCTGTTCACGATGAAAATGAAGATTAGTAAGACAGATAAGTCACAACCTTTGACTTTAGTGCCCAAGTAGGTAGGTACAAAATTGCATTGAAAAATGCTCCAATGAATATTGGAATAATACATCGTTGGAAAAACTAAAGTGGAATAGGGTCACGGCTTTATCCTCAGGCACGGTAGACCTCTTCTCATACTTCTTGTTACCTACTCAAGATGCTTTTAAGGCCCGAGTAGGTAGGTACAAAATTGAGTAGGTATCACGGCTTTATCCTCAGGCACGGTAGACATCCTCTCATACTCCTTGGCACCCACTGAGGATACCTTTAAGGCCCGAGTAGGTAGATACAAAATTGAGTAGGTAAGGTACCTATCTCCTATACTAGGTACTTAACAAAGAGATCTGAAAGGATGTTTACGGTGCCTAGGGATTTTAGTCGTGATGTGACCTTACATTTTAATTACCAATAAATACCAAGGTACCACTAGGCCTTCAAAAAAAAATAGAAATTACTTATTAAGCCACCTCGTTATTAGGTAAGTAGGTAGGCATTTTACTAATGGTGTCTGTTCTGTTACCTGTTTCATCTAGAGTTCACACTTAAAGGTCAAAAAACAGCTGTAAATAGGGATGCCTCATGTTGTGTCAAGTTACGTATTGGAGCAAAGTTTAAGAGACATTTCATGAATGAAAACCTTTGAAATTTTAAAAGTCGTTGAACAAACGTTGTTCGCAATGACGTATAGAACACCCCCGTTTCGGGCTTATAGGGACATTATGTTACACGTTGTATAAACATTTCTCCCGTAGCGAGAATTGAACCCGCGCCTCTTGCGCCTTAGCCGAGCACTCGCCCGCCACGCCACCGAGGTCGAGGAGAAAATGTATGGGGCTTTTTCACAGATAACAACGTTCTCCATTAGTAGAACATTGGAACCGGCCATTAGTGAAATAAGTAGGTAGGCACCTACTAAAATTGTAGCAAGGTTAGATTAGATAATAATCATTTATGTCATCGGTGAAGTCATCCTAATCCTAATATTATAAATACGAAAGTTGTGTGTGTGAATGTTTGTTACTACGTATCTTCGTAACTAAACCGATTTTGATGAAATTTTGAATGTACACTAGTACCTAGTGATTTCAGTATTAGGGTAGGGATCTAATTTTCGAAAATCAACCCCTAAAGGGATTAAACAGGATGGCAAAGTCTCTATGGATTATTGATATGGATTTTATAACTTTAAAATAAATAAAACACACTATAAACAAACTTTTTTTCTAAATTACCAAGATGCAAAGGAGTTCTAAAGTTTGTATGGGAACTTTTTAACAGGCAGTGCGATTTACGTAAAACCTGCCCCCGAATACTCAAACGCGACTCAGAGTTGAGCACGTTTCAACTCACGGTTTTTTGACAGTTTCTAATGAAAATCTGTCAAAAAAAAAATCGCCATTTGAGACGTGCTCCACTTTGAGATACGTTTGAGTATTCGGGGGTAAGTCTGGTTTAAGGTAGGTACAAAATAAAGACACGTGTTTCAGGGATTTTCAAAATAGCCCTCAAAAAGGGGCAAAATGGGGTAATATAGTTTGTATGGGAACTTTTTAACGGGTGGTGCGATTGACTCTTAACTTGGTTAGGAACGGTAAATAAAAAATCAATGGACATTACAAGAGTGTTTCAGAGTATTTCAAAGAAACACGCATAATATAGGGGTAAAATGGGGTGTAAAAATTTAGACGACACGAGTGAAGCCGCGCGGGTAACCTAGTTTTGATATACAGTAATACATATTTAGCTTTTCTATGAAATGGACAGAAAAGAACTCTTTATGAGCGGTCTAAAATTCAGCCTCCGAAGTTTTAGTACTATAGGTCTTGCTTGCCACAGAGTAGGTTGGTGGTACAACTTATTAGGTCCCGTCTGACCTGATTTGATATACCTACATGCAGGCGCGGTCCGAAAGGGGGGGGGGGTCACAGGGGTTATGACTCCCCCCAAAATAGTACACGTCAAATTGAAAAATCTTCTAAAAATTTCCGAAATATAAAAAAGCAATTTTCTGCCCCTAGACGTAATGCCAATAAAAATAGAAGGCTTCCATTTGTTTTATAATGTGTGCAATAAAATTGTGTATTGTGCAATAAAATCTGATTTACTCTACATATTCTGTTATTTATTTTATTAGTGACCGCCTCCAAAATGTCAGGCTGCGACCGCGCCTGGATTGGTACCTTGGAAAAGTAGGATCTAAAAAGGTAATAGGTAGGTTTAAAAAACGATTGAACACAAAAATCATGAATCAGTTTCAGCAGTAAAACACATATATTATTTTGAAAGCACAAAAAGCTCAAACACGTAAAAACCGAAGTCACTTAAAAAACATTAGGAGTAGAATAAGCACCCGTGAACAGAGGAATCTCGACATCTCTGTCCACGATCATGAACACGAATGGCTTGTTGGCAACAAACTGATCTGGCAACATCCTGGATTCAAACGTAGCTTCACTGACTGCACTGGCCACTGTGCCATCCTCCGTGACCTCGATGTCAGCTTTCTGAATCAGATTCGATACAAAGAGATCACCGCCCGACGCTAAATCGCCAAACTGAGCTTCAAATCTGTCAAACATCTTCTTCAAACCCATATCCATCAGCAACTCTTTCAAATTGTTGATGTCAGAGGAGATCTTGAATCGTGGGATCTGTACAGCAACAGTGGTAGCCTCGTGTCGCTCGTAAAGTGCGAAAATAGTCCTTAAACTTATCTGGTTAAGGTTGTGTAGAACAGTGTTGATAGATACGTCAGTGTATGGCAAGAATATCAGCATAGAAAATCTGTTTTCTTCTCCGTACGGGACTTCTAAGACTCTAGCTTGAAGTTGCTTCACAGCAGTGATGTTGAAAATCCCGTTCACATACATAAGGTTCACATCACCAACTTGGTTGCCCCTTTCGTTATAGAACGAGCTAATTTCAGTATCTACGTAAGGGAATTGTGTTTTCCAGGCTCCTTTGAAGTATAAAGCGTCTATCATAATGATGGAAGCGCCGTCTATGTCATTTGCGGTGACGATCTCGTCTATAGCTTCGTGGGTCGCTTTGCTTACCAGGTCATTGATGTACGCTGCGGTGGATACCGCATCACTGAAGGGCAACACTTCGATATCACACACGCCAGCTTTCTTCACCTCGCTGTAGAAATCAGGAACCACATCTAGGTTTTTGTCCACGACGATAGCTGCGCTGCGTTCCAATATCGTTCCGTTCTCGATTGTTGTCACCCTCCGCGCTATTTGGTTGTATTTCTGGTTAAAGCAAGAATGCGGATGCAATCTTAGCACGGAAGCTATTTCAGCTAAGGTTTCAGCTGTGGCTCCGAGCGATATGGTGGAGAGGAGGGTCCATGGTGAGAGACCAGAGGCTATGAAGTGTCCCTCCGTGTCCAAGCTTAGTCTTTCAGCTAGTTTTGTTGTGAAGTCGTAGATAGATCTCTTGAAGAACTGCTGGGCTCTTTGCTCCGTGCACTGGGTGTGGACTGAAGCTACTATTGCAAGGAGAAAGAGGATGAGTCTCGCCATTGTGTGTGGTGGCCGAAGCAGTGACTCGAAGTGAGGTTTTTAGTGCGTTTCGGAGATAACAATGACCCCTGATAACTCTGTTCTCGAATAGTGTGATAGCATTGAGACTACTTATATTTAGACCTTTTTTTTGCATCTATTAAATTTCTGTGCTTAGCCTGGGTAACAAAATAATTAAAACTAGTTCCTACCGATTACCTTAAAGTTTTTAATGTGATTATAGTTTGTCTTTGTAAATAAATAAATACGTTAACAATCCCCAAGTTCCTACTAATATTATAAATACAAAAGTTTGTCCCGTTGTTATACAGCGTAACAGCTGATATAATAATAAGTAATAACTACCCACCTGCATAATAAAAATATGAAAAAAAATCGTAATAGCACCTAGGTACCTCGACTGTCATAGTTACTAAGACACAAAAATAAAAATACCTAATTAGAGATTAACAGATTTAATAAAAATAATTTGTTTGTCTGTGAGTATAAAATTATGGTGTTTTCATGCTAATTACAGACAGACAGATGTTGTTTTTTTATATAAGCGCCAGTCAATGAGTATGGAAAACACTGTTTTAGAATATTTTGTAAGAATTATTTATTACGCCGGGCGGCGAAACTACTTTGCTGTTCTGCGAATTACCTAGGTATGTACTCTATTTTACGTAGATAGATAGTGCTATGTGCCTGCTTTGTAGCACTTGACGCACTTAGTATAATTACTTTGCGGGTTCGAGCCATCTGGTGCATAGTACAAGCTTTGCTTAGTTTGGGGCTAGATGGCGCTGTTTGAAATGTCCACAAATATTTAATTTTATTTATTACTCTTCTTCTACTCTCTCTTTATGTTAGCCCTTTAGTAGGTTGATTTACATATATACATTATTATCACGCCCGTATCCCTAACGGGGTGGGCATAACCACAAGTAATCATAAGAAAACTTGCAGCCACTTCTGATCCAGGACTCCCAAGATGGATATGGTGAACCATGGTGACAGGTGATCAGCCCATCGCCCATATAGGTTGCCTCTATCAGAACAATTATATCAATACCTACTCTGTGGCACAAAATTGGGAGGAATTTGGACGGTTGCCATATTGCAAACATTTTATATTATTCTATTTACATACACTAATGTTTTTCAATGTCAATGTCATTTTATTTCATGTAATTTTTAACTAGCTTTCCTGCTTTCCTTCATGTGTCCAATTGAAAATGTTTGGCTACATCATTGGGTTACATTCAACGTAGGTTAGGTCTTGTGGAGTCGGCCTCGCCTTCCGATTCTAAAGTGGGTTCCAATCCGGTCATGCACCAATGTATTTTCTGTTCGATAAAATTATTTGCGCTGTATTATTGTATTCTCTCGAAAGGTGAAGTAAAACATCGTGAGGAAACCCGCGCCTTAGTCAGCTCGTATTGGCCATGTCTTTTACCTACAAATTCACCAGATTCGATAGAGAGGCTAGTTAGGTACTTACGCGTTATAAATTGTTAACATTCAAAATAAATTTTGAAATATTGATTTTAGAGCTAAGCAAAATATTATAATGTTTGCCTAACACTCTCGGAAAACATTATAATATTTTGCTTAGGCATCCGGAATTCCATTTATTTTCAAGTTTTGTAAGTACCTACCTAGATTTCAATAAGATGAGAAATACTCTTAAAATGATATGAGTAAGAAAGGAGTGAATATTGAAATTACGGCTGATTGAGGGGAATGGAAGTGGAAAACATGGTGTGCCGACTCCACTTAAGTGGGATAAGGGCAGGGAGATGATGATGACAAATACTCTTAAAAATAATCATTTTAATAATAGAGTTTGAATAACAAACAACCTTCGGGGAGTAGGTAAAGATTCTCGAATGGCGGCCACGAACCGGCAAAGGAAGTGCAGGACGACCCTCAAGATGGACCGATGACATTGTGAAGGTCGCAGGTGGCTATAGCCTATAGCAGTCCACTATTAGTCTATTACCGTGTCACCAGTTCTTTCGAACCAGTGTGGTGAAAGGAATTAAAGTTCGCCTCAAAGGCTCCATTCGTATAGGCCCATGATGATGATATTTCACAACTCACCGTGAACTTACAAACTGGAGCTAATGGCTATAATTTTCAGATCTCTCTCAGTGCAAGGGAATCTAAACTCTATTTTGTACGAGATAAGGACGTGTATGGTCTGAGAAAAAAGCCAATTAAAATCTTAGGTAATTGATACTTTGAATCTAATGTGAATCTGTTGTCTGATTCGCGATCATTCGATTCGGTTACTTTGTTTTGTTTAGTCGCTTGCCGGCTAATCGGTAGTAACGGTGTTTCATGGAGGTGAAAGCCGTCTGATGCAGTTCCAGAGCTGGACGAGTGAGAATAGTAGAGACATTGGAAATGGAGAGAAAAAGTACCGTCCTTTCGTCTCAGTTGTTTAAACCGCTTAGATGTTCTCACTCTTAAAAGCGCTCGTGGCATAGCTTGCTTAGACGTTCTTGATTGATCGTTGAAGTTAAGCAACCTCTAGTACCTACCTCTTTTTTTAATATTTTTCTTTTTTAGTTTTAGTGTGACAAATAAATGTTATTTATTTATTTCTTTCTTTCAAGTGCCAGCATACGACTTTGAAGAAATTCTTCTGATAAGAAGTAGTTCTAAAGTCTTCCGTGTGGCTCCATTCCACAACCCGAGGTCGTTAGGATAGGTGTCAGGATGGGTGAATCGAGTTGTCTCGAATCGGTAACGGTACTAATTTGTAAGATCTTCCAGACCTAACCTTGTGTCTATTGCTCACATTCTTGCAAATAGTAATTTTCAGAATCGTTAAATGAGGATTTATTATTGTTGTTCTAAAGGACAGGCTGCTGATCGCGAGGTCGTGAGTTCAAAACGTGGTTCAAGCCTCGGTAACGAAACAATTGATTTTCCATTTTTTTAACTAAAAGTAAGAATGGATCGTGCTAAGACAGAGGTGAATGAACTTTTGTTGATCTGAAAATGTGGTTAACCAGATCTAATAAGTAGGTAGGTAGTTATTTAAAAAGGTAAGATTTTAAATTTAAAATACTATCTTCGTCCTGCTGCTTCGCTCGTGTGGTACACGGATAAAATGTAGCCTATATATATTATTTAAGAGCTGGCTCTTATCGGTGTAATGATGAAGTTTCCTCCATTTTTCTCTCTAATGCGGTTTCTTTTACCTCTTTATACGACATGACAGCGACTTTCTCTTTTATCTGGCTGATATAACTAATCCTTGGTCTTCCTCTTCCTCGCTTTCCTTCTACCTTTCCTTCTATGATCGTCTTTATGAAGTCGTCATGTCGTATAAGATGTCCAAACATTTTCCCTCTTCTATTTTGTATTGTTCTTATTAATTAATTAATAAGAAAAGGTAACCCACCTGTTAATAAAGTTAATCCGGGTCACGAATTAAAGCCCGGCGCACACTATTGGCACGGCATGCTTAGGGATCTGTCAGTAGGCGTCCTGAGGCATGCCGATGACGAGGTGTCCCATAAAAGCATTTTTCAGCAAGCCATTTTATCGAATTAAATTTAAATCTAGTCCGTGATGTCCCTCATTTCTCTTAGGTTATCAGGATAATTACTAAAAAATTTAATTGCCGTAATAAAACTATCATTTAAAGATAATGTCAATCTACATAGTTTGTGATCTTACTCCTTCGCTAAAACAAACAGACAAATGGAATCATTAATTTCTACTTGTAACTATGACTCATACAATCGTTGGAAGTACCTAAACATAGCAAGTACCTATCTACTTGATGTTGTACAGAACAGACATCATTCAAACAAAAACCAAAGTTAGTCGACCCGTAGATAGGTATTTGGAAAGTCAATTACCTACTTCTAAAGAATAATACTTACTTAGATATATTTTTGTATGAAGGATTTCTTGAGTCTTATGAGTTCTTTCCAACCGGTGTGCTTTATAAGTAGGATTTAACGTGTGCCTTAAAGGCCCCTTTCGTGCACTTGATAAGCCAAAAATAAAACTTTAGAGTATTTGGTACCAGTAGTGGGTGCTCTGAAAAACTTTTTGACCTTCTGCTGGCACCGCTTCAGATGACCTTCTTCAAGTCTTCGTACTCTTGCACCAGGGTTCCAGCGTGTCATTTCAGATTTATTCTTGAAATAAATGGGCATATCTTTTTATTTGTGAATGGATTTTGATGAAACAAACTCTAAATGTTAATCCAGGCTTACCATAAAACATCAGTGAAAACCGCATTCAAATCGGTTAAGCTGTTTCTGAAATTAACGTGCACAAACGCACAGATATACAGAATACAGACATACAGATAATCATTGATATGGGTTCTATTGCCCCTGAAAATAGTTTTTCTCAAATATCTTCCTAAAACAGATATCGATCAGTTACAGATTTATTATATTTCTTGAATTAATGTGGTTGCCTTCTAAACTTTTGTTCAATTTGCTCTCTGTGTTTCTCTCTCTTAATAATATTCTAAGAGTCAGGTACTAATGACTTAATTGTAAATATTTAGAGACTTTTTAATTATCTTTAATGCAATTTTGAAATTTATATTTTTATCTTTTAGCAATGTAATTTATTTAATTCCAATTCTATTTTTATTTTTGTTACTCGCCCTAAATTTCCTTGCATGCTGTCTTCACTTATAATTGTAATAACATTCTATTCTATTACCTTTATCTAGTACCTTTTTATATTGTATTAATGTATATTATGTTAGTGATCGAAAGTGAAAAACTGGTAGACCACTTTCTTGGCCCTTACCAAGAGTTTTTGAACTCTATGTGACTGTGACTACTCTTTGTGACTGTACTGTGCTTTCAGGAGCAACTCAGGTCATCGATGCACTGATAGGGCCACTTATTGCAAGTCTATTTATACCTATCTCCGTACTTGATCAATAAAACACTGATTGGTTTGTTTGTTTCTACGAACGGGCTTCTACATCCTTATTTCTAACGTGTCTAGAGTTTTTAATTAAACTAGTAGAAGGACCCGCTACTTTGTTTGCTTTGAGTTTTTTGGGTTCCGTACCCGAAGAGTACTAACGTGACCGTCCGTCCATCCGTCCGTCCGTCCGTCTGTCAGCGGGCTGTATACCTATTCTCATGAACCGTAGTAGGTAGAGTTGAATTTTTTAAAAGGGGCTTCATACTTGAAACATTTTTTTATTACGATGGTACGGAACCCTTACATAGAATGTGTCCAGCTGCTTCTCTCCCCGAGCATGTCGTAAAAGTCGACTAAGGGATAGTATCCTCCAACATGATGAGATACAATAAGCAAGTATTCCCAAGGAGGGTTGACGTCAGGCAGGCGGCCGGCCATAAAACACCTTTGCCAAAACTCTTACAGCATGATCCAGGGATCATGTTGCGCCGACCCTACATAGAGTGGGATAAGGGCAGGAAGATGATAATAGTACGGAACCCTTCGTGTGCGAAATCGACTCACACTTGACCGGTTTTAGTTCTTTTAATTTAAGTTCTGACTTCAGCTTCCCGCTGCTTCCTCTAGGAGTTGAATTTCGAGAATTATTAATTTCTTAGTGCACCCCACACCCATACATACAGGAGCGGTCGCAGCCTGAAATTTGGGGGGGGTCACTAATAATAGAATATGTCGAGTAAATCAGATTTTATTCCACAATACACAGTTATTATTGCACACATTATAAAACAAATGGAAGCCTTCTATTTTGTATTGGCATCGCGGCTAGGGTAGAAGAAGTCAGTCAGTCAGTCAGCCAGTCAGTAACGTGAAATAAGTACTATTACTATCATTTAACGCTTTATTCAAGTTACTACGAGAATGAGGTAATATTCTCGTAATGAAATGACAATCAAAGTTTTATGATCTCCGCATACCTACCGTTGTAAGTACCTATACCTGTGTAAAACGAGCGTTTTTTCTTCAAACGATGAATGAGATCGAGATCGGGAGTAAAATACCTATGCATAATTTTAAAATTTTTGCTAAAATATGCAACTACCGCTGAAAAGGGGCTAAATATTCAATCAATTTTGTTACTGATTGTACCTAATGGTTCTCCTATTCTCATTTTCTTTTGTTTATGACTGTGCGAACGTAAATACTGGAAATTCATTATTTCACGATGTCAATCAAAAATCGCCATGACTTTTATTCTAGATATTTTGTTTAGGAAGTTTTCCTTCACCGTCTCGTCTTGTACCAAACAAACATACTTATTATTAACCAGCGGTCAACGACCTCTCCGGTCCACCGGTTCTGTTTTTGCGCAGTTCCTATAGTTACCGTCGTTATTTTTTCGCACTATTTGGTTCTTGAAATAACTAATAAATGAAATTTATTACATCTGTATATCCTCTCCAACATGATGGACCATGTATATGGGCGATGGGGTGATCACGATGGGTTATAATTATTGTGTCATTTCTACATTTCAAATCATCATCGCGTTAGTTTGTATTTCTGAAAGTAGACGAAAATTGCCGAGGTGCACAATATTCATGGTGTAACTGTACTTGTTGAATGATTGTATAATCGTGTTTATTTAATTCAGTTCACAGAACGTCTAAACATTTCTAGTGCTACATTGGCAAATACTATTCGGGGAATATCTAATTCTATAGCTTCGATGACTTCTGTGGTGCGGCGGGCGAGTGCTCGGCTGAGACGCAAGAGGCGTGGGTTCGATTCCCGCTAATGGAGAAATGTTTGTATGTTCTTAGAATATTTCTTCCGGGTCTGGGTGTTGTAGTAAGTTATAGTTTATAGTAAGTTGTTATAAGTTATCGTAGTCGTAGAACAATGACGGATCTGCAATTTAGCTACTGTGACGAAATATTATGTGCATTACCTAACCGACTCATAATATCGTTAAGTTGTTAAACTGTTAAATAATATTTTTTTAATAAAGCAACATGTCTTTTTAAGTTAATAGAGCCGTTCAAAATATGTCATAAAGTGATTTACTGTAAAGTAGCTAAATTGCAAATCCGTCATTGTTCTACGACTACAACGAAGTGTAAATATATATATTTACAAAAAAAAGTATCCTTATAAGTAGGTATTCTATCAGCCATCTGGTGCCTCTTAGTACAAGCTTTGCTTAGTTTGAGGCTAGATGGCGCTGTGTGAAATGTCCACAATATTTATTTTTATTATTAGGTGGTACTATCGCTTCAGAGTAATCGTTTTCAGACAAACATGAATGAAAAGAGATGTATAAAACGTGGCCTGGGGGAACCTTTCACTGTTCAGGGCAATGCCCCCCTTTGATAGCAAGTTATTTGAGACAATGAACCATAGAACAGTTATCAGAGAAAGTGCTTCGATAATATTTGCACGATCTGCTCATAAAGTATAGTTTAGTTTGAAGCCGTGTAAGGGTTTTATTTCACAAGTTATTATAGAAAATTTCAAGAAATAAATCGGTTATTTTGCACATTTTCCTAAGTGAAACTTTATTCAACAGCTCTTAATCATGTTAATAGCATTTCACACTTTTCATTACTCTTGTCGTCATAATCGTCACAAGAAACCACGCTTGGCTATTTTTTTGGAAAATTATGTCTTTACAATCATGTTTATAAAACGAGTTGAAGCATTAAGTAATTAGTCCTAAGCTTTTTTGTCTTCTCTCCTCGAGCATGTCGTAAAAGTCGACTAAGGGTATCCTCTACAACATGATGCACCATCTATATGGGCGATGGGCTGATCACCTGTCACCATGGATGAACTCCACCTCGGGACTTTGATCAGAAGTGGCTGCAAGTTTTCTTGTGGCTCTGCCCACCCCGTTAGGGATACGGACGTGATAATATTATGTATTATGTACTTATGTATTTTGTAATAAGCTTTATAGTGGCTCATGACTTTTTTGTTGATGAGACGGACTCTAAGAGCCATCTCAAATCATCCAGCATCCCAGTGTAAAAGTTGCCTCCCAACGCTGTATAAATCATCTAGTAGACGGCAAAGGCATTAGTTGTATTCTAAGTCTGGAGCTGTAGATTGTGGAGTATCAAGAGGCGATTAGAACAAAAATAATACCAATTTATTTTTAACAGAGCAACCACATGGCTTTTTGTGATAAGGCAGCTTACCCAATGCATCAAGGTTGGTGCCCATCAAAGCGTAAACTAAGGCCTTTTACCATCTATAGTAGATGATTAATACAGCGTCAGGAAGCAACTTTGCCTTCACAGACGGGACGCTGTAGTGCCCGGGACGAATTAAGATGGAGTAGGCTTGCCCAGCACCTATTCCAACCTCTCAGCTTAGTCGGCCTTGTCCACAGGAAAGACATGGTCAATACGTGCGGAGTTGACCCAGTGCTCTCTAAAATCAAAGCGTATATCTAAATAATTAGGTCATACGGTGGTCTAGTTGGTAGTGACCCCGCCTTCCGATCCTAAGGTCGTGGCTTCAAACCCGGTCGTGTACAAATGGATTTTTCTGTGAGAAAAATTTATGTGCGCTATACCAGTACTCTCAAACGTCGTCAAAACATCGTGAGGAAACCCGCGGTTTGGTCAGCTCCGCACGTATTGACCGTGTCTTTCCTGTGGATAAGGCCGACTAAGCTGAGAAGATGGAAAAGGTTCTGGGCAAGCCTACTCAGTAGATATAGCAGATATAGTATAGTAGGTACAGTAGATTACAAGAGCGATGTTGCTTTTGTAAAAAAATATTAACATAATGAACGATCGGTCGTCCGTTCGTTAAATATAGGAAATCTGCGTGAAACTTGCGCCTGTTCGTATCGATCAAGCGTGGAAGATACAGACTAAACCATCATTTCCGCTTTAGTGGACGGGTTCCTTAAGAAATATCATCAACCTATCTCATACCCATAACATTTGAGTTAATTCAAAATCCGGTATAAAATGTAAATGATGACTTAGGTACCTGACACCTTTGACCATACTTTTTAAATATTCTGCGGTCGACATTACTTCTGTAATATAGCGGTGACTGATTAGAGAATTCTTTAACTTTCAACAAAACATCTTCTAAATTATTTGACGACCTTGGTGGCGTGGCGGGCGAGTGCTCGGCTAAGACGCAAGAGGCGCGGTTTTGATTCCCGCTTCGGGAGAAATGGTTTTATGTTCTGCAAATATTTGATGATATAATAAAAGGGTAGTAAGAGGCATGTCCATACAATACATTTCGTTCGTAGTTCGGTGGTCATTTTCATCGGACTGGGCAATGGTCAGAAATTATCATTTGAACACAATCAGTGTTAAATTGAAATATGACATTCCTTTAAAACACTCTGAATTAAATTGGCTTATGTCATGGGTCTAGAACAAAAATAGTTCATTTAATTTCACGACTAAATTCAATTAATAAATTCTAAATTAGAACTCCGGAAAGATTCGGGTAAAGTGTGTTTGTTGGTTTGTCACGAATAATGTTTGAACACGTTTCATAACGCGATAATTTAACATGGATAATTTTCCAAAGAAAAGACAAACGCAGTTTCTTGCAGAGATTTCGATGAATAAAATACTTACAGGTAATTTAATAATACCTAATTGATTTTCATTTCAATTTATCTTTGTCCTTCTTTCACATTGCAACAGAATAACGGATCGATTTTTTGCATACATATAGGCAGAGGCAAATGGATAGTTATACCATGTTCTACAGCCAGAATCGAACCCGCTCCTGTTAACAAAGGTCGTAGGAATAACTTAAAATACCGACCTTGTATTGCTATTCAAAATAACCAGTCAAGCGCGAAACACGCCGCGCATCATTGGTTCCGTATGAGATAAAATTTGCTAGACCATGAAATGGGAAAAGTCCTACTTATAGAGATTTCAGTGCTGCGCCTAGATTTTTTACAGAGTTTATGGTTTTATGAAATACCCTCCTTCTTAGATAACAACGAAATAAATTTAACAAAACAAACAGAAATAAACTTACAACCATCATCATCATCATCTTCCTGCCCTTATCCCACTCTAAATCCTACTAATATTATAAACGCGAAAGTTTGTATGTATGGATGTTTGTTACTCTTTCACGCCTAAACGGCTGAACGGATTTGAATGAAACTTGGAATATACATAGTACATGTGCTGGATTAACATATAGGCTATTTTTTATCCGGGTACCACGCGAGTGAAGCCGCGGGCAGCAGCTAGTAGTTATCTATTTTGATCAATTAAATCTGCCTTTTTTATCTTATCTATTTTTATAGACTGCTATTAATTGTTTTAAATCCATATCAGATAATTATCTGATATGAACTTAATAACATATTTTCTTTAAATTACCTATTGTTGCTTTAGTTAAGTATAATCCTTTAATTTTAGTTATTTTATTTTTTATTACTAGCCTTATTTTTCATGTAACTTTTACGAACATAATAATTGGTGCAAGTTATGTACACCGTAATTGTTCTATACATCGGAAATGTACCTACTATGATTGTGTTTTTTTTTAATGTTATAATGTATATGATGTGTGTGTTGGAAATTGTGATAAATAAATAAATAAATAAATAAATAACTTCTTTGCTGGACTGGGGAGTAAAGAAATACATTGAATGCGTCCAGCTGCCTCTCTCCCCGAGCATGTCGTAAAAGTCGACTAAAGGATAGCATCCTCTCCAACATGATGTCTATCACCATCTATATGGGTGATGTGCTGATCACCTGTCACAAATCTTGGGACTTTAGTGGCTGTAAGTTTTCTTATGATTACTTGTGGCACTGCCACGGGCGTGATAATATGTATGTATGAATAATTATAATTATTTTTCTATATATAGCACCAACAAAGACCAGAAAAGATAATAGGATGATTTTCACATTTCGTAGTCCCCAGTCGTACACCAATATATCTTTTTCTAAGCTCCCATACAAATGACATGACAAGCAAATGGCTAGAAGGCGTCATAACGGCGTCAGCCGAATTTTTATAAAATCGCGTATAATGTTTGACTTCCAAAACAGAAACAATACTTCCTGAGACCATTGTTGGAAATTGTGATAAAATCCATTTTCGGAAGTTTTTTTGGATTATGTGACAACTTTGAAGCTTTGTTATTCTTAAAGATAAGCATAAAAAAGTAACTGCCTATTGAACTGATTTAGGCAAACTAACTTTTCCATGAATTAAGCAGAATAATGTGTTATTTAAATTATTCTGCATCAAATTAATACTTACCTAAAGACAAGTTCTTAAGTATCTATTGTTTAATTTTCTAAGCTAGGACGTAAATAAAACTATACTTATGCACTTATTTAAATTACCTTATAAACAAAGCATACAAAAAGAAACAAATTTGATATCTTCTGATAAAATCTCGAGAACTTCCTGAACGCCCGATGATTACACAGTTCATTCAGACTGCATAAAAATTGCAGCGAAACTTTCAATGAAAAGAACCGGCCAAGTTCAAGCCTCGGTTCATACTCGCCATTCGGTGATCATACTGCGAGCCCGACGCACGTAGCGACCGCGCTAGACATCGACATGGCGCTAAAACTTCTCGTCTTATTCACGCTACTCCAATACACACTCAGCCAAACCTACAACTGCAATCAGAGATCTGCGCTTCTACTGCTAAAACGGCCGGCCTATGACTTTTCAACCAGGATTTTGGACAGAGTGTCCCAGAATGAAGACGGTCATTTTGTGTTCTCGCCGCTGTCCACTTGGCTGCAACTTACAGCGCTTGCCGAAGGCGCCTCCGGAAGAACTCTACGAGAAATCTGGAAGGTCACAAGGCATCACAGGAACCGCTGCTTCAAACAAAAACTCGCGAAGATTCTACACAAAATCAACAGAGGTTTGAAAAGCGAGTTTAGAAGAAAAAGTGTCATGGTGATCGACAAATTGATGGCAGTGAAAATGAATTACATTTACGACGTGCAAAGATTCTACGGTGTCAAAGTTTTGTTGAAAAATTTCGCGTTTGCCGAAACCGCGGCCACTGATGTGAATAAGTTCATCGAGTATGGTACCAACGGAGTTATATCTGAAGCTGTGTACAGTGATGATTTCAGTGATACTGTGATGTTGCTGAGTGATAATCTGTACTTCAGAAGTTCTTGGCTGAGTCCTTTTAACCCCGCTTACACCAAACCCGAGGATTTCATATCAGGCAATGGGATAGCCGGTAAGGTGAACATGATGAACCAAATAGGACAATTCAATATGACAGATATGCCTATAGTAAATTCGAAAGTGTTAGAAATCCCGTGCGTCAATGATGTATCTATGCTCCTATTTTTACCGAATAAAAAAGTTTGGGTTGGAGATGTGTTCTACGATCTGCAACACACGACTTTGAACTCTATTTTTAACTCATTTAAGTCTCAAGGTACGAAAATTGTGAATGTGAAGATACCTAGGTTTAGTTTGAACACATCTATAGACAATTTGCCCGAGTTGATAGCAGATATGGGTGTAAGGAGTGTTTTCAATCCAAAGCGTTCTGAGCTTAGGCATATCAGTGATTATACTATGTATGCGTCTTTGATGAGCCAAATAGCTGATATCGAGGTGACGGAGCGGGGGGTAAGGGCCAGTAGTGTAATGGTCGAGAACTATGTAGACAATCCAGAAGAATTCATAGCTAATAAACCTTTCGCTTTCATTTTAGCTGACAGAAAAACACAGTTCATACTATTTGGTGGTGTGTATTCTGCACCTTCATTGTTTTAAGTTTTTCTTTCAAAGATCTGTTACAAGTGCAGATACTGGCACGGATCTTGATCGGAGGAGTGAGGGGATCAAGATACGGATCTGTAGTTAAATACCGGTATCTGTTGTATAAAATGTTAGGTACTGCATTTGTCGCACTTTAAAGTGTTTAGTCTTAGGCTAAGGTTAGATTAGAAAGTTATTGTAAAAAGATATTTAGGAATAGCTTGAAAATGAGTCATTGCTTTCATTGTCATCATCAACAGACCATTTTTACCCACTGGTCATAAGGCTCTTTGTGCTATCACGGTCTTGTGTTAGTCTCATCAATCATCCCATGGTTTTGATAATATTATTTTTACAAAATAAAAGCACTGGTGGTCTAGTGGTAGCGGCCTTCCGATCCTAAGGTCGTGGGTTCAAATCCGATCTTGTACCAATGGATTTTTTGTTCGGAAATTTATGTGCGCTATACACTTTCAAACGGTGAAGGAAAATGGCAAGTCGTAGAACCTAAAATGTTCGAAAAACATTTATGCATGAAAGGAGCCTTTGAGGCGCACTTTAAATCCTTTCACCACACTGCACTTGTTCTAAAGAACTAGTGACGTGACGTACAAAATAAAAATTCCTTACCGTAAAGATAACATTGTAGGACTGTCATGCTTTGACGGCTGTATCGATTTCAATGCTATCTTGAACACGACGCAGCTATTCAAATTGAATAACAATAGCGATAGGACAAAGGCAAAATATTTAAAGTAAATTATGTTTAGATCTTTTTTGCGTTAGTATCAGTTAGTCTAGAGCCAGGTTCCATTCTTTACTAGCGGACTATAATCACCGTCACAAGAGTTGGCCATTAGCTCATAATGAAGTTACATTTTTTTTAATTATTCTCTACATTTTTTACATAAATTACGTATATAGGCTTCGTCGGCCGTCAATAGAATATTGAAAACTTCCTGCCCTTATCCCACTCTATGTGGGGTCGGCACAATATGATCCTTGGATCATGCTGTAAGAGTTTTGGCTAAGGTGTTTTATGACCGGCCGCCTGCCTGACGTCAACCCTCCTTGGGAATACTTGCTTATTGAAATACTTGAAAACAGATTCATCTGAAGAAATTCGCAGTAATTCAATAATGTAGGTAACTTGTTTAAAAAATTATTTTGTCCTATGTGTAATAAATTATTATTTCTGCTTATCTTAGATTTTTTACTAAAAACCTTGAATTAAGGAAAAACGGAAATGTAATGGTCATCGCCAAAAATTATAAAATTTACGCAACATTAAAATTTGTTAATTTAATCTTTATGATTTTTAGGGTTCTGTACCCGAAGGGTGCCAATGGGACCCTATTACTGAGCCATCGTTGTCCATCCGTCCGTGGGTCCAAACCCCTCAAATTATACTGTTCAAAAAAAATATGTGCTCTATACAAGTACCCTCAAACGGAAAACATCTAGGAATAGTTTGGAAAGATGTGCCAAGTGCACGAAAGGAGGCAATTCCTCTCACCACACTGGTTTGAAATAACTGATATTAGTAAATCAGCTAGTTTACTATCTGCAAATATTATGAAGGCATAAATCTAGCTATTTATTCAGTCTCTTAGACAGATGGCTGGTGCTAATATTTTAACGGTTTACTTGTAAATTATGTCATCGACGGTCTCAGCACTAGTTACTTATGTTTATTGATGTCAATATCTAATGGGGTGAGCAAAGCCACAAGTAAACATAAGAAAACTTGCTGCCACTTCTGATTTAAAGCCCTAACCCCCGAATACTCAACGCGACTCAGAGTTGAGCACGTCTCAAGTCACGGTTTTTTGACAGTTTATGATGAAAATCTGTCAAAAACTTGTCACTTGAGACGTGCTCAACTCTGAGATGCGTTTGAGTATTCGGGGGTAAGATGGATATGGTGAACCATGGTGACAGGTGATCAGCCCATCGCCCATATTGTGGTCCATCATTTTGGAGAAAATACAATAATATTATATACTTACTCTTGGTCGCCTTTTACAACAAGCTCGGTCTTCTCCTTCTTCCTTACTTCCAGTCCAGCAGAGAAGTAACTAGTGTTAACTCAACAGTAATTAACACGTTCTCGTAATTAGCTTTCAGAGAAATGGACTTTAGTCGGAAACCTTTAAACGCTTTGTAAATAAATCTTAATTTATATTATTTAATTTTAAGTTATGCCTAACAGTCATAATATTAAGTTAATTTAAGTATGTTTTTTTAATGTAAATACTAAGTCAATTATGTTATATTAAAACGATATTATTTCTAAATATTTTCCGGTAAAATATGCACAAAATATTAGATAATGTTAAAAGTGGTTTGATGTTTTAATTTGAGATCCTAACATGTATTTATATTAAAAACATTATGTACTAAATATGATAGATATGTACATTATGTAAGACAAAAAAATATTATATCATCATCATCATCCACAGCCTGTATAGTTACTTAACATATTTTTAGTTAAGTATTTAGTTTTAAGTTTTATTTTTAATATCATGAATATAAATAAAGTGTCTTATTAACTTCATTAACTTATAGAGATCCTCTGATAGACTTCATCTAACATATTTCTAAGGCGATAGATTGATAGACATGCAGATTCCAATATCATCGGCCCATTGGGTGAGGGCCGTTCTACACCTTGTTTCTTCAGACCGTATCCAAATTATACATAATTTTAATATCAGTTCAATGCTCTAGGATGTAAACTATAATATACTATTATTAATTTTATATTTTGCAACCCGCTTCCCGTAAACAAAACGGAGTAATAAAATGATGAGGGTCGTAAAGAAGGAAATGATTTACGAGCTAGTTCATACACTGAGTCTGAACTGTTACTGTTCAGTTTATTTAACCTAAATAATTATTTGCGTTTCTTCACATGCTTGTTTAGAAATTGCTATAAATAAATAAATATTTTTGGATGTTTCACACAGCGCCATCTAGCTCCAAACTAAGCAGAGCTTGTACTATGGGCACCATAGGGCTAAATGAATACTTATATACTTTTTTTAATACATACTTATAATACAACACCCAGACCTAGAAGAAATATTTGCAGAACATACAAACATTTCTCCCATGGCGGGAATCGAACCCGCACTTCTTGGGTCTTAGCTGAGTACTCGCCCGCCACGCCACCGAGGTCATCGAAATTATAGTAATAATGCCACAAACAAGCATGAGGCTCACTAAATGGTGAGTAGATTTTGTAGTCTTTGGGCGCATGCAAAAACTTTGAAAACAAAATTAAAACTGTTGAAATAATTATCCCTTACAATATAAATTTATAACATTTATATGCACGAACACATGTGATACAAATGATAGTCCCAATCTATGTCCTACAAAAATCTTTGCCATGCAAATATATTAGATCTATTTAATTGAGATTTTAATGTATGTATGTACCTATTTGTAATGCTATGATCATAATTCTAGAATGTCAGATTATAAAGATAGGTTCATAATTCAATAATTTAACTGATTATATTCGTCGATGAAGTAAATACATTTGTCAACAAGCCAATTTTTCATTTTTTTTCAAACAGAGATCCTTTTAGATCTTTCAGTTCAGCTGGTAACTTATTGTAAGCCCTAATTCACATGTAATATGCTTGACGTTGCGTAAGTTTAAGATTATATCTAGGAACCTTTTACGCCCTGGCTGTTTGCGACGCGACCGACTTCATAGTAACCTTGATTTCTACTATTAGCTATGTATAAATATATTCTTTAGGTATAATGTAGTTTTAGGGTTCCGTATCCGGAGAGTGTCAACGGGAACCCATTACTAAGCCTCCGCTGTCCGTCCTTCCGTCCGTCACCGGGCTGTATCTGACGAATCGTAATAGGTAGAGAAGAAAGTTGAAATTTTCTCAGAGTATGTATTTCTATTGCCGCTATAACATCATTAAGTATATTAAAATAAAATAAAAGGGGGCCCTAATGAAGAAACATTTTTTAATCGAAGTTAAGCAATGCTAAGCGCGATCAGTAGGTACTAGATAGATAGATAAACTCTTTATTATGTATAACAATATGAAAAAAGAAAAAAACTTAGGTACTAGGATGGGTCGAGTGACTTTTTATACATTTTTTTGTAGTACTTTTCAAATCAATCTAACATTAACTGATTTGTACAAAAGTAATAATAAAAATAAAAGGAAGAAACATTTATGTAGGTACATACATATACGCTGGTACGAAACCGTTCGTAAGCGAATTCGACTCGCACTTCACCAGTTTTATCATACATTATGCAAACGCAAGGTCGTCAATGTGACGCTGACGTCAGGCAGGGACATCAAAAAATATACGTCAAAAATAAATAAAATATTTTTATATCTAGAATCCACTACACAATTTTGAAGTCTAATAATGAGCACTTATCACACGTTTATTATGTATTACTAGCGGCCGCCCGCGGCTTCGCTCGCGTGTTACCCGAATAAAAAATAGCCTATATGTTATTCCAGCACACATACTATGTATATTTCAAGTTTCATTCGAATCCGTTTAATTGTTGCGGCGTGATTGAGGCACAAACATACATCCTCACAAACTTTCGCATTTATAATATTAGTAGGATTATCCTTGATATTTTATATTTTACCATATTATACAATAAAAAACAAGCTATAAAACAAAAAAAAATATTTTTTTTATTATGTATTTTCGCAATAACACGTCGAAAAATATTGAAATACGACTAGCAGAACAGTTATAACGTAAGTTGTCCTTTAATACCAAACATTTAATAATGAATATGTAAAGGTAGATGGAAAACTTGTCTTAACGGTTATATTATAACTAACGTCCTATAAACCCGGAGCTAAGAATTTGTACTTTAGTACCACAAATATTGTGCGCCTAGGCAAAGTTCGTGCTTTGTATGATAACTGAATTTGTCCGAATAGTCAACTAATAATAATTGAACCAACCCTTTAAAAAAAGTATTTAAGTACATAATTATTATAACATCTCTATGCCTAAGTATTACATAATCATCATCGCGTTAGTTCGTATTTCAGAAGCTAGACGAAAATTGTCGAGGCACTCAGTATTTGTGGTACTACTGTATGTACCTATACTATAGATAGAGGTATAATTTACAATGAAACTTGTACCTTATATTATTAGTAATCGATTATTTTATTTATCAGCCAGTTGGTTCCCTTTGGTCAGCTTCGCTAAGTTGAGGGCTAGATGGCGTTGTGTTGAGTTTTATTGTCTAGTAATATTTATTAATTTATAAGGATTTACTTACATATAATGTATATTGACAAACATGATAGAAATCTCCTCAAATGCTTTTACTATTGTGTATTTTTTTTAATTTTTTAAGTGTTGTCATAGTAAAAAAGAACATACTAGGTTCACACAGTTTTTAAATCTAAATTTGCTCTCCTCATTAGTTACTTCAATAAACATTATTGAACCTATTCACCTATTTATTAATTATTGTTCATAACTTATTCGATAACTTATCTGTTTTCTGTATAACAAAGCTACATCTGTGCGTATTTCTAAGAAAATTTGTACAAAATTCACAATAATAATTAAACTATAGATTACAAAGCGATCAATGTGAACACAAACAAGTGCTTACTGATGGTACTCTGCTCTATAGTTTGTTTATTATTACTCTCAGACAAAGATTACAGTATTTTATTTAGGTACGTTATTTTAATATAACTTAATGTTTAAATAAATATATTTAAATAGACAGTTATACCTTTTATTTTCGCAAAACCTTACCACAGGGTCAACATGATTTGAATACTTATCTCAAAACATAATTTAAACATACCTACCTACTAATATCTAAATAGGATATTGGAAAAAAAAACATAGAAACATATTATTATTTTTAATTCACGAAGCGCTTGTGGCGTAGCTTGCTTAGACGTTCTTGTTTGATCGTTAAAGTTAAGCAACGGTTGTGCGTGGTCGCAATTGGGATGGGTGACCGCAAATGGTATTACGAGCTGAGCGCTTCCGTGCTTCGGAGGGCATGTTAAATTGTCGGTCCCGGCTTTTAAGTCGTTTAAAACTCCGTCACTAGAGTTGGCCACTAGCTCATACGAACATACATACAATATTTTAAATTTAAAAATCTGATTAGAAACATTTTGTTATATATTTGAAACAAAATGAAACTTTCAGCTAATTTAACAAATATTATTTACTAAATACAAAGAAAACAGTCGGGCTAGCTAAAGACCGTGGCCAACGATCTACCGATAGCTGACATGATCAAATTAAAAGTACATATTTGTGACATATTCACAATTACAAATGTTAAAAATTGTTTCTTGTGGGGCCCCCTTTTTATTATTTGTTTTATAGCGGCAATAGAACTACGATGAGAAACACACATAATGTGAAAATTTCAATTCTATCTACTACGTTTCATGAGACAGGACGGACGGACAGCGGTAGCCTAAAAACTAGTGTGGTGAAAGTATTAACGGCCTCTGCTTTCGTGCAAAACTGTAATCTACGTTATGAATCATACTACTTTTGTTATTACCTTGTTTTGACCTAATCTCATACCACTTTATATTATACCTACGCTGATAATGTTATCAGGCCCTATCATTCCAAAGGTTGGGTAAGTTATTACCAAAAAATATTAACAAAAACTGAAGATAATTTACAAATGGCGCAAAGAAAATGAATCGTACTGAATCGTACAATCGGACAAATCAGATGACCCTATCACACACCACATAAAGTATCAATGTTTCCATGTTCACAAGAGATGATTTGTAATCTCTGCCTACCCCTATGGGAAACAGGCATCATAGTTCTTTAGACATATTATGTCTAAAGAACTCATCATTTTCCTGCCCTTATCCCACTAGGTGGGGTCGGCACACCAGGTTTCCCTCTTCCATTTTCTTCTATCACTCGTCATCTCCGCACTCACTTCTTTCACACGCATATCCTCTTTCACACAATCCATCCATCTTTTCCTTGGCCTTCCTCTAGCAGTATATCCATCCACATTCATATTCATCACTCGCCTTGTAATGACTTACTTCTCTCCGCATAACATGCCCATACCACGCTAGCCTATTACTCCTTATCTTCTCTGTCACTGGCGCTACTTTCAAACTTCCTCTGATGTACTCATTCCGTATCCTATCCATTCTAGTAACTCCACACATCCATCTCAGCATTCGCATCTCCGTAGCATGCATGTATTATAAGAGTATACTGGTTATTTTGGTCATTAGATACGGTCATGTAAAAGATGCATAATAAGCAAAGTTTTGTCAAAAAATATCTATTTGTCATGTATAAGTTTGTGTAAAGAGGTTATATTCCGTTGGTAGATTGGTTTGTCACAATCGCCTTCACAAACAAGTAAACTATGAACAGAGCAAATAACTGTCACTGACAATCTTACTGGCCAGTATGTTGTTCTTTTGGTTGGAATCAAATTAAAAAGAAAAAAATAATTATGAATGATTGGGTGGTATTAAAAAATATGGCGACAAGAAAGATTTTGGGAAGCGCCCGCTTGAGATGTTCAAAATGTTTGCAAATTGAAATAAATTAAGAAATCAGTTAAAATTACGGTTTGAGATCTCAAACTGTCCCATGACAAAAAGTAACGGCCACGCCAGAGTAGTGGGTGGAGACCCTAAAACTTCTTGACGGTCAGTATGAAAATTAAGTTTTTATGTGTACATAACAACAATAGTACGTTACATCATTTTATCGGTCTGTTTGACTGTCTGACCTCGGGGACAGATGTTATGCGTATATTTTGTAATGTTAGTACAGACATTCCTACATGCCTAGTGGGTACCCAATTACTCAGAGATGACACTATACTTTAAGAGCTGTAGGAAACAGTGAAAAGAAACAATACGAGAAAAATCACTTTACAACTACCTTAGGTTTGGCGATCATCATCATCATCTTCCTACCCTGATCCCACTCTATGTGGGGTCGGCACAGCATGTTCCTTGGATCATGCTGTAAGAGTTTAGGCTAAGGTGTTTTATGACCGGCCGCCTGCCTGACGTCAACCCTCCAATCCCCTAGTCGGCTTTTATGACATGCTCGGGGAGAGAAGCAGCTGGACGAATTCTATGTTTTTTTTTACTCCCAGTGCAGCATCAAAATGAAGTTTTTTTTCAGTAAAATTTTCTATCTATGGTATTTAAGGTATTTTTCCTTCGTGTGGCATAGCCGTGGGACGCCCTGTATGTAGGTTCGAATCCCGCTGGTTCTATAACATTGTCACATTTTACATTTAAGCTTAGATTTTGGTATAAGGAATGTTTTCATCAAGGACTTTTTTTTTACTTTTTTAAAGGGGAATTCTTTAAACACTAACATTTTAGATGTTTATCACCTGTCACCATGGTTCACCATATCCAACTTGGCACATTGAATCAGGAGTGGCTGCAAGTTTTCTTATGATTACTTGTGGCTCTGCTCAACCCGTTAGGCATTATGAGCGTGATAATATGTATGTATGATTAGATGCTGTTAATTGTCATTGGAAGGTTCTGAGTGCGGCGTTGAATCCTAATTTGTCTTAAATTCTAGTAATTCACAAGACGTATATCGTACGTGCGTTAATTTGACCTGAATTTAGGTATTTTTATCTGTTGACCTTACGCAACCTGCGCACGCGCTGGGGAAAATGATTAAGCATCTCGTTACATCATCATCATCAGTGCAAGGAAGGAGCCTTTAAGGCGCACTTTAAATACTTTCACCACACTGGTTTGAAAGAACTCTTAAGTAAGTTAGTTCGTATGATTTAGTGGCCGACTCTTCTGACGTTTTTATCGCCCAAATAGATGGTCTATAATATAGGCCATTTCCTCCTCCTTGCGTCGTTTCCCCAATACTGGGGGCCGTGACCCATCACGGAATCAACTTTGCTCGCACGATGTTGCGCCATTTGCTCCGGCTTTCAGCGACATGCACTGCTTCTGACATGTTGATGTCGAGGGTATTTCGGATCTGATCTGATGCGGATAGGTATATATGGGCGATAAAAACTCAGTCAGAAGAGTATCCTACGGGATAGTATCCTCTCCAATATATAGACTCTATATATTGTAGAGGATACTATCCCTTAGTCGACTTTTACACATGCTCGGGGAGAGAAGCAGTTGGACGTATTCTATTTTTTCTTTACTCCCAGTCCAGCAGATAAGTAATAGGCCAATTTATTATTAAGGAATTCCCGTTGCCTACAACCTTGTGACGTCACCCCAGATGCATCATATTAACTGCATTGGGTGCAGTCTCATGATGGAGTGCTCATTGGATCGTATAAATCACTGATTGCTTTGCAGATAACCAAACGAATTTCAACCTTATTCTCTACTACATACAGTCGAATTTCCCAGCTAGTGATCTCTAAGCCATGGGATTTGAGATTAGATTGGAATTTAAACTGTATTTGGTGGAAATAAAGATGGGTTTTGATTGGAAGGTGTGGTTCCGTTACTTCCGTTACGATAAAACGGATAATGAACTTTAAAAATAGATAATCGTTTTATAGAGCAAACTGTGGATTAGTGGTTGATTCGTGGTCATAAGTTTGAAGCTCTGAATTAAGAGTATTATGAAGAACACGAAAGGTTCCGTACCCATTCTTATGCTAATAAATAGTTTTAGTAACTAGATCTACGGATTCCTAATCAAGGTATTGATTACACATCCATTGCAATACAAGGATTTTATTGCCTTTTAATGAGGAGTGATAGCATCAATACTGATAAGTGCAAGTTTCTTAAGAAACGGTTGCCGCCATCTCAAAAACAGATTCAATACTGAACATAGATAACATTATAATTTTTCTTCCGGGTCTGGGTGTTGTGGTACCATGGTACTCGTAGTTTCTGATACCCACGACACAGGGTCCTAATCCTAGTGTGGGGTCAAAACTATGAGTATCTATATTATTTAAGAGCTAGGTCTTGTCGGTGTGATGAAGAAGTTTCCTCCATTTTTCCCTCTCCAATGCGGTTTCTTTTACTTCTTTATACGACATGACAGCGACTTTCTCCTTTATCTGGCTGATATAACAAATCCTTGGTCTTCCTCTTCCTCGCTTTCCTTCTACCTTTCCTTCTATGATCGTCTTTATGAAGCTGTCATGTCGTATATTAAAGATAAAGGTCCTTTAAGGTAAAGGTTGCTAAGAACAAACCCTTCAAATAAAAAGAATAAAAAAAAACGGGACGCTGTAGTGCCTGGGACGAATTAAGATGGAGTAGGCTTGCCCAGCACCTATTCGTATCCGTCATGGCTGTAAGCACTTGTTAGAAACTTAGGTTACGACATGCCTAGGACATCACGTAACGTGCAAAAATATAGGTTGTACAATACAGGATGACCTAGAATACTATGCACCCTAGAAATACTTAGGCCGTGATGTCAACTTGAAGTCATTTGAAGATCATATTGATAGATTTTGTTTATGTAACTTTACTGTTTTATGTATTTTCTTTGTACTTAAATTGTATTAAAACTAATTTTAGTCATTTTCATTGTAAGAAATTTAACGCTCCGTGGTCTTGGAGGTGGGCGTTGATAGTTGCAACATAGTTTTTAACTACTGCAGCTGTCATCGTGTACTAATTATGTTATTTTATGAGCCCGTGTATATTTTGTTCCAAAATAAACTATTTGTATTTTGTATTGTACTTTTATAGGTGTGGCCACGTGGTCCGATAGCTTCGAAGTAAGCGTTTTTCCAACGGATGCAATCAGTTAGACTACAAGTTTTTTTTTTAAAGTTGATGCGATCAGTCGGTCTATGTGAAGTTTTTCCTCACATCCTTAGCCAACGACATATCTGTATGAATAATAAATAATTCTTGTTGCTATTCTGTTTTTTTTGTTCTGAATTTAAATTCCGTAATATTATTGAATTTAATATACTGCTAGAGGAAGGCCAAGGAAATGATGGATGGATTGTGTGATGGATCTGCTTAAATATGAACCACTACAATATTGTGGACCCCTACATTATTTACACCTCAGAGACCTTCATATGTTATTTTCGTTGATGTGGACCCCTTGCAGGTCATCGTTGACCCCTGGGGGTCAATGTGGACCACCTTGTGTATCAATGACCTACACAGACTAGGAAGTGAAGTTATACAACACGTTTCTCCGAAACGTGTAAATGGTGTGAAGCTTTTAATAAAACTATTGTAGGTACCTCTTATTAGGAAAAATATTTCCTACTCAATGATATAAATAAACTTATTTTTCTTTATATTTGTAGTATAATTTTATTGTGAACTAGCTGACCCCGCGAACTTCGTATCGCCTTAAAATTAATAATTCAAGTGCTTGTAATTTAATATGAACTTTATACCATAGCAATAAAGCTCAAATTGACTACGTTTTAGTTACAAATCATTTGTATGGGAAAAAGAAAAGGGCTATTTTTAGGGTTTTTCCAGCAATAATTCTAATTTTTCTCGCCGTAAAAACCATCCTTGAACTTCAACGAACATTTTAAAAAAAGATTTGGCCAAATTGGTCCAGGCGTTGTTGAGTTATGCGCTTACCAACACATTTTGCGATTCATTTTTATACTATACTAGCTGCCGCCCGCGGCTTCGCTCACATGGTACCCGGATAAAAAATAGACTATATGTTAATCCAGTACATGTACTATGTATATTCCAAGTTTCATTCAAATCCATTCCGCAGATTAGGCGTGAAAGAGTAACAAACATACATACATCCATACATACAAACTTTAAAGTTTATAATATTAGTAGGATGTACATGCCTGCGAACACTTTTTACCTGATATTATCGCAACAATTTTTTTAGACGCTAATGAATGTAATTTGACATTGACAGTTCCTTTTCCATATGTTTTGTATCATCTATTACTAATCTGTGGTATCATCGCTGTCATAATATGTCAAAATAAAAGTATTCTTTTTTTCATGAAAAACATGCCAAAAATAAAGAATTTACAGGTAATTAGGCCATCAACTAAATGAGAAAAATTGGCTCTTTAATTTGATATAGGTTATGTGCAGTTTTAGACCAAAAATTGATTCCAGGTTTTTATCCCTTTTCACCCCTTTAGAGGTTGAATTTTGAAAAATCCCTTCTTAGTACACCCCTACGTACCAAGGTTTACCTACACTGAAAATTTTAAGTCTCTACGTCCAGCGGTTTAGGCTGTGCGTTGTCTGTCAGTCAGTCAGTCAGGACAAAGATTCTTATAATATAAGATAGACTTCGCGCACGACCGCTGCGTAGGGAGCCGACCTCGCGACTGAGCCGCGCGGGTACCTTACTCATAGATCTAAACTCCCCTCCCGCACGCGCACCCCCGCCTTGGTGACGCCCACTTCGCAACGGGCCGTGCAGCAGAAATCGTAATATTTTAATTTCGCCATAACTTCAAAACCAAACGTCCAATTTTAATCATTCAAAGACCAAATATTATCTCCATAAACTGTTCTTAGTGATGAAATCATTTATTTTGATAAGGATTAATAGCATGAGTAAAATAAACGCGTTTAAATGTAGTCCAAAAAAAATTCAAGATTTTTAAATAAAAAAATGGTTGCTGTGCCTCACTCGACATAGATGGGTATAGTGTGTCGCGGACTTTTTTGTAGATATTTATAAGATCTACAATTAATTAGAACATTTTATGGTTCTATCTTTTATAGTTTAGGCAGCGTACGCAAAATAAGTAACTTTTCTGGTTGATTTTTTACACCTTGTGTCCGAAAAACCCAAATATCTTACGGAACCCTATTTTTTTCCAAAATAAAATATAGCCTATGTTACTCGTGGATAATGTAGCTTTCGAATGGTGAAAGAATTTTTAAAATCGGTCCAGTAGTTTTTGAGCCTATTCAGTACAAACAAACAAACATACAAACAAAGTTTTCCTCTTTATAATATTAGTGTTGTCCGAAAAACCCAAATATCTTATGGAACCCTATTTTTTTCCAAAATAAAATATAGCCTATGTTACTCGTGGATAATGTAGCTTTCGAATGGTGAAAGAATTTTTAAAATTGGTCCAGTAGTTTTTGAGCCTATTCAGTACAAACAAACAAACATACAAACAAAGTTTTCCTCTTTATAATATTAGTGTAGATAACATAACTTATGGTTTACGATTGGCAGTAACGGCCCATAATTGGTTAATTATGTAATGATTTATTCAAATTGAAAATCTAAGTAATGCGCAGGTATCATCTTAAAGTCATATTTTTTAATTATTTATCTTGTCGTTTCAACTACATATAAAATATTATCTCAATTTGTCAAAAAAAAAAAACAGAAATGACAAGTGATCTCAACTAACGGACGATGGCGGAATATTATCTGCACGAACCGAGCCTTTGGATTCTTTCACCACACTGGTTCGAACAAGTGACACGACTAATAGTTAGTAGTTGTATATAGAAATCGGCCAATTTTATGCTTTAAAGACAGCGTGAAACGCGACATTTAAAATCCATCATTCTGACTGGGAGAGTCAGGCTAAAAATCGCGACGCCTGGAGAAAAACCTGGGCAAGAGGGTGTCGTCTCTCACGATAAGGCCTGACTCGAGCATTGCATACAAGAGGGCTAAACCGAATTCCGAATTCCCTGTAACATCCTCAGGGTCCTTTATATGTGGAAAGTGTGGTCGAGGCCGCCACACAAGAGGCCTATACGGGATAGGCCTCTTTAGCCATGAACGAAAATGTTCTAGTTCAACTTCAGCTGTACTGTAAATTTGATGCCACCTAAATCATCTTTAATAGATGTAAAAGGCCAATGATAATGATAGAAACTGGCATAAGTCTAGACAGCTATTGTGGTGCACTTTGGCCTCGGGTTACAAACGAGAAGGTCAAAAGTAAAGTCAATACAACTCACTTTGGAGAAAGCATCTTGTTTAGCTTTCTCAGCTTACTTATTGGTTGCTAGAAAATAAATTAAACTCTGTTATATACTTGATATTTCTTTTGTAATTCCCCTGTCATCAATACAATTAGAAAATTTTAATTTTAATGCAATAATAAAGCATATAGTTAAAGCATATTTTTATAAAACGATTTACGGAATCTATAATGTTTCATAAGCTATTTCATAACTATGTAAAAATATCTCAATAAAGTTAAGTCATCGAATAAATGAATACAATAACAATTCAAAATGTCGTAAATAACTTAAAATAGGCATAAACAGGTAATCTATATCGATGAATTATAATATAATAAAAATACATACATAAAATTACGCCGGGGTAGGCAGAGATCACGGATCTCCAGTTGCTACGATCCTGACATACTTCTTTCGCTTCATCCACTCACATTACATTCTTTATGCATGCTCGTCGATCTAAGATACTCTTGACCTGACCTTTTTCCAAAACATCGCGGATTTGGTCCAGGTACGTGCGCCGAGGTCTTCCCCTTCCAACGGTACCATTCACACTCGCCTCAACTCACAGACTCACTCGTCTCGCCACTAAAAATACTTTTCCTTTTCACCTAACTTCAAATAGGAGGTATCAAATCTTCGGTTATGATATGTAATGCTAGCAAAACTACAATCTTAAATCTAATAAATACATTCAAATGTTTATGGCGCAAAGTTCAACCCAAACGACAATTTCTCAAATTCATAACGTCCTTTAGTAACTATTGCATCTTCACTTCACATTATTTCAACTTGGACCTACTTTAAGGATCTCAAATACATGTACACAGATTATACTAAAATCACACATAGTGTGTGTTGTATTAATTGAGCAAAATTCTCCCGAATTCTCATCGTAAAACCTTTCGGTATGGTAATTTTCCAATTCATCGTGTGATTTGTTCATTGGAAAGCGAATACTAGAATGAGTACTGGCACAGCTATAACACAGAATAGATAAACGGAGGTCCGGGGTTCACATTCAGAGATGATGACGAATTGCTCGTTCCAGAGTGAATCGTTGTTTCGAAGTGGGACTTCTAGAACAACCTGAGGACAAAAGTAATTCATTAGTATAAGAAATTAAATCATTACGATTATAATCACTTGCTAGCAGCGAGATGTAGTTAAGATCGTGGGGTGTATATAAATAATAAATAAATAAATATTTGTGATGAGTAATAAAATGCAGTGGCAGACTTTAATTTCGATCTTTTAAAATTATTTATCCAAATCCTGTGTTGATTGATACATCCAATGATGCGGAATGAGTAACATCAGCCAGTTTTGCTTCATTAGTAAAGTTATAAGTTATGTCATAATTGATAACTAGTTTCTACTTTAATTAAAAAATATTTCGGACAACTTAAGATGTATTAAGAATGGAACTTAAGATTGGTTTAGCAATATAATGAGGCAGTTAACAAAAACATCAAAGTACATAGAGTAAAAGTGAAGTGTATTAAATAAAAGGTACATGTACGATGGTACAGAACCCTTTGTTTGCGAATTCGATTCGCACTTGATCGGTTTTTTAGTTACAGTGACTTCTTAATGATATCGCAGTGTACAAATAATTTGATCATCCTTGTGATGTTCGTTTGAAGTGTGTATCGTTTTTATTGGTCTTGCTCGTTGGCGCCTGAATGAGACCTTGGAGCTAAAAAAATATGCAGTCTCTTCGCCTTGAAGCTGGCAAATGTTTGCCGTCTCTTATATCATTTGATTGACAGATCAAAGACCTAAATGAGCTTTAATTAAACTCGATTGTTTTATGTTTTATTACATCCAGTTACGGTATAAAGAATTCTAATAGGTAAGTTTCCTATAGTATAATTTCAAATTTACTACTACTAACTAATTCTCTGATGGACAGGGAGTAAAAAAAAACATAGAATTAGCTGCTTTTCTCTCCGAGCATGTCGTAAAGTCGACTAAGGGGTAGTATCCTCCCCAACATGATAGACCATCTGTATGGGCGATGGACTGATCACCGGTCACCATGGTTTACCGTATCCACCTCATGTTAATTCATAAGTGGTGCCCGCCAACAAAGTCCAAGATAATATCTATTTTGTAATGGAAAAAGTTACTTTAAAAATATTCAAATTCAATAAAAAAATGAAATTGTATGTATGTATATCACGCCCATATCCCTAATGGGGTGGGCAGAGCAATAAGTAGTCATAAGAAAACTTGCAGCCACTCCTGAATCAAAGTCCCATGATACTCGATTCCGATATTGTACTAACGGATGAAGTATTTATTCAATACCATAGCAACGGTCAACAAATCTATTTAGATAACAGCATCGCTGGTAATGAACGATCTGTGGTACGTTAGTAGAATACTGAAACCCGGCAGGATGTAGCACGTGACCGGAAGTAACCGCGCCGGCACAAAAAAGCAAGCAAAGTGCTGTATAGGTTGCTTTTAAAATTGTACGCTTTGCTTATTCGTGCCGGGAATTGAAAGAAGAGAACATGCTGTTGCGACCCCCACATAAAGTGGGATAAGGGCAGGCAGATGATGATGATGAGTGCCGGAGCTAGTAAACGAAGGATAAGGGTTCAGTTATTGGACAGGGTTAGTGGACGGAGAGCTTTGCAGATGAAGTATTTGGTGATAGTCGAGTAATGTAAATGACACCGTGAAATTGTAAATATTCGGAACCTAAAAAGTTCGAGAACATGTGCCAAGTGCACGGAAGGAGATATTGAGGAGCACTTTAACTCATTAGTGACGGCCTCGATGGCGTGGCGGGTGATTGCTCGGTAGAGACGCAAGAGGCGCGGGTTCGATTACCGCTGCGAATATTTCTTCCAGGTCTTGGTGTTCTGGTACCATGGTACTCGTAGTTTCTGATACCCACGACACACGGAATCCTAGTGTGGGGTCAGGACTATGTATGTGACTGTTGGGTCTTATTTATTTAGTACCTTCTGACTTGAGAAGATGTCCAGTGGAAGTTCACAGCGGTCTGTGCTGTTGGTGCACTCCCTCAGCTTGGTCCGCGCCACGTCGTACCTCGTCTTCTGCAGGTCGAACCTCGCCCGGATGAAGTTCCTCTGAACCTCATTCTCAGAGTTGAACACGAAGAAGTAGTAGCCATTTGCTGGAACTCTGGAAAAAGAAGGAATGGTTATTAGACAGATGATTTTGATGGCGTGGCGGGCGAGTGTCCCGCTGAGATGGAAAGGTGTTCGGTTCTCACCGCAGGAGAAATTTTTACAATAAATATTTGAGGACATATCACACAGAACCATCTTGCCCCAAACTAAGCAAAGCTTGTACCACCAGCATCACCGTTTCAGAGTATTGGTAAAGCACACATCAATTTTTCACAGAAAAATCCATTGGTACACGACCGGATTTGAACTCACCACCTTAGGATCGGAAGGCGGGGTAGCTACCAACTAGACCACCGGTGTTTTCAAGTGAAGATACTAACCCTTCTGGTTTACAGACCTGTATGTCAAAGCGTTGGCCCTTGCAGCAGCAAAACTCTCATCTTCCGACGCGTCAGCTCGACATCCACCGTGCGGTGTCAGCGGGAGATTCAGGATCAGTCCATCGCACTCCAGCAAGGCCTCCTCGCTGCTGGAGAATGACGACCAGAACTCAGAGTTGGACATGTCGAGGGCGGTGGTTTCATTAACAGTGGAGTGGTGCTCCGCGTAACCGTCTGGTTCTAGACCCTGGGGAAATGCTTCTCTTTAGAGATGTTTGATGGTAAATTTGGCAGGTAAGGAATACGATGCGGGGATCTCACTGAGGCTTCTTCTTTAAAGATACTTATTCAGTTTTTTAATACCTCATAAATATGGATAAACGTTCCTTAAACGTGACCTGTATTTTCCACAGAAACAGGTTTAAATGCAACGTAGATTTAAGACGTGTCCAAATGATCCCCGTGATTTTAGGGAATAAACTTTTTAACTTTGACTTTGTAATTAAGTACTGTAAATACTATTATGAAAAAAAAGCAACCCGACGCGTATTTTTCGTTATTACGATGACAACTTTAATTTTTACCCAACTTTTCCGATTGTCTAATATATCGTGCATTTACTTAAAGAGAGTATTTGAAGCTATGATTAGCAGCAAAAAGTTGCAGGCTTGGACGAATAGTTTATTCTTCCAAGGTTGCAGGTCATATAACTTTTTGTCCCATCACGAAAATTGAACCCACGCCGCCGAGGTCATAGCTTACTTCTTCAGCCGCATAGTCCCTCGCCTCGTCATCTTCATTCAGCTGTTTTTGCAGTTCAATCTGACCCAGCATCAGCTCTCTCTTGGCTCTGGCCTCCTGCATGGAGTCTCGTCTTTTCTCTGAAAGGGGAGTTTTCTCTTATGCCATTGAAATCTGTTCTGACACGTACATAAAGTAAAATCTTAGTTATAATAAGGGGCTACGAGGGAACATTGGGAATAAATTGCATACATAGACTACTAAGTTCATAATCCTCGTTTTGCGGAGTCGGATAATAGAAAAAACAACTGATGAACGTTTTCATGGTTTGTTTTAAGAATGTGCCATAGTCGCGTGCACTAGTCAAAACAGTTACACAATAAACCATCAAGATAGTTTGTTAAAGATGGACTCACGTTGTCTCTTTGACTTGGTCTTCTCCTCATCGATGGCTTCCACTAGCAAATTCCTCAGTCTATCTAGCTCCTCACTGCTGCCCTGCACTGATGCCATGATATCGGACTTTGTGGGTTCCTGCAAAGGTTTTCACTGTTACGTTAAATTATCTCCTAAATTAATATAAACGCTACGTTTTTCTAACCCTGCTCATTTAAATTTCACAGATAAATAATTAGTATATCCGTTCGTACACTTGACACAATGCCCTCATATTTTTATGTTTTACTACTACATGCCATGATGTTTTCTTTCAGCTTTTGAGAGAATCTTGAAAAAAAGTGTAATTCTTGTAGGCACAATAAAGGCACATTATTATTAGAACTGGTCCGAGAACCAGAGACACAAGTAGTTATTACCTGTTCGCTATACTCCACGCCCATGGTCTCATGCAGTCGGGATAACACCCTTTTCCCGCGGTCTCCCAGCGCCTGCAGCCTCTTCAGTACATCCTCGAACACCTCCCGGGAATTTGGCTCTGGAGTGATGGTCTGAAAGATACGGGCCCGGATATTGAGATGTCAGTAATTGTTTCATATAGGTGCCCTTATTAAGAGGCCACCTTACTCAGTAATTGGTAATTACAAGAAAACTATCGAATTAATAACAAAACTGGTTTCAACAACTAAAGAAATAGTTATTACCTACTTATCAAAGTAAAAATCACCTGAAAATATGGTACGGTTCCCAAGATCTAGATCAAAACATACGCGATGGATTTTCAAGTTTTTTTGGAGGTTTGTCATGATTTGTTCGGGGATTCATTTTTTGTGCCCTAGCTCTACTGCTGGGCACATCTCCATGATGTATACTGCTAGTGTCTTTAGTATAGCGTTTGGATATCATAGTGTTTGCGACATTTTTGTGTTGCAAGGCTGTTTTTGAATTTATTAATTACCTAATCTATACTAATATTATAAAGCTGCAGAGTTTGTTTGTTTGTTTGTTTGTTTGTTTGTTTGTTTGAACGCGCTAATCTCTGGAACTACTGGTCCGATTTGAATGATTCTTTCAGTGTTGGGTAGTCCATTTATCGAGGAAGGCTATAGGCTATGTTTTATTTTTTTCAAAATTAGGGATCCGTAATAAAATTGCTATTTTGTAACACAAGGTGTAAAATCGAAAACCTATTTTTGCGTGCGCTGCAAAAACTATTGACAATAAAACAAAATGATGTACTACGGGTTTGTAGATCCCATTAAGACCTACAAAAAAGTCCGCGAGAACATATATCTAGCTATCATGGTTTAATCACAATAACCGATTTTGTGTTCAAAATAATTATTAAATCGTCTGAAGAAAAAAAACTACGTTAAATATGTATCGTAATATTAATCTTTATCGAAATTAAGCATTATGTTATCAAGAGTATTTATGTAGAAGTAAAATACTTTTTGTTTCATCTCAATCGGATATTTCGTTTAAAAGTTATCACGTGTGTAAGATGTTAAGAGTTGGTACCTATTAATGAGTTATGGGCCATAGAGTTTTTTATCAACATAAAATCCTGTAATAATCTTTTTGAAATATATTTGTTGATGATTGTAAGTATAAGATCTTTGAAGAGTATAATAAATACATTTCTAAAATAACTCTGCTAAGGAAATCCACACGCGCTTGATGCAAGCAAGACGAGACGCTGGCGGCGCGGCGGCGGGCGAGACGAGGAAGCCGCGCTTGCTGGCCGCCTGTGAGAAAAACGCGGGTGAAACCGCGGAGCACAGCTAGTCCTGAAATATTACCCGGACGGGACTAGGACACAATCCCAAGGCTGTGCTAGAAACTGCTAGAAATTGGTTAATAAATATCGTCATGGTTATTATCTCGCAAATGCGCAGGGAGCAGTTTGAGTTATATGGTTCATCTTTATTATTATGATCACACGATAACGATAAACAAATTAAATAAACTGACTAAATTATGTAGATGTAGTAAAGTTTTATTGCATTATTTGTGTCACCTTCACCTTTAATACTTATACCATTAAAAAATTTAAGATAAATTTGAAAAACTGATAAAAACCAAGGGCTTTCTATTACTAAATGATTTATACAGTGTCAAGAGGCAACTTTTGCCTACACTAACGGGACGCTGTACAAATTAAAAACTGATAACTTACTTACCAAAGTAGTGTAATCCGTTTCTACTTCTTTAAGCCCAAATACATGTTTACTTTGTGTATCTTTTTCATCAATTCTGTTATCTTTATCTTCTGTTTTGTATGATTGTTTAGTTTCTATACTATTTTCTTCATTTCTGTGGGTTGTTCTTTCAATACTATTATGAATCATATCTTTAATAGTCGCTTTAGTATCTACTGCTATAGTTGCATGGTTTTCTTCGTTTGGTGCAGTGGTAACTATAGGTTTATCTGTCTGTACTGGTACTTTGATTACTGATTTGTTGACGTCTTCTTTTGTCACCACATCACTGTTGTTGCCATCAATATCTTCAAATAAAGAAATAGAAAATGGTTTTCAGGAATGGAAAATTTTTATATTCCTCACTACCAATAAAGAATGTCTTAGGTTAAATTGTAATTGTTGAATAAATATAACCAGATCATTAGAATTCTCATTGCTTCTCTCCCCGAGCATGTTGTAAAAGTCGACTGAGGGATATCCTTCGACATGATGAGATACAATAAGCAAGTATTCCCAAGGAGGGGTGACGTCAGGCAGGCGGCCGGTCATAAAACACCTTAGCCAAAACTCTTACAGCATGATCCAAAGTTCATGCTGTGCCGAGCCCACCATAGAATGGGATACGGGCAGGAAGATAATGATGATGATGATTAGAATTCTCATTAGAGAGATTTTCAAAAGTCAGTACCTTTAAATGAGAGCCATCTCCTCTCATCCTTATCAACATTTGCGTCTCTGTGCCGATGCAGAGCGGGCAGCTGCATCAGATGCGATGGCGGGTGGTAGAATTTTAGCTGTTCATCCTTGGCTGCTTGCCGGATGGCGTGGAGGTGTTCCAGGATCTCACGGAGCTCCTGAAATAATTATGGTCTGGGTTTTGGTACCATGTCTTTTGTAGTTTATGTATGATGCCCACAGACATAGGGAATTCTAGTGTGGGGTTAGAACCATGTATGTATAAAATATATTTTCTAATACGTAGCATTGTATTAGTTGAGGTATCTATAGATCTCAGTTTTTTCGAAGTCTTCCGAGTTTTTTTGGAAAATTTTACGAGAAACAAAATGAGTCCGTTTGTATTTTCGTTGCCCTGAAGTGTTAGTTTCCACTTACTCTATTAACGCTAACTTCTATTTATATGGACAAAAATCAACACCCGGAGTGTTGTGTGTGTCAATGAAAGGCATTTACAATGGTGAAGAGCATCTTACCGTAGGATCATGATCAGTGACATCAAGATTAGGGACTGTCTCTGATGACGTCACGTTCCCGACGGTTTTAGGATCGTGAAAACTGACTCCTGCTCTCTGCCGTCTCATAGTTTCTGAGAAAAAAAAATGTTATGTAGAAAATATCGAACCGGTGGGATTAGAACTCCTTCCACTCGTCTCCACTTTATCGGAAATACTCTGTCACACTGATTCTGATAACATACCTAATAATATGGACAGGTTTTCCAAAAACGAATATGTAATAAAAAAAAACAGTTCTAAAATCGACAAGTGGCGCCATCTTGTATCTGTAAGGTTTTCCACTGTAACGAATCAATTCGTTTCAATACACAAACTAATTGTAATTTGATGAACTCAATTGTGACGTTACAATTGAAAAATTCTATACAGTTGGTTAACAACTGGTTGAAGAGGACATTATCGCGCAAATAGCGAAACCATGCTTTGTCTATGGGGTAAGGGGAAAAACTAGGTATACGTAAAAGTATATTATGTGGTTTTGAAGAAATTTGTTGAATAAACAAACTATGATAACCCTTGAACTTTGACTCCAGTCATTAATTATTATAAAATACACACTGATACACACATTTCTGACTGACAATATTGGTCGAGCAAAGAGAGCGAAGATATTTGCGTTCATCCCAAAACTTTTCCATCTTTGACTTTAATCAACATTACTAATTCTACACTAAACTAATTTATAATGTATGTTAAGTTATATCATTATATACTTAAGTAATTATTTGCTAAGTAGGTTATCACTATTGCTATTTATCTATGTTATCATTTCGAGATGAATGAGCCTGTACAATAAACGATTAGCCTCAAATAATTTTGAAATTTTCCGTTGCACTGATAACATTTTATTGTACTTACCTCATTATTTTTAGTATATTCATCAATTTTCATCGTTGTCATTTTAATATCAGTCTACCTAAATATGTTTAAGAATTTATTTTCTTTATTGTGTTTATTCGAAAGACAAAATAATTTGTCATTTGTTCAGTCACCTTTTTTTCGAATATGCATTGTGTTGTGTTGTGATGTGCATTGTCAATAGAAATATTATTTTTATATTCTTTGTTTGAATTTGTCTTTAAATTTAAGTATATTATGCTCAGTCAATTTCTTTCAGTAGGTTGTTAAATCTGAAAGTTTTTCTATTTTATTTAAAGCCGTATTAAAACGGTCATATTGGACAGTTTAGAATAGAAATTGGTTCTAATTGATTGCAACCATTCAAATGAATTCTTCTATTTTGCCTTGATTAAGCCACAACCGTATAAACATCTTTAGATTCTCACCATCTTTGGATTTCCTACTATCATTACCTACTACAATAGTTTCAAAGTAGAGGTAAGAAGTTTTACCTGGATCATTAGCCTTTCCATCCACCTTCTTCAACTCCTCAATCTTCTCCATCAGCGTGGTGTTCGTCATCAGCCCCAGATTGTAGGCCTCTATCAGCTCATCCAGCTCCTCCGAAGAGTCATCACCAATGTACGCGCACTCCTGGAGGTGCTTGTAGCCTTTAATCATGATGAGAGAGGCTCCTGGCCATCTGTGGAGATTTACTCATTAATTAGTGGAGACAGTATTATAATTACAATTATAGAAGGATAAACATAGTTATGTTAGAATTATACTTTACTATTATATAATGTCAATTTGAAACGAATTGAAATAAATGAAGAAATCAGTTAAAAATTACGTTTCGAGTTGACATATATTATTACTTTTACGAATTGTGCAAACTAACCTCGTACAAGCAGAAACAGTCACACTGGACCCCTTCAGCAGATAGAAGCCCCAGTATTCTTTCATATCGTCTTCTAACTCCAGCTCCCTGGTCATGGACACCGGCACCAGCTCCAGGCTCATCTCTGGGTGGCCGGGCACCACGAAGGCGTTGAACGTCGCATTTGAACGGACCACTTGGCGCTGCAACCAATTAGAATATAATAGAAAAGAATTTATTATATACATAATCATCACGCCTGTATCCCTAAAGGGGTTGGCAGAGTAAACATTAGAAACTTCTGATTTAGTCCTAAGATGGATATGGTGAACCATGGTGACAGGTGATAAGCCCATCGCCTACTTAGATGGTCCAGCATGTTGGAATGGACACTATCCCTTAGTAGACTTTTACGACATGCTCGGGGAGAGAAGCAGCTGGACGCATTCTATGCTTTTTCTTTACTTCCAGTCCAGCAGAGAAGTAAATAAGTTATTCTGCTACCAAAAATACACAGATACACAAAAGCACAATATTCTAACAATAGAAGGTGGTAACAGAAAAGATCAGCGCACCATTTGTAATGGCAGGGTGAGACAAGCCAATACGCTGGTTTTTCTTGGTCATCATCTCACTATCATAACATAAATAATGCCCTCCCAGATAGATTCTTACATTAGTGACTAAACTATAAGTCCAACTCCCGAATACGCCCGAGTTGAGCACGTCTGTAATCGCGGTTTTTCGACAGCTTTTGATGAAAATCTGTCAAAAACTCGTCACTTGAGAGTCTCAAGTGACGGGTTTTTGACAGATTTTCATTGAGATGCGTTTGAGTATTTGGGGGCTAGAAGAATGTAATTTCCAAGTAACAAGAAATTACTTCTTAAGCTTATGCATATACTTATGGTTGTGGGTTGCACTAAGAAAGGAATTCCCGAAATTCAACTCGGGAAGACGAGTCAAAGCTCTGCATTTATTGTTTTATTTATCGATATATTGAAAACTAGATACTACTATTTTTAAACAAAAGGAAAAACAAAATGTAGGTGAAGGAATTATTAGTTAATATGTAATAGTCTCAAATATTAGTAGGTGAGCCAAGTAGAAAGATAACTAAATCCTTGTACATAAGCAACAAGTATATTTTATATTATCTTGAGCTGTGTCCACTTCTTGATCGAAAATAGGTAAACTATACCTACTCTTGGCAACAAACAATGCACTCTGCTCAAACACATAACAACTTTATGTCCTTTGAAATAGGGTTCAAATTACATGTTTTAGGTGTTTTAAAGCCGACGAACGATAATACTATCAAGAATTTATTATCAACTGTCTGAGTGTTGTATAAATAAGCCTATTCGATAAATAATCGAATAAATAGGTACCTAGGTTATTTAAAAAAAATATTATGTAATACATAGTTGGTAGGTGTACTATGTTTTATTTTGACGCGTGTCGAGCAGAGATAGTAAAAATATTATGTATCTGAGTAGTAGATATCTACTTTGTTATATATTTGTAAAAATATGTTTGTCTACGGATTTCATTGTAATTGCAATAGTAGGATCATTGTGTTGTGTCTTTGTCATTAGCTGAATTCAGAATTAATGGTTGAATTTGCTTCTCTGCTGGACTCCCAAGTAGTCCCAAGTTTTTCTCTCTCCGGGTATGTCGAAAAAGTCGACTAAGAGATAGTATGCTCTTCAACATGATGGACCATCTATATGGGCAATGGTCTGATCATCTGTCTGCCTGTCACCATGTTTCACCATATCCATCAACTTTGAATCAGGAGTGACTGCAAGTTTTCTTATCATTATTTGTGGCTCTATCCACTCCATTGGGGATAAGGGCGTGATAATAATGTATGTATTTGGTTGAATTTATTGGTCATTAAGTAATACTTAAATTTTTAGCAGCAATAAAAAAAACTAGTTTTATATCAGCAATTCACGACCATAACAAACATTAAACGAAAAACTCAAGGTCAGATTTGAAACTAAATATAGAAAATTACAACTTTTAGTATCATAGATTTAGATATAACGTATTTACAAAAGTGGTCAAAACCAAGGTCCTTGAAGTACTCCCCAAGTGAAATCTAAATGCCACGAATATTATTTAATTACGTATTTAAACTTTCCACTAGTTACGACACACCATAGAAAACTTAGTGTCTATCATTGTACGTTGTATCTATTTTTAGGTATTACTAGTCAAGAGCATTGAACAATACACTCAAATGCTTTGCTAAAGTCTAAAACAAATTAACTATACCATTTAATAATGAAATAATGTAAGAAAAAACCGAGTATCGTCAATGTTATGATTTTGTTTCATCAAAATGCCTACTGTTTCCCGTGTTTGTTGATATTCCATGGCAGGTGTTCACTTTTACACCGTAGACAATTTCATCTAGCAATGTGTAGAGCCTATTTTTGATTTTACTTGAGATCTAACTATAGTTAAACTATTAAAATCAGGTACCTCCCAGGAAGGTCACAGAATGCCGCTTGTAAATACTAGCCATAAGTAAACATAAGAAAACCTGCAGTTACTTCAGATTTAAAGTCCTAAGATGGATATGAGTATAGGAGTGATATTATATATATAAAAATGTGCAAACATACACACCTACCTGGCACCATGTTGGTGATATCTTACTGTCTATCAGTCTCATGTCCGTCATACTCATCGGATACATCTGGCCTAGGAACACGCGGTATCTGAAACAAAATCATTATCAAATAAATATTCAATCACTCAAATATCTTACATACCTAATACTGATTATCTATATTGATGACCTCGATGGCTTGGCGGGCGAGTGCTTGGCGGGCGAGTGCTCTGACGCAAGAGGCGCGGGTTCGATTCCCGCTACGGGTGAAATGTTTGTATGTTCTGCAAATATTTCTTCCTGGTCTGGGTGTTGTAACATTATGTGTTCTAAGTATGTATTTACAAAAAAAACTACTTATATAAGTATTCTGTCAGCAATCTGGTGTTCACAGTACAAGCTTTTGCTTAGTTTGGGGCTAAATGGCGTTGTGTTAAATGTCCACAAATATTTATTTTATTTATCTACATCGGATAGTGTAAAGGCCTTAAGTGTGGGTCATCAAACGACCCTTAAACCTAAGTAGTGCTCTTATCTATTACTACCTAGATAATTCGTTGATAAGAATTAATTGTTAGCATTTACGAAGCAATTATCTACTATTTTATAAGAGTTGATGATATTTTATAAAATTATATAAATGTATATTGAATACCTTTGGTCACACTGGTATATGCTGGTAAAACATAAAAAAGTAATAAATAAATAAGTCAACAGCCTCATACAAAGTTCTGATAGTAAGAATACTTGTTGTATCAAAAAACTACATAGTACATAGTATAGTATGTATTATCCATGATCCAAAGATCATGCTGTGCCGACTCCACATAGAGTGGGAGGGCAGGAAGATGATGATGATGATGAAGGTGTCGTAAAAGTTGACTAAGGCATAGGATTCTCTCCAACATGATGATACAATAAGCAAGTATTCCCAAGGAGGGTTGACGTCAGGCAGGTGGCCGGTCATAAAACACCTTAGCCAAAGCTCTTACAGCATGATCCAAACACTTGGACGAATAAACACAGGGATCATGCTGTACTGACCCCGCAATATGCCGTGCCTCAACTCTTGTTTCTGTGAGCGACAACGATTTGATTTCCCGGTCTGTGGACATATTTACCTCATATACAAAGGCACCATGATGAAGAGTGAAGGCAGTACAATGACCAGCGCGACAAGTCTGCAGAGTCTGAGCGGTGCTCGGTAGCACGAGCGGGCTCCGAGGCTGCAGGTCCTGGGCTGGTGCCGCGCCGGGGATCTGAGGGTCGGGAAACCAGCTGGAACCATAAATAACAGAAATGTTATAGTAAAATTAATCTTACTTCTTACTTATATTATAAATGCGAAAGTTTGTTTGGATGTTTGTGCCTTAATCACACAACAAAAGGATCAAAATTAAAACAACAGCTGATAAATATCAAATCCCTAGATCTAGATAAGTTAAGATACTATTTAAGATGTTTTTTATTTGTTGTTAACTAAACTAACTAAAATGTAAAGTGTTTTGGAGGCCATGCCCAAGCCTCCCACAGGGTGTGTCCAAACCTCCCTACCATAGGGAGCATTGGGCACTTTGACTTAATTTCTGAAATTATCTCGCAATGTGAGACTGATTATAATTTTAAGAAAGTTCTTTCTAAAATATCTAGACAAATTGTGTGGTGCAATAGGAATTGGCAATAAATGTTGATTATCTATAAAATCTGATTTTTTATGCATTAAATTGTGAAAAGTGCCCATCCCTCCCCTACTTCCCTTATGTATATTTATTGCTATCCGTAAAGTATGAACGGACTTGGCTGAAACAATTGTACAAAATGACCTAGAATTACATATAATAAAAACAACGTTGTTTTTCTGTAAAAAATAGAGCACTGGTGGTCTAGTAGCGGCCCGCCTTCCGATCCTTACGTTGTGGGTTCAAATCAGGTCGTGCACCAATGGATATTTCAGTTCGAAAAAAATATGTGCGTTATACCAGTACTCTCAAACGGTGAAGGAAAACATCATAAGGAAACCGGCAATATCATAGAAACTAAAAAAATCTAAAACATTGCGTCAAGTGCACGAAAGTAGCTTTTGAGGCGCACTTTATATCCCTTCCCCATAAAAACTATATGCGATTTTAGACAGATAAAAACGTTAATAATGGTAATGAACGATACGTCATTAGTAGAATCATCAGGTACCAAGGTACTTACTCTCCAAAGGCACTAGTTCTTGAGGGTCCATGGTTTAGTGCTGAACATATCACGCGTAGTAGGTACCTACCTATTCTCTAGGTACTTCTAATACATGGAAATGAATGCCACGTGTAGGTACCTAGAACAAATTACAACGCAATTAGTTAATGAGTAATTTACACACTGTTAGTTCAGTTCAGTAATTTTATTATTGAGGTTACCATCGCGTCTAGACCGATTTAGAAAAGGATTTCGGGTGTTTAAAAGAAAGACGGAAAGTGAGACCGCGCAAAATATTGAAATCAAATTACCCGTCAAATCAAATAATTGTTGTTAATGGCAAGAAAACTACAAAAACTATGGCCTGTGCAAACATAAGTAACCAGTTACGTCTGCACCATTGATGGGGCTAATCAATGGTGCAAACGTAACCGCGGCCTTTTACCATCTATAGTAGATGATTTATACAGCGTCAGGAGGCAACTTTTTTCCTTCACAGACGGGACGCTGTAGTGCCCGGGACGAATTAAGACGGAGTAGGCTAGCCCGGCACCTATTCCATCCTCTCAGCTTAGTCGGCCTTGTCCACAGGAAAGACATGGTCAATACGTGCGGAGCTGACTAAGCCGCGGGTTTCCTCACGATGTTTTCCTTCACCGTTTGAGAGTACTGGTATAGCGCACAAAAATTTTTCACACAGAAAAATCCATTGGTACACGACCGGATTTGAACCCACGACCTTAGGATCGGAAGGTGGGGTCACTACCAACTAGACCACCAGTGCTCTCGTAAGAAAACTACAAAGTGAATCAAAAAACCTTTAAAGTGATCCACCCATATTGCCCTAGATAACAAAAAGGATAGACATTAAACATCTAATCGACTGATGATGTACATTCAATGATGATTGATCCAGTTTTTAATAACAGCATCATCATCATCAGATCGCCCACTGCTCGACATCGGCCTTCCTTTGCTTTTGCCAATAATAACTAATACCTATTCGGGAGATATTGAGTATTTTTATTACGCATAAAATATTAAAATAAAAACATTGTTTGAGGTTGTGGCCGCGCACAACATTGTTGACCTCGCTAGTATAATGAACTTTCATCCCTTATTTCACCCCTTTAAGGATTATTTTTTGCAACAAAAAGTGGCCTATATCCTTCCCCGGGATAGAATCTAAATGTATGCCAAATTTTATCAAAATCTATTCGGCAGTTTAGGCGTGAAAAGGTAACGTGACAGACAGACACTTTCTTTCGCCTTTATAACATTAGTATGGATGGATTTACCTAAGTACATTGTAGGTTATTGTGTAATTTTCTAACATTTTATCAGCTGTTATTTATTGAATGTGATATATAATATCTCATCCACTTATGCTATCCTGGTATCTAATGCCCGAACTACAACATCGTGATTTTGTGCGTCAAATAAGCAGTGATGGAAAACATAGGCAACTAGATAATTTTAATGTTTTCCTTCACTAGATACATACATAAAATCACGTCTGTTTCCCATAGGGGTAGGCAGAGATCACGGATCTCCATTTGCTACGATCCTGACATACTTCTTTCGCTTCATTCACTTTCATAACATTCTTCATATATGCTCGTCGGATTTTCCATTACTCGTCGGATTTACTAGATAGACATAACATTTTATTCTTTACTGCATATTTTTTAGGATTTCGTACACGAAGGGTGCCAACGGGATCCTATCACTAATATAATTGCAGCCTCCGTTGTCTGTCCGTCTGTCAGAAGGCTGTATCTCATGAACCGTAATAGGTAGAGTTGAAGTTTTCACAGAATGTGTCTATTGCCTCTATAACAACAAGAGAGCACTGGTAGTCTAGTTGGTAGTGACCCCGCCTTCCGAACATAAGGTCTTGGGTTCAAATCCGGACAGAAATGGATTTTTCTGTGGACAAGGCCGACTAAGCTGAGAGGATGGAATAGGTGCTGGGCAAGCCTACTCCATCTTAATTCGTCCCGGGCACTACAGCGTCCCGTATGTGCAGGTAAAAGTTGCCTCCTGACGCTGTATAAATCATCTACTATAGATAGTAAAAAGGCCTTAGTAGTATAATAAATAATACATACATACACCTCAAACATACCCTCATTCGCAGTTGGGTAAAAAGCACTAATGTTTTGAGAGAAATACAACGTCGTTATGTTAATGAACGATTTGTCATCCTTTAAAATATTGAAACCGGAAATTTAATTAAGTCCAGTAATGCTAATTGGTGATTAGTTAAAAAGTTACATAGTATAACTCAATAGAATTGGTATTGATAAGGCAAGCATTGCTTTGTAATATTTATGTAATAATACTTCATACATAATTTATTTCTCTGCTAGACTGGGTGTAAAGAAAAAACAGCATCAAGCTGCTTCTCTCCCCGAGCATGTTGTAAAAGTCAACTTAGAGATAGTATCCTCCCCAACATGATGGACCATCTATATGGGCGATGGGCTGATCATCTGTCACCATGGTTCACCATATCTATCTTGGGACTTTGAATCTGGAGTGGCTGCAAGATTTCTTGTAGCTCTGACCACCCGGGCGTGATAATATGTATGTATGACATTATCGTTCTAATTATATGTTACTGACCGATGGATCTCTCGTTATAACGATTCGTCGTAGTAATTTATGTAAAAAATAATTCATAGCATCATTTTTCTGAAAACTTGTGTCGTGCTTTAACACATTTTCAACAGATTACGTTGCTATTGTAATGAATACGTCGTTCATTAGTTGAATATTGGAACCTGGCATACTGTCGTCGTATAAGAAACACAACTAAAATAGAAAATGTAACACTAGTAGTAAGAAAGAACAAATGGCGATGGACAGGCCACACTCTAAAAGGCACTGAGAGGTGGAGCAAAAGCATAACATATTGGCAACCTCGAAGTGGAAAAAGGAAATGCGGAAGACCATTTAAAAGGTGGGAAGACGATTTCAAAGCTATCGCGGGGAAGCTATGGCCAAGAACTGCCAGGAAGTGTGGAAAATAAGTGAAAGAAGCTGGAAGAGGCCTATGCCAAACTAGGGCAAACGAATGAAAAAGATAAAGTAGAATTAGTTTTAGATTAAGTTAGTATAAGCAAAACTTTCGTTCGAAATAAAGGCTATTATTATTATTATTATACTGTCGTCGTAGCAATATTATGATTACAAAATAAAATGCAATTGTTCATAATTTTTGTTGCAGATCAGCACTTTAATGAATAGTTGCGTACTATTAATACTAGTTTGATTACAATAAATGTAAATAAATCCTAGAAAGTAAATTCAAAATCTTTCACATATAAATCGTAACTACCCGACTACGGCGAAAAGGAGGGTTATGGTTTTAACCTGTAGATATGTGTTTTATGTTCATCTGTTCCTTCATAACTTCTAAACTACTTATCATAATTTGACAAATAGGGTATCATTGGAAGCGTCTTGATTGTCCGAAAGTTATAGGCTATGTGACGTCGCATTAAACTAAATATGGCGCTCTCTAGAGGACATAAAGTCTTTAAATAAAAAAAAGGTCCCTATATGTAAAATTAATTTCGCGGCAGACCACGGCGAAGATGGAGGGACGAAATTGATGCCTACTTAAAGGACTGGCCCACAGTGGCCCAAAACAGGGATGACTGGAGAGAAGGAAGGGAGGCCTTTGCCCTGCAGTGGGACACTACAGGCTCCTAATAATAATAATAATATATGTAAAATTACTTTTCTCTTTTTAAGAATGTTTTGAGTAGTTATTTTTTGTTTGTTCCTAATTCCTACTAGAAAAATGCAATAAATAATGAATAAATTAAATAATATTATGATAATAAATTATAATGATTAAAGCTAGCTAGATTTATCATTTTATGTAGCTGAGTGTACGTTGAATATCCTACTATATTATAAATGCGAAAGTTTGTGAGGATGTTTGGATGTTTGTGCCTCAATAACGCCTAAACGGCTGAACGGATTTGAATGAAACTTGGAATATATATAGTACATGTGCTGGATTAACATATAGGCTACTTTTTATCAGGGTAACACGCAAACGAAGCCGCGGGCGGCAGCTAGTATATAATAATGCGAATCCAATCAAATCGTAGGGAATGCAGAGAGATTAGGTATTGGGACTAGGTATCACGCTACCGGCACATGAGCGGCATATGGCGCCATTATATACCTATTTGTATACCTACTCGTACTAATGTGTCAATATTGAGTTTCTTCACTCTTCTGTCTTTTGTAACCGACTTCATAAATGGAGGTTTTCTCTTCGGCTGTTATTTTTTACTATTCTTTACGTATGTTTCATGCATACATAATTATTACGCCTGTATCCCTAATGGGGTGGTAACGACATGCTCGGGGAGAGAAGCAGCTGGACCCATTTTATGATTTTTCTTTACTTCCAGTCCAGTCGAGAAGTAGTAGGTATTCTTTGTTGTAGGCAATAAATAAATAAATATTTGTGGACATTTTACACAGTACCATCTAGCCCCAAACTAAGCAAAGCTTGTACTATGGGAACCGATGGCTGATATACTTAATGCTTATCTTTCTTTTGTAAATACATCTTATACTTTTAATACTACGCCACAGAGGCCATCATAACATGACTGGATTTGAACCCACGACCACGGCTACAAGTGCTAATGAACTGAACCAGATATGTCGGTGATGATGATCAAAATAGGATGATAGTAAACAAACAAAACTCACTTTTGTTTAAACTAAAAACTAAACTTCACTCTGTCCATACACACATAAGTAAAAGAACAATTAAACAAAAACAACTGAACAGTAATAGTTCTTTGTTAGACACAGAGATCGCGGAAAACGCTTGAAAATGTGTTATTCACGTTATAAATAGACAATAAAATGTCGGTACGTGGTATTGACCCGACAGCGAGCGAGCTACTGATACCGGCCACATAACAATGCTCATACAAACATACAAACTATTAAGTATTCCGATAACTAGATATGTATGATAATGGACAACGCATATTTTTAAATAGCGAGGTTTTTAATGAGGCTTGGCGATAAAGATTTTGGGCGTGGTAAGATCAGATCATCTCTTCCGAAATCATCTATTTTTGCAATAGAAGTAGGTAATACATAATTTATGATAGTTAGGTACATAATTCAATAATTTAACTGTTTAAAAATTCGTCGATGGAGTAAAAACGTTTATTGTCAATGAGCCAATATTTCAACGAAGAAAACATTTTGTTTGAATTACGATTATGTGGATTCTGTGTAAGATTTTTTTTCTGTTATTTTTTAATCATGGTATAAAATTTTCAAGTTGTTATCGGATGTCATTCAACATTCCAAGAACTTCTATTTTAATTATAAGACCAGGGTTGTTATTGTGTATCGTCGGGAGGACGCGCGTTTGAAGCGCGTTTCATTTGCGTTTGTACGATACGTGTACAATATCCTAATACGCGTTGATAACGCGCAGATGACGCGTTCATAATAAAGCGCGTTGTTAGAATTAAAAAAAACGTAGTGTGCAGAGGCCCTAATACCAATAGGTACCTACTGATCTATCTAAAGGCACTGACATATTGTTTTTATTAGAGATAACAGACAACCGTTATATACAAAGCAAAAATAAACATTTATGTACGTATGATGGTACGGAACCCTTCGTGGGAGAATTCGACTCGTACTCGACTGTTTTTTTTTCTTTTTTTCATAATTCAGCTTATTGACGGCTTCGGTGGCGTGGCGGGCGATTGTTCGGCAGAGACGCAAGAGGCGCGGGTTGGATTCCCGCTGCGCAAGAAATGTTTGCATGTTCTGCAAATATTTCTTCCGGGTCTGGGTGTTGTGGTAGCATGGTACTCGTAGTTTCTGATACCCACGACACAGGGAATCCTGGTGTGGGGTCAGGACTATGTATGTGACTGTTGGGTGTTATTTGTTATTTATTGATATCGATTTTATATTTACAAGCCCGCCGCCGCCGCCCACAGAGCAGTGGATTCATGATGAAGACACCGGACATTAACTGGACTCTCATTAATTGTCTGAATTAAACAATTTTTATTTATTTATTTATTAAGTGCTTGTCTATGGCAACCGAACTAAACTCAGAACAATAAATACAATATGATGATGACAGATTTTACTATAGCTTTGTACGTGATTTGCAAGTCAAACATTTTTATAAACAAACTGAGAATATGAATATTTGGTTTACGTCAACTTTTTAATTTCTACTTCGATGTAATCAGAGTGTGTGAGTGCATGCCTCTGTAACTTTTTTAACTCCGTAACGTTATTTTATTGGAAACTAGCTTTCGCCCGCTTTATTTTTATAATTTGTTGTTACCTATTAGCGTCAATAGAAATTCAAAGCGCTCGTGGCGTAGCTGAAGCGCTCGTGGCGTAGCTTGCTTAGGCGTTCTTGATTGATCGTTAAAGTTAAGCAACGTTATGCGCGGCCACAAATTGGGATGGGTGACCGCAGGTGGCATTACGAGCTGAGCGCTTCCGTGCTTCTGAGGGCACGTTAAACAGTTGGTCTCGGCTTTTATGTCGTTAAGCCACGACGGAGACCTTTAGGCGGCCTAAATACTCCGTCACTAGAGTTGGCCACTAGCTCATACGAACATACATACAATAGAAATACACACTCTGTGAACATTTCAACTCTCTACCTATTACGGTTCATAAGATGCAGCCCGCTGACAGACGGACGGACAGACGGACAGAAGAACGGACAGTGGAGGCTTAGTAATAGGGTCCCGTTGGCACCCTTCGTGTACGGAACCCTGAAATTAGAATACTACAAAATTTGAACTTTGTATTTCCCTTAGCTTCGACCTTTAATAGAAATTAATATCCTATGTTGTAAAAGTACCTAACTTTCATAATGCTACAGCCTTTCACAGCGTTATGACAAAACAGGTGTGAAGTTGTGAATCCTGATAACGAAATCCAAACAATAAATTCGCATTTCGAATTAAATCCCTTTTGCTCCACCTCCTTCATTCCATTGGTCGGTTTCAGCACCCTTTTGACCAATCAGAGAGCGCTGAATCAACCCCCTTTCGAAAATTGTAATGTTTTTTACTCAGTTGCGTGTGATCGGTCGTGCAGTGAACAGTTCCGTATATCGTGCGTGACAAATTGTTTTTATGCCAACTGTAACTGATATAACGGGGAAAAACGGTGAATAACTTATTTAATTTTTATTAAGAACTTTAGGATATGTGAAGAGAATTGATGAAGAAGACTTTTCAGGGTATATTTTGTGGTACCCTATGGCATGTTTTTTAAGTGTATTCATAATAGTCTCATCTTCTGGACTGGGAGTAAAAAAAACATAGAATGCGTCCAGCTGCTTCTCTCCCCGAGCATGTCGTAAAAGTCGACTAAGGGATAGTATCCTTCCTAACATGATTGACCATCTATAATGGGCGATGGGCTGATCACCTGTCACCATGGCTCACCATATCCATCTTGGGACTTTGAATCAGGAGTGGCTGCAAGTTTTCTTATGATTACTTGTGGCTCTGCCAACCCCATTACATTATAGTAGTTTTAGAAAATTTGAACCCACTAACTAGCACAGCCGTTCGCGTTACCTGGATAAAATATAAAAGGTTGCCACCTGTCATTTCTTGATTTAAGGGTTACCAGGATGAAAAATACGCTTCACGTCACGACACGATTAGTAGATATCATAGTATAGGTAGTAGGTACCACGAATATTGTGCACCTCGGCAATTTTGGTTTAGCATATACGAACTAACACGATGATAATGTAGTTATAGAGATCTTACAACAATTATTATTAACACAATAATTATTATGCAGATACTTATTTTCTTAAGGGTTGGTTTAGTTATTATTAGTCGACTATTAGCATTATTAGCACGAAGTTTGCCGAGGCTCACAATATTTGTGGTACTATTTGTACCAAGTCCCATAGTTTGAATTTAGGTTTTTGCGTGAAGGAGTCACGATGACTAAACTTTATTGTTAACTGTTGCAGTTCTAATTATGGCACTTCCTTTGATAACCACATCCTGTGATAGCTTTATTTAGACCGTTTTATTTACTTATTTTTTATTAAAATTTGTGTGTGTTAATATATTTTTCGCACAGAAAAATCCATTGGTACACGACTTGATTTGAACCCACGACCTTAGGATCGGAAGGTGGGGTCACTACCAACTAGACCACCAGTGCTCTCAAGTTGCTACAATGTACCTTTTCCAAAATCGATTGTTTTTACACCAGTGCTGGCCATGGCATCGGACCAGGAGTCCTGCTCTGACGAGGAGCCGGACAGCGAGATGCTGAGCGATGACTTGTGCCTGCCCGACAGCGACGACGACAGCAGAGTTATGAGGAGCGTCCAGGACATCCAGGTTACCTATGTAGAATGAATGAAACGTTTATTTGGCTCTAAGACACACAAAAACCTTAAACTAACTTATATTAAACTAAAAGTGTGGGTGCCAAAAAGGAAAACTTACAACCAAAGCTGATTTTCAGCTGTAACCTTTAAGTAGGATGTGTCTAGGAACTTAGGATTCCGAAATATGGAAAGATTTCTCTGGGCACTATACCATTCAAGCATGCAAAAGTTACTTTATGCTGCTGAAACCATCCCGCTAATATGGTTTTCGCTAGTTTATTTTTAGTCATCAATGGCTTCGTCCCTTAGAGCCTATCAGAAGACATTCCATCCCTCAACTGCCTCCTCCGGCCGCCGCGGAAGCTGTTCACCAACTGCCGCGAGCGCTGGCGCCAGCAGAACGTCTCGGGTGCCTTCGCCGAGCTGCGCCGGCTCGTGCCCACACACCCGCCGGACAAGAAGCTCTCCAAGAACGAGATCCTGAGGATGGCTATCAGGTAATCTTCATTCTTCACTTCCGAGAGGAATCATACCTACTTAAGACAGACACAAAAAGTGTGCGTCATCAAACGCGAAACTACGCGGTTTTGCGATCCTTTACTCGCCAACGGTCTTTTGTTCTTTGTATTCAACTTTCCTATTGTCACTTGAACTTATTTATTTTAAAAGTTATTGATTATTCTACGGATTTCTTCATTTCGGATTCTATCACACAGGAAAACTCCAAGCAATGCCCTCTCTATAGCCAATGAGGCTTACCTACAAAAACAACTGAAGATATTTGTTAAGCTTAGAATCCCAGAATTTCGGTGGCCAGTAGCAGTAACGGTTACATCTAGATCATATCGCTATGGATAAGTCTTTGCAGTGAGTGATCATCCACAATCCATTGCCAAACGTAATCCAAAACACTAAGGCCTAATTTTCCATTAACAAGAGTTACCTTCCAGGTACATCGGTCTACTCTGCGAGATCCTAGAATGGCAGAAGACCAACTTGAACAAAGAGAACTCCGTCAACTTAGCCATAAAATGTGAATCTCCATGCAGTCCTCAAAACAGACGACTTCGTCTAAAACGTCCTTACTTTGAAGACGATGGGCCTCGGTCCAAAATATTCATCGAAAATGACTGCCCTAGGTATGGAAATGAGGAAAATGAGGAGCAGAAACGATGCCAAAGACCAAGGGAATTCATATTTGGGAAAGAACACATGAGGGTTTTAAGAAATCAGTATTATTTCGGGCCGAGATGGAGACAGAGTATTCCGTTACGTAACTTGGGAGATAGAAATGGAAATAACCTCCTGATGATAGCTCCTGATAAGGAGAAGAAGGAGAAAAGTGAGAAGGAAGATAAGTGATTTGGAGGAGGGAATATAAAGCTCAAACATACTGCTGCAGTTCGGAAATCCCGTTCGGTAATATCGCATGAGATTTTGCGATAGTACGTTTTAGACTGTCGCAAAATCGCATTAAGACATTGTTGTTTAGGATCATGGCAGCAGTAATAAGTATATTTTGAATCAAGATTCTCATAGGTTTATCTAAAAGTTTTGATTTCAGCTCCGATTCTGAATGAGAACACCTATAATACCGGTACTGAACCGATATTTTCTAACATCTTTTTTCCGTGGAAGGCAAGGACCTTGAACAAAAGTTCAATCTTTCTGGTCTGGATCTAGCAGTGGTCCATTTGTCCCAATAGCTTTCTGATCGTATTGAATATTGTTTATTAATATCAGCCTGTGTATCTGTTTACCTTCCAATAAACTTCGAGAAAGGAAGATTTTGTGCTGCTTCCATAACCATTTTATGATCGTTTACATTTGTGATCTACATAAGATTAGGTGTATATAACATTTCATTTCTTGTAAATAAATAACACCCAACAGTCACATACATAGTCCTGACCCCACACTAGGATTCCCTGTGTCGTGGGTATCAGAAATAACGAGTACCACGGTACCGCAACACCCCGACCCGGAATAAATATTTACAGAACATCCAAAAATTTCTTCCGCAGCGGGAATCAAACCCGCGCCTCTTGCGTCTCTGCCGAGCAATCGCCCGCCACGCCACTGAGGCCGTCAATTTTATTAAGTTGTTATTATTTTGTTGAAATAATCTTACCATAAGATATAATTACGTTTACTATTTAACGTAGGATTTCTACAAATAGTATGCATTGTATTAATTAAGTACGTAGATAAGAAGACATTTTATGTTAAAGTTCATCCAAATATAAACGAAATCAAAATCGTATTTTCATTTTATATCTCTTTTCCTCCTTTCCTTTATACAACAAACCATCTCTCGTTCCCGAAGGCGTGGCAGCCCCTCCCATCACCACATTTCCATCCCCCATCCCCCCTCTGACCACCTCATTTCCCCCCTTCAACTGAAATGTATTCTGCGTCCGGGTAATTGAATCCAACGTGTGTTTCAGAGATAAGAGAGTTTGGGGAGTAGGTTGTTAACGCAAGGGGATAAAGACTGATTTGTGTTGATGTTTACTGTTTTATTTGTTTGAGCTTCTTTTTAGTTTCATTGATTTTTTTTTTTGGTTTGAAAGTGGAAAGTATCTTTCTAACATAATTTCTTAATTATTTTTAAAGATTAAACTTAGATTTTTAGGGTTCCGTACCAGAAGCGTGCTAACGGGACCTCCGTTTTCCGCCCTAGAGCCTAGAGAGCACTGGTGGTCTAGTTGGTAGTGACCCCGCCTTCCGATCCTAAGGTCGTGGGTTCAAATCCGGTCATGTACTAATGGATTTTTCTGTGTGAAAAATTTATGTGCGCTATACCAGTACTCTCAAAAGGTGAAGGAAAACATCGTGAGGAAACCCGCGGCTTAGTCAGCTCCGCACGTATTGACCATGTCCGCCCGTTTGTCTGTTAGAGGGCTGTATCTCATGAACCGTAATAGGTTAGAAAGTTATAGTTTTCACAGTGTGTATTTCTATTGCCGCTGTAACAACAAAACAATAAAAAAATGGGGTCCCCATACAATAAACATTTATGTACTTACATGATAAGTGTACGGAACTCTTCGTGTGGAAATTCGACTCGCACTTGACTGGTTTTTTACTACAATCGTATCGTATTCACATCTTCGTATCGACCAATTAAATATCACATCGAGAAAAAAAGTTCTCAATAGAACCAATTGGATCTTGATCACTAGATCTACAGAGAGTAAAGGAAATCTTTCGGACCAAAATCTAAATCTGAATCAAAGAAATGATTTATTAATTTTAATCTCCGTAAAATTCAATAACCTTGAGACAGTAGATATTTCTAAAAAGTCGTCAATTTTAATCTCCTTAAAAATTCAAAATTCTAAAACTTTTTCGATCCCCATAAAAATAATTAGTCAAAAGATTAAAACTGCTTCTTAAAAATCTCCGTCAAGTTCTCACCCTAATTCCCGAAATGACGACAAATAACTGACGGTGCCCGATAAGGGATTGGGGACGTTAGGGGATTCGACGGGTGCTCGGCACGTGACTTGAAGTCATTGAATTTCAATCACATATTTGGGCAGATTACCCACTAATATTATAAATGAGAAAGTTTGTGCGTATGTGAGGGTGTTTGTATGTGCCTTAATCACTGCAGAGCAGCACTGGTAACACACAAACAAACAAACAATTTTTGCTACATTTAAAAGTTACTCGCTGCCACCCGCGGCTTCGCTCGCGTGATACCCGAATAAAAAATAGCCTATATGTTAATCCAGTACATGTACTATGTATATTCTAAGATTCATTCAAATCCGTTCAGCCGTTTAGGCGTGATTGAGGCACAAACATCCAAACATTTAAACATCCAAACATCCTCACAAACTTTCGCATTTATAATAAGCCATTGAAAAAAATAGTGGTATCAAAGTCAAAATTCGATGTCTCTCGTGCTTTTGATTGTTGTATTAAATGTATATTCATTATGCTCCTTGGACCCTAAATTTACCCCAAATGATGACAAATAACAGACTCTCCGATAAGAGGCTAATCTGGAGTCACGATGCAACTCGGGAGACGCACGTGACCGGCACACGACTTGCACGTGATTAATAAAAAAAATATTTTGTGTATTTTTACTTTCAAAACGGCTTACTATTACTTATGGGTTTAAGGATCAAATTCAGAAGGCTTCTTAAGATCGACGGCCTCGGTGGCGTGGCAGGCGATTGCTGCGCAGAGACGCAAGAGGCGCGGGTTCGATTCCCGCTGCGGAAGAAATGTTTGCATGTTCTGTTGTTTGCATGTTCTGTTCTGTGTTTGCAAATATTACTTCTTCGCTGGACTGGGAGTAAAGAAAAAACAGAACGCGTCCAGCTGCTTCTTCCCGAGCATGAACCAATCGCAAATCAACGTGGGGCATACACAATCGAAAATAAAATACGTTTATTGTTATATTTTTTTATTAACAAACAGTATCCTTACATTATTTAAATACTAGCTACCCGCGACGTTGTCTGCGTGTCTGGTGAAAAATAGGAGCACAAAAAGTCAACATCACGCGGCATTCTCACGCGGTCTCCCATCCAATTTGTGGCTGCGCACAAGATTGCTTAACCTCGTTAGTTTAACGATGTGTTTCCCATACAAACTTTCATCCCTTATTTCACCGCCTTCAGGATTATTTTTGCAATATAAAGTAGCATATAATTATCATTCCCCGGGATGCAATCTATTCTTCCCCAAATTTCGTTAAAATCTGCTCAGCAGTTTAGGAGTGAAAGACAGGCAGACTACTTTCGCATTTATAATATTAGTATTTAAATATCATTGGGAAATTCATATGTTAATTAAGTATTGGTTTCAAGCTTGGTCGCGTTACGAACAGGTGTAAATGCAACGTAGATTTAAGACGTGTCCAAGTGATCCCAGTGATTTTAAGGAATAAAAAATTTTTACTTTGACTTTGAGTAATTGATTATCCAGCTCGGTTCATCTACAATTCAGTCTTAGCTGTACCCTTCTTCCTAAACGTTGACACTGCCTTCAGGACGTCTTCTGCGAAGACCTTGGGGAGCTCCAAAGCCAGGAAGTGACCTCCATCGTCCAGCACAGTTGCATGGACCAGGTTAGGGTACTTGAATTTGAGGAGGAATGGTGGCTGGTAGACAATTTCGTTTTTAGCTTGGATCACCCACGTTGGAACTTCTGTTGGGATTCTGAAACAATACATAATATCACGGGCTGGGGCAATGCTACTAGACCACTCAGTGGTCTCCATAGATTTGACTTTTAAAGGACGTGAGAGGAAGGAGGGGAAGTTGGGCTGGGAGGGGAGGGGTATATTGGGGTAAAATATCCGATTATATAGAAGATAAAAATGCTTGGAACTGAACAATGCTCCAACTCCTTTTATAAACATGATTGTACAGGGATCATTTTCCAAAAAAAAGCCAAGCGTAGTTTCTTATATATATCTTCCACGCTTGGTCGCGTTACGAACAAATGTAAATGCAACGTAGATTTAAGACGTGTCCAAGTGATCCCAGTGATTTTAAGGAATAAAAAAGTTTGACTTTGACGTGTGAGGATGAAAGAAGACTATGGAAGAAAGGTGAAAATAAAACTTACTCATCAATTTTAGTATTCATATGCCTGATGTTGAATGATTCGGAGTACAACCTCATGGAGGTGGTTATAGACTTGCTGGACCAGTACATCATCAGGTTGTCGATGAGCTGCTCCCTGGTGAACCTGGACGTGAGACCTCCATCCTCTTTATGGTTGTACTCCTTCTTCGTCCAAACGGCGAACTTCTCGAGTATGTAGGCGAGGAGACCAGCGGGAGAATCAGAAAGTGCCACTCCTGGGAGAAACGAAACAAGAATCTACTACTCAGTCCTGTCAAGCTAGTGAGCTGTAAACGATTTAACACTACGAACGTTTTATTTTCTCCTAAGGGTTCAAATCCAGTCCTGCACCAATGGGTTTTCCTGTTCGAAAAATAAAGAAATAAATATTTGCGGACTTTTCACACAGCACCATCTAGCCCCAAACTAAGGAAAGCTTGTACTATGGGCACCAGATGGCTGATAGAATACTTATATACCTTTTTTTTTGTAAAAGCATACTTATAATACATAATACAACACCCAGATCCGAAAGAAATATTTGCAGAACATACAAACATTTCTCCCGTAGCGGGAATGGAACCCGCGCCTCTTGTGTCTCAGCTGAGCACTCGCCCGCCTCGCCACCGAGGTCGTCTTTCTAAAAATGTACGTGCGCTAACCTCTACCCTCAAATGGTGAAGGAGAACATCGTGAGAAAACCGACATGTCGTAGAACCTTTAGAAAAGGAGCGTTTGAGGAGACTTCAAATCCTTTTAGTAGATAGATAGAAAGCAATTGTGAACAATGTGTTGATGTTTGTATTTCAATCAAATGTTAGCGTACTATTGAAGACTACGGAATAGATTTCAATAAAACTTTTAATATACATACTTAGTGCCTACGTGTGCTAAAATAACTTAAAGGCTTCTTTATCCGGGCACCATGCGAAGCCACGGGTGGAAGCTAGTAACAATAAGTTATTAAGTTTCAAAAAAAAATAAGCCTCGAACCCCGAACAGAACATCATAAATCAATCGGACCTGTGACAATTGGAAAGATCATTTTGTCAAGTAGGAAATGAGCAGATGATCTTCAAACGCATTAACAGATCTTTATAAACTATAGCTAATAACCATTTTGATTACATTAGCTTTCAAACAGAAAAAACCGCATCAAAATCGGTCCATTTGTTTGCGAGACAGACTCAGATACACACTACAAACTTATAACACCCCCCCTTTTGTCGGGGGTTAAAAATACGCACCAACGGTGTCAGGCTTCGTCGCCTGTAGATGCATATACCCGGACTGCTCCAGCAGAGTAGAGTACTTGGTGGACAACGGGTACATCCGGTCTACCAGCTCGGAGTCCACCAGCAGGGGCGGGTAAAGGGAGCAGATGAGATCGATGATGATGGCACTGGGATGCTGGGTGTACGCCATGTTAGAGTGGAAGCCTAGGACCTCCTGGAAGGAAGATTTTAGGTAACTCTTGGCGGACTCAATATTATTCGAATAAAAGTGAAGATGATTGGATTTTTGTGACAAACAATGCGTCGAATTAGCGGATTTGCATGAAACAGTAATCTGTTAGTTGGATATAAGAATCATGCATAAGAAATTTGAAGCTCTTGTGCAGGTAAGTTCTTTTATAGATTATTCTGTTTGCTTAACGTTGGTTCTTCTTTCTATTACTAATAATACCATAAGTTCTTTCGAACCAGTCCGGTTCAAGATCTGACCCTCGAACGAAAGGCAGAAAGTTTCGTTCTCGTTTGCTTACGTTAGGGAACAGTGTTGCCATACTGCTTCCGATAACGGCGCCCCAGTCACCTCCCTGCACGTAGAACTTCTTAAAACCGAGTCTTTGCATTAGGTTCCGGAAGACCACAGCCATCTCGTTGGCTCCAAGACCTGGACGTGCAGGCGCCTGGAAGTGAAAAAAATTACCCTAAATCGTCACTCATCAGTGATATACAAAGTTCAGACCCCGTACTAGGGTCAAAAGTCCCTGTGTCGTGGGCAACAGAAACTACGAAAGAATTTATGTAGGACACACAACCATTTCTTGTGCCATGGGAATCAAACCCACACCTTTCGACCGCCCCTATGTCGTTCAGGTCAATACGGGCCAATATTGGTTAAAAAACTGGTTCATAATTTTCCTTACATCTGAGAAGCCGTATCCAGGCAGACTGGGTATAATCAGCTCTAAAGCGAAGTCCCTGTCCTTGCTGACAGCGGTGAGGAGTGGGATCGCCTCGTAGAACTCGCGCACGGAGCCTGGCCAGCCGTGGAGTAATAGAACAGGAACAGTCTCCACGAATGCAGGGACCTGAAATACACCAAGTTTGCTACTGCTAGTATTCAATTTCGTGAAAAGGTGAGATACGTTTCGTGTTGACGTGACACGTATGTTCGAACTTCCCGGTTTCCTCATTCGAACTTCAAGGTTTTATGGCTTGCCGGTTTCCTCACAATGTTTTCCATGACCGTTTGAGAGTACTGGTAAGGTTGTGAATGATAGTGATAGTTGGAAGTTTATTTTTGCCGCCATCCAACAACTTATATATTCGTCTAGAACACCTCCAAGTTAAGTCTAAACTTAACTATAGAGTACTAGCGGTCGCCCGCGGCTCCGCCCGCGTGGATGTCGGTTACCGCTGCAAAAAGCCTACCCAGGAAAGACACGGTCAGTCGCGAGGTCGGCTCCCTACGCAGCGGTCGTGCAGCAGAAATCGTAATATTTTAATTTCGCCATAACTTCAAAACCAAACGTCCAATTTTAATCATTCAAAGACCAAATATTATCTCCATAAACTGTTCTTAGTGATGAAATCATTTATTTTGATAAGGATTAATAGCATGAGTAAAATAAACGCGTTTAAATGTAGTCCAAAAAAAATTCAAGATTTTTAAATAAAAAAATGGTTGCTGTGCCTCACTCGACATAGATGGGTATAGTGTGTCGCGGACTTTTTTGTAGATATTTATAAGATCTACAATTAATTAGAACATTTTATGGTTCTATCTTTTATAGTTTAGGCAGCGTACGCAAAATAAGTAACTTTTCTGGTTGATTTTTTACACCTTGTGTCCGAAAAACCCAAATATCTTACGGAACCCTATTTTTTTCCAAAATAAAATATAGCCTATGTTACTCGTGGATAATGTAGCTTTCGAATGGTGAAAGAATTTTTAAAATCGGTCCAGTAGTTTTTGAGCCTATTCAGTACAAACAAACAAACAAAGTTTTCCTCTTTATAATATTAGTGTAGACAACTACATTTTCTTCCTGTCCATCTTGTAGGACTAAAACTTTTTGTCAAGCCAAGTTTTGACAGGATATTGCTTTATATTCTTTGTGGCGGAACGGCGATGGTGAGGCTAGTGAGCTCCGAAGCAAAGTATTTTTTGCAATTAATGTAACATTTTTACCTCCGGAGTAACCCTGATGAAGTGTATATACAGTCCTTGGATGCTGGTCTTGAACTGCGGGAACTGGTTGAGGAACTTCTCCCTCTCCTCGAAGGGGTACTCAACGGCCCAGTAGTCCAGCCAGGTCTTCAGCTGGCCGCTGTTGAAGCCGTACTCGAAGGCAACACCCTCTAGAGGGGGGGTGTAAGAGCGCGCGCGTTGGAGACGGCTTTTTAGTTCCGCTATCATCTGGAAAAAGAATAGAACTTGTGAGTTTTGTATTATAATACCACTGGGGAGGAAATTGGAAGGGAAGAATACTAAATTCTCGATTCTCCTTAAATACAATGCAAATTAATATACAGGAGGTATGTTTATTAACAAAGAATATAACAGGACTTTCAGGGTCTACAAAACTTGGAATATACATAGTACATGTGCTGGATTAACATATAGGCTATTTTTTATCCGGGTACCACGCGAGCGAAGCCGCGGGCGGCAGCTAGTAGTAATATAGACTATAGTTTTAAATCTCACCTCTTTGTCAAAAGCAACCTTAAAAGGCTTCACCATCTTCATCTCATGGCCCTTCACCTCGCTAGGACCCCACCACGCCTCTAGGTCCACCTTCGGCAGCGGGGGCGAACTCTTCAGGAATAGGAAGTAGATGGGGAACGTGAGGAGAATCACTAGGAATACTGCTAGGAGGAACTTTGCCATCTAGAAAAAAAATCATAATCATCATTCAATAATCATAACTCAATAATTTAAGCGCCTTAATGATTAATCTGGGCAAATATGGATAAAACTAGAAATGTTGATTTGGACTTCGTAAACCGTTTTTAGTTGATTTACCCTCAGTTATTTATCGTTACGTCTATGGAATTAAATCTCATTTTGTACCCGAAGTATTTTTTCCTTGCATTATTCTGAAATATCAATTAAATTAATGAATTAAATCGTTTAATTTTGTTTGAAGCGTAGTAATGTAGGTGTAAACACGTCTTGCGAACACACTTCGCCAATAGCATGCAAAAGAATGGGCAATAATTCTTTACCTTGTAATAAACACCGTTATAGCTGGTTTACACCGTCGCGCGAGCGGTGAGGTGAGCCGCGAGACGAGCGATGAGAAGCGTATGTAATAGGTTCATTTGACGTTTGACGGACTCGGTGGCGTGGCGGGCGATTGCTCGGCAGAGCCGCAAGAGGCGCGGGTTCGATTCCCGCTGCGCAAGAAATGTTTGCATGATCTGTAAATATTTCTTCCGGGTCTGGATGTTGTGGTACCATGGTACTCGTAGTTTCTGATACCCACGACACAGGGAATCCTAGTGTGGGGTCAGGACTACGTATGTGACTGTTGGGTGTTATTTATCTTACTTATATTATATAAATATTTATAAATATTTGTAGACATATCACACAGCGTCATCTAGCCCCAAACTAAGCAAAGCTGGTACTATGGGAACCAGATGGCTGATAGAATACATAATATACCTTTTTTTGTAAATACATACTTTATAATACATAATACTACAACACCCAGACCCGGAAGAGACGTCTCTTATAAAATTGAAAAGTCTTAGTTTGCTTGAAATTACCGGCGTAAAGCTCAAAACGCAACGATAGCGCGTACTAATTTTACCTGTGCTGCCATCTAGTTATTTATATTTATTTTTTTGTAGCTCACCTCGCCGGCCGCCGGCACGAGTCAAAGGGCACGAGTCAAAGGGCTCGCGGAGACGCACGCTTCGTGTTTACTCGCGCTGCCACTTCATTCGGTCACGAACGTTTTGCCGTGCCGGTTGCGTTATGTGCATGTAAACTAGTTGCATAGCAGTAGCTCAGTAAACATAGAGTTGATGCCGCTAATGCTACGATGTTCTCGTAGATAGTTCGAAAACAACTGAACGCGTCGCGAGAGTGTGAACATGAATATGGTTAGCGCGATGAACCCACGAGACGAGACGCTAGTGTGTAAACCAGCTATTTTAATGATACGTCTTGTCAGAATTAATCATTAAGAATGATTCTACAGATTCCAAGTAAACTGCTAGACTTCGCTTACTTAGGCCCATTTGCAAAAAGTCTCCTAAATCTTTATTTTATATTCAGATATTTTAACGTCATAATAAGATTTAACAAAGTAGTCTTAAACAAATTCTATGGTGTTTTGTTTATCATTTTATATTTAAACTGTACAAAATATCGTTTCGCTGTAATCGGTAGATTTTGATAACAACGAAGAAATAAAACGAGTAAGAATCGCTTTAGGTAATGTTTGTTGGCGAAGTAGGAATAACTTAAGATAGAAACGGAAGAGAACAAAACGAAGAAGACAGAAAGGAAAGAACCTTGAACTTGAACGTGAACTTTATCTACATTATGTTTACTTTATGCTTTCCACTAAATGTTTACAATCAATAAAAAAACTATAACTTTACACAAAATTACAAACTTTATTACCTTCGGTCCAAAAATCCTATAGGCCACGTAACAGATTAAACTGATAATCATAAATCACTATCCAATCATTAGATAAGAACTGCTTGGACGCGTCTGTTCCGTGTGAAGGCCAAACAAAAACTGAATAAAAACGGTGCTGCTATGATTCAAGTTATGTAATGCTGGTCACGAATGATAAGCGTGGTAATTGTCTGGATGGTTATAAGTTAGAGTACCTATGCGGCGTCCTCTAAAGGAATCTGCTCGAGTACTTCCCATTTCGAACGAAAAATTTCGTACCGCATTGTACTAGTTGGGAGGTAAACACAAAAATAATTAAATAATAAATAAATAACACCCAACAGTCACATACATAGTCCTGACCCCACACTAGGATTCCCTGTGTCGTGGGTATCAGAAACTACGAGTACCATGGTACCACAACACCCAGACCCGGAAGAAATACTAACAGATCATGCAAACATTTCTTCCGCAGCGGGAATCGAACCCGCGCCTCTTGCGTCTCTGCCGAGCAATCGCCAGCCATGCCACCGAGGCCGCCATTATTTTTTCCTTTCATCAATTCGTATCTCTTTTTTATTTGTATTGAATTTGTTTATCGAGTACACTCAGCAAAATAGGCGAACCGTAATTCTAATATTTGTGGTACTGTAGTAAATTATTGTAACAGTCTATCACGAAGCGCTCGTGGCGTAGCTTGCTTAGACGTTCTTGATTGATCGTTAAAGTTAAGCAACGATATGCGCGGTCATAAATTGGGATGGGTGGCCGCAAGTGGCATTACGAGCTGAGCGCCTCCGTGCTTCGGAGGGCACGTTAAACAGTCGGTCCCGGCTTTTAAGTCGTTAAGCCATGACGGAGGCCTTTAGGCGGCCTAAAAACTCCATCACTAGAGTTGGCCACTAGCTCATACGAACATACATGCATACATACAGTCTATCAGATAAGATTTGGCACATAGAGAGTCAAGGAGGGTATACTATCTCTTAGATACACCAGATAAATACATAAAACATGCTAAAAGATAAGGAATGTAGGTGATGTGGCGACCAAATATAGGTTAATTATTGATACTCTAGCAAGCCTATCAGCCAAAATTTGCGATTAACAAGAATTGTTGATAACTTAGTACTAAGGTCTTTTAACATTCTATATTACATAGATGATTTCTTCTCTGCTGGACTGGGAGTAAAGAAATAACATAGAATGCGTCCAGCTGCTTCTCTCCCAGAGCATGTCGTAAAAGTCGACTGTGGGATAGTATCCTCCAACATGATGAGATACAATAAGCAAGTATTCCCAAGGAGGGTTGACGTCAGGCAGGCGGCCGGTCATAAAACACCTTAGCCAAAACTCTTACACCATGATCCAAAAAAGATCATGCTGTGCCGACTTCACATAGAGTGGGATATGGGCAGGAAGATGATGATGATTACATAGATGATTTATACAGCGTCAGGAGGCAACTTTTATCTTCACAAACGAATCGCTGCAGTGCCCGTGACGAATTAAGATGGAGTAGGCTTGCCCAGCACTTATTCCATCCTCTCAGCTTAGTCGGCCTTGTCACAGGAAAGACATGGTCAATACGTGCAGAGCTGACTAAGCCGCGTGTTTCCTCACAATGTTTTCCTTTATCGGTTAAGAGTACTGGTATAGCGCACATTAGTTTTTCGCATAAATCCATTGGCACACAATTTTCATCACCATAGCATCGTTGTTTTTGAGTTAAAGTCAAACATTTTTGTTCCATAAAATCATGGAAATCACTTGGACAAGTAAAAATTGATGGCGCTTTTCGATAGATTAATAATGTTCCTATCGTCCGTAATGTCCGGCTTGCGTTAGTATGATAATTGGAACCGGGCATTAGACTCAATAAAAACACTAAATATAAAAAAAAACCTTTTATTTCATAAAAAAATATCACAGTCAAAGTTCACTCTTCACCGTTTCCTGATGCCAGGTCCTGAAAGCCTTGACAGCTCTGAAGACATCTTCAACGAACACCTTTGGCATTTCAAAGGCGAGGAAATGCCCTCCATCATCCAGCACAGTCGTGTTAAGAAGGTTGTAGAACTTGGTGCGGAGAATACTTGGGGGTTGGTAGGTCATCTCATACTTGGTTTGGATCGCCCAGGTTGGCACTTTGGTTGGGTAGCTGGGAAGAAGACAAACAAAGCGTTGATGATTTTGTGAAGACGGGATTCTAAATCGGTATCTGAAATAATTGTCTATACGCAGTTGGATGTGGGCTAACATGAAAGAAAGAGACGAAAGAAAGAAAATAATTAAATGACAACAAAGGATAAAAAAAGAACAAATTACTATAGATATTTTTTTTAAATACATATATTATTTTTGTACATTTCATACAGCGCCATCTAGCCCCAAACTAAGCAAAGCTTGTACTATGAGCACCAGATGGGTGATAGAATACTTATATTATGTAGTATTAAACACCCAGACCCGGAAGAAATATTTGCAGATCATGCAAACATTTCTCACGTAGCGGGAATCGAACCGGCGCCTCTTGCGTCTCAGTCGAGCACTCGCCCGCCACGCCACCGAGGTCATCAAAGGTACACGCAGGTAGGTATAGGTATATACACCCGGATATAGGTACTAGTTATAGGTGCACGAATAGAACCTCTATGTCAGACTTTTATTACCTGTCCAACTTCATACTCCGAAATTTGCTACTCATGTTCTCAGCGTAGAACCTCATGGAGGTGGTTATAGAGTTCGGGATCCAGTACATCATCAGGTTATCGATCAGCTGTTCCTTGGAGAAGCGGTAAGTGAGGCCACCGTCTGGCTTGAACTTGTGGTCTCGCCTGGTCCAGGAGGAAAACTTCTCTAAAATGTACGCCAGCAGGCCAGATGGGGAGTCTGTGAGGGCCACTCCTGGAATGAGAAGATGGTTTGGCTTGAATATGTGTAATACTGATTAGCTATTAGTTTTGTACTGTTTCGATTGTGGTCAAAACCAAAATAAAATATTATATAACTGAGCTTCGTATTTAGTCTCAAATCTTGCAACAAACCTATATTTTCATTTTATTTATTCATAAACAATACGATTGTGTTTGAACTGAACATTAGGAAAAATTAAATCAATAAAATTAAAAACATGTCAAACTAAAATAATAATCAAAAGCAGACAATAAGTCAATTTAAAGGGACATAGACAATGCTATTTTCCAAGGGTATTTTCTACACAATATATTATACAGAAAAATGACAAATTAATATTTACTAGTCAAAACTACTTCGTACTTGGCACCATTGGTTGGAGATATTTTTATTTTTCTAATCAATTTTTTTGTACAAAACAATTTTAGTAAGTACTTATATAAAAAAAGTGTAAATCCAACATATCTTGAAAATTATTTCGCTAATAAAACTTACAAATAAGGTATTTGACCATTTCGCTAATAAAACTCAAAATTGCATTAATTAACACTTATGATTCGGAAAAAACGAAGTTGAATGACCTGTACGCTTCTCTGCCCACTGCGTTGGACCATGCCATGAACCGTTAAACGACTGGCTAAAGAATTCACACTCTGCATTAAAACTTTCATATAAGATACATTTGAACTTTTCAGATCATCATTCATTTAATCTTACTACTAAGTAAGTAGATGTTTTGGACGTTGGGTTCTTCTAGCTTGGATAGTACATAGTCTACATACATAACATCACGTCCGTATCCCTAATGGGGTAGGCAGAGCTACTCGCAATCTCTCCTGATTCAAAGTCCCACGATGGATATGGTAAACCAAGGTAACCCTATAGTATCCTCTCCAACATGATGAGATACAATAAGCAAGTATTCCCAAAGAGGGTTGACGTCAGGCAGGCGGCCGGTCATAAAACACCTTAGCCAAAACTCTTACAGCTTATTCAAGGAACATGCTGTGCCGACCTCATATAGAGCGGGATAAGGGCAGGAAGATGTGATGGTGATAGGTGACCAATATTTTAAAGTATCTTGGTGGGGTATTATTGCCCTGAAATGTAACATCAAGAGCCATAATACAGGATGCCCCACGGTTATGCAACACGGAAGGTAACTTATTTACCGTAGATAGAAAAACTGTAAGAAGACTTCATAAAGATTTTTTTAAAATCGTCTGTCTGAACCATTTTCCTGAAACTACGAGTTGCACAACAACAAAATGGTACCACAACACCTGGACGCGGAAAATACTTGGAGATCATGAAATCGTCCTGATAAAGGTACTACTCACCAACAGTGTCAGGCTTGGTGGCCTGGATGTGGAAGTAGCCCGTCTCCTCGATGAGGTAGGATAAGTGGTTTAGGAAGGGATACATCCTGTCAGCTAGCTCGCTGTCCACTATGAGGGAGGGGATCCACGCGCCGATAAAGGTACGAAGCATGGAGCAACCGTTCTGAAAGCAAAGCAGAGTAGAGAAATTACTGCTACTCATATTATTGGCCTAGTGGTAATGACCCTTCCTATCCTAAGATCATGGGTTCGAATCCAGTCGTACACCAATAGATTTTTCTGTTTGGAAATATTCTATGAGCGATTTACCAATACTTTCAAAGGGTCAAAACATCGCGAGGAAACCGGCATGTCGTAGAAGCTAAAAAGTTCAAAAATATGTGTCAAGTGCACGGAAGGAGCCTTTAAATCCTTTCACCACACTGGTTCAAAAGAACTAGTGACAATACTAGGAAAACAGAGCCGTCCTACTCTTCATTTTCATGCGACCATTCGCGAACATTTCATCCCATTCTTCGAGCTCTATACGATCTGGCTATTCTCTAAATTTTGAAGCGCAAATTAAATCCTTTCACCAGACTGATTCGAATGAACTTGGGACACGGCTGGTAGAAGACTCACGTTGGTCACAGCCATGTTGCTATGGTACCCCAGCACATCGTCAGGGAACAACGTCGCCATAGCAGAGCCGACGATTGCACCCCAGTCACCTCCTAGAATACAATAGAAAGATTTTATTTGACAGGCAGAAACAACTTCGAGGAGGCTTCAAGGAGTTTGGATAAAAACGGCTCACTTCGCTCGCACTGGTTTAAAGCTCGCTTCGCTCGCATTGATTGCGGCCTCGGTGGCGTGGCGGGCGATTGCTCGACAGAGACGCAAGAGGCGCGGGTTCGATTCCCGCTGCGTAAGAAATGTTTGCATGTTCTGTAAATATTTCTTCCGGGTCTGGGTGTTGTGGTACCATGGGTTCTCGTAGTTTCCGATACCTACGACACAGGGAATCCTAGTGTGGGGTCAGGACTATGTATGTGACTATAATAAATAGGGTCTTGAAGCTCGCTTCGCTCGCTAATCACTTTGTGCGCAGTGTCTTTGATATATTTTGATCGGTAAGGATCATTTTAAATTAAACTTTAAAGGCTGGCGACGTACTTGCAGCTTCTCTGATGCTGCAGGTGTCCGTGGGCGGCGGTAATCACTTACCATCAGGTGAGCTACTTGATCGTTTGCCCCTCTTACATAAAAAATCATAGAAAATAAAGCATCACCTTGTACATAAAACTTCTTATGTCCTAGCCGGTGCATGAGGTTCCTGAAGATGACTCCAGCTTGAGGTACTGCTAATCCTGGACGGACTGCTGGCTGGAAAGGAAATACAGAAGTCAGTTTTTCATTATTTTTTTGATCAGTTAAGTAAGATTGTTGATGCGTTCGTGGCGTAGCTTGCTTAGACGTTCTTGATTGATCGTTAAAGTTAAACAACGTTGTGCGCGGTCACAATTTAGATGGGTGACCGCAAGTGGCATTACGAGCTGAGCGCTTCTGTGCTTCGAAGGGCACGTTAAATTGTCGGTCCCGGCTTTTAAGTCGTTAGTCTTGACGGAGGCCTTTAGGCGGCCTAAAAACTCCGTCACTAGAGTTGGCCACTAGCTCATACGAACTTATTACTCGCCATTCGACACTCTAGTTTTCGAACTTTGTGAGGTTCAGAATGAAATATAATAGAAATGTTTTTATTTGACAGACACAAACAACACAGAACAGGAGTAAGAGGTAACAAATTACAACGAACTAGAAATATTTAACAAAAATACAGAAAAATAAGAGTAAAACCATTAATCTGGTACACTACCTATTACAAATACCTAGGTGCCTAATTGATCCCGCTCAATTGACTCAAACGCATCTCAGAGTTGGGCACGTCTCAAGTGACGAGCTTTTGACAGATTTTCATCAAATACTGTCAAAAAACCGTGACTTGAGACGTGCTCAACTCTGAGTCGCCTTTGAGTATACGGGGGTAAGTCACCGTAACGTCCGTGTGGTGACATTCTACGTCATGTGGGTTTCCTCACGATGAAGTACTTACCTAGGACTTTAAAATAGTCCTATTAGTAGTTAGTATGAATGAATGAATGAATGAATGAACGAATGAATGAATGAAACTTTTGTTTGGCACTATAAATAATAGATAAATATTAAATATTGATATGATTGAAATATTGATGACTATTAATAGTAAATATTGTTATTATAAACTAGTGGAATGCCCCATAACTTTGTCCGTTGAACTCTTGTACATCTTACCTAAATTATAAATGCGAATGTTTGTGAGTTTGGATGTTTGTGCCACAATCACGCCTAAACGGCTGAACGGATTTGAATGAAACTTGGAATATACATAGTACATGTACTGGATTAACATATAAGCTATTTTTTTCCGGGTACCATGCGAGCGAAGCCGTGGGCGGCAGCTAGTATAAACTATATCTTCCCGCTGCGTCCTCTAGAAGTTTAATTTCGGGAATATTCCCTCCAATTTCATGTTTCTTATTTATGTTGTGCGTTGATTGCTAGTCAGTACCGTAAGTGTTTAAATAAAATATCCTTGAAACTTGTAACATAATTATAACTATAGAAAACCTTGTAGATACAATCTTGTAGGTATACACTTGAGGAAAATCAATTGCGTCGTCAGATGTTATGGAATCCACGGTTAGAATATGAAACAGATATAACTTTTAAGCTACAACTTCATTCACAAAAGCTAAATAAATAAATAAATATTTGTGGACATTTCACACAGCGCCATCTAACCCCAAACTAAGCAAAGCAAAAAAAAATTATAAAAGTATATCAATCATCTGGTTTACATAGCTTTGAATGAATAATTGAATGAATGAATGAATTAATGATAATTCTTTATTGCACACCTTACAATTAATAAATTTGATAACAAGACAAAAAAGTATAATGTACAACGGGCGGTCTTATCGCTAACAAGCGATCTCTTCCAAAACTAAGCTTTGTCAGCTTTGCTTAGTTTGGTGCTAGATTATTATAATTTTCATAATCTTACTTCTGAAAAGCCGTATCCTGGCAGGCTGGGCACGACGACTTCAAACGCGAAGTCATACCCTGGCTGCTGCTTGGTGAGGAGCGGGATCGCCTCGTAGAACTCCCGCACAGATCCTGGCCACCCGTGGATGAGGAGAAGCGGGACCACTTGGACTCCTGCTGGCACCTGGACAATGAATTCATACATACATATTATCACGCCCATATCCTTAATGGGGTGGGCAAAGCCACACAAATAAACATAAGAAAACTTGATGATATGGTGATGGATATGGTGAACCATGGTGACAGGTGATCAGCCCATCGCCCATATAAATAGCTGCAGACAAGCAGCTGGACGCATTCTATGTTTTTTCCTTACTCCCAGTCCAGTAGAGAAGTAATAATTGGACAATGAATAAACAAAATAAACATCTAGCCAGCTATTTCTGGCCTCACATTAGATCGTGGGTGTATGAGGGTGTTTCGTGGGTATCGGAAACTAGACTTGAAACTACGAGAAGCTCTCGTGGCGTAGCTTAGTTAGATGTTCTTGATTGATTGTTGAAGTTAAGCAACGTTGTGCGCGGTCACGGTTGGGATGGGTGGCATTACGAGCTGAGCGCTTCCGTGCTTCGGAGAGCACGATAAATTGTCGGTTACGGCTTTTAAGTCGTTAAGCCATGACGGAGGCTTTTAGGCGGCCTAAAAACTCCGTCACAAGAGTTGGCCACTAGCTCATACGAACTTACTACGAGACTAGGTAGACCACAAAGCCAGACTCAGAAAATTTAGGGTATATGGAGGTTGTTGACCTAAAGAGTCAGAAATAAAACACATTTAGTATTTCGTACTAATCTCAGTAATGGCTGAATACATTTGGCTACTAGTCATGCCACTAGTTCTTTCGAACCAGTGTGGAGAAAAGACATTTGTATATTTTTGAATTGTTTTTTTGTTTTACGACATGCCGGTTTCCTCACAATGTTTTCATTCACCGTTTGAGACTGGTACAGCGCACGTAATTTTTTCGAATAGAAAAATCCATTAGTGCACTGGATTTGAACCCACGTCCTTAGGATCGGAAGGCGGGGTCACCAGTGTTCTCACGGTTAACTTTGAACGGGTTAGTCAAATACACATCCAAGAATTCTAAAAGCACCAGTCTGAGTATCACCTATTTTTTTCCGATTTTAACACCACATACATATTCTTTATTTATAGATATTTTTGTAAATTTTTATTTTATTTTTAATATTGTGATTAATGTGTCCGTAAATACGACTTCTTGGAAGTACCTATCTGTAATGTTGTATTTATGTGTATAATAATAATAATAATAATAATAATAATAATAACACCAATTACAATTTTTGCCTCGGTGCTCTCCGCATAATAGGTACCTCGTAATTACATGCAAAGTCTTAAGAGCGTGCCATACGCAATTTTATAGTTCGAAATCATTATTTATCTCAAAATCTGTGAAAGTTACCAACCTAATATTTAGGGAAAAGATGCTTCAAACGCTTATTTTGGATTTTGTCTTTTCAATACACAATTGGTGAAAATTTTCTCGACAATATATTTTTTTGAAAAACACACGTTTTGCACACATTTTGCTATTTATCTCAAGAACGGCACGTCTTTTTTGTTGGGTTTTTGTTTTGTTAAGATATCCATCATTAATTCTTTAGTTCCATCTTTTAATTTTTTGATTGATTGTTTAATTCACTTGTAATTAAGTAAAACAGTTTTGGCGCTTACGTTGTTATAAAATACGTTACGCGTCTATGTCTCTATCCTTCTCACTAGTGAAGAAAACCATAAATAGTCATCCCGCTCATCCCGCTCGTTAGTTGGCTACCTGCGCTTGACTGCCTCACATTTTCGGCGGCGTTATGGCACGCTCTTAACGCGTCTGTAAATGGATTACTAATAGTACTAAGATTAATGTTCACCTGTGGTTTAACTCTGATGAAGTGTATATCTATTCCCTGGATGTAAGTCTTGAACTGCGGGAATTGGTTGAGGAACTTCTCCCCTTGCTGGAAGGGGTACTCATCAGCCCAGTAGTTTAGCCAGGACTTCAGCTGGCCGCTGTTGAAGCCGTACTCGAAGGCAACACCTTCCAGTGGTGGTGTGAACTGGCGGGGGTTCTTGAGGCGGTTCTGGAGGTCTTTGATGACCTGGAAAAGGTGCTGGTATTAGTTTGGTTGGGTAATTGTTTACTGTTCGTTACCATGAGTTTTTATGGGGTTTTTGAAGGTCTGTGATGACCTGGAAAGGATGCTGATGTTACTTTGAGAGTTTGTTTAGTTCAACCTGCTTGGGTCATTAATCAGGTAACTGTACCCTCAACCTGACTAGTTGATAGCCTAAACAAGCTTCGAAGTCTAGAGTTAACTCATTTTAAATAAAATAATCAAAATAAATGTTTTAAGCCTGGTCAAATAGACCCATTTCAGTGCGTTAAGATAAAGATCGGTTAGGTACTAAATCGCAGCCAGATCCAGAAGTTTCTCATCATCATCGTCGGCCTATAAAAGTCTTATGCTGTGCATAGCTACATCATCATTAATATCAGCATCATTATCTCACTAGCGGGATTCAGTAAAACATGTTTCCCCTTTCCATCTTCTCCTTTCGTATTCTATGTTTTTTCCTTTCTCCCAGTTCAGCAGAGTGACTTACTGTGTCTTCAAATTTGATCTTAAATGGCCTGACGCTGTGGTCCAGTTTGCCCTTCAGTTCGTTTAGTCCCCACCACTCGTGCGGATTGAGTTGAGGAGGTGGGTCCGGGTTGCAGCACTGGTACATGTAATACGCGCTGACTCCGACAGCCAGGAGGCCCAGGAACTTGATGAGGAGCATGCTTATTCACCCCTGGAACTGTGCTATTAGTTAATCTATCTATACCTTTAAAAGAGCTTAACCTGATTGACTGACTGATTCATCATCGCCGAGCCGAAACCGCTAAAGCTAGAAAGCTGAAACTTGGTAGATAGGTAGCTTCCTTTTATAGCAAAAGCACCCACTAAGGCTAGGTTTTTCGAAATTCAACCCCTAAAGGGGTGAAAAGAGGTGAAAACGTTTGTATGGAACTTTTTAACGCGTGGTGTGATTTGCTTGAAACTCGGTTTGAATACTGTAAATGCAAACTAAATGGACACGTGTTTCGGGATTTTTCAAAACAACCCTTAAAAAGGGGTGTAATGGGGTGTCAAAGTTTTTACGGGTGGCGGTGCGATTGGCTTGAAACTCGGTATGGATACCGAGTACTACCTACTCTAAATAGGTCCTCAGAGAGGTCGTCAAATTGAACTACTGCATCATCCATCATGTTTACTACCTACTTAAGTTATTATACTCGATCTTAAGTTATACCTACAGTTAAAAAATTCCTACTGCACTACGTAGGTATTTATAAAAGTAATCTAACGCGTACGAAGTCGCGGGCAACAGCTAGTAAATAATAAAACCCAACCGTCACATACGTAGTCCTGACCCTACACTAAGATTCCCTGTGTCGTGGGTATCAGAAACTACGAGTACCATGGTACCACAACACCCAGACCCGGAAGAAATATTTGCAGAAAATGAAAAAAATATTTTGCAGCGGGAATGGAATCCGTGCCTTGTACAAATAAAGAACTCAATTAATTGAACACACAGAATCAACTGATTCACAATTTTGGTAATACAGGTTTTTTCAGAACGTTGATTGTCAGTAGATACCTTCATATATCAGTCATGTTATTTAACTGTTGGATACTAAAATAAAGTCCATTTGTGTTAGTAAAATGATCAATATTATACTGACAATCAACGCTCTAAAAAACCCTTTTGTAGATGTTTTTTTGTACAGGTAGGTAGTAGTTATTTTGTCATAGAATACAATAGAATATACCTATGTAGTTTAATAACTAGGTACACAACATGAAAAAGGTTTGGTAACAAACAGAGATACCTACATAAAATTAAATAACAAGAAAAGTACCAATTTAATTCTACTCACTTATCGTTATTTTTCGATTATGTTATCTAGCTTTGTGTAAATAACATAACTCATACACTGACAATCAACGCTCAGAAAAAACCTGTGATATGAAAATTGTGGTGTCTGGTTCTATCCTATTCTCTTCTATTAGGTCACTGACCGAAGTTTAGTGACCTAAAAGAGGCTAGCAACAGTGACAGTAAAGAAAACTTCACTGAATTTACTGCACAGAAGAGCAAATCACTTTGAAGAAGTAACTGCATCTCATGTATACCGAACATTTCCTCACACAAAATAAAAAACCACTCTTATGTCTTTAGGTATACGATCTAAATTCCAACGGAAGCTTATTTCTGTTTCGACAAAAAACATCTACAGACTTACCGGTTTTAAATTAAAACACAAAACACGACCGCTCGCGTTGGACACTGCTTGAGCACTAAGTGTGGTAGAGTAGGTAGGTTTTAGGTAGGTATGATATGATTAGGGAATGCAATACCAGAAAATCGGAATCCCGAAATACCGGGATCCCTCATGGTAAAGGACTAATCTCGGTCGTAAAATTGAACAGTATAGTGGGATTGGCAGGATTGACGAAAAGCAAAATGTAAACGTATGTGATACACAGGTCGCGAATTAATGTTATTGATGTAATCAGTATCTTAAGAATTTTCTTTTAAAACTTTATTCTAAATTCTGTTTCTTAATTTTCTTGTTTCATTCAGGTCGATTCTGTTGTGTATTTTGCTAAATGCTCAACATAATCGATACTAATGGTGTACTTGATACGCTTCGAACGTTGTACTTGTTCATAATTTATTTGCGAAGTGTTACAGATCATGCAAGATTCAGCAAATAGCGGGATTCCGCGGGACTAAGAATGTTCGGTACCGCAAATACCGGAATTGAAATTTGCTTACGGAATTGCGATCCCTAAGTATGATATTATGTGAGGTTACCAGGTGATCATTAATGATATAACAATCTTGTTGCTGTGCGTTTCGAAGTGACGCCTGTTGCACTTTAATCCTGTCGCCTTTGGAGAGGGCATTATGTAGACATGGTGACAGTTTAGGCATTTTGTGGGCATATAGTATAACACCTAGGTATTGCCTGCGTGAAAGTCAAGAGTGGAATGAAACTTATTTACCTAGAACTGAGGTAAATAAGTAACACAAGGCGATATGCCTTAATATTTGTTTAGTTAGATACTTATGATTATACTAGTAGAACGCCTGCGGTTTCACTCGCGTAGAGTAGATTCATAAATAAATAAAATAAATAAATAACACCCAACAGTCACATAATACATAGTCCTGACCCCACACTAGGATTCCCTGTGTCGTGGGTATCAAAAACTACGAGTACCATGCTACCACAACACCCAGACCCGGAAGAAATATTTGCAGAACATGCAAACATTTCTTCCGCAGCGGGAATCGAACCCGCGCCTCTTGCGTCTCTGCCGAGCAATCGCCCACCCCGCCACCGAGGCCGTCAAAGAGTAGATTCATAATGTTTGAACAGCCTTGACATCCCATAGCACTTTGGCAAACCTCTAAATTCGTTATCATTTTGTATTAAAAGAATCCAAGTCAAGTTTCAAGCAAATGACGTTAAAGTCGACGTAGAACTCTGTTGTTGGTTAGTAAAATGTGTTAGGAATGTGAAATTCTATCATTTTTTCTTTGGTTTCTCAAAGTGAAAACATGAAAAGATAAAAAAAATCTTGGAAAAATCATGTTTTGAGTATGTTTTGACGTAGATTTCGAGAACCCTATTATATTTTCAGATTATTTTTACTCTGATATGTAGATAATAACTATTTCTTTAGTTCTTGAAATCAGTCTTTTCATTCATTTTGTTGTTTTTCTTTTTTACCACTTATTTGATTTGGCGGATGATTTGATTTCAATATTTTGTCCAAAGGTAGGTACTCACTCTGTCTTTCTTTTATACACCCGAAATCCGTAGCGCTATCTCTTTCAATTCGATTCGAAGTCTGAAACGCGATCGTTGTATGTTGGCCAGTAGAAAGTTCATTGTATCTGTCCAACTAATATTGTAAATCCGAAAGTTCTCTGAGTAGCTACTTATTGATTCTTTTTTATTAAGTATCTCTGTGAGGATAGTTTTTTATTTATGAATTGAATAAAATTTGGAATGAGTATAATAGATAGTAGGTATATAAAGGTACTTGTACGTGTCCTATAATAATAACAGAACAAGATATCAATTCTTGAAAATCACCGAGTGATTAAAAGTCACTAAAATAATAGTCCATTTCTTCATGTTTTTTTTTTATTTCTTCGTCTTGGAAGTCATTTAGTGACTTAAAAATTAAAAATATATAATTTTTGAAATCACCAAATGACTTTTACACATAATTTTGGTGATTTTTAAGATTTGTTATCCAAGCTGCTTTTTATTATTCTACAACGTAAGCGAGCAAAAGCTAGACTACCAAAATAATAAAATCACACTCTGAATACATTATCATGATTACCAGTAAATCAATTGCCTTGCCATGCGCCAGCCCATAATATATTTGACACTTGACTTGTATGGGTGGATAATACTTGTGTGGGAGTAATAGGTCAATGGGGTGGGTATAATACCCTTGGGAAGCTGTTGTGAGAAGTGTGGTTGTAATAATTGATAAATACACTTTTAAAATGATATTTTAATATTGTAATTTAATCATACCGACGTTTCATTTTAATAATTTAGTAATGTTAACTTGATAGATTTTCTTTATGTTTGTTATTTTATTTTATTTCTTTAACTTTGACATTTGTAAAATGATATTGACTAATTTGACATTAAATTAATATTGTAAGATTGTAACTTTCTAAATGTTTGTACGGCTTACCGCCAGAATCTAGAGGTTTGATTTGTTAAACATAACACCTATTATGTACCTAAGTTCAAAGACAAATAAATGATCTATGATATTTATATTGATTATCATTATTTTTATAACATAGGGTCGGCATAACATGTTGCCCTCTTCCATCTTCCATCACTCGTCATCTCAGTACTCACTCCTTTCAGACGCATGTCCTCTTTCACACAATCTATCCATCTTTTCTTTGGCCTTCCTCTAGCACTAGGTAATCCTTCGACATTCTTACTCGTAAGTTATGGTATTTTTATTATTCATAAACGCGTAATGAAAGAATGTAAAATTTTTGCTGAGTGCTCGGCTGAGACGCAAGAAGCGCGGGTTCGATTCTCGATGCGGGAAATATGTTTGCATGTTCTGCAAATATTTTTCCGTAGAAAAGACATAAACGCGCTCACGTTATAGAAATAATATTTTTGAATTTTATTGAATCAATATTTTTTATTGTCCAGAATGATGGACCGCAATATGGGCGATGGGCTGGCGATGGCGATCACCTGTCACCATGGTTCACCATATCCATCTTAGGAGTTTAAATCAGAAGTGGCTGCAAGTTTTCTTATGTTTACTTGTGGTTCTGCCCACCCCATTAGGGACACGAGCGTGATAATTATGTATGTATATATGTGTTTTAGATTGAAAGAAAGAAGAAAGAAAGAAATAACATTTATTTGGCACACATAAAGACATATTACAACCGGAAAAGGGACAAAAATGAGGTACAAAAAAAGCAAGAGAAGACATACACAAACGACAAAAGTACCTACCTATTATAATAAAACTAGAACTAATACGTAGTCTGATTTTCACCCTTCCGGCGGACCAATCGGCGTTTTATTGTGGCCAAAAGATTGATAAGATATCGCACGTGATGGTAAAAGGCCTGACGGTATGTCTTTGATCCCCTGGAGTCATGGCAAGCCATTGGTGTGGGACCTCAAAAACAGGCTCTGACAGGCTGGATAACGAAAAGATTCATAAATTCATAGGTAGCTAACGCCATCTTTAATTTGTATAGTGTTCTATTTTCAGATAACGTTTTTTCAAATCAAGGGCATGGCAACCCAAAAGTATACGTTTCGTAGTAGACCATCTATTTAGTTCAGTGAGTATTTAATAGATGGCGCTGTTTTCAATAGGGAAAACAAAGTTTTCTTTCCCTAATCAGAGGTGGCTACAAGTTATTTTATGATTGGAGACCTCATTAGGGATAACGGGCGTGATACTATGTATCTATAAAGAAAGTTTTGTTGCTATCGTATGGTTTTGCTATTTATTCGCGTACGCCACAAGAGGGCACCTCTTGTACTGAAATTTCATATTTTCATGCAGATATATATATATATCTCACCGCCGCGCGCCGGCCGAAGGGTTGCTTGCCTAGCGGTGGTTTACAGATTGTACTTCGGAGAGTGTGCTCTTGAGCTGCACGAGCTCATTCCACCATCTCCTTTCTACCACCGGACCTCCAGACGCACTGCTAATTATCACCCCCACTTAGTGGATATTCCACCCATTCGCTCGAAGCGCTATTCATCATCTTTTATAATGCGCACCGCTAAGGAGTGGAATTCGCTGCCTGCGTCTGTATTTCCAGAACAATATAACCCCAAACTTTTTAAATCTCGAGTGAATAGGTTGCTTCTGGGCGATCTTGCTACATCTTAGACCTCATCTGAGCTTATTCAGCTCAGATTGAGGTCAAGAGAGAGCCCATTTAATATAAAAAAAAGATAATTTTCTGCTCTTTCTAAATTTTTTAGGGTTTGATGTCACATAGGTACATAAAAATAAAAGTTAGTTAACAAACAAATCTATTTTTATTGAGGCATAATAGTTCAGCATTGCATTCTTAAGTAATCTAGAAGTAAATAAATTACTTATACTACATACAAGTTTCAAGATTGAAAAATTTATATAATTGTCTTTTTATTTTTATTTAGTCCCCGGGAAACGATTTTGTCCTTTTAGTAGTTTCATTTTGGCCTTTTACATAATTATTATTTAATCATAAATCATTTCCAAAGAGATCTCTAGTTTTCACTGAATTATTAAATAAATTTGCAAATAAATATAAATAAAATCAATAAAAGTTAATGCTAATGCTAAAGCCGGGACCGACAATTAAACGTGCCCTCCGAAGCACAGAAGCGCTCAGCTTGAAATGCCACTTGCGGTCACCCATCCCACTTGTGACCGCGCACAACGATGCTTAACTTCAACGTTCAATCAAGAATGTATTTAAGCATGCTACGCCACGAGCGCTTCTAAAAAATATTGATCAATTTACTTACAGTTTTTTATCTAAAATATATATAAAAAACAGTGAAAACTAGTTTGTTTTGTTTTTATTATTAATGTCATGTTATTTTTATTGTCATTCCACACATTTGTAAAAGAAATAAAGTTCGTTGCGAGATCTATAGCATAAGAACAGATTTTTGATTATTCAAACGATTTGTACAATCTAAAGTCTTTTGAAACTAAGCTAATTAAAGCCATCTATCTTAGAAACTACATAGTTTTCTATAAAACAATTTAAAACTACATAGTTTTCTATGAAAAAATTCAAGAAACTACATAGTTTCGTATGAAACAATATTAGAATAGAAACCACAGTTTTGATGTAAAATTATTTCCAAATATTCTTTCTAAGACGGGAATTGAATATCGGCCTCATCGAAATATTAATTAATACCTTTTTGGGAATAATTTTACATTGTACAGTTTTGTATGAAATGTTGTCAGTAAACATAATTACTTATGTCACTTTGAAATAGAAACTGAAGTTATGACTCGTTTATTTTATTTTAATTCGAAGCCTCTAAAATAACTTTCGCTTTACAAAGAACTTTATTTTACTTATTAAATAGTAATTGCAATCTGTACCTACATCTATAAAGAATCTATGACAGGCACACCTCTAACACATCACATCGCTAAAGGCTAAGCCATTAGTCTAAAATAATCATTTATAATAATTAATTACACACTCTTTCATAATACCACTAAATAGACAAAACAAATATGACAATAAATCTAGGATAAGATAAAATTATAAAATAAAATAAATCATCTGTGTCACTGTCCATCCTTTATTCCTTTCACCACAATGGTCGTGTGGTTAACGTGCACCATAAAGGCTCCTTTTGCCATCGAAAGAAAAAAATTGACAAAATATTTTATTTTTCATTTGCCGTGTTTTAGAGTAAGTATATAACTTGTATTTAATTTTTTTTTACACAGCTACAAGACAAAAATCGTAAAACAAGATACGATAATAAACTATTCACTAAAGTTATTTGAACATTCATTTAAACTGTTTTTAATAATTTTATATACAAAAACTTTTTTCTTTTTATCTAATACATTCACACCAACTAGTCATTCTAACGCAAGCAAGCATTATAGGGAACTTACTTACAAAGCGATGTTTTTTTAATTATTATTTTATTATTATAAAAAATCTAGAAAATGTATAAATTCACAACCTATTAATTTGTCTATTCATTCATTATAATCTTTGCAGAGTAGTTTTTTTTAATTTATTGTCTTTTAGAAACTCTAGTTCTGGCAAATTATTTTTTCTAATATTTATTTTTCTGCAGGGTTATGCCTTCTATTACTAGATTATTATTTCTAGACAATAATATTTATAATACTTATTAAGATAATATATAATGAAGGTAGGTACCGAAAAAATCTTCTAATTGATTTAATTTTGGTCATTATTAATATATTTTAAAAATAAAAGCTTTTTGGCAGGTTTTACGCTAAAAGGCAATAGGTAGTTTAATTTGGACAAAGATAAATTTATTTAAGATCTCACCTCCAAAACAGAAAAAAACATTAAGTGTAATTTAAATTTCGGGTTCAGCTTTTTTATGTTTTTTTTCTGGTTTTCTAAGTTCAAGCAAGTATTCAAATAAAACTTCGCCTTAGTTTTTGGGACTCTATGTTCTAATATTTAAGTATTTTTTTAAATAATAATGGAAATTTTCTAAATAATAATTTTAGGGATTAATAATATAACAAGGTAGAGCGATCTTAAAATTAAGAAAAAAATAAGTCCCGCGCTACATTGCAACTTATTTTGGAAAATTCCAAAAAGCTTAAAAAAAACTTATTGTTACTTTTATGGATGCCACGAAGATGGCACCTTTTTTAAATTACTGATAATATAATTATATTGTATTGTAAATAGTATTTAATGTAACAAATAACTATGTACTAATACACAACTTTTTCATAAGGTTGTTATTTATTGAAAATGTTCCCAAAAAATTTGAATTACCTAATGGACATGAATAAACTCTATGAAATATAATCTGTAGGATGTCCCTAATTATTAATTTTGTAGGAAAATATTTTTGATGAAGTGGTAACAAATTATGAGGTAATTAGTTTTTATACATGTTTACTTTTCATTATTATTCAACAATTTTTAATATAATTATAACATGAAAGTTCTCTAACAATTTTCATAACAATAATGAACGTTTTTTTAAATAATCTCTTAATCTGCTATACTAAGTATGTGCAGATGGAATAAATTTAATGTTGCAGCAAATTTAAGTTCAAACTATTAAATAAATAAAAAAGCACACTGACGTTGGCAACTTTAAAGTATAAATATTTATTACCCTCTTAAGAAATAATTATTGTCTTATTTATATTATTGTCGTACAGTAGTTAGGAAAGCTCGATTAATATTAACCAGTAAAACAACATGCGTATTAAAAAACGACACAATATTAATTTATCGCATTTTCTTAAAGTACCGTTTTCGAATACGACCGTTTTTGATAGATTTTTGCTAAGGATTAAGATATTTTCTATTAGACTAAGTACTAGAAGAGAATAAGGTTTGAAACCAAAAGTTGGATATTTTTTCATTAGATATGGATACTTTGGGATATGTGATTAGTGTCAAGTTATTTTTTTATTTATATCAATAAATAACCACCGATATTGGTGTAGATATTCAAAGTTTTATTTAAAAGCACAGCCAAAACTTTGCAGTGGACTCGACATACACTTTGCTTTGTTTTCACTCACTTACTTACATTCGGTAACTTTATCAATCAAAAATTTAAATAAAAAAGTCTTATTTCGAAAGGTCCCTACAGAAAATTCCATATAATATGAAAAACTCTGGTCACCCTAGCGAACGTCACTTCAAGCTTCACTAACTGTTAGAGCAGCGTCGCGAAGATGCCGCGCGAGGAAAATACTCGCTAGTCAGCACATCCTGGCTGAGCGAGAACTTGCCTCGCGAGGCTGTTTGGTCAGTCAATATGCAGCTAATGACTGTTTTTGTTTTTTCCGAACTGACGACCGTAATGACATTGGTTTTCAATCATTTTCTTCGTCGTAAGTACTTCGGATGGCCAGTTTTAATCAAACCTTAGGATAATTTTAGATTTTACTATTTCTGCTACAGTGCAAGACCGATCAAGTACGACTTGACTCAGACTCAGACACGGAGGGTTCCGATAGTCCCAAACAATCAGATTACACAATTTCAATTAGAGAGTGCAAGTAACATTTAAGACCATTCCGAACGTCAAGTGAATTTCTTTAGTGCTTGCTGAAATAATCAGCCAAGACAGACAAACGGTCGGAAAAGTTACACCATAAGGGTTTCATTTCACCGTTTTGATCCGGAACCCTAAAAACCCTAGAGGAAAGTCACTAAAGTGTGGTCAGAACTAAGTTTCCAAGTAAAATCAAAACTCTCTACCTCTTCGGTGACAGACTCTGCACATAGTTCGGATCCATCTCATCCAAATCCTTTCCCTTAGTTTCTGGAACACAGCAGACCACAAAACATAACCCCCCCACACTTATAGAAGCGTACAACCAGAACGCACCGTGTAAGCCCAGCGTCTGCTGAAAATCCACGAAGGTTTTAACCCCCACAAAAGCACACAGATAGCTGAAAGCTGTTGCCATTGCACTCCCAAATGCCCTGTACTCGAGAGGAAACAGCTCGCCAATCAGAAGCCAGGATATCGGACTCATACCCAACGAAAAGGCTATAGTAAACACCAACACACACAGCAATGGGATCCAGTCATTCTGTCCCACAGTCTGATGAAACATCACGTTCTGAATCCTCTGATTCCGATGCACTTCTTCATAATACGCATAACTCCCAAACCCAGCTAAGGCCATTGACATAAGAACAGAGCTTACTATCAGCAACGGAAGACGTCCCACTGTGTCTATCAGCAGACCTGACAGACAAGACGCCAACAGCTGAACGAAGGAAACCGCAATAGCGGCTCCATGAGGATTCATCCCTCCGAAAGTCTTTCTGAAGATCGGAACCGCGTAGAAGGAAAACGCATGAGCTCCTGAAAACCTTTGAAACATCATAAGCCCACAGGTTACCAGGATCGGTCCCAGCAGTCTATTCATGGTCCTAGCATCGATAGACCCAAGCATATTTCCAGCCTGACTCTGCCGCTGACTGAAGTTCTTGCTAGCTAGGACGTTTGTTCGTATAGTGGCCAACTCCTGAGCTACATCAGACTCTGGACCACGCAACCAAAGCAAGCTTTGGTAGGCTTCGTCATCTTTTCCGATCAGTACGAGGTAGCTCGGCGTTTCGGGGATGTAGAGGATGGTACAGAAGAGGAGTAGAGGTGCAGCTGATATGCATAAAGCCAGTTGTTGCCAGTCGAGGTAGGCTCCGATGGTGAAGCTGAACAGCACTCCAAGATGGCCGACGACTTTCAGGACCGCGCTGAGAGAGCCCCGGATGTCTGGCTTTGATATCTCGCTGATGTAGACCTGGAAATGAAACAAGGAACTAAATTTGATGGAGTCAAGTGAGTGTTTGATTTGCTTGGTATCAATAGGACTCAGAGATTATCAAAATTATCTGGTTTGAGGACGTCTACCATTTTTGAGGCTAACCCTTAGTCAACTATTAGGATATGCTCGGGGAAAGACGCAGTTGGACGCATTCTATATTTTTTACAAAAAGTTACGAAAGTAATAAAATAATTTCGCTTAAATTTTCTTCAGCAATATCTCCACTGCACCATGAGCTCATAAAATAAATTACTTAAGACCCAATTGTCCAAAAACTCCTAAATTGCGCTATCCAGAGCCATTCTTTACGCAATGCCTTATTAGGTTTTAATGTTTATTTCTCCCTCAAACTGCTATTATTTCTAACAAATAAAAACTCATTATACTTTCGTACTCTTGCTATGATAATCGACGCCGTCCGTTGTGTTTGGCGAGTTTATATAGAATAGAAAATTTACGAATATATCAATAAAACTTGTCAAGTGCGGGTCGATTTCGCGCAAGAAGGGTTCCGTACCATCGTACATAAAAACATGTTTCATGTACGGGGGCCCTTTTATTTACTCAAATTTTATTATTTGTTGTTATAGCGGCAATAGAAATACACATTCTGTGAAAATTTCAAATCTCTACCTATTTCTGTATCTACTCTAGCACTGGTGGTCTAGATGGTAGTGACCCCGCCTTCCGATCTTAGGTCGTGGGATCAAATCCGGTCGTGTGCCAATGGACCTTTCTGTGCGTAAACATTATGTTCGCTATACCAGAACTCTCAAACGGTGAAGGAAACATCGTGTCCGCACGTATTGTCCATGGTTTTCCTATTAACAAGGCCGATTAAGCTGAGAAGATGGAATAGGTGCTGGGCAAGCCTACTCCACCTTAATTCGTCCCGGGCACTACAGCGTCCCGTTTGTGCAGGTAAAAGTTACCTCCAGACGCTGTATAAATCATCTACTGTAGATGTTAAAAAGCCTTAGTTCAATCCATTCAACACACTGGTTCGAAAAAACTAGTGACTAGGAAGAAGTACCGATTAAGCTCATATGTCTTCCCAGCAAATATTCATGGTACAGTCTATTGACCTACCAATTTCAGTCAGTAACTCATGGTAGAGGCTTTGGAGTGATAAATAATGGTATTTAACCGATAAACTTTGTCTTTGAGGCGAGTTTTCTATATTAGAGAATGCAAAGGGACGCCATCTTGGAACTTATGTCAAGTTTCGGTCCTTATCAATTAAGAATAGGGTGATCAGCTTTGCAGTATTTTATTGGATTATTCGGACAAAATAATATGGTTTTTATTAACTACATTGTGTTTTTAGTAACAGTTTTATAATTACTCGCATTTTATTTTTATTTCACGTTTTTTTTATAATTACTCGCCCTGAAGTAAAAGGTGTGCCGCAAAAAAAAGCAAAATCTTGAGTTTTACAACTAGCTAGACCATTACATTTTAAATGCGAAGCGCTCATGGCGTAGCTTGCTTAGACGTTCTTGATTGATCGTTGAAGTTAAGCAACGTTGTGCTCGGTCTCAATTTGAATGGGCGACCGCAAGTGGCATTACGAGCTGAGCGCTTCCGTGCTTTGGAGGGCACGTGAAATTGTCGGTCCCGGCTTTTAAGTGGTTAAGCCATGACGGAGGCCTTTAGGTGCCCTAAAAACTTCGTCACAAGACTTGGCCATGGCCACTAAGCTTATATGAACTTACTTATTTTAAATGAAACCTTATACAACAGGTATTTAATACAAAGTTTCTCTCGTCTTTATCCATTTTTGTACTAAGTTCTGATTTAATTTGATTTGATTTGATTCTTGCAACATTTTACATACAGTTTGTCTTCTTACTAGGACCCATTTGGAGCTTCTTTATTTCAGAAGGCATTCATGTATAGCTAGCTCATACATTTATAACGCCAAAAGGACATTGCTCCCGTGCAAAGCCGGGGCCGGGATCTAATAAAATGGAAACATCCTTACCGTCATCAAAACGACTGTCACCCTACGAAATGCGACAGGACCATGCGGGCTCTGAAATTAGTTTCTTTATCCTTACGATAAAGCCTTCAATCCAAGCCAATTCGATCCTTTAGCCGACATAATAAGGTTCAATTTCCCTGATCCTTCGATAAAAGCCTTGGCAGATTGTTTGAGTGCGTCGTAATGAACAATTTTGTTAATCCAGGGGCTTATTCGTGTTCAAAATGTTTTTATTGAGCAAATACAGGATTACAGCGATCTTTGGTTTTGAGACGTCGTTTTTAAATCAATTTGAATGTTAAAAGACAGCATGATAGAATATAAATCAACATAAACTAAGGCCTTTAGGCAGATGATTTATACAGCGTCAGGAGGCAACTTTTACCTTCACAAACGGTACGCTGTAGTGCCCGGGACGAGTTAAGACGGAGAAAGCTTGCCCAGCCCCTATTCCATCCTCTCATAGAATTTTATAAATTATTATTATAAATTAATAAAATTATTTATATAATTATTATTATTTTATCTCATATTTTCCATCATCATAGAAGGAAAGAGAGGAAGAGTAAGGCCACGAATTAACTACATGAGCCAAATGAAGGAGAAGGTAGTTGTCGGGTCTTATAAGGAGGTCAAGGAGGCTGTGCTGGATAGAGACAAGTGGAAAGAGCTGCATCATTCAGCGACAAGAGCACAGCTCTTAAATTAGAAGAGAGAATCTAAAGTAATAGAAATCATCATCTTCCTGCTTTTATCCCACTTTATGTGGGGTCGGCCCAGCTTGATCCTTGGATCATGCTGTAAGAGTTTTGGCTAAGGTGTTTTATGACCGGCCGCCTGCCTGACGTCAACCCTCTTTGGGAATACTTGCTTATTGTATATCATCATGTTGGAGGATACTATCCCTTAGTCGACTTTTACGACATGCTCTGGGAAAGAAGCAGCTGGACGCATTCTAAGTTTTTTCTTTACTCCCAGTCCAGCAGAGAAGTAACAGAAATGATAACAAATGTTACCTGGGATAGCATGGTGAGTATAGAGCAGCAGAACCCCCCGAGGAAGGCGGTGATGCACATCATCCTCACGGACGTGGCCAGCACTGTCAGCAGCCACGAGAGCGAGCAGGGTGCCGCCGCTAGCGACAGCACCCGGCGCCGCCCGTGCCGCATCGCAGCACCCCCTGCCATCCCACCAAACAGAGCCCCTGGAAAACAAAAAGAGACTAAGGCCTTCTACCATCTATAGTAGACTAGCTGCCGCCCGCGGCTTCGCTCGCGTGGTACCCGGATAAAAAATAGCCTATATGTTAATCCAGTACATGTACTATGTATATTCCAAGTTTCGTTCAGATCCGTTCAGCTGTTAAGGTGTGATTGAGGCACAAACATCCAAACATCCAAACATCCTCACAAACTTTCGCATTTATAATATAAGTAAGATGATTTTCACAACGTCAGAAAGCAACTTTTTATCTTCACAAAGCGGGACGCTGTAGTGCCCGGGACGTATTATGATGGAGCAGGCTTGCCCAGCACGTATTCCATCCTCTCAGCTTAGTCGGCCTTGCCCACAGGAAAGACAGTCAATACGTGCGGAGCTGACTAAGCCGCGGGTTTCCTCAGAATGTTTTCCTTCGCCGTTTAAGAGTACTAGTATTCCATTTGTACACGACCGGATTTGATCCCACGGCCTTAGGATCGGAAGGCGGGGTCACTAGTTTACTACCAACTACATCACCAGTGCTCTCGGAAAACCAAAGAAACAATATAAAAGACAAAGTTACGATGATGATGTGTCGGTGGGATATCTTTGCCTGAATTCAGCTAATCGGATTAATTAAAACTTGGAATACACATAATGAAATGACCTGGAATAATATTATAAGTTAAGTACTTTTAATCTGGCTCAAAGCGAGTTCAGTTTCGGATTGAAGCTAGTCTACCACTAATATTATAAATGCGAAAGTTTGTTTGTGTGAATGTTTTTTACCACGTATCTCTGTAACTACTGAACCGAATTTGATGGAATAGGCTAGTTTAATTTTCGAAAATCAACACCTAAGGAAGCCTTTAACCATACTAGTTCGAAAACCTAGTGACACGACTAGATAGATAGACCTAGAGATAAATGTCTTTATGTCCAGCAGTGGGCTTAAAAGCTGATAATGATGATGTAATTGTATGTATAAGACATCATTGTCCACCATCTCCAGCTCTACTTTATCCACTGATGGGGCCTGTTTGAAATGAAGATCTAACTTCATTTAATTTTGAATAAATATTTCTCTGCTGGACTGGGATTAAGGAAAAATCAGAATGCGTCCAGCTGCTTCTCTCACCGAGCATGTCTTGAAATTCCACTAAAGGATCCTATCCTCTCCAACTTGATGGAGCATCTATACCTATGGGCGATGGGCTGATCATCTGTCACCATGATTCATCATATCCATCTGTGGACTTTGAATCTGGAGTGGCTGCAAGTTTTCTTACGATTACTTGTGGCTCTGCCTACCCTATTATACGGGATACGGACGTGATGTAACTGTAATTTTGAATATTAAGTGGTAGCTACGTAGTAGGTATTATTTGTTCGTAATAAGCGTGTTGACTTTAGCTAACGAGATGAATTGTGAGTTTGCGAGCCGAATTAAAACAAATAAACATCCAGTCGCGACTTAATTAATGTTTGAATTGAATTTGTTAACTTGACGAGTGTTCTCGTCACTTTGTTTTGAAAAGGGTTCTGAAACTCATTCAGCCTGCTCTAGATGGTTAACCTAGAACTCAGAATTTAAAAGAAATGTTCTGATTCATTGACTGTATAATTAGATGGGTATACAAGGCCACTTTATCTGATCTGCTGCTGAATTGAATTGCGTACGATTTATCAAAATTTCGATAATTTTACTGCCAAATATGAATCTGCTGCTCCATCGAATTACTTACAATTCACCTACGATTCGGACCATCATCATCATTATCATCTTCCTTCCCTTATCCCACTCTATGTGGGGTCGGCACAGCATGTTCCTTGGATCATGCTGTAAGAATTTTGGCTAAGGTGTTTTATGACCGGCCGCCTGCCTGACGTCAACCCTCCTGGGGAATACTTGCTTGTTGTATCTCATCATGTTGGAGAAGATACTATCCCATAGTCGACTTTTACGATATGCTCGTTGATTATTTTCTTTGGTTTTTGTTTCGGACCATTTTACGAAGAAGTAGGAATCTCTTAAGATTTGTTATGAAATTGAAAATGAATTGCTGTAGATGCATTGCTCAAAGTGCCCCAAACGACAGAACTGTTAGTGCTCTTTGAAGTACATTGAACTAAATCTGAACAGAACAGAACTAAATCTCACACGAGAATTTACCTAGTCGTGAAAATTCTATTCTATCTATATATCTAGTCGTGTCACTAGTGCTTACGAACCGGTGTGGTGAAAAATTTAAAGTGCACCTCAAACGCTCCTTTCGTTTCTACTCAAATCCTATTTACTATTTCTACTTCATACTCATCACTCAAACATAAAAATCGATCCATTGGAATCCTAAGAGGTACCTATAAATATTTGCCCTATGATTACCAAAAGTGAAAAAAAGATTCCTAATATAGATTCCAAATAGGTTCACGCGAATGACGCCTGGTTATCAGCCGGGCACCAAGAAAAAAAATCAATTACTTTGAATGAAAAGCGAAGCGAGACACGTAGTCTGCGCTACGATTATGGCTTACCGAGGAAGGAGAGCGAAGCGAGCCAGCTAGCTTGTTGGTCGGTCAGCTTGAAGTCTCTCGCTGTTGCGTTCGCTGTTGGCCCCTGTAGCGAGGCGATAGCGGGTGAACTGTAGCCCTTCCCTAGGCCCGCTGAGAACGGGGCCAATGATACTGCTAGTGCTGCTAGGACCTGGGGAAAGGAAAAATCATAGTAGTAGTTTTGTTCATCATCTGCCTGCCCCTATCCCACTCTATGTGGGGTCGGCACAGCATCTTAGGATCATGGTGTAAGAGTTTTGGCTAAGGTGCTTTATGACCGGCCGCCTGCCTGACGTCAACCCTCCTTGGAAATACTAGCTTATTGTATCTCATCATGTTGGAGGATACTATCCCTTAGTCGACTTTTACGACATGCTCGGGGAGAGAAGCAGCTGGACGCATTCTAAGTTATTACTTTACTCCCAGTCCAGCAGAGAAGTTTAATGGTAGTTTTGTTCAATTTATAAAAAAAGTAAGTTCGTATGAGCTAGTGGCCAACTCTTGTGACGGAGTTTTTAGGCCGCCTAAAGGCCTCCGTCATGGCTTTATTAAAAAGCCGGGACCGACAATTTGACGTGCCCTCCGAAGCACGGAAGCGTTCAGCTCATAATGCCACTTGCGATCACCCATCCAAATTGTAACCGCGCACAACGTTGCTTAACTTCAACGATCAATTAAGAACGTCTAAGAAAGTTCAATTTATTGTATGGTGGCGTTGTGAAGACTGTGGGAATCCCCTGAGTTTGGTTAGCTAAGAGGATCCAGCAGTAAGTTAACGTGGTCTGATATGATGATGATGATGATTGTATAGGTTGCACCCGCGGGTTGTAGTACCTGGATAAAAAGCCTTTACTATGTTTTTTATCGTTATAGTTATTAGGTAGTAGTTTTACTATAAGCTTTGAAACACAGCTCTCATTCGGTCATGAGACGCGATTTTGCGAAGCTTTTCGCTTTGCATCCTTGACTATCTGTGATAAACCATAGGGCTGCTCGTGACTCTACGCGACAAATTCGCTGAAGCCCAGCAATGTAGCCGCAGGGCTAAGAACAAGTGACACGAAGCAAACATGTTTGTGGAAAAATACCGGTCAAGTATGAGTCGAATCAGCACACGAAGGTTCCGTACCGTCGACAATGTATTTTTTAAATAAGTAGCTTCGATGATCGATTACGAACGTCAATAATGTTTCTTAAATAGGACTTATTTTATTTGATTTTTACAACTTTCTACCTATTTCATAAGATACCTACAGCCCGCTGACAGACGGACAAGCTTAGCGTAGGGTCCCGTTGGCACCCTACGATACGGAACCCTAAAAATAGATACCCTTTTACGCATCAGCATTGTTCTAAAAGGAGCTGTGTTTATTCTTTCGCTTAGACCTTTTCAATATTCCATCTTCCCACAATATCCACAAACTCACAACACTTTACTGCCCAGCAAACAGGCTCAGCAAACATTCTGGATACCGCGCGGCACGTGTTGCGGAATATTTTGTACTGAGTGATTCGTCACGCGACTTTGCTCGCGTTTAGTTAACTTCAGCTTTTCTAATACAAAATGTAACTAGAACCACATGACCTGCTATCTATCTATGACGTCTACCGCCGAATAAGCTCCGAATACTCAAACGCATCTCAGAGTTGAGCACGTCTCAAGTGACGAGTTTTTGACAGATTTTCATCAAAAACTGACAAAAAACCACAACTGTCAAAAATATTTGAATTTGTATTTATTTAAGTATTTATTCGGGGGCTAGGTCGTCAGATTATCGCCATAGATTAAATAATAGTTCATTCACCTATAATGAAATTGCACCAACTCACAGAATAAACACTTTATTTCCTTCACTATTTACAACATTCTCAGACAATTTTCCTTTACCAAGACACTCCGAATGCCCGTCCTTTTGCTTCCCTTCACAAGTCACCGTCCATTGATCGACTTTTAAAGAGAGAAAAATATTAAAAGCGGACATCCGTCAAAGTCAAAAGACATGATTAAATATTCATAAAATTATTTACAAATCACAAAAATACTTCCGGTAAAATTAATAATCGGACATATTTAAAAAAAAAATCATGAAATCATTACACACCTAGGTATATCTACTTTCATTTTGCTCATGTTTTTTTAGTTTTAGACTTCTAGAATCGTCCAGCAAGATGGAAATACGCTCCAAGTTTTATGCTTCTAGGACTGTTTTCATGCTTCCAGGCTGTCAGTCAATCAGTAACGTAAGAATTTATATATTTCGATTTTTATCCATTGTTGTTCGGGTCTTACCGCTCAGGTGCTTGAACGATTGTAAAAGTTTATTATACTCTGTGGTAGACTTAGAAAATATCTACGCTTTTCAGCGCATTGATCCCATACAATCTAAAAGACCTGCCAAGTGCGAGTCGAATTCGCACAAAAAGTTTCGTACCATCGTACATGTATATAAAGACATAAATAAATCAACTATTTATTTGGTTCACAAAAATAAAAACTAAGGCCTTTTACCATCTATAGTAGATGATTTATACAGCGTCAGGAGGCCACTTTTACCTTCACAAACGGGACGCTGTGGTGCCCAAAACGGATTAAGATGGAGTAGGCTTGCCCAGCACCGATTCCATCGTCTCAGCTTAGTCGGCCTAGTCCACAGGAAAGACATGATCAATACGTGCGGAGCTAACTAAGTCGGAAAAGTAAAATGTTATATAAAATTACCTATACAGCTAAAAAGGCAACAACTCAGCGTGTGCTATAGGAGCCCGGAAGCAACTAAAGCGATGTTCTTCCATGGTATATATAAATATTTCTTGTATGGAGCCCCTTTGTTTTCACCAAAAGTATATGTATATAAGTATTCTATCAGCCATCTGGTGTCCATAGTACAAGCTTTGCTTAGTTTGGGGCTAGATGGCGCTGTGTAAATGTCCAAAAATATTTATTTATTTACCATATCGATTTTGGGAAGGAATATCTGCAAGTTTTCTTATGAACCTGTGGCTCTGCCCACCCCATTAGGGATACGAGCGTGATAAATATGTATGTAAATATGATGACTATTTGTATTTTATTTCTAACTTGATAAAAGTAAGTTCGTATGAGCTAGAGGCCAACTCTTGTGACGGAGTTTTTACAACTTAAAAGCCGAAGCACGGAAGCGCTCAGCTCGTGATGCCACTAGCAGTCACCCATCCCAATTGTGACCGTGCACAACGTTGCTTAACTTCAACGATCAAGAAAGTCTAAGCAAGCGACGCCACGGGCGTTTCTAACTTGATAGAAACTGATTATAATATATTATAGGTACTTCCAATCTGTGATAGCACCATTATGGTTACCGCCGTACAGAAAAATACAAAATCACAAGCATTTTTTAATATCACATACATAAAAAAATAACATTAAAAAATCCCCATGTCGGTCGTGGAAAATGTCCAAAAGCTCATTACCGTCCAACGATCGTTTTCCATACGACCCTCGACATAGTAGCACGAACCAGTACCCCAAGTAAACTCTCCTTTTACATTGACTTGCGTTCGTTATGGCATGGCGGTGCCAGTAGTTCGAATTATTTTAACCGACTCTAAAAAGAGAAATGTTCTTTGCCTGTATATTTTTGTACTTCTTTGTTGGTGTGTTACAAGATAGCTCAGCCGATTTTGATGATGATTCGTCATTTCAATTGCAAATAAACCCAAAAATTGTGTTGTTAAATTGTCATTGAGACTGTGAACTCCTTACTAAAGCCAATTGTAAACCTCCATTATTATGATTGAAAGAATCATCCAAATTACAAATTCACCAATGGAAACACACTCAGCAATCTTCAACATTATTTTCATCATCTTCCTGCCCTTATCCCACTCTATGTGGAGTCGACACAGAATTTTGGCTATGGTGTTTTATGACCGGCTGCCTGCTTGACGTCAACCCTCCTTGGGAATAATTAAAACTTCAACATTATATAGATGCAACGCGGTGGAACTATATTGTACAGAGAACCATATTTTAATATTAGAGGTTATCAGGTTAATAATGCACAATACACCCCACCGCGAGACGTCAGTGCAGAATTTTGTTCCCCTAACATTAATTAAAAATAGAATTAGACTCTTCGAAATGTATCCGATAAAATACCAACAAATTAGATGTTGTCTTTAAATACTTGACTTTAAACATGTTATACTGTATGAATTATACTATGTCTGTGTGCAGTAAAAAGTTAACCCCTCGTGGTGACCTGGTTCATTCCATAAGGTATTTTTCAGTCCCTGTTTTTGTTTTTAGGTATTTTTAGGGTATTCAGGGCACTTTGCGGGGAAAATGCTTTTCTCTCATTGAGATTTCCTTTAATCTTTGACCTTTTGTGGTCACCATCCTATACATTAGGAGTTAGTATAATCAGCCGGCGGTTTCATTTGTGTTTACAAATGATTCTGTTTGCTCGATTTAGAGTTTTGTATATCATTGAAAATCCATGTTTTATATGTGAGGTTCGGATCACGTGGTACCAGGATAAAATTATGCTGTATTTTATTCCAGTTCACGAACTATTTAAAATTCAAAATTTCATTCAATTCTGATACCCACGACACAGGGTACCCTAGTGTGGGATCAGAACTATGCACCGATGTGACTGTTGGGTTTTATAATTTGGGCTTGATTGAGTCACAAACATCATCCTCGTAGTATTGTTTGGATTGTACATAGTTTGGACCCATCGAGCATACTCGATGTTTGGACCCCACACTAGAGTTCTGTGTGTCGTGGCTATCAGAAACTACGAGTACCATGCTACCACAACACCCGAGAATATGCAAACAGCCCCTTGGATCTCAGGCGAGCCACCGAGGCCGTCAATTATAAGTATGGAGTGAGTGAAAGGTTTTGACATCATAATTTCTCAACCCTAATTACATTCTCTCAGTCTTATATAGGCTCAGAGCACCCTGTATTCATAGTCTGCCATCTCATCTTAACGAAGTTGATTTGCTGTTCTGAAATCTGATCGTTATGCTGAGAGTTAGTAAATATGTTGAAAAAGCCATTAGCTAATTATTTTGAAGAGCAACTTGTAAATCCATTTATTACTGAATATTCATACACTGAGCGACGTCATTGACCAGAGTAATGCCCTGTTCTAATATTATACTAACTATGATAATGAACATCAGTTACTTTTCTAATGGATTAGAAGTAAAGAAAAAACATTCAATGCGTTCAGCAGCTTCTCTCCCCGAGCTAGTCGTAAAAGTCGACTGAGGGGTAGTATCCTTTCCGACATGATGGACCATCTACATGGGCAATCACCTGTCACCATGGTTCACCATATCCATCTTAGGAATTTGAATCGGGAGTGGCTGCAAGTTTTCATAATGATTACTTATAGCTCTGCCCTTCCTTCGGGATGGCGTGATAATATGTATGTATGTATGTACAGATCAGTATTGCCATTCAACGTGGCAATGTGGCCAGCGTCTTGGACACGCTTCCACCATCTGATGATCTGGATCAGGTGAGCTATCTACAGACCGATTGCAACAGTCTCTAGATAGCCTGACTGTTATTTTGTATTTTGTAAACTATGTATACTTGGTTCTACAGCATACAGGATTCTTCACAATATTTTCCTTCGCCGTTTGAGATTACTGGTATATAACAAATCCATTGGTGCACTACCATTGGAACCCTCGACCTTAGGATTGGAAAGCGGGGGTTACTCCCACTACACCACTAGTGCCTACGGCTATAGAAAAGTATCACGAGAACTTTTCAGTTTTTTATTTCGTTGTTTTGTTACAGAAAGTTTTCCAACGTAACAATCCAATATGGCGTAGCTGTAACAATAGACAGCAAACAAAATAATAAGACTCGCCCTCCGAAACTAGGTTACGAACGAAGCCCCGTAAGTAAACTGCTTACCTATAGTTATCAAGATTTGCGTGTCTTGAAGACTGACAACATCTGGGGTGAAATATTTTGTATACCTTTATGCATTTGTTTTATTAGGCCTTATTATTCCTACTACTACTTATAGCAGAAAAACATAAAGGTTAGGTCATAAAACACCTTAGCCAAAACTCTTACAGCCTTGTGCCCACCCCACATAAAGTGGGATAAGGGCAGGAAGATGATGATGATGACTACTCATAGCCGATCACCTTTTCAGAGAATGTATCTGATTATGTTGATCATGGTTGAACTTGAAGACTTAAAGACAACATCTAAAAAAGTAGGTCTCAAGATGAATATCTGGAAATCCTTCCCTGGGCTGAAATCTATCTCCGTGCCAAATTTCATCAAAGTTTGTTCGACAGTTAAGGCGTGAAAAGGTAACAGACAGACAGACAGAGTTCGCCTTTATAATATTAGTACCTAGACTTTGGACATCTTCTACGACGTGACAGCTTCATAAAGACGATCATAGAAAGAAAGCGAAGAAGAGGAAGACCAAGAATTAGTTATATCAGCCAGATAAAGGAGAAAGTCGCTGCCATGTTGTATAAAGAAGTAAAAGAAATTGGAGAGGGAAAAATGGAGGAAACTTTATATTAAACCGACAAGAGCTAGCTCTTAATTAATATATACCCAGACCCCGGAAAAATATTTGCAGAACATGCAATCATTTCTCCCGCAGCGGGAATTGACCCTGCATCTCTCGCGTCATAGCTGAGCGTTCGCTCGCGACACTAACGAAGTCAATATTGATCCACTAAGTCCATACACCCACCAAGCCATTAGCCTATCAACAATCGCACCACATTAACATGGATCTAACTTAATATCTCAGACCAAATAAAAAGAAAAGACGGCGCGCCGCGAACAACAAAAGTGAAGCCACCTTTTTATCTATGTGTGTGCCGAAGGTTTTGAGGTTTTGTGTTCCAAGTAACCTAAAATTCATAGTATAATAATTTAAGAAACGATGTTATTTAAAGTACTTACAAGTGAAAAGTGATTCCGTGAGACTTTATAAGTGATTTGCTGCTGTTTTTACAAGTTTTCACTACACAGGAAGGCATAATTATATTACATAAGTTAGTTTAGTTTTAGTTTGTTGCAAATAAATGATTCTGATTCTGATTCTGATTCTGATAATTCTATTTTTAAATTTAAGTTTACTAGACGACGCCGACAACTCGAGAGCGATGAGCATGGTTTTAGTGTAGGTGTGCGCGTGAGCGTGTATGTTTATTTTCAGGAGCACGGTTTTGTGTGGCTTCACTTTTATTGTTCGCGTCGCGCCGTCTTTTTTTTTTATTTGGTCTGAGCTTAATATCTAAATAATTGCAGCCATTAGAGCACTGGTGACTTAGTAACCTTTCGATCCTAATTAGATGTTAAAATTATATTTTCTATTTTTCGTGGGTAGGCGGATCGCGAGACTGAAGTGGAGATGGTGACACTTGGCCAGAAGAGACGACAGAAGATGGACGAAAGCGATCACTGAATGGTGGCCCCGAGACCCTCAACGACCAAGAGGCAGACCACCCGCCCGATGGTCGAATGACATCAATCAATAACAATATTTCGGATTTCTTTTCGAATGGCCTATCTTCTTGATTCTTAGACATTGTGGGCCGAGATGCATGGATACAGGCAATCAAATAACGAACGAAACTGAAGTTCACACAATCACTTTATTTTAAAATTACGATCTCAATAATTAAATTCGAATACAGCTACTTTAAACTTTAAATTACAAAACGGAACACGGGATGGTTCCTAGAGGACCCGTGTTGACCCGACCAAGAGCTGAAGACAACTGCCCAGCCTCGAGTCAAACACCAGCCATCTAGACTCCATCAAACGACGCCATCTTGTTGTTTACGCCGTTTTGTGAACCGTTGACAACGTCACGTCCGCGATCATGACCTGACCGGATCCGACAAATATTTGTGTACATTTCACACAGCGCCATCTAGCCCCAAACTAAGCAAAGCTTGTACTACAGGAACCAAATGGCTGATGGAATACTTGTATACATTTTTTTTGTAAATACATACTTTTAATAGTATCTTCCCCAAGACGATGGACCACCTATATGGGCGATGGGCTGATCACTTGTCACCATGGTTCATCTTAGGACTAAATCAGAAGTGGCTGCAAGTTTTCTTAGGTTTATTTTAAAAATAAAATAATAAAATAAAAAAGGCATTTATTGTCTCCTTAACTTAAGAACTTATACAATTGAAAGTATATATGACCAAAATAGTTGCACAAGGGACAATGGGAGTAGATTCAGCATTTTCTGCATGGCACAAAGCCATGCAGCGCTGATTTTCAATCTACCCCTCTCGGGTAGGTCTTCGCCGAGGGTAAAAAATTAGGCCTATGCGGGATATATATATAATTTTTTTACACCTCGGGTTACATTATTGGAGTTTTAGTAAGGATCCCTAATTTTTTTTAAAATAAATTTTAGCTTATGTTATTCCGTATTATTGTAGCTATCTACTGGTGAAAGATTTTTTTAAATCGGTTCAGTGGTTTCGGAGCCTATTCGTTACAAACATAAGAACAAACAAAAAATCTTTCCTCTTTATAATATTAGTGTACTCGTAGATGTAGTAGAAGTGTAGACAAAACAGTTCTATATCGATTATAGTGAGCAAAATTTACGGACAAACTCGCGAGGCTTTCTACTAGTCTAGTATAGATGATTAGCAGTCATTAGAACAATCTGTGGGTAAGTTCTTGCGTCCTTGAGTAACTATCCTTAATATACCCCTATCCTATCGTACCTACCCCTACCCTTATCGGGGGTAAGAGATAAGTCAAGATTCAAGATTATTCCCTAAAGCTTAGACCCTTCGATCGCTTAACTATTATTACTTATGACAACCTCGGTGGCGTAGCGGGAAAATGTCGGCCGAGACGCTATAGGTGCGGGTTCGATTTCCACAGCCGTGTCCGTGTCTGGGTGTTGCACCTTGGTATTGGTAGGTTCTGATACCCACAGGGAGTCCTAGTGTGGAGTTAGTTTGACGGCCTCGGTGGCATGGCGGGTGATTGCTCGGCAGACACGCAAGAGGCGCGAGTTCGATTCCCGCTGCGGAAAAAAATATTTGCATGTTCTGCAAATATTCCTTCCGGGTCTGGATAAATTGTACGTATATTGTAAAATGTAATGTCTAATTTTAAAGTAAAGTCATTTCAATAACTTCCCTAACTGTATTTAACCCTAAACTAAATAACAATTAATTAACGCCGTTAAATCCCTAACATTTGCTAATGAATCAACTTACTGATCTGGAATCATAAACAAACGAAATATAACAAAGCAGAGTAACAGTACTTCAACTTTGTCAATTAAAATCTGCCGATTGAAATGTTGTCTATCTGTGTAGGCGAGCATGGACAGAAATTAAGTTAATTTTCATTTCTTACTATTACAATCTAAATGTAAATACCATCATCATCTTCCTGCCCTTATCCCACTCTATGTGGGGTCGGCACAGCATGATCCTTGGATCATGCTGAAAGAGTTTTGGCTAAGGTGTTTTATGACCGGCCACCTGCCTGACGTCAACCCTCCTTGGGAATACTTGCTTATTGGATCTCATCATGTTGAAGGATACTATTCCTTAGTCGACTTTTACGACATGCTCGGGGAGAGAAGCAGCTGTAAATACCGTTAGATTATAATCTATCTCGCGAGATTGTAAACTGTCGAAAGATTATGAACCGTAACATACTACGAATTAGGCTTTTTTGTCCGAATATCTCGCGAGCGAAGGCGCAAGCGAAAGCTAGTACCTAATAATTTAGGTAGTAACATAGTACATAGATATATTCAAGTTTAATATATTTTTAACGATTATGAATGTAAAGTTCGTTTTGTTATATTTTTTGTCATTTATAAAAAAATATAAATGTCAAATTAACTGTCTTGTCATAAATTAATGTCTTAGAAGTATTTAAATGCTTTATTCTGGTTATCCTTTTACATCTATTTTTCATTTTGGGATCGTTTTACAGGATAAAAACTAGCCTATATCCTTCACCAGGATGGAAACTATCTTCTAGCCAAATTCCATTAATCATCTGTTCGGCAGTTTAGGTGTGAAATGGTAACAGACAAACATATATTAGTTACTTTCGCATTTATATATGGATTGTGATAACAATTCCGATAATAATCCTTTAGTCATTTTGTTTTGCGCTGCTGATAACTGTCTACTATGGATGGGGTAAGTTTGATTAATTTCGCCTGCTTGGTATTGGCAGGATATTAATTGCGGAGCTTTTTGTGTGGATACGTACGTCTGTACATATGTGTGTGTTTGTGTGTAAGTATGTGTTTGTGTAATGACAGCTGTTCAGTATTTCTTTCACAATTGCTTGCAATACATTCTGAATTTTTGAACAAATTAGATATTACCAGGCGCGGTCGCAGCCTGAAATTTTGGAGGGGGTCACTAATAATAGAATATGTCCAGTACCTAAATCAGATTTTATTGCACACATAAAACAAATGGAAGCCTTCTATTTTTATTGACATCGCGGCTAGGGGTTTGCTTTTTTATTTTGGGTGGTTAGGGGGGGGGGGTCATGTCCCCTGTGTTAGGTACACTGTTTTGACTAAACATGTAATACTCGTTTTGTTTTGCACAGTCGGGTACAAAATTGATATGATGATGAGTACATAGTTCGAACCCGACACTAGGGTTCCTTGTGTCGTGGGTATCAGAAACTACGAGTACCATGGTACCACAACACCCAGACCCGGAAGAAATATTTGAAAAAATGCGAGCACTGGCTTGCGAGGGACCGAAAGGAATGGCGTTTTAGAGGCCTATGCCCAACAGTGGGCACACGAATCCAGGCAGCAGGAATCCAACTTGCGCTTCTAGCGAATCAGCCGAGCACTCGCCCGCCACGCCATTGCAATGATGCAACTTTGAATGTTAAGTTGTTAATAAGCTATTTCTAATAACTTTACTAAGAGAATATCTACTTTGTTTGCTAAGCTATTACTGCGAAGCTATTGAACCTTACTGAACCCTGTAAACGACTCTATTTTGGATACTTATATAAAATCAAAACAGACTGGATGTTTGTCTGTACAAAAACACCGAAACTTGTAAAGGGGCTTTACTTTTAAATTTAAGCTCTGACTTCTGCGTTGTAGGTTTGATTCCTAACCTATAATTCTAAAGTATGTGAGGTTGTTTTTAAGTTTGTGCTTCAATCACTCTGAACGAGTGCACGAAAGGAGCCTTTGAGGCGTACTTTAAATCCTTTAACCGCACTGGTTTGAAGGAGCTAGTGAGACAACTAGTAGCAGTAATAGTATCACGCTGGACGGATTTGAATGAAACTTGGAAAATAATTTGTTTAGGAATAACATTTAGGCTGCATTTTATAAGGGGAACAACGCGAGCGAAGTCACAGGCGGCAGCTAGTGAGTCAATAGTGGTAAAGTTTGTGACCAAACTTCGCAATCGAAGTAGGGGTTACACCTAGTAGCAGAATAAATAATCTTACCTGAGGCAGATGTCTTGTTTTCCTCGGCTCTTGTTCCTTTCCCGCCCCTACGCATTTGCCGTTCTGCTCACTCCTCGCTATCTCTCTCACTTCCTCTTTCGCGACGTTGCCAGCTCGCACCATGGGCTTTATAGGTATGTTATGCTTCTCAAAGTACCCGTTCTGTATCATCTGGTCGAGGGATACTTCTAATTCTCGGACCGGGACCACCTTTCGACCGAAAATCGGATCGTCGACAACCATCTTCCGATTGCAGCCCGAAACTTCGGAGAATTTCACGATCTTCTTCTCTTCGGACTTCTTCGGGCGAGATCGGGAGCGCTCGGGAATGTCCGACGTCCAATAGCGAGCGGTTTTCTCGGATATTCGCAATGGTTTGCAAACTGCCACGTTTTTCGCCTTCGAATTAGGATCGACTTTGACGGTCCGATCCTGTAACGGCTTCAGTTGGTTCAACGGTTTAAAACTTTGCGGTTTCAAGTTTGAAGCGGGTTTCGGTCTCTCCCTGATCCGGTCATACTCGCTCTGTCTCTTTCTTTCGTTCTCGATTCGGAAGTCGTAGTAATCCTTCTTTCTCCGTCTCTCCCTGTCATCTCTCTCATAGTTGTAATAATTGCGAGGTAACGAGTTGTATTTTATGTCGTAGCTTGAGGGTAGATTGAGAAACTCGGGTCGTATCGGTCGGAATAAGGACAATCTACCTTGCGCTTCGTCAAAGTCGGAGTAAATGTCTTCGTAGACGTAACCGTTCTTCCGTCTTGGTCTCTCTCTGCTGTCTCTTTCTATCCTTCTCTCTCTATACCTGTGGGTGTCATGGTATGGTTCGTAGCGTCTGTAGTCTTCATAATCAGATCTCCTTTCGTAAAGAAGCCTCTCTCTGGAACCGGCCATGGTTATTATATTGGTTTCTGTGAAAGAAAGTTGGTTATTAATTAGGGTAGAAACTTTTAAGGTTTTAATTGAAAATGAGCTTTGGTAATCTTGTTTTAGAAATCGTATTCAATTTGAATATATTATGTAAAATGGAAATGTTAATTTAATATTGGTTTGAAACTCAATATGGTTTTGAAGATTTTTTTCAATTTCATTGAATCTGACTCAGTATTTTATAACTTTGCAGCCAATTGTCACTGATTCAATAGTTGCGAACCTTCAAAAAAATGGGTGAAAAGTGCAAAAAAGCTTATTTTATCCGAGTAAAACGTAAACAAAGCTGCGAGAGGAATCATACCTAATATTTGAAATCAGTTGTCTTACCGCAAAAAAAAAACATTACATATAATAATATTAGAATGTTATATATGAAAGTGGATGGATACAAGTGTAGAGGTAGACCAAAGAAGAGATGGATTGATTGCGTGAATGATGATATGAGTAAGAAATGAGTGACTACTGAAATGACGGCTGATAGAGGGGGATGGAAGAGGAAAACATGTTGTGCCGACCCCACTTAAGTGGGATAAGGGCAGGAAGATGATGATGATGATGATGACATACATAATCATCACGCCCATTTCCCTGATGGGATGGAGAGCTACAAGTAATCATAAGAAAACCTGCTGCAGGTTTACTTATGATTACTTGTAGCTGGATTACGTAATCAGGAGTGGCTCAGTAGCCACTCCTGATTCAAAGTCCCAAGATGGATATGGTGAACCTTAAAAAACATTGTACCTAAGTATTAAAGCACTTTATTCCAGTTTTAAAATTATCATAATTCCTTAGGGAATTAGCAATATTTTATACTCGAAAAATGAGTAGCCGTCGCTATTTTATGTGAAGCAAATTGAACCTTCACGCGCAAGAATTAAGTTTCAATTTCGCTTGCGTTCATTTTGCAGCTTTGACAATTAGTTTTATGTAGCGAGCATTTTCTTTATCCCACTGCGAAAGAGGGTAATGTCTTGGGGTACCTAATTATAAATGTAAAGGTTTGTGAGGATGTTTGTATGTTTGTGCCTCAATCTAAACGTCTGAACGGATTTGAATTAAACTTGGAATATAAATAGTACATGTGCTGGATTAACATATAGGCTATTTTTTATCCGGTTACCACGCGAGCGAAGCCGCGGGCGGCAGCTAGTTTATTTATAATATTGGCTGTTACCGCAGCTCAAAATGGCTGGACGGATTTTGATAAAATTCAATGAGGTGTCATTGGATATGTCTTGACTTGATTACAAAAGTGACAGTTTAGATAAAGTATCAAAAAAATGTGGTTTTCGTCAGCTAATCCCAGAATACTCAAACGCGACTCAGAGTTGAGCAAGTCTCAAGTCACGGTTTTTTGACAGTTTTTGATGAAAATCTGTCAAAAACTCGTCACTTGAAACGTCAACTCTGAGATGCGTTTGAGTATTCGGGGGTAAGACAGCCTTACCAGCCTACCCCTACCTCAAAGGCCGGCAACGACTTGCAGCTCGTCTGATATTGCAGGTGTCTGTAGACGGTCTAATATCCTGATCGCGCAATAATGAATTTTCCTCTTCCAATAATTTTCTGCTCTATAACAGTATTCTTGAATTAAAACATCGTGAGGAAACCGGAATGTCGTAAAACCTAAGAAGTTGTAAATTCGTATGAGCTAGTGGCCAACTCTAGTGACGGAGTTTTTAGGCCGCCTAAAGGCCTCCGTCATGGCTTGACGACTTAAAAGCCGGGACCGACTTTTTAACGTGCCCTCCGAAGCACGGAAGCGCTCAGCTCGTAATGCCACTTACGGTCACCCATCCCGATTTGTGACCGCGCATATCGTTGCTTAACTTTAACGATCAATCGAGAACGCCTCAGCAAGCTACGCCACGAGCGCTTCAACCTAAGAAGTTTGAAAACATCATTGAGGCGCTCCTCCATTCACCACACTGGTTCGAAAAAGCTACACAACCTACAAATACTCCAAGGAATAGGGTGGCTTGTGGTTGAACGCGATCCATTTTACATATTTTATTCAATTAAATGGGGGATTCTCATCGGGGATGTAGACCATCTATTTTTAGAACAGGGGAAACTTGCTATTCAGGTATCGAATTCCGTTTAGAGAACACTTTTCTTTGAATACTTCTTGTCTGTTTTTTGCTTTATAAACTGGCTATGCTATCTGAATAATAATATTAAACTTTAACTAACTATAACTGATAATCAATGCATGAGTCAAGCGCTTCCATGCTTCGGAGGGCACGTTAAATTGTCGGTCCCGGCTTTTAAGTCGTTAAGCCATGACGGAGGTCTTTAGGCAGCCTAAAAACTTCGTCACAAGAGTTGGCCATCTTTATCACCTATCCAAATTGTGACCGCGGACAAAGTTGCATAACTTCAACGATCAATCATGGGAGGGTCACTTAATTTCGGATTTCTGTTTACATACACACATATTATCACGCCCGTATCCCTAATAGGGTAAGCAGAGCCACAAGTAATCATAAGAAAACTTGCAGCCACTCTTGATTCAAAGTCCCAAGATGGATATGATGAACCATGGTGACAGGCGATCAGCCCATCGCCCATATAGGTGGTCCAACATGTTGGAGAGGATACCTACTACCCCTTAGTCGACTTTTACGACATGCTCGGGGAGAGAAGCAGCTGGACGAATTCTATGCTTTTTCTTTACTTCCAGTCCAGCTGAGTTCTACCTTTTCATAGTTTTATTAAACAAATAAAATTGCTAATTATGTGTGGAGAACATTTTTACGCCACTATAATTAGGTATTTTTTATATTATTCGACAACAATAGATTTTTTTAATTTATCTATTCTATTCTTGAGCTATATGCCTTCCACTATCGAGGCCGTATATTCAACTTAATTCTAAAAGCATTAACTAAAATAGTCAAGTCATGTCCGAAATTAAATTCCTTACTCAAAATCATCAGCATTAGTGTAGGGTTATAAAACGCCTAGTGATGTTACGAGGCTGCCAAGTCGAGACGAGCATTTCATTGTTGCCAAGCTGTTGCCAGGGTCAGGGGAAATAGAGTAGGTATAGATTACACAAGATTTTAAAAGAGTTTACCACTGAAGATTATTGCGGTTCCGAGCGAGACGAGCGGAGAGCGAAGCGAGAGACTGCATTTTTGACGGTTCGCTCAAACCCGCGCGGTTTTGCGTTGTATGACTCAACAATAATCAGTACATTTTGAGCAGCTGCGTCGTAGAAAGTGTAAGGTTAATCGAATTCCTAACACAAAAACATCAGCATTAAGAGCTATACTCGTAAAATGCGAAATGCTGTTGCCAATAGGTACTGCCAAGTTGAGAAGAGCATTTCATTATTGCCAAGTTGTTGCCAGGGTCATAGGAAATAGAGTAGGTAGGTATAGTGCTGATTAGACAAGATTTTAAAAGCGTATCACATACCACCAAAGATCCGTGCGGTGCGAAACAAGCGGAGAGCGAAGCGAGAAACTGCATTTTTGATGGTTCGCTAACCCGCACGGTTTTGCGTTGCAATACTATTCAGTACATTTTGATCGGCTCTGCCGCAGAAAGTGTTAAAGCTATACTCGTTAAATGCTTAGTGCTGTAGACAAGGCTGCCAAGTCGAAATGAGCATTTCATTGTTGCCAAGCTGTTGCCAGGGTTAGAGGACATAGAGTAAGTATACTACTGATTACACAAGATTTCAAAATACTTATCTTCAAACACAACCGCCAAATATGAACAAAGAATGCGTCCAGCTGCTTCTCTCCCCGAGTATGTCGTAAAGTTGACTAAGGGATAGTATCCTCTCCAACATGATGGATCATCTTGGGCGTTGTTCTGATCATCTGCCACCTATTTTCACCTGTCACCTATGGTTCACTATATCCATATTGGAACTGTGAATCATGAGTGGCTGTGCAAGTTTTCTTATGATAACTTGTGTCTCTGCCCAACCCATGAATGTATGTACAACAGTCGAACCGCGTGGATTCGAACGAGACTGGTCAGACTATTTAGACAACCAAATATCAATTGTCACAAAAACGACCAATAATTTTATAATGAGCTCTCTGTCCCACTGTTGGGCAAGAGCCTCTCCCCATTACCTCAAAAACAATTATAACATCCAACATACCTAAATTATTCGGACCACACTAGAATAAACTGTCGTGGGTGTCAGAAACTAAGTTACACCCAGACCGAAGATTTGCAATTTTTACAAACATTTCTACCGCAGCGGGAATCGAACCCTCTTGCGTCTCAGCCGAGCACTCGCCTGCTACACCACCGAGGCGGTCTATAAAACGTCTTTATAAAATATCGATGAAATATAAAGCTCTGTTCCCATCCCTAGGCTCGCTGGCGCACTGCGGTAACCATACCTCTTCTGTACCTAACATCTACTTAATTTTAGAAATACGTTGTTTGTGTGAGTAAATGTTTGTTGCCATGTATCTCTGCCACTACTGAACCGATTTAGATTAAATTTAGAATGTAAATAGTTAAAGTTCTTAATTAAAACATAGGCTTATCTAATTTTAGAAAATCACGAAGGGGAAAAAACAGGATGGTAAATTTTCTATGGAAAATTTTATTACTTGGATTCGCTCAAAATTCGGTACAGATAAACTTTAAAACACATATTTTTTTCTTTATAGGTTCTAAGGGAGTTTTAAAGGTTTTATGGTAACTTTTAACGGGTCGTGCGATTCACTCGTAACTTAGTTAAATATGATATCTATAAATAAATAGATAACACCCAACAGTCACATACAATAGTTCTGACCCCACACTAGGATTCCCTGTGTCGTGGGTATCAGAAACTACGAGTACCATGACCCGGAAGAAATATTTGCAGAACACGTAAACATTTCTTCCGCAGCAGGAATCGAACTCGCGCCTTGCGTCTCTGCCGAGCAATCGCCGGCCACGCCATCGAGGCCGTCATGGCCGTTAGGATATATACTTTTCATATTATACATTATTATGGAGTTGTTGGGAAAATCACCACATCCGTACGCCTAAATTCAAGGGATTTCAATGTGAGAATTTTCCAAAATTTCCAATAACGTATTGAGTAATACCGGCATCCGCTTCCGAGGGTTGCGCGGAGGAAATGGAAAATGAGGGGGGCTTCGCTACCCGAGGCTCGTTAATGCTTTAGCTGGGTATCTATCTACCCTCCGAACGCATACCCGATAAATAAAAAGAAATTTTTAATCAAAAGAACCCAACAGAATGATCAAAATCATAAATGATCAAAAGAGAAGATAAGAATGATCAAAAGATTATGTTTATCATACTAATATTATAAAGAGGAAATATTTTTTGTTTTTTTGGTTTGCTTGTAACGAATAGGCTCCGAAACTACTGGACCGATTTCAAAAATTCTTTCACCAATAGAAAGCTACATTATCAGGGACGCTGTAGTGCAAGGGACGAATTAAGATGGAGTAGGCTTGCCCAGCACCTATTCCATCCTCTCAGCTTAGTCGGCCTTGTCCACAGGAAAGACATGGTCTATACGTGCGGAGCTGACTAAGCGGCTGGTTTCCTCGCGATGTTTTCCTTCACCGTTTGAGAGTACTGGTACAGCGCACATAATATTTTCACACAGAAAAATCCATTGGTACACGACTGGATTTGAACCCACCAACTTAGGATCGGAAAGCGGGGTCACCAACTAGACCACCAGTGCTCTGTTCGTAATACCATTACCAAGCTAACTGTACAAGTATTTTGGCAAGATTCCCTTCTTATTGTGGTAGAGTGTACAATAGCTTCAAGGCCTACTAACAAATTAATAGTCAAATTGGCAAGCTTCTGCCACCGCACTGCGGCAGCGTTTGTCGATACAACCTTCTTTTAACGACCTCGGTGGCGTAGCGGATCAGACGCAAGAGACGAGGTTCAATTCCCGCTGCGGAGAAATCTTACTTCTTACTTGCGAAAAATGCAAAAGTTTGTGAGTTTGGATGTTTGTGCCTCAATCATGCCTAAACGGCTGAACAGATTTGAATGAATCTTGGAATATACATAGTAAATGTACTGGATTAACATATAGGCTATTTTTTATCCGGATACCACGCGAGCTAAGCTGCGGGCGGCAGCTAGTAAACAATAAATGAATCAATATTTGTGAACATTTCACACTGTTATAACAATACAATACCATATAACTTTATTGTAAAACACATTAGATAAAATTAAAATGAAACAAAATATGCACTTAACATAACACTGAGAATTACAATGGGCGGCCTTATCGCTAAGAACGATCTCTACCAGGCAACCTTTGGATGGACAGGACATAAATTTGAAAGATAAGGACGGCAGTAACAAAACAATAGTGGATTTATGTTGAGGTGGCATGTTCTACTATGAACAAACCCTTTCAATAAAAGAATTAAAAAAAAAGTGGATTTATACCTACTAATACTAGATGCGAAAGTGTATGTTGGCTTGTTGGATCAACGTAGTTTTTGCATAGAAATAAGTTATTTAAACATACAACGCGAACAAAGCTGTGGAAGTTAGCTTTGTAATAATGAAAGTTTTATGCATAACATTGCTATCTAAACATTTTTGCAAACAACCCCTGCAACAAACAAACATAAGTACAAACAAATTGTCGGTCTCGTTACGTTTCGTTCAACAAAGCATGAGCATAAAAAGCTCGGAATAATAAAAAAATTAACGTAAATAAGAGATGCTTTTCGAATGGTCGGTATTACATCAACCTATAGTTTACATGTACATAGAATAAATGTTTCTTGTATGGGCCCCCCTTTTACTTCATCTATATAATATACTAGCTGACCCGACAGACTTCGTCCTGTCAAAAAGATTTGTAATGTGGCAGTTTTTGTGCCTACGTTGTAATCATTTGTATGGGAAAAAGAAAAGGGCTATTTTTAGGGTTTTTCCAGCAATAATTCTAATTTTTCTCGCCGTAAAAACCATCCTTGAACTTCAACGAACATTTTAAAAAAAGATTTGGCCAAATTGGTCCAGGCGTTGTTGAGTTATGCGCTTACCAACACATTTTGCGATTCATTTTTATATTATAGAAGATAAAAGAAAGTCGTGTTAGTTACACCACTTATAACTCAAGAACGGCAGAACAGATTTGGGTGAAAATTGGTAGGGAGGTAGCTTAGAGCCAGGAGACGGACATAAGATACCTTTTATCCCGAAAAAAAAAATCAGAAAAAAAAAATCTGAAAAAAAGAATCAGACTTGGAATAACAAAACGCAAATGATAGCTATGTAATTGACGTATAATGACAGCTACGTAATGACGTATAGATGACACAGATGATAACATTCTGTATTATATTTAGTATCAGCATTGCACCCGTGCGAAGCCGGGGCGCGTCGCTAGTTATTTAGAAATACACACTATAAAAATTTCAAGTCTCTACCTAGTACGGTTCATGAGATACAGCTCGCTGACAGACGGACGGACAAACGGACGGAGGCTTAGTAATAGGGTCCCGTTGGCACCGTTCGAGTAAGGAACCCTAAAAAAGTATGGCTGAGCTGTCAAGCAAAAACTACTTTTCACACAGGTAAAAACAAAACAATTAGCATCGCACTGCCGATGCGATGTCTCTTGAAGTCCATAAAAATAAGTGCTAACACTCAAAACAAGTAGAAAAGGCTTTTACTGTGATGTACGCTAAACATACGAAAAGGTATAACCATAATATTAGACAATTTAAGAAATAAACACTTACCCCCGAATACTCGAATATCGAATACCGAGTTTTTGACAGATTTTCATCAAAAACTGTTAAAAAACCGTGACTTGAGACGTGCTCAACTCTGAGGTGCGTTTGAGTATTCGGGAGTGAGTCGACTTGGTTTTTTGACATTTTAAAATAGGTAAAGAAATGCCCCGCGAATTTCGTACTCAACATCATCGAAGATACTGGAACACTGCTGCCAACATCCCAAAGTCCTTCTCCGGTACTTGAAGGAGTTGTGCTGGCTGGGGGAGGGTTAGCAGGGGGATAATGCACAATACACCCCACCGCGGGACGTCAGTGCAGATCTTTATTCCCCTAACATTAATTAGAATTAGAATTAGACACTAGTTGGTCCCGCAAACTTCGTACCACATTAGAATTAATAATGCAAATTTTCAAATGTTTTATTAGGTAGTTATTCTGCTATTCGGGGCGGAGACAAATGCATTAAATCAAAAATCATGAAATCGATCCAGCTAGAGGCCCTTACCCACAGCCCTGCACAAAAAAGAGAGCCGCCGACGACCCGATTTTATAAATGTCAAATTAACTGTCTTGTCATAAATTAATGTCTAAGAAGTATCTATGCGTTACCATGGTTATCCTTTTACATCCTTTTTCCATTTTGGGATCGTTTTACAGGATAAAAGTAGCTCATATCCTTCCCCGGGATGGAATCTATCTCCTTGTCAAATTTTATTAAAATCTATCAGTTTAAGCGTGAAAGGTAACAGACAGACAGACAGAAGGAGTTCCTTTCAGCATTTATAATATTAGTATGGATTAGTAGGAAAAATGATCTCTTGCCGAAGAATGAACCCGTGTGCCGAAGTGAAAAATGAAGAATGAAGCTTCAAAAATATTATTTCTGACATTTTATCCAAAGCCCATTGAGTTGGGAGTGGAGTGACGTCTGACAAATGAGTTTGGGCTACAAAAAGTGACCGCTGAATTCAGGTATTGTACCTTTAGCAGCGGTTTTGGGAACGCTTTTTTAGGGTTCCGAAGCAAGAAGGTGAAAACCTTCATAATCATGATCATCATCCTATCAGCCTACTTATCCATTGCTGGATAAGCCTTCTCTTTAGCACGCCTTCCGATTCTAATTTCTTAAAGATATAAGTAAATATGTAGTATAAGTAAATAAATGCGGGATGTTTTCTTTTGCCGTTTAAGAGTACTGGTATAGCGTACATTTTTCGCATAGAAAAATCCATTTGTACACGACCGGGTTTGAACCCACGAACCCACGACCTTATCATCAGAAGGCGGGGTCACTACCAACTAGACCACGTAAGAAACTAATGCTTAAGGTGCTGACGTAGGTTTTACTAGGAGAGTGTATTTTATCGACAGGATAAATAATTTTATCGCCAGTTTGAGGAAAATTCTGAAAGATATTATTTTGGGAAAATTCTCTTAAACGTTTTCGCTTGATTCAGACCACTTCATGTATATGGGGAGCGAGGGAGATGCGTACGGGGGAGGGGGAGAGGGGTCCAGGGGTAGGGGGGGGGTCTTGACAGCAGCCACGATTACATCAACAAAGAGTTGATCATACATTTAAACTATAGAACTAATTCTTACTCTTCTCTGCTAGACTGGAGGTAAGGTAAAAACAGAATGCATCCAGCTGCTTCTCTCCCCGAAAATGTCGCAAAAGTCGACTAAGGGATAGTATCCTCTCCAACATGATGGACCCTCTATATGGGCGATGGGCTGATCACCTGTCAGTATGGTTCACCATATCCATCTTAGGACTTTGAATAAAAATTCCCCTTGTAAATATTACAATAAATTAAATTACAATGGTGGGTTGTAGTCTATTTTTTTTTAAAGAATGTTGAATATTGACTCTCTTTTATAACACCCAAGAACCCCACACAAGGATCCCCTGTGTTGTGGGTATCAGAAACTACAAGTACCATGCTACCACAACACCCAGACCCGGAAGAAATATTTACTAGAATAATAACTGAACCAACCCTTAAAAAATAAGTATTTGCATAATTATTATAACAGCTCTAAATTACATCATTTCAGAAGCTAGGCGAAAATTGCCGTGACGCACAATATTTGTGGTACTACTGTGATTTATACTTAATTTGGGGTTGCTATGCCATTTTTAAATCCGCACTCTTTCAGTCTCCTTTCATTCCAGACTACAAATCCGACATGAAAGAACCATCTCACAGCAAAACAAAATCAACACGCTTTTGTCCCAAACTCCAATATTGCCTTGTAAAAGCAAATTCAAATGAAATTCTACCCTTTGAATAGCCTGTGAATAGTTCACTACGTAACTTTTGAGCGCGGGCGTCAATTCGAAAAGAGATGTTTCAGTCAGAATAAAATTAATGAGGCGAGGACTTAGTGTGCAGAATAATATAAAAAACAGCTGAATAAATAATATACATACCTACATACGGCCTCGGTGGCGTAGCGGGTGAGTGCCCGGCTGAGATGCAAGAAGAAAATATCGTGAGGAAACCGGCATGTCGCAAAAAGTTCGAAAAAATATATCGCTCATTTGGTGGAACAATGACGTAATTGTAATTTTTGGCAATATTGAGTTAACTATGTCAGAACACCTGTAACAAGTATCTCGATTTGGAGAAAAATCAACGATATTGCATTTTAATACTTTCCGCTAGATGGCATAATCGTCGTCGTGAAAAAAACGTCGTGAAAGAATTTAAAAAAAAACACAATAATCGCTCTCCTGTAAAAATGGAATACTGTCAATTACGTCGATGTTCTACCAAATGAGCGATATGTCAAGTGCACAAAAAAATCTTACTTAGTGCACAAACTTTACAATTATAATATTAACGGGATTTGCGTTCACCTCCCTCCCAGTCCACAAGCGAATCGCCCCCCTGCCCCTTCCACTAGGCCCACACTCGTTATCACGTGAAATAATCGAGTTTGAGCTGGTTAGGTCCGGCTATAACCGGATAATGCAATGTCCGGATGAATCCGGTTACAAATGTCACAGCGCGTCGTGATTTGGTTACGTAGGTACCAGTTAATTGAATTTCAGCTGCCTTTATTAATTACAAGTAATAGACAGGGGACTAGTTTGTAGAGTACCATAGAACACCTATTTCCATCATCAGGAGACTAAGTTGAAAGAAAATTGATCTAATGGAATGGGCTGATCACATCTCACCATTATCCATCTTGGGGCTTTGAATCAGGAGTGGCTGCAAATTTTCTTATGGTTACTTGTGGCCCTGCCACCTCATTAGGGATCATCATTTTCCTGCCCTTATCCCACTCTATGTGGGGTCGGCACAGCATGATCCTTGGATCATAGTGTAAGAGTTTTGGCTAAGGTGTTTTATGACCGGCCGCCTGCCTGACGTCAACCCTCCTTGGGAATACTTGCTTGTCGTATCTCATCATGTTGGAGGATACTATCCCTTAGTCGACTTTTACGACATGCTCGGGGAGAGAAGCAGCTGGACACATTCTATGTTTTTTTCTTCGAATGCGACCAGCTGCTTTTCTCCCCGGGCGTGGATACGGGATACGGGCGTGATAATATGTTCCGCAATTTTTCGTAGTTTTATAGTTATTACTTATTAGCCATGATTTTTTCGTATTTTTTATTGAAATACATGCATGTATTTCTTCTAAAATAGGTGAATAGTATAACCTTGCAGATACAAGACAAATTGTGGGATTACGTGATACCATTGTACCATAAAAAATGTTTAATCCCAAAGTTAGTTAAAATAGCAAACTTTTTTAGCAAATTTTTTAGGACACCTGTATTATTACATAATCTTATATATTTTATTAGACCTCACCGATCATAGTCGAGCTAAAAAATAAATAATTTCTATTCTATTCTAATTTCTATTACAACGAATAACCCCCAGGACAATCTTTAAACACAATTATTTACGTTGATCTTAAAAACAATGTCTATTAGGAGCCTAAAAAAGATAGTCAAAGGTATGTCCAATTTAAACATTACGTTTGGCAAATGACCGCATAAAATTTAATAACGATTTTCATATGGATTAGTACTGTAGCTAGTTTGACGAAATTAGCTACTGTTACCCCCGAATACTCAAACGCGACTCAGAGTTGAGCACGTCTCAAGTCACGGTTTTTTGACAGTTTTTGAAGAAAATCTGTCAAAAACTCGTCACTTGAGACGTGCTCAATTCTGAGATGCGTTTGAGCGGGGGTAAGAAGGATAGTAAAAGATATGTCCAATTTAAACATTACGTTTGGCAAATGCCCGCATAAAATTTAATAACGATTTTCATTATGGATTAGTACTGTAGCTAGTTTGACGAACTTAGCTACTGTTAGTTTGGCAGAAGCAGGATAATTTGTTAGTGAATTTGGCGACAGCTCAACTAACTTGGATACTTAGCGGGAAAAGTATTTCAGATTAACTTGAATGGCGCTAAGTTGGCTACTTTGGCTACTTGGGTTGGTTATGGTGCCTAGATTTGGCAGACGAAGAATATAGTAAAACTAGCATTAACCCGCGTCTTCGCATGGCAACGACTCGGATGAAAAGTAGCGTATATAAATAAATATTTGAGGACATATCACACGGCACTATCTAGTCCCAAACTAAGCAAAGCTTGTATTATGGGAACCAGATGGCTGATAGAAAACTTACATACTTCTGTAAATACATACTTATAATACATATTACTACAACAACCAGATCCGGAAGAAATATTTGCAGAGCTTACAAACATCTGTCCCGCAGCGGGAATCGAACCCGCGCCTCTTGCGTCTCAGCCGAGTACTCGCCCGCCTCGCCACAGCGGCCGTCTATATGTTCCGTTTAGTATAACCGTTAAATGGGAACAAACGCACATACAAACACATTCATGATTACATATTAGTGCGGTATAACGATACATGTTCTACCGTAAAAAATGTTTGCCTTTCTCTTAAGCTTAGCTAGTACACAATATTCTTTAAATCCTTTCACCACACTGATTCGAAAGAACTAAAGATACGACTTGTGATAGTAGGCGGCAAGCCAAATTTCCAACTGGTGAAACGCTTTGTATGGGGAACCATTTTTAGGGTTCCGTACCTACTCGAAGGGAGCCAAAAGGACCTTATTACCTCCGCTGTCCGTCCATCCGTCCGTCCGTCCGTCTACCAGCGGGCTGTAGAGAGTTAAAATTTTCACAGAGTGTGTGTTTCTATTGCCGCTATTATAGCAAACTAGCTGTTGCCCGCGACTTCGTACGCGTGTACTTAGTACATTATTTTGTTCTATAATCAATAGTTTTCGCAGCGCACGCCAATAACTATTGTGGGTTTTCTACCTTGGGTTACAATATTGCAATTTTCTTACGGATCCCTAATTTTTTTGAAAATATATTATAGCCTATACTGGTCTCTGATAATGTAGCTTTCTATTGGTGAAAGAATTTTTGAAATCGGTCCAGTAGTTTCGGAGCCTATTCGTTACAAACAAACAAAAAAATCTTTCCTCTGTATAATATAAGTATGATAATAAAAATTGAATAAAAGGGGCGCCAAACAAGCATTTATTTGTACATGTACACAATATATATTGTACCCTTCGTGTACGAGTTCGTTTCGCACTTGACCGTTTTTTTAAGTTGTGCGGTACGGACCCAGGTGTGCCGCCTGAGCCTTGGAAATTGCAAGTTACAAGTTTCCGTACGAGTTTGGAACTCAAATTATTCGGGCTCAATTTCAACGATGCAGTAAAAAGTTTTGCTATTTCGACGAGATCCATGAATATTTTATTTATCTTTAAATATATTTGGAGGATTCAAACGGAATTGGTGTTTTTGAGTTTTCGTTTGATGACTAGGTACCTTATTTTGTGAAATCTGCCCTCTTAAAGACTTATGTATGGTCAGGTTTTCTTGCAGAGCTGTGGGTAAGGGCCTCTAGCTGGTGCTAAATAATTTTTTACAGCGCATTCAGCAAAATACAGCGTCCCGTTTGTGAAGGTAAAAATTGCCTCCTAATCATCTACTATAGATGGTAAAAGGCCTTGCTTGCTCGGATAAACAAATAAATAAACACATTGTTGTTCGCAATAAAGTATTTTTCATTTCATATCATACGGAACCCAACGTGAGCTTTCGACTAAATCGACTCAATAGCGTCACCTGGCGTCCATGATCATCAACTAAATACACCGCGGCCTTGACAAGTTTCCAATTACTTTCACACCAACCTATCCAAACCGTACAAATAACCTGAACAATGGCGACATGACGAGCTCTATCGATTGTATAATTTGATTCCATTTCTATTGAATAATTAATTTATTTCGTTGCTTCTTGCTGTAATTTATTTCGCTGATATTTTGTGATTCAATAATTTGGGTCAATGGCTCCCGGCCGATTTTCCTAATTATTTAGGTCAGACTTGACATCTCTGTTGTTACTTTGCATGAGATTAATCATATTTCCATATCCATCTTGGGACTTTAAAATTTAAATCAGAGCTGCAAGTTTTCTTTTGATTACTTGTGAGTCTGCTATGTCGCATACTAAGGAATAGTATCCTCCGATATGATAAGATACAATAAGCAAGTATTCCCAAGGAGGGTTGACGTCAGCCAGGCGGTCGGTCATAAAACACCTTAGCCAAAACTCTTACAGCATGATCCAAGGGTCATGCTGTGCCGACCCCACATAGAGGGGGATAAGGGCAGGAAGATGATGATGACTTGTGGGTCTGCCCATCCCATTAGGGATACGGGCGTGATAATATTTATGTATGTATTAAACCAGTGGGTTCTTATAGGTATGTTATTTATAGCTGTTCCACGAAAAAGCCATAACGAAGAGAGGGATGAGGTCTGCTCTGACCCTGCGAGGTCAACTTTAGGGAGGGGACACGTTAGTTTTTAATTCTGTTTTCAAATAAAAAACTATGAAATTGATGAAGATGATGATGATGTAGATAAGGTACCTACACCTCATATTATGATCATTATCATTGTCATCCATGGCTCGAGTTTTGTCAACTGCTGGCCTTTGTGTTATCCATAACGTTTTGCGCTAGTCTTGGCCATCAAAGCCTTACATACAATGCTTAGGTACAATAAATAACAAAAAAATAAAGATATATACATATTTTTAAAGTGATCTACAACAAAAGCAGGTCATTAAAAAGGGTGTTATCAAGTTTCAGAAGTGCAAAATCACTATACTAGCTGATGCTCCCCTAGGTGGTCTACGGTAAATATATCTAAGAACCTTATCTAAAATGATACTAACATAATGAAAAAACAGCATCGAAATCGGTTCAATAGTTTAAGAGGTGTAAAAAACTATGCTAGAAGCTACAGCGCCCCCTGGTGGGCTATGGCTGTAAAACATATCTGAGAACCTTCTCTGAAATTACACCAATAAAATACAAAAAACCGCATCGAAATCGGTTTAATAGTTTTTGAGGAAAATGGGAACAGACAAAAACAAATAAATAAAAAAAAAACAATCGTATATCTTCTTATACCAAACGCATATACCTCCTCCGTTTCATCGTGGATAAAAACAGAAGAGCGATTAACTTAGTATCGTGGCTTTGTAAACAATTATTTTATTTTTATTTTTAGGAAGAAATATATTTGTATCGATAAAACATAATGCTCAATATACCCCATCTCTATCGACAAGGCTGGAAGGTTTACGAAAAATTTGTGGTGAGGTTTTCAGAGACGGAACCCACATAATTATTCCAGAGCGACTTTTTCTGCCGTATTTTAGCATGAGAAACATTTATAGGCTTTATTTAATTTTATCATGCGTTAAGGAACCCTTAAACGGGAAAATTCGAGGACTTTATAAAACCAAATCAAGGAATTAAAATCTTTTTGGAGGCCATAGAGCATTGGTAGACCAGTCGTAGTGGCCTTCCGATCCTAAGGTTGTGGGTTCAATCCGGTCGTGCACTACTGGATTCTCAAAGCGTAAAGGAAAATATCGGGAAGAAACTGGACACTTTCACCACACTGGTTCGAAAGAGCTAGTAAAACGAGTAGTAGGTAGCAATAAGTTCTCGAATAGTGGCCATGGACCGGGAAAAGTTTAGGAACAAAGATTTTTAAAGTTTATGTTTAAAGTTGAAGTAGATATTTAAGTTTTAATAAACGTTTATAGAATAAAGACAAAAAAATAAAAATAAATGCAAAAATGTGCGTCGGCCGGGAATCGAACCCGGATCAACTGCTTGGAAGGCAACTATGCTGACCATTACACCACCGACGCAGCTGACAAAACCTTCAAATTTTACATGTCAGATAATTTTAGTTATATCTGCAGTATGTTTTTTAATTATCGATAAATAAAATAGTTAATATTGTATTTTATATATCGTTTCAAAATATTAATAAACAACAAAAAAAATATATTATTTGTTTTCAATATTAATGAAAGGTTATTCCTATCACAATAAGGTTCAGAATTGCTTGCGTCACTGCATTATACTTCTGTGATGTCGATTATCAGCACTTTCTTTTACTATACAATTCTAAGCGACTTTGTCCAAGTTCAGTTAAATTAAATTATAATGTTGACCACAAGAAAATTTATTAGATTTGATCGATGTAATAATATATAGTTGACACGTGTAACATGAAATTCAATCGATTTTACAAATTTGCATACAATCTTACTTATATTCTTACTTATATTATAAATGCGAAAGTTTGTGAGTTTGGATGTTTGAATGTTTGTGCCTCAATCACGCCTAAACGGCTGAACGGTTTTGAATAAAACTTGGAATATACATAGTACATGTACTGGATTAACATATAGGCTATTTTTTATCCGGGTACCACGCGAACGAAGCCGCGGGCGGCAACTAGTTGACAGATAAATTATGATTTTTTTATTCTTGGCGGTTTTTAAAAACGTTATTATAGATAATAACTAATAGTTGGTTTAATCTTATGTATATTTTATAAGAGAGTAGTGGTCTAGTTGGTAGTGATTGCCTTCCGATGCTGAGGAGACCCGTGCGCTTTCAGTACTCTCAAACGGTGAAGAAAAACATCGTGAGGAAACCCGCGGCTTAGTCAGCTCCACACGTATTGACCATGTCTTTCCTGTGGACAAGGCCAATCAAGCTGAGAGGATGGAATAGGTGCTGGGCAAGCCTTCTCCATCTTAATTCGTCCCGGGCACTACAGCGTCCCGTTTGTGAAGGTAAATGTTTCCTCATGACGCTGTATAAATCATCTACTATAGATGGTAAAAGGTTTTAGTTTATCTAAGATGAGAAAAAAATGTCGCAGCCTCCTACCGCATATCTAAAGCATCTTCAAAAACAATCAATAATAACTCACCCAGCACTGATCATTGCAGAATCACACCATTTGACATTCAAATTTGAATATCGAACACAGAACTGTCACTATTAATTTTGAATTTGTAATTTGCTCTTTTTGAGGTGGTCGGTCGAAGGGGGCACGTCCGTCCGCCGGCGGAGCCCCGGTGCTACTGATATGATTTCACCCCCAATGCGGGGTGGGTTGCCTATACTTATGTGTTTACATCTTAAATGGGGTGCGGTAGAATAGGCTGGGATCAGAGAAAGCATAGTTGTCAAATTAGAACAATACCTGGATTTATAACTAATAACTGATGTTTGTGGTTTATCTGATGTTCCAAAAGCATACAAATCTAGAGAAGGTCTAGAGTAGCAAAATATTGAGCCTTTGTAACAGACTCAAATAACGGAATAAATTATGGGTTAAAAAAATGTGCGTTGGCCGGGTATCGAACCCGGATCAACTGCTTGGAAGGCAACTATGCTGACCATTACACCACCAACGCTTGCATTCTAACATTAAATGTAAGTTACCAGCTTTTCTAAAGAGAACTGAATATCATTTACACAGCTGTTTTTCATAACGTGCTTCAATACATTTGATTGCAAATACATTAGGGTTCAGTGGTTCAACAAAGAAGCCCTCTGATATCATTTTTGAAGAATTATTTTTATACCGCTTTTCTGTCAAGGATTTTTTAGAGACTCGAAACAATTTAACCGCGCCGGTGCGGACGCTAATCGCTCAGTATGCCGGTAACGCCTAAGCAAGCCACGCCACGATCGCTTCGTATGTATGTACCTATGTATGTATTTATAGCACAGGTGGTCTAGTTGATGGTGACCCCGCCATCCGATACTAAGGTGGTGGGTTCAAATCCGATCGTGTACCAATGGATTTTTCTCTGCGAAAAATTTATGTGCACTATACCAGTACTCTCAAACGGTGAAGGAAAACATCGTGAGGAAACCCGCGGCTTTGTCAGCTCCGCACGTATTGACCATGTCTTTCCTGTGGACAAGGCCGACTAAGCTGAGAGGATGGAATAGGTGCTGGGTAAGCCTACTCCATCTTAATTCGTCCCGGACACTACATCATCCCGTTAGTGAAGGTAAAAGTTGCCTCCTGACGCTGTTTATATCATCTACTATAGATGGTAAAAGGCCTTTTTTTATGTATGTACTAGCGACCCGCCCCGGCTTCGCACGGGGATAGACCATCGTGGACTTGATCTATAGAATGATATTCCTACATGTGGATATCCTTCCTTCCTGCCTTCCTTCCTTCCTTACTTTTTTCCTTCCTTCCTTTTTTATTTCTTTCTTTCCTTTTTTGGTGAAAGAATTTTTGAAATCGGTCCAGTAGTTTCGGAGCCGCACGCCAAAATCTATTTTGGGTTTTTTACCTTGGGTTACAACATTGCAATTTTCTTACGGATCCCTAATTTTTTTCAAAATATATTATAGCCTTTACTGGACCCTGATAATGTAGCTTTCTATTGGTGAAAGAATTTTTGAAATCGGTCCAGTAGTTTTGGAGTCTATTCGTTACAAACAAAAAAACAAAAAAAATCTTTACTCTTTATAATATTAGTAAGATAAGCATGATGCCTCTGTCTCTATGCAGTCTACTCTACGCGCAGGGTCCGCGTGGTGCGTATACGTAAGATATAAAGTCCGCCTCGGATGTTGTTATTGTCGATTACGATCCATTGCGCCTGTAAATATTAACAACCTCCTTTATAATGCAGCCTCTATCATGAAATGATGACGAATTTACACCCTGTATCTAAATATATTAACAAACACTTGGATAATTTGGCCTGTTTCACCCTCTGAACACTCTGTACCTATACAGATACAGGGTGTTCAGATCACCCAGTATCTGTATAGGTTAAAATATAATTTTAATTTTTAATAGAACCAAATAAAAAAGATTTTTCCAAATCTATTCCTGTATGACAAAGTTCTGAGGTAGCAACATACAAAAAAAAATACAACCGAATTGAGAACCTCCTTGTTTTGAAGTCGGTTAAAACGTACATGTACGATGGTACGGAACCTTTTGTGTGTGAATTCGACTCGCACTTGACCGGTTTTTTATATATAGATGTTTGTTTAGGTAATAAAATCTAACTTTGCAACTTTATCAATGGAACGTGATGAGAAAGTAAATAAAAGTCAATACGTTAAAACATTAGAATTAAATTCAAGTCTATAATTTCAAAGCAGTCGTCAGCTGCGTCGGTGGTGTAATGGTCAGCATAGTTGCCTTCCAAGCAGTTGATCCGGGTTCGATTCCCGGCCGACGCACATTTTTGCATGTCTGTGTTTTTTTTTTTCTCTATTGGTGCTTATTTAGGAATATAATATTTGATGCTAACTTCAACAATCAGTACAAACTCATTTAAAACAATTTCAAATGGATACTAAAGTCTGTATGTACTTACCATAACAAACAAATGAGAATATGTTCTTGTTTCATACTTTTTTAGAGCGTGATTTTTCCGTAGTCGGCTTTTAGTTTTTGAACTTACTTTTTATTAATAATGATTCCAAATTCCCATTTTTAATAATAACGTAGATACCTTGTGTAAAACACATTTGGAAATATAACTAAATTCTTTAAATTAACTTAAAGTATTTACAAATACAAAAGAAACAGTCGGACTATTAGAGATTATTACAAACGAGATATAGTTACTCACCTGATCCGAGATTAATAAACTATGTTGTTAAGTACTCCCCTCAGTGACATAGAAAGAACTAGTATCACGATAAACAGGGCTAAATCTTCAATATGATGTAACAAGCCACGTGCTATTGCCGTCTCGCTCGCACTCGTTGTGTTCTGTATCTGTCTGTTTCATGTCGCAGTGTTGCGATCATCGATTGACTCGGATGAGACACAAGGGCTGTATTGTGAGGATATGTCGACGGATATATTTTTCCTGATGGTCCATACTAATATTATAAATGCGAAAGTAACTGTCTGTCTGTCTGTCTGTTACATTTTCACGGCTAAACTGCTGAACAGATTTTAACGAAATTTGTCAAAGACATACATTCCATCCCGGTAAAGGACATAGGCTACTTTTTATCGGCCGTCAGCAACTACGTAACATACAGACAGACAGACAGAGTTATCTTTCTATTATGTTGACGAAGCCATGGTTGATAGTTTTAGTATGTAACCCAATACATAGTTATATTTATAAATATATATTTGAGGACATAATCACACAGCACCATCTAGCCCCAAACTAAGCAAAGCTTGTACTATGGGAACCAGACATCTGATATAATACTGGAACTGGGAGTAAAGAAAAAACATAGAACGCGTCCAGCTGCTTCTCTCCCCGAGTATGTCGTAAAAGTCGACCTCCAACATGATGAGATACAATAAGCAAGTATTCCCAAGGAGGGTTGACGTCAGGCAGGCGGCCGGTCATAAAACACCTTCGCCAAAACTCTGTGCCGACCCCACATTGAGTGGGATAAGGGCAGGAAGATGATGAATGATTTATGTATTTGTTTTTGTTCATGTGACTTTTCATAGCGTACAAAATGTATCAAAAAGGAATAAACTGATTAAATTAGATTTGATTTGATATCCTGTGTATCTTTCCTCCTGTGCCCTGTCATCGCTATGGGGTCAGCTTTTTGTTCGCCGAGAATTCTATATCACAGTCCTCTTTATCCCACCTTCGTAACTATTTCCCCTAGCGCACGCCCGCGGCTTCTTTCACTTTTTAGTTCGAACCAGATTATTTTTTGGGTTCCGTACTTTAAGGGTGCCAACGGGACCCTGTTACTAAGCCTTAGCTGTCCGTCCGTCCGTGAGTGGGCTGTATCTCATGAACTGTAATAGGTAGAGAGTTGAAATTTTCAGTGTGTATTTCGATTGCCGTTATAACAAGACATAATAAAAAATTAAGGGGTCCAATACAAGAAAATGAAAATTCGACTCGCACTTCGCTGGTTTTTTTTTGCTATATAAGAAGATGAGAGCAATGATGGTCTAGCGTTTCCCAAATCTTAAAGTCGTAGGTTCTAATCCGGTCGTGCACCAATGGATTTTTCTGTTTGGAAATATTATGTGCGCTATTCGAAAAAATTATTTCCCATAATTTTGAATAAAATATTTATTTTGTTTTATCTTATCCTTGTTTTAAAAAAATATTAAAATTTAATTTTAATTTTGAATAAACACGGTTCATTAACTAACAAAAGAGTTTTACATCGAGTTTGATGAGCAAATTCGCACATTATAATGTGCGAATTTGCTCATCAATTAATATTAATAATTAATAATTATTAAACTCAGTGGCATAAAAAGCCAGAAATAAGAACTCATTTCGTAGCTGTGCTACGGAATATTCGTAGCTGTGCTACAAGACATAGCTCCTCTACGAATACTCTATTTGCAGAATAATTTGGTGACATTTCGTGACTAGGGAATCCAATCCCGCATCAAAATCGCGATCCCGCAAGCTTGCGGGATCAAGGTCATCAATCCCGCGGATCCCGCGGGATTTGCGGGATTGATGTTAATTATTATTATTTTTGTTTAATGTAGTTAAATAAAAGAAATAAAGACAAGTATTTTTATTATTATTATTATCAATATGAAGCAAAGTTATTACTCATATTATAAATTGAATATAATGATGTTAGATGCATAAATAATCAACTTCTTTTAAGAAACGATATAATAAGTAAAATATTTAACGTTTCATATTTAAATTTGTATTGAAAATTAAAAATTATTCATTGGTTTTAGAGGCATAAAGGGGTGAATTAAGTAAACGCCTTTAATTAAGTAAAGTTAGCTTATTTTTTCTGAAAATGTTTTCGAAGAAACGATAAGGTATCTAACGTTTCATCTTTTAGATTTGATCTTATCTTGTTGCATAAATAGCCAGCGGCGGAAAAAGCACGCTCGGCTTCCACACTTGTAGGCGGAATTGACTTTACATAAGTATAAACAGTTTCCAAGTACTTCCCTCTATTCCCTCCACATTCAAAAAGTGTCATCTCACGTTTCAATATCAGATCAAGTGAATTATCTCGAGTGGGTGCACGCACTGCAGGTCTAGACTCGGGTAGCCATTCAGTACGGAGACTGCGCTCTAATTCTTCTTCTAGTGTAGGTGAAGGCTCATCAAGAAGTCTCGATAAAGGCATGTCTTCTTCATTGTCCTCAACTTGAAAAAAGATTTGTCTCGCGTACGTTAGGTAACCTTTTCACATCACAAGTAAGACGCAAATGACGCAATAACTTTCTTTGACACTTAACCGCGTGCGAAGGTAAGTCCCCGTGCGCCGTAGGGGAATCCCTAGTCATAGAGTACTTGAACTGACATTGGTTATGTTCCGTTCCGAAACAGGGTTCACACGACACAAAATAGAAATTTAAAACTTATTTAGTTGTAAGTTAAAAACTGAATCAAAATTATTTTCCATACAAATTATATATAAAAGGCACGAGTTCTATAAGAAAGTTGTTAAATCACTTACTAATGAGCTGTGCTGAGTTGTCATATAAATAATAAGATGGTCGCCTGAGCCCATTTTTCTAAAATATATATATTTTTTCAATCCTGCAAACCTGCGGGATCCCGCGGGTGTAATCCCGCATTTCTGATCCCGCAAAAAAAAAGGTGCGGGATCCCGCATTTGCGGGATCCCGCGTTTGCGGGATTGGATTCCCTATTCGTGACTATTGGGTCTATTCTCTAGTAATAGAGAAAAATAATTGTAAAAACACAGCACAATATGAAATTAAAAACAAACACGACAATAGTAGATTGGTTTTTTACATTATAATACAAAGAAAAACTAAAATATACACAAATTAGGCTGATTTTAATAATAGGTTCCTTACTCTGTGTTTTCTAAGTTTCAGCCAAAGCCGTGACACCAAACAAACAGTCACATTAGTTCACGACCCCTGCGGCGTGGTGGGCGAACGCTCAGCTGAGACGCAAGAGGCGCGGGTTCGATCCCCGCTACGGGAGAAATGTTTGTATGTTCTGTAAATATTTCTTCTGGGTCTGGGTTATGTATGTATTTACAAAAAAGTATATAAAGTATTTTATAAGCCTTCTGGTTTTCATAGTGCAGCTTTGCTTAGTTTTTGTTAGATGGTGCTGTGTGAAATGTTCAAAAATATTTATTTTTATTTAGTTCTGACCCCTAGGATACCCTATGTAGCATCAGAAATTACATGTAATAACATCCTAACAACATCCAGAACCGAAATATTTTAATCCATGCGAGCAAAGTCGCGTGGGTAAACTAGTTGTATCATAAATTATTGATCCAAGTGGTACGAAGCTCTTTGATCTGGAATGCAGTTCAAGTGGCTCTTGTGTTCCTTTTAAATACAGTTTAAGATATCGTCCCAAAATAAATTGAAACTGACATTAATCACAATTTGGATGGGTGACCACAAGTGGCATTGCGAGCTGAGCGCTTCCGTGCTTCGGAGGGCACGTTAAATTTGGTCTCGACTTTTAAGCCATGACGGAGGCCTTTAGGCGGCCTAAAAACTCCGTCACAAGAGTTGGCTAGCTCATACGAACTTACTTTTGGTCCAAGATTACATAATCATCATCGCGTTAGTTCGTATTTTAGTAGGTAGACGAAAATTGCCAAAGCGCACAATTTTGTGGTACTATTTGTACGCCTGTTGTTTTGTTATAGCAATCATCCACCTTGGCAGTCTGTCGTTGCCTGTTTATACTAACTACTAACAATAGGAGAAAAGGGAGAATACTTTGAAATTATTTATTTGTATCGTATTGTATCTTCTCTGCTGGACTGGGAGTAAAGAAAAAACAGAATGCATCCAGCTGCTTCTCTCCCCGAGCATGTCGTAAAAGTCGACTAAGGGATAGTATCCTCCAAAATGATGAGATACAATAAGCAAGTATTCCCAAGGAGGGTTGACGTCAGGCAGGCGGCCGGTCATAAAACACTTTAGCCAAAACTCTTACAGCATGATCCAAGGATGGGATAAGGGCAGGAAGATGATGATGATGATGACTTTGAAACATTCAACTCTTTCAATCCACTGATTCTGCTTTTAATATGTTTCAGGCACCAGTTTATCTCAAAATATGTTTTAGCAATTATTTTTGTAGTTATTAAATGAAGAAATTGGTGGTGTAGTTGGTAGTGACCCCGCCTTCCGATCCTAAGATGATGTACCAGTGGATTTTTCTGAGCGAAAAATTTATGTGCGCTATACTAGTACTCTCAAACGGTGAAGGAAAACATAGTGAGAAAACCCGCGGCTTAGTCAGCTCCGCATTGACCATGTCTTTGCTGTGAACAAGGCCGACTAAGCTGAGAGGATGGAATATGTGCTGGGCAAGCCTAATCCATCTTAATTCGTCCCGGACACTACAGCGTCCCGTCTGTGAAAGTAAAAGTTGCCTCCTGACGCTGTATAGGTAAATCATCTACTATATAGATGGTAAAAGGCCTTAGTTTTTTTTCAAATATAATAATTGAATGGTCTAAAATATACTATGGGGTCTGAAATAACAGTCAAAATAAAATCCACATTTTATTACAACACTTAAATTCGAATTTTAAGTACAAATAATACAAGTAATCTTCACATAGCTCTCATGTATGGCAACATTTAATAATAAACTATTACCATAAATAATCTAGATAATAATAGGTATGTACAATCTTAATAATACTGTTTCTATACAATTCACTAGAATACTTAATACAATAAACTTTCAAAACTTGCATCATGCAAGGCACCAATTTAGCACCATTTTTGTTTAACTGTCATAACTGTGACAAGAAAATGGACTACGTGATCTATTTACTCATAAACACATTATTTATGTTTAAAAAACAAAACTCACGTAAGATGTGACCTATTTAATTCACATCAAATTTTGATGTTTTCAAGTAAATCTGCTGACAGCTATTGTATAAATCGAAAATGCTTTTAAATAAACTATCTAAAAAAAGGAGAATATGAAAAAAGTTGATCACGTGGTCCCGGATTCATTTCTTAATCACTTTTTATTTCTATCTTTTGTTCATCATCAATTTCAGACAATACAAATTCATTCGAAATTTTTATTTAAACACTGGTAAATACGATTTGTGTAAAGTTTCATACAAAATGTAATGTATAAAACACACCAAAAGGCACTTAATACAATATTATGACATTACCCGTACACGTTTCAATACAATTTCATCAATATTATAATTATGGCAAATATGTATTCTAAAAACATAATAAATATAATTATTGTAGCCCAAAAACTTCAAGACAAATTGTTTTTAGGATCTCCGCCCACTAATCCATTCCATGAGCACTGGTGGTCTAGTGGTCAATTCCTGACGTGTACCAATAGATTTTTTAATGTAATTAATTAATTTAGTAATAAAATAAAATAAAAATTTTGCATGAAATTGATTTGAAATTTTTTACTAACTCATATTGTACCATACAATATTTTGATTGATTGGTTGATTGCTAAAGCAAGCAACAACGGTCCAGTTACAGAACTGGGTAGTGGGCAGAGATCCTAAATTGCATTTTTTTATATCAGTCAAACGAAAGACATTTCTATAAATTCTTACTAACTAGCTGCGCATTAACTGACCGAGGCAAACGCGCAAACTGCTGATTGAGCGAGTATTTGCCTCGCGAGGCTGCTCCGTACGCAGCTAATGTCATCATCATCAGCTTCGATTGAAAATCGAACTTTTAATACTTCCCTAAAATACAGTACAAGCGCGCTATCTCTTTCATCTCCCATTAAAACAACAAAGACGAAACAACACATAACAACATTAAATACAGTAGGTATTTACAATAATTAACTACAGAATTGTAACTAAATTATAAGGGCCTCCTCTCACTACACTGTTTCATAACCTCATCAAACTTCGTAAAAAGTTCCCTTTAAAAATCTTTATTGCTATGCGTTTTGTGTCAGGGAAATGACAGTCCGTTTATGGAAACGGAAGGTGGGTGGAGACCCTAACACAGATTTCAGAACATATAAACAGAAACGTATTTATTTTAATCATACCTTTGTTTAAACTATCCAACTTGTTTAATGTCCGCTTCCTATATTCTACTAACAGGCGACAAAGGACCGTTCATACACAATCCATTTTTTTATACAAAAACAACGTTGCTATAGCAAGGAACGTCCCGTTGTCCGTTAGTAGAATATGCCGGGCATACGAAGCCAGCTAAGCTTATAATAATAAGGTAATTTCACTTTTCAAACTGAACGGCGTTTAGCTTCTGAACCGAATTAAAGAGCTGCTGACAGTTCCCATACAATTGAACTCAGTTTAGAGTTAAACGCCGTTCAATATAAACGGTGAAATCGGCTCTAAGTTAACTAAAGGGGATTGAATCCCATACTCTAATGCGGGTTGCAGACCGAAAACTAAGCTATGCCATACTTTCACCACACTGGCTCGAAAGAACTAGTGACACTGCTAGATAGAGAGCCTGACTGAGCTTTCGCTTGATTCTTGGTGTGTACGGGACATATTTCTAGGCAGCTTAGCTTAACAGCTTAGCTGGCTTAGTTTAGCTCTTAGTCTGCAACCAGCATAAGGAAAGTCTTGTGATGTGAGGAACTAAGGCACTACAAATACTTGTTAGTCCAATACTGACAGCCCAGACAGATCCATCAGTGAATAGCCAAAAATCATAACATTACAGTGGGTCTGCCAATAAACTACTCCCTACTCGCCAGTAACTACTCTAGTCAAAAACATACATACATAATTATCATGCCCGTATCCCTGATGGGATGGGCAGAGCCAGTAATCATAAGAAAACTCGCAGCCACTCCTCATTCAAAGTCCCAAGATGGATATGATGAACCATGATGACAGGTGATCAGCCCATCGGCCATAATTAATTATTCATGCTTAGGGAGTAAAAAATATGCAATAAAATGTATACAGCATGAACTGAAGTCAGAAGGCTGTATGTTGAGTTAAATGTCCAAGATGGCTTCACATTTAAAAGGCACTCACGGATAAATCTGCCAAAGATGATTAACTATCGATTAATACAAAGAGACTCGACATACTTCGGGTCCATCTCATCTATCTCCCTACCCTTTGTCTCCGGCACGAAGAGTACCACAAAGAGTAAACACAGCACAGATATACCAGCGTACATCCAGAATAACCCATACAAACCTATATGCTCCTGGATATCTGCAGCAGTTTTAACATTCACAAAACCGCACAGATGACTGAAGCTGGTAGCCAGAGCACTGCCAGTACTTCTGTACTCCAGAGGGAACAGCTCTCCAATCAGGAGAGAGGATATTGGGCTGATGCCTAAAGAAAACGCTATTGTCAAGACTAGAACACACAGCAGCGGAATCCAATCGTAGGAATTAGGCTCAACCAGGCTCAGTTTACTTCGCAGTTCTTCTTCGTAGTACGCGTAAGAACCGAACCCGGCCAGCGCTATCGACATCATCACACCACTTATCATAAGCAGCGGTAGCCTCCCAACGCTGTCTATAAGCATCCCTGATAGACAGGAGGCTAGTAGTTGCGCCACGCTGACAGCTATAGCTCCTCCGTGAGGATTCATAGTCCTGAACGTCTTCTTGAACATTTTCACAGCGTAAAAGTTGAAAAGATTCGCTCCTGTGAATCTTTGGAAGAACATCAACCCGCAAGTGATCAGAACAGGCCGGGTCAGTCGTTTGGAGAAAAGGATTTTTAGCTTGCTTCGATGCCCACCGTTGTACAGCTTACTGGCTAAGATGTTCGTCCGTATCGTGGCCAGTTCCTGCCTTATATCAGCGTCTGGCCCTCTGAGCCACTGAAGAGACTCTTCTGCTTCTTGTTCTCTTCCACGTAGAAGAAGAGAAGAAGGCGTTTCGGGTATGAAGAAAAGGGCAAAGAAGAGTAGAACAGGGGCCGCTGCGACCATCAGGGCGAGCTGGTACCAGTTTAAGTATGCCCCCACGGTGAAAGAGATTAGTATGCCGATCTGACTCAGGATTTTCAGGACGGAGCTGAGGCAGCCTCGGATTTCGGGTAGTGCTATTTCTGTGACGTAGACCTGGGAACAAATGATACAGATGTTAAAACTATAGAACTTCCAACCCTGAAAAATTCAATTAGCATTCAATCTCTGCCAAAATTCAATTAGCATAACTACTAAATCCAATTAATTCTAACGTCACGGAATTCCTGATGTACAAGCCTTGGTTTTATAAAAAATGGTACCGTTATAAAACTTTCAAAACTACGAAATTGAATAATCAATAAAAATGGACCATTTTTGTGACTTTTTGTCAGTCATTTTCAAGAACTGAATACCCTGGTCTTAGTATGTACGGATCAGCTTCGGGAAGCTGTGTTCACGCCTTTTTAAGAAATCGTGGGTGTGATTTGTCGAGAATCTCCGTAAATTCATTTGGATCAGGAGTAACAGTAGGTATTTTACTTTAGACACTTACTGTAATGCATGGACATAGACAAAGAACGTATGGTTCCGTAAGGAGATTATGAACTTATTATGGTTTGGCTGTGCTTATTGACAGTCTTTAAGTCGTAAACAGTCATGGCGTAACAAGTCCGGAAGTCAGCGTTTGAAGCGCTCGTGGCATGGCTAACTTAGACGTTCTTGATCGTTGAAGTTAAGCAATGCTGTGCGCGTCCACAATTTGGATGGGTGACCGCAAGTAGCATTACGAGGTGAGCGCTTCCGTGCTTCGGAGGACACGTTAAATTGTCGGTCCCGGCTTTTAAGTCGTTAAGCCATGACGGAGGCGTTTAGGCGGCCTAAAAACTCCATCACAAAAGTTGGCCACTAGCTCATACGAACTTACTTTACAAGTATAGAAATTCTGATCTTTAGGCTCGTTAGCGTAACAGATTCAAGCACAAAATCAAAAGTGCATAAGGCCATTAATGAAGAAATCTAACATTCTAATACACACTGGCCTATACTTACTATAAATCTATCAAAATGTACAGTTAAAATAATTTGCCAAACAACTTTATGCGAATTAATATACCTACTTAACATTTTGCATCATTTTACAAGACTCAAATGATAATATCTACAGTAATTTGTATGAAATGAGCTACCAATTTTGTGCAGTTTATGACTTTAAAATTAATTCTATGTAATGCTACATAATAAGTTAACAAGTAACATCTGTATGGTACCTTATTTTAAACTTGCATCAGATTTAAATATTAGATTTTCAAATTTTGTTTCTACACCCTTATTAACTGTGAAGGTAAAAGTTGTTTTTTGACGCTGAATAAATCACTAACTATAGATGGTAAAAGGTCTTATAATATCTTATTGAAATAAGTTTTACCACGCTTTTTAATCCATGCTGAAACCGGAGCATTAAATAAGCTTTTGTTTCGCACTTTTAATTCTTTCATCACACTGGGTTGAATTAGTGACAAAACCAGTAGTAGTGCTCCATAACTCCTTAATCGGTGGTCGTAATCATAATGAATATATCGCTTGAACGAAATTAATGCTAGCGTCTTGTGTAAGCTGTTTCATTTATTGCTATTTATCGCTCAGGCCAGCTATTAGCGTCATTGTAGATTCCATTTCAATAAGACCGTGAATGGCCGACCTACAAGGAAGGATTTGGGAAATAGAAATTGAAAGCAATGTTGCGTTTTCGTTTAGCTATGCTGTTTCACAATGGTTCTATTAATATTATCTGCGGAAGTTCCGCTTCCGTATGCAATAGCGGATTTTACTCACCAAAATTGATGTAGAACTCTGTTAGTTAATATAATGTGTTCATTCAAAAAGAAAATGAAATTTAACATTTTTCTGTCCCTCAATGTGAAAACACGATTTAAAAAATAATCTTATAATGTATCGCGTATGTTTTGATCTAGATCTTGGGAACCCTACCAAATTTTCACTTTGATAGGGTAGGTAATAACTATTTATTTAGTTGTTGGAACCAGTTTTTGATTAATTTTGTGGTTTTCTTTTGGTAGATTAATTCATTTCAATATTTCGCGCGGTCTCGCTATCTTTCTTTTATACACCCTAAATCCGCTCTCTATTTATTAGATTCGAAATCGGTCTAGGCGCGTTTGTATGATGCTTTTTTATGGCAAAACAGATTCGGATAAAACACAGAACAAACATAATCCGTGTATCATAAAGGCATTTTTACCGCGAAAGAAATCGAGCGACGCCGCCAAAGACGGGGGATATTTACCTGTGTTGTCATATTGATGCAGCAGATAAGCATGCCCCCGCAGAAGGACGCTATGGAGATCATGTGAACGCCCGTGGACAGCGCCGTGGCCAGCCAGGCCAGCGTGTACGGCAGTGCTGTGGCGATCAGTACCGACCTCCGGCCCAGCCGCATCGCCATACCCCCCAGGATCCCGCCTATGAATGCACCTAGGGACAAAAAGGGGGTATTAGGTTAAAGATTCTTTAACCGGTGACAAGGGTGTATAAAAGAAAGAAACAAAGAAAGAAAGGAAAAAGAAAATAATTTACTGACAGCGTACATAAATACATTATTATCACGCTATATCCCTATTGAGGTGGGCAGAGCCACAAGTAAACATAAGAAAACTTGCAGCCACTTCTGATTTAAACTCCTAAGATGGATATGGTTAACCATGGTGACAGGTGATCAGCCTATCGCCCATATATGGGGTCCATCATTTTGCAGAAAATACTATCCCTTGGTCGCCTTTTACGACATGCTTGGGGAGAGAAGCAGCTGGACGCATTCTATGCTTTTTCTTTACTCCCAGTCCAGCAGAGAAGTATTGACAACATACACATAAAAAATACAGAAATGAAAAATTAAATGACAGAGCATAGGGCCTGTCACCATGGTTCACCATATCCAACTTAGGACTGAATCAGTGGCCGCAAGTTTTCTTATGTTAAGTTGTGGCGTTGCCCTCCCCATTAGGGATAAAGGCGTGATAATATGTATGTATATATGCATAGGGCAAAAAGAGAGAAGAAAATACATATACAGACCTAACCTACATAACACATGCCCTGATTGCTCTGTCAATCAGAAAAAAGTTGCCAAAAAGTCCTAACTCAGCTTTAAGCTACTTCACTTGGGTACCAGGTGAAGTAGCACTGGTTTAAACACCACTTTAAGCAATTCATTTACCGAATTCATAGCAGATCCTTCGCAGTTTCTCTAATTTTTGTAAGATGATAATTAATTGTAAGCAATTCAATTCAGCTAAGGCCTTTTACCATCTATAGCAGATGATTTATACAGCGTCAGGAGGCAACTATTACCTACACTAACGGGACGCTGTAGTGCCCGGGACGAATTGAGATGGGGTAGGCTTGTCCAGCACCTATTCCATCCTCTCAGCTTAGTAGGCCTTGACCACAGGAAAGACATGGTCAATACGTGCGGAGCTGGGTAAGCCGCGGGTTTCCTCAAGATGTTTTCCTTCACAGTTTGAGAGTACTGGTATAGCGCACATTATTTTTTCTTAAAATGCATTGGTGCATGATCCGTTTTGAACCCGCAATATTAGAATCAGAAAGCGGGGGTGATATTACGAGACCACCAGTGCTCTCAATGATGACTGACTGGTCCTATTTCGGTTTAAACTTTTGACGAGATTGGCATCTGGGTCTGTCAACGACTCTATCATCTGAACAATCCGATGTGCGCAAAATAAAACGAGCACGAATCGAAATATCAAAGATCTAAACGACAAATCGATCATGCTTCTTCATCACCATGTAACAGTGACTAAGAAAATAAAGTTACTTCCGAAGAAGCGCTCGTGGCGTAGCTTGCTTAGGCGTTCTTGATTGATCGTTAAAGTTAAGCAACGATATGCGCGGTCACAAATTGGGATGGGTGATCGCAAGTGGCATTAAGAGCTGAGCGCTTCCGTGTTTCGGAGGGCACGTTAAACAGTCGGTCCCGGCTTTTAAGTCGTTAAGCCATGACGGAGACCTTTAGGCGGCCTAAAAACTCCGTCACTAGAGTTGACCACTAGCTCATACGAACATACATACATACATACAATTGTTTATTATTAGAATTACTGAAATGTTACTATGGAATAAATAAATAAGTATCTGTGGACATTTCACACAGCGCCATCTAGCCCCGAACTAAGCAAAGCTTGTACTATGGTCACCAAGATGGCTGATAGAATACTATATACTTTATTTTTATTTGTAAATACATACTTATTACGTCGTATTAAAACACCCAGACCCGGAAGAAATATTTTGCAGATCATGCAAACATTTCTGCCCTCCTAGTGAAGAACGCAGTAACTATGTCAAATATGTTTTGATACGTGAGTGAGAACAGAATGTTGTATTTTGTTAGGCGATTCCGAATATATATCCAACCAATTTTTGACAAAAATGCTAGTTACTGCGTTCTTCACTAGGAGGGCAGATTTCTCCCGAGCGTCTCAGTCGGGCATCTGCCCACTATGCCACCGAGTTCGTCATTTACCTCTAGTTTACTAGAAAACCCAACATAATAGATTTTATGACATTTTAAAAACCATAACCTCTCCAAAATGATGGACTACCTATATGGGTGATGGACTGATCACCTGTCACCATGGTTCACCATATCCATCTTTGGACTTTAAATCAGAAGTGGCTACAAGTTTTCTTATGTTTACTTGTGGCTCTAGCCACCCTATTAAGGATACGGGCGTGATAATATGTATGTATGTACATATCGTCACTGGAAAGGCAAAATTACGTAAGCGCCAAAATGGCGCCAAATAGGCATATTGAGTTATTATCCTAAAATAGCAGTCCAAATACAATAATATGAATTGCTGGACATAGAAAATGAAAAAAGAATGAAATCTTACGTTGACGTCATCAGAATTCGATAATTAGGTAGAAAGTTATGAATAAAAAAACGAAAAAAATGAACTTCAAACGGCTTTTTCTCGATTGGCGCTTACGTACATTTGCCTTTCCAGTGACGATATGTTTAAAAACCATTTATGAAATAACCGAGGAACTTCAGTTATAAAAATGATAGTACCAAATAGCTTATTATGTTTTACTCAAACAGTTTTACAAAGCCACGGTATTAATAGCACATTCAGTGCGTCAATACTGATGTATGGCCGGCGATAATCTCACTTATCTTAAAAGATTTATGTTCAGACTCGAAATAGACTCATTGGAAGAGTTTGAACGAGGGCCGTTCAGACTCGCACACATAAAGCTATACGCAATTTATTTTCTTATGTTAGACTTCAGTTGAAGAACTTTCGACGACCTCGGTGGCGTGGCGGGCGAGTGTTCGGCTGAGACGCAAGAGGCGCGGGTTCTATTCCCGCTACGGGAGAAATGTTCGTATGTACTGCATATATTTCTTCCGGGTCTGGGTGTTGTATTATATAAGTATGTATTTGCAAAAAAAAAGTACATAAGTATTCTTTTAGCCATCTTGTGCCCATAGCTTTGCTTAGTTTGGGGCTAGACGGCGCTGTGTGAAAGATCCACAAATATTTATTCTATATTTGTTTATAACTTTTTAAGGGACTTTTAATTACAATCAAAGATTCAAATAAAAAATACAGTCAGGTAAATGTATCTTTGACAAATCAGCACAATTAATTTACTGTATTATAGAAAGTATCAAGTATTTTGTATGTTTTACGCAAGAAAGGAATTTATCACTTACTCGAACCCACAACCTTCAGATCGAAAGTCAAGATAAATCCCACTAAGTCAACACAGCACATCCTACTAATATGATAAATGCGAAAGTTTGTGAGGATGTGAGGATGTAAGGATGTGTGGATGTGACGATGTATGTTTGTGCCTCAATCAAGCCCAAACAGCTGAACGGATTTGAATGAAACTTGGAACATACATAATACGTGTGCTGGAATAATGTATAGGTTACTTTTTATTCAGGTACAACGCAAGCGAAGCCGCGAGCGGTAGCTAGTAGTCTTATACAAACATCCAGTTAACATTTAGATGGATTTCGTAAGTAATTGACATAATGTTCTGTAGGTGAGTATAGATTTATGCAAGTGATATACTATTACGGTTTTACCATCACTGTTTATAAATTTAAGTACTAGTGAAGAGCTGGCCATTATATGAAGGACCTTATAGCCCGGGAGACGAATCCTGTCTTCAATACCAGATCTAAAATAGTTTATAATTTTATTTTATTTTTTAGCACCTAGCCCTTGAAAAATAACCGTGAAGGGCACAAGAATAGTATTTTGTCAGACGAAAAACAAAATTGTAAGTAAAAAACAGTTATAATTTTTTTCTATCTGTATAAATAAAAAATGTACAGAAATGTTACTTTTGTTAAAATAATATAGGGTTAGGTTTTTATGAAAAATTGAGCACTTTCTCTGATACTATCCCTTTCTCATAAATTCTGCATTCAAAAACAAAGCCTTGAAAATCACATGAAGTATCGAATACATCTTAAAACGACCACAGCAGCGCGCTACAGAAATAACCAACATTGATCGATGGCATACCACATCTTAAGTCTTAAGATGCGTTTTGTTTTACTGAAGATGCTGAAATGAACGCACATTCTTTAAAGGCCAAAAAAATAAATATAAAATTCGTAATATTCGTCTTTTAAATTCTCACGATCAGGACTCATATTTTTTTATATTAGAAAGTTTATGAGTCTCTCAGTTTCTCTGCTGGACTGGGAGTAAAGAAATAACATAGAATGCGTCCAGATTCTCTCCCCGAGCATGTGGTAAAAGTTGACTAAGGGATAGTATCCTCTCCAACATGATGAGATACAATAAGCAAGTATTCCCAAGGAGGCAGGTCTAACGTCAGGCAGGCGGCCGGTCATAAAACACCTTAGCCAAAACTCTTACACCATGATCCAAAAATCATGCTGTGCCGACCCCACATGGAGTGGGATAAGGGCAGGACGATGATGATGATGTGAAAGTTTGTGAATGTTAGGGCCTCAATCACAGCGTAACCACTTATATAAAAACCACACAAAAACACAACGATCTGGAGAAAATAAAAACTTCTATTACTCATATCACCAGTTCTTTCGAATCAGTGTGGTGAAAAGAAAAGATCAGTGCCCGCTAAGGGGATCCTATCGTGCAAAAAATAGGAAAATATAAACAAAAACGATGAAATACAAGTTTCAACAACTGAATTTCTGCAACGTTTCCAAACATAAAAAGCAGGTTCTGGTGAAATCTCAACAGCTTTTTCGCCATATCACTCCCCACACTTTAGCAAAACTAGTAATGAATTTAACAGTCTATTAACTGTTACAGACAGACTGTTTAAATATAGCGATGTCTGTCCGTCTATTTCTGAATTCAAGCGGTTCTGAAGATGTACGTCTGTACGGATACATGTCAGATAACTTGTAGTCAAGCTCTTGAAACACACCACCGATATGTTGCGGTCATTATAATCAGAAGAAATGGACAGACTAAAATGATCTTAAATTTTATAGTATGAGAGTGAATTGTCTCTTCTTCCATCGTGACGACCTCTGTGGCGTGGCAAATATTTCTTCCCCGCTGCGGAAGAAATGTTTGCATGCTCTGCAAACATTTTTTCCAGGTCTGGGTGTCGTAATATTATGTGTTATAAGTATGTATTTACAAAAAAAGTTTATATAAGTATGTATTTACAAAAAAAGGTATATTAGTATTCTGTCAGCCATCTAGTTCCCATAGTATATACAAGCTTTATATTATGACTTCTGATAACGAGAGTTTTATAAAAAACTTTTTATCGGATTATCAGATACGAAGTGGACGATGGGTGCATCTTTGAGGCGAACTTTAATTATTTCACCACAGCTAGAAAGCATCAGTGGCACAAGTAGTATAAGATATAGATAAGTAGGTAGTATAAGATATTTAGATTATGAAATCTTGTGCCTGTTTTACTTTTATACGATTTTTATTACGTCGTCGATCCGTAAAAAGAAGGCTTGCTAGTGACGAAATTATGAATTAAAATAATAATAAAAATAAAATGTATTTATTTCAGACCATTGATCCATATTGTGTTAGTAGTAACTTACAAGCTAAATTAGTAAACCTAAAAACTACTTAAAATAAAACTAAAAAATAACATTAAGACCTACCTATTGAGACACTAGGCGTGTGATAGGTCGAAGTAAAACACAGTAGAATTAGCACATAGTCTAAGATTTATTTTGTGTATTTTAATTTTTGTCTGGTACTTAATGACATAGGGTTGTCTACACTTGACTCTCGGTCTATTTTTGCACCGTATCATTACAGTGGTCATTGACAGTCATAAAATGCCGTATTTTATTTAGTCTGGTTGATACTTATGTTATATCTAGATCAAAGCAACCTCATCGAAATAGCTGAGCACTCTGTTCGAGATGAAATTGAGCGAGATTTGACATAAAGACGTAAACACAGTTGAAAGCTTTTTGCATAGGTCTTTTTGCGTGCAAGTTTCTGCGTAGTCATTTTGCTACACTTGTTTGTTTGCTAACTTCTAGTTACTCTAATTTTTTTTTTCTTATGAATAAATTCGAAGTAAAAATTAAAATAAAGTCTCTCCACCCATTATCCCGCTCCAAACGGGTAATAACCAAAGCACTATAAAAAACTTTGGCTGTCTTTATCTAAAAGACAGGCTTTATCCCGGATACAGTGACCCATTGTTGACGGCCTCGGTGGCGTGGTGGGCGATTGTTCGGCAGAGACGCAAGAGGCGCGGGTTCGATTCCCGCTGCGGAAGAAATGTTTGCATGATCTGTAAATATTTCTTCCGGGTCTGGGTGTTGTGGTACCATGGTACTCGTAGTTTCTGATACCCACGACACAGGGAATCCTAGTGTGGGGTCAGGACTATGTATGTGACTGTTGGGTGTTGGTATTATTATTGTTATTGTTATAGGCAAAATTTGCCTCCTATTATTATTCAAACAATGAAGATTTACTAATTCAAAAGTTAGCAAGAGTGTTTTGATTTTTGAGTAATTTTCTGCTCTAATCACCGATAAACGAATATTAATTTCCTTCGAATTTTACCACGCGAACGAAGCCGAGGGCGGCAACTATATATTTATAAACATGCTCTTAGTGAAAGCAATTAGATGGGTAGATACCAAAATTAACCCGGTTTAAACCAAGCCTACCAAGCTAAGGCATGTAATTTACTATTCATAATTTGATTTGAGAGATGTAATTTGAATACTCTAATTGAAAGTTGTCTTAATGTTGATATTAAATCTGGTGAAAAGCCCCACGACTTTGTATAAGTTGTATTTTTTTATACGGACTTAATCTGTTCGCTGCCTAAACTCAGCAAATTTAAACTCACAATACTTTATTCAATAGGATCAGTAATGATCACTTCAAATAGTCTTAAATCTATGTTGAATTGAGAGCACTGGTGGTCTTGTTGGTAGTGACCCCGCCTTCTGATCCTAAGGTCGGTTCAAACCCGGTCGTGTAATTTTTCTATGCGAAAAATTTATTTGCGCTATACCAGTACTCTTTAATCCTTTCACCACACTAGCACACCAGCCACCACAGTAAACTAATCCTACTATCCTATCCTACTACATTATAAATGCGAAAGTTTGTGAGGATTATGAGGATGTGAGGATGTGACGATGTTTATGCCTCAATCACGCCGTAATGGCTGAACGGATTTGAATGAAACTTACAACATACATCCTATTCTACTTCCTACTATATTACAAATGCGAAAGTTTGTGAGGATGTGCTGATATTTGTGCCTGAACGGATTTGAATGAAACTTGGAACACACATAGTATGTGTGCTGGAATAACATATAGGCTACTTTTTATCCGGGTACCGCGCGAGCAAAGCCGCGGTCGAAAGCTAGTATAAATATCAAAACATGTCACAGTCATTATGTCGGCATTTAATTCAGTGAGAGACGTATGAAGAACATGGTGCTTCGTAATTACACCATCTACATTTACATATGAAATTGCACGAAATGAACAGACTACAGGCTTTAGGCAGAGACAAGGTACAGTGGCACACAAAATTTGTATTTAAAATAATTAAACGCCTTAAGAGTTCGCTCACCAAAATCTATGTAGATTACTGTTATTACGTTGATGTGTTTATTCAAAAATGAAATGAATAACTATTACTTTAGCTGATGAAATCAGTTTTTTCATTCATTTTCCAGTTTTCTTGTATAGGTATAGCAATTAATAATAATAATAAATATTTGTGGACATTTCACACAGCGCCAAACTAAGCACAGCTTGTACTATGGGAACCAGATGGCTGATAGAACACTTATAATACTTTTTTTGTAAATACATGCTTGTAATACATAATACTACAACACCCAGACCCGGAAGAAATATTTGCAGAACATACAAACGTTTCTCCCGTAGCGGGGAACGAACCCGCGCCTCTTGCGTCTCAGCCGAGCACTCGCCCGCCACGCCACCGAGGTCGTGAATTATTTGATTTGGAGGGTTATTTGATTGTGGTATTATTTTATTAGTCACATTAAGTCTTAGGTATCCTACCGTGACTTTATGTCTATTTTCGGAAAAATCAAAGTCTAAATTTCTCTATTCCTTAAAATTACGGGGATCATTTGGACACGTTTTAAATCTACGTTGCATTTACAGCTGTTCGTAACGCGACCAAGCGTAGAAAACTAGCCCCAGCCACCCTCTAATTAAATATTTTATAGAAAACTATATCAACTTTATTATATGTAATCATAATGCGTAGTCTATTTCCGATTTAGTTTACAACATTATAAAACTTCTTGATAATCCACTTTTGTCAATGACTGTATGTTCATGTTTATCGTTTATCTAGGAGCAATAATTTATGCGTAAATGATTTATTACACCAAATCGAAGAAGGAAATTACAATCATAATGCTGGATAATGCAAAAGCGCTCGTGGGATAGCTTGCTTAGACGTTTTTGATTGATCATTGAAGTTAAGCAACGTTGTGCGCGGTCACAATTTGGATGGGTGACCGCAAGTAGCATTACGAGCTTAGCGTTTTCGTGCTTCAGAGGGCACGTTAAATGGTCAAGCCATGACGGAGGCCTTTAGGCGGCCTAATAACTCCGTCACTAGAGTTGACCACTAGCTCACACTAACTTATTTTACTTACTTAATTCAGAAATGTTTTGATACATTATTTCGCTTAGTAATATTAAAATTTCACTTTGAATACGTCTTTTTTATGCCCATTTCTAATATTACGGATTACCTTTCATTACCGTAGCAGCGTTATGAAATATAATATCTTCTAGCTTATTGTAGGTGAATTATTCATCTCGGGACTTTGAATCAGGAGTGGCTACAAGTTTTCTTATGATTACTTGTAGCTCTGCCCACCCATTGGGGATACGGGCGTGATAATTATGTATGGTATGTATTATTGTAGTAAAACATTCGCACAAAATATAAGTAAATAATATACTAAATATCCCTTCGGCAGCATACGAAAACGTAGATATTTGTGATGAGTAGTTTTAATTGAGTATACTGAAAAAAGCGCGAAAGCTTTTACTGCCACCGGCGATAGTAATAGAATATGAGATAGAATAATTATTAGTGTAGGTTAGTTAATTAGGTATAATATATTGTTTAAATATAGGTAAATAAATAAATAACACCCAACAGTCACATACATATGATAGTCCTGACGCCACACTAGGATTCCCTGTGTCGTGGGTATCAGAAACTACGAGTACCATGGTACCACAACACCCAGACACGGAAGAAATATTTACAGATCATGCAAACATTTCTTCCGCAGCGGGAATCGAACCCGCGCCTCTTGCGTCTATGCCGAGCAATCACCCGCCACGCCACCGAGGCCGTCATAGGTGTGGGAAAATAAAGCTCTTTTTATTTTATACTGAAAAAAAAACATTGGAGGCGCCGGGTATCGATCCCGGTACCTCTCGCATGCTAAGCGAGCGCTCTACCATCTGAGCTACGCCCCCCGATGTGCAATGAGTCGAAATTATCGATTAATGTAGACGTATAGTAGGAAGTGTACGGAAATACAGAATGTTTTTTGTAAAGAAGGTAAGGTAAAATGACGTAGGAAGTCTTTCGGGGCGTCTGGTCGAAGCGATTTATAAATTCAGCGTGGCAATACGGCCAGCGTCTTGGGCACGCTCCCACTATCTAATGAGCTGGATCAGGTGAGCTATCTATAGACCGTTTGCAACGGCCTTTAGATAGCCCGACTGTTTCTTTTGTATTTTGTAAATTATATTTGTAATAGTTGTAAGTTTCTTTCTGCTAATAAAGATTAGCTAATTTGAAATAGTAATTTAACCATTAGTGATCAAAACTGTTTACTGCAGTTGTGACAGCCAGACATCAGGAAAAAAAAAATACCCGGATAAAAATCTAAAAGTACCTTCACTGATATTATATTTTGTATCAACCTTTACTTTGTCTACAAGATACGACTTAAATAGTACACAAAGATTTTCCTTATTTATCTAAGGTATACTCTCTCACATTTTTGTTTCATTTCTTTCCCATCTTCAAACGCATTTTTTTATTTATTTCCACCAATAAAATAAACAGATGTCAGTAAAATTAAACAAACATTACAAAAACAACCAAAGGATATGAATTGCGAAATCAGCTGGCCGATAGATAAATCTTTATCATTTGAATTTAGAATGAAAATATTTTTACTTGAAATGAGGCGAAACACGTGTAAGCAGTTTGAAATATTTGTTTTGTGAGTTGGCGGCTTTTTGCATAAACATGTAAACATTCAATATTGATAAAACTGAAACAGCAATTTGATTTTAGAATCGCGTATTTAAAATAACTCTCTTAATTCTATTTAAACTTCTCTGCTGGACAGGGAGCAAAGAAAAAACATAGAATGCGTCCAGCTGCTTCTCTCCCCGAGCATGTCGTAAAAGTCGACTAAGGGGTAATATCCTCTCCAACATGAGGAGATACAATAAGCAAGTATTCCCAAGGAGGGTTGACGTCAGGCAGGCGGCCGGTCATAAAACACCTTAGCCAAAACTCTTACAGCATGATCCAAGGATCATGCTGTGCCGACCCCACATAGAGTGGGATAAGGACAGGAAGATGATGATGATGATGATGGATTTAAAATAATTTATGTTCTAAATATATATTATAGTTACTTACTTATCGATTACAGATTAATGCTTCATTCCAATATACTTATATTAATCATCGGATCATTCATTGCAATAGCAATGTTATCTGTGGAAAAACAACTTAAATTTACAAAACTACGTTTGCTTTGATAATGAAACATCGATAGAAAAGTACTTACATTTTCTTTTCATATTGCTACATCATATACTAACTGATATATATATTTTTTAGCTAAAAATAGCCAATTTTCTCTAGACCCCGAATACTCAAACGCATCTCAGAGTTGAGCACGTCTCACGTGACGAGTTTTTGACAGATTTTCATCAAAAACTGTCAAAAAACCGTGACTTGAGACGTGCTCAATTTTGAGTCGCGTTTGAGTATTCAGGGGTAAGAGAAAATTGGCTATTTTTAGCTACAAGTAGCCGATATAACTGTTGAAATAATTCAGTGTATCTTGAGTTATAGCGATTGCCAGGGGGAAGACGAGTAAGTACAGGGTGGTCTCTCATGAGTTACTGCGCTGTTGAGATATTGATTGGTGTTGTCTATATTGTTGTTTATTTTGTAGATGTTTTTTTCCTGAAGAAAAATGCATCTTAAATCTTCCCTCTTAAATCAGTTTAGTCCAAAATGGCCTTCTGAAATATTATAAAGAAATGTCGCAGGATTGATTTCCGTAATTTCATGTTTTTTATTATAAGTACTAACTGCATATTTTACCTAAATAAATTATTGCCTACGTAGGTAAACTAGCTATATTTACTAAGGTATGCCTATACAGCAAATAACGTGTACGCCACTAAAGCGAACATCAATATTTGACGACCTCGGTGGCGTGGCGGAGTGCTCGGCTGAGACGTAAGATGCGCGGGTTCGATTCCCGCTATGGAAGAAATGTTTTTATGTTCTGCAAATATTACTTTCCGGTCTGGGTGTAGTAAGGTACGTATAAAGTTTGAAATATAAACTAGTTTCTTCAAAAATACCGTTTTGGATTTGCGTTTATCTCTTTCTTTGTGACTACATAAAACGCATGGAATTTAATTTTCAATTAAATCTTATTATATTTTTAGAAATTGAATTTGTGATAAAATGCTCAGATAAAAAAATCTTTGGTCTCACTAAACAAAAGTACTTTAAACCGTGAAACATAAAACATAAAAGGTCCATCAAACTCGACGCTCAGTCAACTCAGTACATTCAACTTTTCAGGAAATGACCACCCTGTACACCATTGTGCAATATTCGTTCATACATCATTTAATGACAGTTGAATCAGGTCAATACCCTCAGTCTGAGAACACTGGTTGTCTAGTGGTAGCGGCCCCTAAGGTCATGGGTTCAAATCCGGTCGTGCGGATTTTTTTTTGGTAAGTAAGTTCGTATGAGCTAGTGGCCAACTCCTATGACGGAGTTATAAGGCCTTTGTCATGGCTTGACTTAAAAGCCGGGACCAACAATTTAACGTGCCCTCCGAAGCACGGAAGCGCTTAGCTCGTAATGCCACTTGCGGTCACCCATCTAAATTGTGACCGCGCCGCGCACAACGTTGCTTAACTTCAACGATCAATTAAGAACGTCTAAGCAAGCTACCTCACGAGCGCTTCACCTATTTGGTGAAGAAAAACATCGTGGCATGACGTAGAACTTAAAACAAAGTTTGAAATCATGTATCATGTGCGTAAAGGGAGCCTTTGAGGCGCACTTTAAATCCTAGTTGACTTTAAATTACCTCTGTGGCAAGGCGGGCGAGTGCTCGGCTGAGACACAAGAGGCGCGGGTTCGATTCCCGTTGCGGGAAAATGTTTGCATACTCTGCAAATATTTCTTCCGGGTCTGGGTGTTTCAATACTATGTATTATAAGTAGGTATGTATTTACAAAAAAAAGGATAAGTATTGTATCAGCTATCTGGTTCCCATAGTACAAGCTTTGATTAGTTTGGAGCTAGATGGCGCTGTGTGAAATGTCCACAAATATTTATTTATTTAGTAGTAGTAGTAGTAATCAGGTCAGTGACCCGCACAGCAACAAAGGACGAGAGTTACAGCAATAAAGTGCCAGTGCATTGATATCAGAGGAACATTGTCTCAATGATTATGTAATTTTGATTCATGAGCTCAAGTGAATGAATCCCCGAATGATCCTTAAACTTAAGGGGAATCTAAATATACATAAAACTTGTTCACACGCGCGGCTTTACTCGCGTTGCGATACCCTATTTTTCCCCCTTTTGTAAAGTCAAAAAAATCGTCATTTGAGACGTGCTCAACTTTGAGATGCGTTTGAGTATTCGGGGGTAAGTCACTAGTAATAAATAATAAACAAAATATCATCATGACAGATGAAACCGTGGGATGCCGCTAGCACAAAGTTCAAATGATGTGCATTTACATCTGTTTGATGTCCAAAAACATCATTACATTGTTGTAAAGCTTTACTGTCGTTTTATGACTCGTTACGGATCAGATGTCCATAAATATATACACACTCAATAACAGTTAAACAGACTATAACCACTCCCACGATTCGTCAGTAGAATATCGGAACCGGGCATAAAACTATTAACCGTTCTGAAAAGAGTTATATATATAGTTCCAAATAAAGTTTCGCGTTATCTTTAATCGACAGTCCCTAATGGTCACTGGCCAGATCATTTCCGGCCGTCGGTCGTTACCAACCTACGCCTGGCCGTAGATAACTTTACCGAAACTTGACTTATGGGGTTCTAATTAGTTTAGACATCAGAAGTTACTTATTAAGACATGATACGTCTTCTACTAACTTTTATGACGTGGACGTGTGATCATGGGATAGTATAGGAACTAGAACTTTTTCAATCAGCCTTCGTAACTAGTGGAATGGTGTACGGTTTTTTTCGTGTTTTTTTAATTTTTCATACAAACTTTATCATCTAACGACTACGCAAGAAGCGCGCGTTCGATTTCCGCTACGGGATAAATGTTTGTATGTTCTGCTGGACTGGGAGTAAAGAAAAAACATAGAATGCGTCCAGCTGCTTCTCTCCCCGAGCATATCGTAAAAGTCGACTAAGGGATAGTATCCTCCAACATGATGAGATACAATAAGCAAGTATTCCCAAGGAGGGTTGACGTCGCGTCGGGCAGGCGGCCGGTCATAAAACACCTTAGCCAAAACTCCTACAGCATGATCAAAGGTTCATGCTCTGCCGTCCCCACATAGAGTGGGATAATGCCAGGAAGATAATGATGACGATGATGACTTCTCTGCTGGACTGGGAGTAAAGAAAAAGCAGAATGCTTCCAGCTGCTTCTTTCCCCGAGCATGTCGTAAAAGGCGACTAAAGGATCCTATCGATATTGATATCGATAAGGGATCGTCCTATGATAGACCATTTATATGGGCGATGGGCTGATCACCAGTGCTGGTCGGAAAACTAACACGCTATAATGAGCTTTAACGTCTTCAGAATAAGAACTTACCCAGTAAGCTAAGGCTGGCGATCCAGCTGGCCTGCTGGTCGCTGACGGTGAACGCGTCGTGGTGCTGAGACTCCTGCATGGACGCGATGGCGGGAGACATGTAGCCCTTGCTGAGGCCAGCGGCGAACGGGCCCAGTGACACCGCCAAGGCTGCCAGGATCTGGAACAAATATATGTATGTTCGTATGAGCTAGTGGCCAACTCTAGTGACGGAGTTTTTTAGGCCGCTTAAAGGCCTCCGTCATGGCTTAACGACTTAAAAGCCGGGACGTTTTAAAATATCGTGTAAATGTGTTGGACTAGGACTGGGAGTAAAGAAAAAGCATAGAATGCGTCCAGCTGCTTCTCTCCCCGAGCATGTCGTAAAGGTCGACTACAATTTATTTTCAATTTATATAACGCTGGCGTGATGGGCTCGGTGGCGTGACGGGCGATTGCTCGGCAGAGACGCAAGAGGCGCGGGCTCAATTCCCGCTGCGGAAGAAATGTTTGCATGTTCTGTAAATATTTCTTCTGGGTTTAGGTGTTGTGGTACCATGGTACTCGTAGTTTCTGATACCCACGACACAGGGAATCCTAGTGTGGGGTCAGGACTATGTATGTGACTGTTGGGTGTTATTATTAAATCCAGAACTAAGTAATGTGTGTGTGTGTGTGTGTGTATGTATGTGAGATAGAGTGAGAGAGAGAGAGAGAGTAGGATATTACATTTTGCGACTTGATAACAAAAATTGGTAGGTAAAGTACATAACTTACTTCAAAACCACGATCTTAAAGCCACCACTACACCACCAGACATGTTTTACAATGGGTCATAAATTGTACCAACATTTCGTACAAGAAGTTTAATTTGTGGTCAGCACAGTCTGCTTTCAGTTTCAATTTTGAATATTTCTCTCCATCTTAATTTGTCTTACTAAGATGTATTGATATTTCTAACACTTTACAATCATGTAACTAAGGAAAGTGTTTCTTAAAAAGCGTTGACGTCTCAGACCAAATATAAAGAAAAGACGGCGCGCCGCGAACAACAAAAGTGAAGCCACCTTTTTATCTATATCTGTGTGTCGATAGTTTGAGGTTTTGTGTTCCAAGTCACCTAAAATTCATAGTATAATAATTAAGAAACGATGTTATTTGAAGTACTTACTTACTTAGTTTTTAATTTAAATCCCTTCCGTTCGTTATTCAGACGAAAAACGTAGCCCCATTTTTTACACACTGATCTCAAAATGGTTCTAACAGAAGATTAGCGAAAATTACTTCTAGTAACCCGCATTGCTGAATTAGGACTTCTTTGTAACATTATAATCTTATACATACTTGTTTACTTTTTATTTTCTGTTTATTTTAATTTAATTATTTCTTACTGTTACAAAAAATTCATTCCAATTTTGAAAATCCGTCCAGCCATTTCGGCTATAGCGACAACCAATTAAGGAATGCACATACATAGATCCATACAGCCCAAAAACATTACCATCATTCTTCACAATCGGGTAAAAAACGGTCGTCACCTTTAGTAAAACTCTACCTAAACTCCTAAGCCATATTTAATGAAACTTTCACAATATAACTCACGAACAACCTACATTGTTACATGCTAGCTACAGGGTGTTACATAAACCTACGCTAGCTATAGGTACATTAACAGTAGGGTACGAATCGATCAATGTTTCGAACACCATGTGTAGTGTGAATGGCTTGACGTAGGGTTAGGACGTTCGACTAGTTTATCGATATCGATAAAATATATTTTTTTATTCGATAGCTTTATCCTCATTCTATAAATCCCAAGCATACTCTCATGAATGAAGACCATCTGGATGATTTTACAGCGTCAGGAGGCAACCTTTGCCTACACTAACGGGACGTTGTAGTGCCCAAGAAGATTTTAGAAGGAGTAGGCTTGCCCAACATCTACACCATCCTCTAAGTTATCTACAGGAAAACTCACGATGTTTTCAATAACCTAAAATTAATAAGCTGGGTTTAAAATCTTCTCAATAATTATAAAAAAAAAACAAGTGATAGCTTTAGAAAGTACAAACAGACTGATATTAAAAAAAACAAAGCTTATTTTACCAGCTCAGAAAGTACTTAGCAAATACCAATTACCCATTGCGTAACACTAAGTAAAAGTAAATTATTAAACAATAAAATGCTTACACTTATTTTACTGATAAAAGTTTACAATTTTATGGTCATTTTGATTAAAAATTCCTGAAGCACTATAAACTCAAGTTAATTAAGTTCTGACATTAAAATTCCAGTTTTATAACCTAATCGGATTTTTATGTTTACCTTCTAACTACATACCTCTAGTATAAACAATATTATAGTAATACTTTTAAGAAAGAACCTCAAAAATTAAAAGAACTACACAGTCCACCGTGGAACAAGGTTAACTGGAGAGAAGGAAGGCCTTCTCCCTGCAGACTAATAATAATAGGAACCTAAAAAATAAGAGTTTCTATAATAAACACTATATTATCATGGCTCTCTTATGTTTTGTCTTTGTCACTCTTAAATAAACGAAAGAGATGACAACAAATTTTAGGTAGCTAAAGCCTATAAGACAATTTGTATGCAAGTTTCAAGGCAAATAAATAAATTAATGACACCCAACAGTCAAATACACAATTCTGATCCTACACTAGGATTATCTGTATCGTGGGTATCATAAATTACGAGCACCATAGTGCTACAATACCGGAAGAAATATTTGCAGAACATACAAACATTACTCGGGAATTGAACCTACACCTCTCGCGTCTTAGTGGGACACTCCCACGTCACCGAGGTTAAATACTAACGTATTTTTATCACAATACGATTTCATCGACAAACAAAACTATTTAAAACACTTCCCTAGTCCAGAACATTTTGTGGGGTCAATGTACGACACAGTAACACATATCTAACCCCTCGCTACAAGCTTCTCCTTACACCAAACATTCGAAATCGAACCTTATGCCCATTCAAACAAGGATGGTTATAAGTGCAAAATATTTTGGTAAAATAGATATTATCATGGTTTTGTCGCTAAAATGAATGAGTTTTTGGTCCCGTAGTGTGTCGACCGGTAATAAGTTATTTATCGATAGTTATCGAATTGTATTATTGACTTTACTATCGAATAATAAGGATTAGTACCTATGTATGTGTTATTTATGATGATACTAGCTGCCGCCCGCGGCTTCGCTCGTGTGGTGCCCGGATTAAAAATCAGCACATGTATATTCCAAGTTTCATGCAAATCCGTTCAGCCGTTTAAGACGTGATTGAGTCACAAACATACAAACATCACAAACTTTCACATTTATAACATAATAGGATTTTTAAAAGGTATATAAGCCTATATTCTAGTAATTGTAGAGCTGGGTAAATAAGTACCGCAGTCCTATTTTTCAATACGAAGTATATTAATAGAAAAGGAATTAAATTATTCAATTTCTATTCCCTGTGCAGATTATTACTCGTACACTGAAAGCCTCTTGAACATGATTGTAAGAGCCCGTACAATTCCAAGAGATGCAATTCCTTTGATATTGAAACAAGAATTGTATGGAAGTTATTTTTAAAACACTGGTTGCGGGTTCATATTCGTCTTGATGACGAGAGTGTCATAGACTATAAGAAGTGTCAAAAAATCCAATATGTCGGCTGTAAGAAGCCATTTCCATTTTATTATTTTGGCTGCCTCTGTAACCAAAACGCCTGAACCGATTTTAGGATACCGAGGATACTATCCCTTAGTCGACTTTTACGACATGCTCGGGGAGAGATGACGACCGAGTCCAACAAAAAGAAAGTTTTTTCTTACTGACCTGCCTCCTATAAGTGTTTCTGGCATCAGTAGACCTCATGATCATGACCCTGGTCTCTGGACCAATGCTGGTCATCTTATCACCGACAGTCAGGCTCGTCTTCTCACTCATTTGTTCACTTCACTATTACAGTCGATAAAACTATCGATGAGTCGATAAAAGTCGATGTTATCGATGATCTGTCACGTCACTTGAGACATGTTGCGAATTTGTTTTTGAAGATACGGCTATCTGAAACAAGGAGAAAAATGAAAGTTAGTTTTTACGTTTTTACTAAAATTTAATGCTCTTGTTGTTGATATTGACGTCTTTGGGTAGTCCAAAGATAAAGGAAAAGATCGTAAAGAATCTGGCAAGAAGAACCAAAAAGTTCGAAGACAAGTTTTTTAAAAACAATTTAGTAGGTCTAGAGTACTGGTGTTCTAGTTGGTAGTACTTGGTAGTGACCCCGCCTTCCGATTCTAAGGTCGTGGGTTCAAACCCGGTCGTGTACCAATGGATTTTTCTGTGCGAGAAAATCATTTGCGCTATTCCAGTACTCTCAAAGATCTGGTACCCACTGGACCTACAAGATTCGACCCAAAAGCAAAAAGTGCCTATAGGACCTCATTTACATGACGCATTCGACCTTCTTAAAAAAATTAAATTCAATGCGCCTATTGGACCTCTTTTTAAACGGTAAAGGAATACATCGTGAGGAAACCTGCGTTTTAGTCAGCTCCGCACCCAAAATAATGTATTGTATGAACTTATAACCGTCACATCTAACCACCACTCACAGGCACTTTCACAAAAACTAAACCAAGCTTCTAATAGAATGTCTTATAACAACTAGATGTGACGATATCTATCAACCAACTGAAGTAGCGAGATGACACATTGATTACCCATCAAAACAATTGCTTTTATACACATGTGCCGCCCCCCTATTCAATAAGAAGCCGTATCTAAAACGCGCGAACGCGTATGTATGTATTATGTTACCGTAAAATTATAAATACCGTTAGATTATAAAATATCTCGCGAGATTGTAAACCTCCGAAAGATTATGAGCCGTAACATACTGCTTACAATTTAACTGCTTTAGATTAGTGGTGCTTTGGCGGGCGCTGCCGCGGCACGCTCGTTCTGCTCGCGCGCATAAAGCGTAGTTTCTCACTAACTAACCTAACCTACTAGTTTGATCTATTATAATCTAACGGAATTTAGAATTTGCCATCTTAGCCTTAGCTTTACTTCGTGTCTGACGAAGTCGCTAATGCCCCGTTCTTATATTCTACTAACAGACGGCGGATCGTTCATTACTTTAGCAATGTTTTTTTTCAAATCTATTACATTGATGTGATTTTAGTAGAATGTTGGAACCACGTATAAATGCTACTGCAAAAATGTGTCGGATTCACATTCTATCACTAAATTATTGTGGTGATATTGAAACTGCGATCGCCTTATGTCAATCTACTTTACCTGCGTTTTCGCACGTAATGTCTAGCGACTTCGTAAGGCGCAAAGTGTGTCGGCTACAAGCTCTGATTTTACACAAAAATCACGCTACCAACTTAGATGGCAGACGCTAGAGGTGCGGGTTCAATTCTAACGGCGAGAGAAATATTGGATACTAGCTGCCGCCCGCGGCTTCGCTCGCGTGGTACCCGGATAAAAAATAGCCTATATGTTAATCCAGTACATGTACCATGTATATTCCAAGTTTCGTTCAGATCCGTTCAGCTGTTTAGGTGTGATTGAGCCACAAACATCCAAACATCCAAACATCCAAACATCGTTACAAACTTTCGTACTAGATGGCAGCACCGGTAAAATTAGTACGCGCTATCGTTGCGTTTTGAGCTTTACGCCGGTAATTTCAAGCAAACTAAGACTTTTCAAATTTATAATATAAGTAAGATTCTGCAAACATTTCTTGTGGATCTAGGTTTTGTGGTATCATGATACTCGTAGTTTCTGATACCCATCACACAGGAGATCCTAGTGTGGGGTGAGGACCATGACAGGACGGTGTGGGGACAGTCATACTGTTGGATGTTCGTTACTTTCGCAATGAAATCGATGCCGTCGCGTCGCGTTGACGCCGCGTTTTTCACCCATCCTCTTAGTGAATATGGGGGCGGGTATATAACAATGCATTGACATCACGAGTGAAAGAATGAATATAAACAGAATTCTAACGAAGAAAATGCTATGTGGGTTTAACTCATTGCTATGTGGGATACCTAAGTGTGGGATTTATATACTAAAGGGAAAGTCCCACGCAGAATTATAATTGTTGTAAATCTAATCCGTGCGACTTAACCGTGAACTTTGCTGGAATGCGACCCCTTTTAAAAACTACTTAATAATGTGTCATTCTTACTTATATTACAAAGTTAAAAAGTTTTAGTTTGCTTGAAATTACCGGCGTAAAGCTCAAAACGCAACGATAACGCGTTCAAATTTTACCTGTGCTGCCATCTAGTTTATTATAATTTAGAACTAGCTCATACGAAAGAAGAAGAGGAAGGCCTTTTACCATCTATAGTAGATTATTTATACAGGAGGCAGCTTTTACCTTCACAGACGGGACGCTGTAGTACCCGGGACGAATTAAGATGGTGTAGGCTTGCCCAGCAACTATTCCATCCTCTCAGCTTAGTCGGCCTTGTCCACAGGAAAGACATGGTCAATACGTGCGGAGCTGACTAAGCCGCGTGTTTCCTCACGATATTTTCCTTCACCGTTTGAGAGTACTGGTATAGCGCACATACATTTTTAGCACAGAAAAATCCCTAGGTGCACGACCAGATTTAAACCCACGACCTTAGGATCGGAAGGCGGGGTCACTACCAACTAGACCACCGTGCTCATACGAACTTACTTTTATTTATAAAATGAAAAAAAGGGGGTCCTATATAAGAAACATTTATCTGCATGTACCATGGTACGGAACCCCTCGTGTGCGAATACGACTCGCACTTCACCGTTTTTTTCTAACTAAAGAGATAGATTCATTCAATACTATAACATGCTAATACAGGTTATAACACATACTGTAAAAACATTCACAATTAAATTGAAATGTTTAATAAACATATAAATGGTTATTTATAATTATATTCAATAATAAATATTCTACATGCACTTGCGTCATATCACCGGAAGGTAAAATAAAACATCTTGTTTCTTAATCATCATCATCATCATCAGTCTGAAGAAGGCTTTGTCCTTCACGCTATTACGCTTCTTCGCCTACCTACCAATGCGTTCTATTACCGAATATTTTGAACGACAGGGAATCCTAGTGTGGGGTCAGGACTATTGTAAGTGACTGTTGGGTGTTATTTATTTACTTTTTTTTCTTTTTAACCTCTGACAGTCACATGCATAATATCGCGCCCGTATCCCTAATGGGGTGGGCAGAGCTACAAGTAAACATAAGAAAACTTGTAGCCACTTGATTTAAAGTCCTAAGATGGATATGGTGAACCATGGTGACAGGTGATCAGACCATCGGCCATATAGATGATCCATCATTTTACTTCCAGTCTAGTCAGATATAAATATTATCTGTTACTGAAGCTACAGTGCTAATGTTATGTTCATAATTAGGCCAATGTCAAGATTATATTTTAGTTCACAAGGTTCCATCCGGTTGGATATAATACAAATAAACTAATGAAGATTTATTTTTAAACCGACTTCAAAATATCACGATATCTCCGACAATTAGTTTCGGATTTAAATGATGCTTTTTCTACTGCCGTTTTTATCGTGATTTCCAATGAGACTTTGAATCAAGAGTGGCTGCAAGTTTTCTTATGATTACTTACGGCTCTGCCCACCCCATTAGGAATTCAACTCGCACTTGACCGGTGTTTTAAATAGACTAGATTAAGACTAAGGCCTTTTACCATCTATAGTAGATGATTTATACAGCGTCAGGAGGCAACTTTTGCCTTCACTAACGGGACGCTGTAGTGCCCGGGACGAGGCTTGCCCAGCACCTATTCCATCCTCTCAGCTTAGTCGGCCTTGTCCATAGGAAAGACATGGTCAATAGCTGATAGGCGGAGCTGACCAAGCCGCGGGTTTCCTCACGATGTTTAAAATACGACGCAGAATTTAGCTATCGCGATAGATATTTCAGGAGAAAACGTCTAATGCCTAGATAATTTATTTTAAGAAGAATTTGTGCCAATTCTCAACATTGAAAAGTTGTTTGTTCCACAGTTTTAAACTAAATGTTTTTTAGATTGTTTTGAGACATAGCAAACGTTTAAATAATGTTCTGCAAATATTTTTTCCGGGTCTGGGTATTGTAGTTTTATGTATTACTAGCTTTCGCTTGCGGCTTCACTCGCGTGGTATCCAGATAAAATATAGCCTATATGTTATTCCAGCATACATGCTACGTATATTCTAAGTTTCATTTAAAACCGTTCAGCCGTTACGGCGTGATTGAGGCACAAACATACATCGTCACATCCACACATCCTCAAATCCTCACAAACTTTCGTATTTATAGCTAATGAAGCTACTAATATCAGAAATCAGAAAATCAGAAAAATTTATTGAGAACAACAAACAAAAGTCAGGGTTACAAAATATAACGTTGAGGCTGCAAAAGTTAAATTATAAGTAGTATAAGATACAATATTAGTAGTATAAGGTTTATAAGTTGATTAATTTGTAGTTTTCTTGTGATTAAATGATTTACTTATTTATATAGTTTTAAGAATTTTAACTTTTAACAGAATTCAAAAAATATTTAAGTAGTCTTCAACCTCTCTACTCTCTTGACATTTCAGAGGCGAACGAACATCTTCCATCGCCGATTCCCATTCGCTACCCTTCGTTCGCTGATGTTCACTTAGTCCGTACCAAGTACACTTTTCTAGAAAGATGTTAATATTGAGTACATGCGCGGCCTTTATTAACATTATTAATCTGAAAGTTTGTGAGGATGTCAGGATGTTTGCTCCTCATCACGGGCTGAACGGATTTTGACGAAACTTGGAGTAAGTGTAGGTACCTACAGTTTGTAAAATATATAAAAACACTGTAGGACCTATAGTTTTTCTCTGGTAAATTATTAACTCATTTATTTCAGACTAGTTGCCGCCCGCGGCTTCGCTCGCGTTGTACCCGGATAAAAAGCAGCCTATATGATATTCCAATACACTTTTAATGTATATTCCAAGTTTCATTCAAATCCGTTCAGCTGTTTAGGCATGATTGAGGCACAAATATCCAAGAATCCTTACAAACTTTCGCGCGTTTATAAGTAGGATTAAAATCCATATAATATCACACAAATAAAAAATAAGCTCAAAAGTTAACAATTCACTAAACACAGACTAAAAAGGGAGTGAATCCGTACACTAAAGCTAGTAGTTAAATCAATATTTTAGTTTTTTCACCGCATTGACGTGGGTCTGAACAAATATATTCTTACGTAGAAACATTTCGCAAATATGAAAATCAATTAGCAAAGTAGATATTTGATTTATTTGTTAGCAAATCAGCCGAATCGTGATAATCATATATTTGTACAGTCAGTTACAAATACAAATACTTATCTCGCCTCATTCACGATTCTAAGCTCCCCTTATAAACCAATCCTAAAATTATTCAGATGCTGAGGTCAGACGGGGTTCTGTGTCTAAATAAGCCTATTTAAAGAATGTATTTACCAGACTGTGAACGGTATGTTTACTATGTATGTATGTTCGTATGAGCTAGTGGACAACTCTAGTGACGAAGTTTTTAGCCCATCTAAATGTCTCCGTCATGGCTTAACAAATTAAAAGCCAGGACCGACTGTTTAACGCGCCCTCCGAAGCACGGAAGCGCTCAACTCGTAATGCCACTTGCGGTCACCCTTCCCAATTATGACCGCGCACAACGTTGCTTAACTTGATTGTTATAATATTTATTTATTGAAGAGTAACACAAAATATGACGTGATGAAAAGCTCCGTCACTAGAGTTGGCCACTAGCTCATACAAACATGCATAGGTACATAACAATCAAAAAAACCTTAAGTAGTACTATGGTTCAATTCCTATCTCGTTTTTTTTATTAAGTATCTTTTTAATCTGTGTTTTAATTATACTGTAGGAAAAGTAACAGACCATTAAGTGTCCCAAAAACTGTGAAAGTCATAACAAAAGTGCGTTAATTGATAAAATAACAGACAATTATAATATCGAGGACACAGAAATGAAATTAAATACTTTCTGATAAACTTATTTTTGCAATGCGATATCCCATTAGGTCAGCTTTTATTAACTGATGATTGCTTCTTTCAATTCTAAACCTTATCCCCTTGGCTTAGTGATCATAATAAGTAAAAGATCACTGGTAATGAGGTCCAGGTATCACCTGATTTTTCTTAAGACTCAGCATTGTAAAAAGTTCAGACCTCGCACGGAAAGAGTATGAGAAGCTTTTGATCCTTTCACCACACTAGCCATTTTAAGTGTGATCACAAAATCAAAAAAGTTATACAGGTCTACTTGCAGGATTTTTTAAAAGTTCAAGTTTAAAAAAACACAAATTTTCTATATAAAAAATGAAAAATCCGGTGAAGTGCGATTTAAATTCGAACATCATAATGAACTTTTTAATTTAACTTTTACTCTATGTACTAGGTAGCTTCAAATATCGATTACGACGTTCAAAAATATATTTCTTGTATGGGACCCCCCTCTTTTGAACTTATCGATTCTCCATGACTTACTCATACCATGCTAACCTATTACTTATCAATCTTTCTATTACTGGCGCTACTTTCAAACTTTCTTTGATACGACCTCGGTGGCGTAGCAGACGAGTGCGTGGCTGAGACGCAAAAGGCGCGGGTTCAATTCCCGCTGCGAGAAAAATGTTTTTATGTTCTGCAAATATTTCTACCGGGTCTGTAGTATTGTGTATTATACCTAAGTATGTATTTACAAAAAAGTACATAGTTTCTTTCAGCCATCTGGTGCCCAAAGCTTTGCTTAGTTTGGGGCTAGATGGCGCTGTGTGAAATGTCCAGATACATATTTATAAACAACACCTAACAGTCACATACGATAGTCCTGACCCCACACTAGGATTCCCTGTGTCGTGGGTATCAGAAACTACGAGTACCATGGTACCACAACACCCAGACCCGGAAGAAATATTAACAGATCATGCAAACGTTTCTTCCGCAGCGGGAATCGAACCCGTGCCTCTTGCGTCTCTGTCGAGCAATCGCCCGCCACACCACCGAGGCCGTCGTAGGTAAAAATAATAAATTTATTTATTTATTATTTTTGCCTACTCAGGTAAACTAAACTAAAAATGATGATGATGTCCATAAACAATAATAGCGGAACACAAATAATTGTAAATCAAACCATAAGTGTCTATAACAGGGTAATTCTGAATAGCTACTTACATACTATTCTACGAACCCATAGATAAACATAGGAAGCTATTATCCTAGCATTCTGTACCACACTTTCACTCCATTTACTTAAGGCCAGGGGTGAACATAAAACAGAAAACTTAAGCTATTTACCATCTATAGTAGATGATTTATACAGCGTCAGGAGGCAACTTTCTTCCTTCACAAACGGGACGCTGTAGTGCCCGGGACGAATTAAGATTGAGTAGGCTTGCCCAGCACCTATTCCATCCTCTCAGCGTAGTCGGCCTTATCCACAGGAAAGACATGGTCAATACGTGCGGAGCTGACTAAGCCGCGGGTTTCCTCACGATGTTTTCCTTCACCATGTGAGAGTACTGGTATAGCACGCAAACATTTTTGCACAGAAATATCCATTGGTACATGACCGGGACCCACGAACTTAGGATCGGAAGGCGGGGTCACTACCAACTAGACCACCAGTGCTTTTTTAACAAAATACTCTAAATATATAATAGGTTTCATTAGCTCTATATTCATATAGCTAGACAGCGGTTGAGCAGAGAGTTTTTTGTAGGTAATACCTTATAAATTAGAAGCTTGCTTTTCTCTGTTTTTTTTTGTACATTTATATATCCTATAATATCTTCTTTAGCGTAATTTGTTCATGACAGTTTTTGTATCGTAGAATGTTTTTAAACGTGAAAACCTATTATTGGCTTTCTGTTTCTTATAAGTATATTTAACTTAATTTGTTACTGTTGCTGGTTTTCCAATAAATAAATAAATAAATAAATAAATAAATATCGATATAGGTACCTAACAGACTAACATAATCCTATCCTATCCTACTATATTATAAATGCGAAAGTTTGTGAGGATGTAAGGATGTGTGGATGTGTGAATGTGACGATGTATGTTTATGCCTCAATCACGCTTAAATGGCTGAACGGATATGAATGAAACTTGGAATATACATAGTACATATGCTAAATTAACATATAGGCTATTTTTATCCAGGTACCACGCGAGCGAAGCCACGGGCGGCAGCTAGTATTTATTATTATTTATTAAGGAAAATAAGCCAGTGTGGTCCCAATACAGGTTAGACGTTCACTCTCAAAGCCTTAAGTGTTAAATAGATATAGAATTATGATCGGCCAGTGGCTACCTGTTTATGTAAAGTTATTTCTGTAGAAAGTAGTGGTTACCAGCATTCAAAAGATTGCAATATTGATTTAGTTTCACTGTGAGTGACTTTAATCTAACCTTAAACTGTTATAGCTTAGTTTAAACTGAGAACTGAGGAGGCATATTAACTGGTCTATCAGCTCTGATGGTAGCTCTCACTTTTGCGATAAAAGTAAGTTCGTATGAGCTAGTGGCCAACTCTTGTGACGGAGTTTTTAGACCGCCTAAAGGCCTCCGTCATGGCTTAACGACTTAAAACCCGGAACCGACAATTTAACGAAGCACGGAAGCGCTCAGCTCGTAATGCCACTTGCACCCATCCCAATTGTGACCGCGCACAACGTTGCCCTAACTTCAACGATCAATCAAGAACGTCTAAGCAAGCTACGCCACGAGCGCTTCGTGAAGGCTTCAACTTTCTGCGATAAAGGTTGCGGATTCGATTCTCACCTCAGGACAAACATTGTTTTAAACATACCTACATAATTACAGTGCAGTAACAATTACATAAAGGTTAAACCAGACTAGGTTTTCATATAAACCCTTTTATTATGTATCAACCACACTTTTTTTTGGTTGAGAATTGTTTTTATTGCACGTCATACAAAATTATGACTGATACTTAGTTACAACTTATATTATAACTCTTGCCGACACAACCATTTGACACCTCATTTTAAGTTGCTCCGCGTATACGGGTAAAATCTCGCTTCGCTCACTACGAGCGTCAGTTTTTCAAAATCTCTCGCTTGCTAAATCGCAGTTTTTGTGCAACTTTCTTCATCACTTGTAAAGATTTCACCATTGTTAGTTGACGCCGCATACGATAAGAGACTGGCTTATTCCTAGCGCAAAGAAGATCAACGCGAGAATGCAGCCAATGCTCTTGAAACCTTGTCAAATTATCAATTCTTAATGTTTACTTACTAAGGCCTTTTAACATCTATAGTAGACGATTTATACAGCGTCAGGAGGCAACTTCTACATTCACAAACGGGACGCTGTAGTGCCTGGGACGAATTAAGATGGAGTAGGCTTACCCGGCACCTTTTCCATCCTCTCAGCTTAGTTGGCCTTGTCCACAGGTAAGACATGTTAAATACGTGAGGAGCTGTCTAAGCGTAGGTTTTTAGATTCATCATCACCATCATCAGCCTATAGCAGTCCACTGCTGGACATTGGCCTCCCCTAATGAGCGCCATCGCGCCCTGTCTTTGGCTTGACGCATCCAGTTTCTGCCAGCAGCCTTTCGCAGATCGTCACTCCACCTAGCCGGAGGGCGTCCTACACTACGTTTGCCGAGTCGCGGTCTCCACTCAAGAACTCGTTTACCCCAACAGTTGTCAGTTCTTCGGCAAATATGACCAACCCACTGCCACTTCAGTTTGCTAATTCTCTGAGTTATGTCGGTGACCTTGGTTCTCTGTCGGATAACATCATATACGGATCCTATCCTTCAGAGAAACTCCAAGCATAGCTCTTTCCGTAGCTCACTGAGCGACTTTGAACTGGTGGACTAGCCGCACTGCGAGTGTCCACGTTTCGGCTCCGTAAGTCATAACGGATATTTAGATTATTATTTATGTAAATAAACTTATATAATACATCACGTTGAATAGTATGACATAAGTGGTTGATACACGAGACACGTGACAACAATTGGATAAGTGTGAGCTAATAGATGAACCCTAGGAAGACCTGTATGCCTTGACCTATCTGCAGGTCTCTAGTACCTATCCTATAGCTATTTCTAAAGGCCGTAAAGATACAATTGGTCCCAGGACGATGATAATGGTACGAAGGTTTTGCATCGTAAAGGTTAAACCTATCTGAAGGAATATGCATAGTTGCGAATATGCGTGACCTGTGCCCCAATCTTTATTTAAAAAGCCACCATACGATTCCGTCTAGACCAATTCCGAATCGAATTGGAAGAGATAGCGATACAGATTTCGGGTGTATAAAAGAAAAACAGAGTGAGACCGGGCAAACTATTGAAATCAAATAATTGGCATTACAAGAAACTACAAAATGAATAAAAAAACTGGTTTTAACAACTAAAGAGATTTATTATCTACCTATCAAAGTAAAAATGATCTGAAAATATGGTAGGGTTCCCGAGATATACAGCAAAACATAAACGCGAAAAATTGATTTTACAAGATCTTTTTAATCGTATTTATTTTTTATCTTACGTGCTTTTACTTTGAGGAACCAATGAAATTAAGTAAAAATTTCATTTTCTTTTTTTATTAACTAACAACAGAGTTGAACATTGACGACCTCTGTAGCGTGGCGGGCGAGTTCTCGGCTGAGACGCAAGAAGCGCGGGTTCGATCGAGAAATGTTTGTATGTTCTGCAAATATTTCTTCCGGGTCTGGGTGTTGTAGTATTATGTATTATAAGTATGTATTCACAAAAAGAAAGTAATAACTATTCTATTAGACACCTGGTTCCCATTGTACAAGCTTTGCTTAGTTTGGGGCTAGATGGCACTGTGTGAAATGCCCACAAAGATTTATTTATTATTCTCTATAAGAGGATGGAATAGGTGCTGGGCAAGCCTACTCCATCTTAATTCGTCCCGGGCACTACAGCGTCCCGTTTTTGAAGGTAAAATTTGTCTCCTGACTCTGTATAAATCATCTACTATAGATGGTAAAAGGCCTTAGTTATTTTTATTATTTATAGAGTTCTACATCTATTTTGGTGTGCAAATTCCGCTATTGCACACTCTTAAATAAACAAATGTATGTACAACACATTATAGTTGGAGGCTATAGATCTAGGGAACTGGACCAGGGGCTGGACAATTGGATTGTGTCAATTGAGGCGCCGGCCTGCTAACTTTACTATGAGCGATTGTTTTATAACTAGCTGTGACTGTTGTCATTACCCGACTGCGCGGAGCAAGAGACTTATGCGTTTTGACAATCTATCTACCAACTTATTTCTACCGTAAGTAACTAGCTGATTGCAGAAGACCATTTAAAAGGTGGGAAGACGATTTCAAAGCTATCGCGGGGAAGCTATGGCCAAACACTGCCAGGGATAGAAACAAGTGGAAGAAGTTGGAAGAGGCCTATGCCAAACTAGGGCAAACGGACGAAAGAGATAAATTAGAATTAGTTTTAGATTAAGTTAGTATAAGCAAAACTTTCGTGCGAAATAAAGGCTGTTATTATTATTATTAAGTAACTAGCTGCCGTTGTACCTGGATAAAAGTAGCCTTTATGATATTGCTAACGCTATCTATTAGCCGCAGGCATTACTTTTTATGCATACATACATTATAATGTCACCCGTATCCCTAATGGGGTGGGCAGAGCGACAAGTAAACATAAGAAAACTTGCAGCCAATTCTGATTTAAAGCCCCAAGATGGATGTGGTGAACCATGGTGTCAGGTGATCAGCCCATCGCCCATATAGATGGTCCATCATTTTAGAGAGATCTATCCCTTAGTCGAATTTTACGACATGCTCGGGAAGAGAAGCAGCTAGACGCATTCTATGTTTTTACTTTACTTCCAGTCCAGCAGAGAAGTAAAGAAAATTACTTTTTATATCACGACCATACAGAGTAAAAGTCTTAACTACATATTTTTTAATCTTTTGAACCACCTTAGCTATCTATAAAAATTATGCGGTCATAAAATAACGATATAATCAGCTGTATAAGAAGTTCACGTAAATAAAATTTAAATTAATTTAATTTCTTCGTAAATCAATCAAGTTTCACGCAGTAAACTTCTCATCTGATCTCGCCTCATTCACGATTCTAAGCTCCCCAATTCTAAAATTATTCAGATGCTGAGGTCAGACGGGGTTCTGTGTCTAAATAAGCCTATTTAAAGAATGTAGAGCATTACCAGACTGTGAACAGTATGTTTACTATGTATGTATGTTCGTATGAGCTAGTGGACAACTCTAGTGACGGAGTTTTTAGGCAGCCTAAAGGCCTCCGTCATGGCTTAACGAATTAAAAGCCGGGACCGACTGTTTAACGCGCCCTCCGCAGCACGGAAGCGCTCAGCTCGTAATGCCACTTGCGGTCACCCTTCCCAATTATGACCGCGCACAACGTTGCTTAACTTGATTGTTATAATATTTATTTATTGAAGAGTAACACAAAATATGACACGTGATGGAGAAATCCGTCACTAGAGTTGGCCACTAGCTCATACAAACATACATAGGTACATAACAATCAACAAAAACCTTCAGTAGTACTATGGTTCAATTCCTGTCTCGTTTTTTTTATTAAGTATCTTTTTAATCTGTGTTTTAATTATACTGTAGGAAAAGTAACAGACCATTAAGTGTCCCAAAAACTGCGAAAGTCACAACAAAAGTGCGTTTATTGATAAAATAACAGACAATTATAATATCGAGGACACAGAAATGAAATTAAATACTTTCTGATAAACTTATTTTTGCAATGCGATATCCCATTAGGTCAGCTTTTATTAACTGATGATTGCTTCTATCAATTCCAAACCTTATCCCCTTGGCTTAGTGATCATAATAAGTAAAAGATCACTGGTAATGAGGTCCAGGTATCACCTGATTTTTCTTAAGACTCAGCATTGTAAAAAGTTCAGACCTCGCACGGAAAGAGTATGAGAAGTTTTTGATCCTTTCACCACACTAGCCATTTTAAGTGTGATCACAAAATCAAAAAAGTTATACAGGTCTACTTGCAGGATTTTTTATTAGTTCAAGTTAAAAAAAGCACAAATTTTCTATATAAAAAATGAAAAATCCGGTGAAGTGCGATTTAAATTTGAACAACATAATGAACTTTTTAATTTAACTTTTACTCTATGTACTAGGTAGCTTCAAATATCGATTACGACGTTCAAAAATATATTTCTTGTATGGGACCCCCCTCTTTTGAACTTATCGATTCTCCATGACTTACTCATACCATGCTAACCTATTACTTATCAATCTTTCTATTACTGGCGCTACTTTCAAACTTTCTTTGATACGACCTCGGTGGCGTAGCAGACGAGTGCGTGGCTGAGACGCAAAAGGCGCGGTTCCGATTCCCGCTGCGAAAGAAATGTTTTTATATTCTGCAAATATTTCTTCCGGGTCTGAATGTTGTAGTATTGTGTATTATAAGTATGTATTTACAAAAAAAAAGTATATAGTTTCTTTCAGCCATCTGGTGCCCATTGTACAAGCTTTGCTTAGTTTGGGGCTAGATGGCGCTGTGTGAAATGTCCACATATATTTATTACTAGCTGCCGCTCGCGGCTTCGCTCGCGTTTTACCCGGATAAAAAATAGCCTATATGTTAATCCAGCACACATGTACTATGTATATTCCAAGTTTCATTTAAATCCGTTCAGCCGTTTAGGCGTGATTGAGGCACAAACATGCAAACATCCTCACAAACTTTCGCATTTATAATATAAGTAAGATTTATTACATATTTAGGTATACTAAACTAAAAATTATGATGATGTCCATAAACAATAATAGCGGAACACAAATAGTTGTAAATCAAACCATAAGTGTCTATAACAGGGTAATTCTGAATAGCTACTTACATACTATTCTACGAACCCGTAGATAAACATAGGAAGCTATTATCCTAGCATTCTGTACCACACTTTCACTCCATTTACTTAAGGCCAGGGGTGAACATAAAACAGAAAACTAAAGCTATTTACCATCTATAGTAGATGATTTATACAGCGTCAGGAGGCAACTTTCTACCTTTACAAACGGGACGCTGTAGTGCCCGGGACGAATTAAGATGGAGTAGGCTTGCCCAGCACCTATTCCATCCTCTCAGCTTAGTCGCTCTTGTCCACAGGAAAGACATGGTCAATACGTGCGGAGCTGACAAGCCGCGGGTTTCCTCACGATGTTTCCTTCGCCGTGTGAGAGAACTGCTATAGCACGCATACATTTTAGCACAGAAAAATCCATTGGTACACGACTGGGACCCACGAACTTACTCGTAGGATCGGAAGGCGGGGTCACTACCAACTAGACCACCAGTGCTTTTTTAACAAAATACTCTAAATATATAATAGGTTTAATTAGCTCTATATTCATATCGATAAGGTACCTAACAGACTAACATAACTAACTATCCTATTGTCGGCCTCGGTGGCGTGGCGGGCGATTGCTCGGCAGAGACGCAAGAGGCGCGAGTTCGATTCCCGCTGCGGAAGAAATGTTTGCATGTTCTGCAAATATTTCTTCCGGGTCTGGGTGTTGTGGTAGCATGGTACTCGTAGTTTCTGATACCCACGACACAGGGAATCCTAGTGTGGGCTCAGGACTATGTATGTGACTGTTGGGTGTTATTATAATCCTTATAATCCTATCCTACTATATTATAAATGCGAAAGTTTGTGAGGATGCAAGGATGTGTGGATGTGTGGATATGTGGATGTGTGGATGTGACGATGTATGTTTGTGCCTCAATCACGCCTAAACGGCTGAACGCATAGGAATGAAACTTGGAATATACATAGTACATATGCTGGATTAACATATAGGCTATTTTTTATCCAGATACCACGCGAGCGAAGCCACGGGCGGCAGCTAGTATTTATTATTATTTATTAAGGAAAATAAGCCAGAGTGTGGTCCCAATACAGGTTAGACGTTCACTCTCAAAGCCTTAAGTGTTAAATAGATATAGAATTATGATCGGCCAGTGGCTACCTGTTTATGTAAAGTTATTTCTGTAGAAAGTAGTGGTTACCAGCATTCAAAAGATTACAATATTGATTTAGTTTCACTGTGAGTGACTTTAATCTAACCTTAAACTGTTATAGCTTAGTTTAAACTGAGAACTGAGGAGGCATATTAACTGGTCTATCAGCTCTGATGGTAGCTCTCACTTTTGCGATAAAAGTAAGTTCATATGAGCTAGTGGCCAACTCTTGTGACGGAGTTTTTAGACCGCCTAAAGGCCTCCGTCATGGCTTAAAGACTTAAAACCCGGAACCGACAATTTAACGAAGCACGGAAGCGCTCAGCTCGTAATGCCACTTGCACCCATCCCAATTGTGACCGCGCACAACGTTGCCCTAACTTCAACGATCAATCAAGAACGTCTAAGCAAGCTACGCCACGAGCGCTTCGTGAAGGCTTCAACTTTCTGCGATAAAGGTTGCGGATTCGATTCTCACCTCAGGACAAACATTGTTTTAAACATACCTACATAATTACAGTGCAGTAACAATTACATAAAGGTTAAACCCGACTAGGTTTTCATATAAACCCTTTTATTTTGTATCAACCACACTTTTTTTTGGTTGAGAATTGTTTTTATTGCACGTCATACAAAATTATGACTGATACTTAGTTACAACTTATAACTCTTGCCGACACAACCATTTGACACCTCATTTTAAGTTGCTCCGCGTATACGGGTAAAATCTCGCTTCGCTCACTACGAGCGTCAGTTTTTCAAAATCTCTCGCTTGCTAAATCGCAGTTTTTGTGCAACTTTCTTCATCACTTGTAAAGATTTCACCATTGTTAGTTGACGCCGCATACGATAAGAGACTGGCTTATTCCTAGCGCAAAGAAGATCAACGCGAGAATGCAGCCAATGCTCTTGAAACCTTGTCAAATTATCAATTCTTATTGTTTACTTACTAAGGCCTTTTACCATCTATAGTAGACAATTTATACAGCATCAGAAGGCAACTTTTACTTACACAAACGGGACGCTGTAGTGCCCGGGATGGAGTAGGCTTGCCCAGAATTAAGATGGGAGTAGGCTTACCCGGCACCTTTTCCATCCTCTCAGCTTAGTTGGCCTTGTCCACAGGTAAGACATGTTAAATACGTGAGGAGCTGTCTAAGCGTAGGTTTTTAGATTCATCATCATCATCATCAGCCTATAGCAGTCCACTGCTGGACATTGGCCTCCCCTAATGAGCGCCATCGCGCCCTGTCTTTGGCTTGACGCATCCAGTTTCTGCCAGCAGCCTTTCGCAGATCGTCACTCCACCTAGCCGGAGGGCGTCTTACACTATGTTTGCCGAGTCGCGGTCTCCACTCAAGAACTCGTTTACCCCAACGGTTGTCGGTTCTTCTGCAGATATGACTGCCCACTGCCACTTCAGTTTGCTAATTCTCTGAGCTATGTCGGTGACCTTGGTTCTCTGTCGGATAACATCATATACGGATCCTATCCTTCAGAGAAACTCCAAGCATAGCTCTTTCCGTAGCTCACTGAGCGACTTTGAACTGGTGGACTAGCCGCACTGCGAGTGTCCACGTTTCGGCTCCGTAAGTCATAACGGATATTTAGATTATTATTTATGTAAATAAACTTATATAATACATCACGTTGAATAGTATGACATACGTGGTTGATACACGAGACACGTGACAACAATTGGATAAGTGTGAGCTAATAGATGAACCCTAGGAAGACCTGTATGCCTTGACCTATCTGCAGGTCTCTAGTACCTATCCTATAGCTATTTCTAAAGGCCGTAAAGATACAATTGGTCCCAGGACGATGGTAATGGTACGAAGGTTTTGCATCGTAAAGGTTAAACCTATCTGAAGGAATATGCATAGTTGCGAATATGCGTGACCTGTGCCCCAATCTTTATTTAAGAAGCCACCATACGATTGCGTCTAGACCAATTCCAAATCGAATTGGAAGAGATAGCGATACAGATTTCGGGTGTATAAAAGAAAAACAGAGTGAGACCGGGCAAACTATTGAAATCAAATAATTGGCATTACAAGAAAACTACAAAATGAATAAAAAAACTGGTTTTAACAACTAAAGAGATTTTTTATCTACCTATCAAAGTAAAAATGATCTGAAAATATGGTAGGGTTCCCGAGATATACAGCAAAACATAAACGCGAAAAATTGATTTTACAAGATCTTTTTAATCGTATTTATTTTTTATCTTACGTGCTTTTACTTTGAGGAACCAATGAAATTATGTAAAAATTTCATTTTCTTTTTTTATTAACTAACAACAGAGTTGAACATTGACGACCTCTGTAGCGTGGCGGGCGAGTTCTCGGCTGAGACGCAAGAAGCGCGGGTTCGATCGAGAAATGTTTGTATATTCTGCAAATATTTCTTCCGGATCTGGGTGTTGTAGTATTATGTATTATAAGTATATATTCACAAAAAGAAAGTAATAACTATTCTATTAGACACCCTGGTTCCTATAGTACAAGCTTTGCTTAGTTTGGGGCTAGATGGCACTGTGTGAAATGCCCACAAAGATTTATTTATTATTCTCTATAAGAGGATGGAATAGGTGCTGGGCAGGCCTACTCCATCTTAATTCGTCCCGGGGACTACAGCGTCCCATTTTTGAAGGTAAAATTTGTCTCCTGACTCTGTATAAATCATCTATATAGATGGTAAAAGGCCTTAGTTATTTTTATTATTTATAGAGTTCTACATCTATTTTGATGTGCACACGCTATTGCACACTCTTAAATAAACAAACGTATGTACAACACATTATAGTTGGAAGCTATAGATCTAGGGAACTGGACCAGGGGCTGGATTTGGAATTGGATTGTGTCAATTGAGGCGCCGGCCTGCTAACTTTACTATGAGCGATTGTTTTATAACTAGCTGTGACTGTTGTCATTACCCGACTGCGCGGAGCAAGAGACTTATGCGTTTTGACAATCTATCTACCAACTTATTTCTACCGTAAGTAACTAGCTGATTGCAGAAGACCATTTAAAAGGTGGGAAGACGATTTCAAAGCTATCGCGGGGAAGCTATGGCCAAACACTGCCAGGGATAGAAACAAGTGGAAGAAGTTGGAAGAGGCCTATGCCAAACTAGGGCAAACGGACGAAAGAGATAAATTAGAATTAGTTTTAGATTAAGTTAGTATAAGCAAAACTTTCGTGCGAAATAAAGGCTGTTATTATTATTATTAAGTAACTAGCTGCCGTTGTACCTGGATAAAAGTAGCCTTTATGATATTGCTAACGCTATCTATTAGCCGCAGGCATTACTTTTTATGCATACATACATTATAATGTCACCCGTATCCCTAATGGGGTGGGCAGAGCGACAAGTAAACATAAGAAAACTTGCAGCCAATTCTGATTTAAAGCCCCAAGATGGATGTGGTGAACCATGGTGTCAGGTGATCAGCCCATCGCCCATATAGATGGTCCATCATTTTAGAGAGATCTATCCCTTAGTCGAATTTTACGACATGCTCGGGAAGAGAAGCAGCTAGACGCATTCTATGTTTTTACTTTACTTCCAGTCCAGCAGAGAAGTAAAGAAAATTACTTTTTATATCACGACCATACAGAGTAAAAGTCTTAACTACATATTTTTTAATCTTTTGAACCACCTTAGCTATCTATAAAAATTATGCGGTCATAAAATAACGATATAATCAGCTGTATAAGAAGTTCACGTAAATAAAATTTAAATTAATTTAATTTCTTCGTAAATCAATCAAGTTTCACGCAGTAAACTTCTCATCTGATCTGACGTTCCTGTGGTGTTGGAATCACTCATTACCTTCCAAGATAATGAAGGCTCCATTAAGAACTCATCAATTTATACTGGACGATACGATTTTTAAGGATAATAAATTTATAGTCAAGATCGTTGGCCGTAGATGGATGAGGCTAGCATAACACCGTGTTGGAGCACAAGCAAAGGGAGGCCTACGCCCAGCTGTGGGCAAAAACAGGCTATGGATGGCGATGATGATGTTTTTTTTATATTTGACGGCCTCGGAAGAAATGTTTGCATGATCTGTAAATATTTCTACCGGGTCTGGGTGTTGTGGTACTCGTAGTTTCTGATACCCACAACACAGGGAAGCCTAGTGTGGGGTCAGGACTATGTATGTGACTGTTGGGTTATAAAAAAAAATTAAGTAGGTATTTGTTCTTGAAAAAAACTGCTATGGAGCTATAGCTCAATATATTTACAACGTTTCTTCAAAATCAAATTATTAAAAAAAATGAGCATGTGTATAAATCTAAATGCAAAAAATATACTTTATTTCTTATTTTTTACTAAAATTTATTTCATTACAATTATAATAACTAATTTTTTTATTATTTAACCTAAAATATTAAGTACCTAATTTGCCAGCGGTCACCTATCCATTTTATGATCATGGCGAACGAAGCCTAACTTTTTTATCAAAAAAACTGACTGTCTTTATGTGAATTCAATATCACCTTAAGTGCCGTTATTAGGTGAAAATGTTTTAAAAATTCATGATGAAAGTAGATCACCAATAAAATGTCTAATAAATTGATTAATTTAATGATTATAAAGCTTAATTGCTCATCCATTAACACAAATTTAGATGTTAAGTATAAATATCACATAAATCATTATAATGGTTACTATTAATTTTGTGCCCATCTTTTTAAATAGACACACATTTTTAGATTAATGACACACATTTATAAGTTCCAAGACAGATATTCTGCTTGGGTCCGAGGGTAATACAACATTAGATAGCATGGTATCAGTTGGGAATGGAAAATTAGATGACAGGGGATCCGTTGGAAATGCAACTCATAATTAGTGGGATCTGTTGGGAAAACGTTATCAATGTTACAGATTAATCGTACATTATAAAAACGTTTATAAAGATGTTCGTTTTCGATACCAGTAATTTCCTTCTAGATAAAATTCTTCAGGTGTTCAGAAACACGTTTTGAGCAAAAATGGAATATTTTGCAAAATTGATGCGTTAACTTGTTCGAGATAAATTGTACGCTGAGATGTTGATGAGATGATAGATATCACTTGAACCACAGTTTACTACCCCAAGGAATACTTATTTTTTAGCAATAAGGCACGCACCATGCTTTATGAATAGTGAATTTTGACATAATTAAAAAAAAACGAATCGAAAAATCTGTTTTCCAATTACCTATTTTTAATATTTGTTTATTTACCCAGTTCCGGCAAAGCAAAAACTGGGTTATAATTTTATTAGCTTATGTATCGCCATAGGTCAAAATATATCAGATTATATTATTGATGAAGACATCCTTAAAATATCAATCACTAGCTTACACCCGCGGCTTCACTTGCGTGGTACCAGAATAAAAAGTAGCCTTTTCCAGCACACATACTATGTATGTTCCAAGTTTCATTCAAATCCGTTCAGCCGTTACGGCGTGATTGAGGCACAAACATCGTCACATCCTCACATCCTCACAAGCTTTCGCATTTATAAAATAAGTAGGATAGCTTTAGCTTATTAACATCTTACTGAAATCATAAAAATCATTCGATAAATTTATTTTAACAAATTTTCAGCGCGACAAACGCATGGGCAAAAAGTACTTTGTTTCACGTCTTCGTAAGTAATTGGTTCACGAGCGCCATAAAGGTGTAATTATCTCAATTCCTTATTCATAAAACCGTCATAATAAAACCCTATAAATTGCATATAGTAAATCCAATAAACTTCCGCATTGACTTTATTTTAATGCACCATAAAACACTTATAATAATTTCGCTATTAATGTGTTTTGAAACGATCAAAATAGCAGTTTATCTGGATTAACACAAAAAGTTAAGACGTTTCGAAAAACACTAGTTGTATTGAGTAACGTATTTGCTTCCTACTTTTATTTTATAAATAAAACTGTGTTACATAATGTTACTAAATTGGTAACCAGTAGTTTTGTAAGACAACAGAATTTGGAATGTCCGGTGAAAAAGAAAGTATTGTTTCGACGTTAATTTACATTCATTTCATCATTTGGTGTTTAAAGTGAGACTGAAATTGGTTATTAGAAAAAGCTTATCATTTTACTTAAAAATATTTTTTAATGATATCAATATTGATAAAACTATTGTATTGTAATAATTTAAGGCATATCTACCTACTTATTGAATATGACTGCCCTGAAACGTTATCACAAACAAAATATAACTGATAAAGCCGTGTATTTAACTTCTCCCACCAGGAACTTTTTTATCTGGATAGTTAGAATAATAATAATAATAACACCCAACAGTCACATACATAGTCCTGCCTGACCCCACACTAGGATTCCCTGTGTCGTAGGTATCAGAAACTACGAGTACCACGGTGCCACAACACCCAGACCCGGAAGAAATTTTTACAGATCATGCAAACATTTCTTCTGCAGCGGGAATCGAACCCGCGCCTCTGCCGAGCAATCGCCCGCCGCGCCACCGAAACCGGAAAAATTGAAAAATCGGAATTTTATGCCTAGGTTTTTTCAGATACCCTAAGGACAATGAACCTAAGTGCAAGTAACAAGACCAACAAGATTCCAAGAGCAAGGATGCTGTAACCAAATCCTGTGGTTATGGTGGTGACGAGTCACTGCTCCCAAGATATTCGCGGTGCCTGCGGTCCGCACCACTTCTGTTTGAGGCGATTGGAAACACAACATTTTTGTGGTAATATTTTGAGTTACCTATTGCAATAGCACTGGTGGTCTAGTTGGTAGTGACCCCGCCTTTCGATCCTAAGGACGTGGGTTCAAATCCGGTCGTGTACCAATGGATTTTTCTGTGTGAAAAATTTATGTGCGCTATACCAGTAGGTACTCTCAAACGGTAAAGGAAAACATCGTGAGGAAACCCGCGGCTTAGTCAGCTCCGCACGTATTGACCATGTCTTTCCCGTGGACAAGGCCGACTAAGCTGAGAGGATGGAATAGGTGCTGTGCAAGCCTACTCCATCTTATTTCGTCCCGGGCACTACAGCGTTCCGTTAGTGAAGGTAAAAGTTGCCTCCTGACGCTGTATAAATCATCTACTATAGATGGTAAAAGGCCTTAGTTCTTAAACGTACTTTTGTCACAACAGCTATTCTGCCCTCCTATATCTAAAACATCGCTAAGCCACAAAACCAAGTTTAGAGATATGAGCGAAAAACGCGGTAGTATAAATATTTTATCGTAGATAGCGCTGTTTTTGCTAGAGCTATTTCCTAAACTAAAAACGCTAGAAGAATGATTCTAAAACAGATCGACAGAGAATTTTTTTCTAAGTAGAATGGCATCAAAAACTCAAAATCGACCCCCTGTGGCTTAGCGATGTTTTAGATATAGAAGGGCAGTATTATTATATTTATCTATTGTAAATGACGACGGTCTGATTATGGGTTGTAAGCGGAGATCGTTACGGGTAAGAAAATTGGAATAGGCCGTGTATTCCAATTTTCCGCTAGCGCAGTTTCTTACTAAAATTTACATACTTTTCACTTTACTTGGTTCCGTAATAGAATCCGGTATTTTTACCTAAAATGGAAACTCGTAAAATTGAGATTTATCGCCAAAACGAAATGAGAAATAATGTGAAAACGAAAGGTATTGTTTTGGATCAAATTTTATGGCGGTTACACCTGGCATGTTTTATTGCTTATTATTTCTATTTTCGTGAAGATTTTTTTCTTCTTGTGTCAGATCTTTCAGCTCAAATTAGGTCAATGACCAGATTGGCAATCGCGCTATTATTCAAAGTGTTCTAGATGTCAGTATCCGCTTACAGTGTGAAAAGTACCTCTTCTTGAAGTTTTTAGACGTTTACGACTTTGTTTTGGCTTTCGTAAAGAACGTTCGAAATTAGTGCGATTGCTCTACTGGAGTTTGCAAACACTGAAGTAGCTCATGATTATTTTTCTTCCTATTTTCTCAGTCCAGTTTAAACAATGTCTAAATACTTCAGCCTTGGCCATTTACCTTGTTTAAAAGTGGGCTAATTAGCTTTGGTATGCAACTAGTTTCTCCCTACGGATTGGTTTACATAGTCTCGAAACATTTAGTACGAAATCTTGCCAAAAATAAGATTTGCCGAGAAGAAAGAGCATTAGTATTATGACTTTTCCAAAATTAGAAGTATAAGCTCTTCTAGGATACTGACTGCTCATAGAGGGGAATGGAAGAGGAAATGTTGTGACCCCACTTAAGTGAGAGTAAGGGTAGAGAGATAATGATGATGATGAAGCTCTTCTAGGCCAACTATATAAAATTAATTATATATTCGGAACTTCATTCAAATTGATTGATATAAACCAATTCCAAACTTCATTTAAATCGATTAAGCCGTTACGCCGTGATTACAACTAATTAAGTTCAACCATCTTGAACTTTCTAAATTCTAATTAGTGAGATGCCTTCTGAAGCAAACTTTTCGACAATCTGTCGGATCAAAAGATCAAAAGAAGTCTTCATTCGGTAAAAATAAAATTAAAAGACATTAATTAAGTAGTAGCAATTATTTTCTTTGGAATATTGAAGAAACAAACAGCATTAAATGAAAGTAAGGATGTGCAATTTCAAACTATCAATATTTTTATCGATGATTTTCATAAATATTTTTTTCTGTAATTATGAATTTAAGCATGTATTAATAAGAAAGGTAAGGAAGAATTTATAAAATGTTTTAGAATAACAAAGGGAAAATGTTGTAAAACTAAGTAATTTAAATTCCTTACAAGTACCAAGTCGAAGATTTATGTAAAATAGTAGCAAAGCAGTGTTTTACTATTTTTATTAGATTCAAAATACATTTTAACCAAAGAAATCTGTATAAGTAGTTCATTTACGAGTAAGGAACAAATAAACAACAATGAAACTGATTTATTACTACAAGTAGGTACAAATAAAGAGAAACCTTCACAATTACATAGAAATTGTGCCGTTTGTGAATTCTAATAGGCAAGGAAAGTCTCAGGTGCGACTCTACAATCGACTTTGGCTATCAAATTTTATAAAAATAACAAATATTCACAAATTTACCGTAGATATGCACTTAATAAAGTGTATTAATTAAAAATACACCATTAACAGAATTAATGAAGCGCTCGTAGCGTAGCTTGCTTAGACGTTCTTAATTGATCGTTGAAGTTAAGCAACGTTGTGCGCTGTCACAACTGGATTGGGGACCGCAAGTGACATTACGAGCTGAGCGTTCTGTGCTTTGGAGGGCACGTTAAATTGTCGGTCCCGGCTTTGTAAGTCACTAAGCCATGACGAAGGCCTTTAGGCGACCTAAAAACTCCGTCACAAGAGTTGGCCACTAACCCATACGAACTAACTTACTTTTTAACAGAATTAATAACTTAGAAAGGCGGTGTGATTACACGCAGTTATCATGTGACTAATTTGAATACCTTATTGCTTTGTTTTCTCGACGTTTTTTTAAAAGAATTGCTACGTTCATGGTCATGAAATGACTGATAATAAGATATTATGAGCAAATTGCGAAGATTTAAAAGTACTTTAGTTGAATTAGATAGTAGTTTCTCACATCACAATAAAACCGAAATAAATACCGATTGACGGAATATTTGAGTCGTCAATTGTCGCGATCAAAAGTCGCGGCCTACAGATTATTTGAGTCGTCAATTGTTGCGACCAAAAGTCGCGGCCTACGCTCCTAGTTTTCTCGCTAGGAAATATCCGCCAAGGATTCTCACGTAGCCACGTACGCACTTGTTCATTCACAACGCGTTTTGGTGAATGGAACTTGTCACCTTCTGTATTCTGGGTTCTAAAAGCAAAAACAAAATTCTATTTAGATACCTACTAAATTCTCGAGAGAAAGATACCAAGTCACATTACATAAATATATCAAAATTTGTGCAAATAAAATAGTAGTCTTTAAAATATTCTCAAACTAATACGTAGACCTTATCTAAACTAAACAAAAAATACATAATACATATCGTAAGAGTCGACTAAAGGACAGTATCTTCTCCTCTTGATGGACCATCTATATGAGCGATGGGCTGATCACCTGTCACCATGGTTCACCATATCCATCTTGGGACTCTTGGATCAGGAGAGGCTGCAAGTGTTCTTATAATTACTTGTGGCTCTGCCCACCGTACGAGCGTGATGTATTATGTATGTATGTATGTACATAATGTAAATCTATAAAGAGATCAACCCATAGTAGATTTATTTTATTCACATTGAAATAAAAAAATAAAAAAGGAACAAAGTCAGATATGTATAAAAAGAATGAAGGAAGGTCTTTACCCTGCAGTGGGACATTACAAAGGCTTCTTATAATAACAATAGCCAAAGACCTGAATAACGGTACGGAAGTCTTATCTCACAAGTAATACTCGCACTTGGCCACAGCGATAACCACATCGCTACGATTGTGAACTAACTCACGCGCCTTTTACTATATAATTGATTATTATTGATGATACTTTGACGCTAATATTGATATTAAATTCTATGCAGGTTCAAAATGCCAACATTATAGACATTATTTTTAATTACATTGAATGAACAAGGATTTTAAACCATCATAAAATCCCGTAGCAAGCATCTAGGACAAGGACTCTTATAATAATGCTAGTTTTAATTTATCTTGAAATACCTACATTTAATATTGATTGACGTAACCACTTATAATTTAAACGTATACAGGATAAAAGACCGAGTAAAATGAAAATGATAATATATTCACTATCATTTATTTCATACTAGCTGCCGCCCGCGGATTCGCTCGCGTGGTATCCGGATAAAAAATAGCCTATATGTTAATCCAGTACATGTACTATGTATATTCCAAGTTTCATTCAAATCCGTTCAGCCGTTTAGGCGTGATTGAGGCACAAACATCCAAACATCCAAACTCACAAACTTTCGCATTTATAATATAAGTAAGATGTATTCCTTTTGTCATCCTCATAATTTTTTTAAATTCAATTGTTTAGAACGGCACAACCAATTACTCTAACAAAACCACAAAAGATAAGAAAAAAAACACAATAACAATGCCAAAATTTATAATAAATTCAGATTTAAAATATTCACTATTAAATCAAATAATAATTAAATGAATTTAGCAAAACGTATGGAAAGGCAAGTATTACTTTATTAAAATATAAATAGGTAAGCGCTATTCTCGTTTCTTAACGAACCACATACATGATAAAAGCAATATCGATAGAAATTAAACAAGTCATCTTCAAATTATAGATCGAAATAGATGTGCTACAACTTTACTTATTGTCGATGCTACTACTCTATTCCTAACAAGACATCTTTCTACAAATCATCGATAAACCAATATTTTATGCTATAACTCAATTTCCAACTGGAAATCTTTCATCTACCAATCGACTATTGTCGATGTACAATCGTAAATTAGTCGATGTGCGCTAAAACTCTTTTCCCAACTGGACATCTTCAATCTACAGTAATCATCGATAAGTCGATGTACTCGCTACAACTCCATTCCCAACTGGTTCACGGAATGATTTAATGACGGTGGCCGGTTTCCACGAATAACGAAAATAGCAGGTTTCTAGAGAAAGGTTTACCTTTGTTTCAACTTGTTTTAGAAAACGTGATAATTCCAAACTTGTTTTGTTGTGGGAATAACAATAACAAGACAATACTTATTAATTAACGGAAAGAGACAAAAATAATGGTCATTTTAACGCAAAACAGTTAATGGGTTCGGTAAGCACTTTTGCGTAAAGCTTTGTTTCAATTCATTTCATTTATTGCGTAAGGGTTAGTAACAGATGATTTTTATTAGTGATACAGTCTCAGTTCGTCCATTATCGGCGCCTCGCGCATGCAATTTTGTTTAAAACTCAATTAACTGAAAATAAGCCAAATACTGTGTGTGAACCAAGTGATGCAGTATTATGACACCTCCAAATTTCATAAGCTCAAAAATACTGAACAGTAAATTGCTAAACTTAACTCGAAATAACTATCTATAGATCCAAGGGGTTCGGTTGACACAATTATATAAATAAATCATAATTATATAAATAAATCATAATGTACTAATGCCTGAACTACTTAACTTAATTTAATTCATAAAATAATTATAGGTGATTCGAGGTCTGTTTTATATCTGTAGGCGAACTAAAATATATAACTGAGCTCATTTTCATTTCTCATCATTATACAGAGTAGCTAAAAGTTTTTAATGTTAGGATAGTTTTATTACTTAGCAACACATTTTTTTATGTTGATAATTAAATATTGAAGGTACATTTATTTACTACTTACTCGTACTTCCGTCAAATCGATAAGTTCAACACACTAAGATAAGATAAACAATGTTGACATTACATAAGCACAGATATACACACTCGTGTTAAGTCATGTTTACAATAATTTCTAACACTTTGGCGTTAGCGGGGTTTCCACACGGACAATGTTTGGACAAGCAGACGTGACTGGCAGAAGAGATCAAGGGATTTCCACAGTGTTGACAGCTAAATCCACCTAGTGCTTGCAGCGATGCGTTTGACTAGTGCATTGTTATAGCAAGTGTGGTGTTAGAACAGTCGTCATGTGTGGAAGCCCATTAGGTAAATAGCTTACCTGTCAGAAGTGTTGGGCGGTGAAGTGATATAAGTGCTGTTTAAAAAACATGGTGTTTGCAGAAAGAATCGAAGGGTAACGACAACACATTTTTCCCATGCTAAAGACGTTCAATAGTCTATTTTTAACATACACACATATTATCACGCCCGTTACTCTGTCTACCATGTCATAAGAAAATTTCAACCCCTCCTAATTCAGAGTCCCAAAATGGTGAAGCCCATCGCCCATATAGGTCCATCATGTTGGAGAGGATACTATCCCTTAGTCGACTTTCACGACATGCTCGGGAGAGAAGCAGCTGGACGCATTCTATGTTTTTTCTTTACTCCCAGTACATTTTAGCATTTTGATAACTAAACATAGTAAAAAGCAGGTAACTACCTCACTTTGTAGTTTTACGATGCATTATTGTGTTAAAACAATTAATACTTAAGTACTCCTTACTACTACTACTGAAAATTACCTGTAAGCTTTGCAGAACATAATTATAAACATTTCTCCCGTAGCGGGAATAGAACCCGCGACTCTTGCGTCTCAGCCGAGCACTAGCCGGCCACGCCACCGAAGTCGTCATAAGAAAGATGTAAAACATACTCTATGAAATACAAAGACAATTAATTGTATACTTTCATCAGGTTATTTTATGTTTCATTGTGCTCTCGTTTCATAGAAGCCTTGTAACTTTTTCTCATTCAACAATAGAGAAGTGAATTTCATCAATCTAAATAGGACAGTTGCAACAAATTATACCTACTGACATTGCGTTGACTGATACAAACTGACAGTTTGATCTGTGGCTCCTTGGCCGAATTATTTTTTATGACATCGCGATGAAACAAAGTGATGAAACTTTAAACTGAAATAGATCGGAATGGATTTGAAATGGCCCCATCAAAGCCAAATCTATAAAAACTAGCTGCCTCCTGCGGCTTTGCGCGCGTGGTACCCGAATGAAAAATAGCCTATATGTTAATCCAGCACATGTACTAAGAATGTTCCAAGTTTCATTCAAATCCGTTCAGCTGTTTAGGCGTGATTGAGGCACAAACATCGTCACATCCTCACATCCTCACAGACTTTCACATTTATAATATAGTAAAAGGATAACTAACGGTTCCCAAGTTATTTATTTATTTATGATGGTTTGTTTTTATATTTTTTGTCATCATGCTATAATCTATACTTTCTGCTATATCATTTTGAAAGCACTGATGGCCTAGTGGTAGCGGCCTCGTCATTCGATGTTATGGTCGTGGGTTAAATGAAATCCGGTTGTTCAATGGATTTTTCAGTTCTAAAAATTTATGAGCGCTATACCAGTACGCTCAAGAACCTAAGAAGTTTGAAAAGTGCACGAGCCTTTGAGGCGCACTTTAAATCTTTTCACCACATTGGTTCGAAATAACTAGTGAGAATAGCATAGAACTAATTCTCTACTTTCATGCTATTTTTTTATAATAATCGCATAAAAACCACTTTAATTTTACGATGTGCTTGAGAGCTATTTGACAAAACAATTACAAATTATTGTTGTTAAGTGAGAGATAATTATTAACAATCATAATTCATTTGCAAGAGCTGTACCCAGCCATACCTATTCCTAATACGTGATGTCATCATAATATTGAATATTTACTGACATACTGTCAGAGAACCTCGGTGGTGTAGCGGGCGAGCGCTCAGCTAAGACGCACGGATTCGATTCCCGCTACGGGAGAAATGTTTGTATGTTCTTCAAATATTTCTTCCGGGTCTGGGTGTTGTTCGCTCAGCTCGTAATGCCACTAGCGGTCACCCATCCTAATTGTGACCGCGCACAACATTGCGTCTAAGCAAGTTACGCTACGAGCGCAACTTGAAAATAGGGTTGAAAAAATTCGGAGATATTATGTCAATTCCGTAAAAGGCACCTCACTAGCTTCAGTGAGGGCCTACTGAACATCACTAGCACACATTCACATTGTATGGTCAGCATTTCTGCGTAAACTCACTTCACCTTTCTCCAAATTAAGTGTCGATAATAATCAATTGCTATTGCAGTAACGAGGTGTCCATTGGCACTTTCAAGAAATCGCGCGGACGGGTTAAGAACGCGACTTTTTGTCGCAAACTGCCCAATAAGATCAAGGCTTTTTTCCATCAATAGTAGATGATTTATACAGTGTCAGGAGGCAACTTTTACCTTCACAAACGGGACGCTGTAGTGCCCGGGACGAATTAAGATGGAGTAGGCTTACCCAGCACCTATTCCAACCTCTCGTCTTAGTCGGCCTTGTCCACAGAAAGACATGGTCAATACGTGCGGAGCTGACTAAGTCGCGGGTTTCCTCACGATGTTTTCCTTCACCGTTTGAGAGTACTGGTATAGCACACATAAATTTTTCGCACAGAAATTCCAATGTACACGACCGGATTTGAACGCACGAACGGAAGGCGCGGTCACTACCAACTAGACAACACACCACCACACCACACCACACTCTTCACAACTTCAGAAGAATATATAACTTTCCGCTAGGAGTAATAGTGTTCTGTAATCTAACTACCCCCAAAATTGCTTTCAACGACAAATTGTCCAAAAGTCGCGTTCAATAATTCAGCGAGTTCTACAAATCATAATTTATTATGACTTCACCAGCATTATCAATTTATCAGCACATGAATCAATCGGCATCGAATGCAAGCCGTAACAAGAATACCGTATTGCCTTTTCAATTAGCACTTTTGAAAGCAGGCTTTGGAATGTGTACCGATTGAAAATTGAGTTAAGTGGCCAAGAGCGTGTTAGACCGCGTACAGTGAAGGCTTTTGAAGTCAATGTGGCGACCGATAAATATAATACTCGTAAACTAATGATTGAACTGTAATACTCACTTATTTTTACAATTTCTTGATTTTAAGCTGTTTTCAGGTACCTATATTCATAATTACAGTAGTACCACAAATATTGTGCGCCTCGGCAAACTTCGTGCTTTGTATGAAAACCGAATTTGTCCGAATATTATGATTAAAATAATAACATACCGGTATTAAGTACATTTAATAATGGAAGCGCTCGTGTCGTAGCTTGCTTAACGTTTTTGATTGATCGTCGAAGTTAAGCAACGTTGTGCGCGGTCACAATTTGGATGGGTGACCGCAAGTGGCATTACAAGCTGAGCGCTCCCGGGTACGTTAAATTGTCGGTCCCGGCTTTTAAGTTAAGCCGTGACGGAGGCCTTTAGGCGGCCTAAAAGCTCGTACGAACTTATTTACTTTTTTTTAAGATTGAAGCATTAAATAATATCTGATTAAAAATAATAGGAATAGTTCATTTTTCTTTCAAGTGACCTTGACTGCAAACAATATAATATGATAAATGCATTAATGAACAATGTTTGACTGTTTGAAACATTGTTTCTCATTATTCATCAACAATAAATCATCAATCAGTAGTGAATCCAAGGTCGTCTGCGAGGATATCCTGCGTTAATAAATATTTACTCAAAGTTCAAAGCGTTACAAAGTAACTGCTAGTACTTATTTTAATCACCAACCTCAGTAGACAATGTACAAATCTCATTTTAAGCTATTTACTAAATTGGAAATAATATAACGTAAATATGACAATACTAGTTGACCCCGCGAACTACGTACCGCCATAGAATTAATAATGCAAATTTTCAAATGTTTTATTAAGTACTTATTCTGTTTTTCAAAAATCATTAAATCAGTCCAGCTATAGGCCCTTACCCACAGCTCTGCAAGAAAAAGAGAGCGCTTGACAGCCCGAATGATATGAATGTCATTGTCAATTATCAAAATTTTATAAATGTCAAATTAACTGTCATATCATAAATTAATGTCTAAGAAGTATTTATGCGTTATCCTGGTTATCATTTCAAATCCTTTTTCCATTTTGGGATCGTTTAACAGGATAAAAGTAGCATATTTTATGTCCTTCCCCGGGATGGAATTTATTTCCTTGCCAAAAGTCATTAAAATCTTTCCAGTAGTTTTAGGCATGAAAATGTAACAGACAAACAGACAGACAGAGTTATTTTCGTATTTATTATATTAGTATGGATGATGGTGGGTACCGTTGGGAATAACATAAAATAGTTGACATGGGTTCCGCTGGGAACTCCATCAACTTTTACGACGGCGACGTAAACTTGATTCTTGGAAAGATCAAATCCTCAAAATGTATTTTCTTAGGATTATCTACGTAACTACTTACAGAGTCACTTAAATGGTCGGATCGTATACGTTCACAGTTACGCGATTACAGCTGAATTACTGACCGATCTCTGCTCCCGTCGGATTTGCACAGGTCCATTGTTTCACGATAAATATTACATCCAATTTTCTAATAATTCACTGCAAGTCAATACATCAAACTTTTCAAACGTCACAATGAGAATCATAATTCCTACTCCTAAGTACTGTAATTATAAATGTGAAAGTTTTTGAGGATGTTTGGATGTTTGTGCCTCAATCACGCCTAAACGGCGAAACGCATTTGAATGAAACTTGGAATATACATAGTACATGTAACGGATTAACATATGGGCTATTTAGCTCCATGCATCCTGAAACAATTCGGTTGGGTTAGACAGTTATTTTTATTTCAATAAATATAAAATTATGTCATACTAGCTGTGACCCGCAAAGTTGTATGAGCAACAAATATGTATATAGCACCAGCTAAAGGCCCTTACCCACAGCCCTGCAAGAAAAAGAGAGCTGCTAACGACGCGATTGATAAGAATGACATTGTCAATTGTCAAAATTTTGTAAATGTCAAATTAACTGGTCTTGTCATAAATTAATGTCTAAGGAGGATTTATGTATACGTATTCTTGTTTATCCTTTTTTCCATTTTGGGATCGTTTTGCTGGACAGAAAGTAGCCTATGTCCTTCCCCAGGATGGAATCTATCTCCTTGCCAAATATCATCAAAATTAGTTCAGCAGTTTAGGCGTGAAAAGGTAACAGACAGACAGACAGAGTTACTTTCGCATTTATAATATTAGTATGTATTCCATTCCTGTTAGAATTTTTATAGTAAGTATTAAAAGTAAACTATCTTCAACTTTAAATCATAAATTTTATTCACACCAGTTATTACTATTTCTAGTTTTCATTGAAATAACATAACAGTCAATCAATCAACTAGGTCACGAACGTTCGAGAAATAAATTATGGCATTTGAAATGTTAATGTTGATAACTTTTAAATCACAGATTTATGTCTTACTAGCTTTAATCCGCGGCTTAGTTCGCCTATTACTTGGATCTATCTAGTCGTGACACCAGTTCTCTTAAACCAACGTGGTGAAAGGCTTTAAAGTGCACATCAAAGGCTCCTTTCGTGCACTTACTGTGAAGTAAAACATCGTGAGAAAACCGGCACATCGTAGAACCTAAAAAGTTGGAAAACATAATGTCATGTGCTCGCAAGGAACCTCCCTGAGGCACACTTTGACCTTTTCACCACACTGGTTCCAAAGAACTAGTGACATGATTAGTAGTACAAGTAGAATGATTATGAAACTAACTTATTTAGCTATTTATTTATTCGCTTATCATAAAGCGCAGGTGTGAATATAGATCACGGCAATCCATGGCATGTGGGTTCACAAGTAAAGTCTACTGATAAATCAATAATGAATTTGAAATTGGATTATAATGGGTGGTCTAGGGAAAGCGGTCCCATTCTTAGGTCATAGGTTTAAATCCGGTCATGCACCAATGGATTTTAGTACCTACTAGTAGGTACTCTCAAACGGTGAAGAAAACATCTAGAAGAGGAAAAATCGTTTGTACAGCACATAATTTTTTCGAACAGAAAAATCCTATCCAAATCTTGCACGAATGGACTTGACCCACGACCTCAGGATCGAAAGGCGGGGCCGTTACCACTAGTCCGCTAGATAAAATCGTTAGACCTATATACATCATCATCATCATCATCATCTTCCTACCCTTATCCCACTCTATGTGGAGTTGGAAGAGTTCTGGCTAAGGTGTTTTATGACCGGCCGCCTGCCTGACGTCAAACCTCCTTGGGAATACTTGCTTATTGTATCTCATCATGTTGGAGAGGATACTATCCCTTAGTCGACTTTTACGACACGCTCGGGGAGAGAAGCAGCTTGACGCATTCTATGTTTTTTCTTTACACCTTATTGTAAGTAGTTTATCAAACATTGCTAATTAAAGTGGACACAAATAAAAATAACTAAAAGTCGTTCCGTCAGACAATGGAAACGCACACCGTGTCAAGTGTCAGAACAGGGTTGCTTTCTTCTAGTACAAGACTTCATTCATACAAACATCCGTTCAACTCCAATTATGAACCTTATTCTTTAAGCCTTAAGGTTTATAATCGAGTGATTATTTTTATGATAGACACCTCTGATTTGAGGCACTTGAATAAGTAGGTAGTTTTGTATATATTTTTAGTTTGTTATGTAATTCTAGAAGGTGTGTGTTTGAAATCTGATTTTAGATATGAAAAAAGTAATAAATGTGTCTATTTTATCAACTGGTGGGACCTACTCCTTCTACTAATCAAATGTTTTTACCGTTGCAGGATTCGAACCGCACAAATAAATGTATGAAACCGGTCAAGTGCCTGTTAAATTCGCACACGAAGGGTCCCGTGCCAACTTTTACTTATTTTTTTTTTTACAAAAATGTTTCTTGTATCTCCTTTTGTTTTTTATTGTTATAGCGGCAATAGAAATACACACTCTGTGAAAATTTCAACTCTCTTATATTACAGCCTGCTGACAGACGGACGAACGGACGGACGGACAGACAGACGGACGGACAGCTGTGGCTTAGTAATAGGTTCCCATTAGCACCCTTTTTGTATGAAACCCTAAAAAGTCCTGCTAATAATTATAAATGCGAAAGCGTTTTGTTTTGGTCTCAATCACGGCTGAAAGAATTTGAATGAAACTAATATGCATAGTTCGTGACCTGGAACCAAAGCTACTTCCGGGTACGCGAGCAAAGCGACGTAAGCTAATGGTAAGTAATAATTTAACGGTAGCAGGATTCGAACCCGCACCGCAAAGATCATTGAATGTAGCAAGCTTAGAATAAGCTTTCTGCTTCATTTCACGAAATTAGGACAAGTAAATACTAAACCAAGAAATAATAGCTATGTCCAGACTTTTGTGTTTTCATCTTCCAAATACGTCGTGTTCCCAGTTCTTTCGAACCAGTGTGGTGAAAGGATTTAAAGTGCGCCTCGAAGGTTCCTTACGTGAACTTGACACATGTTTTCAAACTTTTAGTAAGTATCTATATAATTTTATTATAAAACATCGTGAGGAAACATGCGTCTTAGTCAGCTCCGCACGTATTGATCTTACGTATGTCTTTCCTGTGAACAAGGCCGACTAAGCTGAGAGGATGGAATAAGTGCTGGGTAAGCCTACTCCATCTAAAATTCGTCCTGGGCACTACAGCGTCCCGTTAGTTTAGGCAAAAAGTTGGCCCCATGACTCTGTATAAAGCATCTAATAGAAATGGCAAAGCCCTTAGCTACAAATAATGAATCACCACATGCTTAGCAAAATGAAGGCGTCAAAGTGTAAGCACAAATTAGTTCAGGAAATATAATAATCGGAGTGTATTTGCAGAACGCACTTCACAGTACATTGAGTTATAGGATACTGAACGCGCTCTGCACTTAACATAAAATATCATTTGAGAAAATGCGACCACAAGGATATGGCGCCCGTCAAAATGCAATTAATAAATAATTAATAAATAACACCCAACAGTCACATACATAGTCCTGACCCCGCACTAGGATTCCCTGTGTCATGGGTATCAGAAACTACGAGTACCATGTTACCACAACACACAGACCCGGAAGAAATATTTACAGATCATGCAAACATTTCTTCCGCAGCGGGAATCGAACCCGCGCCTCTTGCGTCTCAGCCTAGCAATTGCCCGCCACGCCACCGAGGCTGTCAATTATAATTGTTTTAGACAATGTGTGAAGCGCTCGTGGCGTAGCTTGCTTAGACGTTCTTGATTGATCGTCGAAGTTAAGCAACGTTGTGCGCGCGGTCACAATTTGGATGGGTGACCGCAAGTGGCATGTCGAGCTGAGCGCTTCCGTGCTTCGGTGGGCACGTTAAATTGTCGGTCCCGGCTTTTAAGTCGTTAAGCCATGACGGAGGCCTTTAGGCGGCCTAAAAACTCCGTCACAAGAGTTGGCGTCGAGTTGGTTGTCATCAGAATCGCAAGTTTATTTTATACTCTGATAGTAAATTGAAGATTTCTGACATTCCTCCAGCTTTGATCATAATAAGTGTTACTTATGTATTTAATTAAATACATAAGTATCACTTATTATGATCGTACATCGGTCGGTGATCTGAGCTCTGTTTTCTATCTGTAGGCGAACTCAGATAAAAAACTGAGCTCATTTTTATTTCTTATTATCTTAAAGTTTTTAATGTTATTATAGTTTGTCTTTGTAACTGTGGTAATAAATAAATAAATTTAAAAACTTAGACTTTAATTAAATATCATGATTAATTTTGCTTTATTCGGAACTAGTATACCTACATAGTACGTAACTTTTTGGTATTAAATATAGGCCACTTTTTACCAATTTTTAACAAAGCGATCGAAACTGCGGGCTTAAACTGTATATAAAATAATAAATGACAAAGCATAGAAAAAGACAATCTTGCTTTAATTTGTTTTAGTAATTATTCTTCAGTAGTAACATAAAAAATTGCGCAATCGCAATTTGATTGTATGACTTACCTACATTCCCACGTCAATTTCTTCATTCAGAACCACCGAATTTGGGTCAAGTACAAAATATCAATGTCATTTCACTTTGATGATCAATTGATTGGAGAATACGTGTTTATGTCACCGTAAAATTGTAAATACCGTTAGATTCTCGTGACGATTGTTAACTGTCGAACATCTGCTTCATTCGAAGCTAGTTGGGTCAGGTTAGTGAGTAAAAATAAAAAAATAAAACTTACAAACATTTCTCCCGTACAATAAAAATAAATTTATTTAAAAAAACGGATACAAGTAGGTACGTAGTGCCAAAAAGTAAAAAGTAAGCTCGTATGAGCTAGTGGCCAACTCTGGTGATGGAGTTTTTAGGCCGCCTGAAAACCGACTTATAAGCCGGGACCGACAATTTAACGTGCCCTCCGAAGCACGGAAGCGCTCAGCTCGTAATGCCACTTGCGGTCACCCATCCCTATTGTGACTGCGCACAACATTGCTTAGCTTCAACGATCAATCAAGAACGTCTAAGTGCTTATACTATGGATATACATAATGGGTAGATTATTATAACAGACTTTTATTGTGGGGTCGGCACAGCATGATCCTTGGATCATGCTGTAAGAGTTTTGGCTAAGGTGTTTTATGACCGGCCGCCTGCCTGACGTCAACCCTCCTTGGGAATACTTGCTTATTGTATCTCATCTTGTTGGAGGATACTATCCCTTAGTCGACTTTTACGACATGCTCGGGGAGAGGAGCAGCTGGACGCATTCTATGTTTTTTCTTTACTCCCAGTCCAGCAGAGAAGATAATTATTAAGTTACGAGAATTTGGATAGATTTCGCTCGCCCTTGCTTCGCGGGTCTTAGATCTAGTTTTCCCACGCAACCGGCGGGTACCAGTAACATGCTTTCTACGATAACGCTCGGTCATTGGATCGGTATAACAAGGCAGAACCTTCAAAATTTACTTAGTTTGTTTTTAACATTAATAACCCTCCAAATTTTATTTTACTAACTGCTGCCCGCAGCTTCGCTCGCGCGGTATCCGGATAAAAAGTAGCCTATATGTTAATCCAGCACATGTAGTATGTATATTCCAAGTTTCATTCAAATCCGTTCAGCCGTTTAGGCGTGAAAGAGTAACAAACATCCGTATATCCATAGGTACTTACAAACTTTCGCGTTAATAATATTAGTAGGATAGTGAGTAAGTATGTTTATTTGTGCTCCAGTCACGGAGCTTTAAACATGGGGGCATTATGAAGCTTGTGAAATACTAACCGTGTCACTAGTTGTTTCAGACCAGTGTGGTAAAAGGATTCGAAGTGCACCTCAAAGGCACTTTTTGTGTATTAACTATACTGTACAAACATAGCTAAATAGGTTAAAACGTGTAAACAAGGTTGATGTGGCGGTCATATCTGGCTGTTGCAGATTCTGGTTCCGTATTAGGTAATAGAGGTCAGTACATACCTGGAACAAACAAATTTGTTGTTATCATTGATAGTTTTATGTAATAAATAATGATGTCATCAAAAAAACTATGGATTTTTTTATACTAGCTGCCGCCCGCGGCTTCGCTCCCGTGGTACCAGGATAAAAAGTAGCCTATATGTTATTCCAGCACACATACTATGTATGTTCCAAGTTTCATTTAAATCCGTTCAGCCGTTACGGCGTGATCGAGGCACAACATCGTCACAAACTTTCGCATTTATAATTATTAATAAGTTTATCTGCAAAATATTAAATAATTCAAATGGAATCAACCCAATTCATGCGCACATTTTCTATCGCAGTGGTTTCAAGTTTTAAAAATAAGAAAGTTTTTTTAGCATCTAGATGACGATGGACAGAGGGAAATGGGAGAAGAATAAGTATTGTTCCGAACCCACATAATGTAGGAACACGCCCGGCATGTCGTAGAACCTAAAAAGTTCGAATAAAAAATGAGTCAAGTGCATGAAATGAGCCTTCAAGGCGCACTTTATATCCTTTTTGAAGATCTCGGTGGCGTGGCGGGCGAGTGCTCGGCTGAGACGCAAGAGGTGTGGGTTCGATTCTCGCGAATGTTTGTATGTTCTGCAAATATTTCTTCCGAGTCTGGGTGTTGTAGTGATATAAAAAAATAAGTATTCTATCAGCCATCTGGTGTCCATAGCACAAGCTTTGCTTAGTTTGGGGCTAGATGGCGCTGTCTGAAATGTCCACAAATATTTATTTATTTTATTTGACCACACTGGTTTGGAAAAACTTGTGGGTTCAAAATGCCACTTTATTTGATCTGCTGCTGAATTGAATTGTGTACGATTTATCAAAACTCTTATGATTTTACGTCCAAATATGAATTTGCTGCTGAATCGAATTGCGTACAATTCAACTACGACTCGGACCATTTTACGAAAATTACAGAAATCGCTTAGGATTTGCTTTAAAATCGAAAAATGAATTGCTATAGAAATAGGTGAATTGCTCAAAGTGGCCTTTTTAGTCCCCTGATGTCACTACTAGTATTAAGTGGTGATGATGATGACTAATTCGTCTTAAAATACTTTGTTTTAATTGAACTTCATAAAATGTTATATTGAATATCAATAAACTAAGCGTAAACCTTTTCGTCAAGGTCAATAAACTATAATAGGTACAAACAAACAACATAATTTATGTAACATCAATTCACCACACCAATTATTTCAATGTCACACAGTTTCGCCATCAACCACGAGTATTATACTCCATGTTAACATAAATAAATTATAAGTCATTTATTTATACTCTATAATTATAATTTATTGATAAACAATAATATCTGCTATAATAAACCTTGGCCTTGAACTCATATGCTTAAACTAGTTTATTACATTATCGTAACATAGGTAAAGTTTGAACTTACTAGTTTCCACCCGCGGCTTTGCTCGCATACCCGGATAAAAAGTAGCCTATATGTTAATCCAGTACACGTAGTATGTATATTCCAAGTTTGCCGTTTAGGCGTGAAAGGGTAACAAACATTCATACATACAAACTTTCGCGTTTAAATTATTAGCAGGAAGTAAGATGTGGTCAAAATTACCGGTAGTTATAAAACAGTAATATGTTTTTAGGAAAACTTTAACTACAAGGTCGGAAAAACATCAAAATATTAGTTTTCATAATTACATGTTTGTTATGTACCTAAGTAAATGATTTATGTTCAGTAAACAACGGACCTAATATTGACAAAGTTAATTGATTCTTGTCGACAGCGTTTGTATGGACGCCGCTGATAAATAAATGTAAATATTTGTCCTAGGTCCTAGGAATCGAACCTATAGAAGACAAAAATGCTTGGGACTGAATAATGCTCCAACTCCTTTTATAAACATGATTGTAAAGGGATTATTTTCCAAAAAAATTGCCAAGCGTGATTTCTTACCTGTATCTTACACGCTCGCGTTACGAAGGTGTAAATGCAACGTAGATTTATTTAAGACGTGTCCAAGTGATCCCAGTGATTTTAAGGAATAAATAAATGACTTTGACTTTGATGTTATTACTATAACCCACAGAGCTTGTAGAGCTATGAGGCACATCTAATAGTAAGCAAAGAGAGTTTTGCACACTTTTTAGGGTTCCGTATACGAAGGTTGACAACGGGACTCTATTCACCCTTCGCTGTCCGTCCGACTGTCTGTCCGTCCTTCTGTCCATCTGTCAACGAGCTGCTCATGAACGATAATAGGTACCTAGAGAGTTGAAATTTTCGCAGAGCTGCTATAATAAAATTAAATAAAAGCGTCCACATAATACAAGAAACTATTACTTATGTGCATTTATGGTGGTACGGAACACTTCGCGTGCGAATTCCACTCGCACTTGACCTGTTTTACTAGGATTAGTGTACGAGTTAGTCAGAGGCTCGTCCGATAATTACATTTAGCTTGAATTGTTCGAGCACGCGAAAGAACTACCAAGGCTAAAAGGCTTGGTTTGTGGCAAGAGGGGTAAAAGGCGAGATCGGCCGAGTTAAGAGTCCCTGTGTTTATTCGTCCAAGGAAAGAACTAAGAAGCACGGAAACGGGACGGGACGAGACAGACTAGTTTAATATAATAAGTTCAATGATTTTATTTCATAGATAAGGAAAACCCCAGTTATTATCAAAAGAGTATGAATTACAATGAAACATTTTGTTTATTAAATATTTCTTATCTTCTTCTTGCAATATCTTCCATTTGCAAAATATAAGGAAAAGTCTCAAAGGCCACGGATTTCCACGAACATTAAAACTACAAACTCAGCAAACATTGTCTCGGGTTCCTAGAATAATTTTAGACATTTTTCAATTTACTTATCGGTTGTTTCCGACGGCCTCGGTGGCATGGCAGATGAGTCTGCTGAGACGCAAGCGGCGCGAATTCGATTCCCCGCTGAATAAATGTTTACATGTTCTACAAAAATTTCTTCCAGGACCGGAAATTGTGGTATGGTACTCGTTGTTCCAAATACCCATGACACAGGGAATCCTAGTTTCTCTGGGGTCAGAATTATGTGACTTGTGTACCTTTCGAGTCCCAGCCGAGCACTGACCCGCCAGGCCACCGAGGTCTTCAATCTATATACTATAATATTATAAAGCTGCAGTGTTTGTTTGTTTGTTTGTTTGTTTGAACGCGCTAATCTCTGGAACTACTGGTCCGATTTGAATGATTCTTTCAGTGTTGGGTAGTCCATTTATCGAGGAAGGCTATGTTTTTTTTTTCAAAATTAGGGATCCGTAATAAAATTGCTATTTTGCAACACAAGGTGTAAAATCGAAAACCTATTTTTGCGTGCGCTGCAAAAACTATTGACAATAGAACAAAATAATGTACCACGGGTTTGTAGATCCCATTAAGACCTACAAAAAAATCCGCGAGAACATTATATCTAGCTATCATGGTTTAATCACAATAACCGATTTTGTGTTCAAAATAATTATTAAATCGTCTGAAGAAAAAAAAACTACGTTAAATATGTATCGTAATATTAATCTTTATCGAAATTAAGCATTATGTTATCAAGAGTATTTATGTAGAAGTAAAATACTTTTTATTTCATCTCAATCGGATATTTCGTTTAAAAGTTATCACGTGTGTAAGATGTTAAGAGTTAGTACCTATTAATGTGTTATGGGCCATAGAGTTTTTTATCAACATAAAATCCTGTAATAAAAAACTGTTTAAATATTCAGTAGTCCATTTATTGAGGGAGGCTATAATATAGGCCATATTTTATCTCGGTATTTCCACAGAAACGAGAAAAACGCGGGTGAAACCGCGGGGCACAGCTAGTTTTAATATAAATACAATAAGCAAGTATTCCCAAGGAGGGTTGACGTCAGGCAGGCGGCCGGTCAAAACTTAGCCAAAACTCTTAAAGCATGATCCAAGGATTATGCTGTGCCGACCCCACATAGAGCGGGTTATGGGCAAGACGATGATGATGATGATGATTGTAAACAATATTTCTAACCTACTAAAGGCGAGGCACATCGAATGCAAAGGCTATAAACATCGCTATGCTATCAGAGTTGTCGATACGAGCTGGTTAGCACCAGAAACGCGTTGCGCGGTAATGGTAGAACTGGTTCGAAAACCTTTTTGATATTATACTTTTTAGGGTTCCGTGCCCGAAGGGTGGCAACGGGACCCTATTACTAAGCCTCCGCTGTCCGTCCGTCCGTCTGTCAGCGGGCTGTATCTCATGAATAATAGGTAGAGAGTTGATTTTCACAGAGTATGTATTTTTATTGCTACTATAACAACAAATAATAAAAAATATATATAAGAGGGGGCTTCATACAAGAAACATTTTTGTGGCCAAAGTAGATACATAAGGTGAAATTCATATTAAAGAGACAAAAATAAATCTATACTTGTCTTTTTCTTACACCTGTAAATCTCAAAGTTATGGGCTTCGCACCAGAGGGAAACGGCAGGATTTTGTCGCGCACTGCGCGGGAGCACACGTACGAGGTTTTTAGACCTTGTATCGCAGTGAACGTGTTAAAAAGTACATTGGTACTGAACCCTTCGTGTCCGAATTGGACAGGCACTGAAGCGTTTTTTTTAATTCCAGCTTTGGATTATGTTCCAGAGATCTAATATTCATTCCACGCCTAGCTACACCATTTACACAAATAATTTTACATTTGTTACAAACCAATAAATAATTTACTACCTATATTATAATGATCTATTTATATTTCTGACATAATGCTACGCTATTGTATTAAGTTAGCCTGTTATGATAGACTTAAGTTGAAATAAATAAATCTACGTTTGTTATCGTGAGTCGTGACCAATTCACGATCTATTTCATTCCACTAACGGGTGCTAGCCCTACAGTAATGCCTTTGCGAGCAATATCCGGTATTTAGGAGCGTACATACAAACACACTGTTCGATAGTATACCATGTAGCGAAATTACTAGCACATGGTATTCATTCGTTCTCCATGTTTTCCATCACTGTGCAGTCGGTGAACTAGATAAAGTAAGTTCGTATGAGCTAGTGGCCAGCTCTGGAGTTTTTAGGCCGCCTAAAGGCCTCTGTCATGGCTTAACGACTTAAAAGCCGGGACCGAGAATTTACCCTCCGAAGCACGGAAGCGCTCAGCTCGTAATGCCACTTGCGGTCACCCATCCTAATTGTGACCGCGCACACGATCAATCAGGAACGTCGTGACGAAATAACACCATGCCTAAGTATTTTATGATACCTACAACGTTAGCGATAACGCAGGCGGAAACCAGTAAATATAAATTTTAAAGTGTTCAAAATATAAAAGTTTACAACCTGAATAAAACCCCATCACTGGTGCATAAAAACACCATTCCTTATGGCATTTCTCCCACTAGAATAGATCTTGCACAACTGTATGTGTGTCAGACTCTGAACTGACTATAATTAGCGTCGTCCTATGATTCATTGATTGGTTGAACTTTTAATAGATTGTCACTGGTGATTTCTTGGTTTAGAGTCTCTGGTTGACGACCTCGGCTGAGATGCAATAGCGCGGATTCGATTCCCGCTCAAGAGCGGCTGCAAGTTTTCTTATGATTACTTGTGGCTCTGCCTACTCTGTTAGGGATACGGGCGTGATAATGTATGTGTGTGTTTTTATGTTTCATTCAAGATTTGCCAACACTTCTTGTGAATAATTTTACTTTTGTTCCTTAATTGAAAGGTGGCCGGTAAAAAAGTGAAATCAATATGACGTGATTTTCTGCGTAGAAACGGTATTTCCCCAAAAAATACCTAGTAAAGGATTTTTAGACATTCATACATAATTAAAGTATTTTTTAACATAATTATTTCTAAGGCTTTCAGTGATAGACGAAACTAATTCATAACCTCCTTGTTTCGCAGTCGGTTAAATATTGCAACTTCAATATAGTCTACACTTCAGCCAAACCGAAGATACAATTTATGTAAAAAAACCGCCCATACCTAAACTAAACTTATTTTTTCATTACAATGTTTATGGAACTTTTACTTCTCTGCTGGACTGGGAGTAAAGAAAAAACAGAATGCGTCCAGCTGCTTCTCTCCCCGAGCATGTCGTAAAAGTCGACTGTGGGATAGTATCCTCCAACATGATGAGATACAATAAGCAAGTATTCCCAAGGAGGGTTGACGTCAGGCAGGCGGCCGGTCATAAAACACCTTAGCCAAAACTCTTACAGCATGATCCAAGGAACATGCTGTGCTTACCACACATAGAGTGGGATAGGGGCAGGACAATGATGATATTTATGGAACTTTTAAGTAGTACTAATAGTTAAATTAAGGTGTGAAAACTTATGTTGCGTGGTTTATTTACCTAAAACTAAAGTGATTTCATCGTAATAACAAAAAATACGCGACGATTTGTTTACTTATTGTATCTACAGTTTGAAGTAATAGGAGCCACATTGTCTGGCGATACAATAAGGGCGCGAACACACGACAGACTAGTAGAATTGGCAAATTTTGCCAACGATTTCTGACGCAACGATAGTACATTTAGGTTGCGAGCTAAATGAAATGTTTGCTACGGTTCTATGGGCTTTGAATTCCTAATCTCTGAACAAACTGTTCAGATACAGCAGAGAAATAAAAGATCCATAAAAATGTAATGAAAAAAATAAGTTTAGGTTAGGTATGGACGGTTTGTTCGCATATTAAATTGTATCTTCGGTTTGGCTGAAGTATAGACTATATTGGAGTTGCAATATTTGACCGACTGCGAAACAAGGAGGTTATGAATTAGTTTGTCTATCACTAATCTCTGAACAAACTGTTCAGAGATTTCTGAATACAGATTTTTAAACTGTATGCAGTTGTATCGCTAGACAATTAGACTGAAAAACTTTGACATTTATATATATACATACATTATATCCTACTAATATTATAAATGCGAAAGTTTGTGAGGATTTAAGGATGTGTGGATGTGACGATGTATGTTTGTGCCTCAACCACGCCGTAACGACTGAACGGATTTGAATGAGACTTGAAATACATATAGTATGTGTGCTGACATAACATATAGGCTACCTTTTGTTTGGATATCATGCGAGCGAAGCCGCGGGCGAAAGCTAGTAAGATCTAATTGAACTGGAAGGAATAAAGCAATAACAAAACTATTACCATTTTGTTTGTCAGTCAGAATTAGGTACTTACAACTACTTACTTGGTTAAATAACTATTTGTTTACAAAGTCCTATTTTGTGACAATAATCATTCCCGTTTTGTGCGATTGTAGTTCACTTGACATTGGCCGCGTTTGGTCAAGACCTTAGAGCTCTTTCACACGAGCGATTTACGAGCGTTTTTTTAGACGACTTGAAAACGTGCATGGTCTGCTCGCTGAATGTACAAATGCTAAATGATAAATGACATTTATTTGCACGAACATGTGTTTAAATAATAATGGTCTTAAAAATACATCAGTCCAATCTATGTCCTACCAAAGTCTGGCATGCAAATATGTTAATGTAAATGTTAATAAATTAAATTCTATTGTTAAGTCCTAATTCAATGTAATGCTAAAATCATTTTAAGAATGTCAAAATATAATTATACACAATTTAGTGTCAAGAACTATTTAAATATTCGTCGATGGAGTAAAAACATTTATCAAGTAGCCAATTTTTTCAATTTTTTGCCAAACAAATGAGATTTTAAATCTTTTAGGTCAGTTGGCAACTTATTATAAACTTTAATGCACATATAATAGGCTTGACGTTGTACATACGTGCTTCTAATTCTAATTATTAGTGGAGGAACAAACATCTGTACTGACGTCCCGCGAAGGGGTGTATTGCTTTGTCCCCCTGCTAACCTCCCCAGCCAGCCCAACTGATTGACTCTCCCCCAGCTAGCCCAACTGATCTACTTTAATCAGTTGCACTGGCCAGGGGAGGTTAGCAGGGGGACAAAATGATAAATTCTCCGGTACTTATCGAAGAACTTTGGAATATAATGAGAACACTGGCTGTCCAGTATCCTCAATGGTGTTGAGGCTGTGCTTGATGTAAATGCCGGTCAGTTCTCAATGATCATGCCGGGTAGTACTCGACGACTGTTCGCAATCGCGCTTATTTTTATCGTATACAAAAACCAAATCAAGTAAACGCTTTGCTTTTACGCTTTGCGATTTTTTTTACTTTTCTGCTGGACTGGGAGTAAAGAAAAGACATGAAATGCGCTCTCCTCGAGCATGTCGTAAAGAGATAGTAAGTATTCTCTCCAACATGATGGACCATCTATACCTATGTGCGATGGACTGATTACCTGTCACCATGGATCACCATTATCGATCTTAGGACTAAATCAGAAGTGGTTGCAAGTTTTCTTGTGTTTACTTGTGGCTCTGCCCACCCCATTAGGGATACGGGCGTGATAATATGTATGTTATTTTTTACATAGCTATTAAGTAAAGAATTTTTTTGATTACGTTGAAATCGTAATCGAAATATAAATGCAATTGTCCGCCCGATCTTTACGCTGGAAACACGCTCGTAAATCGTCGGTACAATAATGGCCTTAGATCTAGATTATTCAAGTATAGTCATAGACCACAGCCTGCTTATCAGTTACTATGCAGTATTGGCCTGGTGGGCTTTTGCGATAAAATTCCGACAGTTTAAGTGCTTTATTTCATTTATGGGAAGTCATTAGACATATTTTGATAAGGATTATAATATTAATAGATTTGTTATTAATGTGACATAGGGCGTGGGCATTGGAAATTTAACTTATAAGTCGTTTGAAATTGAAGTTGGAATGTTATTTTGCAAGTAGGTACTATTGGTTGCTTTTCGTGTCACTGGTATTTTTCACACCTAACCCGGAAAAATATTTGCGACCTCGAAATATACATACTTACTTGAAAATGCAAACATTTCACTTGCAGCGGGAATCGAATCCGCACCTCTCGCGTTTCAGGCGGAAAGAACAAATATTTTGAAAGAAATAAAAAAGGATGTCTCATAAAGACAGTTAATGTGCAATGCTTCTGAAATCTGAAGTACAAGGTGTCCCAAAATTACTAAGTAAATTTAAAACTTGTCTTGGAGGGGGGGTACGGAATCCTAAAAAACTGTCAGTATTCTGCTTTGCATTTTTGTGCTGGGCAGAAACCTACGATTTTTTTTATTGTCTTCTTATTAAATCAGATATTATAACATATTTAAAAAAATGCTGATTTCTCTAATATAAAGTCTAAGCATTAAAATATAATTTGTTGTTTATATTAGAAAGTCACAAGGGCATCTGAAAATTTCTAGTGACAATTAGAATAATATGCGTTTTTATCAACAACAAAATATTTAAATTACATAAATAAATAAATATTCCTTCCTTCGGGTCTGGGTGTTGTAATATATTATGTATTATAGTAAGTAAGTATGTATTTACAAAAAAAAGTATAAAAGTATTTCTATCCGCCATCTGGTCACCATAATACCTACAAGCTTTGCTTAGTTTTGGGCTAGATGGTGCTGTATAAATGTCCACAAATAGTTATTTATTTATTATTAATTATTAATTCTAGAATCATGAAAATTGGAGGGTTTATTCCTCTAGGTTCCTTGTCTAGGGGTGCACTAAGAAAGGTATTCACGAAATTCAATTCCTAAGGACGAAACGGGAAGATAAAGTTGAAAAAAATTTCAACACGGACATAGTTGCGAGTTATTCCACTAGATATAAACACATTTTTAACTAATAATGTTATTTTCTTTCCCCTAATATAATAAAAAGCATCCTCATTAATATTTAAACCATAATTACTTAATGAAGTAAGGAACTGTTTACATTGGAGCGGTTTCGTCGTAAATATTTGTTGAGGGGTTAATTACGTAGTAATTATAGAACATTTGTTGTATTAATACAAGTTTGGGAAATAAAAACGATTTCATTAGTTAATGATTGTTTAATATCATGTGTTAAACAATTATTAACATAGAAATTATTTGTTTAAAAATTAGAACATTAATTTAGTAATTATTTACTTAATTTCTGTTTTAATTATGAAACAATTATTAAAAATTGTATAATAATATAAATTTATCTTTTAGAACAAAAAAAATATTAATTCAAAATATTTTTTCTAAAGCTTTCAAATTTCAAAATTGCATTTCTTAATGCAAAACCTTGCAAACTTAAACTTTATTAATTAATGAAAAGGAACATAAAGAAATGAATGCAACCGTCAAGACATGTAATTTGTAACGGTTCAACCATACATATTTTATAACAAAAACCATTTAATAACTAGGTGTAGATAGCGTATGTACGTGTTTTGTGTGTAACTCTGAAGATAAATGCATAAACACATTTACACGATAAGCATTCGTTACTAGTGGAGGGCGCCGCGGCTTTTTCCGCTTTGATTTTTTTCATAACACTTGATCATGTGAGATCTTGGGTGATCACTCACGTTTTAAATTACGTTAAATTTACGCTTCGTAACGCGACCAAGCATAGATACAGGCAAGAAACCACGCTTATCATTTTTTGTGGAAAATGAACATTTTACTATCATGTTTAAAGGCTTCTCGACTATTTTATGACAGTGACAAGGAACTCGATAATGACATTTGACGTTTCGTCGACTGTGACACAACATGGACGCTGGTGTACATGCTGACGGCGAGCCGGAGGCCTACATTACAATTGGTAACGGACGGCAATCGGTTACTCGGTTAATCGGCAGAGGCACGTTAAGTGTACCGTAGAGTACTTTTGAGTTGTAATAGACTATCGTTTCTTTAATCGGAGCAGTATTTCGATATGCGATTTACGATATGTAAAACTAACCATTAGTGTAGGTATGACAGGATCTGTTATTTTATCCTCCTCAATCAATATACCTACGATGTACGAGGTAACGCACACATTCAGCTCATACTTGTTTTGTACAAATAATTCAGATCTCCTAACTAAAACAACAATATCGGCTGTGGGCCTTCATGTTTATAAAATGAACTAGTATTTTCGCTTGCGGGCGCGAGCTGCACGCAGCTCGCGAGGGCCGTTATCGCTGCTGTTGAAAAAAAAAAAAAAAAAAACTGTCACTTTTGGCATTTGCATCGCGCCATCCTCTATGACATTTGTTCGAGCACCCCTTACTTGTCGCTTTTAGTTTTCGAGATATCGTCGGTCAAAGTTTGTATGGCGGCCATCTTGTTTTCCGCCATTTTGAATTTTTTTCACCGCACATCGGATTCGACCAGGGTGCATGTCCACATTCCGCAAGCAGGAGAGATCTTGGTCTTGTCGTTTCGTCTGGCAGTAGGTGAGGTCCCTGATGAGGAGCAGTTTTCGAAGATTTCGGATTTTTCCCATACTCGAATCGACTTCCTGAACACTTCCTCCATACATCATTTTAACCCATCTCCACTCCTTCTGGGAGAACAATGATGTCAGTCAGTCAGTGGGTTTGCAGCTATATATAGTACTAGCAGCCGCCCGCGGCTTCGCTCACGCGGTACCCAGATAAAAAGTACCCTATGTCACATTCCAGCACACGTAGGTACCTACTATCCTCATTATTCATTATAATATAGTGTACGCTAAACGATGGCTAAAGTATTGCCATCTCTTACCATTTCATAATGACAAACAGTGACAGGGCTAACTTTAAGCAATGGCTAACTTTAGCGAACGAATATGAATAATAGGGTATGTAAGTATATTCCGTAGTTTTTGCGTGAAAGAGTAACAAACATACCTAAATCTAAAAATTAAGAAATTTCGGTGAATTTAGTAAAAATTTTGAGAGTTAAGGTAAACTTTTCAAAACGCAACGATAGCGCGTCAAAGTTTGATCAGAATTAGCAGCGACATCTAGTTTTCAGACGTAGAATTACGTCAGAACTCCATGAATAATCAAGATTGGAAACTTATTAGACCAGTAATAATTTATGCTTCCATTCACAGGTACTTTGACATTGACAGTTCCTTTTCCATATGTTTTGTATCATCTATTACTAATCTTTGGTATCATCGCTGTCATATGTTAAAATAAAAGTATTCTATTTTTCATGAAAAACATGCCAAAAATAAAGAATTTACATGTAATTATGATATCAACTAAATGAGAAAAATCGGCTCTTTAATTTGATATGGGTTATGTGCAGTTTTAGACCAAAAATTGATTCCAGGTTTTCATCCCTTTTCACCCCTTTAGAGGTTGAATTTTGAAAAATCCCTTCTTAGTACACCCCTACGTACCAAGGTTTACCTACACTGAAAATTTCAAGTCTCTACGTCCAGCGGTTTAGGCTGTGCGTTGTCTGTCAGTCAGTCAGTCAGTCAGTCAGTCAGTCAGGACAAAGATTCTTATAATATAAGATAATAATTGGAGCATTATTCTTAGGAGCTTCTTAGAACTTATGATTTAGCCTGTACGTTGATTGTCAGTCAGTGACGTAAGACTTCTGTATATACATATTAGTTACTAGCAACTTTGATCGCATTGTTTTTTAGACAAAATGTATCTTATAATATCTTTCCCAAGGATACAATCCTATCTTATCAAAATTTTCAATATTTGTTCAGCCGTTTAGGCGTGAAAAGTTAAACAAACAGAGTTACTTTGGCATTTATAATATTAGTATGGATAAGTTTAATCCTAGCGATGGAGGTCACTCCTATGTTATGGCTTATTTAATGGTGGTTCTAAGTTTATGCCCCATTCGCACTGCCCTGTTACTTCTCTGTTTTCTGACGTTTTGTATGCACTTGCTAGATGTGTCGAGATTATGACAATCAACATAAAAATTTGTTTGTTTTTATTATCATTCAAAAAAACTGTCAAGCATGGTTTCTTGCATGTAATAACATACTTGGTCACGTTACGAATTGGCGAAAATTTACGTAGATCATTCATTACCAGGCCCAAACATCTGGACCTAAACTCCTGATTTTGGCAGTTTTTTTTTAATACATGATTTAATATAATACCTACATTATGTATCTACTGACTCTGCAAAACAAGACAACTAAATAGTCTGCTCATAAAATGCACATTTATTAAGCACGGACGGGCATACCAAAACATTTTCTGTTACAACTGGTTGGTCCATACCAATAAACATATATACATCAGAAATACAGTTTACTATTTAAAAATAAATATTAAATTTCCAGACAAAACATTATCTTTCAAGAAAACGCCTCAAAAATATCAAATAACATCTTTTAATATCCGTAACACAATATTTTACTAAAAATATGATGATTGTTATCATTTCTCTATATTTTGTTCCTAATGATGTCTTCTATCTACAGGACCACCCTGGCTGGTCGTAAAATAGAACATCTAAATTAGCCCTTGAATAAAATTTATTCGAAAATAGCTTTTATTACCTTGAAATACGGTTTAGTTCAAAATCTTTGAAAAGGCTTAGATGTTAAGTCACTCATTCCAAATAAAATTATACCTGTAGTTTTGACAGTCAGCGTTTCGACAACCCTGTTTTAATCCGAATTCTTGAATTTGTGTTTTATTTCAAAGAGGTTAGGTTGAATTTGGATTGAATACGTAACAAACAGTAATAAAATAAAATGTTTTAAAAACTGTTAAGGTGTGTGGTCTATTTTTTGATTCGTAATGATTGACTTCCACCTTTCTCGGGGTTAATAAAGCTATTTTATCGTTGTTGTTGTCTAACACATTAAAATACAATTTGTTTCTTTTACCGACACTGCTTTTAGTCGTTTTAGAAATGTCACATCATGTCTTTTGAAATGACTATTGAAACACCTTATTAATAAATATTTGTAATAATTGTTCAAATCGAATGATAGCCGTATAAATTTCGAAAATTTGCGGGGATAATTTTTATTTATATGCATAGATTATTTAGAACAAAATAATAATCAAAAACTCCAGTTATCAAAAAAAATGATAATTGGGCAAGGCTCCAAAAGCACTGGCTGTATTGAGGATAATAGGATTCGGTTAGGTGGACGCTAGGTACTCATAAAATGAAATTGCATTTTAACCGTAAAAATAACACATTTATGCACAAAATTTGCAAAAACCAGTGCACAGATACTTACACTAAAACTTAATTTTCATAGCCAAACACCGTGAAGTTGGGAAAGTGGTCATTAAGGCCAGGCTTTAATTGTACCAACAAACTTATTATTAATGGTTTAAATAAAGTGGGAAATATTGCTGACTTTAACGTTAGTGTTCCTATCATTTGTATAAAAATATGTAGGTAAGTTAGGTATTAAACTTTTTGTTCTTAGATACTTACTTCAAAATTAAAATATTACTATTTAATAACAATAAAATTGAAATTGACGACCTTGGTGGCGTGGGGGGCGTGTGCTCGAGTGAGACGCTAAAGCCGCGGGTTCGATTCCCGCTACGGGAGAAATGTTTTGCAATATGTATGTTCTGCAAATATTTCTTCCGAGTCTTGGTGTTACAGTATTATTATATTATGTATTTTATGTATGTATTTACAAAAAAGTATATAATTATTGTATCAGCCATCTGATTTCTATAGTATCTACAAGCTTTGCTAAGTTTGGGGCTAGATGACACTGTGTGAAATGTCCACAAATATTAATTTATCTATTAAATAAAACAGAATTTACTGTTACCAAAATATCGACCAATTCTGGGACACCTTATCTTTACAAAAAACGTGGAAATCATTCAAATGAAAGTATGAATCAATAAACATTATAATTTTGACGTATAACGTCAAAGAAAGTAGTTCCAAACGACCTATTGTAAACACGTGAAAGCTGAAAAACCAAAGCCACTATCTAAAATAAAGTTGTTGTACATCGAATCCTCAACATTTCTTGACGGGTAAAGCCGCGACTCCACTGCGGCGCACGCAGAGGCTACGCACGTATACTTCGTGGGTGTTAGTCCTTCGTTTTGTAAAATATGTAGGCTACCTTCACTGCGGCCCACGGCCAGTGTACGCACAAATGCTTGAAGTATTGTTTTTAAATAATCCTAGAGATTTCAATGAAATAAACATTCTGAGAATTACTACTATTATTTCCAACTAACTGTGAAAGGATTTAAAATGCGCCTCAAAGGATCCTTTCGTGCACTGGACAAATTTTTTAAACCTTCAGGATGACATGCCGGTTTTCTTACGTTTTCCTTCACCGTTTGAGAGTACCGATATATTTTCAATCGAAAAAATCCATGGGTGCACAACCAGATTTGAAACCACGACCTTGGGAATGGATGGCGGGGTCATTACCACTACCAGTGTTCTTCTGAGTGTTTCTTTCTAGGCCGTGGGCGTGGGTCATCTCTTAGCCGCAATGGAGACGAGTCTTAAGACCCGCATGGTTTTCCAACATCTCCATTCACCTTAACACGATCATGCGGTTGTCAGTCAACGATTTCAGGGCTATCAACCGAAACGAACCCATGCAACTTTGTCAAAATAAGCTTTTTTAGGTTTTAATACATGTTCTGTCCACAAAATAATAAAATTGTTGTTTTTTTTTTCCAAAGCTAAGAAAAACAGTCAATTAAGCGATGAAAATTCTCACTCCTCTTTCATATTACCGGGCTGTCATGACACAAGAAAGCAAAAAGCAAATGGCTAAAAGTCTGTCAAAGTATGGCACGTGAGCAACAAACTCTATAGATAATGTAATCCATTGATCTTTAATGGACTTACCTCTGATTACATCTTCAGTCATAAATTAATTGCGAGAGCGTGGAGATTTGAGAGGATGATTACGCTTGGGGACATAGAGGCCGTTTTAATTTGACAAAGTCCTTTAGTGTAACAACGTGATCGAAGTTTTGAGACCGTGACGAACACTCTTCGGTAATGTAACTGTATTTTTGGGTTTGAGTCAATTTCGGAAGAATTCTGAGTAATGAACTGATTTTGATTTTGACAGATGCGTAAGAGTATTTCATACTTACATCAAAGGCGATATTTTTTTACTATTTTCATCAGTGTCATCATCCTCAACCTATATACTGTCTACTACTGTACATAGACTTAGGTCTCCCCAACATGAGCTTCCAGGGTGAATCATTCTGTGCTGCCTCCATCTTCCCTCGCAACCCTAACAATGTTTTTTTTTTATTAATATTAATGACATCCAATTAAATATTCGCTTCTATCCTTGTCACATCACAAAATGCCACATTGAACGGTCTTTAAACTACCGAAGTTTGTTGTATTTTTTATTAAAGTAAGTTAATATTTTCGGCATTCGTGTATAATCACATATTTTACCTTTTAAAATGTTCTATACCGCCTACACCAAAATGGCTGACTAAGCAGATGATTCAGTAACAATTTAATCGTATCGTAAAGTTTACGTCCCAAGACATTATTTCGCTATTTTAAAAGCTATTCGGAGCAATAAAGTAGTAATTCCTTGAGATAAAGACTTGCGTCAAGTTACGTCAGTTTGTTAATTGCGATGATAGGGTCAGTGCACTGGTGACGAAAAACGGTAATCTATTTGGGACACCCTGTTGATTATATTTATGAATATTTTTTTATACCTTTTAAACTTTTAAAGACTTTGCAGGTTTTATTTGAGGACAAAAAATTGAACTTTTGCGGCTTTTAATAAGTTATTTTTGTAAAAATAACATCATCATTTTGGTAAACAAACCAATAATTAAATAGAAACACAGTTTTTCTTCAAATCGCTACAAACTTTAATTTGTAGCAGTTTAAGCTATTCCAGATTTTTTCTTTAGAAATATACAGTAGGTATTTTCTGAATCTTCATAATCTCGGGGTCACTGACCTAATAATCAAAATACTTTTTGAGAGCTATGTATCCTCAGACGCCAAAAATATAGAAATGTTACTTCGATGTGGAGTAACCTTTACTCATCCATCGTTAAACCCACTTCGTTTTGATTGGAAGAAATTGTACCGAACGTTAAGCTATGGTCTCCGTAATAGCGACTGCCTTCATATAGCGGACGAAACTAGATAAAGCTGATCTTTATAGACAGAACACGGGAAATAGAGAAAACGCAAGATATTGTGATAAAAAGGCCTTTTTACCATCTATAGTAGATGATTTATACAGCGTCAGGAGGCAACTTTTTACCTCCACTAACGGGACGCTGTAGTGCCCGGGACGAATTAAGTTGGAGTAAGCTTGTCCAACACTTATTCCATCCTCTCAGCTTAGTCGGCCTTGTCCACAGGAAAGACATGAACAATACGTGCGCAGCTGACTAAGCCGCGGTTTTCCGCGGGTTTCCTCATGATGTTTTCCTTCACCGTTTGAGAGTACTGCGCACATAAATTTTTCGCACAGAAAAGTCCATTGGTACACGATCGGGTTTGAACCCACGACCTTAGGATCGGAAGCCGGGGTCACTACCAACTGGACCACCAGTGCTCTATTGTGATAGAGCATGGAGAATGTCTATCCTTTCAGATCTCTACATACATAAAAGGGTAGACAGGGGAACGTGTTAACAAAACCTACATATTTTTAACTTTCTCGACTTATTAACTTTGTTATGTTATGACGACGGCCTCGGTGGCGTGACGGGCAATTGCTGGGCAGACGCAAGAGGCCCGGGTTCGATTCCCGCTGCGGAAGAAATGTTTTGCATGTTCTGCAAATATTTCTTCCGAGTTTAAACTAAGCTGTAACCCCACAATAGGGTTCCCTATATCGTGGGTATCGGAAACTACGAGTACCATTGTTACCACCACCTTACCCAGATATCAGCGACTCACGAACCTGTCGATGATCGCTTTTATGAGACTAAAGCTTCTGATTACGACATTTTTTTATCAGAATTAGATAATTGTGACCACTTGTTTTAGAATGCACTTCAATGAGTCATTGATCTATGTAACCAAGATGCTGTGAATTTGACAATTTCAACCCACTGGGGCCAAAAAAAAATTAAATCATATAGCTCGAAGAACAGATAATTTTTGAGGAGTAAAAGTCGAATGGCGGAATTACCTACAAATCGTGTCACTAGTTCTTTCGAACTAGTGTGGTGAAATGTTTAGGTGCGCCTCAAAGGCTCCTTTCGTGCACTTGACTCTTACTTTCGAACTTATCAGGTTCTACGACAGGCCGGTTTCCTCACAATGTTTGAGAGTACAGAGCACACATCATCGAACAGAAAAATCTGTTGGAATGGCTGCAAGTTTTCAAATGATTACTTGTTGCTCTGCCTACCCTATTAAAACGGGCGTGATAATATCTATGTATGTAATAATCCATTTGTGCACGACAGGATTTGAGCCCACGGCCGTAGGATCAGCTAGGCCGCTAACACTAAACTATGTAGACCACTTTTTACAAGTTTTCGTATATCGATTACTTCAGACTTAAGTCTTAAATAGCTTTGCGGTCAAGAGGATATTAGTAAGTGACCGAGAAAGACCCAATGACACGATAATCATTAGGTAGGTATAATTTAATGATACAGTCCACTGCCAGCCATCGATCATGTTTTGACGGTTACTTTCAATAATGATAATGATACTGAAGCTAATGACTTTTTTGGTGTTATTCATTACGTCTTTATAACGAATAAAAAAAAATGAAAATGGCCGGTAATTTGAGAGAGGATCTGCCAAAATAATTATAACCAAAATGATTTTTCTAGTAAGAAAGAGACATCACAACATATAGAATCATATTTTTAGTAGACATTTATATAAAAAAAAACATTGTTTGGTAGGAATGTACAGTATTACTTAACTTTTAAGGGAAGTAGGACAGGGGTTGGGAGATTATTATGTAACTCTAACTTTTCACACTGAAAGTTGAGACGATGACAACTGCCAAAAGAATCATCAAAATCATTTAAGTATTTTCGGAGATATGATAAATCCATACATAGGTACAGCCGAATATATCCGAACTTCTCTACTGGACTGGGAGTAAAGAAAAAACATAGAATGCGTCTGCTGAACATAGCTGCTTCTCTCCCCGAGCATGTCGTCAAAGTCGACTTAGGGATAGTATCCTCCAACATGATGAGATACAATAAGCAAGTGTTCCCAAGGAGGGTTGACGTCAGGCAGGCGGCCGGTCATAAAACACCTTAGCCAAAACTCCACATAGAGTGGGATAAGGGCAGGAAGATGATGATGATGACAGCCGAATATATTCCCTTTTTTGTAGTCGGTTAGAAATAGCGCGATTGCCTTCCTGGTTAACTTAAGTAAGTTCGTGAATGGTTCGCTTACTAGGTCAACATGGGCACTGTGCCATTTTGAAATTGTAATGCAAATCTATTTGCGTAACGAAGGCTTTGCAAAGCATACACCCTTTTGTTTACAGTCGGTATTTGTAAGTTCTTATGAGAGTGACAAACAATGGAGAGGGTGATGACTTACCTACCTACTTAGGGATCGTCCATTACTCACGTTTTTCTTGCCTTTCACAAGCATAAATAATATTAGTGTAAGTTATTACACCGTAATTATCTTATCCTATACTATATTGGAAAAGTTTTTTATGTGATTGTGTTCTTTTGACAATGTTATAATATTTATGATGTGTGTTTAAATAAAATAAATAAATAAAGAAATCACGAAATATTGCAATGGGGTAGGGGTGCAGAGACATAAAATAGCTGTCAAAAAATGTGTGCCGCTTTTCAACAGACAACAACGGATGACGGATGACGGTGATGAACGATCCATCGTCAGTTAGTAAAATATTGGAACTAGGAACTAGTCATGCAGTCATCATCGCTATTCTGCTGGACTGGAAGTAAAAAAAAGCATAGAATGCGTCCAGCTGCTTCTCTCCCCGAGCATGTCGTAAAAGTCGACTAAGGGATAGTATCCTCTCCAACATGATGGACTATCTATATTTGCGATGGGCTGATCACCTGTCACCATGGTTCACCATATCAATCTTAGGAGTTTGAATCAGTGGCTGCAAGTTTTCTTATGTTTACTTGTGGCTCTGCCCACCCAATTAGGGATACGGGCGTGATAATATGTATGTACCTATGTCATCATTGCGGCGGTCACGATCTCATCATATATTTATCTAATCAATCGAAAAAGGATGAACGGAGAAGGGAAGTGGATTGTACCGGATGAACCCACGAACTTAGGATCGGAAGGTGGTGCCACCACTAGACTACCAGTGCTCATTAGTAGGATAGAAAACACACTGTTTTCTTACAAGAAGCTAATCTTAATAAATCACAGTAAAGATAACAATTTATTAATATCTTTCAAGTTCAACACAACAAAGAAAACAAAATACTTGAACACTACAAGATAAGATAACCGATCACAATATCGCGATATTTTATTATGATAAAAAATTATGGCACGCGCCGTATTTGGACTTTCCCTGACTACCTTAAACATGATCTGGGATTTAAGTACGTATTTCTTCGAAGGTTTGTTAAATGGTGGTCAAGACGTGTTCAAACTTTAAACTTTAGACAAACATTTTGAGCCTTTTGGGGTCGAGACCCTAGGTCTGTGGAACACAGTTCGTCTGGTCAAAGCGATGCGCGATCCAAGAGCTGGTTCTTATTTGGCTCAACGGATCAGTATTGCCATTCAGCGTGAAAATTACTTTTTAATTACATGTTTATGGAACTTTTAAGGAGTACTAATAGTTAAATTAAGGTGTAAAAACGGTGTTGCGAGGTTTATTGGCGACCTCGGCGGCGTGGCGAGCGAGTGCTCAGCTGAGACGCAAGAGGTGCGGGTTCGATTCCCGCTACGGGAGAAATGTTTCAATGTTCTGCAAATATTTCTTCCGAGTCTGGGTGTTGTAGACAAAAAAAAGTATGTAAGTAGGTATTCTATCAGCCATCTGGTGCCCATAGTACAAGCTTTGCTTAGTTTGGGGCTAGATGGCGCTGTATAAAAATGTCCACAAATATTTATTTATTTACATAAAACTAAAGTGATTCCATCGTTATTACGAAAAATACGCCACGGTTTGTTTACCTACATACCGTAAGTTTTATCTCCAGTTTGGCTGAAGTATGGATACCAATATACTAGATCAGTTTCTCTCATAATCATAATTTTAAATTAAATCTTATCAAAAATGTCGTCGACTCAACATGTGTTAAAATAAATTAATATGCATTGATTAAGTTAAGTGTATAATTTAATTAAAAAATGACACCATTCCAATGAGAGTTTTCCAGCGGAAGTTTTTAACATTCTTAGGATTTGTAATTGGAGATCAAAGTTTAATATAACCATTAATAATACATACGTTTTACTAACTTCTGCCTGCGACTTTCGTGTTACCCGGATAAAAATAGCCTAATGTTATTCCAGGTCACGAAAGTACCTGATTATCATCAGCCTATAACATTCCACTATTGGACATAGGCCTTCCCTAATGAGCGCCATCACGTCCTGTATTTGAATTTGAAGCTGCTACGCCACGATTGAAAAACAAGCAACAAAACTTACGGATTCATAATATTTGTGGTATGTAATGATGTGTCATCCATTATTACGTTTATTGGACGCAAATAAACAGTTAATTAGCTAGCTATAAAAGAAGGAAATATAATGTAGACATAGGCAAATATACCTACTCGCTGACGTTCCGAGGAACTTTTCACCGTGTATAATGTCATCATTAACGTAGCTATAATATAAATTAATACTAACAGACCCCGCAAACTTTTTACAGCCTTAGAATTAATTAATGCAACTTGATAAATGTTTTATTATGTAATTATTCTGCTTTTCGGGGCGAAGACAAATCCAAGAAACGAATATTATCATGAAATCGGTTCAGCTAGAGGCCGTCACCCACAGCCCTGCAAGAAAAAGAGAGCTGTTGACGACCCGATTGATATGAACACTGATTTACTTCTCTGCTGGTTCCCATAGTACAAGCTTTGCTTAGTTAGGGTCTAGATGGCGCTGTGTGAAATGTCAACAAATATTTATTTATTTATACATAGAGTTTCTGTTGCTTCCTTCGTCCTAAAAAAATAGGCAAAAAAACAAGTCACGCGTCACCGGTCACTAAGTAGACAAGCTAGCGACCAGAATAAAAGCAAAAAGGGACACGTCTGGCAAACATCTCGGAAACGGCCGAAGATGAAAGATACCTACGCTTCTGACATGGAAACGTCATTCAGTTAGTTTTAAAATACCTACTTCAGTAGAGCAAAGGTTGAAAACTTCTCTGGACTGGTAAAGATAAATCAGAATGCGTACTGCTTCTCTCTCCGATCGTAAAAATCGACTAAGGAGTAGTATCCTGTCCAACATGATGGACCATCTATATGGGCAATGGAATGATCACCTGTGGCTCTGCCCACCCCTTTGGGGATACGGGCGTGATAATGTATATGAATTAGACTTTACTCTGCAAAAGGTCAAACGTAGGTACGTAACTTTTAGTAGTAAAATTATCAAATGTAATAAAATGTATGGAATCAGAATGACTCATTTCATTAAGTCATCTGTTTTACTACAGAATTAGAAGAGTGTATGCGTTAGAATGAGCACTGGTGGTCTAGTGGGAGCGGTGCTGCCTTCCGATCCTAAGGTCGTGGGATCAAATCCGGTCGTGCACCAATGGATTTTTCAGTTCGAAAAATTTTTGTGCGCTAAACCAGTTCTCTCAAACGGCGAAGGAAAACATCGTGAGGTTTAAATTAATCAGCTTCGCACATATTGTATTGACCATGTCTTCCTGTGGACAAGGCCGACTAAGCTGAGAGGATAGAGGTAAAAATAATCTAATATAAATGGCAAAGCCTTGTTTTTTTTGGTATCAGAATCTACTAGTACCTAGACCCGAACGGTAATCGACACCGCACCTCTAGCGTCGCAGCCAAGCATTCACCTAAGGTCTTCAAATGATGATGTTGTATTGGAAAGTTTTATTTGCAAGTATTACACGAACAAGTAAAGGTAATAAAGTAGAGAGTCTTAATAGAAAAGTAACATCATGTGACACGTCAAGTTAAAACTTAAGTTAGAAAGTTTAATGTAAGTTAGGTGCTTAGGTACTTAAGTACTATTGATTTTTATGCACGGTATAATGTCTATTACTGTTTTCCTAGAACAAATTTTGTTTAGAATGGAATATAAATACCTAAAATAATTGTTTATTTTTGTATTCACACCATATTTGAGGCTGATCACCATGGTTCACCATATCCATCTTAGGACTTGAAATCAGAAGTGGCTGCAAGTTTTCTTATGTTTACTTGTGGCTCTGCACACCCCATTAGGGATACGGGCGTGATTGTATGTATGTATGTATGAAGTACATGAGTCCCATACAAGAAACAGTTTTGTGGCCAAAGTGCATAGGTTAAAAGTCATATAATACGATAATATAGTACGGATTAGTACGATAGTACGAAACCCTTCCTGTGCGAAATCGACTCCTGTCATCTATACTAATATTATAAAGAGGAAAGATTTTTTTGTTTGTAACGAATAGGCTCCGAAACTACTGGACCGATTTCAAAAATTCTTTCACCAATAGAAAGCTACATTATCAGGGTCCAGTATAGGCTATAATAAAATTTCAGAAAAATTAGGGATCCGTAAGAAAATTGCAACATTGTAACCCAAGGTAGAAAACCCAAAACAGTATTTGGGGTGCGCTGCGAAAACTATTGATTATAGAACAAAATAATGTACTACACGCGTACGAAGTCGCGGGCAACAGCTAGTAGAGAAAGGGCCAGATAGTATTCATACAAAATCTTCTCACACATGTAAAGGATCATCTGATGCTGCTAAGAAGCTTAGCGTAATCAAAATGTAGCTTCCATTTCATGACATGCATAAATTGAACGTTACAGGCGGAGCTTACGGAGGAGCAATAATAAATTTATGTTCAATTTCAATAAGGCTTTATTAACAGTATAAAAACTAGTTTTACAATATAAAGTAAAGGTCTGATCACCTGTCACCGAGGTTCACCGTACCCATCTTAGGACTTTAAATCAGAAGTGGCTGCAAGTTTCCTTATGTTTTCTTGTAACTCTGCCCACCCCATTACCCCAGGGATACGGGCGTGATAATATTTATGTAAGTTAAAAAGTCTTTCATGCTTTTTCAAAACTGTTTAATTTGTAAAAGACGTATTCTCAAGAGCGGTTCAGTTGTTACAAAATATAATCGCAAACATACAAAATTCTCACACACATTCCCACCTAACAATTTATAAATAATCTCGTAGTGTTCATTAATAAATGAATGAAAAGGAAAAAGTAAGAGTGATAAAATAAAATTACCTCTTGTAGTTTTTATAGTCACATTAATCAAGCAAGGTATAGTCAGCATCAAAAGTATTGCACACAAAATTGATATCGAAGCGTACAACATATTCGTATAGCTGAAATCATTCTCACAAATATTTATTTTTACATCGTTGGGTATAAAAATTTGCATTCACTAAATTTAGAATATCAATAAATTTAGGGATCAGTGGAAGCTCTTGGGGGAGCCCTTTGCCCAGCAGTGGGACAGAATAGGCTAAGTTAAAAAATTGAATATAGGACATAAAAACATAAAAATAGGCAAACTTTAAAATAAAAACAATTTTATACTTAAATATCATACAAATCGTATAATCAAGTCAAAAAAGGATATAAAGAAAGGAATGCACATAAAAAGTAGTGATAAATTGGTCACCATTCGGCATGATGCAGAATTAACGTAAGTAACGCTAGTATTCCGTGACGCCAGTATGCAATTCTGATGCTGACTGTACTGGCTTCTTAAACTATAGCGAAAGATATTTGAACTCATAATAATCTCTCGTAAAATATTCTAGACTGTAAAGCAGACAAGAGTGATGGTTAAAAAGCTACGTGTGTTCTCGTTATTCTATCTACTATTTTTGCTTCTCAACTTCTTTTAGTCAACCTATTTTTACCATTACAAGTAAGACAATCGCGCTAAATTTTAACTTTTTCAACAAAGACATAACACGTTCGAAAAAATTTGCTAAAATAACTGGGAAAAAAATACGATTAATTCTTAGAGATCATAAATATAGTTAAAAATTACAGAAAACTTTATCAATCTATTTAGTAATTTAGTTTAAAATAGTTAGTACAACATTCATAATCGTTAGAAAAACACAAACAGCTATCAATTCAGTAGTGATGAAACAAGTTTATAAATCTCCTCGGCTTTGAGACGTTCTTTATGGGCGAGATAAGGATAACTTATTTCTATAAAACTAAATAGTTTGCTTCCGATAGAGTTATTTTAAATTATTCAGAAGCAGTATACTGATTAAATTAATTTTATTCATAAAAATAACCAATTAAAATAATTATGCTTATGATTTAAGTTCTAAACGTTACTGACAATAAAATGTACCTCGTGCGATTGACTTGTTTGAAAATGTTACAATATGATGTGTGTGTAATTTAATTAATAAATAATAAACACAGCCTAAACCAAAAGTCCTTGAAGCATGAAACTTGGAGGATAAGGGAATTCCCGAAACTCTTACAGGAAGTAGCGGGAAGATGAAAAGAAATACAATACGGACAAAGTCGTGGGGCGTTCCACCAGTAACATTTAATTTAATCAATAAAACAAGTATATTGACTTTCATTTATAAGCAAAATCATCACGACGGGAACATTATAAACTTCCTTTATTATTATTTACACAAATAATTTCGATCCAAATGTTATTTGCAAGCCGATGTCAATACTTTTCATAGAAACAAGACTAGAGAATTGCGCGCGCGCGTACTCTGTTTTATTACTTCAGAGCCGGTCTTGACATAGAACTCGACTTATATAGACCAAGCCTTGGAGGTTATTTCATAATCATTGGGATCATTTGCTTGTCTGTCATGATACTGGCGGTTTTTGGATCATTCTACATTCTCCAGGTAGAAACCAAGATAATATAGTACCTAAAAAGCTGATACCTAATAAAATATAATTCCGAGTAGAGATATAGTGACCTAACAAATAACTAGTGTGATGAATGACAGATACTTCTCTGAATAAACTTCCAAGAGCATTCCTGATAAAGCATTAAATTCACGAGGTATAACCAGAAGTTCAAGTATACGATAAACACTAGCTATCCGACGATAAAATCTACATTTCCAGAGAAAACTCGTAAAAACTTTACGGAGTAACATCAACTGTTTACAACTAACACTTTAATTAGAACTTTGATAATGAACAAGTAGAAAGTGAAGAAAATAAAAAGACCAGCGAAACAATGGTCTCATTCAAACTCACCATAAGAGTCTGCATCTGCACATAACACAATACACAACACGTGTCACTTTCAACTTTATGAATGGTAAAAAGCACCGGTCAAAAAACGCACCCTTGCAACACCCGAATTTTATTTATCGATATACGCGCACGAGTCGATCGCGTGCCACTGAATAGCGATCCACTCACAACAGTGATCAGCTAGTGACTGAATACTGTGCGCCGGCGTCGAATGTTTACTATACCCCTTGAACAAGATTATCAAACGCCTGCATTGAGTCTACAACTCTATCCCCTGTACGTAAAGTGTACATTCATTCACGCTGTATAGTTTTATCTGTGTTTGTAAGCAACACATGTATTTGTCATTTGTGAATGAAAAAACGTTAGAGCTTTTGCTGCACGCACATTTGTTTCGTTTATCATAACCTTAATTAATAGTGTGTAGTCCTGCGATTAAATTGTCTCGTATGACATGTGATTCACTGTTTACTTGTCTCTTGATTATTGTAGCGGTTCTCAGACATTCAAAACTCTATTTCAAATAATATATTTAAAAACGTCGCGGTTTGGATTCGGAAGCTTGACTTTGTGGCATCTTTCCAAAATTCTGTAAATTAATGAATTCATCGAATCTTATTTCTCTTAATTAAATAAAAGTAAAGTAATAAATAATAAATATATTATTATTTAATGTACTGACTTTCAAGACACTTTGTAATTCAAAATTGGTTGCGTAAGCCTTAGAGACATTATTTTGGGTTAATTTAAGCAGAAATGAAGTCACCATAGTCAAAATCTTCTAGAAATATTATTATAATTATTATTTGTTTTGGTTTGTCTCAGTGAAATGACCACTTCTATTTTTACTTATAGTTTTCGTTCCGTTTTCCTTGTTGCGAATTATGCCTAATTACTTATATTTGTATATGGTTTTCTACGTAACTCTGAGCTATGTATTACGAAACAAGGTTTTAGTTTTGTAAAATCTTTTCGATATTTTACTACGATTCCTTTCGCTAATTTTTTCGAACCACTGTTGTGAAATGATTTAGTAGTAAATAAAGTACACCTCAAAGGCTTCTTTCGTACTTAACACAATATTTTCGAACGTCATTCTGCTATTTCTTTTATCGCCTACGGCTTTACTAAGGTCTACAATCAACATCTATGGTTTCAATATAACTGTGCTATCGTAACATGAAATTGTTGCAGCTGTATAATTGCCTTTGGTAATACCATGCTCATTCTAACTGTTTTATAATTTCGGTGCCTTTGATATCTGAAATAATCGCTCTTCAGTTCAGTGATTACTCAGAGGGTCATTCGACGCCTGGCTTCCTATTTCTATAATAAGCACTTGGGTTCTCATAGATCTATCTATTATAGCTCTTGAGACTAATTCAGCTCTGTCAGCAACATGTTTATCAATTATTATATGAAACTAGTGTACTGTCCCGCTGCTCGGTCCATGTAATTTTTTTTTATACAAGTGTTCATTTCTAAAGTAGTGTTGCTTATCGATAGACAATCGATAGTTTAGGCAAAACCAATAGAATCGACAGTATCGCCACGCGTTAGTATTATCGATACATTCAATACTATTAACACGTGACTATACTATCAATAGCGCCATCGATATTCTGAATATTTTTCGAGGTCAACTATCGATAGTTTTACTATCGATAGTTGACTATCGATGGTTTCGCAACACTATTTCTTAGTGCACTCCAGCATCATAAGAAGAATATATCTTCCAAGATTCATGTTTCTATGACTTATAGTTTAAATGTGCGTTGATTTGATGTCAGTCAGTCAGCCAGTAAGCGTAAGATTTTTATAAATTTAGATTCTTTAACTTAATTAAAATGATCAACATATTTTCCATCATTTCCATCTATTTTACATTTACCAAGGAATTCGTTGATGCATGACAAGACATATGGAACTATAACGATCTCTTATTACAAGGAAATAGAGTTCAAATTCCACTATCAACCTTTGATCATTCAATGAATGCAATGCCTATTATGTTCTGTGAAATATTTCTCGCGGTCAACACTTGACTTTGAACCTTCTGTGTTTACAAGAAGGTTGAATTTGGGTTGTTTTGTTTAAAATTAGGGGGTTTCAATGGTATGCTGTTGGGACTTATCAATTCCTATTGTGTTTCAATGAATGCAATGGAATTCGGAAGGAATTGTAATGGAGTGCATTTTGTTTAAGCCATAGGAAGTGTTTTTAAAACATTTATGTGTATATTGGTTTTATAATGGTCAACATTGGTTGAGTTATGAATTTTGCGCTTCCGAAAGGAAATAAATGTTTTATAGACGTTTTTCCATGTTATTTTCAAAATAGCTTTTTTAACTATATTTTTAAATTAGAAAAATAAACTTCTATAAATATACTTCTCAGCTGGACTGGAAGTAAAAAAAAGCATAGAATGGGTTCAGCTGCTTCTCTCCCCGAGCATATCGTAAAAGTCGACTAAGGGATAGTATCCTCTCCAACATGATGGACCTAGGTATATAGGCGATGGGCTGATCACCTGTCACCATGTTTCACCATATCCATCTTAGAACCAAATCAGAACTGGCTGCAAGTTTTCGTATGTTTGTGTGTGTGTACTTGTGGCTCTGCCCACCCCATTAGAGATATGGGCGTGATAATATGTATTGTATCATGTAAATACCGTGTAACGCCCAGTTCCTAAATTCTACTAACGGATGACGGAAAGTTAGTTACTATAACAACAACAACGTATTTGTCGAAAAGTGCCTTAGATTATTCGACCATAGTAGAATACAGGAACCGGGCTTAAATCAATCATTTTCTCTAGAATGTAGGTTATTGATACAGCTTCTAACGCTATTTCAAGCTTACAAAAATCTAGTTCTTACATGTGCCGGACTATAAGCCGTTAGCTGTAAAATATATAAATACTGATATTCTCTGTATCTCTACAACTGCCAATAGCTATTTTACGCTCACAAGAATCTAGTTCCTACAAAGAGCCGGACCAATAGCCGTTAGTTATAAAATACCGACGTTTTCAATAGTACCTCTATAATAGACAACCAGTCTGTCGTATAAGTAATGTGAAAATAACCCGTATAAAGGCAATACCAGTTAAATTCTTTTAGAAAATGGTTGCCATAGTCAATCATTAGAAAAAGTGCTTCCTGTAGCCATAGCTCACTGTGAAAGAGTAAAGGTATACGTCCACTACACTGACTTAAGAGAGCTTTCAACCCATTCCACCTTATGCTCAGGCTAACTATCTACTTCTTCGCTGGGCTGGGAGTAAAGAAAAAACATAGAATGTGTCCAGCTGCTTCTCTCCCCAAGCATGTCGTAAAAATCGACTAAAGGATAGTATCCTCCAACATGATGAGATACAATAAGCAAGTATTCTCAAGGAGGGTTGACGTCAGGCAGGCGGCCGGTCATAAAACACCTTAGCCAAAACTCTTACAGCATGATCCAAGGACCATGCTGTGCCGACGCCACATAGAGTGGGATGAAGGCACGAAGATGATGTATATTTAAAAATATGTATATAAGTATTCTATCAGCCATCTGGTTCCCATAGTACAAACTTTGCTTAGTTTGGGGCTAGATGGCGCTGTGTGAAATGTCCGCAAATATTAAATAAATTAAAAATTAAATGTAGGATGGCTATGGCTGACTCGATCCTTTATCTAAGTTACTAGAGATTAGATAATTAAACTGGTAATATTGACCTACAGTTTTTACTACAGTTTAGCGGATGTATGCAACGGTCCTTTTGTAAAAAGGTTTAAGGCTACTGATTCCTAAGCAGCATCATCAGAAAACCATTTAAGTCAGGCCACACCCGCATTGTTCGCAAGCTTGCCCGTGGTCTTACCGATAGGCCGAGTAAGACGGGAAACCTTTTTACCCGAAATAATTTATTTGCGCTATACCAGCAGGTGCACCTACCTACTCTCAAACATCGTGAGGAAACCGGCATAGAAAAAAAGAAAGAGAAAGAAAGAAATTATTTTATTTGACAGAAACAAACAACACAGAATAGTGGCATACAACGGCATGTCGTAGAACCGTAGAAAGCTCGAAAACATTTGTCAAGTGCACGAAATAAGCCTCTGAGGCGCATTTTAAATCCTATCACCACACTGGTTCAAATGAACTAGTGACACGACTAGATAGATAGATTTTAGCCCGTAGCCCTGCTAAAAGTAAGTAAGTTCGTATGAGCTAATGGCCAACTCTTGTGACGGAGGTTTTAGGCCGCCTAAAGGCCTCCGTGATGGCTTCATGACTTGAAAGCCGGGATCGACAATTTAACGTGCCCTCCGAAGCACGGAAGCGTTCAGCTCGTAATGCCACTTGCGATCACCCATCCAAATTGTGACGCGCACAACGTTGCTTAACTTTAACGATCAATCAAGAACGTCTAAGCAAACTCCGCCATGAGCGCTTCGTGTTGACTTTCCAGAAAGATGGGAAGTCAGTCCCCCCTTACTTTCGCTATGTTTTCTCCATCCGCGCCCTTCAAAGACATTGGAAGATGTGGCTCGCAAATGGATGAGTCTCAGAACCGTGTTGGTACAAAGGAAAAAACCTTTATTTTCATAAGGTCAGACTTTCAAATGGTCAGAGTTTCAAAAAGTCGCTCTTTCTAATCGTCACCGTTTCAAATCGTCTGCTTTGGTACAGTCATATCCAATTCACATACGTCGTCTACTCTAGTAAGAAATATACATATACAATGTTCAGAGTACACCGATGTATGTTGAGCTACATAATTAAGATTCCCTACACTATTCCCTGTACGACCAGCCTCTCTATTATGTGATATTAGAAGGGAAAAAATAGCCAGTGTCGAGCTCAGATCAAATAAAAGAAAAGACGGCGCTCCGCGAACAACAAAAGTGAAGCCACCTTTTTATCTATCTGTGTTTCAAAGGTTTTGTTTTCCAAGTAGGTTACCTAAAATTCATAATATAATAATTAAGAAACGATGTTATTTGAAGTACTTCCAAGTGAAAAGTGATTCCGTGAGACTTTTATGTGATTTGCTGCTGTTTAAAAGTTTTTACTACACAGGAAGGCGTAATTATATTTTTAAGACTCGTGACGTACTATAAGCGATGAGCATGGTTTTAGTGTAGGTGTGTGCATGAGCGTGTGTTTGCAGGAGCACGGCTTTGTGTGGCTTCACTTTTGTTGTTCGCGGCGCGCAGTCTTTTCCTTTTATTTGGTCTGAGGTATCGAGTTACGTCACAAAGACCTCTGCACGGCACTTGACCCCAACCGACAAAGAAAGCAGTTAAGAGTTTAGCAGCTTCTTGAACTCTCGAGTGGTTTCGAGTGTTTCCGCTGTACATTGGCTGTTGACACTGTTGCTGTACGAAATAACGCTTAGGGTATCGTAGGACAGTTCAAAACCAAAGTAGAAACAACAACGAAAACAGAGAATGCGCCCAGCTGTTTCTCTCCCCGAGCATGTCGTAAAAGTCGACTAAGGGATAGTATCCTCCAACATGATGAGATACAATAAGCAAGTATTCCCAAGGAGGGTTGACGTCAGGCAGGTGACCGGTCATGAAATACCTTAGTCAAAACTCTTGTCGACTCCACATAGAGTGGGATAGGGGCAGGAAGATGATCACTTAACTTCCTTAACCTGAAGACCGGGAGGTAAGCTCTGCTGGAACTTCTCTGCCTTCACCTTGTCGATGACGAGTGTGTAGAAGAAGCGCTAGATATAACTCACCTTGAATTTAACATTGTCTGGATTCTTCTTTAACTTGACAGATTTGGCATCTTTCCTTCGTGCCTTCAGTGAGAAGTCTTTAATGTCCTTAATTTCACGTGGCAATAACATATAGGCAACTTTTTGTCCGGATATCACGCGAGCGAAGCCGCGGGCGAAAGCTAGTAAATATATAAAACTTTTACGTCACAGACAAAGTTGATGTGAGTTCCGTTAGTTGTCATATTTTTATACGGAACCCATCATAAGTACCAGTGTCTCCAAAGTTTATCCAGATAGGTACAAGATGTTCTTTTTAGGCCACAAGAAGACGTCCTATGATTAATGATCTAGGAATTCTAGGACCTAATCTAACTTCAGGATGAGGACAATTTGTGAAAGGAAATTTAAATTTCGAAGTCCGAAATAAACATTCTTAATAAATTAAAAAGAAAGATCTACTGTCTGTTGAAAAATAAATAAAATAATTTGTTGCCTATCGTGTAGGTACTGTGATGACATGCGATGCTCTGTATGTTTTCCTTTACCATTAGGGAGTACCTACCGGTACCAATTCATTCATAAAAAACCATAGGTCAAAGTCATTTGGTGATTATAAAAATTATTTATTTTTAAAAAGTCACCATAATGACTTTCAATATTACGAAATTGAAAAAAACAATGCAAATAGACCATTTTGGTGACTTTGCATCACATCAAGAATTGATACCCTGGGCACATTGTCAGAATCGCAAGTGGTCGGTAGATACAGGCAGTACAAAATCATTAGACCTGGAAATATGGGTAGACCCTTTGTAGACCTATGTCCAGGTGTGGGATAGATCCTGAAAATGATGATTTATTTATTTATTTGAGTAACCAACACAATATACATTAATTCAATCACAAACATAAACTGCTTAAATATAAAAACTTGACAAATTTATTATAACTATAGGTCACAGACATAGTGATGCAGGTCTGGATTCGAACCCACTGAAAAGGCCAGCTCGCTACCACTACACCACGTACCAAGGAACTGAATGATAGATGACAATGAAGACAAATGACGAATTTCTATTAATATTCAGAACACTTTTGAAGTGTTATAAAATAATCGTCCCATCAAATCATCACATGTTCCGATTCTCGAAACTGATGACTTGTTTTTTGTTTGTATTCCATGAATTACCCCATGCTGTCATAGAATACCATATGGCATGATGGTCTATTTGGGAAAACCTGTCTGTATGTTTGTACAAGATAATGTAACTTTCAAGAATATAAAAAGAAATTATTCCTGAAAGCGTGAGTTTATAAAAAAACTAAGGCCTTTTACCATCTATAGTAGATGATTTATACAGCGTCAGGAGGCCACTTTTACCTTCACAAACGAGAGGCTGTAGTGCCCGGGACGAATTATGATGGAGTAGGCTTGCCCAGCACCTATTCCATCTTCTCAGCTTAGTTGGTCTTGCCCACAGGAGGGACATGGTCTAATACGTGCTGAGCTGACTAAGCCGCGGGTTTCCTCACGATGTTTTCCTTCACCGTTTGAGAGTACTGGTATAGCGTACATAAATTTTTCGACCAGAAAAATCCATTGGTACACGATCGGGTTCGAAACCACGACCTTAGGATCGGAAGGCGGGGTCACCACCGACTAGACCACCAGTGCTCACCTTACCAACCTCATGTAGATAACACTATGAATACCAAACATTTTGAGTCCTAGATCTATTGTCATTATGTAGGTCCTATGAATCAAATTGTCCTAGTTCAGACCACCAAGTTGTTCGAACATGTGCTTTCACACGGTTCGTATTAGACACTAACTGAGGCCCGCGGTTTCACTTATGTTTTCACCATCTCATTGAATAAAATGCTGAAAATATTTTCATCATTTTCTTTTTGTGTGTATTTCTCAGTTCGCGCAAACAACTACAGATTTTGACTTGCACATGGCCCTTTGCTTTAAGTTTTTACTATTTTTGACTAATTTCCCTATAGGTAAGTCTTATTTCGTTTCGCAAGGATTTAAAAATTGGGCTCTCAATCCAGATGCAAATGATTTTGACCAGTGTCAAATGACTGAATGAGCAAAATGATTCCATCGCGACTAAGGGATAGTATTTTCTCCAACATGATGGACCATCTATGGGTGATCAGCTGATCACCGGTCACCATGGTTCACCATATCCATGTTGGGCCTTTAAATCAGGAGTGGCTGCAAGTTTTCTAATGATTACTTGTCATTCATATTTGATGACATAATATTTGAGGACATATCACACAGCACCATCTAGCCCCAAACTAAGCTAAGCTTGTTTATATGGAAACCAGATATACTTTTTTTAAATCCATACCTTAATAATACATAATTATTATATAACACCTAGGCCCGGAAGAAATATTTGCAGAACATACAAACATTTCTCTCGTAGCGGGAATTGAACCCGCGCCTCTTGCGTCTCAGCCGCAGAAGTCGTCATTCTGCTGACCCTAGGATACGGGTGTGATAATGTCAGAATTAACCAATTATGTAAGAGTTAGCTGCTTACTTCACAAAAAAAAAGAAACCCCAAACAAAATCCAGGAAGTAAGGAAAATTCAAATCATGCGCGAAAAACAATTACCTAGTCGATTCACAGCTTCTAATAGTCATAAAAACGTTCGCAATACGCTAATGAATTAATGGGTTCACTTAGGAATGAATGAATCGGAATGTGATAATGAGCGTTGTTTTATTGAGCTTATGATTGCTATGTGAATAATACAATACATTACCAACAGAAATAAACTTACGGTTGATACAAGTATTTGGAAAGAGCTATGCTCGGAGTTTCTCTGAAAGATAGGATTTGTAACGATGTTATCCGATAGAGAACCAAAGTCGACATAGCTCAGAGAATTAGAAAACTGAAGGGGCAGTGGCTGACCATATCTGTCGAAGAACCGACAACCGTTGAGGAGACCGCGATTCGGCAAACGTAATGTAGGTGCACAACTGGGTTTGAATCCACGACCTTAGTACTGAAGTAGGAAGGCGGGGTCACTACCACTAGACCACCAGTGATCTCGTCTTTTGTTAATGCTAATGGTGTGGGCAGAGCCACAAGTAAACATAAAAAAACTTGCAGCCACTTCTAAAATTTTAGTCCTAAGATGGTGAACCATGGTCACAAGTGATCAGCCCATCGCCCATATAGGTGGTGCATCATGTTGGAAAGGAGAATCCCTTAGTCGACTTTTACGACATATACCTAGATATATAATAAAATTGTTATAATAAAAATAAAACTTATCAACAATCGCTATTGTCCGACATCAAACAATTTACAACAAAAGGTCTCATTTAGTCATCAGACGGTAGGACTAATTAGTGATCTTGATAAGGATTTCAAGAAAATGACTAAGGGCGAAACTCGAGTGGGACTGGGCCGCCCTCCATAAACAGAAGATAACAAAAGATGACCACTAAAACTTCTTAATTTAAATAAAAGAAGGAAGGAATCCAATCAGAATGATCACTCTGAACGTTCCTCATGGCCATCAGGAAAACAGGAGTGGCCACTTTACCTGATCTGCTGCAGAATTGAATTGCGTACGATTTACCAAAATTCCGACCATTTACGACACAAATATGAATCTACTGAATAGAATTGAGTACAATTCACCTACCATTCGGACCATTTTAATAAAATTACAGAATTCGCTTAGGATTTGCTATAAAATCGAAAAATTAATTACTATAGATGCATTGCTCAAAGTGGTCTTTTTATCCCCACAGATGGGAAAAATAATGCTTAGGTTAAAAAGGGAAAAAGTCTCTTTGACTCACGGATGATAATGAAAATTGAATGGCTGATTAAAATTGAAGATGTTAACCAATTGTTCTTGTTACAATGACGAACATAGGGAATTTCTGTATCTCACCATCTGGGAATACCAACTTGTGACAAATTAAGTAACTAGACAATCATTAGTGATTCACTTTAGCGAGCACTGCTGGTAGTGGTAGCCTCGCCTTCCAACTCTAAGGTCGTGGGTTCAAATCCAGTCGTGCACCTATGGATTTTACTGTTCGAAAAATCCATGTGCGCTGTACCCAGTAGGTACTCTTAAACGGTGAAGGAAAACATTGTGATGAAAGCGGCAAGAGCATGTCTTAAAAGTCGACAAGGGGATAGTATCCTCCCAAACATGATGGACCACCTATATGTGCGATGGGCTGATCACCTGTCACCATGGTTCGCCATATCCATCTTGGGACTTTGAATCATGAGTGGCTGCAAGTTTTCTTATGATTACTTCTAGCTCTGCCCTTGCCATTAGGGATACTATGTACATATCTATGGAGATATCCAAGAAGCTGAAGCTGATGTGACTAATGACCAAAGGGCTGGCGCTTGCCTCGGACGAAGGATAAGTATAGCTATCCAACGAGGGAACGTCCGTCGCCAGCCTTTTGGGGAGCTTACCTGCGGTCGGTGATCTGAGCTCTGTTTTCTATCTGTAGGCGAACTTAGATAGAAAACTGAGCTCATTTTCATTTTTTTTATTATACGGATTACTTTAAAGTTTTTAATGTTATTATAGTGTTGTCTTTGTATGTATTAGAGCACCGGTGGTCTAGTTGGTAGTGACACCGCCTTCCGATTCTAAGGACGTGGGTTCAAATCCAGTCGTGTATCAATGGATTTTTCTGAGCGAAAAATTTATGTGTGCTATACCAGAACTATCAAACGGTGAAGGAAAACATCGTGAGGAAACCCGTGGCTTAGTCAGCTCCGCACGTATTGACCATGTCTTTGCTGTGGACAAGGCCGACTAAGCTGAGAGGATAAAATAGGTGCTGGGCAAGCCTACTCTATCTTAATTCGTCCCGGGCACTACAGCGTCCCTTTTGTGAAGGTAAAAAGTTGCCGCCTGACGCTGTATAAATCATCTACTCGATGGTAAAAGGCCTTAGTTAGTTATAGATTCGGCGCAAGCGTACATTTGCAAAGTAGGTAGGTAATAACAGCAAAGTGTAATTTGAATAGTAAGTAATAGACATTAAGGGTTATGCAAGTCAGTTATGATCGCGTTATGAAATCTTATATTATAAGAATCTTTGTCCTGACTGACTGACTGACTGACTGACTGACTGACTGACTGACAGACAACGCACAGCCTAAACCGCTGGACGTAGAGACTTGAAATTTTCAGTGTAGGTAAACCTTGGTACGTAGGGGTGTACTAAGAAGGGATTTTTCAAAATTCAACCTCAAAAGGGGTGAAAAGGGATGAAAACCTGGAATCAATTTTTGGTCTAAAACTGCACATAACCTATATCAAATTAAAGAGCCGATTTTTCTCATTTAGTTGATGTTATAATTACCTGTAAATTCTTTATTTTTGGCATGTTTTCATGAAAAATAGAATACTTTTATTTTGACATGATGACAGCGATGATACCAAAGATTAGTAATAGATGATACAAAACATATGGAAAAGGAACTGTCAATGTCAAATTACCTGTGAAAGGAAGCAAAAATTATTACTGGTCTAATAAGTTTCCAATCTTGATTATTCATGGAGTTCTGTCGTAATTCTACGTCTGAAAACTAGATGTCGCTGCTAATTCTGATCAAATTTTGACGCGCTATCGTTGCGTTTTGAAAAGTTTACCTTAACTCTCAAAATTTTTACTAAATTCACCGAAATTTCTTAATTTTTAGATTTAGGTATGTTTGTTACTCTTTCACGCAAAAACTACGGAATATACTTTCATACCCTATTCATATTCGTTTGCAAAAGTTAGCCATTGTTAAAAGTTAGCCCTGTCACTGTTTGTCATTATGAAATGGTAAGAGATGGCAATACTTTAGTCATCGTTTAGCGTATTTGAGGATAGTAGGTACCTACGTGTGCTGGAATGGGACATAGGGTACTTTTTATCTGGGTATCGCGTGAGCGAAGCCGCGGGCGGCTGCTAGTTCAAAATATTTATGTAATGCATGAGGAAGCTATTTGAATCTGCTTTAATTTTAATGTAGAGCGGTTAGCAACCATTTTTATGTGTAGGCTGTTTTTGGATACACTGTTTAAATATATGTTCCGCATTGTGACGGTCGTGTGGCGTGGCGGACGAGTGCTCGGTTGAGACGCAAGAGGCGCGGCTTCGATTCCGCTGCAAGAGAAATATTCGCATGTTCTGCAAATATTTCTTCCGGGTCTGGGTGTTATAAAATTGTGTATTATAAGTATGTATTTACAATAAAATAAAGTATATAAGTATTTTATCAGCGATCTGGTTCCGATATTACAAGTTTTTCTTAGTTTCAGGCTTGATGGCGCTATGTAAAAATGTCCACAAATATTTATTATTTATCATTAGATCATTAGAAAATTTGTCAAAACCTATAGGTACTTTAAGGTCACTTATTCTCTATGACCAAACGAAACTTGACAGCTCGTAACTTGTATGTAAATACGATAACACGGTGATTCCATAAACGTGCCCGCGTTACGTTTTCTTTGGTCATAGTGAGTGACTAAGGCCCAAGATATACCACAAATTACTTAGGAATATGAACTTTGTATCATCATCTTCCTGCCCTTATCCCACTCTATGTGGGGTCGGCACAGCATGATCTTGGATCATGTTGTAAGAGTTTTGGCTAAGGTATTCCATGACCGGCCGCCTGCCTGTCAACCGTCCTTGGGAATACTTGCTTATTGTATAGATACAATAAGCAAGTATTCCCAAGGAGGGTTGAGATCTCATCATGTTGGAGGATACTATCCCTTAGTCGACTTTTACAACATGCTCGGGGAGAGAAGCAGCTGGACGCATTCTATGTTTTTTCTTTACTCCCAGTCCAGCAGAGAAGTTAAAGAAAAATAAAAGTAATGCTAATCTGATAACACAAAAAGTGGGAAAGGAGAAGGGAAATTATAGGAACTAGCTTCCGCCCACGGCTTCGCTCGCGTGGTACCAGGATAAAAAGTAGCCTATATGTTATTTCAGCGCACATACTGTGTATGTTCCAAGTTTCATTCAAATCCGTTCAGCCGTTATGGCGTGATTGAGGCACAAAATAAACATCGTCACATACACACAAACTTCCGCATTTATAATATTAGTAGGATTATGAGCGTAAAAAATATAACGAAAAGCCAAAAATGTGCGTCGGCCGGGAATCGAACCCGGATCAACTGCTTGGAAGGCAACTATGCTGACCATTACACCACCGACGCAGCTGACAGATGCATTGAAATTAGTATATTTTATCAAACCGTTATAAAGTTCACAAACAAAACTTGCTTTAGACAATACTAGATGGCAGCACAGGTAAAGTTAGTACGCGCTATCGTTGCGTTTTGAGCTTTACGCCGGTAATTTCAAGCAAACTAAGACTTTTCAATTTTATAATATAAGTAAGATAAGTAAGAAGTGAGAAGTAAGAAGAAGTAAGATAAGATTTTTTTCTTGTTTTACCGCGACCTAAAGGTCTGTGCCCACTACTTTGTTTCATAAAAATAACCATCTACAAAATAAGCAAAGTCCTGTTAAATGTTTATTCTGCTCTGCTTTTGTATTAATAAAGGCTTTTCAAGATTTTGCTTAAGCAGGATTTTTCACCTCAGTTAATCCTAACATTAAAATGTGATAAAAATATAATTAAAGAACCTAATAAGTACCTAACTATCAAAAACTTCCTTGATACCTATTACCTAGATACTTTTGATGTGTGTATTATCAGACCCGTATTCCTGATGGGGTGGGCAGAGCCACAAGTAATCATAAGAAAACTTTCAGCCACTCCTGATTCCATCATGGTCAAAATCATCCAAGCATATAAAATTATAACTCACACGCAATAATAATATTTCAAAGTGTCTCAAGATTATATAAAATTCCTTACTTCCGTTCTTTTATTGCATAAGGAACCCCACTCCCACGCAAACCAACGATACGGAACCACGCGCCTTAGGGACAAAGTATTTATTGAAAAACCTACCTTATTTCTATTGCACAAGGGTATATTTTCTTTAAAAGAGTCATAAGCAAATTATTACTTCATGGCTGAAATGATTTTGAACTCTATGTACTTTGAAATAAAGCTGAATATAGCAGTATATACTTGGGTTCAAAACACCTGCTCCGAGGCAGGGTTCCTTGAATCAATTTGTATTAAAACAATACTATTTTAATTACATTGTTTTGTCACAGAGAGCACTGGTGGTCTAGTTGGTAGTGACCCCGCCTTCCGATCCTAAGGTCGTGGGTTGAAACCCGGTCGTGTACCTACCTGTATTTTTCTGTGCAAAAAATTTATGTGCGCTATACCAGTACTCTCAAACGGTGAAAGAAAACATCGTGAGGAAACCCGCGGCCTAGTCAGCTCCGCACGTATTGACCATGTCTTTCCTGTGGACAAGGCCGACTAAGCTGAGAGGATGGAATAGGTGCTGGGCAAGCCTACTCCATCTTAATTCGTCTCGGGCACTACAGCGTCCCGTTTGTGAAGGTAAAAGTTGCCTCCTGACGCTGTATAAATCATCTACTATAGATGGTAAAAGGCCTTAGTTTAGTTTGTCACAAGAACGTCTTAAGTATGTTTATAAATAAACGGTGATCGTAAGGAGTAGCCCGTGATAGCTAAGACTAGTGCCCTAATAATTAGGGCATTAGGACCCTAATTATAGATTCTAATATTGTACTAACCGACGAAGGATCGTTCATTTAACAATGTTTTTTTTTGACAAAAAATGTTTTTAAAAGGTTATAACTATGGTAATGAGTAATTAGTCGATTTTTATATTGGAACTGGGCATTAGTCCCGTCTAGTGTAATGTTTGAAAGCACTGGTGGTGTAGCTAGTGGCCCCGCTCTGATCCTAAGGTCATGGGTTCAAATCTGATCGTGATGGATTTTTCTGTTCAAAGAGCAAACCGCCATATTGTAGAACCTAAAAAAATTAAAAACACATGTCAAAAGCACAAATTTAAACCTATGAGACAACATTTTGCGTCTGACTTTTTTAAGCCGGTTGTATTTTTTATTAAATACTACTATGAGAAAAGGCTAAGAAACATAAGAAATTATGATCATAAAAAGAAAACAAAGGGTTTTATAAGGGAGTGCAACCCTAATTACACCCTTCAAACTCTCTTACAACAGCTTCCATAAAGACAGCTACAAAAACTAAACAGTTATAAATATGAAAGTTATAGTTTCCCTCATAAATCACCAGGTTTAAAGTTTTGGATCAAAAAGTTCGGCTCTAATTAACAAATTACCAGGCCTTAAGGCAGTTTTTAGGGTTCCGTACCCGAAGGGTGCCAACGGGACCCTATTACTAAGCCTCCGCTGTCCGTCCGTCTGTCAGCGGGCTGTATCTCAAGAACCGCAATAGGTAGAGTTGAAATTTTCACAGAGTATGTATTTATATTGCCGCTATAACAAAACATAATAAAAATAAAATAAAAGGGGGGCCCTATGTAAGAAAAAAACCATTTACGTCGTAATCGATCATTGAAGTTAAGCATCACTAGGCGTGGTCAGTAATTGGATGGGTCGCGTAACATTTTGCATATATTTTTAATGTTTTATCTTTTTTCAAACGATCTAAAATTTACTAATATGTACAAAAATAATGATAAAATTAAAAATTAAGAGGGTTCTCATGGGATAAGGGCAGGAAGATGATGTTCATTCAAAAAGAAAATGAAATTTTATAATTTTTTTCTCTGGTTTCTCAAAGTGAAAAAAAAAACGAAAATCCATGTTAAAATACCTAGAGGTATTAAATATACTACTAGCCCTTTTACGAGCTCCTTAAAATACCCTTCTTTTTTATAGATGAAGGCCGGTTGAGCCTTCGTAAAGCTAAGAATGAGCTTATACAGCGTCCTGGCGCCTATAGCCTCATACAAACTTACGACACTCGATAAGGTGCTACTGAGAAAAGACATCAATACATAAGGTTTTCCTTCACTGTTTGAGAGTAGGTACCTACTAGTAAAGCGCACATAAATTCGAACAGAAAAATCCATTGGTGCACGACCGGATTTGAACCCACAACTTTAGGATCGGAAGATGGGGCCACTACCATTATATTTTATTCAATTCAATTTATTAATTGGTAACAATAAATACATAGTCAGTTTTATAATAATAGTTAGGTAAGTAAATACATTTCATTAAACAAAATATATTCATTATATACCTATATCAAATAAAAATTATATTGATCAGGTAAATGTAAAAAATAAATTTTTTTAATCATTAATTGGTTAAATTGTTACATCATAATGTCGATAATATAGTAATAATACAATGTTTAGATTCACCAGAAGATCACCAGTGCACTCCGTAATAAGTGACTTTGCTAATGATTTTACTTACTAGATGATTTATTCAAAAAATATTGTTTTGACATGCGTCCATATTCATTCTAATTGAAATAAGGTATGACGTAGGCAACACAGAGTTTCTCAGTAGGACCCCGACTCAACACATCAGGTCCGGATTATCTCCTCGGGACCCTAAACCTTATCAGCGGCACATCAAAGCCTCGTGTCACAATGGCCTGATAACTGACGACGTAAGAGCTTTGGGATCACTATTTAAACAGTAGGGTTGAGAAAGACGTGGTAAAAAGGAATTTAACTATGAAACTAATACTTTCCTCACACTGACTGGCTTGAAATAATTATTTCTTTTAACTTCATTTCATTTATTCTTATTATTTCATAACTTCTCTGCTGGACTGGGAGTAAAGAAAACATATAGAATGCGTCCAGCTGCTTCTCTCCCCGAGCATGTCGTAAAAGTCGACAAAGGGATAGTATCCTCCAACATGATGAGATACAATAAGCAAGTATTCCCAAGGAGGGTTGACGTCAGGCAGGCGGCTGGTCATAAAACACCTTGGCCAAAACTCTTGCCGACCCCACATAGAGTGGGATAAGGGCAGGAAGATGATGATGAACTTCATTTCATTTATTTAACAACAATACACATCCATTGACACAAAACAATAATGTCAGAAGATAAATTGAAATTACGCGCTACTCTAAATTATTATATGTCAGAAATTTATTAATTGTAGGTAGGTACAGAAATAAACTCCCTTTCAATAAAAAATCGTAACTCGAGATTTAAATATCTATAACTTTCAAGGACTATCGATAACTTTCAAGGCGGTAGGCCATGGTAAGTATGGATAAACAATGGTAAGTAAGTTCGTATGAGCTAGTGACCAACTCTTGTGACGCAGTTTTTAGGCCGCCTGAAGGCCTCCGTCATGGCTTAAAGACTTAAAAGCCGGGACCGACAATTTAAAGTACCCTCCGAAGCACGGAAGCGCTCAGCCCGTAATGCCACATGCGGTCACCAATCCTAATTGCAACCGCCCACAACGTTGCTTAACTTCAAAGATCTACGAACAGCCCATCGCCCATATAGATGGTCCATCATGTTGGTTTTTTGCGTGTTTTACAAAAGGTTTCAATCGATATAATATTTGGGTAACAGAACCCTGAATATCGATTTGTATGCACTCTGTTAAAAACCTTTCTTAATCTACAGCTCGTCAATATCTTGTTCTTAGAAGTGTCGCGATAACAAACTTGATCTTTCTAAATATTTTCCAAATGAGTATTTTTTGTGACGCGATTTCGTATAACTGGGGCCCTATTCACGATGACCAAAGAAAACGAGCCACGTAACGAGCCAGCCAAATGTCATCGTGTCTCTACTCCTCAGAACAATAAATACATAGAAGCCGTACTAAATTTAAGACTGAGTCAGCTATACCTGTCACTTTCTTCTTTATGGACATATTCTTGTCTTGGAATGAGACAAGTGTAATGAATCTGTTATTATTTTGTGTTGCTCGTACCAGGCTCAACGTCAAACTTGGTTACCATGACGTCATGGTTACCTTTGTTATGACACCAAATTAAAGAGGTAATAGAAATTGAAAGTTCATCTTGTCTGTTGGGTGACATCTTTACGTATCAGGGTTATGTTTACATTCGAACGGAGCTTTGTTATGAATGAAAAAATATAAAATTTTGTTAATATTACTTATCGGTATCGGTAAAGCTTTCGTTGTAGGTAATATTAAAATTAAAGGTGAAATAATGTCTTGTGCAGTGCCAGGATGTAAATCTCATTCGTCCAGAAGGCAAAATAATGATGTGAATAAAGTTGCTACCGGTAAGTGTTTTGTTGAATTGTAGAATCAAAGTCTCAATTTTAATGTGTAAGGGAGCAAATTTTATACAATATACCATCGTAGAATCATGTTTGATAAGGATTTACTGCCTGTTTTATGCAAAAAACACAAAACATATAGGTTATCATAGTGTTGTTCCACTGTACCAGATCGACTATTTATCGATAGAATTACTCTTAAGTACCTACCACTGTAAGTACTTGCTTAAGTACTTTTTACTACTCATATCATATCCTAATTCCTAATATTAAAAATGTAGATACTTAGATCTTTGTTACTGATAGACCGATAGAACGGCTCAGCCGATTTAGATTGCGTTACATTACAATATAAAACAAGGGTCTCTCAAAGTAACTCTGTCTGTTACGCCTTCACGACTAAACCGCAGAACCAATTTTGATGAATTTTGGTATAAAGATAGATGGGACCTTGGTGAAGATAATAAGCTACTCGAAGTACCAATCCTGCGCAAACGAAGTCGAGGGTACCAGTAGTTTGATTATAATGCTATCTTTTTTTTAAGGGATCAATAAAAATTATGCAATGGACGTGGAGTTAGCAGATTTCAGAAGTATGAACCCAGAAACTGACCCAGAAAGATGTACCAAGCGATGGTGATGATGTATTACCTACACCTAGCTTTAGGAGAGTTCGAATTGATCCCTGGATATCACTGAATAAATGCTATTTGATTTTTACTTTTATTTGGAAATAATGAATCCTTATAGTTTCGGCATGTCCGCCCTTGTCACGGCCATTTTTCTAGTAAACTGGTAAAGTAGCTATGATTGATTATATTGATCAGCATCATAATTAATTTTTTATCGATAAAGAATAGTTACGATGAGGCTATGTTCCCTTCCCTATGAAAATCTTCAATTGTCTATGATAAATATTTATCGGTACGGGACGGGAAGACGGCTGTCTTACAGCAATATATTTGTCTCTCTTTAACTAATTGTCTCCTAGCATAGGAGTAAGAAGCAACATACTATAAATATTAGCAGAAATTTTAACCTGCCTTCTATGTATTTATTGTTCTGAGCTCTACTCTAAACACAAACGAGACACGCCATGATGTGAAATCAAAAACTGTATTCTGTATGCCATAAGACTAGTTGTCTACGACCGTGTTTTGGTTTTACGTGATTCGTTCAAAATCAAGCATCCGGTCTTTCGGAAAACAATCGGTTTTAGATTGATTTTATTTTTTTGTTTACAATTTTCATCTCAAGTAAATAAGTATTGAATTATAAAATTGCTAAACTCGTTCTACTAATACTTTCGTTATATTTTAAAGTTTAGAGAACAAAAAAATATATATAACGTAAAATGGTTAGCTACATCAAACCAACCACAACTTGTTTCCGAACGAATTATCAATCAAAATATTGACCGACATATTGCATTGTTTGTTTTGAAAAAAACTTGGATATACATATTTTAACAGAGTGATAAAAATGGACGTTGTTCTTCGAAGACAACGTATGATATGCTGGCGCCAGCAACGCCCACACATAAATAGGAGACTGTCAAGGGATTCTGCTGAGCTGGACCCTAAATTTTTCGTGCTATTTTATAAGGTGGCCAAAGAGTGGTTTTGGTATTGTGCGGCGTTCTTGGAGGCAGGCTAGTTAATTCTGGGCCTCAGAGATGTTCTAGCATTACAACAGAAGTCAAAGTAAGTATTGTGTTAGCTAAACTTAATTTATTGAACAATAATAAAATGGTAAGTACCTAGGTTAGGTATTAGGTTAGACTGAAACCTACTATATTTACTGTATTTTTCCAGATACTTACAACCCTCAATTTCCTGATCACCAGTAGCTATCAAAAGCCAGTGGGAAACTTTTGGTTAGCACCTGTAAGCCTCTGCATAGGGTAAGCGGTGAATGCCTTGAATGATGCCAACCTACATCAAATTTCCTACCTCCGAACAAGAGAGGAATTAAATCAAACAAGGGTAATATTTTAATCAACTATTTATTTTAGTAGGTATTACATAATAGTATTTGTGAGAGCATCAGCGAACTAAAATAAATTAATTTTATTAGATTCTTTGAAAAAACTTTCACTTTCATTATATTAGTAGAATATAATCTTTATTTCCAAAAACATGAAAGTATGTACCTACCTACCTATAAAAACAATAACAATGATTTCCGCCTCGTTTCAGATTTGCAACAGAGGCTTAAAGGCATACCTACTCATGTGCTACATTAGGAGGGGCAGCTCATGACAGTTATATTATGTTAAATAAATCAGAAATCATGAGATGTGTGTGGATATGTGTATATGTGTATGTGTGTGTGTGTGTGTGTGTGTGTGTTAGTGTTAACGTATGGGTACATGCGGTTTTGTAGGTATAATAAGTAATAATAAATGCATTAAAACCATAAAACACAAAAATACTCACAGCACACATACTATGCATATCTCAAGTTTCACTCAATCCATGCAGCCATTTAGAAGTAAATTATGAGGCACAAGCATCGTCACATCTTCACAAACTTTTGCATTCACAATAAAAGAGCTATGTTAAGTTATGTAATTTTAAGTTACATGTGCATATTAAGAAGTTTATTGTACATGTGTAAGCATGACTGTGTGTGTGTTTTAGATAATAAAAAAAAGTAAATAACACCCAACTGTCACATAGTCCTGACCCCACACTAGGATTCCCTGTGTCGTGAGTATCAGAAACTACGAGTACCATGGTACCACAACACCCAGACCCGAAAGAAATATTTACAGATCATGCAAACATTTCTTCCGCAGCGGGAATCGAACCCGCGCCTCTTGCGTCTCTGCCAATTGCCCGCCACGCTACCGAGGCCGATTAAGAAGTTTAGTGTATACGTGTAAGCATCACTGTGTGCGTGCGTTTTAAATTGTTACATTTAAATTGTTATATTTCAGAGCTGCCCACGCACTATGCCAACACGTGGATCTGAAGCAATTGCTGTACGCAATACAGTCTCAGTACATGTCTGGTCCACTGCGCCAGGGCTTCTACGACATCCTCATTGCGATGCATCTCGAGTCGCACGCCACTACCATGTGAGTACACCGGCTTCGCTTGAACAGCATCTGGAAAAGAACAGGATTATGAAATACTAGAAAAGCTTTCAAAGTATGTAGACTTGAAAAATTAAATAACCCGATTGTGGAAACTAGAAAAGGTATCAATCATTCCTATAGTGTTATCTTCCACCGGTGTTATCCCAAAACAACTTTTTCAGTCACTCGCACTACTCGACTTGCCCAAACATACATTTGCATTGCTACAAAAAGCTGTTATTCTAAACACTTGTAGAATTGTCCGTAAATTTTTGCAAACTGACCTATCGACTGATATACCACCATCTAGTACCCAAAACCGACCTAACAGCCTTAACGATGCGCACTTAGCCTAGGCCCGTGCTCATTGTTTTTAAACCGGCTCTTATGAGCCGAGACTTTGAAAGTTTACCCATAATAATAATACCCATAATGTCTAAGAATCAAGAAGATAATTATATAACAGACAAGTTCTTACTTTTTTTGCTTGTTTTTGTTTTTTCCAGGGAGGTATGCAAAAACGAGTTCGTGATCCCCTGGGGCCGGAACTGAAGGCGTTGTACGAAGACCCAGAGATGGGGCACAGCCTCCGCTCGCTGCAAACAGAGAGCGTTCGACCGCAGATGAAGAATGAAGAAAGCAAGCAAACTCACGTGATATCTGTGAAGATATCACGTAAGTTTGCTTGCTTTCGTGATATCTACCTAGACATTCGGAAGAATATAAATATGTCCCAGGTGGCTGATTAGCGGCCGGTGGAGGGCTCAGTGGGCACGTGTTCTCGTCGGGTTCCGACATAATGGGTAACCTCGAGAAAAAAATCACACTCGGTATAATCGTACGAAGTTATTAGCGTCCAGTACAAATACCAAGTAACTCTTGAAAAAACAAGTAGGCAGAACAGATTATACGTCCCGCTCGGCACGAGCTCTAAAAATAGACTGCCCGCCAGCTCCAACGGCCGCATCCAAGCATGACTCGGCTGTGACGTCACGCTTGCGTTCTGTAGGTAGTGAGTCAGTGTTGCAGTGTGATAGTAGATGGCGCTATAATTAATCTCCGACAAATATGTATCGCCATCTAGCCCCAAACTAAGGTTAACTTAATTTTGTTCTGACACATGTAATTTTAACTGTGAATTCCTACGAATAGGTACTGAATGTTGTTATTTCGATAGAAAATCTTCCAGTCCCAATTTATCTTCACCTCGCAAAACATCTTGTTTCAGAGAGAGTATAACGGAGATCAGCAACTTGTACTCCCCCTACTTACCGCTGGAGGTGGTCCGTGAGTTCGTGATGCAGGCGTTGGCGGACGCAGTTACAACCAACCAGGTGCACAACCGCGACCCCGTGGGTGGCACCAATGAGAACCTCTTCTTGCGAGTACACTCTTCCTGTCAGTACACTCTTTCTGTAAGTACACACTTCCTGACAGTACACTCTTCCTGCGAATACCTTCATCCTGTGAGTACACTCTTCCTGCGAGTATACTTTCCTGACAGTACATTCTTCCTGTTAGTACTCTTCCTGACAATATACTCTTCCTGTGAGTACACTCTTCCTGTAAGTACTTTACCCCTATCATCAGGCCAACTCTCATTTTAATAAATAAATATTCATAGGCAACCCAACCCGTTAATCCGATAAGAGTTTATTATTCTTCAGACGTTAAGCTGTAATTAAGTCAAACACATCAAAACAACCTTTTTAAATGTGTTTCAGATATCTGATCAAACTGGTAGACCGTCTCCTTCTAGTCTGTATGATGCGAGATGAAGACGTTGAGAAGCTCCTCATCATGATCAACCTGGAGACGTGGGATCCCACCTTTGACAAAGGTAAGTTATAATTCATAAAATTTTTACTGCCTTACCCACAAGTTTCCATTATCTGAAATTCTTTATTGTACACGCACGAAACGAAACAAATACACACAAAACATTAAAAAGTACATGTGCAAAGGCGAGCTTAACTCGAGTTTTCTGCCAGCAAACCTTTGAGGCAAGGGAGAGGCTTTAACATAAGTGGAAGTTATGTGTACAGAGACAGGAAAAAGAAAAACATAAAGATAAGCTTACAAATATAATAAACTAATAAGATATACTACATACAATATAAATATATAAAATAATATATATCTACACAAATATATACAATATATACATACATATAAATAAATATTATTAAAAAATTAAACATTATTATTTTAAAGATAACATAGAAAACTGAGCTCATTTTCATTTCTTATTATTACACCATCATCATCATCATCATTTTCCTGCCCTTATCCCACTAGGTGGGGTCGGCACAACATGTTTTCCTCTTCCATCTTCTCCTATCATTCGTCATCTCAGTACTCACTCCTTTCATACGCATGTCCTCTTTCACACAATCCATCCATCTTTTCTTAGGCCTTCCTCTGTCCGTGTATCCATCCACATTCATATTCAGCACTTGTAACACGACTTTCTTCCCTCCGCATAACATGCCCACGCTAACCTATTACTCTATTTTCTTATTATTACACCGATAACCTGAAAGTTTTTAATGATAATATAGATTGTCTTTGTAAATATTTTTTTCTAATTCTGTCCTATAGAAGGAAAAGACGAGCACAGGAAAGGTCTACTACACATGAAAATGGCGGAGGGAGCGAAGCTTCAGATGTGCTATCTCCTACAACATCTGAACGACATACAACCGAGGCATAGAGTGGAAGCCATCATAGCTTTTGCTCACGACTTCGTAGGCGATCTGCAGAGCGATCAGTTGAGGTAACATCGGCATAACCCTGCTTTAAAAAAAATTCTATAAATCTTACTTATATTATAAATGCGAAAGTTTGTGAGTTTGGATGTTTGTGCCTCAATCACGCCTAAACGGCTGAACGGATATATACTGGATTAACATATAGGCTATTTTTCATCTGGGTACTACGCGAGCAAAGACGCGAGAGGCAGCTAGTATAAATATAAATATTTGAGGACATTATCATACAGCACCATCTAGCCCCCAACTAAGCAAAGGGAGCCAGATGGCTGATAGAATACTCCCGCAACGGGAATCTTATCCAATCTATCAATGCTTGTGGCCACCAGAAACAATAATACCAGCTTGAACTGATTAAATATTATGTACGCATATTTTTCTTGCTTTCAGACGTTACCAAGAAATCAAGCAATCAGATTTGCCGAGCGCCGTGGCTGCCAAGAAGACCAGGGAATTCCGCTGTCCGCCCAGAGAACAGATGAACTCAGTTTTAAGGTAAGTGTCTCGTCTTGTTTCAAAGTCGAAGTCTATAGTAGGTAAATAAGCACACAATCTACATCGTCGAAACTAAAATCTTACTTCTTACTTATATTATAAATGCGAAAGTTTGTAAGTTTGGATGTTCGGATGTTTACATTAAGTAAAAAAATTCGGCTCGCTTCGCTCGCATTGGTTTGAAACTCGCTTCGCTCGCTAACTTTTAGAAACTTCTAGAAATGGTTTAAAGCTACATTAAGTTAAAAATTTCGGCTCGCTTCGCTCGCTAACTTCTAGAGACTTCTAGAGATGGTTTAAAGCTACATTAAGTAAAAAAATTCGGCTCGCTTCGCTCGCATTGGTTTGAAGCTTGCTTCGCTCGCTAACTTTTAGAAACTTCTAGAAATGGTTTAAAGCTACATTAAGTTAAAAATTTCGGCTCGCTTCGCTCGCTAACTTCTAGAGACTTCTAGAGATGGTTTAAAGCTACATTAAGTTAAAAAATTTGGCTCGCTTCGCTCGCATTGGTTTGCAGCTCGCTTCGCTCGCTAGCTTCTAAAGACTTCTAGAGATGGTTTAAAGCTACATTGAGTTAAGAATTTCGGCTCGCTTCGCTCGCAATGGTTTGAAGCTCGCTTCGCTCGCTAACTTCTAAAGACTTCTAGAGATGGTTTAAAGCTACATTAAGTTAAAAATTTCGGCTCGCTTCGCTTGCAATGGTTTGAAGCTCGCTTCGCTCGCTAACTTCTAGAGGCTTCCAGAAATGGTTTAAAACTACATCGAGTTAAAAAATTTGGCTCGCTTCGTTCGCATTGCTTTGAAGGTTGCTTCGCTCGCTAACTTTTAGAGACTTCTAGAAATGGTTTAAAACTACATTGAGTTAAAAAATAGCATAGGCAGCAAAGATAGCATAGGCAGCAAAGATCGCATAGGCAGCAAAGATCGCATAGGCAGCAAAGATCGCATAGGCAGCAAAGATCGCATAGGCAGCAAAGATCGCATAGGCAGCAAAGATCGCATAGGCAGCAAAGATAGCATAGGCAGCAAAGATCGCATAGGCAGCAAAGATCGCATAGGCAGCAAAGATCGCATAGGCAGCAAAGATAGCAATATCGAATTAACACATTAAAATATAATGTAACTAACCTAGGTAATGTACATTACCGTCGTACTGATAACTTGTGTTTAGAGTACGTACCTACCCACAGAACACTAATGTATTAATACGATATAGGTACTTACTCAGACACAAGTTATCAGCACGATGTCGAAACACGCAAAGCCGGCGATACCACAGGCTAAGCGCTTTTATACAAACCCTTCGTAAACAACAAGATGGCGGCGATGTCGTACCGGTAGTCGTTCAGTGACTTACATTAAAATCATAAATTGACTTTTATATTAATTTAACTAACATCTAAAATCAGGATATTAATTTACGGAACTTTATACTAAAAAAAAATAAGATAGTTCCTATAATGATTATGTAGATAAAATTAAATATTCGTAGATATTTGTATTCCTGTTTTTTTTAAGACTAATTTTATTTTGAGTAGTTTCTATAAATTATTACCAGAATACGGTTAAAAATTTTGATTAAAAGATTGTGATTTTCTATGCTGTTTTTTAGTAGATATTATATAGTTTATTTATAAAAGACTGATTATAATACTTTGTTTCATAAAAACATCGTTGTCTTATTTTTTCCTATTCCGTCTGATAGGAACCCGCAATTAAAATGGACGCTTTTATTATAAATTCAAAGGTTAATTGAGTAATAGGTAGGACCTACCTGGTAGGTGTTACTAGTTTAGAAAAGAGTAAATGGAGTAAAAGGAGTAAACTTGACTATAAACTTGTCCTAAGCCTCGAGCTCAACTATATACCTACTTGTCTTACCCCCGAATACTCAAACGCGACTCAGAGTTGAGCACGTCTCAACTCACGGTTTTTTGACAGTTTCTGATGATAATCTGTCAAAAAATCGTCATTTGAGACGTGCTCAATTTTGAGATGCGTTTGAGTATTCGGAGGTTAGGCCTTTTACGAAATCTACTAGGTAATTGTGATGTTTTTACAGGCTTCAAGCACATGGACCAGGAAGAAGAATCTTGGAAGGAGAATTGTCCTTGTGGCGAGGAGCTCATCGTCAGGATGAACGAGATCCACGAGAGCCTCATGGTGCATGTGTCTCTCAACGCTCTGCAAGAGCCACTGTCTGAGGTAACTATTACTAATCATAACGTAAATAACATTTGGAATTTCTTGAAAAACATTTATCTATGGAGCGAAAGACTTTAGAGAGAACTAGAAAGAGTTGAAGGTGTGAAAGGTTAATTATAGTTGAAAGAGAACTAGAATAAGTGAAAGTATAATTTAAAAAAAACTGTCAAGTGCGAGTTGGATCCGCACACGAAAGGTTCAGTACTAGTGCAAAAAAAAAACTAGAATCTACAGTAATTTTTATAATAAAAGTGTTTTATAATAATTTGACGCAAGAGGCGCGGGTTCGATTTCCGCTGCGGAAGAAATTGCATGTTCTGTAAATATTTCTTCCGGGTCTGGGTGTTGTGGTAGCATGGTACTCGTAGTTTCTGATACCCACGACACAGGGAATCCTAATGTGGGGTCAGGACTATGTATGTGACTGTTGGGTGCTATTTATTTATTTATTGTACAGGCCATAGAAGAACCGGCAAAGAAAACTCCAGAAGAGAAGTTCCGTAAAGTCCTGATCGGCACTATTGTCAGTTGGGCCGAGGAGTCGCAGATCGAGACGCCCAAACTCGTCAGAGAAATGTTCAGGTAATTTTACTCACATCTCTGTTCCAGGTACCAAACAAAAAAATGTATCTTCGTTGCCATTTATGTTTTACACTATTTATATGTTAATTCATGTAACATGATGAAACTGGCAGATATATTACAGACTCCTAATGATAATAATAATATATTTCTTCCTTCCAGTCCGTCAGTACGACGCTGTTGGCGAACTGATCCGTGCTCTCGAGAAGACTTATGTGATAAACGCGAAGACGAAGCTGGATGTAGCGGAGATGTGGGTGGGGCTGAGCCAGATCCGCGCGCTGCTGCGTGTGCAGATGAGCCAGGAGGAGGAGGAGCTCATGAGGAAGAGACTCTGGTGAGCCATCATTCCTATTTAGATCAAGAATATACGTAAGACTAAGTTGGAGGTGCGAAGTTGTAGGTGGGATTGTGCCAGATCCGCGCGCTGCTGCCTGTGCAGATGAGCCAGGAGGAGGAGGAGCTCATGAGGAAGAGACTCTAGTGATCCATCATACTAATTAAGATTTAAAAAAGACTGACTTGTCCTTAGAATAGAAGCAAACAAACAATTCCAAACCTATGATTAATAAGACTGAGATATAGTTTGTTTACTTTATTATATTTGAAACTCATCAGATATTATATCTTATTTCAGGAAACTCGTGAACAACCACACCTTCTTCCAGCTGATTTAATCAGGTATGACTTGTTTACTATAAAACACAACTACTTACCTACATGCTCAGACCAAATAAAAAGAGTAGACGCCGCGCCGCGAACAACAAAAGTGAAGCCACACAAAACCGTGCTCCTGCAAGTAAACATACACGCTCACGCACACACCTACACTAAAACCATGCTCATCGCTCTTAGTACGTCACGAGTCTTAAAAATAGAATTATGCCTTCCTGTGTAGTGAAAACTTGTAAAAACAGCAGCAAATCACATAAAAAGTCTCACGGAATCACTTTTCACTTACTGTAAGTACTTCAAATAGCATCGTTTCTTAATTATTATACTATGAATTTAGGTTACTTGGAACACACAACCTTAAAACCTTCGACACACACATAGATAAAATGGCGGCTTCACTTTTGTTGTTCGCGGCGCGGGGTCTTTTCTTTTTATTTGGTCTGAGCCTACATGGTTCAATTTGGGAAAATTGTGTCATAAAAAAATGTTGATTTTTTAAATATAGAACTCTCTAAATTCTCATACAAACATGACCCACAATACAGAGGGACACTAGGATTATGTGTCTTGGGTATCAGAAACTGCGAGTACAGTACAGTCAACGGATCTTGACACTCGTGAAGTTAGCAGTTTGACATGCGCAGTGAAGTTTTTTCATACTGTCTACTGCTCGAAACGGCTAACTTCACGAGTGCCTAGATCCGTTGACCGTACTGTACCACAAATTGCCTGCTTTTTCTTGATAGGCACTTGATATGAATAAGTAAGTAAATAGATACCTATTATGTATGGTATGTGTGTTCGTATGAGCTAGTGGCCAACTCTAGTGACGGAGTTTTTAGGCCGCCGAAAGGCCTCCGTCATGGCTTAACGACTTAAAAGCCGGGACCCATAATTTAACGTGCCCTCCGAAGCACGGAGGCACTCAGCTCGCAATGCCACTTACGGTCAATAAACTTAATTTATTGAACAATAATAAAATGGTACCTAGGTTAGGTAGGTATTAGGTTAGACTGAAACCTACTATATTTACTGTATTTTTCCAGATACTTACAACCCTCAATTTCCTGATCACCAGTAGCTATCAAAAGCCAGTGGGAAACTTTTGGTTAGCACCTGTAAGCCTCTGCATAGGGTAAGCGGTGAATGCCTTGAATGATGCCAACCTACATCAAATTTCCTACCTCCGTAAAAGTAGCCTAATGTTATTCCAGCACACATACTATGCATATCCCAAGTTTCACTCAATCCGTGCAGCCATTTAGAATTAAATTATGAGTCACAAGCATCGTCACATCTTCACAAACTTTTGCATTCACAATAAAAGAGCTATTAGTTAGATTAGGTTAGTACCTACTACAACTACTACTAGCCCCTAGTTCTTTCGAACCCTGCGTGGTGAAAAGATTCAAAATGCGCCTCAAAAGCTCCTTTTGTGCACTAGGGCTTCGGGAGTAATAATTATTCTGTACACTAGGGTTAGGTTATTTCACTTATTTACCACATCATTTATTAGGGATATTATTCAATGGTACCTAGATTATATTATTTATTGTACAAATAATCTATTCTGCTATTAAATAGTTTAAAGAAGACTAATTTATTTACATAATTAGTAAAAACACAACCTAGTTTTAGCAAAACACGCAATATTGATGTATGTAATTTTGACAATTCAAAACGAGCCTCGTCTCGCGCCTACTCTCGTTTATGAAATCTGACATTGTCATGCAGAATACGATAACACGGTAATTCCACACGTTTTCCCGCGTCTCGTTTTGTTTGGTCATCGTGAATAGGGCCCCTGGGACGTTAAGGGGACGTTCGATAATAAATAGTTATTGTTAATTTAAAAGTCCTCGTGGCGCTGGTGGCGTGAGCGTAGTTTGCTTAGACGTTCTTTTACTTCTTACTTATATTATAAATGCGAAAGTTTGTGAGGATGTTTGGATGTTTGTGCCTCAATCACGCCTAAACGGCTCAACGGATTTGTATTAAACTTGGAATATACATAGTACATGTACTGGATTAACATATAGGCTATTTTTTATTCGGGTACTACGCGAGCGAAGCTGCGGGCGACAGCTAGTTTGACATATAAGTAAACTGAAGTTGTAGATAAGTTAAATGAGACGAGATATTAGTGCACACTTTATATTTTCTTCTACTTTGTTGGGTTCTATCAAAAGGAGTTATTTTGTGTTTTCTTATTATAATTTGTAAGATATATGTCTGTCTTATAGTAAATAATTTACTTTGGCTATTTAATTTTGTAGGATATCTAAATGGTTTAAAAAATATAACCTTTAGGATGCTTCTTTGAGCCCTTTCAAGTGGCAAGAGATATGATTTGTGCGAGCCACCCCATACTGTTATGCAGTACCATTCTCTACATACCAGTGAAAGAATCATCAAAATTGGTTTACTATTGGCGGGGACATCGGTGAACATACCTAGCTACATAAAAAAAAATATACAAAAATACACAACAGTCGAAAATAGAACCTTCTCCTTTTTTGAAATTGGTTAGAAAAAAACTCTTCATTTGGCGCAAAATTTCACACAGTAAAAAAGTTTAATGCTTAAACTTTTTTCAACCGTAAAATACAGTGCGGCTTTTTAGATGTTTAAAACTTGCAATTTTTACTCAATGACTTAAGTTTTATAGTCAGCAGATGGTAAGAATCACCTTAGGTACTATTATAAACTTGTTTATGACAATGTCGCTACATCTGGAGGAGGTATTTGATCCCGTTTTTGAAGGTACCTACATTTATTGAAACACGAAAAATCATAATAGGAGGCGCTTTCAACCCTAATTTTACTTGTCATATTCTTTTGTAGGGCAGTTAATATTTTTGGTACATTTACTCTACAGGCTAAATAATAGAGAGCACTGGTGGTCTAGTTGGTAGTGACCCCGGCTTCCGATCTTAAGGTCGTGGGTTCAAATCCGGTCGTGCACCAATGGATTTTTCTGTGCGAAAAAGTTACGTGCGCTATACCAGTACTCTCAAACGGTGAAGGAAAACATCGTGAGCAAACCCGCGGCTTAGTCAGCTCCGCACGTATTGACTGTATTTCCTGTGGACAAGGCCGACTAAGCTGAGAGGATGGAATAGGTGTTGGGCAATAGTATCCTCTCCAACATGATGGATCATCTATATGGGCAATGGGTTGATGTCCTGTCATGGTTCACCATATCCATCTTGGACTTTGAATCAGGGTTGGCTGCAAGTTTTCTTATGATTACTTGTCTTGTGGATCTGCCCATCCCATTACGGAAACGGGGGTGATTAGGTATATGTATGTATGTAAGATTATGATTATGAATCTTACTTATATTATAAATGCGAAAGTTTGTGAGGATGTTTGGATGTTTGAATCTTTGGATGTTTGTGCCTCAATCACGCCTAAACGGCTGAACGGATTTGAATGAAACTTGGAATATACATAGTACATATGCTGTACTAACAAGTAGGCTATTTTTTATCCGGGCAGCTAGTGGAATATAGTTTTGAAATGATTTTGCATTCTGGAGAAGGGCATAGGCTATTGTTTGTTTCGAAACAAATTAGTAAGTAAAAAAGCGGGCAACAGCTAAATCGTTATGGTTGAAAATATTTTGACAGCATCAAAAACAAAAACGATTTTCCCCATAAATTCGTAATTACAACCACCTTAGGTGGTCTTAATTCGCAGACATAATACCTACCTCACACCTATCTCGTAATTTACATGCAAAAATATACAATAATGCGACCATTAAGACGAATTAGTGACGGGTGGCGCGCCCGTGTAATTTGGAAGAAAGCCGAATAGTGATGGGAACTCTTCCTAAAATTATCGATAAAAACAAGTTATAACTTGGACCAAAATCATCGATATAACTAAGTACCTTCTATTTATATGGTCGCTCGTGACATAGCTTGATTAAAAGTTCTTAATTGATCGTTGAAGTTAAGCAACGTTGTGCGTCACAATTGGAATGGGTGAACACAAGTGGCATTACGTGCTTCGGAGGGCACGTTAAATTGTCAGTCCCGGCTTGTAAGTCGTTAAGCCATGACGGAGTCCTTCAGGCGCGTTATGCATAATTAACTCCACTTAGATTTAAAGCAAATTAGTTTACTAAACATCTAATTTAGCGAATGTAAAAGTTCTAAACGAAGGCAGTTAATTATTTTGGTCAATTATATAATACTACCTGCCGCCCGCGGCTTCGCTCGCGTGGTATCCGGATAAAAATATCCTATATTTTAATCCAGCGCATGTACTGTGTATATTCCAAGTTTCATTAAAATCCGTCTAGCCGTTTAGGCGTGATTGAAGCACAAACATACAAATCCTCACAAACTTTCACATAATAATAGTAGGAATAGTAAAAAGTTATATCTTGGTCAGGTACATTACGTAATTTGTTTGCTAGAAAGCTATTTTGATCATAAATAATCTTAAAACTGATGTTTTAATCAAAATCCTCGGCATATAATGGACATCACTAAATTAAGACGTCAATCTTCGTTTTGACACGCGAAACGAAATGTGTGGTCTCTCTTAAATCTGCCAAATTGACTTTCACGCTAAAATTAATAAATCCAACTTGAAATTTATTCACCAAATTAGTGACAGCGCATTAACTTTTATGTTGATAGCCTTTTTCACTTATACAATGCTTAAGTGTTAGAAATGGGATGTAAACTTCATTTACTGTGTTGTTTAGGAATGGAAAGCGGAGATGTATGGAAATTACTGTTTTCTTCATTGTGGCTTCATCTTGGCTTATGAGCGATTCCTATATTCTACTAACTGAAAACGGATCGTTCAATGCCAAAGAAACATTACGAGTATCTCTAAAAGCGTCATACATTTTTTAAGGGTTCCGTACCCGAAGGGCGTCCTATTACTAAGCCACCTCTGTGAGTCTGTCTGTCTTACCAACAGAAAGATCAACTGGTCTTTTCCTTGTTCGTCGCCAGGCGGTCTGGCTCTGCAAAAACAGACCATCTTTGACACAAACAAAAGCACTGACTCAGCGGGAATTCCGGAAACATAGTAAAGAAGTCAATCACACATCTGTTTTAAAACATTCTGACATAATATATGTCTCACTGTGAGAGTGAACGCAAGTAATGTTTCACAATAACGCATTACCCTTCTTCTTCGCAATCGGGTAAAAATCTAATTGAGATGCGATTCTCATTCGTTTCCACCTACTAATGCTGATCAATATCTATTGTGAGAATATGCGTGAGCGCCCAAAATGTTTCCGAGAATCTAAATTGGGCAACGGGGAACTTCTGCTCTGAACTACGAGTCAATGTACTATTCAGTTTGTTGGCAAATGCAAATTGATCAACGTAATTCAAAACTGTTTCAAAGTGTTCTCAGAATGTTTATTACCTATCAAGATGTAGACGTGTACCGTAGGTAAAAGTAAGTTCATATGAGCTAGTAGCCAACTCTTCTGACGGAGTTTTTAGGCCGCCTAAAAGCCTCCATCATAACTTAACGACTTAAAAGCCTGGACCTACAATTTAACGTGCCTCCGAAGCACGAAAGCGCTCAGCTCGTAATGCCACTTGCGGTCACCCATCCCAAATTGTAACCGCGCACAGCGTTGCTTAACTTCAACGATCAATCAAAAACGTCTGAGCAAGCTACGCCACGAGCGCTTCAGTGGTCCTATTTGAAATCACAACTAGAGTACAAACTTCATTTAACTAGCTAATTAGCCTAGTTCTAAAGATTCACCTATCTTTGTGCCAAAATACTGACCTTTATCAGGGTTGCCAACTTTATGACTGTTTATTTTAACTTTGCAACAGTTTTTTGTGACATATTATCTAATTTTGGAGCGGAAATATTAAATGGTCTACTTTTGACGAGTAAAAATAGCAGTCTGTCTTTGCCGTGTTTCCTTCGGAGTCTATGAAATTTTGATGTATATTTTTTCTAGCTATCTAGTCGTGTCGTGTGGTGAAAGGGTTTGAGGTGCGCCTCGAAAGCTTCTTTCGTGCACTTGACACATGTTTTCGAACTTTTAAGGCTATGCCGACATGCCGGTTTCCTCACTATGTTTTCCTAATACTTAGTGCCCGGGACGAATTAAGATGGAGTAGGCTTGCCCAGTAGGTACCTATTCCATCCTCTCAGCTTAGTCGGCCTTGTCCACAGGAAAGACATGGTCAATACGTGCGGAGCTGACTAAGCCGCGGGTTTCCTCACGATGTTTTCCTTCACCATTTGAGAGAACTGGTATAGCACACATAAATTTTTCGCACAGAAAAATCCATTGGTACACGACCGGATTTTAACCCACGTCCTTAGGATCGGAAGGCGGGGTCACTACCAACTAGACCACCAGACTCTCAACACCAAATTCCACAAAACCATGACAAATATAAAAAAATGCCTGATAAAAAATGGGTCTGGGTGTTGTGGTAGCATGGTACTCGTAGTTTCTGATACCCACGACACAGGGAATCCTAGTGTGAGCTCAGGACTATGTATGTGACTGTTGGGCGTTATTTATATTATATTATGCTATTTAGCAGCCCTGTCGACTGAACGTGCCTAGCGGCATGCTCCCGCTCACGTATTACCAAATATTTGTACCACTATATCTGCGGCTTTATCTCGGATCCGACTTGCATTTTTAATAGAAAAAAGTTTTAAGCTATAGATATTTACAGACGTTGGGTCGACGGACCAAGTTTGGTCGGTTTTTAGGGTTCCGTACCCGAATAGTGCGCTAGTGGCCAACTCTTGTGAACTCTCTCAAAAACATCTAAGTAAGCTACGCCACGAGCTCTACGGTACTAAGATACCATCATCATCATCTTCCTGCCCTTATCCCACTCTATGTGGGGTCGGCACAGCATGATCCTTGGATCATGTTGTAAGAGTTTTGGCTAAGGTGTTTTATGACCGGCCGCCTGCCTGACGTCAACCCTCCTTGGGAATACTTGCTTTCTGTATCTCATCATGTTGGAGGATACTATCCCTTAGTCGACTTTTACGACATCACTAAGATACCATTATATTCTCCCTTTATTCACTCTTATCGCATTTTTGTGCTTGCTCATCGAATTACGATTTATTTAGTTAGCCTCATAGTAATCATTATACATGCATACATTATTATCACGCTCGTATCCGTAACGGGGCGGGCAGAACCACAAGTAATCATAATAAAACTTGCAGCCACTCCTGATTCAAAGTCTCAAGATGGATTTGGTGAACCATGGTAACAGGTGATCAGCCCATCGCCCGTATACATGATCTATCAAGTTGGAGAGGACGACCTTAGTCGACTTTTATAACATACTAACATACTCATTATGAAGAGAAAAAAGCAAAACTTTTTTGGGAAACCAAAGGTCACTGACCTACGCAGGGCGACCAAGAAAAAACCAGTGGCTCGCATTCCAAAAGATAACAGCCAAACTGTCACAGATAAGGTTACAAAACGCAGACGACAGACAAACATACAAAAAGTTTCACAGTAGGGGGGCCATTTGTCAAGACCCTTTGAGTAAACAAGCATGAGTTATGGAAGATATGGGGCGACGTGAAAGGTTAAATATATAATACATTATTTTTTTATTTTCATAACTGAACTGATTAGCCGAACATACTGGCGTGTAGAATAGAATAGAATAATTGTTTGTTTCTGCATTTTTTACACCTATTTATTATTAAAATCCTTGGTCTTTGTTAGTAAAGCCGTTTTGCTCAGGGTAGAAAACGAATATTTAATTACAATACAATACAATATAACTTTATTATAAAAAAACACAAACTATAGAAATAAACAACCTAGGTAATGCAGTGTAAAAAAAGGTTACAGAAATAAACATTTTCTATTTCTATTTCTATTTCTAAACAAAAAAATTAAAGTAAATTAAAATAAGTATAAATATGCGTCATACAATGGGCGGTCTTATCGCTGACAGCGATCTCTTCCAGGCAACCTTTGGATGGACAGGACAAAACTTTAAAAAGAGAAGGACTAATAATTAATATTATTTTAAATCATCACCGCAAGTGGCTGAGCTGAGCGCTTCCGTGCTTCGGAGGGCACGTTAAGTCGGTCCCGGCTTTTAAGTCGTTAAGCCATGACGGAGGCCTTTAGGCGGCCTAAAAACTCCGTCTCTAGAGTTGGCCACTAGCTCATAAGAACTTACTTTACCTAAATTAACAATTTTTTTGGCACAATCTTGTTGCGTTGCATGACATTACATGGATGTTGGTCCAATGTCTGATAATCGGACCATCATCGGTAGTGAACCGCCTTCCGATCCTGAGATGGGTTCAAATCCAGTCCTGTTCCAATGGGTTTTTCAGTTCGAAAAATGTGCGCTATACAGTGAAGATAAATTACTCTCAAACGGTGAAGGAAATCGTGAGGAAACCGGCATGTCGTACCTGAAATTTTATAACCATATCTATCAATCTATCATCAGCTAGTCAGACACTGCAGACAAACAGTCAGATCTGAACCAAATCTATTACATAATCATAATAAATGACACGAAAAATAGTCCAACATGATTTTAGGTTACTGCATGCACCAACAACAACACAACCTAAACTCACCCGTAACACCTCGATTTAAAGTTCATATTCGTTTGAAAGGGGAATTTTGGGGTCCAAATTTCTCGGCACACTTTTATCCTGTATCCGCTCGAAATGGGAACATTCGTTAATATTCGCAAATCGTTTCAATAGGTCAGCGAGGTGACGGGGAAACGTATCTGGGGATATGTCGATGGACAACTTTGGTTCTCTAAAACTCTAAATTGGTGCTGTGCTGACTTATTTTAAAACTCTTAAATACTTTCTTTGAAGTAGCGGCGCTATAGAGATTTAACCTTTTTGGCTACACAATAACGCCGATTCGTTCGCGGGAAGGGTTAAATACTTAAATTAATGATTACTTGTTGTAGTATTACTAGATTTTGTAGGTACTTTTTAGTCACTATTTGTTTGTCTTTTCTTTCTCATTTTGTACCTCATCTTTAGTCCCTTTTCGACTTATAATTTGTTTGTTTTGTGTGTGCTAAATAAATGTTATTTCTTTCTTTCTTTCCATATAAAAATGAATTTATTTATTCAGAACAAAGTACACAGGAAACAAATTAACACAAGAACGACGAGAACTGCAAAATATGAAAACTTTCTAGCAGCCTAGCATCAGAACGCATCGCTTGCTCAAATATTTTTGTGGATGAGGTGATTTTAGGGTTCCGTACTCGAAGGGTATCAACGGGACCCTTGCCTTGACCCTCTATTGTCGCTATAACAGCGAATAACAATAAAAAAGGGGCCCAAAACAAAAAACATGTACGATGGTACGGAACCCTTCGTGCACGCATTCGACTCGCACTTGACCAGTATTATTTATTCTTAACAGTGTAAGGAATAATGTCATCCATAGCTATCTATAGGATGGCACTAAAAAGTTTTATACTCAGGTACTATTTAAACAAGTCGTTATTTCATAGTAAGTCTTTTCAAGGTTTTTTTGTAGTATACCTACATTGTTAGTACCCTTTTAAAACCATACTTTCTAATGGTCAGAGCATCTGCTACCCTTTATACCGCAAATGTCTGACCGTTTAAGTACACCTTGCATAAAGTAATAACAGGCTTTATAAAACCGCAAACTACCCACTTCTTTTCTTTATAGATGACTAGCTTTCGCCCGCTGCTTCGCTTGCATGGTATCCAGACAAAGACATAGACAGACCTTTATTCGCAGAAACTGTACACAACAACAAATACAAAAAAAACAGACTTAATAACTAGACACAAAGAGTAACAAAATAATAACTAAAGTAATTTTAGACAACAGTAAGTGTATGCACGATGTGGATACCCTTAAAACCCTTTTGCTATAAAACATAAAGGTATGTCGATCGACATAATCCCCAGACCCTCACAGCGCGTGGTACGACCAAGCCGATATAGGCCAAGCCGGGGGAAGTGATATGCGTTGCCGCTCGATACGGAAACGCAAACCCTCTTACGCGAGGTCGGTTAAATCATGCTGATTTTTATAGCTTTTTAGGGTTGCCCGGAGGGTGCCAACGGGACCGTATTACTGAGCCACCTCTGTCCGCCCGTCCGTCCGTCCGCCCGTCTGTCAGCGGGCTATATCTCATAAGCGATAATGCCACCCTTTGCCAGCAATTGTTAGGTTGTTGTCCGCAATAGAGCTATTTTCAATTTCTCAGAATGCAGAATTCATTTGATAATGTCCTCAAAACTAATGCGTTGAATTTTTATACACGTTCTCTAGATGTTGAATTTCGAAAATTCATTTCTTAGTGTTACTTAGTACCCACCTTATGAGGAACTAGCTGCCGCCCGCTGCTTCGCTCTCGTGGTATCCGGATAAAAAATAGCCTATATGTTAATCCAGTACATGTACTATGTATATTCCAAGTTTCATTCAAATCCGTTCAGTCGTTTAGGCGTGATTGAGGCACAAACATCCAAACATCCAAACTCACAAACTTTCGCATTTACAATATAAGTAAGATTTATAATATAAGTAAGAAGTAAGATATACCTTCCAAGTTTCATGTTTCTAGGACGTATGGTTTAAGTTGTTAATTGTCAGTCAATCAGTATAAGCTATAAGTTTTAATGTATCGATCTGTGCTAAATGTGTTGAACTTCCCTTGACTACCCTTCATAGGTGCGGTTTATACATAAGTGACGTCATTAAAGTAACAAAACGTGGCCCAATTTTTTTCGAAATTAATTACCGTATTGTAACGAGCAAAACGCATGACAAAGGGGCGTGGCTTGCTACCACCATCAGGCCACCTCTGCTAGCCTTCGAGAGCCGAACAAACACACGAGCTGCCACTTTTTCTCGGACGGTCGGAGCGAGCGGACATATTTAAAACTTAGTGTCAAATTATTGTTCATTTTTAATTATTGAAATTACAAGCTGTAGAATAGTGTTATTTTGTATTTTTTTAATAAATTTGGTTGATGGTCTATAATATCAGTGCGTGGGATTGAGCTCCGCAAGGCCTGCCCGCATTTGGCTTACCTGATTTTATTTTCTTTGTGTTTTAGTTTGATTTTAAAGTTAAATTTACTGGGTGAGTTTGGTAAATTATTTCTGGGACTGCTTAAGATTGTGTAAAATGTCTGACGATGAACAACCTTCTCGTTCACTTAAGCGAAAACGCGCTACTAAAAAAGACGCTTTAGATGCTATCCTAGATACATTGAATTCGCTGAACAACGTTTCGCCGCTCCACCGCCGCCGTCCGAGCCTTTTACTCCACAGCTTACGCCGCGCCTCGACCTACCCGCATTACCGACCAGCGCTGTGGCTGGCCATGCACGTGACGACGAATCTGCGGCAGGTCGTACGCTGGTATCCGCTTCTAGGAAACTTGTCGGTTGGGATCATAACGTGCTTTAGGCCGTTATCATCTTGACAATAGTTTAGTTAGGAGTTTGTGAAGTTTTCATGTGGTTTTAAAACTGTAAGTACCCTCTTTTCTTGTTCGAGTATGTTGGAACGTTCGTCCAAGACTAGGGAACGTGAGCCTGTACGTAGGAGAAATCGAACACTTATTAGAAGCTGTCATCCTCGCTAAAGTGTGTCTAACAGTCATCATACACCTATTAACGAGCATCGCCGTCCTTCACCTGACTGTCGCTATCGTTCGCAAAGACGTGAGGATTCGCGCAATTCTCATAGCAGTTCGAATAGGTGTCATGAAAGTTCGTTTAGTCGTCTTGATAGGTCTCGTGAGTCTCGCAACGTCACCTTAAATAGGATTTTGAGTCGTCTATAGAAGTAATCGAAGGTAGGTTTCTAACTAATGATGGACATTATGTTCAACCAACGAATATAAACCCACTGTGTTGAAAGGAATGGGTGCCAATGAGGTTTTTTCCCGCGAATACGTCACACTGATGATCGAGTTTAGTAACATTGCTCTTGATGTCGACTTTGTCATAGTACCCTTGTCTTACATGAGTGCACCCGTTATCATTGGTACAGACGTTCTCAATCGGGACGGTGTTACATTTGTTCGGACCAAGGACTCACAGTTTTTGATTCATGCCCCAAAAAGAGTTTTTCAATGTACCTACTCTGTGCTGCCCGACGATCATGGTCAGGAGCGGCCGAGCCCGGCGAGTGGACACCCGAGACATGTGCTGCATTCTTCGAATGTGAGTTGCCAGTATTGTTTTACTTGTGTTGTGTGAGTAATGAGAATAATCTCCCCAGTTCACGTTGGCACTCTCTGCCACGGTTTTCACGGTATCGAGTGTGATACTCTACCGGTTCACGTTGGCACTCTCTGCCACGGTTTTCACGGTATCGAGTGTGATACTCTACCGGTTCACGTTGGCACTCTCTGCCACGGTTTTCACGGTATCGAGTGTGATTCTCTACCGGTTCACGATGGCATGGAGTGTGATTCTCTGCCACGGCTTTCACGGTATCGAGTGTGATTCTCTACCGGTTCACGTTGGTATCGAGCATGATTCTCTACCACGGCAGGGCAGTTAGCTCATTTATGGGCGCTGTCATGGTATACTAGTCACTGCTAATGTTTTTTTTCACTGGCCGAGCCAGGTTATGGTATGATGAGAGCTCTCGAGATCGACCTGTGTGAATGTTACAGATAAATGTGGATATGTAAAGGGGAATAATGTTTGATGACGAGTATGAAATAATGGAATGAAATGTATGCAGGGAATGTGTTATGCTGATAGCTTAAAATGATAAATTCTAATGTGTTCAATTTGTCTGCTATTTTCAGCTGAGTCTGATGATACCATCGCAGAACCATCGGGTGACGATGAGGCTGGTCCAAGTCGCGAGCATCTCAGGGTTGCGGACGAGGACGACCGCCTGTCAGGAGAGGCCGTGTAACGAGCAAAACGCATGACAAAGGGGCGTGGCTTGCTACCACCATCAGGCCACCTCTGCTAGCCTTCGAGAGCCGAACAAACACACGAGCTGCCACTTTTTCTCGGACGGTCGGAGCGAGCGGACATATTTAAAACTTAGTGTCAAATTATTGTTCATTTTTAATTATTGAAATTACAAGCTGTAGAATAGTGTTATTTTGTATTTTTTTAATAAATTTGGTTGATGGTCTATAATAGTATACTATTTTCTACGCTTTTTTATACAAAACTACCCATAATAGTACCCTCATAATCCCAACAAAAAATGAATTGGTCTGGGATTAAAACTACCCTCAAAAATATAGTGCCATCTGTTAAAAACTAAAAGGGCAATGCACTCGATTGCGTAACTAAGCGAATAACAAAATAACAATTAGTAAAGCACCCTCCAGACCACACCGAAACAGTTGCAAAACATTTCTAACGCAATTGTGTGGACTTACCCTAATTTTGGGGTGACTATGACCTATTTAAACTAAGGATTTTTTTAAGTAAAACGTAAGAGCGATTCAACTCGCACACCCGAGGATTCTGATCAATAAAATTGGACACGAAATATAGGTACGTAAATAAGCATACATTATTTCAGTCATAAAACGACACTACTGTAAAAAATCTTCTAAGTTACGTACGATGCATTTTTACCCGGCTTACTTACCAATGAATGTACTGACTAGTTTTAATACAAATTGAAAGCCATTTCAAATCTGTTTAGCTTTTTAGTTTGATTAGAAAGACCTCGGTGGCAGCCTCGGACGAGTGCTCAGCTGAGACGCAAGAGGCGCGGGTTCGATTCCCGCTGCGGAAGAAATGTTTGCATGTTCTGTATATATTTCTTCCGGGTCTGGGTGTTGTGGTACCATGGTACTCATAGTTTCAGTTACCCGCGACACGGAATCCTAGTGTGTGGTCAGAACTATGTAGATGACTGTCAAGTGTTATTTATAAAAAAAAGGTCTGACACTTAAGCACAGTTTCGTTACATTTTTTGGAGTCTCTTTTAGGAATATCTAAAGTGTTCTTTTTAAGTGTGGTCACCCTACCCCCATACAAGAAACAGCCCATACAATAGCTTTATTACAACGCACCTGGCTAACGCCATTTAAGTCCCATTAATATTGTATGACCGAGGATTGTTGGATTAAGAAACAATTTGGATAATTTTGACCATATCGAATGTTTATTACCTATTATTTTTCGGCCTTCGGGTCGCTCGCTAGTTTGAGTGAATTGTAGTGACAGTTAGATAATTTAGGCCCGGAGCACACTATCGGCGCGGCATGTCAAGTATCCTTAGGAGTTCTTAGGCATAGACTGCCAAGGCAGACATTGCCGAGGTGTCCTTTGGCATGCCAACGCGTCCTTAGACATGCCGCGCCGTGCCGTGCCGATAGTGTGCGCCGGGCTTTACGGTAATACACGCTAGGGTGTACTATGGGCCAAGAAAGTGCTCTACCAGTTTTGACAAAACTTCCTGTGTAACCAAAATCGTGCCAAGACAATACAATAATCACTATCAGAATATGTGAGTCGTAAATAATTAAGAGTTCTTTTCGAACGTCTGGTGAAGTGGTGACCTACGAGAATAATTTTGTTATACTTAATAACATTTGTCAAGTTTTTATATTGAAGCAGCTTATGTTATGTGATTGGAGTAATACCTATACGAGTATATTATGTTTGTTACCCAAATAAATAAACGTCTTGTAGTGACATGCCTAATATTTTTATGTTGTTTAAAGGTCCGTCTAATTTAGATTATCTGAAAAATGTCGGAAATTATATTAAGGTACATACAGACACCCCAATTTTATTTGGAACTGTGGTTTCGCCAGTGTATTCCATTTATTTCAAGATTTCAACAAAACATTGGTAATCCGAGCATTGGGCACATCCCAAACGTGTTAAGACAACAAGGAAAATGACTACAGTGTCTTGTTTCAGTAATTAGTCAGTTCGACTTTGTTTTACAAAACGTTTGTTACGAAAACAACAGTTAGGTATTTTACGGAAGATTTTCTTACAAACCAAAATAAAAACCTACCCAATTACTCTCAAACGGCGAAGGAAAACAGCGTGATGAAACCGGCATGGCTTTGAATGGTCGGTAGAATCCAAAAAGGTCGAAAATTATAGGTAAGTACTTGTTTGGTTCGAATGAACCTGTGCTCTTGTTGCTTTGTTGTTTGGTTATGGAATTGCTTGATTTCAACTATTCTTAGATAGGTACCTAATACTTAAGTGCCTAATAAATAATAAATAAATATTTGTGGACATTTTACACAGCGCCATCTAGCCCCAAACTAAGCAAAGCTTGTGCTATGGGAACTAGATGGCTGATAGAATACTTATATACTTTTAATACATAATACTACAACACCCAGATCCGGAAGAAATATTTGCAGAACATACAAACATTTTTCCCGTAGCAGGGATCGAACCCGCGCCTCTTGCGTCTCAGCCGAGCACCACAGAGGTCTTCAAACGTTAGTACCAATCTACTTAGGTAGATAATTATTGAATTGCTTATTTTGTTGAATATTTTACAGATGTAACAAACAAAACAGCAAACCAGCCAGCCAACAAATGAACCTGTCATCCATACAGAGTGTTCTCGCCTGCAATTCCGATCACCGCGTGAGGAGGCGATAATTTCATACATTTCACAGCCGTCATCATTCATTTGCTGAGCTGTGGCTTTGTGCAGGGAGATGGAAACAGTAGGTAATGTATAATAATATAATAAAATTTTATTAACAGAAAGAAACTTACAACTATTACAAATATAATTTACAAAATACAAAAGAAACAGTCGGGCTATCTAAAGGCCGTTGCAAACGGTCTATAGATAGCTCACCTGATCCAGCTCATCAGACGGTGGAAGCGAGCCCAAGACGCTGGCCGCATTGCCACGCTGAATGGCAATAATAATATAATAATAATAATAATCATTTATTCAATAAAGTTTAAGGAAAAATTACAACTACAGTGTCCTAAATGTACTTAGATAAGTATAATACACGAGAGCTTGAACTAGATAGTCCTGTGTTTCAGGCGGTTAGAGCAAAAAGTATCAAAATAACAAATAATCACATTCAAATACAAAAAATAATTAATTTACTAAGAATCTGCATAATTGGATTACTTAATAGTTTCTAAGGTCTAAGCTAATGAATAAAGCTTAACAAAATTTTATCCTAACACAATCAATAATTTCTCTGTATCCTCGTAGGACATGCTTTGCAAGGCGACAAGCATGTATTGTATGGGTTACCATAGGGTCCCGACAGTTAACCGGTTAAATTAACTGATAGTTATCTTAATAAACTCTACCTTTAGGTGCAGTTCTTGATGACATTTCACAGAAGAAAATTGATGAAAATATAAAGGCTATCGCTCGCGGCTTCACTCGCGTGATATCCGGACAAAAAGTAGCATAATATGTTATTCCAACATTTCCAGCACACATACTATGTATATTCCAAGTTTCATTCAAATCCGTTCTGTTGTTACGGCGTGATTGAGGCACAAACATACATCGTCACATACACACATCCTCACAAACTTTTGCAATTATAATATTAGTAGGTATGATGAGAATCAAATAATAAAGCAGCCATCTGGTCCGCATAGTACAAGCTTTGCTTAGTTCTGGGCTAGATGGCGCTGTGTGAAATGTCCACAAATATTTATTTATTTTATACTGCAAATTTCGAATGTCAGTCGCTTTTCTGTTTTTAGATCAGCTGTAGTTGTTTAGCTTGGAATTCAGATATAGTTACAGTCAGATAAACACAGGGTTACCAGATAGAAAATTTAGAAGTCCGGAGAAAAATCTTGATTTCCATTGAAAAATCCTGAGATTTACTGGAATTTTTGAATGGTCGCTAAAACGTAATTTACATCTATGTAGCCCGCGACACGACACGTGGGCTGCAATGTAGTAGGCAGATCATTATCATTCAATTACATTAACATTAAAAATTCGTCATAAGTTGATAATCGTGATTGTTTCGAGATACCGATACGTTGCGCATTCGGTTGTTGGGCCCGTGATCTACTCTATTTTATTGAAAATACCAAAAACCCTGAGATTTCCAAAATCCGGCCGCAATCCTGAGAAGAGTTTAAAAATCCTGAGATCTCAGGACAAATCCTGAGATATAGTAACCCTAGATAAACATGGCATTCTGCAGAGTTGACTGTGGCGCCTGATTCAGTGCAAAGGCACCGCCCATCGAAGCGCGAATCGAACGCATTCGATGTATCACAGGCGGCCATCTTTGGTACACGTAGCATTTGCACGTACTATTTGCATACTAAGGCCTTTTACCATCTATAGTAGACGATTAATACAGCGCCAGGAGGCAACTTTTACCTTCATAAACGGGACAATGTACCTACCTAGTGCCCGGGAATAAATATGAGTCATTAGTAAATTCTTTCTTAAAAGGTGAAACGTTCTTGGCGTAGCTTGCTTAGGCGTTCTTGATTGATCGTTAGTTAAAGTTAAGCAACGTTGTGCGCGGTTACAATTGGGATGGGTGACCGCAAGTGGCATTACCAGTTGAGCTCTTCCGTGCTTCGGAGGGCACGTTAAATAGTCGGTCCTGGCTTTTAAGTCGTTAAGCCATGATGGTGGCCTTTAGGCGGCTTAAAAACTTCGTCACTTGAGTTGGCCACTAGCTCATCTTCACAAACTTTCACATTTATAATTATGGTAAAATTGAGTATTATTTATTTTTATTTGCGAACCATACATCAAGCATTAGTTAAGTTTGTTTGTAAATCTAACATTCCATTTATCAGGCTTGCGTCTCAATAAGCCTATTCAACCAAAAATAACCTTTAAACCTACATAATAAGGCTCATGTTCCAAAATCATATTCCACGGATTATAAAGTTGCAAAGTACAACTCGATTTAAGGGCCACGCCCTGCATTTAATATTTACTTACTAACTATGTCTTTAATCTGCGGTTCGGTCATATTTTCTCGTTGAAATCACATCTGATAATTCAATGATGTATGTTTGCATAGATTAAGATAGACTTTCGAAGCGTGTGCCAGTGGCGCCGCGTCAGTGACCCGCTTTAATGACGCCGCGAATGTGACCTGCGTTAGTGACGCCGCGTCAATGACGAAAATGTAACTCTGAGGCATCGAAACTGTGTTTAGACTGGTCCTGTAAAGATCGCAAAATCGCATTGCGATATTACCGGACGAGATTATCGCAGAGGCTTTTATTCAATGTGTCTAATCGATTTACAAAATATTTTCATTTATGCCCGGTTCCAAGAATCTTCTAACGGACGTCGCGTTCCATTACCATAACATCGTTATCTGTCGAAAAGTAAGTAAGAACATAACCACACTTAAGTGGGATAAGGGCAGGGCATACGAACATACATACATATCGTAACTGTTTTATATTTAGTTTTAGATTTTGCATGATCGATAATAATGATTAATGCCCGTATCGTATCTCAGATCAATGTTATTTAGACATGATTTAAAGTACCTAAGTAACTTAGATTTAGTGTAGTGTTAGGAAGTTGAATAGCATTTGATTTTAGTAACTAAATTTAGCAAACCGTTTTGTGAGTGTGAATCACAAAACGGTTCAGTTAAATGCTCGATGGGTCGGAACGACGAGGCTACCACCAGAAAGTTAGGCTCTTTGACAAATTGTTTTACTATGAATTACAATCATTCCGCTAGTAATTGCCTAGACTGATTTAGGTGTACCTTACCTACTCAAGTTTTTCGTCTGTGACCTAGGTCTCGGAAAGAACAATACCAAAGCGTTTACAAATTCTAGGCTTAACCTACATTGTTGAATACAAATGAATGCCAAATTATAGTCCATATCCGATGCGCTTGCGCAGTTAGATTTACGAGCCTTTACGAGCAGTCATTGGCGCGCCATCACGGTTAGTTATGTATATGGTTCGATAGGATTATCTACTATTAGCATAAACATTCCATCTATAATCCTATCTAAATATATAAAACTAGCTGTTGCCCGCGACTTCGTACGCGTGTAGTACATTATTTTGTTCTATAATCAATAGTTTTCGCAGCGCACGTCAAAAACTATTTTGGGTTTTCTACCTTGGGTTACAATATTGCAATTTTCTTACGGATCCCTAATTTTTTTGAAAATTTATTATAGCTTATACTAGACCCCGATAATGTAGCTTTCTATTGGTGAAAGAATTTTTGAAATCGATCCAGTAGTTTCGGAGCCTATTCGTTACAAACAAAAAAAAATATCTTTCCTCCTTATAATATTAGTATAGACTACAAATACTATACAAATATATTTATTTACCAACTAAATTTAAGTAAAAGTTGATACATGGATTATGTACCCTCAGTTATGTACCCACGACTACACCATTTTGGTGTAGTTAGATAAAATAGAAGGCTTTCCATTTGTTTTATAATGTGTGCAATAAAATTGTGTATTGTGCAATAAAATTTGAAATCTGATTTACTCGACATAATTATTAGTACGACACAGACAATACCCAAAGTTTCGTGTATGAATTATGTTCCTAAAGGCCGCAGGTAAAGTTAATTCAGATCTGTTTTCCTAATGATGTCTGGAATAAAGTTATTTATTTTATTTCATTTTTATAGTATCCACGCGTGCATGCGGATTGGGGATCCCAGAGAAACAATGAAAACAGCATTAAACTTGGAATATTATGTACTTTTTCTGGAATAACAGCAGAACAAAGATCAGCGTTGTTTGTCTGTTTGTCAATAACTTACAAACCGGCAGACACAATGCGTATTGTGAAAACAAACGAGTAAACAAACGAATTGTTGGTAAGATTTATCATTCATTCTGTAATTTGTTACTGTGACTGTGATATGTTGAGGGTGTTGTATCTCTTCGTGATATTGAAGGGTGAGTGAATTAATAGTGCTTAGGGTCTCCGCTCACTTTACCGTTCCTTAACTGGACTGTCCAGTATATGCCCAGTTCCAATATTCTGCAAACAGACGTTGGATCGTTCATTTTCATATCAACGTTGTTCTAAAAGTGCCATTCATTTTTTGACAAAAAACACGGTCCTATTGTTCGTTTATTGAATATCGGAATGGGGCATGACTCGCCATAAAAAATAAAATAATCTAAGTCTTTTACAGTCATCATCATCATTAGAACAGAATGTATACAAAACTCAAAAACTTGTCTGATCTGCTGCTGAATTTAATTGCGTACGATTTACCAAACTTCCGACCCTCTCACTGCCAATTATGAATCTGCTGCTGAATTGCGTACAATTCACCTACAAGTCGGTCTATTTCACGGAAATTACAGGAATCGCTTAGAATTTGCTATAACATCAAAAAATGAATTGCTATTATCATTGCTATCTTAGATAAATGGCTCAAAGTAACTTTTTTAGCCTCAATAGTCTAAACATTAAAGGCACGCCATATACCTAATATTGCCTCATATTTGGACGTGGTACTAATCACCCAAACTAAACAAAGTTTTGGTTTTAAAATTGTATGTTCGTATGAGCTAGTGGCCAACTCTAGTAACGGAGTTTTTAGGCCGCCTAAAGGCCTTTGGGGACCGACTATTTAACATGCCCTCCGAAGCACGGAAGCGCTCAGCTCATAATGCCACTTGCGGTCACCCATCCCAATTTGTGACTGCGCACATCGTTGCATAACTTTAACGATCAATCAAGAACGCCTAAGCAAGATACGCCACGAGCGCTTCAAAAATTTTAAAATAACAATAATTACCTACCTATTTTGATTTCAGGAGTTGGATTCGTGAGGTGTCAGTTCGCACAATGCCATGATGATCCCTCGCTGGAGCCCGACGAAGGACCTCTGACCGACATGCAGTTCACATGGTTAGGAGCCCTGCAGTATATCCATGGTACCTTCATTTCTTGTTACCATCAATCTGTGGCTCCGCTCCAAACGTCAACCCTCCTCCTCCCAAGCTTGATCCAAGGTTCATGCTGTGCCGACCCCACATAGAGTGGGATAAGGGCAGGAAGATGATGATGATCAATCTGTGGCTCCGCTGAGTAAGTACTCAATAACACATAGGGTACCTTGTTATCAGGGTAAGTACCCTGATAACAAGGTAAGTACCCTATGTGTTATTTCAGGTCATAAACTGTGTGTATTCCAAGTTTCAGCTAAATCAGATCAGCAATTATGAAGATGAGTGTGACATGTGCTTGGAACTGTTAATTGTTGTTTCTCAACATTTGACACATCTGAATGGTAGCCAACTTAGACCAGCTTGCCTAGACTGGCTTACCTCGGAGGACTGACCCCTAAGGTTGTTGCAAAATAAAAAGCAACAGTAAATTTAAGTTAGTTTTAAGAAAAAAAAACGAAGATGAGTGGGAACAAACACTCACACTCTCACACACTCTCATACACTAACACACACTCACACAAACTTTCGCATTTGTAATTTAGGTAGGTATGTGTGATAGTGTGATTTTTAGGGTTCCGTATCTGAAGGGTGCCGACCCCACTTAGTCGGTCGGGTGCAAGCAGGAAATGATAATAAATAAATAAATATTTGTGGACATTTCATACAGCGCCATAAAGCCCCAAACTAAGCCAAGCTATGGGCACCAGATGGCTGACAGAATACTTTTTTTTGTAAATACATACTTATAATACTACCACACCCAGACCCGAAAGAAATATTTGCAGAACATACAAACATTTCTCCCGTAGCGGGAATCGAACCCGCACCTCTTGCGTCTCAGCCGAGCACTCGCCCGCCATGCCAGGGTCGTCAATAATGACTGATTTTTCTCTACAGTAAAGAACGGAACTCCCCACTACTTCAGGGTTCCACGGGTGATCCTCATCAGTCGTCAGTTCGTGATGTCCACTGCTGTGGACGCTGCTCAAATACCGGAAGGATACGCTCTGTGAGTACCTTCTGAGGTCATCACCTATCTTACACCTGCCTTTATTCATCATCACCATCTGACCTTGCTCGTGACGTAGCTTGCTTAGACGTTCTTTTGATCGTTGAAGTTAAGCAACGTTGTGCGCGGTCACAATTGGGATGGGCCACAAGTGGCATTACGAGCTGAGCGCTTCCGTGCTTCGAAGGCATGTTAAATTGTCGGTCCCGTCTTTTAACAGGAGGTCTTTAGGCGGCATAAAAACTCCGTCACAAGAGTTGGCCACTAGCTCATACGAACTAACTTACCATCTGACCATATCTGAAGGAAGACTGAAGCCTTATTTCTACTTACTTATCAACTTTGGTACAGATGTTTAAGTTCTAATCCGAAGATTTGTAAATGGAATGTGCCTACCTAACGGATTGGTCCACAGTACCCCAAAACCGAGATGATTGAAGAGCAGCAAGGTAGACTTGCAGTAGGATACCAGTTGTATGTTTTTGACTTTATTGGTTTTTAATAATAATTGTTTACCTTCAGGGGTAATGTGGCATTCGGCGAATACGAGCGCGATGAAACGGAGTGCGGCGTGACTGTGGAGGCCATGGCTGCCGGGGCCCAGTGTGAGCCGGCCGCACTCCTGGTACCTCTATCAGGTAACCCCTAGGCCTAACACCTCACTTAGCTCGTCATATCACCTCAACTCTTCACCTTCATCATCACCCAAAGTGGCATTGCGAGCTGAGTGCTTCCGTGCTTCGGACGTTATTGTCGGTCCCGGCTTTTAAGTCGTTAAGCCATGACGGAGGCCTTTAGGCGGCCTAAAATCTCCGTCACAAGAGCTGGCCACTAGCTCATACGAACTTACTTATCATCCAAAGTCTGTCGTTGCCCACTAGTATAGGCATAAAGGGAGACCCTTTTGCTTTGCCATCTTTGACGACCTCTGTGGCGTGGCCGGCGAATGTTCGGCTGAGACGCAAGAGGAGCGGGTTCGATTCCCGCTGCGGGAGAAATGTTTGCATGCTCTGCAAATATTTCTTCCGGGTCTGGGTGTTGTAATATTTATCATAAGTACCTATGTATTTACAAAAAAAAAATATTATAAGTATTCTATCAGCCATCTGGTTCCCATAGTACAAGCCTTGCTTAGTTTGGGGCTAGATGGTGCTGTGTGATATGTCCTCAAATATTTATTTTATTTATTTATTTATTTATCTAACGGTCCACGGACTTGTGCTCGCCTCATCCATTTACAGCCGGACGTCAACTCTTAGATAAGCTTATTTCACCACCAGTGCTCTTAGGAATACGGGCATGATAATATATGTACCTAACCTACCTATTGTTAGGTTAAGATTGTTAATTGAGATTGTTGTTTGTCAGATGTGTTGCTGCACCCGGAGTACAAACACTTCGGAGCAGCTGATAGCATCGCGCTGCTGAAAATGATCACACCTATCAAATCAGGTGAGTGCAGTCTTAAGTCGAAAGCACTGGTGGTCTAGTGGAACCGCCTTCCGATCCTGAGGTGGTGGGTTTGAATCGAGTCAGGCACCAATGCTTTATTTGTCTCAAAAAATATGTTGATGGCTTGCTGTTCTGGCTTAAAATCATAAGGTTTCTGATATCTACGTCACAAGGGATACTAACGACTCCTGTCTCCATCAGGACTATGTGCATTCAAGTTATATTGGAGTGATAGAGATGTCATCTATAAATCAAACTTGCCTACACCATAAACCTGTTTCCAGACTACATGTTGCCAGCGTGCCTGCCTTTCAAGAACTACGTCTTTGGGAAGGACGGGATTCGGACCCAAGACGCTATCTGGCACATTGACTTTAGCTCCGGTAAATATCATCATCATCTGTACCCAGTTCACACCCAACATAGACTTTCGGTGATTTTAATACTTTATTTTTAGATATATTGTGTATTATTTTATTTTGAAAAGTGCCTGTTTTGTAGATGTTCCTAGAGATTACATAGATGAGGAGAAAGAAGTCACCAGAATCAACATGCTGCCAAAAGAACTATGCTATCTGTATGACTCTACTGAGGTGCGTGTGATCTTGAATGTATCATCTCAGATCTTTAGGTACTATAAGACTAGTGGAACGCTCAGCGACTTTGTAAGCGTTTTTCATAAAACTTCATCATCCGCTGCGTTCTCTAGGAGTTGAATTTCAAGTATTCCTTTCTCAGTTGCACCCTTACACCATAAGAAGAATATACCCTCCAAGTTATGTGTGTGTGTGTGTGTGTTTTGAGGTTTTGTGTTCCAAGTAACCTAAAATTCATAGTATAATAATTAAGAAACGATGTTATTTGAAGTACTCACAAGTGAAAAGTGATTCCGTGAGACTTTTTATGTGATTTGCTGCTATTTTTACAAGTTTTCACTACACAGGTAGGCAGATTCTATTTTTAAATTTTAAGTTTACTAGACGACGAGCGATGGGCACGGTTTTGTGTGGCTTCACTTTTGTTGTTCGCGGCGCGGCGTCTTTTCTTTTTATTTGGTCTGAGTCTGTAACAATCTGAGAACCTAAACTAACACCGGGCAAACGTTTCAGAACGCCACCAACTTAGCGAAGAGCAGAGTGATGTGTTCCACTGGGTGCGGCTTCCACTCCGGAGCGCCCAGCGTGGTCCACGAACACACGGGCCACTGGTCTATCGTGGCTTTGTCTCAAGGTTAGACTTAATAAGCTAAAGCTGAATGTATTCGACGTAGCTCAATTGGTTAAAGCATGGCCATGGCCAAAGTTGCGGGTTCAAGTCCAGTTCCGGGTTCTTGGGAGAAAATCAATGTAAGATCTTCATTATCAATATAATTTAACGAATTTCATTCAAGGTATTGTCTCTTTCTTTTCTTGCTAAAATGTGAATTATCGAATTTTAAACAAAGGATTTTTAATGCGAAGGACTGTGTGGGGCAGTGGGAGTGAGTTTGTGTGTTTGCTTCAACCACTACTAGGTCGTTATGTACAGATTTACTCAGTCAAAACTGAAGATAAAACTCTTAGTGGCACGAAACGCGCAATAGCGTTTGTTTGTCTTTCAGTATACCAATGACGAATTAAAAAGGAAAATGGAGTAACACAAACAACTGTGATATGCTAACTACATTATAAGTAAGAAAAAGAGAAGAAAATGTCAAAAGAATGATGATAATATTTCATCCCCAGGTGGTTCCCCCTGCCCCGACCCCCTGCGCACTCGAAGACCACCCTCTCCCCCGCGCCACATCCTGCTGCACCCCTACGTGCCGTGGATCACCGCGGCCATCACCGGCAAGGCTGTAGGCGCCTTCGCCAAAGACGATCCTTTTGGTAAAAGACTTACATACGGCTACAAATCTGTATTCTTAGAAATTTGGCCCTGGCAACGACTAGGTGATAGCTCCGGCTAGCTCGGGTTCGATATTTACTATGGCAGAAAAGTTTGCATGTTCTGCAAGTATTTCTTCTGGTTTCTCTGGTACCATGGTCGTTGTTTCCTATAGTATAGTACAGATAATATGTGGTCCTAGGGTGCTGTTTCGTAGTTCCTCATACCAATAATTAGTACATGAAATTTGGGTGTAATTCCAGGGTTCATAATGCCAAGGTCCGTGGACTTCAGCCAGATGCGTCACAAGTGGAACGGCCACTGGTGGATGGGGGGCCTGCGGTGTTATGACCGCGGCGAGGCGGCCGACGATCTCTTCAAGTTCTACCACGAGATCTTCGTCATCAAACCTGTTGGGGAAACCTTTCTTACTTACTATCTTGAGGTGAGAAACTTCAAGATACCATCAGCCGATTTGACCAAATCCCTAGGGTTTGGGCCCCGGGACGTCTCGCGTCTCGAAGTCCCGGGACTTTCGGGTCGAGACTCGAGACTCGAGAAGAGACAAGATTGTCGAATTTGTTAGTTGACGCTCTGATTTTTTTAAAGTCTTTTTTATTAAATCAGCAAAGAAGTCTAATTAATGTATAAATCTAAGTCTAATCACACCTCATCTCACTCCACTTCACCTCACGCCACTACTACTCGGTAGAGCTACACTTAAGTGGTACCTATATTTGTTTCAGCTGTATGCAGCCCATGACACCATTATAACTTGTGTGAAGGTCGGCATGCCGTACAAGCTGGGGCTACCCAGAGTCTGGGACCTTGAGTCATCCGAAGTAAAGGTAACCACAGAAGTGAACGAAAGGAGCCTCTAGGCGTACTTTAATCCCTTCATTCATTCGGAAGAACAACACGAGTAGTAGATTTTTTCTTTCATTCCCCTCGATTTCTTTTAATGTTGCCTAATGATCAAAGCAAAAACAGTAGGTACTCCACTGGTATGGCCGGGGTATGACCCCAGTGACACAGACCACCAGTGATCTCAATGGCACGAGAGCACTGGTGATCTAGTGGTAGCGGCTCCACCTTTCGTGCACTCGTGAGTCGGGGGTTCAAATCCGATCTTGCATTAATGGATTTTTCTGTACGAAAATATTTATACGCGCTGTACCAGTATTCTCAAACGGCGAAAGAAAACATCGCGAGGAAACCGGATGTCGTACTGTACTGTAGCTGTACTGTACTGTACTGTACCTAAAATGTTTTCAACTTGAGTCAAGTGCATGAAAGGAGCCTTTGAGGCGCACTCACCTTTCACCACACTGGTTCGAAAGAACTAGTGACACGACTAGATAGATTACACAGAGCTGAGTTGGTCATTCGCAGATTCGAATCCCGGTGATCCGGTTCTACCACGAGTACAAGTTCCAAGTGGAGGGGTGGGCTTTCAACTACACGGCATCTTCGGAGTCGTCTTCGAGCAGCGACTGCGACGACTGTAGTGATTCCTCCGACTAGGTTTAATAAGCCTGGATCCCACCGCTGGGCACAGGCCACCTTGTCCTTTTGTAATTCAAGTTCGCAGAAATAAAAGCGAATGAATTTCCACTTATTGGTTTGTCTAAACCCCGAAAAAAAGTCGAGATAAGCTATAGTTGATAAGCCAGTTTTTCAGGATTTCTGGTAGCGTTACCAAAAGTTAGTAGGACCTTCTGCTTTTCCATCCACCCTGATGTAAGACCAAAGGTCTTTACTAAGCCGGTTTGTCTAGGGTTGTCACTTGCTACTTCTCGATTTAAAGGTTAAGAATAATACGTAAATTAAGTAATATTGTTATTATTACTTAGCATATTATTATTTTACGTGATTTGTCGTTGTACCAGGATAACCACGCACACGCACACACACACACACGCGCGCGCGCGTACACACACACACACACACACACACACACAAACACACACACACTCACGCGCACGCATGCGTAGTTTAAGTAGGTACACATAGTTTCTTCTATTTCCTGTTACCCAGACTCTTATGGGACTGGCGCATCAGAAACTCATAAATGTTTTTATAATAAAGGTAGGTACCTACACTCTGGAACAATTAATTATACTTATAACGTGTTATTTAAGAGCGTTTTCTCCTACATAACACAAGCATATTTATTAGATTTAAAGAATAAACATTTTCATTTTCATGTACATTTTCCATTGTTTCATAATCTATGGAACCCGAATAGGCATATAATTGTTACCTATGTAAGTACTACATCATTATTAGGTACAGTTAGATGTGTAGGTAGGTACCTAATGCATAATGCACGGCGGCTTAAACAATTTCAACGTTTTGCATTGATCACCGAAGTTCACCAACAACAATGGTTAGTCTAACTAAACAGTTGTTTTATATTATGTCCACTTAAACTTACTAGGTACTCTCTTCTCTGCTGGACTGGGAGTAAAGAAAAAGCATAGAATGCGTCCAGCTGCTTCTCTCCTCGAGCATATCGTAATAACAGATAGTATCCTCTCCAAAATATGGGCGATGGGCTGATCACCATGGTTCACCATATTCTTCTTAGGATTTTAAATCAGAAGTGACTGCAAGTTTTCTTATGTTAACTAGTAGGTACTCCCCATTGGGCATATAGGCGTGATACATAATTATGTATGTACCTATGTACCTAGGTACTAATGTAAGTGCTAAGTATGTCTACTTAAAAGTCAGCGTTTCTTAGTTCCTGAAATATTTCAGTTACATACCCCCTAATACTCAAATGCGACTCAGAGTTGAGCACGTCTCAACTCACGGTTTTTTGACAGTTTCTGATGAAAATCTGCCAAAAATTGACATTTGAGACGTGCTCAACTTTGAGATGCGTTTGAGTATTCGGGGGTTAGTCTGATAATGTAATGAAAATTAATTGAACTCTTAAAGCTTTAACTTAGGCTGTAAGATTACGAGTATCTCAAATAAAATAATAAACGCTGACTTCGTGCAGGTAAAAACAATAAGTGAAGTTCAATTTCAGCCACAGATTTTCATGTTCTCTGAGATTTAAACCCTCGTTTAAAAATTGATAAGCCTGGGTCTATACTTTGTCGCAAATTATTAGGCAGTGCCTGTACTGAACTGGTTATTTGCATACCTAGGTCTAGGCCATAAAGAAACGGAAAGAGCAGGACAGACTATAAATTGCTAACCAAATTCTTTAATCTGTCACGTTTTAACCGTGGCGTAAGTCTGATGAGGCCATTTTTCATTTTCGATTTAAAAAAAGTTCCTACGGACTCGGCAGATGAAGTGGACGACATTTATCAAATCAGCGCCATCTGTTTGGAAAGTTATAACTAGGCCGCGAAATGGCATCATTCAATTTACTTAGGTATTTTCTCAGACCCTCAGACCAAATTAAAAGAAAAGACGCCGCGCCGCAAACAACAAAAGTAAAGCCACACAAAACCGTGCTTCTGCAAGTAAACATACACGCTCATGCCCTCACCTATACAAAAACCATGCTCATCGCTCACTAAGAGCGATGAGCATGGTTTTTGAATAGGTACGTCACGAATCATAAAAATATAATTATGCCTTCCTGTGTAGTGAAAACTTGTAAAAACAGCAGCAAATCACTTAAAAAGTCTCACGGAATCACTTTTCCTTGTAAAAGTACTTCAAATAACATTACGTTTACTTAATTATTATACTATGAATTTTAGGTTACTTGGAACACAAAACCTCAAGACACAACATAGATAAAAAGGTGGCTTCACTTTTGTTGTTCGTGGCGCGGCGTCTTTTATTTTTATTTGGTCTGAGGATATTGTGAGGTTTGCGTCAGACAAATCACTAAATTATTTTTATACGGGTAGGTATCAAAGGTATTTAGTCCACAATGTTTACATAAATACCTAAGAGAATTACATAAATCAGCGTAACTAAAAACTATGGTATTTATGTGCGAGTTTCATGAAGTTTTTTCCAGTTTTTTCGTGATTTTCAAAATGCGGACAGTGTGTATGTTGGTTTTGTTTGGGATATTCTATTACACAGTTGGTAAGTGTACATGTATCAGGTCTTTGATATATCTATGGACAAAACACCAACTTTTTAACATATCGAAAATAACAAGACTTGGTGCCAGGATTAAAACTTTTAAATACCCATTTAATAAACATTATAATGTAGGTACTAGATTTCGTTCGCAGCTTCGCTCGCGTGATATCCGGACAAAAAGTAGCCTATAATGTCATTCCAGCACACATACTATGTATATTCCAAGCTTCATTCAAATCCGTTCAGCCGTTACGGCGTGATTGAGGCACAAACATACATCGTCACATCCTCACATCCTCACAAACTTTCGCAATTATAATATTAATGGGATAGATCTGTCTAACTATTTCGCAGCAATTAATAAAACTGATACCATTGCATAGTAAATATGATGAGGAACATAACGTAGGTAAGTAACCTACTCGAAAGTGAAATTGGAAGGAACAAAAAGTACCACTTTGTGAATTTTGATTCTAGAAATATTTAGGTATGATTAATTATTTTATTAAAACCAAATATTCATGAACTCCTGTCGCTGACCGTATGTTCTCCTAAAAATAATACATACTAATTACATAATGTGGTTGTCTGGAAGAGATCGCTCTTAAGCGATAAGACCGCCAATTGTACTCTTTTTAACGTATTTAGTTTTATATATTTTTTATGTTAAAGTAAGGTGTACAACAAAGTATTTTCATTCATTCATACAATAATACGAACGAACAAGCTCTACCTACTATTTTTACTAACATCTATCACGTATATAGTCAAATCAATCTTGTAGCAATGACGACATTGGATCGATTTCGGTTCTGTCCAGACGATAGCGTAGCATAATTTCAAGCTTAAGTAATAAGTCAGGATGGCCGAGCGGTCTAAGGCGCTGCGTTCAGGTCGCAGTCCACTTCTGTGGGCGTGGGTTCGAATCCCACTTCTGACAAATATTTTTGCATTCAGTTTTTTTCCTTAACAATTTTTCCTCTTATTGTTTTGTAGTTTTATTTGTAGAATCAGCAGAAGTGACCGCTGTCAAGGATGACTTTGACTACGAAAGAATCGTGGGTGGGACAAAAGCACCTAACGGATCTGTACCTTACCAGGCAAGTTTCTATGATTCAGATTCATTTAATTATTCCATATATATACAAATGCACACTTGGAAAAGTCACACACAATTACAATACAATTTAAATAGTACAGTACCTAGTTATGTCATAAAATAATATAGATTTATATCTAACTAGCTGCCGCCCGCGGCTTCGCTCGCGTGGTATCCGGATAAAAAATGGCCTATTATGTTAATCCAGTACATGTACTATGTATATTCCAAGTTTCATTCAAATCCGTTCAGCCGTTTAGGCGTGATTGAGGCACAAACATCCAAACATCCAAACTCACAAACTTTCGCATTTATAATATAAGTAAGATAACAAAGAAAATAATTATAAGTAGTAAGTAATAAAAAAAAAATGTAATACTATCGTCCAAACATAATAACAATAACTTGGTACATTACTATGGTATTGGTATTACCCTATTTTTGGGTTATTTTTATTTTTACGCGTGTGTTTTTGTTTGCCTGCTAAATAATAGGGTCTACAAGGAGTTTACTCAATTTAGACTCTCTAGCAACTGATCATAAGAATGTCCTATGAAATCGTGAGAAGAAGGATCCTGAATTCACCTGCAACTGTATTTCTAAGTCGCATTAATATCCTATGTAATCGTGAGAAGAAAACGTGAAGTGTCCTGGGTGCTATTAACTGTTTTGTGTTGAGTCTGGGAAACTCACGGTGAAACCAAATACTGTTTCCAGGTATCTCTGAGAATCTATGGAGTATGGCACTTCTGTGGTGCCTCGCTGGTGACTCCACGAGTAATCCTCACTGCAGCTCATTGTGTTGACAGGTACGAATTATAACTCACGAATACTCAAACGTATCTCAAAGTTGAGCACTTCTCAAATGTCGATTTTGTCAAAAAATGTCATTTGAGACGTGCTCAACTTTGAAATGTGTTTGAGTATGCGGGGGTTAGGCCCTTATTTTATTGTTATTAGATTATTCTTATTTACATAATTTGAAGCGCTCGTGGCGTAATTAGCTTACCCCCGAATACTCAAACGCATCTCAGAGTTGAGCATGTCTCAAGTGACGAGTTTTTGACAGATTTTCATCAAAAACTGTCAAAAAACTGTGACTTGAGACGTGTTCAACTCTGAGTATTCGGGGGTTAGAACAATCAATCATGAACGTCTAAGCAAGCTACGCCACAAGACCTTCCAAATAGAAATGACAATGGTACGGAACCCTTCGTGTACGAATTCGACTCGCACTTGATCGGTTTTATTTACTTTGAAAGTGATCCTCAACTGAATAAACTACATTACCTATAATATTTAATTCCGCCGTCTTTCTGTTTTTGTTTATCCTCTCCATCCAAAGGTTGCCTGGAAGAGATCGCTTTTGGCGATAAGGCCGCCCATTGTGCTGTTTTTGATTGTTTTTTTCGTTTTTATTAACTTTGAAAGTGATCTTACCAGATTCTACTGAATAAACTTCATAATAATATTTAATTTTGATTTGGTCTTGAAACTGACGTTGACTATATCCCAGGCTCAAACCCCAGTACTACCAAGCAATAGTCGGCACCAACCAGCTCCGCGCCGGCGGCACCGCCTATAAGATCCGCAAAGCAGTCCAGCATGAGGCTTACGACGACAACAACATCGTCAACGACATAGCGATCCTCTTCACCGAGGAGGAGATCCAGTTCAGCAGCACGGTGGACGCTGTGGAGCTCAACGATGAGCCCGTGGAGAAGGGAGAGGACCTGATCCTTACTGGATGGGGGACCACTTCTGTAAGTACCTAAGAAGTATTAGTGCACAATACACCCTAACACGAGACGTCATTGTAGATCTGTGTTTACTCCTGTTTACTCACTACTATTATAGTTGAGCACGAGGTCATCATCGTCACTGGAAAGGCAAATTTACATAAGCGCCAAAAGGCCATTTCGAGAAGAAGCCGTTTAAAGTTTTTTTTTTCGTTTTTTAATCATAACTTTTTACCTAATTATCGAATTTTGGTGACGTCAACGTAAGATTTCATTCTTTTTTCATTTTCTATGTCCAACAATTCATATTATGAATTGCTAAAAAAAACTTTAAACAACTCTCTTATCGAAATGGCCGTTTGGCGCTTACGTAAAATTGCCTTTCCAGTGACGATATTATGATGACCTCGTGCTCAACTCTGAGTCACGTTTGAGTATTCGGGGGTTAGGTTCTTATAACCAACTGTTAAATTAACCTGCGCCTACATAATTTAAATAGCAAAGTTATACTATTGCGTTTAGAAGTATTTTTTTAGCGGTCACCAATCCTGATTTGTGACCGCGCATATCGCTGCTTAACTTTAACGATCAATCAAGAACGCCTAAGCAAGCTACGCCACAAGCGCTTCATGTCGTTGAAGGAAATTGAAACAACGCGCTCACAGGAGCTGATGCCCTCATTGTGTTTTCCCAGTACCCGGGCAAGCTGCCCAACGACCTGATGATGCTCGAGCTGAAGTCAATCACCTACGAGGAGTGCAAGGCGGCGCATAAGCACGACGTGTTCCAGACGCAGGTTTGCGCGTTCACTAAAGAAGGCGCGGGCGCTTGCCATGTGAGTTATTATTAAACATCATCATCTTCCTGCCCTTATCCCACTCTATTGTGGGGTCGGCACAGAGTTTTGGCTAAGGTGTTTTATGACCGGCCGCCTGCCTGACGTCAACCCATCATCATCTTCCTGCCCTTATCCCACTCTATGTGAGCTCATAACGACTTCTTTTAAAATATTTTCTGACAAAAACGACGCGACGGGCCTTATACAATTTAACATAAGTAACATTTTGTAATTAATGAATTTCAGGGCGATTCTGGAGGTCCTCTAGTAAGAGAAGGTCGTCAAATCGGAATTGTGTCATGGGGCATTCCTTGTGCTAGGGGAAAACCTGATGTTTACACTAAGGTAGGTACAACTTTATTAAAAAAAACACATAAAACATACATACATACATAAAATCACAAATAATCATAAGAAAACGTCCAGCCACTCCTAATCCAAGACTCCCAGATGGATATGGTGAACCATGGTGACAGGTGATCAGCCCATCGCCCATATAGGTCCATCATGTTGAAGAGGATATCATGTCGTATCATGCTCGGAGAGAGAAGCAGCTGGACGCATTGTATATTTTTTCTTTACTTCCAGTCCAGCAGAGAAGTTAATAAAGGAAAAATTGGTGATTTTGCATTCTAGGTGGAAGCGTTCATGCGTTGGATTGAGAAGACCCTGTACGATGATGATGAAGACCACCTAAGGTTCCTTAAAGGCAGAAGGAGGACCAACAAGCATTAGTTCCACAAACTACAATCATAAAATAAAAGGATAGCTCTTTTAAAATACTGACTGTAAATAAAGTGTGATTCAAATAGACGTTATTTGTTACATTTGGTTATTATTATGTAATCTTAGGCAAGTAAATAGTTTCAAAATTTATCTCAGTTGTTTTTATTTACTTAAATTGAAACTAATTTCATTTCTTTTTATTTTATGGACAGGGTTTTAGGCCAGGACACAGTACCGTATGTGCTTTAACTAAAGTATCAGATGAAATTCGCTGGGCCATGGACAAAAAGTGTCTCACGGTTTTAGTATTACTTGATTTTAGCAGTGCATTCAACTCGGTGGACTATGACATCCTTTTATCCATCCTTTCCTCTCTCAATATCTCCAACCCGGTAATCTCTTGGTTTAAATCATACCTCTCGGGACGCTCGCAGTGTGTTCGCCTTGATGAGATTCGTTCTGATTGGTGTGACATATCTGCTGGGGTTCCGCAAGGGGGTGTCCTATCTCCTCTCCTCTTTTCTGTTTTCATTAACTCTATTACTCAGGCTATCAAATCTTGCTGCCATCTATATGCTGATGACTTACAAATTTATCATGTCTTTAATGTCAATGAGCTCTCTACAGGAATCAATCAAATCAATACAGACCTTGCTAGCATACATAATTGGGCGAAAACTTTTGGGCTACTTGTCAATCCATCCAAATCACAAGCCTTAATCATGGGTAGCCCATACATGCTAAATATAGTTAGTAATTCTACTGTACCGCCCGTAGTATATGATGGAGTCACGATCCCCTACACTGCAAGTGCTAAGAATTTAGGTGTTATTTTTGACAATAAGCTATCTTGGGTCAGTCAGGTCAATGAAATTAGTAAACGGGTTCACTATTCCTTTCAGTCACTCAAACGTCTTCAAAAATTCCTCCCCTTTAAAACGAAAATTACCCTTGCTCAGGCTTTAATGTTACCCATTATAGATTATGCAGACGTCTGCTTCCTGGATGCTTCTGAGGAGCTACTCGAGAAGCTCGAACGTCTTCAAAACTTGTGCATTCGTTTTATTTACGGGCTGCGCAAGTTTGACCACGTCTCAGAGTTCAGAGTACAACTCAAGTGGCTCCCAATTCGTCGCCGTCGGGATCTTCATGTCTTGACACTTCTTTTTAAAATCCTCTTTAGCTCTGTCTCCCCTCCCTACCTTCGTGAACGTTTCGAGTTTCTTGTCCCCCGTGGTGAGCCATGCAGAACTTCTAAACATTTACTTCTTAAAACTCCACCTCACTCAAGCAGCCGTTATGGCGGTTCTTTCACGGTTCACGCTGTAAGGTTGTGGAACTCACTACCCCAGGCTGTTCGTGAATGTCAGTCCATAAATATTTTCAAAAGAAAAGTAAAAGAGCATCTCCTCTTATCTGTTTAGCTAAGTTATTATAATATTGGTATATATATAATAATATGTATGTATCTTATGTAGGTCTATTATATCAGATATTTAAGTAGTTTATATTATTATTATTATTTTTTTGTAGGCAATAGTGTAGGTATTTTATTTTTAGTATATGTAGGTATATTATTTTGATTGGTAAAAAGGAATAGGTTTAGTTTGTAGTTCATTCACTATTTATTTATCTGCATACTTAAATGTTTGTCTTGTTTTGTACATGTACCCGTTATCTATACTCCACCTCTCTCTAGCTAAAGGTTTGCTGGAAGAAAACTCTCTGTAGGGTTAAGCTCGCCTTTGTACATGTCCTTACTTTATGTCTGTGTTTTCTGTTTTATATTATGTACAATAAAGAATAAAGAATGGAATAAATAAATATTTGTGGACATTTCACACGGCACCATCTAGCCTCAAACGAAGCAAAGCTTGTTCTATGGGCACCAGAATACTACAACACCCAGACCCGAAAGAAATATTTCCAGAACATACAAACATTTTCCCGTAGCGGGAATCGAAGCTGGAGGGTTATTCACGATGACCAAAGAAAACGAGCCACGTAACGAGCCAAATGTCATCGTGTCTCTAAACGCAAACGAGACACGCCATGGTGTGAAATCAAAAACTATTCTGCATGCCATAAGACTAGTTGTCTATGACCGTGTTTTGGTTTTACGTGATTCGTTCAAAATCAAGCATCCGGTCTGTTCGGAAAACTATCGGTTTTAGATTGATTTTATTTTTTTGTTTACAATCTTCATCTCAAGTAAATAAATATTCAATAATTGAATTTCTAAACTTTTTCTAATATTAATTTCGTTATATTTTAAAGTTTAGAGCCAAAAAAAAATATATAACGTAAAATGGTTAGCTAATGTGACAGAAGGTTCAGATGGGCAGAGGAATGATACTCCAAGTTGGTTTTTGCACTTTATTCGGCAGAGCTTCCGCTTCTCACAATAATTCGTAACAAAATCAGCCGGGTTGTCCCATCCTTTGGCTTTTATACATTTTTACCCTTATCTATTCTAAACACTTCCGGAGTATAATTTATATAAAGTTAATCATTAAACTATACAATAATTCATTGAATATTTAGATTATAATTATAATGTAGTTATCATATTTTTATAATTGATTTTAAAACGTATAATAAATATAAAATATAAATATTTGTGAATATTTCGCACAACGCCATCTAGCCCCAAATAGGTTAACTAATTTAGCTAGATGGCAACATAAATCAAAATAATTTTAGCTACTTTATAATAAAATCGAATACTTACAAATGTTACTACCTTTTTAAATAACTCTAATAATACTTAAATATTTTACCGTAATCAAATATAAATAAATGAAATATAATTACTCTACTTTGTCTAACATAGTTTTGAACCGAAAATGATATGACGTAGTCTGGCATGCAGTTACTTTTCTAACACTCGGCCATTCTGAAACTGCGTCTGTGTCCCACGACGCTCAAGGGGCGTCCTTGTCTCCGTGCTCGCTGCATCAGTCACCTGGAACCGAGAAAGAAAACAAGCAGTAACTTTTATGATATTTTTCATAGTAGGTAAGTAGTCTTTTTTTCATTACTGTCAGTATGGTATCCCTTTCATAGTCACAAAGACGATACGGTAAAACCTTATTTCTTGTTTAGACTAAACTGAGGGTAGTAAAATATAATCACACATCAAACAGGTCACACAGACAGTGTCACATAGACTTGTATGGCTGGCCGGCATGTATGTATTTTAGTTTACTCATATCACATAGACCATGTCACATAGACCATGTCACATAGACCATGTCACATAGACTTATTAGTTCTGTTATTACATAATATAAAATAGTATTCAAACGCGGGTCACATAGACTATATTCTAAGATTACGTCACATAGACTAAAAGTAACCTAGAATTAGGCTTTTCCGTTTAGATATTTCATAAAGAGATGTAACTGTTATAGACATAGTAACGTAACTTTCTGTTTATATTTCAGGTTACTTTCATAATGGAAGGAATTAAGAAGAGGTTTCTCGTGCATCGGTTATTTTACAGCGCAAAGATATACATATATATATTTTTTTTTTACCTTCACATAATATCTATTATTTTACTTTATAAAAATTGTAACCTAGGTGTAAGATTTCCAATAAAATTTAAATTTCTCGTCTTTTATTTATAGAATTCGTAGGTAGGTACATTTATTAGAGTAGGTAATCCTAGGTGACGCAATGTTTACTACAGTTTTCACACATTTAAGATTAGAAATCAGCTTTCATACAATTTGGTAGATAGGTAGATTGTAAATAGATTTCGAGTACGTCAGTAAAATCATCCCTATCACCAGATGAACTATTTGTATCGGAAACCACAGGTTTGTAGGGTCTCAAAGCTTCACCCCGTACTACTGCGCTTCTTCTTTCTTATAACCTTTCATTCCTTTGATACTACTTAATGTATAACGATCCAAGTTTGGTTCCACTTTGTAAACTCTAGGGCCCTGTGTACTCTTAAAATTTGAGAGACCTTTGCAGTATTATTTCTACTAGCTCCCCCTTTCCATAAAACTAGTTGACCTACTGAATACTTCGTGCATTTTTTACAAGATCGGTCAAATCGACACACAAAGCGACATCTCTATCTGTAATAATCCTAGTAGGGTAGCCAAATAGTGTGATTATTTCTTTTATATGTTTTACAGTCTCTATTGAACTGCAGTTCCTAACGGCTCTAGCTAATGCAAATTTCGTAAATGAATCTAATAGAACTAAAACGTTCGTATTTCCTTTTCTAGTTTTTACAAAAGGCCTTAACTGATCCGCGTATAGAGTATGCATAGGTACCTACGTAAAGCTGCACAGTCAGTAACAGTCTTCACTGGTAGGTATGCCGTCAAATAAATGCGGAATAGTTTTAACGACTCTTCTACTGCTAGAGTTTCGAGTTCGTAGCTATTATAAAACTGTTCCTCTTTTAGATGTTACTCTACTAAAATATGCAATCGGTTTTATAGAACCATCAGATTGTTGCAAAAGAATGCCACCTAGTCCTAGCTTGCTAGTGTCAGTGTGAAGTTCTGTGACCGCTTTGCTATCATAGATACCTAGTAGAGGTCTCTATTAATTGGAGTTTTATAGAATGCCTATTCTATACTCGCGGTTGGTAACATGATATCTAAATATATCTTAATTAAATAGGTACCCCTTTAAAACATAATTCCTCCCGGGATAGCATAACACAATTTCCCTACTTGCAAATACACAGAGTTTGACAGAAATTGTAAATTCTTTATCAACAAATACTTGAATTAGGGCAATGCTTTGAGCAGGTATAGAGATGGCATCATTACACTCGAGATACAGACATCGTATTTAAAATTAAGTCAGAGTTATCTAATCGTATGCACCTTAGGCAATTGTATACAGCGAGGACTTCAACGAACTTAACAGAGTAACTTATAGCAAGTTGATTAATCATTGGTTGGCCAATAATTAAATCTATGTCAGATAGGTCGCAATTGGATAATTCAACGTAATTACTTAAACACACACTGTCTATATGTACATCTACACATATCCTACCCAGAGATTGTACGAGAGTTCCTCCAAACCCCTTAATTACAACGGTAGACTGTAAAACTTCTAGATTTAGTGGCTTTGCTTTACTATGGGTGAGTAGTATATTTAATTTATTTCCAGTATCAATGTAAGCAATAAGTTTTTCGGTACCGATGTATGCCAGGCGTTTGGAAACTTACAAAACTTGACTGACCTGGGTTGTTTGAGGTTTGTGCTGCGCTGAACCAGAAGCAGCGAACCAGCAGCTGTTGGTCGTGTGCCCGAAGCGCTGGCAGGTGTCGCAGCGTTGCTGGGCTCTGCAGTCTCGCGCCTCGTGTCCAACCAGTCGACAGGCGTAGCACCGCTTCACCCCCTGCTGCAGTGGCGCCACCGCAGCCGCTGTAGAGCTTGCTTCGGCACCTCTCCTCCACGTAGACTTCCGTGTTGACAAAGCAGCTTCCACACTTCTATAATTTTCAAGGGATGATAAGTATCCATAATAAAGTTGTTCAGGCGACTCGCATTGATACGCTTTCGCGTTTGCACGCAGCTCGATAGGCAAACCTTTAATGACGCATGAAATTGCATCTTCTCCGTGTATATTACACTTTTTTAATGCAGACACCTTATCGTGGTAGTACTTCGTCATTGTTTCGGAGTCTTTCTTTGTTCTTCCAAGCATAATTTCAAGCTTATCTACGAAGTCGATGGATCGCGGAAAAGCTGTTTCTAGAGCGCGTTTCCATTCTTCCCAGTTCATATTATAATCATCTAGGTCATCGTACCAGTGCCTAGCAGAACCACGTAGCCTAAGTTGCATCACAAATTGTTTTTCAGTTGCGTCCCATCCGTAGACATCGCCAAGCTGATCAATTTTATGTAACCAGCTACTCACGTTACTGGTGTTAACCTCAGGTCTGAATTTCGGTATTACTTCTGCGTCGGCATGAGTTATTCTGCGTCGTTTCGTAGGTGCAGGCGTGGCGACTTCAGAAGAAAAAAAAATTGGTCCTACCTCGGTAATTTTATCGTTCGACGAGACATCGTGGTAGCGTTTTTTCTTACTTTTCCCAAGGCCGGCTGCATAAGGCCCAGACATTCTTCTATATCCCACTTCTGAGGTGTGACAGAAGGTTCAGATGGGCAGAGGAATGATACTCCAAGTTGGTTTTTGCACTTTATTCGGCAGAGCTTCCGCTTCTCACAATAATTCGTAGCAAAATCAGCCGGGTTGTCCCATCCTTTGGCTTTTATACATTTTTACCCTTATCTATTCTAAACACTTCCGGAGTATAATTTATATAAAGTTAATCATTAAACTATACAATAATTCATTAAATATTTAGATTATAATTATAATGTAGCTATCATATTTTAATAATTGATTTTAAAACGTATAATAAATATAAAATATAAATATTTGTGAATATTTCGCACAACGCCATCTAGCCCCAAATAGGTTAACTAATTTAGCTAGATGGCAACATAAATCAAAATAATTTTAGCTACTTTATAATAAAATCGAATACTTACAAATGTTACTACCTTTTTAAATAACTCTAATAATACTTAAATATTTTACCGTAATCAAATATAAATAAATGAAATATAATTACTCTACTTTGTCTAACATAGTTTTGAACCGAAAATGATATGACGTAGTCTGGCATGCAGTTACTTTTCTAACACTAAATCAAATCAACCACAATTTGTTTCTGAACGAATTGTCAATCAAAATATTGACATATTGCATTGTTTGTTTTGAAAAAAACTTGGCTATATTATAACGTAGTGATAAGAATAGACGTTCTTCGAAGACAACGTATGATATGCTGGCGCCAGCAACGCCCACACATAAATAGGAGACTGTCAAGGGATTCTGCTGAGCTGGACCCTAAATTTTTCGTGCTATTTTATAAGGTGGCCAAAGAGTTGTTTTGGTATTGTGCGGCGTTCTTGGAGGCAGGCTAGTTAATTCTGGCCTTCAGAGATGTTCTAGCATTACAACAGAAGTCAAAGTAAGTATTGTGTTAGCTAAACTTAATTTATTGAACAATAATAAAATGGTAGGTACCTAGGTTAGGTATTAGCTTAGACTGAAACCTACTATATTTACTGTATTTTTCCAGATACTTACAACCCTCAATTTCCTTATCACCAGTAGCTATCAAAAGCCAGTGGGAAACTTTTGGTTAGCACCTGTAAGCCTCTGCATAGAGTAAGCGGTGAATGCCTTGAATGATGCCAACCTACATCAAATTTCCTACCTCCGAACAAGAGAGGAATTAAATCAAACAAGGGTAATATTTTAATCAACTATTTATTTTAGTAGGTATTACATAATAGTATTTGTGAGAGCATCAGCGAACTAAAATAAATTAATTTTATTAGAATCTTTATTTCCAAAAACATGAAAGTATGTACCTACCTATAAAAACAATAACAATGATTTCTGCCTCGTTTTAGATTTGCAACAGTGGCTTAAAGGCATACCTACTCATGTGCTACCTTAGGAGGGGCAGCTCATGACAGTTATATTATGTTAAATAAATCAGAAATCATGAGATGTGTGTGTGTGTGTGTGTGTGTGTGTGTGTGTGTGTGTGTGTGTGTGTGTGTGTGTGTGTGTGTGTTAGTGTTAACTTATGGGTACATGCGGTTGTGTAGGTATAATAAGTAATAATAAATGCATTAAAACCATAAAACAAAAAATACTCACAGCACACATACTATGCATATCTCAAGTTTCACTCAATCCATGCAGCCATTTAGAAGTAAATTATGAGGCACAAGCATCGTTACATCTTCACAAACTTTTGCATTCACAATAAAAGAGCTATGATAAGTTATGTTATTTTAAGTTACATGTGCATATTAAGAAGTTTATTGTACATGTGTAAGCATGACTGTGTGTGTGTGTTTTAGATTGTTACATTTAAATTGTTATATTTCAGAGCCGCCCACTCACTATGCCAACACGTGGATCAGAAGCAATTGCTGTACGCAATACAGTCTCAGTACATGTCTGGTCCACTACGCCAGGGCTTCTACGACATCCTCATTGCGATGCATCTCGAGTCGCACGCCACTACCATGCGAGTACACCAGCTTCGCTTGAACAGCATCTGGAAAAGAACAGGATTATGAAATACTAGGTGGCAGCACAGGTAAAGTACGCGCTATCGTTGCGTTTTGAGCTTTACGCCGGTAATTTCAAGCAAACTAAAGCTTTCCAATATTATAGTATACATACATACATATTATAACGCCGTATCCTTAATGAGGTGGGCAGAGCCACAAGTAAACATAATAAAACTTGCAATCACTTCTGATCCAAACTTCCAAGATGGATATGGCGAACCATGGTGACAGGTGATCAGCCCATCGCCCATATAGGTGGTCCATCATTTTGGAGAAGATCCCTTTGTCGCCTTTTACGACATGCTCGGGGAGAGAAGCATATAGTATAACCCCCGGATACTCAAATGCATCAGAGTTGAGCACGTCTCAATCTCAAGTGACGAGTTTTTGACTTCTGTCATTCCGTTCAGTTTTGTAATTTAAAGTACTTATCTGTATTCAAATTTAATTATTGAGATCGTAACTTTATTAAAGTGATTGTGTGAACTTTAGTTTCGTTCGTTATTTTATTGCCTGCATGCATGCAGGCAATCTCCCTTAAGCGCAAGCTCATTGACGTATGCATTCTCCCTATCCTCACGTACGGCGCGCAGACTTGGTCTTTGACGGCTCAGCAGAGGTCCACACTCGGGGTTTGCCAGCGAGCGATGGAGCGCAGTATTCTCGGAGTAAAACTCACTGACCGAATACGCAACACCATACTGCGCTCCAAAACAAAAATCGCTGACGTTGCTCGGAAAGCAGCCACTTTGAAGTGGAACTGGGCAGGGCACGTCTGCCGTATGTCGGATGACCTATGGGCGAAAACCACTACCGAGTGGGCTCCTAATGGTGGTAAACGGCATCGTGGCAGACCAAGACTGAGATGGCGGGACGACTTTGACTGATTCATGAAGGATTGGTCCTCCAAAGCACAGGATAGAGAAAGGTGGAAGGGGGATAGGGAGGCCTTTGCCCTGCAGTGGGACGATATGGGCTAATAATCTTACTTATATTATAAATGCGAAAGTTTGTGAGTTTGGATGTTTGGATGTTTGGATGTTTGTGCCTCAATCACGCCTAAACGGCAGAACGGATTTGAATGAAACTTGGAATATACATAGTACATGTACTGGATTAACATATAGGCTATTTTTTATCCGGGTACCACGCGAGCGAAGCCGCGGACGGCAGCTAGTAATAATAATAATGCATGCCCATAATGTCTAAGAATCAAGAAGATAACAGACAAGTTCTTACTTTTTTTGCTTGTTTTTGTTTTTTCCAGGGAGGTGTGCAAAAACGAGTTCGTGATCCCCCTGGGACCGGAACTGAAGGCGTTGTACGAAGACCCAGAGATGGGGCACATCCTCCGCTCGCTGCAAACAGAGAGCGTTCGACCGCAGATGAAGAATGAAGAAATCTGTAAAGATATCACGTGAGTTTGCTTGCTTTCGTGTTCCCAGACATTCGGAAGAATATAAATATGTCCCAGGTGGCCGATTTGTAGGGCTCAGTGGGCACGTGTTCTCGTCGGGTTCCGAAATAATGGGTAACCTCGAGAAAAAAATCACACTCGGTATAATCGTACGAAGTTATTAGCGTCCAGTACAAATACCAAGTAACTCTTGAAAAAACAAGTAGGCAGAACAGATTATACGTCCCGCTCGGCACGAGCTCTAAAAATAGACTGCCCGCCAGCTCCAACGGCCGCATCCAAGCATGACTCGGCTGTGACGTCATGCTTGCGTTCTGTAGGTAGTGAGTCAGTGTTGCAGTGTGATTGTAGATGGCGCTATAATTAATCTCCGACAAATATGTATCGCCATCTAGCCCCAAACTAAGGTTAACTTAATTTTGTTCTGACACATGTAATTTTAACTGTGAATTCCTACGAATAGGTACTGAATGTTGTTATTTCGATAGAAAATCTTTCGAATTTCTTTTCGAAGTCCCAATTTATCTTCACCTCGCAAAACATCTTGTTTCAGAGAGAGTATAACGGAGATCAGCAACTTTTACTCCCCCTACTTCCCGCTGGAGGTGGTCCGTGAGTTCGTGATGCAGGCGTTGGCGGACGCAGTTACAACCAACCAGGTGCACAACCGCGACCCCGTGGGCGGCACCAATGAGAACCTCTTCTTGTGAGTACACTCTTTCTGTGAGTACACACTTCCTGACAGTACACTCTTCCTGCGAATACCTTCATCCTGTGAGTACACTCTTCCTGTAAGTACTTTACCCCTATCATCAGGCCAACTCTCATTGTAGACCGTCTCCTTCTAGTCTGTATGATGCGAGATGAAGACGTTGAAAAGCTCCTCATCATGATTAACCCTGAGACGTGGGATCCCACCTTTGACAAAGGTAAGTTACAATTCATAAAATTTTTACTGCCTTACCCACAAGTTTCCATTATCTGAAATTCTTTATTGTACACGCACGAAACGAAACAAATACACACAAAACATTAAAAAGTACATGTACAAAGGAGAGCTTAACTCTTAAAGAGTTTTCTGCCAGTAAACCTTTGAGGCAAGGGAGAGGCTTTAACATAAGTGGAAGTTATGTGTACAGAGACAGGAAAAAGAAAAACATAAAGATAAGCTTACAAATATAATAAACTAATAAGATATACTACACACAATATAAATATATACAAATAATATATCTACAAATATATATACAAAATATATATACAATATATACAATATATACAATATATACAATATATACATACATATAAATAAATATTATTAAAAAATTAAACATTATTATTTTAAAGATAACGTAGAAAACTGAGCTCATTTTCATTTCTTATTATTACACCATCATCATCATCATTTTCCTGCTCCTTATCCCACTAGGTGGGGTCGGCACAACATGTTTTCCTCTTCCATCTTCTCCTATCATTCGTCATCTCAGTACTCACTCCTTTCATACGCATGTCCTCTTTCACACAATCCATCCATCTTTTCTTAGGCTTTCCTCTGTCCGTGTATCCATCCACATTCATATTCAGCACTTTCCTTGTAACATGACTTTCTTCCCTCCGCATAACATGCCCACGCTAACCTATCACTCTATTTTCTTATTATTACACCGATTACCTGAAAGTTTTTAATGATAATATAGATTGTCTTTGTAAATAAATTTTTGAAGTTTCTATAAATGTTTCTAATTCTGTCCTATAGAAGGAAAAGACGAGCACAGGAAAGGTCTACTACACATGAAAATGGCGGAGGGAGCGAAGCTTCAGATGTCCTACAACATCTGAACGACATACAACTGAGGCATAGAGTGGAAGCCATCATATCTTTTGCTCACGACTTCGTAGGCGATCTGCAGAGCGATCAGTTGAGGTAACATCGGCATAACCCTGCTTTAAAAAAAAATTCTATTAATCTCACTTATATTATAAATGCGAAAGTTTGCGAGTTTGGATGTTTGTGCCTCAATCACGCCTAAACGGCTGAACGGATATATACTTGATTAACATATAGGCTATTTTTCATCTGGGTACTACGCGAGCAAAGACGCGAGAGGCAGCTAGTATAAATATAAATATTTGAGGACATTATCATACAGCACCATCTAGCCCCCAACTAAGCAAAGGGAGCCAGAACCCAATCAATCAATGCTTGTGGCCACCAGAAACAATAATACCAGCTTGAACTGATTAAATATTATGTACGCATATTTTTCTTGCTTTCAGACGTTACCAAGAAATCAAGCAGTCAGATTTGCCGAGCGCCGTGGCTGCCAAGAAGACCAGGGAATTCCGCTGTCCGCCCAGAGAACAGATGAACTCAGTTTTAAGGTAAGTGTCTCGTCTTGTTTCAAAGTCGAAGTCTATAGTAGGTAAATAAGCACACAATCTACATCGTCGAAACTAAAATCTTACTTCTTACTTATATTATAAATGCGAAAGTTTGTGAGTTTGGATGTTTGGATGTTTACATTAAGTAAAAAAATTCGGCTCGCTTCGCTCGCTAACTTTTAGAGACTTCTAGAAATGGTTTAATACTACATTGAGTTAAAAATTTCGGCTCTCTTCGCTCGCATTGGTTTGAAGCTCGCTTCGCTCGCTAACTTCTAGAGGCTTCCAGAAATGGTTTAAAGCTACATTGAGTTAAAAATTTCGGCTCGCTAAGCATAGGCAGCAAAGATCGCATAGGCAGCAAAGATCGCATAGGCAGCAAAGATCGCATAGGCAGCAAAGATCGCATAGGCAGCAAAGATCGCATAGGCAGCAAAGATCGCATAGGCAGCAAAGATCGCATAGGCAGCAAAGATAGCATAGGCAGCAAAGATCGCATAGGCAGCAAAGATCGCATAGGCAGCAAAGATCGCATAGGCAGCAAAGATAGCAATATCGAATTAACACATTAAAATATAATGTAACTAACCTAGGTAATGTACATTACCGTCGTACTGATACCTTGTGTTTAGAGTACGTACCTACCCACAGAACACTAATGTATTAATACGATATAGGTACTTACTCAAACACAAGTTATCAGCACGATGTCGAAACACGCAAAGCCTTTTAGCCTTTTAGCTAAGCGCTTTTATACAAATCCTTCGTAAACAACAAGATGGCGGCGATGTCGTACCGGTAGTCGTTCAGTGACTTACATTAAAATCATAAATTGACTTTTATATTAATTTAACTAACATCTAAAATCAGGATATTAATTTACGGAACTTTACACTAAAAAAAAAAATAGTTCCTATAATGATTATGTAGATAAAATTAAATATTCGTAGATATTTGTATTCCTGTTTTTTTTTAAGACTAATTTTATTTTGAGTAGTTTCTATAAATTATTACCAGAATACGGTTAAAAATTTGTTTAAAAGATTGTGATTTTCTATGCTGTTTTTTAGTAGATATTATATAGTTTATTTATAAAAGACTGATTATAATACTTTGTTTCATAAAAACATCGTTGTCTTATTTTTTCCTATTCCGTCTGATAGGAACCCGCAATTAAAATGGACGCTTTTATTATAAATTCAAAGGTTAATTGAGTAATAGGTAGGACCTACCTGGTAGGTGTTACTAGTTTAGAAAAGAGTAAATGGAGTAAAAGGAGTAAACTTGACTATAAACTTGTCCTAAGCCTCGAGCTCAACTATATACCTACTTGTCTTACCCCCGAATACTCAAACGTGACTCAGAGTTGAGCACGTCTCAACTCACGGTTTTTTGACAGTTTCTGATGATAATCTGTCAAAAAATCGTCATTTGAGACGTGCTCAATTTTGAGATGCGTTTGAGTATTCGGAGGTTAGGCCTTTTACGAAATCTACTAGGTAATTGTGATGTTTTTACAGGCTTCAAGCACATGGACCAGGAAGAAGAATCTTGGAAGGAGAATTGTCCTTGTGGCGAGGAGCTCATCGTCAGGATGAACGAGATCCACGAGAGCCTCATGGTGCATGTGTCTCTCAACGCTCTGCAAGAGCCACTGTCTGAGGTAACTATTACTAATCATAACGTAAATAACATTTGGAATTTCTTGAAAAACATTTATCTATGGAGCGAAAGACTTTAGAGAGAACTAGAAAGAGTTGAAGGTGTGAAAGGTTAATTATAGTTGAAAGAGAACTAGAATAAGTGAAAGTATAATTTAAAAAAAACTGTCAAGTGCGAGTTGGATCCGCACACGAAAGGTTCAGTACTAGTGCAAAAAAAAACTAGAATCTACAGTAATTTTTATAATAAAAGTGTTTTATAATAATTTGACGGCCTCGGTGGCGTGGCGAGCGATTGCTCGGCAGAGGCGCAAGAGGCGCGGGTTCGATTTCCGCTGCGGAAGAAATTGCATGTTCTGTAAATATTTCTTCCGGGTCTGGGTGTTGTGGTAGCATGGTACTCGTAGTTTCTGATACCCACGACACAGGGAATCCTAATGTGGGGTCAGGACTATGTATGTGACTGTTGGGTGCTATTTATTTATTTATTGTACAGGCCATAGAAGAACCGGCAAAGAAAACTCCAGAAGAGAAGTTCCGTAAAGTCCTGATCGGCACTATTGTCAGTTGGGCCGAGGAGTCGCAGATCGAGACGCCCAAACTCGTCAGAGAAATGTTCAGGTAATTTTACTCACATCTCTGTTCCAGGTACCAAACAAAAAAAATGTATCTTCGTTGCCATTTATGTTTTACACTATTTATATGTTAATTCATGTAACATGATGAAACTGGCAGATATATTACAGACTCCTAATGATAATAATAATATATTTCTTCCTTCCAGTCTCCTAGTCCGTCAGTACGACGCTGTTGGCGAACTGATCCGTGCTCTCGAGAAGACTTATGTGATAAACGCGAAGACGAAGCTGGATGTAGCGGAGATGTGGGTGGGGCTGAGCCAGATCCGCTGCGTGTGCAGATGAGCCAGGAGGAAGAGGAGCTTATGAGGAAGATACTCTGGTGAGCCATCATTCCTATTTAGATCAAGAATATACGTAAGACTAAGTTGGAGGTGCGAAGTTGTAGGTGGGATTGTGCCAGATCCGCGCGCTGCTGCCTGTGCAGATGAGCCAGGAGGAGGAGGAGCTCATGAGGAAGAGACTCTAGTGATCCATCATACTAATTAAGATTTAAAAAAGACTGACTTGTCCTTAGAATAGAAGCAAACAAACAATTCCAAACCTATGATTAATAAGACTGAGATATAGTTTGTTTACTTTATTAGATTTGAAACTCATCAGATATTATATCTTATTTCAGGAAACTCGTGAACAACCACACCTTCTTCCAGCTGATTTAATCAGGTATGACTTGTTTACTATAAAACACAACTACTTACCTACATGCTCAGACCAAATAAAAAGAGTAGACGCCGCGCCGCGAACAACAAAAGTGAAGCCACACAAAACCGTGCTCCTGCAAGTAAACATACACGCTCACGCACACACCTACGCTAAAACCATGCTCATCGCTCTTAGTACGTCACGAGTCTTAAAAAAAGAATTATGCCTTCCTGTGTAGTGAAAACTTGTAAAAACAGCAGCAAATCACATAAAAAGTCTCACGGAATCACTTTTCACTTACTGTAAGTACTTCAAATAGCATCGTTTCTTAATTATTATACTATGAATTTAGGTTACTTGGAACACACAACCTTAAAACCTTCGACACACTTCAGTCAGTCAGTCAGTCAGTCAGGACAAAGATTCTTATAAGATAACTAGCAGCCGCCCGCGGCTTCGCTCACGCGGTACCCAGATAAAAAGTACCCTATGTCCCATTCCAGCACACGTAGGTAGGTACCTACTATCCTCATTATTCATTATAATATAGTGTACGCTAAACGATGACTAAAGTATTGCCATCTCTTACCATTTCATAATGACAAACAGTGACAGGGCTAACTTTAAGCAATGGCTAACTTTAGCGAACGAATATGAATAATGGTATGTAAGTATATTCCGTAGTTTTTGCGTGAAAGAGTAACAAACATACCTAAATCTAAAAATTAAGAAATTTCGGTGAATTTAGTAAAAATTTTGAGAGTTAAGGTCATGGGCGCCGGCAGAAATAATTTCCAGGTGGTGCAGATTTTAGTTTTCTTACAATCTTTGCCGTATATGATTGTTAATAAAAAGATGAAATTTTAGTCTGAATGTTTGAGACATTTACAAATTTCTGACTATTCATTATGAATTTATTATACCTATAGGTACCCAGTCGTCACGGCTCACACCTATTTGTTCACGACGATCGAAATTTAATAATTCTAAATTGGTGGGCTAGGAGTACCGGGATCCATATTAATCGATTTCCATTACTTCTCTGAACGCACACTTTAAAGTACCGCTACTCTACACCAGATGGCACCAGCATAAATGGGATGAACTTAGCAGAGAAAGCGCAACACAGTTTCAATAATTCCTGTTGACCCCAGATTCCCAAGGGGTGCAAGTGCACCCTCTGGCACCCCCTTGCCGGCGCCCATGGTTAAGGTAAACTTTTCAAAACGCAACGATGGCGCGTCAAAATTTGATCAGAATTAGCAGCGACATCTAGTTTTCAGACGTAGAATTACGTCAGAACTCCATGAATAATCAAGATTGGAAACTTATTAGACCAGAAATAATTTATGCTTCCTTTCGCAGGTAATTTGACATTGACAGTTCCTTTTACATATGTTTTGTATCATCTAAGTTTTAAATTTGTTTAATTTTTGTAACTATAAGGTGTTTCGTAAAAAATTTACAGAATATAGGTTCTCTAACTATTATTCTTTCGAAATAAATTATTTGCAAACCTCTGACATTTTTAGTTTAAACGTTATTATACATGTCGACGATAACACGTTCTTGTCGCAATGAGGCGATATTATTTATTGTACAAATAATCTATTCTGCTATTAAATAGTTTAAAGAAGACTAATTTATTTACATAATTAGTAAAAACACAACCTAGTTTTAGCAAAACACGCAATATTGAAGTATGTAATTTTGACAATTCAAAACGAGCCTCGTCTCGCGCCTACTCTCGTTTATGAAATCTGACATTGTCATGCAGAATACGATAACACGGTAATTCCACACGTTTTCCCGCGTCTCGTTTTGTTTGGTCATCGTGAATAGGGCCCCTGCGCGTCTTGCGTCTCAGCCAAGCAATCACCCGGGACGCCACCAAGGTCGTCAAAATGAATGAATGGTTAAATAAAAGGCAATTTAAAAATTCACTGAAAAATCTATAATTACATAAATATCACTAATATCACAGGAGCTAGTCGTGAAAACAAATTATCGAATAAATGATTTTTTTGTATTGATTACTTTTATAATGGCTGCAAATGCTAACTATGATATCATTAATGAGCGATAACTACTTATAAAATAAATGTTTACTTATTAAAGTAGCCAGCCGCTAAAGCTACGAATAGGTAATTATAATACAAAACATACTGAACTATACTATCAAAAACTATCGTTGAATGATAAATTATGATCTACTCCCTTTAACCTATTAGATAATTCGGTATATTTACCGTGTAAATGAAGTTAGTATTTCATAATTATTGTTTCCCCTTTACAAAAAGACCGACTGCTTTTACGCTTAAATAGATTTTTTATAAATTAATTGGTACATTATTATGCCTGAAATAAACTGAACAGTCTTGTATTCACATAAGCAGATAATAATAATTTTATGACAATGTTACATTCATCTCATAAACTCTAAAATTGGACTTGGCACATGTCACAAAGTATCTCACAACCGTAGATACTCGAGACCTTATAGTAAAGCGTTTATAACCCTTCACAGCGTCCCGTCTGTGAAGGCAAAAGTAGCCTCCTGACGCTGTATAAATCATCTACAATAGATGGCAAAAGGCATTTGTAGTAGTAATAGAAAAACACTAAAAAATTACATCATTTCCAAAATGTAAATTGACACAATAAACAACAGAATCCTAACTCTGATCCACAGATAATCGAAAAATTCTTGCACATCTTCGTTGAAGATGTAATAATAAAAATCGTCGTTGTTTTCTTTGGCTGTGTAACTCACAAAGTCTCTATCAATAACTCTACCGAACATACCAAATGTCAGCAAACTGTCGGCATCTGTCACTGTCATTGTGACAGTTTTGGCGTTATTGACAGTTTTAGTGGTGAATTCGAACTGGCTAGATAAAAGATGCTGGTCTGATAGGATCACTGGATAGACTGCGTTATCATTCGTAAAATTGGCGCTGATGGAGACCTCTTCGAAGGCAATGTTGATATTGTTAACGGATCTGAAAAATATAAATATTTTGTTAGTACCTACCAATGCGTCATTAAAACACGCTTATTCCCAGCAAAATTCATTAAAGTTTCTGTGGAGCACCATAAATTACCAAAGCCTTTTTTTAAGAACTTAGGCCTTGGTGGCGTGGCGGGCGATTGCTCGGCAGAGACACAAGAGGCGCGGGTTCGATTCCCGCTGCGGAAGAAATGTTTGCAAGATCTGTAAATATTTCTTCCGGGTCTAGGTGTTGTGGTAGCATGGTACTCGTAGTTTCTGATACCCACGACACAGGGAATCCTAGTGTGGGGTCAGGACTATGTATGTGACTGTTGGGTGTTATTTATTTATTATTTAAGGACGATGCAGATTATAGTCATCTACCTACTACATCCCATAATATCTCACTACTGTATAGACCTCCCTTTAATTCCGCCATTAATTCCGGTCCTGTGGATCACGCATCCATATATTTTTGACATCATCGACCCATCACGTACTATTTAAATGATAGATTAACTTTAATACAACCAAAAGATGACCAAAAAATAATCGATCATAGAGAAAAATCTCATCAAAAATAGTATAAACGCGAAAGTTTGTAAGTATGGATGTATGGATGTTTGTTACTCTTTTACGCATAAACGGCTGAACGGATTTGAATGAAACTTGGAATAAACATATGTGCTGGATTAATATTTAGGCTATTTTTTATCCGGGTACCACGCGAGCGAAGCCGCGGGCGGCAGCTAGTTTCAAATAAAGTTACATACCCAAAACTACAGGTCCTCTTGTAAAGGCCAGCGCAGGCGAAAATAGCGCAGTTTCGAGATCCGATGTACTGACTACCCCCAAGGTGTCGGACGCCGTTGAACGCTGCCAGGCCGTAGTTCACTTCATCTTTACCTATTAAAATTATAATTATTAATCAACATTCTTATAAAAAAAGAAAACTAATATTAAGGCATCCTCAGACCAAATAAAAAGAAAAGATGCCGCGCCGCGAATAACAAAAATGAAGCCACACAAAACCGTGCTCCTGCAAGTAAACATACAAGCTCACGCACACACCTACACTAAAACCATGCTCATCGCTCTCGAGTCGTCATCTAGTAAACTCTAAATTTGAAAATAGAATTATGCCTTCCTGTGTAGCGAAAACTTGTAAAAACAGCAGCGAATTACATAAAAAGTATCACGGAATCACTTTTCACTTGTAAGTACTTCAAATAACATGGTTTCTTAATTATTATTCTATGAATTTTAGGTTACTTGAAACACAAAACCTCTAAACCCACACACATAGATAAAAGGTGGCTTCACTTTTGTTGTTCGCGGCGCGGCGTCTTTTTTTTTTATTTGGTATGAGAAGGAATCATAGATGGGCAGGATATTATAGAGGACGTTGGAATCCCGTTACCTATGTTACTGCTAGTCACCAATAAATGTTGATAATAGATATATAGGTAACGCTTACTTTTAGAGCGAGTTTTTAAATCGAATTGGCAGCAGAAATTGTCGTGGCAGACAGTTTCCCTGTATCCACGGGCGCCGGAGACCAAGTCCAGCGGTCTGATGATATACTGGCTCAGGTCCTCGACCGGAAACTTTCGCATGTCGGTAACATCGATGACAGGAGGAGTGGTTATGGTTTCTGTACAAAAATAATTAAAACATGATTTTCGTTTCCATATTTACCCAATACTTACTTAATTTTGTCTAAAGACCGGCTTCAATATTCTAATGTCGGCGATGGAACGTTCATTATCATAAACTATCTAAGGCCTTTTACCATCTATAGTAGATGATTTATACAGCTTCAGGAGACAACTTTTACCTTCAAACTTCTAACGGGACGCTGTAGTGCCCGGGACGAATTAAGATGGAGTAGGCTTGCCCAGCACATATTCCATCCTCTCAGCTTAGTCAGCCTTATCCACAGGAAAGACATGGTCGATACGTGCGGAGCTGACTAAGCCGCGGGTTTCCTCACGATGTTTTCCTTCACCGTTTGAGAGTACTGATATAGCGCAATACATTTTTCGCACAGAAAAATCCATTGGTACACGACCGGGTTTGAACCCACGATCTTAAGATCGGAAGGCGGGGTCACTAGACCACCAGTGCTCTCATTACCATAGCAACGTTGTTATTTGTCAAAAAGCGTCAGAAAAATAGCGTTGAGGTAATGAACGATCCGTCGTCCGTTAGTTTATTACTGGAACCGAGCATAAATTATGACGACATTGAATTTGGTAGCGTGGCGAATAAGTGCCAAGCTGAAACGCGAGGTGCATATTCCGCAAATATTTATTTAGTGTCTGGGTACTGTACGTAGGTAGGTAGATACCTACCTAACTACGCATCATGATACTTATAACTTCTGATACCCACGACACGGAGTCCTAATGTATAGCCAGAACTATTTATACTTATGTTATGTAATATTTAACTTTTTATTTAAGTCCGTAGTTTAATGCTCAAATCGTACTATATTATAAATCTGAAAGTTTGTGAGGATGTTTGTACCTCGATCCCACCTAAACGGTTGAAAGGATTTGAATGAAACCTGGAATATACATAGTATGTGTGCTGGAATAACATGTAAGGCTTATTTTTGTCTGGATATCACGTGAGCGAAGCCGCGGGCGAAAGCTAGTAAGATAATAAAAATATTCATACTCGACACACGTCATCAAAAAGGGCATAAGTCGAAAACAATAGATATTCATCCATTAAATATTGACAGCAGACAATAAAAATATGCATTCAGTTAAAAATACATTTGACTTTTGAACTCGTTTTTATTTTTACTTAAAATCTTGTGTGTAGATAGAGTATCACCTACCTATTACCAACGTCATTGATGACGTACCTCTAAGAGCCACACCGTTTTATCATTGACAGTATCGACGATTTTATAATGTTTTTGAAAACATGTTATTGAATTGAGATTCAGGTACGCAATGCGTCAGGGTCAACGATCAAAGTTTATTTTCATTTATCTCTATCTAGCTAAACTTTTAAGCATACAAAATGGTAGGTATTTGTTCATAGTTTATCCAAAGTACTTTACCTTCTTTATTCTGTGGATTGTCCTCAAAGATTTGGAAATTAGTACGATCAGTAAAATTATATCAATTACTTCAAAAAAATCTAAGAGAAGCTGCAAGTTTTCTTGTTGCTTTGCCCAACCCAGTTAGCGTGTTAATTATGTATGTATGTAGTAAAATTATACAACTTTGTGAGCTACATAAGGTACCTTCTTATCGGGCATTCATTTCATTGTACCTCATGTAGATAAATCAGTTACTAGTTGTTGCTAGTGGCTACGTCAGCACTACATTATTTGAGACAAACCGTCTCCCTTTCTAACAATGCAATCTTGCCAAATTATATCGAAATCTGTTCAGCGACTTACGTGTGTAAAGATAATTACCAGAGTTTTTTTAATTTACAATATTTGTATGAGTCTTCTGTATTCTGTGGTCATAACTAATACTGAACCAAATCTAACGAATTCCAAATGATTAATTAGAGTGATTGTAGTATCAGATTCAATTAGTAATTTCCAACTTATTTTACATGCCAATATCGTAGCGGTATCGATATCTACACTATTATTATAAAGAAGTCGTGTTTATTTGTTTATATGGGGAAATGTGAGAGAATTTTAAAACTATGTACCTACACTGAAAAATCTTTCTTTGATAAAAAAAACTACACTATATTATGTGTTAAAGGCTATGAATATTAATTACTAGTGAAACCGCGAAGCTAGTGATAAAATAAAACTCACCAGCACAGTTCTTCTTCAGCTCAGCAACCCTCAGGTCTCCGCAACCAGTTCTGCGACCAGCTCTGCCGGCGTAGATCCCAGCTGGAGACACCAGGTTCACGTTATTGGTATAGGACCAGCTGGCGGAAAACTGAGGAGCTGGAAGATAAAATTATACAAATTATTGTCATATACAACATTTTACTATCCTAGTAACTATATCTTACTAAAATCATATTACGATATTTGTGTTTAGTTTGAGGAAGTTAGGATCTTAGCTGGAATAAGGCAGGATTTTCCAAAAGGCAACGATAGCATGTTCTAATAGTGGCATCTAGTAATTGGATGTGCTGACACGAGTAGAGAAGAAAAGGCTTTTGCTGGAGACTATTCAGAACAGAAGAAGAAGGAAAGCGAGGTAGAGGAAGACCAAGAATTAGTTACAACAGCCAGATAAAGGAGAAAGTCGCTGTCATCCTACTTCCTACTTATATCATAAATACGAAAGTTTGTGAGGATGTTTGTACCTCAATCACATCTAAACGGCTAAACTGATTTAACGGCTGAAGAGAGCGCGTTAGAAAAGAGGAAATGGGGGGGAGTGGATCGCACCAACAAGAGCTAACTCAAAAAAATAATAATTATAGTAATCACGGCTGAACGGATTTGACCGAAACTTGGTATACAAATACCTAGTTCATGATCTGGAATAGCAACTTTTCATCCAGATACAACGCGAGTCGGCGAAAGCTAGAAATAAATTTTAGGTTTATGAAAACTTAGCTTTAATTAGCTTACTGTTAAAATATGGCAGGTCTGAATTCCAAGGGCCAGTGCTCACAAAGTTCTTCAACCCCTTTAGGTCTTGGCTGAGGACCAGGTCCTCTTCCATCATTACCCCGAAAGTGACTCCGAAGTCGGTGTCGAAGATCTCCAGACCGGATGTGACGGAGCAGTTCGCTATGTTGTTCTGAGGCTTTCTGTAACTAAAATGACCTGCAATTTAGAATAAAACAATTTTCTGGTGAAAAACAGGTTTACAACCGCATTTCACAAATCTCCAGGCTTTCAATCACATTTTGATGATGTCTAAGAGGAGAGTCAGATCTTCGTAGGATAAAAACTCATAATAGGATCGGTAAGGATCACTTTAAATATATTTACCATATTCGATCTTTAGATAGGTGACTGATAGATCTCGGCCATGACATATCAGATGTTTTAGCAAGGCTGAGAATGATATCACTCATTGATTGATTCGAAATGGTCTCCAATAAAAAATCTATTGAGTTTTTATTGAATTCACGGCTCCTGATTGGTGTGACTTGTTTATTCAGACAGATAAAGTCACACATAACACAGATTTTATAATAATAGTTCAGCCAGTATTTCTATGCTTCTTGGTCATAGCAGCTGTTTTTGATAAACGTTGCTAAAGTGTCATTTTGCAAAGGGAAAATTAGACCTATGAGTTATTTTGAGCATGACGTTTTGGAAGGAGTTATTTAACCGATAGACATTTTGCGAAGTTGGCGTTATATACCTGAGCCAAATACTTCCAGATAAGCAAAAGACAATAAGACTAAATACTTACACAGAGACTATAGATCCCTGTCTGTCGAACACCAAGTTACTCCTGACCATTTCCAGTTTGTTTTGGCATCTAGTCTTCTCCTTCAAATGGGCAACAAGATACAGCCCAGCTTGTTTAGCTGCTTTGGACAGGGTTTTCACGTTCTGTGGTATTAGAAACATTACTATTTACGCTGAATTTATACACATATACTCACCGACGGCCTCGGTGGCTTGGCGGGCAATTGCTCGGCAGAGACGCAAGAGGCGCGGGTTCGATTCCTGCTGCGGAAGAAATGTTTGCATGTTCTGCGAATATTTGTTCCGGGTCTGGGTGTTGTGGTACCATGGTACTCGTAGTTTCTGATACCCACGACACAGGGAATCCTAGTGTGGGTTCAGGACTATGTATATGACTGTGGGGTGTTATTTATTCATTTATTTATCAGTTTTATTAAATGCAGTACGCGAGTCTATAATTTAAATTGAATTGAATGAAGAAGCGAAATCAGAAAACGTTATGTAGGATTATGGACAGCATCATCATACAAATCAGCCCACATCCACCCATTGCATATAAGCCTTTCCTCAGCCTTTACACGTTCTTCAGATCCTGCGCTAACGGAATCCAGTGAATTCTCGCCGTCTTTAAAATGTCATCAGATCATCTGGTGGTCTACGGCCGAATGTAGGTTTCATTCTCCGTAGGTGTTATAATAAATGAAGCATTAGTAATATGGTGGCATAATGTTCTTACCGCATCATAGTCTTCAGAGTCAGTTGCATCGCTCGGTAGAACCATGACATCAACGCCCTGAAATATTAAGATTTTTTAAACCGAAGTTTATAACTTTGTTCCCAAGTATGTTTCTTTGTAAATTGTAGGTGAATACTGAAACTCCTGATTCGATTCTGTATGTTTTTTGGCTGGTATAACAGTTTACTGTCCCTGAGTGCTATTCGCTTTATTTTGTTTCTACTCAAGTAAAACTATTTCTGAATAATTTTGTAATCTCCCATTAACAATGACTCATTCAAAAGTAATTTGTTTAGAATTAGAGGCACCAGTATTGTGCCTATGTATCTAATCTTTTAATCGAGTTATGCTTGATTCGGACATGTCCATTTCGACGAGTAACTTTCTGTTTCATTTCTCGTTTTTATTAAGAAAAAAATTAAAAAGCCATATAAATGGCATCGGTTAACGTCCACAAGTATACATTGAGGTGTATAAGAAAGGGATACCAATGTTTTTAAGTCTGTCAAATTAAATTAAGTTTAAGAAAATGCCCAACATAGCTAATGGATACCAATCGACTCATCAATTTGCACAATTCATGGCATAACTTTTGTAATGGAATAAATATCAGTAAGTATACTGAAACTGATAAAAACTGCAATGCAACAAGTCATCATCCGACCGCGTGTTTCGATGTCCTCACTAACCTTCCTGCCTGCTTCATAAACAAGCGATAAAAGCCCGCCGGAGTCTCCGTTGGCATCGCTCACTGCAGCTTTGTACGTGCTCTGTGAAAGGAATAAAGGGTTTTTACACAAAGACATGAATACGCTTTATTCTACAAAGCAGGTAAAATAGATGTCGGTACATAAATAAGCTCTTTGTTTCAAATCTTATTTACTACTACACATAAAGGCAAGGTAGTTACAAGTAGGTACCTAAATGGAATTCCTTGAAATTAGCGACGAATAAATGAAACGTTTTCAAAGTTATTTTTGGTTCTGGAATAAGGTCGTTTAACTCTTAAAAATATGTCAAGTTGCTTTCGGAAAACCCCGCTAAAGATGTACTTTTTCCGTAGGTAGATACTATATATTTATTTGACGACCTCTGTGGCGTGGCGGGTGAGTGCTCGGCTGAGACGCAAAAGGCACAGGTTCGGTCCCCGCTACGGGAGAAATGTTTGCATGTTCTGCAAATATTTCTTTCGAGTCTGGGTGTTGTATTATTACAAGTAAGTACCTATTTACAAAAAAGTTTTCTATCTATGTAAGGGTTCTATCGCCCTATTTTAAGGAAAGCTAATATAAATAAACCATGCATTCACCATGCAAGCTTTTTATAAGACCAGCAATGGCGTGCGTGACAAACGATCACGTAGTTCCCTATTCTGAGATAAGATTAGTAATTTGGGACGACCGAAGGGATCCCCTGCATTTCCAAAGCCCTTATAGAAAGAGCAAGAGATGCAGCTACAAAAGAAAGGGATAAAACAACAACATGCATAGCACGCGTGATCCGGTCACTGTCCTCTTTCTATTCATTTAATGTTTGTTTTGATTTATATTTAGATTGTTTTATTCTACAGGTGAGTATTTGTAATATCTATGTTACCGGTTTTAATATAGTACCTAATTAGATATAAGTATAAGTACTTCCTTCCCTACACTGGGTATATTTCCAGCCAGTAAGATAACTTTGTCGTAGTGTTTTTCCACTAAAAAATTAAGTAAAAGATAAGTTTATCGAAATGCATTAGTTTATCAATTATGCAGATTGAAATAAAAACTTGCGGTGCATTTCTGTGCGTATTTTTTCAGAGGTGTATAAATGCGGGTAGAATAATTTATGAAATGCGATCAATTTTGAGTTATTGTTTTCCTTCTATTATTACAGAAGGAAAACAATAACTTGTAACAATTAAGTAGTTGTTTATTATTAAGTACTTAAGAATCACTAAGGAAAATAAAAAACCCTATATTATATTAATTGAATTGAACTTAAATCATAACCTAAGTATTTGTTTATTATTAGGCAGGAAGTAAGTAACTAAAGAAAATATAAATAAAAGAAACTAAAACTTACCGCAAAAGCAAGATTCACGCCAACGTACCACAACACAACCAAACTGAGCTTCATTTTCACTGACTCAAAATCCCGAAAAAAAAGAATAGGCGGCTTGCCTGCACGGCGGCCGACTCGCTAATGTTTTGATGCTGGTAAGGTGCATCGAGGTAGAATGATTTTAGCTCCTACTATGTCTGCGGCCGTAATTTTATTGTGTCGTATTGAATACATTGCTAGTTTTTGAGCAATAGATTTCTAAGAAAAAAAGTGCCTAGCTTACTCTACCTCGGTAGGTACCTACCTACCCAGAATTTTGTCCTTTCTGAGTAAATTCAATGCGATTCAGGTAGGTACACTTACCTGCCTTGGTACTATTTCCCGTAATGAATCAATTGGTACCTAAGTAGGTACCTACTTAGGTTAACTAGGTAGATATTTACCTACCTAATTTGTCAAAGTTCACGGCCATGATTCGATCCCACGACCTTCAAATTAAAAGTCGAGCTAACTCTCGCTAGTCTAACACAGCACAACCCCACAAACCAAGGTAGGTACCTACCTCGACCCACAGCTTTTTATTTTCGCACAAAACCATCAATGTATCCAACTCCAGCGATATTCCCTTTAGTCCTGTCTCAACACAACAGCTGCGTCGATAGCACGTCCTTATCCTACGCCATGGGTCAGATGTTACGAAGTTATGAAAACAGAAAACATGGAATCCTATTTTAGGAACAGCTGATGTAACTTGGCCTATAAGTTGTCTTTAGAACCTTTTTGCCTAGATGAAGATAGAAGTGATCACCTACTAGATAGATACTAGCAGCCTTGAATGAACTGACAACATCTCAGAACAGCAAATCAGCTTTATGGACATCATCGTGTTTTAGTGTAGGTAGGTACAATGATACGGAACCCTTCGTGTGTCAATTCAACTCTCACTTGCCCGGTTTTATTTTTGAATTTTGAAAGATAGACGTTCGAAGCAAATTAATTATCGTGAACCATTGTGACAGGTGATCAATCCATCGCCCATGTAGATGGTCCATCATTTTGGAGGAGTGATGCAAACTATGATTAGATGTATTGTATGAATGTTCGTATGAGCTAATGGCCAACCCTAGTGACGGAATTTTTAGGCCGCCTAAAGGCCTCCGTAATGGCTTAACAACTTAAAAGCCGGGACCGACTGTTTAACTTGCCCTCCGAAGCACGCAAGCGCTCAGCTCGTAATGCCATTAGCGGTCACCCATCCCGATTTGTGACCGCGCATATAGTTGCTTAACTTTAACGATCAATCAAGAACGCCTAAGCAAGCTACGCCACGAGCGCTTCTATATGATTCGCTTTATGATTAGATAAGAACCTAGGATTAGTAAGACAGAAAGTAGGATTAGAGGTTACTATATGGAAAGTGCCTATGGCAACAATACCAACACAAAACAAACACGATCCACTACTTTGGGTAAGATTACAGACAGATAAAACTATTACGTGTCTAAATAAGTATCTGATAAATAATAGTCACGCTGTAAATACATGATTGATTCGTGAACATTTCTTTCAATTCATATAATTTCATTTCGAGTCTTAAGAGTGTGAAATAGCGGATTTTGCTCGCCAAAATCGCTCTATTTAATCTTATTTAATTTTAATTTTCAATTAATATTATTATTTCATGTTGTCCATTTAGTATAATTTTATATTATTTTTTATGACATTTATTTAAATGCTGTTTGTATGTAGTTTTGGTTTTAAGCGTGTGTGTATATATTATGATGTTTTTATGGATTGATATAATCTGAATCTAAATGAATAATAATAATAAATAAATCAATGTAGAACTCTGTTGTTAGTTAATAAAACGTGTTTATTCAAAAAGAAAATGAAATGTTAACATTTTTTCTTTGGTTCCACAAAGTGAAAACACCATAAGAGAAAAAAACACTATTAATAAATCTTGAAAAATCCAATTTCGCGTATATTTTGATTTAGATCTCGGTAACCCTACCATATTTTTAGATGATTTTAGTTTGATAGGTAGGTAATAACTATTTATTTAGTTGCCGAAACAATATTATTTGATTTCAATATTTTGAGCGGTCTCATTCTGTCTTTCAATTCGATACGAAATAATTATGTAAGTATAGACACGATCGTATGGTGGCCTCTTAATAAAAGTAAACAAGATTGTATGTTTGTGTGTTTGTTTACATAAATTGTATCTCCACTATAACTGAAGTATAAATATAGGTATCCCTCAACCTTCAGATTCTTTTATGCCTGAAGACATTAAGCCACGTCTAAATTAGGGTAGTGAGAGGCATGTCCAACATTACAACTAGGTACTACTGCTTGTGTCACTGGTTATCTATACCAGTACAGTAAAATGATTAAAGTTCACCTGAAAACGGCTCCTTCGCGCATCACGCAGAAATAACAAAAGTATGATGTTAAAAACTATTATAATTTACCAACAATTCTACTTATTCTAAATTTCTAATACCAATAGGTCTTCGTTGGTACTCTTTCTTCTTTTATACCCATTTCTTCCATCACGTCCATTTCGAATGTGCGGAGTTTTGGCGCGAACGTCACCTAAAACAATTAAAAAAACGGTCAAGTGAGAGTCTAATGCGCACACGAAGGGTTCCGTACCATCGAACATGTGCATCGTACGTCAATTTGTTACATGTTAAACTGTGTACTTAACAAATTGACGTATCTATACTCAAACGCATCTGAGAGTTGAGAGAGTCTCAAGTCACGGTTTTTGAACAGTTTTTGATGAAAATCTGTCAAAAACTCGTCACTTGAGACGTGCTCAACTCTCAGATGCGTTTGAGTATTCGGGGGACAGTCTGTTAAAATTTCAACTCTCTACCTATTACGGATCATGAGATACAGCCCGCTGACAGACGGACGGACGGACAGCGGTGGCTTAGTAATAGGATCCCGTTGGCACCCCTCTGAAATTAGTAGGTTAGCCGCTCGGTTTATTATTAAAGTACATACATACATATTATCACGCCCGTATCCCTAATGGAGTGGGCAGAGCCACAAGTAAACATAAGAAAACTTGCAGCCACTTCTGAATTAATCCTAAGATGGATATTATGGTGAACCATGGTGAGAGGTGATCAGCCCAGCGCCCATGTAGATGGTCCATCATTTTGGAGAGATCTATCCCTTAGTCGACTTTTACAACATGCTCGGGGAGAGAAGCAGTTGGACGCATTCTATGCTTTTTCTTTACTTCTAGTCCAGCAGAGTCTTATTATTAAAGTATCCCATTAATAGTCGCCAATACTTTTTTTATTCACCCGATTAATGATTACCCTATAATAATTCTGTATTACCGCGGCAGTGACGTCAGCGCTGGTATCCTTTTCAACATTCTCGATGTACAGCTCTTTGCTTTTGAAGTCTATGGTCTCTTCGTTGGTCTTAGGAATAGGGATGATGCGGCTACTGGTCAGAGACACCCGGACCTGGGAGAGAGGTCTACTTAAACCGGTTCTTTTTCTAATACTAATAGTAGAGATATACAAAAAGATGAATACTCTTATTCATTCTTATAAGTAAAATAAGTGTGTTGTGGAATGAAACCTCAGACCAAATAAAAAGAAAAGACGCCGCGCCGCGAACAACAAAAGTGAAGACACACAAAACCGTGCTCCTGCAAGTAAACATACACGCTCATGCACACACCTACACTAAAACCATGCTCATCGCTCCCGAATCGTCGTCTCATAAAGTCTAGTAAACTTAAAATTTAAAAATAGAATTATGCCTTCCTGTGTAGTGAAAACTTGTAAAACTAGCAGCGAATCACATAACGTCTCATGGAATCACTTGTAAGTACTTTAAATAAAATCTTTTCATAATTATTATACTATGAATTTTAGGTCACTTGGAACACAAAACCTTAAAACCTACACACACATGGATAAAAAGGTGGCTTCACTTTTGTTGTTCGCGGCGCGGCGTCTTTTCTTTCATTTGGTTTGAGGATGCAACTTGTGCAACGGCGGCAGTAGCAGCAGAAATATTCAAAAAGCAGAAATATGCATCCTTAGGTGATGGATACATATTTGTGTCTTTTGCCGTGAAAACTTTAGGACCCTGGGGTCCGGAGGCGTGGTTTCTTTTCTAGGAGATATCCAAGAAGCTGATGGATGTGACCAATGACGAAAGGGGTGGCGCTTACCTCGGACAAAGGATAAGCATAGCTATCCAACGAGATAACGCCGCCAGCCTTTTGGGGACCTTACCTGCGGCCGGTGATCTGAGCTCTGTTTTCTGTCTGTAGGCGAACTTAGATAGAAAACTGAGCTCAATTTCAATTCTGAATATTTTACCGATTACCTAAATGTTTTTAATGTAATTATACTTTTCTTTGTAAATAAAGAAACAATGACTCGCTTGCATGGTATCTGGACAAAAAGTAGCAATATATACTATGTATATTCCAAGTTTCATTCCAATCCGATCAGCCGTTACGGCGTGATTTAGTCATAAACATACATAATCACATCCACACATCCTCACAAACTTTCACATTTATAATATTTGTATGAGTAAGATTTACCTTGTCACCTTCTTCAGTGTATCGCCATTCAAACTCAGTGGGCTTCAGTGACTCTGGGTCTACAAGTTTCACACCTGTGGTGACCAGCAGCGGGGCTTCAGACTGGACTGTGACACCGGGGAAATTCTTATCTTTACCCACCTGAAATATATTTTATCTATGTTTGAGCACTGATTTAATTTACTAAGCTAACAATAAAAATCACCAATGCCATGAGCGTAGCTACCAATTGCTTAGGGGGTGAGGCAAAAAAATAAGAACTTAATTATTAGTAGGAATTTAAATTGCTTCATCGACAATGCATTATTGCAGATGGATGATGGACAGATGGTTCCGTTCTCACCCTTCAGGTACGGAACCCTAAAAAAGGATCAAAATGAATGGTAAAAGACAAAATCATGCTTTGACTGTTAATGTTAACAATCAAAGCATGCAGTGTACTATTCCCATTACTGTCTGATTTGAAAACAAGGATCAGGGCAGACCTTTGCAAGTACTTACAGTTCTGAGATGTGTGTTCAGGCCTTCCACGATCACCCAGTTCCGCTCCTGGATGACCTGACTGACTATGCCTTGCTTTCCCTTGTCTCTGCCGACCATTATCTCAACTCTGTCTCCTCTGGAAGGAACATAAATTTCAATAGTCAGTAAATTTTGAAAAAAAGTGGATTCCTTAAGTACTAAAGAAACACCTTTTTGTTGTCAAATGAATCAAAGTTGAATTAGTAAATGTTTTACTATAAGATACTAACTTGAAGAAGCTCCATTCGCCCACTGGTTCTAAAAAGACCTTTTTTCTATACAGGCCCCGTTCATTCTGTTGCCTGAACTGAGCAGTCCAAGGCCTGTTTGTGGTGAAACGAAACTTCTTACGAGCTATCTGAGCCTGAGGGTACTGTTTATACCCTGTAGGGTTCTTCCAGTATACCTAAAAAGAGGAAAGTTTCAGTTGAATGTTTTGAGGTTATACTTTTATAATAATTGATTTTTCTGTAAGTTACCTGTTCAAAACTTCTTTTGATGTAAGACTCAGGTAGATTTGAGTGTTTTACAGTCAGATCGCCCACTTTTTTAGCTAGATATCCGAAAATTCGCATTTTTGTTTCGTAACTTTTAACAATAAACAAAAATTTGTGTGATTTGTGACATTTGTTCTTTTTTTTAATGACTAAATGACACTGACATACTACGGAATATGACATGACAGTGATAATATACAATCAAACTAGATTTCATTTCTCGCATTTCAAAAAAATTGTGTCAATCGAATTTAGAACTTGCAAAAACTCCTGATAGATCGTTTGCAGTTTAAAAGGTATTTGCTGATTCACATTTCTTATTGGTTTATAGTAAACAATATGCTAGTTTATACAAAATATAACACAAAGGTAAATGTCGGGCTATAAAAAGACCGTTACAAACGGTCGGTCACCTGATCCAGACTCTTGATCATCAGTAATATAAAAGCATGCCCAAAATAGGGCGTTTCCAATAGTTTTAGAACAGAATACTAATATTAGCGTGTTAGATAGAAACCTCTGCAAATAGTGAAATGGAACGTTAGAAACATTGACAACAAATGTTACTTTCACATTTTTTATCTTTATTTTATTTAGTTTTTTTAATAAATTAAGATTTACCATTTTTTTATGTACGGGGAAATGCCGTATTGTAAAAAAATAATAAAATATTTTCTGTTCTCTAAATATTTAAAAATATCACAAAATCGTAACCATAGACAACTGACGTAAATCAGCTGTACATCAGTCGTTGTAGGGGGCAGCACCGCGTCACGTGAATTTTCATGGCGTTGAAGGGCTAGTCCCGAATTGTCTTGTGATTCGCCAAATTATTTGCTGTTGCTAATATTTAGTGATAAACAGCAGTAATTTTTAAGTTCTAGGTGAGTTATGTGATCTATACAAGGGCCTACCGTGACTAGTGTAGCGGGAAAATACTTCTGCGCGGGACGGAAAGACGTCAATGTCTGGAGTGACGGATGTATGTGGGGTAGTTTGGGGTGATTTCTGGGATTATTCTAGCCTGGCGCCAGGACGTCTGGCCGCCAAGCGGGCGCCGATAAACTTGCCTCATTATTGATCCAGGGCAGCGCGCGCCCGCGGCCGCGTTTGACCTGAAAACACAATTGATTGACCGCCTCCATTCGTTACACTCTTGGCTCAGATTTCTATGTGAATGATCGATTTTTCATAAAACAGATACAGTTCTGGTGTTTTCAATGATGTAACATTAATTCAGTGCGTTTACGGTTCCAATTGCAGACTAAATCGATGTGTTAAAATTTCTAAGCAGTTTTTATGGTGTTTCAGTGGTGAAAATGTCGGAATACTGGGTGATCAGTGCTCCCGGTGACAAGACCTGTCAACAGACCTGGGACACCCTCAACAATGCCACCAAGTCCGGCAACCTTAGTGTCAACTATAAATTCCCTATCCCCGACCTTAAGGTAAGCCATGTTTTCAAAAATACTATTATTTACTACACTTTTACGCTCCCGTGGAATATAAAAATAGCCCATGACACTTAGGGATAGTGTAGCATTCTGTCAGTGAAAGAATTTTCAAAATTGGTTCTGCCATTTCTGAGATTATCCCTAAACAAACTTACCATCTTTACTTATAATAGTGTAAATAAAGACACATCATTGATTATAAACTAAGTACCCATTGATTAGTAAACCAACTAACCAATATCAAGGCTACTACAGATGTAGTGCCCTTATCTAAAAAGATGATTTGCCTACCTACTTTTATCTTATTAAATAAATAACAAAATATGAGACAAGTTTTGATTAACGAAAAAACATAGAATGCGTCCAGCTGCTTCTCTCCCCGAGCATGTCGTAAAAGTCGACTAAGGGATAGTATCCTCTAACATGATGAGATACAATACGCGAGTATTTCCAAGGAGGGTTGAAGTCAGGCAGGCGGCCGGTCATAAAACACCTTAGCCAAAACTCTTACAGCATGATCCAAGGAACATGCTGTGCCGACCCCACATAGAGTGGGATAAGGGCAGGAAGATGATGATGAGACAAGTTTTGATTAAATCCAACCCATGCAATTTAATTTAACATAATGTTTTGCCTACAATGAAATTGTAAGAAATTATTTTTTTGAGATTTTTGAACATAAAGTAACAAAATAAACTGACAATGTAAATAGTTGTCAGGTAATGAATAAATAAATTATTTGAATCCAAAGAAAATTAAAATTCAGCTATTCTCCATAATTCATCCATAAAGTATAACCAGACACTAAAGAAATTGTCAGAACAAATAATTGTTTTTTCTCGAAACTTACACAAACCAAGAGAAAATGCACAAAAATAGTCTATCATCGTGCTATTTTTATGAGCCAAATGGTCATTTACACTAATTAATAAATAACAACCACTCAACACATATCCAAGTATGTATCCCGGGTATCAAATTTTAAGCCTCTAACTGGTGCAGTGAAAGGATTTAAAATGCGCCTCAAAGGCTCCTTTCATCCACTTGACGCACATATTTTCTAACTACCTACGATTCTACGACATGCCGGTTTCCTCACGATGTTTTCCTTCACCATTTGAGAGTTCTGGTATAGCAGACATAATGTTACCAGGCACGGAAAATACAGGCAAGAAACAGTGCTTTGTTAACAAAAATAACAGAAAGAACTAGTTACTGTACTCAATTTACAGATGATATTGTTATGTTGCAGGTGGGGACTTTGGATCAGCTGGTGGGTCTGTCCGATGACCTTGGTAAGCTCGACACATTCGTCGAGAGTGTCACCCGAAAGGTGGCCCAGTATCTTGGTGAGGTAAGTCATATTTTTAGATTACTCATACAAATTGAGGAGCTGTATTTTAGTACTTGTATAAACATTTACACAAATAATCACAAAATAAAGATATCCACATACATAGATAGCACTTTTTAACTGTACCTATTCAGTATTTGCAAAAAATAATTTTGACTCTGACTGTATATTAGTAGTAGATTTTATACATATTATCACGTCCATATCTCTTATGGGGTGGGTAGAGCCACAAGTAATGGTAGCAAAAGTATCCTCTCCAACAAGATGGACCATCTATGTATGTGGACGATGAGCTGATCACTGTCACTTGTCAACATGGTCCAACATATCCATCTTGGGACTTTGAATCAGGAGGACCCTATTAGAGATACCGGCGTGATAATATTTACTTGTATTACTTATTAGATGCATGCATAAAAAAAACAACAACAAAAAGGCTTTAATTTAATGAAATACCTCTTTATCAGGTACTAGAAGACCAACGCGATAAACTGCACGAGAACCTGATGGCAAACAACAGTAAGTCAAAAAATTTTTTTTTTCAACCTAAAAAACTTCTTGTGGCACTTGACATACTTTTAATTTATGATCTCTTTCACACATTTCTAGATGAATAAAAAATGTTTGGTGCCATTGTTATAAATATTTTCGAATTATTAATAAGAATTAGGAGTTTTAAATAGCAAATTAAAGTGATATTTTTGCATGAACAAAAGATTTAGCTATTTATAAAGTTTTGGCATGCTTGGAAGGTTTTAAAATAGAGGATTTAAAGCTGCCTATTTGAAATAGGTCTGAAATGTTGCCAGCATGTAAAACTAATTATATAGAACAGAATGAAATGGCGTAGAAAAGATGATTAAAAGCACTAAGTAGTGCAAAAATCTTAGCATGTATCGCTAATTTTCTATGGAGATGGTTATTTCGTTTTATTCCTATGTTTTGATTTATTTTCATGACCTACTTAATTTGTTTTGCATGTTCTCTTCATTTATTTATTAATTTTAAGTCCTTTTACTTTACCTATCTTGTTTTTTCTATATTTTGCGACATAACAGCACAATATAAGAATTTTTATATTTTATACATGATTATTCACTCATATATAATACCTACACCTCATTAAGTTCTACAAATATTCACATAACCGAGCACTTTTATGTAAACATCTTGAATCCTTTCAGTTAATGACGAATCTCATTTTTTCATATGGAATGGTAATTTACGCAAAAAAAAAATTCTTAAACAGATATTTTAACGGGGTTCGTTATTAACAATTATTTTATTATTTCACTTGCAGCAAAAGCTACGAATGTTAAGTGGACAGTGTTGATCTATTTTAATGGTTCGTTTACATACGACTACTCTGAACCAGATTGCACATAGTTTTTATTTATTTCATAAATGTTATTGTATATACTTGTTTTTTTTATAGAATGTGTTATGTATGGTGTTATTTACCGTGTGTGTATTTTATGTAACGATTTCGCACGACGAAGATTTTTTAAATGCATCCAGTGTTTTTACTGCATTTTTTGACGTTACGTTTTTTGAGCGAATCAGTCAAAAAAAGGGCATGGTTTTCACTAAAACATTATTTTTTCAATGTTTTGCATCGCGTCGGCGCGCCACCCTGGGGCGTCGATTTGCAGTCAAATGCAAAGTTTAATGACAATCCTAGGACTTTGTGGATGAGTATTTTGCTAATAACGCCATTTAGTGTTATCCTGATGGTCAGTTCTGATATCATGTGTCTGTCAAGCTATATCAAGGCAAAAAATATTTAAATAAAACCGGTCAAGTGCGATTTGAATTCGCACACCAAGGGTTCTGTACCATCGTACATTAAAAAAATATTGTATAATAATAAAAATAAATATAGTGGGACCCCCTTTATTTATTTTTATTATTTGATGTTAGCGGCAATAGAAATACAAACTCAGTGGAAATTTCACTCATCAACTCTCTACCTATTACGGTTCATGAGATACAGCTTAGCCCACTAACAGACGGACGAACAGTGGAGGCTTAGTAATAGGATCCTGTTGGCACCCTTCGCGTACGGAACCCTAAAAAACGAGTGTTCGTACACAACTAAGCCTGGAAGATACATGCAAGAATCCTTGTTTGGTTATTTTACCCGACTGCGAAGAAGGATGGTAATGTGTTTGGGGTGTATGTCAGTATGTGTATGTATGTAGGTTACATTCCTTTTTATATGGTATTTGACATCAGTATATATTATTATACTGCCAGGATACTACATTACGGTCTTAGGTGTCAGGAAGTGAGTCACGATAAAAAACAAATTGAACATCTTGGCAAGACTACCCGGTAAGAAGATCATTATTGAGTTATTAATGCACCAGCTTTTTATAAAAATAAAACATAATATTTACACAATATAAGGTGTATATAATTATGTATTTATATATATATTTTTACGTCGCTTTTTATGAAATTTTTCTTATGTTTTTAATCTTGGTTTTATGAAAGAATGTCTAGATTATTATTATGCATTTTTAGATGAATGAGAATGTTAGATTTTGGGATTGAATTTCAGTGTCTGAGAAATGGAAAAAAGTTTGCGGAAGTAAGTAAAACTTAGCGTATGCCAAGCTTAAAGTAATCATATGCAGGCTTCGAATTATTAATAAATGTATTTTATCGCTTCTTGTTTATATTCGTACATTTTATTATAAATATCTAGATAAAAAATCGTTATGCTATAATGTATTTTGGTTTTAAAATCTTTTATTTACTCGTAGGATTATAATAACTATTTGAGCTTTTTATGAAACGATTCATCGTCCAAATACATTTTATTAATACAAAGCAGATGTTCAGTTTTGTAACTAATTTTATATCGCGCTGATAACGTAGGTTTTTATTAATTTTATTTACTGTGAATATCTCCAAAATATGGTTTTAAAAAGAGAGCGAAGGTGTAGATTTTGTACTTGTCATTTACTCCAAGATATAATTAGGCTTAAGAAGCAAAGGTATATTAGGTAAGATGGTGTATCTATGTAAAGCACTCTGTATTTGCATTTTGTTATGTTCTTCACAAATCCAAATCGGTGTTCGGATATGAAAAAAATATTGTTTCTAATGGGGCTTTATTGTTTCTTTATAAAATAAAGCACTATTAGTACAATCACTATTCAATAGATTTATTTGACACATTTCCTGTGTTGTGTTTCGTGTCACTGTATAATATTCTCTCTTTTATATTAGGTTCGATTAACAGTCGCACATAAGACATCAATTTAACCGTCATAATAGATGATAGCAATCACTGCCTCACAAAACATTCATAGCTTAGCCAAATCAAGCTTCAAGAGAAATCGTCTACGCTTTTTGCTTCTTATTTTATTACTATTTATTTATTTCGTAAAAAAACATTTTTATATTTTGCTCCTATCCTAAACTAACATCCTATTTTATTTCATCCATAAACGAGGCGTTAACGACTAATAATTAAAAAAAATATAATGGCATTCGAATCGAAATCTTGGGTTTTATCTGTTGGTGACGTGAAATTGGAAATAGGCATCGAGTCTTATGCGGACCCTGGAGGGGGCGAGCCGCCTCCGACACCGACGTCTCCAGTGTGTGACTCTGCCTTCTCTGAGCACCACGGGTGCTGGCCGTGCGAGCATCGGGAGCACTCAGACTATGTCTCGCACCCGTCGCAACCGTCGAGCGGTCGAAGCTCGCCGCGATGGGACGATGACGAGGAAGAGGAACGACCGCACCACGTTTTATCGCAAGGTTTAGGAGACTACCTGCCTTCAGTCCATTCCTTCGAGTTTTTGAGACTAAACATCGATTTTACATGGAAATACACTCAATTTCATTAATTACTTCGTACTCGTTTGTAGCTTCCCTCGATACCACTTACTAGCGAGTAATTTTCACTGTGTGAATGACGTCATCAGGGCGATATCTGAATTCAATTCTCCTTCAAGCGGGAACCGTAACATCGTGCCAAATCTTACGATCGATGGTGAGTCTCAAACGCTCTGCGATCCCGATAGGCCCTGTATAAAGTTCCTTTAGCTAGAAGCGAAACTATGTTTCGTTTACGTACAGCGCTACCTGCCTGTATAACATCAAAAAATACATTTTCATTTGTAGGATTGTGATGGCAGTGATTGCTTTTTAACATGACCTTTTATTTAATATAGACAGCAGATGGCGCTGGCCGTTTCTTTAAAAATATTGTGCCGGGAGCGCCATCCTACATTTTCTATACATACTCGTAATAATCAAAACGCGCTATGTCAGTCGCACCTCGTTCGTGTAGTATTTTTTGTATTCTCTTGCAAAGTTTAGGGTGACGCCTCGTCATTTAAATGTGGCTAGGTTGTTCACAAAATTGTACGTCTTTACACAGTCTAACGTCGCTTTTATACGTTTTATTTGGAAGTAATTAACAAGAAAATTGAGCTTGCATCCTTCTGCTAGCTCAGTAGCGGCAGCTTTTTCACTATGTTTTTATTTTAGCTTTAAATTTTGTTTATTTTAGTTTGCTTAGTTATTATATTGAATTTATTGATGTGGTGGGTATTATATTTTATGTATTAGGTACGTGAACGTGAAGTTTTTGTATCGTACTCTAATTATTTTAGCAACGGATATTATAATTCCCTTCGGTATGGAAACGAGTTGGATTATTAGATTAGATTACATTTAACAAGCTAGGTAAAATGTGAGCGTGGTCGGAAACAAAAAAGTATTAATAAATCTTAGCTTCAATCTTAGTGCTTTTAGAGAAATATAATGTAACGTGTAGTTTGACGGTAAACATATAATTTTGTTAGTTTATGTTTAAAAAGCTTTGCAGGTTTCAGCTATGACGGCTTTTCTTAAATTAGACTTGGGATTTATAAACAGTTGGAAAACATTTCTGGGTAACATACCGAACAACATGTGGTGAAAATTACCAAAGTTTATATTTTTGAAGTTTTATTTACGCTCAAACTTTTCTATAAGAATAGCTTAGTTTTTAAAACACAAAACAAAAAACTTACCTAGTTAAATAAAACGCAGAATTATAGATTTTAATACAGAGAATAGTAAAAGAGAGAAACGGTGTAGTAGAAGTCAAAACCATAAAAAAGTATGTAAAATAAATCTGTACTTAGACTATGATGAACTTTGAATAGGCATATTATAGTGCGTGTAAATGAAAATTAGTTCTAGCTTAGACTATAAAATTATGGTGTGAGCCTTTATTATAGACCTTGCATGTGTATTCTGCATGATTTGTTATGCATGTTCTACTTTCATGTTGGATTTGAAATGTGTATTTAGAATATTACCTTTTGCTACAAATGTTAAGATGTTTCTATTAAATACTTGTCGAGCACTTTATTTACTGTGCTAGATATTTCAGTTTTACGACTTCGCTTCTACTTGGTTTTTTTTGTTAATTTTGTGATTTCAGCACTGTTAATACGAAAAAAATTTTTTTTTTGACTTAAGTAACTTTTGTGTTAGGAGGCCGAAAAGGTTAGATATTAAAAATATGACGTACTGAAATTATTTTAAATAAAACCTAGGCACAAAATTCATTTGTGTTTACAAAAAAAAACTATTTGTACGCCATATTTTTTAACTGTCTTTTTTAAAAACTTACACAAATCAACAGATACAATTATTTATTAGCCCTGTAAGGTAATTTAAATAAAATGGCTATTAGCATCAAATGACAAAAGTATCTGTACCACTGAGCAAATTATCACTTCATACTGTACAATCGATGAGATGGGAGTGATTCAAATTGGCATAAACTGTCATTTGTATAGGTAACCAAGAATGAGGTCAGTTTCTGGCTTTAGTTGCTAACCAGGCAACCCACAAAGTTCATATGAAGTTAACAAAACGATCCTGTAATATGGTTTAATTATATAATGTACCATCACTTTTAAAATGGCGTCTCAGCATACCAATTAAAATACAGCATAAAAACTCAAAAACATTTCATGGTTTTTAAATTATTGCTGTGTATCTTTAAAATACAACTCTGACATCATTTTCAAAGTTTTTAAATGTACCTGTACCATACCGTACTGAATAAACCTATTTAATTGTGGTATATTATGTAATACATAACGATTGCAGGTGACCTGCCGACCTACCTGACCCGTTTCCAATGGGACATGGCCAAATACCCCATCAAGCAGAGCTTGAGGAATATCGCTGACATCATCAGCAAACAGGTCAGTCTACTTTCACTACACTAGTTCTTTTGATAACAGTCAAAGCTCCTAGCGTCAATGTGACTGAACCGAAGAAACACAACAATTTTTTTTTTCAAATCTAAAACAGTGTGTATTACAAAAGTTTAAGGTAAAAATATTTTCATTAATTCATGATAAGCGGTTAGAAGTCCGTTATTAGACATGTAGGCCTAAGTTACTTCCAGAAAGAACTATTTTGTGCTGCCTTCAACAACCACCCACGACCTTTATAATGTCATCGGTCCATCGGAGTTGGATTTTAAAAAACAATTTACATACATCATACATATTATCACGCCCATATCCCTAATGGTGGTGGGCAGAGCCACAAGTAAACATAAGAAAACTTGCAGCCACTTCTAATATAGTCCTAAGATGGATATGGTGAACCATGGTGACATGTGATCAGCCCATCGCCCTTATAGGTGGTCCATCATGTTGGAAAAAATGCTATCCCTTAGTCAACTTTTACGACATGCTCGGGGAGAGAAGCATCTGAACGCATTCTATGTTTCTTTTTTACTCCTAGTCCAGCAGAGAAGTAACACAATTTAATGTTTTTAAATACCATCATGTTCCTGCCCTTATCCCACTCTATGTGGGGTCGACACAGCATGTTCTCTTCTTCCATTCCCTTCTGTCAGCGATACCCTCTGACAGAGCGGAGGCTTACCAATAGGGTTCCGTTGGCATTCTTCGGGTAATAATAATAAGGCCTTTTACCATCTATAGTAGATGATTTATACAGCATCAGGAGGCAACTTTTACCTTCACTAACAGGACGCTGTAGTGCCCGGGACGAATTAAGATGAAGTAGGCATGCCCAGCAACTATTCCATCCTCTCAGCTTAGTCGGCCTTGTCCACAGGAAAGACATGGTCAATACGTGCGGAGCTGACTAAGCCGCCGGTTTCCTCGCGATGTTTTCCTTCACCGTTTGAGAGTACTGGTATAGCGCACAAAAAAATACATTGGTACACGACTGGATTTGAACCCACCATCTTAGGATCGGAAGGCGGGGTCACTATCAACTAGACCACCAGTGCTCTTCGGGTACAGAAACCTAAAAATGCATCTGTTTCTGAACTCATTCTAGGTGGGTCAAATAGATGCTGACTTGAAAGTGAAGTCGCAGGCTTACAACGCACTCAAAGGGAACCTACAGAATCTGGAAAAGAAGCAGACGTAAGTCAAGATAACTGCTGTTACAGAATCTTTCATTTTAAAGTTATAAATAAATAACACCCAACAGTCACCATACATAGTCCTGACCCCACTAGGATTCCCTGTGTCGTGGGTATCAGAAACTACGAGTACCATGGTACCACAACACCCAGACCCGGATGAAATATTGACAGATCATGCAAACATTTCTTCCGTAGCGGGAATCGAACCCGCGCCTCTTGCGTCTCTGTCGAGCAATCGCCCGCCACGCCACCGAGGGCGTCAAAGGGAGTTTTTAGAAGGCCGAGTTGACAACCTTTGATACAGTTACCTTTGCATTAGTTACAACTACCTACCTCTTCCTAATAAAAGTGTAGACTTTTTTATTTTTGAAAATGGTCAGTAGAAGCATGTACAACCTAGGTACTTCCTAATCTTACTTATATTATAAATGCGAAAGTTTGTGAGTTTGGATGGTTGGATGTTTGTGCCTCAATCACGCCTAAACGGCTGAACGGATTTTAATGAAACTTGGAATATACATAGTACATGTACTGGATTAACATATAGGCTATTTTTTATCCGGGTACCACGCGAGCGAAGCCGCGGGCGGCAGCTAGTAATATTATAAATGCGAAAGTTTGTAAGGATGTGTGGATGTGATGTATGTTTGTGCCTCAATCACGCCCAAACGGCTGATCGGATTTGAATGAAACTTGGAATAACATATTAGCTACATTTTATCTGGGTACAACGCGAGCGAAGCCGCCGGCGGCATCTAGTCGCTCATAAAAATCATAAAAAAAAAGGCAATTAATCTGATAGATACACGAAATACACAAATGACTTAAATAAAAGCTAAGAGCATTGTTCTTCTTTTCTCCAGTGGTAGTCTGCTGACGCGCAACTTGGCGGATCTGGTGAAGAAGGAACACTTCATCCTGGACAGCGAGTACCTCACCACTCTGCTTGTCATCGTGCCCAAGTTAGTACACTATTTAAACATTAAATTAGATTTTAAACTTAGATTTAAGTTTTTTTATGTTCTTAATTAAATGGTGACTCTATGTTGGTGACTCTATAACATGAATAAATAAATTACGGCTTTGCTCCTGTTAGAAACAGCGACTAAAGATCATGAACATTTTTCCAAAATAAAGTTTCATTGATGTGTTTAAAAAATTGAATTCTTTGTTAACAAATAATATAGGCCAAGGCTTAAATTGTAATCCATAATCCTTAGTCAATGGATTTTGAAGATATTTATAACCTAGAAACATCAAAATGTTCATAAACTTTTGTTGCTGACCTTACCACTAGTGACTTATTTGATGACTTTGAAATACTAGCACATAGTAAATGTATTATTGTGTTATAAATTATAACTAGATAATAAAACCTATCAAACCACTCGCACCCTTTATGATGTCATCGTGCCACAGTGTATTATAAGTATACGAACTTACTTACTATGTATTTACAAAAAAAAAGTATATAAATAAATAAATAATAAAAAATAAATATTTGAAGACATATCACACAGCACCATCTAGCCCCAAACTAAGCAAAGCTTGTATTATGGGAACCAGATGGCTGATAGAATACATAATATACTTTTTTTTTGTAAATACATACTTATAATACATAATGCTATAACACCCAGACCCGGAAGAAATATTTGCAGAGCATGCAAGCATTTCTCCCGCAGCGGGAATCGAACCCGCGCCTCATGCGTCTCAGCCGAGCATTCGCCCGCCTCGCCACAGAGATCGTCTCATATAAGTATTCTATCAGCCATCTGGTGCCAATAGTATAAGCTTTGCTTGGTTTGGGGCTAGATGGTGCTGTTAAAAAGTCCGCAAATAGTTATTTTTTTTATTATTTGCCATAATGTATTCCTGTTCGTCAGGTCTATGTTCACCGACTGGAACGCGAACTACGAAAAGATAACAGATATGATAGTTCCGCGCTCCTCGCAACTCATCTACCAGGACAACGACTATGGACTGTACACCGTCACCCTCTTCAAGAAGGTACATCATCATCTTCCTGCCCTCATGCCACTCTATGTGGGGTCGGCACACATGTCTGCAGAGTTTTGGCTAAGGTGTTTTATGACCGGCCGCCTGCCTGACGTCAACCCTCCTTGGGAATACTTGCTTATTGTATCTCATCATGTTGGAGGATACTATCCCTTAGTCGACTTTTACGACATGATCGGGGAGAGAAACAGCTGGACGCATTCTATGCTTTTTCTTTACTCCCAGTCCAGCAGAGAAGTAATACAAAAGAAAATACATTAAATAATTGCATACACAAATCCAGAACTAAGTTGTATGTGTGATGAATGATCCTTGGTGATCCAAGGATCATTCATCACAAACAGCATGATTGCTGTAATAGTTTTGGCTAAGGTGTTTTATGACCATATTATATTTACATAAATCTTTTGGTCAAAACTATCTAAATAAATAATATTAATATACTTTAATCCATTGCGTAGTTTAGATGATCATCTAAGCGATCAAACAAACGGCAATTTATGTTCCATCCAATCCATCCTAGGTTGCCTGGCAGAGATCGCTTTTAGCGATAAGGCCGCCCTTTGTTTTTACCATAATTTTGTCTATTTTGTAAGTTTAATGTTGTGTGGTAAACAATAAAGTGTTATCTATCTAACTTATTCTGTTTAGTTTAGAAGACGAAACGCTAGAGGCATACGCAGAAAACGACATTAGAGGTTACCTATATATACTATTAGATATTTTAATACAACTTTTTGATCAGGTTTCGGAAGAGTTCAAGCTGCACGCCCGCGAGCGCAAGTTCGTAGTTCGTGAATTCTCGTACAACGAGGCCGATCTCGTCGCCGGCAAGAACGAGATCACCAAGCTCGTCACTGACAAGAAGAAGCAGTTCGTGAGTACAACCTTAGATCGTGGGTGAAACTTTCCGCATGTGAACGCAAGTTCGTAGTTCGTGAACTCTAAAAATAATAGGTCCCTCTAAAACGGTGGTCGTAAAACTTAAAAAAAGTTCGAAAACATGTATTAAGTGCATAAAAGGAGCCTTTGAAGTGCCTCCTTTCACCACACTGGTTTGAAAGAACCAGTGACACGTCTAATACTAAAAAAAAACTAAGGCTTTTTACCATCTATAGTAGATGATTTATACAGCGTTAGGAGGTAACTTTTACCTTCACGCTGAGGTGCCCGGGACGAATTAAGAACGGTGAAGGAAAACATCGTGAGGAAACCCGCGGCTTAGTCAGCTCCGCACGTATCGAGCATGTCTTTCCTGTGGACAAGGCCGACTAAGTTGAGAGGATGGAATAGGTGCTGGGCAAGTATACTCCATCTTAATTCGACACGACTAATGGTAGTAAGGAAATGGACGGAGAGCCTAATACAGTTAGTTCCTATTGGATTATAAATAAATAAATATTTGTGGATATTTCACACAGCGCCATCTATCCCCAAACTAAGCAAAGCTTGTACTATGGGAACCAGATGGCTGATAGAATACTTGATATACTTTTTTTTTGTAAATACATAATACTACAACACCCAGACCCGGAAGAAATATTTGCAGAACATACTAACATTTCTCCCGTAGCGGGAATCGAACCCGCGTCTCCAGCGTCTCAGCCAAGCACTAGTCCGCCACGCCACCGAGGTCGTCACGCCACCGATTAAAAGTAACATGTTTGGTGTGACAGGGTCCGCTGGTGAGGTGGCTAAAGGTGAATTTCTCCGAATGCTTCTGCGCCTGGATACACGTGAAGGCGCTCCGTGTCTTCGTGGAGTCCGTACTCAGGTATTTGATTCCGAAGTATGTATGTTCGTATGAGCTAGTGGCCAACTCTAGTGACGGAGTTTTTAGGCCTCCGTCATGGCTTAACGACTTAAAAGCCGGGACCGACTGTTTAACGTGCCCTCCGAAGCACGGAAGCGCTCAGCTCGTAATGCCACTTGCGGTCACCCATCCCAATTTGTGACCGCGCATATCGTTGCTTAACTTTAATGATCCATCAAGAACGCAAGCTACGCCACGAGCGCTTCCGAAGTGGGTTCTAAAGAAACACATAGAACGCAAGTTATATAGCGTAGAATAACTCACTATAGTACAGTGCTACTAATTAGTTTTAATAAGAATGTTAAATTTAAAAAATATACTTTGCCGTGATCTATCTCGTGAATTTGGATCACTTAACATGGTTGAACATTGGAAGTGCATATTATAGGGACTTGATTAGGGCGTAAGGACAGATAAAAACAAAACACTTATTTTCAACAATTACGTTTTGAAAACCATTTTCAACTTACATAATAACTTACATCATCTTCCTGCCCTTATACCACTCTTATGTGGGGTCGGCACAGCATGATCTAATGCTGTAAGAGTTTTGGCTAAGGTGTTTTATGACCGGCCGCCTGGCTGACGTCAACCCTCCTTGGGAATACTTGCTTATTGTATCTCATCATGTTGGAGGATACTATCCCTTAGTCGACTTTTACGAGAAGCTCTGTCGTACCGCGGAATATTTTATAGTAAAAATAAAGACATTTTAAACTTATGACGGCCTCGGTGGCGTGGCGGGCTATTGCTCGACAGAGACGCAAGAGTCCCGGGTTCGATTCCCGCTGCTGAAGAAATGTTTGCATGATCTGTAAATATTTCTTCCGGGTCCGGGTGTTGCGGTACCATGGTACTCGTAGTTTCAACCCACGACACAGGGAATCCTAGTGTGGGGTCAGGACTATGTATGTGACTGTTGGCTGTTATTTATTTTATAATCGTGGCATTATGTTCCAGATACGGTCTCCCTGTGAACTTCCTAGCCGTGGTGATGGTCCCGGCGCGTAAGAGCATGAAGAAGCTGCGAGATGTGCTGCAGCAGCTCTACACGCATCTCGACCACTCTGCACAGCACGCGTCAGCACAGGACGTCAGTATCGTAACGATCATGATGCAAAAATGATGACAGCACTGGTGGTTTAGTTGTGACCCCCGCCTTCCGATCCTAAGGACGTGGGCTCCGGTCGTGTACCAAAAAATTTATGTGCGCTATCCCAGTACTCTCGAACGGTGAAGGAAAACATCGTGAGGAAACCCGCGGCTTAGTCAGCTACGTGTTGACCGTGTCTTTCCTGTGGACAAGGCCGACTAAGCTGAGAGGATGGAATAGGTGCTGGGCAAGCCTACTCCATCTTAATTCGTCCCGGGCACTACAGCGTCCCGTTTGTGAAGGTAAAAGTTGCCTCCTGACGCTGTATAAATCATCTACTATAGATGGTTAAAGGCCTTAGTTTTTGATGCAAAAAAAGAATCGTAAAGATCGATTCGAGTTTTCACAAAGTTATGCAATTGATTACGCACAAAACATGAGTATCACAAGGATCATGTTAAAAGAATCATCAAAAACGGTTGAGTATTGACTGAGTTACGCGTTAAAAAGCTAGAAGAGGAATGCGGGTAATGGCTAGCTCCACACATGGTAACACCTAGGACTGAGTATCACAAGCATCATGATGCAAAAAGAATCACCCACATCGGTTGATTTTTCACGGAGATACGCGGGTAGAGAGCCAAAAGCATGTCAGTGACGCCATCGGTCAATTGACAATCAAAATCTAGCTTCCGTCCGTGGCTTCGCTCGCGTGATAACCGGATATCCGTTCAGTCGTCACGGCGCGAGATAAAGTCACAATCGCAACTTTATATCCTTACAAACTTTCCCATTTATTATACTAGCTGCCGCCCGCGGCTTCGCTCGCGTGGTACCCGAACAAAAAATAGCCTATATGTTAATCCAGCACATGTACTATGTATATTCCAAGTTACATTCAAATCCGTTCAGCCGTTTATTTTTTTTTTTTATTTATTTATTTACAGAAATAGGTAACACCATTACAGAATTATTTCTAATGCGATGTTATACTTACTTAATCAATACATATATCTAAAAAAATGAACCAACTTAAAAATATAAATGAAAACTTAAAATTTCTTTTTAGGCGTGATTGAGGCACAAACATACAAACATTCAAACATCCTCACAAACTTTCGTATTTATAATATAAGTAAGATTAGTTGGATAACTTTAAATCATAAATCATTTATTTGTCTGTTAATGAATAACTTAGTTAATGAATCCTGTAACAGCATTTAAATTGCGATATATTTCCAGAACGCTGAAATGGCTGGTCTCGGCTTTGGTTCATCGGAGTACTACCCGTATGTTTTCTACAAGATCAACGTGGATATGATCGAGAAGTCGGCCTAGAATCGCCTTGTGCCTGTAAGATTCACAATGTTATAGGTAAGTGTGTAAACTTTTAAACTAGCTCTCGCCCGCGGCTTACATCGCGTAGTACGAGTAGTAGTAACAGTTTAAAAAACCAGTCAAGTGAAGAATGAAAGAAAGAAATAACATTTATTTGGCACACACAAAGAAAACAAATTACAAGCTGAAAAAGGACTAAAAATGAGGTATCTATCAGAAAAGAGAAAAAAATGACAGACAAAAGCGACAAAAAGTACCTATAACTATTAATCTATTCTAAACTAATCTAAAACTATAACTAATAACCAATAAGTGCGAGTCGAATTCGCACATGAAGGGTTCTGTACCGTTGTACATGCATGATGTGATTTTTACTATGACTTGCTTAAAAAAGAATGTTTCTAGTATGGGCCCTTTTATTTTTTTACATTACTTAATTTTTATTATTTGTTGATATAGCCGAATTAGAAACACTGCGAAAATTTCAACTCTACCTATTACGGTCCATGAGATACAGCCCGCTGACAGACGGACGGACAGCGAAGGCTTAGTAATAGGGTCTCGTTGCCACCGTTCTGGTACGGAACCCTAAAAAGTACCGAATGTCCAATTGACCCTCAATGGGGACGCTGATACACAAGTTAAATTAATAAAATTTAATTTAATTAGGTCCAATTTGGTGTCTGCTTCATAACTAAGTTGAGCAGCCCATAATAAATGATCCTGTTTTAACTTAGTGACATCTGGTTTTTACTTCTCTGCTGGACTGGAAATAGAGAAAAAGCATAGAATGCTTCCAGCTGCTTCTCTCCCCGAGCACGTCGTAAAAGCCGACTAAGGGATAGTATCCTCTCCAACATGATGGATCATATATGTATATGGGAGATGGGCTGATCACCTGTCACCATGGTTCACCATATCCTTCTTAATCAGAAGTAGCTGCAAGTTTTCTTATGTTTACTTGTGGCTCTGCCCATCCCATTAGGGATACAGGCGTGATAATATGTATGTAGTATTTTAAAACAACTTAAGAAGTTTCCACAATAATGCAATCAAGGTTTTAGAGAAGATTCTTCATAATATTTTTACTTAATAATTTTTTTGTTAATTTGTTTCAGATATTGATGCTAAGTTCAGCGTTGTGTGTTCATGCTGTTTTGGTCTCGAGCAGTAGATGCAACATGTACAATTATATTACGAAAAAACATAACATTTTTATTTCCTTGTAAATTATATATTTTTTTCTATGGACAGATTGTTTTTGACGAATCAGTTATTACATGTTTTATGAGTATTTATTGTATGTTTGTAAGATGCTATTAATATAATTGCAATATTTATATACAAAAAGTTGAATCAATGTTTGAAACGCAACAATTTGTTTCAGTATTACTGTTGCGTCGTATTAAAACAAATGTATGTAGTGAGAGTTTAACCAGAATTATCAACATTGTAAATTAAATATATTGGAATTTAAAAGCTATGTAAATAAGAACATTCCTCATTGTAACTTGCATAGTACATAATAAAATATTAATGAAGTTACTGTTCCTTTGACTATTATTTATTCAGTCAAATGCCTAGAATGGCAGATAGCAAGAAAACAAATGGAAAAGTCTATTTACTTTTTACCTACAAATCCCCCCTATGAATGAATGGGTAATGTTAGAAGATACTACTTTAATATTCCTTTTTTTTAAGTACCTTTCTGGTTTTTTTTAGGGTTCTGTACCTGAGGCGTGCCAACAGGACCCTATTACTAAGCCTCCGCTGTCAGTATGTATAGGATATTCCCAGTCCTCCGATCGAAACTCCGATTGCTAGGAGGATCAGGAATATCCGGTCTGAATTTATATTGCCGCTATAACAAAAAATTAAATTAAATAAAAGGGTGCCCATACAACAAACATTCTTGTAGCCAAAGTAGATAGGACAAGTCATTAAAAAGTACCTACATAATGTATCATGGTACCTATGGAATCCTTCATGTGTGAATTAGACTTTCAACTCAACCTAAAACTTACTTATGTATTCATTAGGTACATGTATATTGAACTTTTAAGTAGTACTAACAGTTAAAACTTATGTTGCGTAGTTTATTTACCTAAAATCATCGCAATAAGGAAAAATACATGACGGTTTGTTTACCTACATAATTGTATCTCCAGTTTGGCTGAAGTATAGATAGGAGATTGCACTTAATGTAATCTAAGTAAAAAATAATTTTCTGCTTCATAGAAAGTAATACAAAAGTAGGTAAAGCTTACAAAACTTTATTGAACTCATATCTTACAGGCAGAGCTTATTTACAAACTAATATAATTACACCTAATCTTTCCACTCATCATCCTCTGTCGTATTATTGTCAGAGTCATGCGTTGTATTTATCACAGAGTCTCCCTCATCCATCCTCTTGAAAAGTGAGGCCAGTAGTTGTTTGTTGATGCGGTCAGTCTGCGTTATTTCCCTGGTGGGCTGTTCCAACTCCAAAGCCTTTTCTGGGTTAGTGGAGGTCTTAGATGCAGGCTTTTCTGGCTCTGGCATGGTTAATTTAAGTTGTACTTAGCAAAAACAAAACAAACTTAAATTCCTATCACGGACAAATGACTCACGTTAATATAGTCCAAATAAATTAAAAAATGTACCACATAAAATAACTACCTTAAAAGTTATATTGAATCAAGTAATCTGGTAGCCTATACAATTTTGTAGGATAATACTTTCTATGTAATGAAATGAACGTCTCATTTTACGTAATCTACGTCAAATGTCATCGATAAATTCTCACTTCAAAGTTCTTAAAACGAAAATATTATACAAGCAGAAAAGAAGATATAAGTACATTATATATTGTGTACATTGTAAATACGAGTATTATGCTTTACTTAGGTGATATCCTTAGAAAAACTAATTAACACAGGCGGCCATATTCTGCGTGAAATGAGTTGCTCTCAGATTTAGTCACTTTTCCTAAGATGCGATCATTGTTTTGAACTAAAAAAAACTAAGGGTTCGCCATGCACAATCCAAAATAAATATAATTAACTTATAAATGTACGTATAGTTGAAAAAATAACTTCATTTAAGTTTTAAAAATTGTAAAGTACAGCAGGTTCAATCGTTTCTATCGTAAATCAACTCTTGTAAAAATTGACAACACTATTGGCTGCGTTCACTTTAACAATATTTTTTTTTCTGGTATCCCAAAAGCAAGTTTTTGGCCAGCGACATTTTTCGTCCGCTGGGAATTTGACCACGAAAAAGACCGTAAAAGTTAGTAACTCCTACTAAAAATCCAGAAAAATGTAGTTATCAACGTTTTTTGTAACACCATCAGTGCTGTGGTTAAGAGTTTCGAGGAAAACTGTGTTTCAAAGTCGGCAGTCGCTCTTACATAATCTTGAAGTTAACATAACCTGTGCCGATCATCTGTTCTGTATTGATTTTCTTCCCCCAGAACTGCGAAAATGTTGGGTCGTATGCCGGGTGTTTGCACCCAGGTGGCGGCTGTGGCCAGCCAGCAGCAGAGGAACATGGCTACTCTGAAAACCATTTCCATGCGCCTCAAGTCGGTCTCGAATATTCAGAAGATTACCCAGTCCATGAAAATGGTGTCTGCTGCCAAGTAAGTACTTGTACAGTTTCCCAGTGGGCTTTCTGTGTACCTATAGGTATCACAATACAGTCTTGCGTTTAAGACTCTTCAAACCATAGTTCAGTCATCAAATAGCAAGTTCTGGGTTGTATGTGTCCACTTACAAATTGGTAGTGTAGTCTAATCTGTGGTAAGTAGATGTTATTAGGGGATTCCAATAAGCCTCATTATGCTTTAAATTGACTATACTTTCAAAAATGGAATATCCTCCAGAGTTTCAATAAAAGTACCTACTTTTGAAATATACCTCTTTCAAAACTTCAGTTATATTAAGGACTTATTTGTTTCAACCTTTTTATTCAAAGATTTGACTTTGACAACATTGGATTGACTTCTTTATGGCTGCCAAAATATTTGATGACATTGATATACTATAGAAAAGATATTTTAATTTATCATTTGCCGATACATACAATTATACACACCCATATCCGTAATGTGGTGGACAGCACCATAAGCAATCATAGAAACTTGCAGCCACTTCTGATTGAAAGTCCTGAGATTGATATGGTGAGCCATGGTGACAGGTGATCAGCCTTATAGATGGTCCATCATGTTGAAGAGGATACTATCTCTTAGTCGACTTTTACATCTTGCTCGGGGAGAGAAGCAGCTGGACATTGTCTGTGATTTTTCTTTACTCCCAGCCAGATAAAATAATATAAATATTGCAGCAGTAATTAGCCCCAAAGTTAGCAAAGCTTGTACTATGGAAATGGTGATGATAGACTATTAATATTCTATTGTTTCCAGGTACACTCGTGCTGAGCGCGATCTGAAGGCCGCTCGTCCTTATGGCGAGGGAGCTGTGCAGTTCTATGAGCGCGCTGAGGTCAGTCATCTTGTTGCTGGTTCATTTTTGTCCTCCCTTGTCCAAATCATCTGTGTCAACTCTGCTCAAAGTTCAAAAACATTTGTTAAATGCATGAAAGAAGGTTCTTTGAAGCTCTGTCTCTTTAATCCTGTCACCACACTGGTTCAAAGTTCTAGTTCGTTTTTGAGGGCTTCCGTGCTTTGGGGGGCACGTCAAACATTCGGTCCTGGCTTTTAAGTTGTTAAGCCATAAAAACTCCATCACTAGAGTTGGCCACAACATACATACTTGTTCGAAATAATGATCGCTAGTTACTATTTGGAGTTTACATCAATTGAAGTAATAAGGTTGTCATCATTTTGTTGTGCACAAGTTTTCGTTTTGAATTTGTTTGATGCTTTTATTTTAGACATCAGCTACTTATTGCTTTTCTTTTTCAGGTATCGGCACCTGAGGATGACCCTAAGGAACTGTATGTCGCCATAACCTCTGATAGAGGTATGTTCACTACTTAATTACCTGACTGTGAAGACGGAGGGGATAGGGTTTATGGTGTTTATTTGGGTATGTGCATTGTGCATTTTTTTTGTAAATACATATAGGTATATACATTGTAAATACATACATATAGGCTATTTTTTATCCGGATACCACGCGAGCGAAGCCGCGAGCGGCAGCTAGTAAAATATATACCTTCGCGTTTATAATATTAGTCCATTCTCATTCGAAGGTCTCTGCGGCGCGGTCCACACGGGAGTGTCCAAAGTCATCCGCCTGCGTCTGTCCCAGCCTGGCGCTGAAAACATCAAGGTCATCTGCATCGGCGACAAGTCGCGCGGCATCCTGCAGCGACTCTACTCTAAGCACATCATCAGCGTCGCCAACGAAGTATGTACTGTACTAAACTCTAGCCAAGTCGTATGCATCGGCGACAAGTCGCGCGGCATCCTGCAGCGACTACGCCAAGCACATCATCAGCGTCGCCAACGAAGTATGTACTAAACTCTAGCCAAGTCGTATGCATCGGCGACAAGTCGCGCGAAATCCTGCAGCGACTACGCCAAGCACATCATCAGCGTCGCCAACTGAGTATAATACTGTACTAAACTCTAGCCAAGTCGTATGCATCGGCGACAAGTCGCGCGGCATCGTGCAGCGACTTAACGTCTAACCTCGTCAACGAGGTAGTGTGTATGTATGTTCAGCAGTTTAGGCATAAAAACTAGACTTGACTTTCGTATTTGTATGATTAGAATTGGTTTTGTAAATGTTTCCAGATCGGTCGCCTGCCGCCCACATTCCTGGACGCTGCGAAGCTCGCGTCCAACATTCTGACTTGTGGATACGACTTCGCGTCCGGCAAGATCATATACAACAAATTCCGCTCCGTCGTCTCCTACAAGCAGGCTGACTTGCCTCTGTTCAGCCGCAAATGTGTCGAGGTAATTTTAGCTGTTATTTCACCATTATTATACTTTCCTGCTGGACTGGAAGTAAAGAAAAAGCATAGAATGCATCTAGCTGCTTCACTTCCCGAGCATGTCGTGAAAGTCGACTAAGGGATACTCTCCAAATGATGGACCATCTATATGGGCGATGGGCTGATCACCTGTCACCATGGTTCACCATATCCATCTTAGGAGTTTAAATCAAAGGTGGCAATAAATTCTCTGTAACCATGATTGGGTTAGATAAAGTTAACAAATAATTTAAAGAGCAATGTGTACACTTACTACTATAACAAAGTCCCAAGCGAGATGACAAAGTCAGTCAATAAATTTAAAACTCTAATAAAAAGGAAATTGTTTAAAAAAAGCTTATTACAAAACATCCGATAGAAGTAGTAAGATAATAGTATAGAAGACAAACATTGGGACTGAATAATGCTCCAACTCGTTTTATAAACATGACTAGCTGTCGCTCGCGGCTTCGCTCGCAGGACAAAAAGTAGGGTATATTATATGTTATTCCAGCACACATACTATGTAGGTATATTCCAAGTTTCATTCAAACCCGTTCAGCCGTTACGGCGTGATTGATTCTATAATTTCTAAACTGTGGCGATTTGTTAATTTGCTTTTTTCTTCCAGAGCGCCCCAAAACTGGCAATATACGACTCGCTTGACTCCGAAGTCTTGCAATCCTACATGGAGTTCTCTCTCGCCTCCATGATATTCTACGCCATGAAGGAAGGCGCCTGCTCCGAGCAGAGCTCACGCATGACGGCCATGGACAACGCCTCTAAGAACGCCGCAGAGATGATCGACAAACTCAGGTTGACCTTCAACAGAACCAGGCAGGCTGTGATCACTCGTGAGCTGATCGAGATCATCTCTGGTGCCGCGGCTTTGGAATAAGCTTTTATGTTCTGGTGTCGTTTTACTTGGATTATAGTTTGAAATTTCAATTTTAAACATGATTGTGATGATTCTCGACAGAATGACTGTACCAAGAAAGGGTTGCTTAAAAATTGTGTGTATTTCTCGAAGGTATATCTGTGGATTATTTTTCGTGGTCAGGTTGGAATTTGGTCCTGGTAACAGCGAATGACCCAGTGTGAAAAGATTCGGATATGTTACATAGGTATGTAGGTACGATCAAAATCTTGTATAGAAAGTCATTAATTTAGTACAAAAATCTGCGAGTGTTTCAATGTAAATAAAGGTAAAAACCTCCTTTGAAAGATGAAACAAATAAAACGACACCTATTATTTATTCTACTGCCGTTAACACTTCAATAGTAAAATGTACTACAGTCATGCCGACATTTTAATTCTTTTTCGATATGTTCTATTTTCTATATGTTGTACCATTTTCGATGAGCTGTACTATTTTTGAGTGGGTGATTCGAGTGTATTGGTGAATCTCACGCATACATTACTGGCTTTAATACCTTTACTGGTACATTAGTTGATCTCATCCTTTGTGTAACTCATTCGATAAATGGTCTTATGTTTTTCAATTTTGAAATATGAAGTTTTATCATGTGTGATGCAGTTGTGGTTAGCAATAAAGTACTGTTAGAAGAATTATTTTGTTTCACTTATGTATCGCTAGATTTGTAGTACCTACTTTTCCTTTGATTGGTTCTCTGATTTTATAACCTTCACTACATGAAGAAACACATCAATAGGTGACCAGTTAAATGTCTGGTGAGGCATAGGTAGGTACATACGGACACTTGTATTGTGCTGCGGTTTTTTGCAATAAATAGAAATAGCAAGAAAAATGTTAGGCCCGTAGGTATCCAAATACGGTATTCTAATTAGAATAATTCATATTCAGGGTTCCGTATTCCGTATCCGAAGGGTGCCAACGGGACCCTATCACTAAGCCTCCGCTGTCCGTCCGTCTGTTAGCGGGCTATGGATCTCATGAACCATAATTTGAAATTGAAATAGTGTGTTGGTATTTATATTGCCGTTATAACAAAAATAATAAAAAGGGGCCCATACAAGAAACATTAAAACAATTAAAAAGTACATCATGTACGATACGGAACCCTTCGTGTGTGAATTCGACTCGCACTTGACTTATTAAATCAGACATTTTAAGTTTATTTAGTGTTAGTAGGTAGGTATGCAAGCAATTATTGTGCACGTAGGTAAGCTTTCGATATTGTAATATACGAACGTACTGATGGCCATGTGTTTGATCAGAATGCTCTGAGAAAATACCCATTTCTCTGGGTTCTGTAAAGAACATTAGGCTCGGGAGAGCCTCTGGTCATCAAATTTAGAAAATACGCAAGATGGGCACAGTGACACAACTTGTTACGAGAAATATGTACATCTGGATTGAGAGCCCAATTTTTAAATCCTTGCGAAACGAAATAAGACTTATAGGGAAAATGGGGGTCAAGAGTTGGGAGGCGATGCGTCCGCGCGCAATCAATAAATAATATAAATAACACCCAACAGTCACATACATAGTCCTGACCCCACACTAGGATTCCCTGTGTCGTGGGTATCAGAAACTACGAGTACCATGGTACTACAACACCCAGACCCGGAAGAAATATTTACAGATGATGCAAACATTTCTTCCGCAGCGGGAATCGAACCCGCGCCTCTTGCGTCTGCTGAGCAATCGCCCGCCACGCCACCGAGGCCGCCACCAATGGTAATAAATAACGGTAGGCCTACATAAATTGTAGTTCCAGTTTGGCTGAAGTAGGTACCTATAGTCAAGTGCAGGGCTGTGAAGGCTGTGAAGGAAGCCTCAAGCTCAGACAGCAGGCAGCTAGTAAATATGACGGCCTCGGTGGCGTGGCGGGCGATTGCTCGGCAGAGACGCAAGAGGCGCGGGTTCGATTCCCGCTGCGGAAGAAATGTTTGCATGATCTGTAAATATTTCTTCCGGGTCTGGGTGTTGTGGTACCATGGTACTCGTAGTTTCTGATACCCACGACACAGGGGATCCTAGTGTGGGGTCAGGACTATGTATGTGACTGTTGGGTGTTATTATTATTATTATTATATATATTATATATTATTATATAAGTAAGCCTAGGGCAGTCAGCTCAAAAATTAAACAAAAAATACTAGTGTAAATGTTTATTTACTTATTGAACGGTCTTAAAATAGTCACATAATCTTGTCAACATGGCAACACGGTAAGATTCAACTTGCATTTTCTTCCGTTTACAACAGATATTATTACCCGACAGTAAAAGAAGGTAATGTACATACATAATGTCACGGTCACGGCCGTATGTAAATGGGGTGGGCAGAGCCACAAGTAATGAAGAAAACTTGCAGCCACTACTAATTCAAAAGTCCCAAGATAAATATGGTGACTGGTGATCCGCCCATTGCCCATATAGATGGTCAATCATGTTGGAAAGTAATGGTCTTTAGTTCTATGTAGCTTATAAATAATACAGATTATCAAATTGCGGTCTATTGCAGGAATCATACCTTTGCATGCATCCATTACTGGATTAATTATTTACAATTATAATTAAATAAAATAATTGCAGAACAATCGAATCTGAACATTCAAACAACAAAGTTTACCCAGACTCACTAGCAATTGTAGTAAGAAATTTATATGAAAACTTGTTCTTCCAATATCTTACTTAATTGTGGCCGGGGTGAGGTAAGATGAGGGGGAGGGGGCGAGTATTTTGAATTTAGCACTATTTTCTTTTCTGTGGCCCTGTACGTCGGCCTTAAATGTATTTAAGTTTATTTGCATGTTATAAAACAAATAAATAAATATCTGTGGACATTTCACACAGCGCCATCTAACCCCAAACTAAGCAAAGATGGCTAATAGAATACTTATATAGTTGTAAATACATACTCATAATACATAATACTACAATACCCAGACCCGGAAGAAATATTTGCAGAATATACAAACATTTCTCCCGCAGCGGGAATCAAACCCGCGTCTATAGCGTCTCAGCTGAGCACTCGCCCGCCACGCCATCGAGGTCGTCAGTAAGGTTCATTTTACCTTGCATTAATATACTAACAGTTTACTAATGTTTTTGCTACATCATTATTCTAGCTCTATATTGATTACATAATTTTGTCAAAACTGGTAGACCACTTTCTTAACCCACAGTTCAAGTTCTAATACATACTTTTTACTACTAGTTAGTAAGCCGTGTCGGTTTAAAATGAACGAATTTTCTATTAAAATTTTTCGGTACATACTTATTCTTTTAGTAACCTTAGGAATTATTTTTGCCCTAAAATAAAATACTTTCAAGTGTTTTTATTTTAATTAATTGTGTCTACACTTGTAAAACGTCTAGTTTCTATTTTAAAAGTAAAAACAAAACAAAACATGGGCCAATAATAACCATTTCAAATTAACACTAACATACCACTATACATAATTGTCTAATCATGTATGTCACCGTGAAATTGTAAATACAGTAATAATTTAAATGTATGTATGTTCGTATGAGCTAGTGGCCAACTCTAGTGACGGAATTTTTAGGCCGCCTAAAGGCCTCCGTCATGGCTTGACGACTTAAAAGCCGGGACCGACTGTTTAACGTGCCCTCCGAAGCACGGAAGCGCTCAGCTTGTAATGCCACTTGCGGTCACCCATCCCGATTTATGACCGCGCGTATCGTTGCTTAACTTTAACGATCAATCAAGAACGCCTAAGCAAGATACGCCACGATAATAATAATATCATCATTATTTAATAATTTAAATTATAATCTATCTCGCGAGATTGTAAACTGTCGAAAGATACTGCTTGCAATTTAACGCATTATTACTTATCCATCCAGATCGAATTCAGTTGGTTAGGTTAGTAGGTTAGCTTAGAGTAGTGACCACTGACTGAAACAACCTACACCCGATAGGACCTTCTCCAGGCCTCTGATAGGGCCATAGAGGTGGCTTCATATTTTGCTAAATTTATCTAGTTTTATAACTTCTCTGCTCTGGGAGTAAAGAAAAAACATAGAATGCGTCCAGCTGCTTCTCTCCCCGAGCATGTCGTAAAATTCGACTAAGGGATAGTATCCTCCAACATGATGAGATACAATAAGCAAGTATTCCCAAGGAGGGTTGACGTCAGGCAGGCGGCTGGTCATAAAACACCTTAGCCAAAACTCCGACCCCACATAGTGGGATAAGGGCAGGAAGATGATGATCTAGTTTTATTATATTAATTTGAGAGTTTGAGCCCATTGAGACGATGAATGAATGAACTGACTGAAAAATGTTAAAAAATGTTACGGTCAATCTTTCGACAGTTTACAATTTCGCGAGATAGATTATAATCCAACGGTATTTAAAATTTTACGATGACATTATATATAACATTATCTATTACTTATTTGTACGTTTTCACGCCTAGACAAGTAGCAATCCAAGCGTTATATGGCTGTATTTTAAGACCTTGCCCTAGCCAAGTCGCTAACTAAATCGCTAGACGCTACTGCAGAGTTGTATGGGATTGTCATAATCCGATGACTATATTCGACTATCGGACAACGGGTGGTATGTTACAAAACGTAGTTTTCCATCATAAGGAGTATTTCGACAAATAAAAACCTAGCTATGTGATTTAACGATCCGTCATCCGTTGGTCGAATAAGGAACCAGGCATAAATCGCTAACTTATACAATACAATGCAATTCTTTAATTCAGTTCCATACATTTTTGCACGCAGTATTTAGCGACTTCATTAGGTGGTAAGTAGGGAATCCAATCCCGCATCAAAATCGCGATCCCGCAAGCTTGCGGGATCAAGGTCATCAATCCCGCGGATCCCGCGGGATTTGCGGGATTGATTTTAATTATTATTATTTTTGTTTAATGTAGTTAAATAAAAGAAATAAATTCAAGTATTTTTATTATTATTATTATCAATATGAAGCAAAGTTATTACTCATATTATAAATTGAATATAATGATGTTAGATGCATAAATAATCAACTTCTTTTAAGAAACGATATAATAAGTAAAATATTTAACGTTTCATATTTAAATTTGTATTGAAAATTAAACATTATTCATTGGTTTTAGAGGCATAAAGGGGTGAATTAAGTAAACGCCTTTAATTAAGTAAAGTTAGCTTATTTTTTCTGAAAATGTTTTCGAAGAAACGATAAGGTATCTAACGTTTCATCTTTTAGATTTGATCTTATCTTGTTGCATAAATAGCCAGCGGCGGAAAAAGCACGCTCGGCTTCCACACTTGTAGGTGGAATTGACTTTACATAAGTATAAACAGTTTCCAAGTACTTCCCTCTATTCCCTCCACATTCAAAAAGTGTCATCTCACGTTTCAATATCAGATCAAGTGAATTATCTCGAGTGGGTGCACGCACTGCAGGTCTAGACTCGGGTAGCCATTCAGTACGGAGACTGCGCTCTAATTCTTCTTCTAGTGATGGTCGCCTGAGCCCATTTTTCTAAAATATATATATTTTTTCAATCCCGCAAACCTGCGGGATCCCGCGGGCGTAATCCCGCATTTCTGATCCCGCAAAAAAGGTGCGGGATCCCGCATTTGCGGGATCCCGCGTTTGCGGGATTGGATTCCCTAGTGGTAAGTGACTTGACAACATTCTGGAATAGCCAAAGGTAAGCGATTTCGCTCTATTTCACGCTCCCATTGCCACATGTCTACAGCTGAATGGACAACTCTCTTTTGAGAGAACAGTATTATTTTAAAATTAAATATATTAGGCACATAATATAATTCATTTTCTTCCAGTCGACAATACAGTCAAGTGAATACACATAACATTGCTAGTTCATTAGACTAACACGCGATACAGTATAAAATATATTTACAGGCGCCGCCCGCGACAGAATAAGTCCACAAACTCTGATGAATACCTGCAAACAAAAGATTTATTGAGAAACCTAAAAACCTAAGTTAATGTTTAGGATAATAGCTAAAGCTCAGTTGGTATTGGGTGATTGTAGGTTTGATTTCTACCCAGGACAAACATGTGACGAACAGAGAGACACCATCGGGCTTGTCTTGCTATCGAATGCCCCGCGACTTCCTACAGGAGTTACAAGTAATTGAGTCGATCGGCATAAGAAATACTTTCCAAGTAGAGACAAATAATTAATATTTTTCATGAGCAACTCATGCTTGACTAAGAAAAATATGGCAAAATTATATTTACATAAAAAGAAGTCAGTTTTAAAAAATGTATTCTTATTCTTATTTGATAGATAGATAACACTTTATTGCTTACCACACATTGAACTTACAAAATAGACAAAAAAAAAAGAATATGGCTTAACAAAGGGCGGCCTTATTGCTAAAAGCGATCTCTTCCAGGCAACTTATATTTGTTCCTCTAACATTGATTAGAATGGTACAAGGCATTAGTTTACACCCTCAAGATAACACACCTGATGGAGTACAGCGGCGGTTCACTCGAGCACGGTCCGCAGCTGCTGCGGCGGCGTGCGCCAGACCGCCGAGGAGGTGCGCTTGAGGCGGGCGCGCTCGATGCTCGGGAATATGTCGCGCAGGTCCGGGCTGTGCACGCGAACAGAGAACAGCCGGTCGATGTGGCTCGACGATATGTGGCTCTGGATGTCCAGCTGTTGTTTGCGCGCCTGCAAATAATATCATCATCATCTTCCTGCCCTTATCCCCAGTGACGGATTAAGACTACTTGATGCCCTAAGCAATCCATGCCTGTGGGCCCCCCTATCCGTATGTCAACTAGATTCGGACGATTTTTGGTGACGTGATGCCCTAAGGACGGATTTTTTTGTGCTTCTTCTGGTGCCCACTCAGACGTGATGCCCTAGGCAATTGCTTAATTTGATTAAGAGTTAATCCGTCATTGCTTATCCCACTCTATGTGGGGTCGGCACAGCACGATCCTTGGATCTGGGAGAGTTTTGGCTAAGGTGTTTTAAGACCGGCCGCCTGCCTGACGTCAACCCTCCTTGGGAATACTTGCTTATTGTATCTCATCATGTTGGAGGATACTATACATTAGTCGACTTTTACGAACATGCTCTGGGAGAGAAGCAGCTGGACGCATTCTATGTTTTTAAATAATAAATATATGTGGACATTTATGACGGCCTCGTTGGCTTGGCGGGCGAGTGCTCGGCTGAGACGCAAGAGGCGCAGGTTCGATTCCCGCTACGGGAGAAATGTTTGTATGTTCTGCAAATATTTCTTCCGGGTCTGGGTGTTGTAGTATTGTAAGTATGTATTTACAAAAAAAAGTACCTACACAAGTATTCTATCAACCATCTGGTGTCCATAGTACAAGCTTTGCTTAGTTTGGGGCTAGATGGCGCTGTGTGTCTTTAAAACTACATCTTGTCATTTGTTTACTGTTACTTTACTGCCACCAGTACACTATGTACATACTTACACTACCTATATTTTTTGTAAGTGGACTTCTTTGAGAAAATAAATATCTTTAACCGCTAATTCTTAGACTCTACTGACCTTGGAGGTACTCCATTCTGGCACAGGTCGCGGTGGAGGTTCCTCTTCTTCGTCAGAGTTGAGGTACTGGAAGCCATCCGCCATGTACACGGGCTCCATGTGCTGCGAGTAGCCCGCCATGCCCGGAGTCTTCAGGGGCGTGTGCGCTAACAATGAGAGATATTCGTTACATCATCATCTTCCTGCCCTCATCCCACTCTATGTGGGGTCGGCACAGCATGATCCTCATCCTCCCCATCCACATTATCTTACTACTTACTCTCTCTCCTCTTACTCAGCATGATCCTCGGATCATGCTGTAAGAGTTTTGGCTAAGGTGTTTTATGACCGGCCGCCTGCCTGACGTCAACCCTCATTGGGAATACTTGCTTATCTCTCATCATATTGGAGGATACTATCCCTTAGTCTTTTACGACATGCTCGGGGAAAGAAGCAGCTGGACGCATTCTATGTTTTTTCTTTACTCCCAGTCCAGCGGAGAAGTTTGTTTGAGAGATATTCTTTACAATCCAAATAGTCCATAATAATGAAAAATACTTCCATAAATTATTATGTTTATTTTTGTGTATTCTCTGTAAGAAAATACTGTAATATTTAAGTAAACAATGGTGCCATTCGTGGCACCTTTCAAAAATCTTAGCGAGCGAAGCTAAGCGATAATCTTAGCATCGTTAAATCTCTGTTCGAAGCGAGCAAATTGTGTAGATTTCATACGCCGATGCCACCATTCACGCAAAACGCAACGATAGCGCGTTCTAGAAAGCGTACAAATTTAGCAGCGCCATCTAGTGACAAATAAATAAGAAGTAGTTCTCAATTGCTTGCTAGAAACCCGCAACGTCATGAAGCCATAAGTATGTTCGTATGAGCTAGTGGCCAACTCTTGTGACGGAGTTTTTAAGCCGTCTGAAGGCCTCCGTCATGGCTTAACGACTTAAAAGCCGGGACTGACAATTTAACAAAGGCTCCTTTTAATTAAATGATTGCTTCATAATTTCGAAAAATAAAAGGAATAAGGGTGGATGAGCCAACACGTCTTCTGCACTTCAACTAATACGCTTATTATTATAGTATCCTAGTTGATAAAGGATAAAAGATGAAAAAAAAAATTGTATGACTTAGCTTGTTGTATGACTAAGCAGAATGACCAAAAGCCGAACAGCTTTTTAACTTTCAGTAAAGACAGTTTTCAACGAGTCAATTTTGTCATTCAAAGTTGATTTATAATTAAGAAGCATAGAAAATAAGAAATCTTACATTTCTCCTCATGCCTTGACTTCATCTTCTGTTTTTCAATGTACTCCTTCTGTCTCTTTTCGATTTCCTTCGCCATTATCGCCGCCTCCTTCTTCATACTGAAACAATAAAAAGTTGCGTCATTTGGACATTTCACAAAGCGCCATCTAGCCCCAAACTAAGCAAAGCTTGTACTATGGGAACCAGATGGCTAATATTATACTTATTATAAATACATACTTATAATATTACAATATCCAGACCCGGAAAAAATATTTTCAGAGAATCGAACCCGCGCCTCTCGCGTCTCAGCCAAGCACTTGACCACCACCGAGGTCGTCGATTTCGAGCGGCGCGTTATTATAAAGAACTAGTGACACGACAGCACTGGTGGTTTAGTGACCCCGCCTTCCGATCCTAAGGTCGCGGGTTCAAACCCGGTCGTGTACCAATGGATTTTTTTGTGCGAAAAATTTATGTGCGCTACACCAGTACTCTCAAACGGTTAAAGAAAACATCGTGAGGAAACCCGCATCTTAGTCAGCTCCGCACGTATCGACCATGTCTTTCCTGTGGACAAGGCCGAGTAAGCTGAGAGGATGGAATAGGTGCTGGGCAAGCCAGCTCCGTTAATTCGTCCCAGACACTACAGCGTCCCGTTTGTGAAGGTGAAGGTTGCCTCCTGACGCTGTATAAATAATCTACTATAGATGGTAAAAGGCCTTGGTGATACGATTAGTGTACTCACGCCTCTTGTTCCTCGATCTGCTTCCTCCTCTGCGCCAACGCTCGTCGTTGCTCCTCGGCCAGGCGCTGAGCTCGCGCAGCCTCCTCCGCCCTTCGCCGCTCCTCAGTCTCCGCCACCTTACGAGCCAGCTCCTGCTTCTTCTGTTATACAGTATTCACAATTAAATTAAAAGCGCTCGTGGCATAGCACGCTTACCCCCGAATACTCAAACGCGACTCATAGTTGAGCACATCTTTTTGACAGTTTTTGATGAAAATCTGTCAGTGTTCAACTCTGAGATGCGTTTGAGTATTCGAGGGTAAGACGCTCTTAATTGATCGTTTAAGTTAAGCAACGTTGTGCGGGGTTACAATTGGGTGACTGCAAGTGACATTACGAGCTGAGCGCTTCCGTGCTTCGGAGGGTACGTTAAATTGCCGGTCCCGGCTTTTAAGTCGTTAAGCCATGACGGAGGGCTTTAGTCGGCCTAAAAACTCCCTCACAAGAGTTGGCCTAAGCAAAGCTTGTATGTACTATGGACACCGGATGGCTGATAGAATAAATTATACATTTGTTTTTTTTTTTGTAAATAAGTACTGATAATACATAATACACCTAAACCCGGAAGAGATATTTACAGAACAAACAAACATTTCTCCCGTAGCAGGAATTGAACCTGCACCTCTTCCGTCTTAGCCGAGCATATGCTCGCCATGCCACCGAGGCCGTCACACGAGGAGGAATGCACATATTATATACATACATACATACCTACACCTCAAACATGTTACCCTCCTTCGCAGTCGGTTAAAAAGTATGAAAACGTCAGGTGCGCGAAAGGAGTCGCTAGCCGTTGATGCGCACGTGTTTTCACCACACTGGTTAGAAAGAGCTTGTGAGTAGCAGTAGTGGACTTACTCGTTCCGCTTCCTTCAATCTCTCCAGTTTCCCCGCATCAGCATGAGCCTGCTTCTCCATCCGTTCCCTGGCAGCTAGTTCTAGTTGCGCCTTTCGTTCTTTCTCCGCGTTGTTCCGCGCCGCTGCCGCCGCCGCCATCTTCTCCTCGCGTTTACTGAGAAATTTATTATTTTTTTAAAATATTTTTTATATATTTACTTCGCTGCTGGACTGGAAGTAAAGAAAAAGCATAGAATGGGTCCAGCTGCTTCTTTCTCCGAGCATGTCGTAAAAATATACTAAGAGATAGTATCCTGGGCTGATCACCTGTCATCATGGTTCACCATAACCATTTTAGGACCAAATCAGAAGTGGCTGCAAGTTTTCTTATGTTTACTTGTGGCTCTGCCCACCCCATTAGAGATACGGGAGTGGTATTACGTACGTATGCATAACCGTTTGCAATGGTCTTTAGATAGCTTGACTGTTTCTTTTGTATTTTGAACGCAAAAATAGGGGTTCTATAAGTTTGATGATCGAGGATACTGGAGAAAAGAGCCGTTAAGTGCGAGTCGAACTTAGGTCTGATTGATTTGTGGAGGGGGTTGGGGTCAGGACTATGTAGGTTATTATGTTACCGTTTCTGCTGTTCCCGTTTGGCTTCTAACATGGCTTCCTTCTTCTTCCTGGCGTCCTCCTCATTGGTCCGGGTCCTCATGGTGTCTTCAGCCGCGTCCTTGTGTTTGGAGAGGGAGCTCAGCTTGGAGGTGGAAGAGGGAATGAGGGATTTGCCGGAGGGTGCCGCCGCGCGGGGTTTTGACGCAGAAACTGATGTCTGTAAGGGAAAGTTGAATGTAAAATATAGTTATTAGATTAAATCATATAGATGATTTTGAAATGTCTTTAATATACTTTGTCTTAACATATAAAGGTAGTCAGAGATTTGCTGGACTGGGAGTGAAGAAATAACATAGAATGCGTCCAGCTGCTTCTCTCCCCGAGCATGTCGTAAAAGTCGACTAAGGGATAGTATCCTCTCCAACATGATGAACCATCTATAATTATGTGCGATGGGCTGATCACCTGTCACCATGGTTCACCATATCCATCTTTCAATGAGAAGTGGCTGAAAGTTTTCTTATATTGCTTGTGTTTCTGCCCACCCCATTAGGGATACGTGCGTGATAATATATGTATGTAGAAAAACAATTTTGAGAGTAAAGCCCGGTATACACTACGGGACAAACGTCCCGAGACAAGTGTCACTAGAGATTTCAGAAAACCAATGTGGACGGAAAAGGAGTGAGACTTCGCCCAAAATCTCTAGGGAAGTTTGCGACATATACGAGGATTTACATTAAACATTAAATTTTTAATTCAAATGTTTGTGCCTCAATCACGTCGTAACGGCTGATGGATTTGAATAAAACTTGGAATATACATATACTGGAGTGTGCTGGAATAGTTAATAGGCTACTTTTTGTCCAGGTACCAAGCGAGCGAGGCCGCGGGCGAGAGCTAGTATACTTTGAAAGGAAATTCACCTGTGGTGCCTTCCCGTTGAATATCAGACTGTTCATCTTAGTCAAGGTCTCGGCAGACAGTATAGGTTTAGGCTTGTCTGGCGGAGTGTGTGTGTCTGTTTGCTCCTCCTTCTTGGCCATGGCTCGTGTTTTGGTACGCGTCACCCTGGAAGCCATCTCTTCAAACTGCTGGACTTTCTCTTTCACTGCAGAACTGAAAAAAAAACACAACACGGGTTTAGAAGTCGTTGTCGTAGACCCTATACGCAAATAACGCGCCAACATTGCGAGTGTTGTACTTATTAAACGCTTTTCTTCACGAGTTCCAGCATATCGACATTTTCAAAGACAGACTATGGTCCATTTATAGTAATCAAGAGTATATTTGTTATGTTAATATAAGGTAGTTATGCGTTTTTTCTGTAAGCTTACTATCTACATTTAATAATAAATCATTTCATTTCACAACCTTAACAAAAAATTAAATAACCCCCGACCGAAACAACACAAATCAATCGAACCTGCGAAAGATGGCCTCGGTGAAGAAATGTTTGCATGTTCTGCAAATATTTCTTCCAGGTCTGGGTGTTGTGGTATCATGGTACTCATAGTTTCTGATACCCATGACACAGGGAATCCTAGGGTGGGGTCAGGACTATCTATGTGACTGATCAAAGTTGGAAAGATCCTTTTGTCAATTGGGAAATGAGCTGATGATCTTCAAACGCCTCAACAGATCTTCATAAACTATAGCCAAGAACCATCTCGATCACATTAGCTTTTAAAAGGTGAGAAAAATATGTTGTATCACAAAATCGTTGATCCTGTCTACATTGCAAAGACTTTATATCCAGCAGTGGACTTCTATGGGCCCACGATGAGGATACTTACGAGGGCTGAGTTTGGAGCATTTCTTTCTTCGGTGTCGAGTATACTTCGCTGTCATCATCAGTCAGTAGGGAGTTGTCATCAGTCAGATTCGATGTTTTCACACCTGCTAAATTAAAAATTGTTTATTCAGAACGGATACAAGCGGAACAAATGTTACAGGTAAAACCATGAGACTGCAAAAGTTTTAAAACTGTGACGCAGTCTCAACACCCATCTCCTGAACATGGGAATTGGTTATGTTTAAGTAAATAATTACATACATAATTATCACGCCCGTACCCTAATGAGGTAGGCACAGCCACAGATAATCATAAGAAAACTTGCAGCCACTCCTGATTGAAATCCCAAGATGGATATGGTGAACAATGGTGACAGGTGATCAGCCCTTCGCACATATAAATGGTCCATCATGTTGGAGAATATTATTCCTTAGTCGACTTTTACAACATGCTCGGGGAGAGAAGCAGCTGGACGTATTCTACGTTTTTTCTTTGTGCGCTGGAATAACATATAGGCTACATTTTGTTTGGATACCACGCGAGCGAAGCAGCGGGCGACAGCTAGTCATACAATAAAATTAAAAATACCTTTGTCAATAACAACCGTTGCATTCAGGATTGTCTGTGGCTTCTCCTCCGCTGTGGGCTGACTGGATTTCTCTATCACCACTGTTTCATTCATATTGTGCTGAAAACATAAAAACACATATTATTAAGGACCGCGGTGAGTTATGAGTACATCAGAGGAAGTTTGAAAGTAGCGCCAGTGACAGAGAAGATGAGAAGTAATAGGCTAGCGTGGTATGGGCATGTTATGAGGAGAGAAGTTAGTCATGTTACAAGGAGAGTGATAAATATGAATATGGATGAATCTGCTAAAGGAAGGCCAAGGAAAAGATGGTTGGATTGTGTGAAGGAGGATATGCGTGTGAAAGGAGAAAATGGAGGAGAGAAACATGGTGTGCCGACCCCACCTAGTGGGATAGGGGCAGGAAAATGATGATGATGAGGACTGCGGTGGCGTGGTAGGCGAGTGGCTGCGAGAGGTGCGGGTTCGATTCCAACACTTTGTGAAAATGTCAACTCTGTTCATGAGATACAGCCCGCTGACAATTGGACGGACAGACAGCGGAGGCTTAGTTTTTGTAAATACATACTTATAATATAATACAACACCCAGACCCGGAAGAAATATTTGAAGAACATACAAAAATTTCTTCCGTAGCGGGAATCGAACCCGCGCCTCTTGCTTCTCAGCCGAGCACTCGCCCGCCTCGTCACCGAGGTCTTTGATATGACTGCATTTTGGAATCTACATAGTTTCACCAACCTTATCCAAACACAATGCAAGGCGAGAGGAAGCTAGTCATTAATACAACTTACCACATTTTTTGTAGTATTGTCATTATCTTGGTTGTAGACCCCGTTGGGTAAAACCATAGTATTATTCATATCTCTGGTCAGAACAACAGTTTTGTCCATGTCTTTGCTGATCACTGTTGTTTTATCCATGGCAATGACTCTTGTTTGCTCCAATTCTACACAATCCAGCTTGTCCACGGTAGAATTGATAGTCATAATGGACTCTACGGTGGTTGAAATAAGGTCTGTTTTGTCTTTCTTCTTGGTTTTAGGTTCCTTTTGTAGGATCGGAGAGTTGGGTAGTGACACTCGTTCATCCTTGGGCGAGACGACTGGTTCCACAGGTTTGGGTTGTTCTTTTTCGCTGAAAAATTAATTAGAAATTAATAAATTAATAATGTAAAATAAAATTACACAAAATGGACAACACAAAATTAAAATCTGAATTGAAAATTAAATTGAAATATAAAATGAAATTAGATTAAATAGAGCCCATGATTATACGCATCCACCTGTTTTAAATGTGACAGTCTGCCCGAGCTACAATCATCTTCATCATAATTAAACGTGTGTTAATTTTATGACAGCCCATTTTACCCCTTTTAAGGGTTTTTTCGAAAAGCCCTGAAACACATTGTAATCCATCCAAACGAACCAAACACACTGGCCGGTAAGAATATTTTTATTAACATCAGTAATTGTCAGTGAGTTACTTGCTCTGTTCATAGTTTACTTTCTGTGAAGGCGATTGTGACACAGATCTTAATTCCTAGTCCATGTTTTCTCATTCTACCTTCAATTATTTAATTTATTTAATTATTCAACATTTTGAACAACAGCAAGCAGGCGTTCAAAATGTTTGCAAATTGAAATAAATTATGAAATCAGTTAAAAATTACGGTTTGAGGTAACATGATAATATGTATGTATGTATGTATGTATGTTCTAGATAGATATTTTAATACACTTACGCAGCTTTCCCACGTCTCGTTCTCTTAGGGCGTGGTTTATCAGCGGGAGATGCAACAGCTAAACAAAATTAATGTACAAATTAATTGAAGTATTATATGATCCAAGGATCATGCTGTGCCGACCCCACATAGAGCGGGGTAAGGGCAAGAAGATGATGATGATTAAATTTTTATTGATTTTATTTCTGAATAAATTATGGACGATGGGAAAATTTGATACCTGATACGCTTTCCTGCGATGTTTGAGTACTGTCTACTTCGTTGGTTTGAGTTCCAGATACAGAGGCCTTCTGTAAAAAATAATAATAAAATAACTGACTATGTCAAGAAGTCCCTTTTCTCGGGAATGGGTAGCAATGTGCTAACTTCTCTCCTGGACTGGGAGTCAAAAGAAAGTTGGAAAAGTTGGAAAGTTGGAAAGACAAAACAGAATGCGTCCAGCTGCATGCTCCCGCGCATGTCGTAAAAGCAGACTAAAGGATAGTATCCTCTCCAACCATCTATACGGGCGATGGGCTGATCACCTGTCACCATGGTTCACCATTACATCTTGGGTCTTTGATTAAGGATAGGCTGCAAATTTAATTTATTTCATTATATTTCATTCCGTGACTATACATAATCCTCAGGGCATGGGTTCTACTTGTCCTGTTTTTAATTTTGGATTTATTGACGGCCTCGGTGGCGGTGCGGGCGATTGCTCGGCAGAGAAAGAGGCGCGGATTCGATTCCTGCTGCGGAAGAAATGTTTGCATGATCTGTAAATATTTTTTCCGGGTCTGGGTGTTGTGGTAGCATGGCACTCGTAGTTTCTGATACCCACGACATAGGGAACCTTATTGTGGGGTCAGGACTATGTATGTGACTGTTGGGTGTTATTTTTTTTTTTTTTATTAATTTGGTATTATTTGTCCTATTTCTTGTGTACCTTTCTACCGCGGGTTCGTTTAGGTCTTGTTTCAGGGGGCGGCTCCTCGCTCTCTGTCTGCCTAGTGGCGCGCGCGCTGGCACGCGTGGAGCGCGTCGCGGGCACCGGCACTGGAACAACACAATATTTATACACATCTACTTATCAGTTAAGATAAATCGTGGCAACATAAATTCACACTTTCGCATTTATTATTATAGTAATATTATAGTGGATTATTACTGTTGATTATTTCCTTACTACCTGCCGCTCGCGTGGTACCCAGATAAAATTTCTTATATGTATGTTAAATCCAGCACATGTACTATGTATACTCCAAGTTTCATTCAAATCCGTTATGCCGTTTACAACACGTGCGGAGCTGACTAAGCCGCGGGTTTCCTCACGATGTTTTCCTTCACCGTTTGAGAGTACTGGTATAGCGCACATAAATTTTTCGCACAGAAAAATCCATTGGTACACGACCGGGTTTGAATCCTCGACCTTAGGAAGTCGAGGTTACTACCACCAGTGCACTAATAGGATTACACAGGTAACATTACATACTGACCTGGTGGCGGCGGCATTGCCTCCTGGTTAGTTTGCTTCTTGGTCCTGGTGGTCCGTCTCTTGCCGGACTCCTCGTCGGTGCTGTCTTCAGACTTCTCCTTGGCGACGCCTTTGCGCGGCTCTGAACAAAGTTAACCAGAATATTACTAACCAGGGGTGTTAATAGGTCACCATACCATCGCATCGAGACCGATTTCAAGAAAAAATCATGTACAACATGAATTCCTAACATATATATTGTACATACATACATATTATCACAACCAGAAACTTGCAGACACTTTCAATTTAAATCCTGATACGGTGAACCATGGTGATATTCGAACCAGTGTGGCGAAAGGATTAAAGTGCACCTCAAAGGCTCCTTTCATGCACTTGACACATTTTCAAAGTTATACTCAGACCAAATAAAAAGAAAAGACGGCGCGCCGCGAACAACAAAAGTGAAGCCACACAATACCGTGCTCTTGCAAGTAAACATACACGCTCACGCACACACCTACACTAAAACCATGCTCATCGCTCTTAGTACGTCACGGGTCGTAAAAATAGAATTATGACTTCCTGTGTAGTGAAAACTTGCAAAAACAGCAGCAAATCACATAAAAAGTCTCACGGAATCACTTTTCACTTGTAAGTACTTCAAATAACATCGTTTCTTAATTATTATCAATGAATTTCAGGTTACTTGGAACATAAAACCTCAAAACCTTCGACACACACATAAATAAAAAGGTGGCTTCACTTTTGTTGTTCGCGGCACGGCGTCTTTCTTTTTGTTTGGTCTGAGGGTGCAATACTTACTTGGCACTGGGACGGCGGGCGGCGGCATTGTTATCTCGTCCTTATTCACCTCTTGCTTGACTTGAATATCCAACGGCAAGCTGTCCATGTCCATTGGTTCAGGGGGTAACGATACCTTCTCTTCTTTGACTGTAAGATAAAAACAATAAGTAAATAATCTATTTTTGTAGCAAGGTTTATCATGCCCGTATCCCTAATGGGGTGGGCAGAGCCACGAGTAAACATAAGCAAACTTGCAGACACAGATATGGTGAACCATAGTGACTGGTGATCAGCCCATCGCCCGTATAGATATTCCATTATGTTGTAGAGGATATCCCATAATCGACTTTTACGACATGCTCGGGAAAGAGAAGCAGCTGGACGCATTCTATGCTTTTTCTTTACTTCCCATCCAGCAGAGAAGTAAAATTTATAAAGTCTATTCAAATGTTACGTTTATTTTACGCAAGCAAGAAGCTAAATTGATTGCATTTTGAGTAAGGACTTTGCTGAGCGGACAAAGTCGCGGGGAGTAGGTAGTTTCAGCTAGCAAAGTTGGAAAATACGTGCTTGAAATGAGCCTTTGGGGAGCGCTTTAAACCCTTTCACCACACTGGTTTGAAAGAACTACTGACACAACTAGTTTATGTCCCAGCACAAGAATCAAACCCTCACCAAAGCTACTCACTTTGTATAGCAGGCACGTTGGGTACTTCGTTTTCCTTCTCATCGTCCTTCTGTCTCCGACTCCTCGATTGGGTTGAAGTCTTCTCAGATCTATCACTATTCTTATCTGTGTCATTTGAATTCTCCCGACGGAGCTTAGCTGACAGATTTACATTCACCTGGGGAGAGAATTGTAATCATTAGAACTGTTAGAACGGTTTACCAATTACACTAATTAAATACAATAATTTACAAAAAATATGAAAATTAAAGATGAAATTTATAAAAAGACTAGCTGTTGCCCGCGACTTCGTACGCGTGTAGTACATTATTTTGTTCTACAGCGCACGCCAAAAACTATTTTGGATTTTCTACCTTGGGTTACAATATTGCATTTTTCTTACGGATTCCAATTTTTTTGAAAATATAATTATAGCCTATACTGGTCCCTGATAATGTAGCTTTCTATTGGTTAAAGAATTTTTGAAATTGGTCCAATATTTTCGGAGCCTATTCGTTACAAACAAACATCAAAACAAAAAATCTTTCCTCATTGTATTAGTATGAAGTATGATTAATTACAAGATTTTACAAATTACAAATAGCAATAAAGGTAATAAATATTAAAATGTCCTTTAAACTAAAACTGAATCATTTCGTCAAGCTCACAAAATATCAAGCATGCTGACATGAGACCCTTCCATTCATCCGCAAATATATCTCAGTCAGGGTCGACAGCTAGTAGTCTGTTGAGGGTGGTGAGGGTGCGATTTATTTCTTAGATATAAAAATATATCTAAGAAATAAATAAAATTAAATAAATGAGATCTTTACTCAGCAAGGTATCAGATAAGAGTAGTAATAAAATTGATACCCAAGATAAAAAACGAGTCATGTGCATATTGAATTCGCACATGAAGGGCTCCATACCATTGTATTTCTTGTATGAGGCCCCCTTTTATTGTTATTATTTGTTGTTATAGAGGCAATAGAAATACCTATTACTATTACTAAACTATTATTCAGTACATAATTCCTTCATGTATCAAACCCTAAACATAGTATGAAATGAATTTGGCTTATATGACGGTAGGATGTCATTTTGGTAGTTAAAAACATGTTTCAAATATAACATGTTAAGACATGTTGAGGCTTTCAAGGTGAACAAATTAAAATGTACCTAAGCATGAGTTCAAGGTAAGACCTAATTGGTATCATTGCATACATCCTACTAATATTGTGAATCATAAAGTTTGTCTGGATGTTAGTAGCTCAATGACACACCTGAACAGACATAGAATAAACTTGTAAATGCATATACAACGTGTAACATAATGTCCCTATAAGCCCGAAAGGGGTGTATTCAGACCGAGCACTTGAATACATTGACGTGTGCAAAAGTTCAATACATCATATTTGAAATTCCAATACAATTAAAAACAAATTATTTCATGAGAAATTTGTGACAACCCTATGTGTTTGTTTACCATTTGCGTAGGTAACAAACACACGCGCACCCTCCTATCGCGTCGGACCCACACATACGCAGACAATTGAACGCGCGGCAAGTTTCAAAAAGTACCTAGGTGTAATCACCAAAGTTTTCGTAAGAATTTGCAATTTTTTTAATTCTACGTAGAAATTAAAGTCGAAGATTAAAATCACGATATCTTTCACACATAAAAAAACAACTACCTACCTACATCTACCTAGGTAGTTACCTAAGGACCTAGGTACAGGAAAAGTTAAGTTATACCTTTTCTCCCTTCTTCTTGGTTGGCTCGGAACACGGCTAATTGACATGGTAGATATTAGGTAGGTATGTAGGTACCTAGGTTGGTATTACTGGTACACATTCACATTCACATTCACAATCACAAAATTATTTTTGTCATTTTTTATTAGTAAGCTAGGTACTAATGGGGTACCTACTAGGTAGGGTGATAGGTTAGGTACCTATCATCATACCTACCTAATTTTATCACTGTTGACACACACAGTAGGTACTCGGTATCCATCAAAGGGAAGTAGGTACAACACACCACCGAATTCCCGGTCTTCCCTCACTGGTGCGCCGGCCGGTGGAAAGATCCCGTCGAGAGAAGACGGTTCACCAATCCCAGAAAATAGCCCGTAAGATGGCAATGGCCGCCCTCGATAACGCTCTCTGTAGAGCTGAAGCGCCGCTACTAAGCTATTAATTATTTGGTGCTGCTCCAACACACACACACAACACCATATCATAATACTCACCGTTTGAGTACAAAGCCGACATCGTATCGTTAATTAGTTACGCGAACTGAGAGATTGCTTGTTGCAGTTGTTGCAAGGAACGAATGCTAATTGCGACTGATAAAAACCGATCTGTTTTGCGACCAATAGTAGGTACCTATTGCCGAAAGCCGAATTTTTAGGGTTCCTTGTCTGGGGTAACCCACTAAATACCGATTGGGAAAAAAAAAGGAAAAAAACTTCACCATACATCTACTACTACTACTACTACTACTACTACTGTCGTCGTGTCCGTGTCGCTAGCTCTTTTGAACCAGGGTGGTGGAAGGATTAGAGTGCACCTTGAAGGTTCCTTTCGTACACTTTGACACACGTCTATGACATGCCTGGTTTCCTCACGAGGTTTTCCTTCACCGTTTGAGAGCATTGATATTGCACACATAAATTTTGAATCGAAAAATCCATAGATTCGAACTCACGACTTAAGGATGGGAAGGCGGGGTTCATACCAATATGCTACCATGTGCTCCATCCCCATTTGCTACTAGGTACCTACCTACTTACATAATAACCTACCAACAATTACGTAGTTCAATCAAGAAAAGTAAAAAACAAATAAACCTACGGAACCAATTTGATTTTATTAAACAAACGCTTGCGGTGCGGTGTCGGTTGACGGTTGCGGATTTTGAATTTAGCAAAGGCACCGACAGCCAATTAGGGCGAGGTGCCATCCCACTAGTTGTTGTTGTTGTTTCAATGCAACCAATGACAAATAGGCTGTTCACGATGAAAATGAAGATTAGTAAGACAGATAAGTCACAACCTTTGACTTTAGTGCCCAAGTAGGTAGGTACAAAATTGCATTGAAAAATGCTCCAATGAATATTGGAATAATACATCGTTGGAAAAACTAAAGTGGAATAGGGTCACGGCTTTATCCTCAGGCACGGTAGACCTCTTCTCATACTTCTTGTTACCTACTCAAGATGCTTTTAAGGCCCGAGTAGGTAGGTACAAAATTGAGTAGGTATCACGGCTTTATCCTCAGGCACGGTAGACATCCTCTCATACTCCTTGGCACCCACTGAGGATACCTTTAAGGCCCGAGTAGGTAGGTACAAAATTGAGTAGGTAAGGTACCTATCTCCTATACTAGGTACTTAACAAAGAGATCTGAAAGGATGTTTACGGTGCCTAGGGATTTTAGTCGTGATGTGACCTTACATTTTAATTACCAATAAATACCAAGGTACCACTAGGCCTTCAAAAAAAAATAGAAATTACTTATTAAGCCACCTCGTTATTAGGTAAGTAGGTAGGCATTTTACTAATGGTGTCTGTTCTGTTACCTGTTTCATCTAGAGTTCACACTTAAAGGTCAAAAAACAGCTGTAAATAGGGATGCCTCATGTTGTGTCAAGTTACGTATTGGAGCAAAGTTTAAGAGACATTTCATGAATGAAAACCTTTGAAATTTTAAAAGTCGTTGAACAAACGTTGTTCGCAATGACGTATAGAACACCCCCGTTTCGGGCTTATAGGGACATTATGTTACACGTTGTATATACATACATAAAATCACTCCTGTTTCCCATAGGGGTAGGCAGAAATCACAGATCTCCATTTGTTATGATCCTGACATACTTCTTTCAATTGTGAATAAAATAATTAAGGTGTGAAAACTTATGACGGCCTCGGTGGCGTGGCGAGCGATTACTCGACAGAGACACAAGAGGTGCGGGTTCGATTCCCGCTACGGAAGAAATGTTAGCATGTTCTGCAAATATTTCTTCCGGGTCTGGGTGTTGTGGTAATCATAGTTTCTGATACCCACGACATAGGGAATCCTAGTATGGGTCAGAACTATGTATGCGACTGTTGGGTGTTATTTATTTATTTGTTAGAAGCTTCACAGTTTGTGACAGTTTGTTTACATAAATTGTATTTCTGATTTGGCTGAAGTATATGTATCTACAGGTATTTTATAACTTTTATCATACTTTGAGAGCACTGGTGGTCTAGATAGTAGTGAGCCCGCCTTCCGATCCTAAAGTGGCGGGTTTAAATCCAATCGTGTACCAACGGATGTTTCTGTGCAAAAAATTTAGGTGCACTATACCAGTACTCTCAAACAGTGAAGGAAAACATTGTGAGGAAACCCGCGGCTTGGTCAGTTCTGCACATAATGACCATATCTTTCCTGTGGACAAGGCAGACTAAGCTGAGAGGATGGAACAGATGCTGGGCAAGCCTTCACCATCTTAATTTGTCCCGGGCACTAGTGTCCTGTTAGTGAAGGCAAAAGTTACCTCCTGACACATAGTTGACACTGATGTTTAAATCATCCACTATGGTATCAGAGAGTAAAAGACACAACATTAAAGAAATGAAACAAACCTGTTTAGAAATAATACTCTGAGCTTTAACTGAAGCATTCCTTTTTTGTCGTTTATCAACCTCCGGGCTCAATATGTCATCCACTTCGTTCTTACTGCGTTTTTTCGACCTTCTCTTTTCTCCGTTACTGTCCATCGATGAGCTTGAGTTTGATTTACTTGATCTCCCCTTGCTTTTTGCATCTTTATGTGGTTCACCTGATTATAAAACATTTACTGAAGATAGTAAACATAAGAACTGCATGTCTCGTTTATACTAAAAATATGTGTCAATAGCATGTATGTATGTTCGTATGAGCTAGTGGCCAACTCTAGTGACGGAGTTTTTAGGCCGCCTAAAGGCCTCCGTCATGGCTTAGCGACTTAAAAGCCGGGACCGACTGTTTAACGTGCCCTCCGAAGCACGGAATACTATTTATCTAGAAAGTCTTTTTGTAACTTGTTATAAATAGCTTCAATTTTAGTTGTTACATTATCTCATGAAACCTGGATGTGGTTAAAACCGTCAAATACAGGTTTGATAGTGGAACATCTGTTTTTGTTTATTAAATTATATTAGCACTTCTAACCACCTTAACTTGATAGTATGACTTACCATCGTCTTCATTGATACTTTGGAGGGTCGTCATCCCAGTTTTATCCTTTTGAAGCTTCTCTCGCCCTCGGGATCTTTCATTTTGAAGCTCTTCCTCATACGCAACCAAACATTCAAATGCAACCTGAAAACCCACGGTTTATTTAGCACTACACTTATTATAAACACTAAATATCATTGACACCACAATAATTCACTGATTCGTTCATGAAAATATTGAAAAAACACATATTGAGCACTTTGTGGAGCGAACGACCAAACTTTTAGATTTACACGTTTGTGGCTTTACCTTGAGGTCATCATTGAAATTATTTGTAAAAGTCTTTGATATCTCTTTAATTTTCGGTATTAGTTCATTAAAAATGGACATAATTGTAGGAAAAACTTTGAAAAAGTTTCACAAATTTCACAAACGCCATCAATCGAATCGAAAACCGTTTGAAATTGAAAGCAAACTGCAGACAGGCTAGCCAACAGTTGAAAACCAACACAATCTGTAGAGGGTGCGTTCAGTTTTTTGTGGAACCATAGGCAATTTTCTATCCGTACACCTCTTTACATGAACTGTCTTAAAACTAGGTGGCGTTGTTCACAGTTACATTTTTTATGGCAACACAGTCAGAAGAGTATCATTTTAGTTCTGCTACTCACTCATAGGTGGCGTTGACAGAAAGACGAGACATGGAAAGCAAAACCAAGTAATAACACTAGTTTACAAAATTTAACTTTTTTTTTATACCCCAAAATAAATGTATATAAATATGTTTATCTACCTTCCTTAAATCTAAAAATATTAGCAGAAATATTTTATCACGTCACAATTTCTTCCTGCAGTCAAATGTTTTTTTATAACTACCTAATTTGGTGACGACAGTTTATTGTTTATTCGTTCGCTTCAAACGACAATCATCTGTTTCGGATTGATTTAAAATGTAGAGTAGAACGTGTAAACAAAGTTCTGATCGTTTTTGTTATGTTTGTGGACAGTTTAAATTTTCAAAAAAGAGAAGACCTATTGTAGATTCGTTAAAAAGTGCATATCTTAATTATTTTGGATTTCCTGTTGCCGATTGAAAAATTTAAAGAAATTGTTACCGATTTATTGGAAAATTTTCATAAGATGGGAGTAAACATGTCATTAAAGATTCATTTTCTGCACTTGCATCTGAGTTTTTTCCCTGAAAACTTAGGAAGTATGAGTGACGAACAAGGGGAACGTTTTCACCAAGATTTAAAGGTTTTTGAAGAACGACATCAAAGATTTTGGGATGAAAACATGTTAGGGGATTACTGTTGGTCTATTATAAGAGAAACTGATTCAAATAGCTTTAAAAAGAAAGCAAAAATTAGACATTTTTAATTTTTTTTTAGTATTAATACCAAAATTGTGTATTTCAGTTAAGTTACTAAATATTTCTTAAACCAGACGTGACAGAATTTTTTTATTATTTTTTCTGGATAATTCTACCTAAATGAATAAAAAAATAACAACTTTCAGCTGGGGTATGAAAACCGTGTAAACTAGTGTAATTTTCAAAAGATGTCTCTAGCTGTTACACCCATCCGTTTTTTATTAGGTATTAAATGAGTTGTGATTTATGATGGTTTTGCTGTCATAGGTTGTGATCGTAAAGTTAATTAAGGAACTAAATTCTAAAATTCCTACGTTTATTGAAAAGGGTTTCTTACCGTCATACTTAGGTCTTCCATTCTACCTACCTACCTTTTAGGACTAGCTGACTTGTAGTAGGTACAGTTAAATTAGCACTTTTACTAATCTTCAGATGAAGAATCCTATCTTGTACTATGTTATAATTTTATAAATGTGAAAGTTTGTGAGGATGTTTGTATGTATGGCTTTAAATGAAAATTGGAAATAGGTAAATAATTAGTACATTGTGCTGGATTAACATAATAGGCTCTTTTTCATCCTGGTACCACGCGAACGAAGCCGCGGGCGGCAGCTAGTGAATTCATTTAAACAAACATGCCTAGATTTGAAAATTAACCTCCAGTGTTTCCCTTTTCTAGTTTTTGGAAATAATGTTGCCGTATGTATTATTAGTTTGTTGAACTTTCACGACCTCCCAAAGCACACATGAAATAGTGAATGGGTGAGTTTATCTTCAGATATGCCACCATGGCTGTGTCGTGGCGTCGCAAAGTCGGGCGTGTATCGACTCCCCTCGTCCAAACTTGCAGACGTAGACGACATTGACAGATAAAAACTGGATACGGTCAAGTTACCGGTGTCAATGAGACACTGTATGAGCTATAGTGAGGAGCCTAGCTCATTATTGCCATGGTAGGACGTAATGGTGTCGATCTGTTTATTTCTACTTCCTAAGTTTTGTGTTTCAGATGTTTATTTAGTTTTGTATTTAGGATATAGATGTTTATTAAAGTATAAGTATTTTTTTAAGTTTCAACAGTGCCATATTATTACGAAATTTTTTATTAATTTTTATTTTTGTAAATAATAGGAATAACGCATTGGAATGTGTCTGTAATGTTATTTCTAAGTGCAATAAACAAGTTGAATTTGAATTTGAAAGTTGCTTAGGATTTTTAGAGACCAAGGCGATGGGCTGATCACCTGTCACCACTCACCATGGTTCACCATATCCATCAAGACTTTAAATCAGGAGTGGCTGCAAGTTTTTTTATGTTTACTTGTAGCTCAGCCCACCCCAGGGATACGGGCGTGGTAATATAATGTCTATAATGTATTCTCTTTGTATTACCTACCTATTGTTGCTTTACTTACATAAGTATCATCATCTTCCTGCCCCTATCCCACTCTATGTGGGGTCGGCACAGCATGTTCCTTGGATCATGCTGTAAGAGTTTTGGCTAAGGTGTTTTATGACCGGCCGCCTGCCTGACGTCAACCCTCCTTGGGAATACTTGCTTATTGTATCTCATCATGTTGGAGGATACTTACATAAGTATAATCATTTAATTTTAGTTATTTTACATTTATTAGCCTTATTTTTCATGTAACTTTCATAATAATTAGTGTAAGTTATGTACACCGTAATAGTCCTAAATATCGGAAATGTAGGTACCTTCCATGATTGTGTTTTTTAAATGTTATAATTGATGTGTGTGTACTTAAATCAACTTAAATAAATAAATATATGTATGAAAATAGCAATATTCGTTTCCTTAGCGCGAATGGTTGTGCTTATCCAGTCAGATAGAATTCCTTGTAGCAGTTCGATTTATGCTTTTAGTATGAGCAAGCACAATAAAGAATACACGCTAATCCTATTGCTCACAATATTTGAACAGGCGTTCCACGTAGGTAGCTCAGAACAATGGTAGGTAAGTTCGTTTACATGAAAATGTTAGCTATTTAGAATATAAACATTCTTAGTTGTTTAATGTTCTTTAGTCGTGTCACTAGTTCTTTCGAACCAGTGTGGTAAAAGGATTTAAATTGCCAATACTCTCAAGAGGTGAAGGAAAACATCGTGAGGAAACCGACATGTCGTTTAAAGTGTTAGTAGTAAATAGGTATGGTGTTACTAGCTGCCGCCCGCGGCTTCGCTCGCATTGTACCCGGATAAAAAGTGGCCTATAATTTATGTTATTCCAGAACACATATTATATGTATTCCAAGTTTTATTTAAATCCGTTCAGCCGTTTGGGCGTGATTGAGGCACAAACATACATTGTCACATCCTCACAATCCTCACAAACTTTTGCATTTGTAATATTATTAGGAAGTGTAACTAACTAGTAGTAGGTGGTTTTAAGTTTTTCCGGGAATTCGGGTCTTATTGTTTTCGTTCGTAGGTAGGTAGGTACTTTTACCTATGTTAAATTGCGTTGTTTAGCAGTAAAATGTAGATGTATCTATAGGGATAAGGACGGCCTTTTCAAATCCTCTTGAAGAATTTACGAGAACCTTTTAAGTTGATACAAAGTTTTTGTTAGATAAACAAAAAAGGATTTATTGGAAGATTTACTATAAAGATGTATGTTTTTGGTAGGTAAGCTGGAAAAAGGTATAAGTAAACCTTGAAATTTCAAAATCATTTGCATGTCGAAAATAAGAACATCTCAATAAGAAGGAATGAGATAAAAACAATTTGTATAGGTGCATGGTTACGAACCTATTCACCATCTACCTTATTTCATTTCATCCATTTATTCATAAAAACAATACCTATACATTGCGTTTCAATATTGTAATTTAACTAGGTATTAGATGATCATTATACCTAGACATAATAATAAATAAATAGATGGGTATAATAATCATAAGATGAATTATAGAGAAACTCAACAAAAAATAGATTTCATTATCTCCAATTTTTTGACTCTACAAATAAGTAAATCCAAAAGCTCACGACTTCTGTCTAATTATTATTTATTACTTATATTTTTCTGATTATGAAAAAATATTAAGTAGGTACTTAAAATTGGTACAACTTACTACAGGAGGTAGTTTTTTCTTTACAAAGCTTTTGTGAAATTAAACTTTAATTCCGGTAACCTTTGTACTTAGGAATAAAAAACCATCTAGGTAGGTAGGTACCTAATCTCTTAAAGCATTTGTTTACCTACCTCGACCTAACTAAAAGTGTAAAAAGGGATTTTTTTCAATGAATGTTGTTTTCAAATGAATAGCCTTTATGCAAAGTCTCCTCGAGGCTCGATTTGGTAATTTTCTGGGGCTCATTGCGAAGGCTTTTCTGAAAAAGATCCAGGTGAACACTTAGCCCTTATTGTCTTATTGGGCCCGCTTGCAGCGAGGGATGGGAAACATACATTACTTATATCGATAAAATTATCGATCTTTTGAATCTATAAACATGGTCAACTGCTTACTACATTTATCTATACTAATATTATAAAGAGGATATTTTTTGTTTGTAACGAATAGGCTCCGAAACTACTGGACCGATTTCAAAAATTCTTTCACCAATAGAAAGCTACATTATCAGGGTCCAGTATAGGCTATAATATATTTAAAAAAATTAGGTATCCGTAAGAAAATTGCAATATTGTAACCCAAGGTAGAAAACACAAAATTGTTTTTGGCGTGCGCTGCGAAAACTATTGATTATAGAACAAAATGATGTACTACATGCGTACGAACAGCTAGTTACCTATAAAATTAATATGATATCAAGTTAGTAAAGTGTACAAAAGGAGCGTTTGAGGCGCACTTGACACAATAATTTATTAGTAGTAGCTCTGAGAATAAGCAAGTTAAAGTGATAATGAGCTGGAAATATATTGAAGAGGCTTAATTCCAGGAGTGGGCTTCTAGAAGCTGATGGTTAATGATCATCAGTAGTTTTCATAACGGTTTGATCTATTTTGAGAGCACTGGTGGTCTTGTTAGTAGTGGTGACCCTGCCTTCCGATCCTAAGGTCGTGTTAGCTCTGCACGTATTGACCATGTCTTTCCTGTGGACAAAGCCGACTAAGCTGAGAGGACGGAATAGGTGCTGGACAAGCCTACTCCATCTTAATTCATCCCGGGCGCTACAGCGTCCCGTTTATGAAGGTAAAAGTTGCCTCCTGACGCTGTATAAATCATCTACTATAGATGGTAAAAGGCCTTAGTTTTTTTTATTTATTAAAATAAAAATTATCCCTTCTCATGAGTATTTTTTTATTAATTTCTAATCGATCCGATTATTCTTAAATCGGTTTCCAATTTGTAATGCCTAGTTACACTATTTAACTATTCAGTTCCAAATAATTACTTCACACAAATAGTTGGCATTTCACTATTTAGCATTTTAGTGTTAAATTAACCCAAAGCTTAGCCGACTAATTGTCTAAAAGCCAGAATAAAATAAATCACATGGCTATTTGCAAGCTGGTTCACAAGTGTTTATTAGCTTTAATAACCGTCACCATTTTAGTTAATATTGAATCTATTTATCGACAACTAGCTTCCGCCCCCCGGCTTCACTCGTATTACATAAGTACATACATATTATCAGGCCCGTGTCTCTAATGGAGTGGGCAGAGCCACAAGTAAACATAAGAAAACTCCTGATTGAAGATCCAAAGGTGGATATGGTGAACCATGGTAACAGGTGATCAGCCCATCGCTTATATGTCCATCATGTTGGAGAGGATACTATCCCTTAGTCGACTTTTACGACATGCTCGGGGGGGGGGGGGGGGGGGGGAAACTGCTGGACGCATTACTTTTTTTAACATCTCACATCCAAAGTTCTGATCCCACACTAGGATTCCCTGTGTTTTGGTGTGGGTATCAGAAACCATGGTAATACAACATCCAGAACCAGAAGAAATATTTGCAGAACATGCAAACATTTCTTCCGAACAGGGAACCGAACCCACGCCTCTTGAGTCTCAGCTGAGCATTCGCCCACCTTGCGAGCTAGGCCATCTTCATCGGCTGATTGAGGCACAAACACACAAACTTTCGCATTTATAATATTAGTAGGTTAAACCTATTTATCGACAATATTTTCTCATTTATCTCGTGTCAATATATCGACAGTAGCCCACATTATAATTTATTGAATCCTGTTTTGTTAATTGAAATTTTGTTACCGCGTGATTTTATTATGCCATAAATATATTTGGAACAAATGGCCTTTAACGTTCGCAAATCGTATTTTTTGATATGCTGACATTTACCTGTTGAGTTTATGTTAATATTTGTACACTGTTCATAAATGAATATTTGCGTTAACTCGAATATTTTTGTGAGTTTATCGATATGTTCATCGAGCATCTCTAAGAGGGTATAAATAAAATATAGGCCAGATCACCTGGCGCTTCCCAAGACAGGGTAGCTATAGGTACCTAGTACCTACATACTATGCTTTTGATATCAGAATATATTATTATTCAAACTTCAAATGGCTCTTGTCACAATTCTGAATTGAAAAGGACAGTAATTTGTGTTTATTTATTTACCTATGTAATCATTTTCAATTTTATTTAGTTTAAAAGTGTTCCATAGCGGATTTGTTCATCAAAATCGATGTAGAACTTAATTCAATTCATTTATTTCCAATTAAAAATAATAACTCTGTTGATAGTTAATTACATGTGGTTGTTAGAAAGAAAATTAAATTCTAACATTTGTTCTTTTGTTCTCAAAGTGAAAACACGGTAAGAGAAAATAACATAATTAAAAAAAAACTTGAAAACACAATGTTTTGAGTATGTTTTTATCTACATAGATCTTTGGAACCCTACCATATTTTCAGACGATTTTTACTTTGATAGGTCTAGGTAATAACTGTTTCTTTAGTTGTTGAAACTTGATTTTTATTCATTTTGAAGTTTTCTTAAATCGCTATTTTTATCGCGATGTGGAGCGAAAGATGTACCTAGTGATGAAGATTGAGAACGGTATGTTAAGATGGTTTGGTCATGTAGAGAGGATGAATTAAAGAAGATTAACGAAACAGGTGTATGGGGCGAGTGTGAATGGTACCGTTGGAAGAGGAAGACCTAAGCGTACGTACCTGGACCAAATTGGCAACGTTTTGGAAAAGGGCCAGGTCAAGAGTACCCTAAACCGACGAGCATGTATGAAGAATGTTATGAAAGTGAATGAAGTGAAAGAAGTATGTCAGGATCGTACCAAATGGAGATCCGTGATCTCTGCCTACCCCTATGGGAAACTGGCGTGATACGTAGGTACCTATGTATTTTTATCGCTAAATTGCGAACTGTACATGAAAATGTTGTACTACTAAGCTGATAGCTTTAATTGTCTGAAAGGCGGGACGGGATTAACCCAAATATAATCCACCATTTTTGAAGCCACAATCATTTTATTCTTTTTAATTTCTAGATTATAATACAGACGTCAGGGTAGAGTCAAAATAGACAATAATCCTTTGAGCTTTTTGTGGAGCCGCTTATTTTTATGAACTTTCAAATAAATTGAGATTAAAACATTGACTAGAAAGGCCCGCGACGTTGTTCGTCTCAGAAAATCTAATCAACTTCGTTTTAGTTCGTGTTGAGATTTTTTTTTCATATTATTATGTGCTAGCTTCCATTCGCGGCTTTGCTCGCGTGGTACGTGGATAAAAAGTAGCTTATATGTTATTCCACATATTATATATTTTCCAAGTTTCATTTAAATCCGTTCAGCCGTTACAGCGTGACTGAGACACAAACATACAAACATCCTCACAAACTTTCACATTTATAATATAAGTAGGATATACGAGTTCGTATGAGCTAGTGGCCAACTCTTGTGACGGAGTTTTTAGGCCGCCTGAAGGCCTCCGTCATGGCTAAACGACTTAAAAGCCGGGACCGACTGTTTAGCGTGCTCTCCGAAGCACGGAAGCGCTCAGTAACTTCATCTTCCCGCTGCATGCTGAATTTCGGAAATTTCTTTTCTTAGTGCACCCCTACTCCAGGACGAATGTACTATCCAAGTGTCATACCTACTTCTAGGAGTGTGTTTTTTGCCGCTATAACAACAAATAAAAATAAAATAAATAAAGGATGAATACAAGAAATATTACCTACTGTGTACATGTCAGATGATACGGAACCCTTCGTGTAAGAATACGATTCGCACCTGACCGGTTTTCATTTGACTATCTACATTCTAGACGGGTTTTACAAGTAAATTCTATAAAGATTATTTACCTATTAATTGTGTAGCTACTTAAATCAGCTAAAACTCCGTCAAGTTTAATAGGTAATTTCTAATCTCCTTAGAAATCCCTTATTATCACATCAACTGAAATATCCCACAATTCTTGGGATATTATTTCCCACATGGGACTTACGTACCAGTTTGTCCCACGTGGTACGTTTTATCCCTCGGATTAATGTCGGTAAGACGAATGGGAGTGCGTCAGCTTTGCGGGTGTTACTATCAAATTGTAAATATTCTGGTTTGGGCTGTTCTGGTAACGAAAGAGTTTTATATTTATTTTTTAAGTGGATTCAATTCCAAAATGCATACAAATAGGCTTACAGAGCGATCCAAAACGCTCAAATATTATGTGGTAACGGCATCTAGGTACACATTTATACAACACAAAAACATTTTATTTACAACGCCATCTACTTCCTCAATTTGTGCAACAACACTTATTGATTATTTATCTATGGTCTAGTCCTACTACTTTCATTCCTACCTCCTTGCAGAATCTTCTCGTTCCGTTAAGCGATCAACGTAAATTAAAAATAGTGTGTCATTATTTTAATCAATAAAAACAATTAATAAAGAAAGAAAGAAGAATGTCTTTGATCCTGTGCTGAGCCTTAAATCTCTAGATCCAGTCAAAAAATTAAATTAAGAAGAAAATGAATGAACCTACACAATACCTAGTTTTTAACATCTGGATAGTTTTTATTCTATTCGATAAACATGAAAAGTGAATAAAAAATGGCCTTGCTTTTATCACATTTACATAACTTATACTTAACAATAGATATAAAAAAATCTTCATCCTGCTGTGAAAAAGTACCTACTGTAAAAATGTCATTCATTTAATTATCACCTTTCGGACGTAGGTTTTTCCACATCTCTCCATAGCTCCCTACACCTTATTTTATTAGATAAGGTTAATGCACCCGTGACCCTGACGCACGTAATAAAATTGTTCTAATCCGCTTATTATTTTTAATCAAACTCGATTCAGTATGAGTTGATTAAAAGTAAACAACTCTGATGGTAGCTTGCTGTCTCACTAGTTCCTTCTTAGTCCTCATGTATCATAACATTTTAATAGTATTTATAAATAAGTTAATAATAAGCATTTGTGGACATTTCACACAGAGCCATCTAACACTAAACTATGGGAACCAGATGGCTGACAAAATAATTATATGCTTTTTTACTCCTTTTGCTCAAAAAGTCTGCCATTGTAGCGTACCAGAAAAGCGTGGATAAAATAGCATTGCCTCTAAGGGAAAAGGTTTGTTTTTAATTTTTGTCTATTACCATCGAGCCTACAAAATCGAAAGTCTTTATTCATAAGTAGAATAACCACAAGACTCGACTTATTACTTTACTACGCATTGCAATTTATGAAACAGTAGGTAGTAGCCACGACGGAGGTCTTTAGGCGATCTTAAAATTCCATCACAAGAGTTCGCCACTAGCCCATACGAACTTACTTTTTAGCATGTATTTACAAAAAAAGTATATAAGTATCCTATGAGCCATCTGGTTCCCAAATATACAAGCTTTGCTTAGTTTGGGGCTAGATGGCGCTGTGTGAAATGTCCACAAGTATTTATTATATTTATTAACAAGCTTTAGTGTACGGCTTTACTAATTTTGTATTAGAATACAGTTATAGCCATTTGTCAAGACACGTCATATCGGGGTAGATAGAATAAACCAGTGTGGTGAGTGTGATTCGATAATAACCGGCAAAGCCTGAGTCCACGTGTGGTCCAGTCTATCAATTATGTTCACTTGAGTTCCGCAAGTTGCCGCCATCGGGTATAATTAGCAGTAGCGCATCGACAAGTTACCCTAACTTTGTCCGGTGACATTGTATACAGTTTACAGTGGAGAATTTTCATTATATACATACAAACATACTATCACGCCGATATAATGGGGCGGGCAGAGTCACAAGCTAACATAAGAAACTTTGCAGCCACTGCTGATTCAAAGTCCCAAAATTAAGCGTATTTTTCACTTACTAACCTAACTTAGTATACTTAGCGTTGACAGCACTTTATTTTGATAAGAAAAAAATAAGGTACATTCACCTATGCCCGGTTCCAATATTCTGCTGACGGACGACTTTAAGATCAATCGACAAGCGCCATACAATTTTTATTTTCTTTGGCAATTAACGATTTATCGTCTGTTAGACGAATATTGGATCTGGGCATTAGAAGCATAGTCACCGAAGTAAATCTATAACAATCATTTTTTTTAGTGCAAAGATGTTTACGTATTATAGAGCGTTTACTAGTAAAACATCATGGATAGAAACTATACGGTTGCAAGTCATGGTGTTGAAGTAAACGCATTACCTTCTGGGATTATTCCCGTTACCTGTTAGACATAACTAAGGCCTTATTTTACCATCTCTAGCAGATAATTTATACAGCGTCAGGAGGCAACTTTTACCTTCACTAACGGGACGCTGTAGTGCCCGGGACGAATTAAGATGGAGTAGGCTTACCCAGCACATATTCCATCCTCTCAGCTTAGTCGGCCTGGTCCACAGGAAAGGCATGGTCAATACGTGCGGAGCTGAATAAGCCGCGGGTTTCCTCACGATGTTTTTCTGCACCGTTAGAGATTACTGGTATAGCGCACATAAATTTTTCGCACAGAAAAATCCATTGGTACACGACCGGGTTTGAACCCACGACCTTAGGATCGGAAGGCGGAGTCACTACCAACTAGACCACCAGTGCTCTGTTAGACATAGTAAAAAAAATATATACCTCGTGTAGGTAAACATAAGTCGCGATACTAGAAGTCCCGGTACTATGTCTAGGCTGGCAGTAGAAGCGGTAAGTATTAAGCAAACTGTGGCGTGGCCAGTTTGAGCTGTTTTCCTAACTGGCCAGATTCAACCTTTGTTCTAACTTTGCCTGAAATTGATGCCAGTGTAAAACGGCAGTAGTGTAGCGGTAATGAGCACTGGTGGTCTAGCTTCGTTTGCAGGGTTCTAATCCAGTCGTGCACCAATGGATTTTTCTGTGCGAAAAATTCAAATTCAAAAATTGTAATGTATTTTCTATAATGTTTTCGTATTATTATGTTGGTAGAAGAGATCGCCGTTTTTAGTTCCATTTTCAAAAATAAAATGTTCTTTTTATGAAACAGTAGTCCTCAGACTTAAAAGCCGGGACCGACAATTTAACGTGCCCTCTGAAGCACGGAAGCGCTCAGCTCGTAATGCCACATGCATCACCCATCCCAATACATACTTATAATACCCAGACCCGGAAGAAATATTTGCACACATTTCTCCCGTAGCAGGAATTGAACCCGCGCCTCTTGCGTCTCAGCCGAGCACTCGCTCGCCACGCCACCGAGGTCGTCGACGACAAACAATAATGTAACAAACATCTTCTCGTAACATCCCGAAGTCGAGAGGACGGAGCAAGTTAACACAGCAATTGATACGATGTCCTTAGAGACTATAAACTTTTATAACAGTCCGTTAATGTAATCAAAATACAGGGGGTTGTCAGAAATTTATTCAAAGAACTTTTTTTAAGAACTCTTGAAGGCTATTTAAGAATTTTTATATAAAATTTTGAATACTAATTTCAATCCTAAAAATAATATCTTTATTAACAGAAAGAAACTTACAACTAATCTTACTTATATTATAAATGCGAAAGTTTGTGAGGATGTTTGGGTGTTTGTGCCTCAATCACGCTTAAACGGCTGAACGGATTTGAATGAAACTTGGAATATACATAGTCCATATACTGGATTAACATATAGGCTATTCTTTATCCGGGTACCACGCGAGCGAAGCCGCGGGCGGCAGCTAGTACAAATATAATTTACAAAATAGCTGATCGATTTTAAGTTATATTTTAATGATAAGTTTATGGTGTGTACCTGTGTTTGACACTGTTTTTCTGTTTGAAAACTAATGTGATAGAGATGGTTCTTAGTTACATTTTATGAACATTTGTCGGAGCGTTTGAAGATCATCAAAATTTCACAGGTCCGATTGATTTGTGGTGTTCTGTTCGGGGGTCGGGGTGTTTGTTTGTTGTATAACGCGAGCGAAGCCACGGCTAGAAGCTAGCAATATTTTTTAACGTATTTAATTCTACACGAATTCGTATGGTAGCCTATTCAAACTTATTCTTGGCATTACTTTCGTTCTTGGTAACTTTGATCACGTAAGTTCCAAAGCAATTTCATGCAAAATATGACAAATAAGCTGCGAACAAAAAGCTTCGATTTGAACACGAATACGCTTTTAAAGTGAACGTGAGGGTAGTTGCGAGTTTTTGACGACAGTGCTCTGGGATATACAAAGACATTTTGATCTAGTAGTCCTGTCTAATCTCAGACCAAATAAAAAGAAAAGACGCCGCGCCGCGAACAACAAAAGTGAAGCCACACAAAACCGTGCTCCTGCAAGTAAACATACATGCTCACGCACACATCTACACTAAAACCATGCTCATCGCTCTCGAGTCGCTCGTTATGTCTTCCTGTGCAGTTAAAACTTTAAAAACAGCAGCAAATCACATAAAAAGTCTCACGGAATCACTTTTCACTTGTAAGTACTTCAAATAACATCGTTTCTTAATTATTATACTAGGAATTTCAGGTTACTTGGAACACAACTCCTCAAAACCTTCGACACACACATAGATAAAAAGGTGGCTTCCCTTTTGTTGTTCGCGGCGCGCTGTCTTTTCTTTTATTTGGTCTGAGCTTACGATATATTCCTTCGCCATTTTGGAAGTACCATTAGATTAAGTCTTAGGTATAGTTTTTGCTTGCATCTTCAATGCATTTTTCTATGTTACATGCTACATCCGCTCATGTTTCGAGACCACCATTATAGAATCGCCTCTAAATCGGTAAACACAATAATTACGTAGTTTTATTTAATAATTAATTATTTTGTTTGTATAAAAACCCTTGACAACGTTCCCAAATCAAAAGTACCTACCTTTATGATGCTTTGTCCAGATATAAATATTGTTTTTAATCAATAAAGATCAACCTGTAGATGCAGGACGCCACTAAAACGGTCCGTAATGAAATTGGATCAGGTTTTTTTTCTATTTCGTCGTAGGTCCGCGTGACCAGTAAATGCGGTGACAAAGTCATAAGACCAAGCGGTAGTCGTTTGTAGTTTATTGTGTGTAGTTTACTTTATAGACTTGTGGTATAACTATTATGACTGTATGTTAAGTGTCTATACATACCTACTTTAATTTATATAGGTATTGTATAAGAATATTTGTCTATGTTCAGCCCATCGCCCATATACTTAGGTGGTCCGCTGTTTGTATATCATATTTGTAATCTATTATAATAACTACTTTATTTTTATAGAGAGTACTGGTGGTCTAGTTGGTAGGGACCCCGCCTTCCGATCCTAAGGTCGTGGGTTCAAACCAATGGATTTTTCTGAGCGAAACATTTATGTGCGCTATACCAGTACTCTCAAACGGTGAAGGAAAACATCGTGAGGAAACCCGCGGCTTAGTCAGCTCCGCACGTATTGGCCATGTCCTTCCTGTGGACAAAGCAGACTAAGCTGAGAGGATGGAATAGGTGCTGGGCAAGCCTACTCCACCTTAATTCGTCCCGGGCACTACAGCGTCTCGTTAGTGAAGGTAAAAGTTGCCTCCTGACGCTGTATAAATCATTTACTTTATAAGGCCTTAGTTTTTATTTTTATAAATGTTTGTACAGTCAGGTACTCCCACTATAGCACTTCGCATAGTTTACGTAAATGTTTACCCGCTACGCTACACTCCCCGCTCCCCGCTCAGCTTATGCCTTGCACCAGCTCCACTTAGACACTTTACTAAATCCAAGGATATTTAACATAAATATCTACATTTTAGTGCAAGTGGCTCAATCTAGTCCGTGTGAACTGTAACTCAAGTATTTATGATACGTTTGGATGATGTGAAGTAATGAAGAGCATCTTCATTGAATATGCTAGGTGTGGTAATGCCAGATATTCCTTGCGTTTCAATGCAGCTTCTCTGCTGGACTGGAAGTGAAGAAAAAGCATAGAATGCGTCCAGCTGCTTCTCTCCCCGAGCATGTCGTAAAAGTCGACTAAGGGATAGTATCCTCTTCAAAATTATGGATATATTATGGGCGATTGGCTGATCATCTGTCACCATGGTTCAACATTAGACTTAGGACAAATCAGAAGTGGCTGCAAGTTTTTTTATGTTTACTTGTGGTTCTGCCCACCCCATTAGGGATGCGGGCGTGATAATAATACAACATACTTACACCATTTTCTATACACCAATAGGTATAGAAACATCAAAGAAAAATACTAATGCCCGTTGTCCTTTAGTACACTAGTCATGTCACTAGTTCTTTCGAACCAGTTTGGTGAAAGGACTTAAAGTGTGGTTAAAGATATTCATTTCTCAAAGAACAAAGTTCACTTACAGAGAATATAGTTATTATAAGTATGTACATAGTGTACTGGTTGCAACCAGTAAAGTGACATAGAAAAATGACAAGATATACTTTTCTTAAAGAATTGGAATATTTTTTAGGATAAAATCCTTTAGCTTTTTTTTAAATAACGTTACACTAGGGGCGTCTTTAAGATTGTTAGGTAAATTGTTGTATAGTTGTGCTCCTTCAGTTAAAGTGCGCTTCAAAGGCTCCTCTTGACACCAGGTTTACGATTTCTTTAGTTTCTACGACATGCTGGTTTCCTCGCAATGTTTTCTTTCACCGTTTAAAAGTACTGGTGTATCGCGCATATTGAACCCACGGCCTTAGGATCGGAAGAAGCTCTACCACTAGACCATCAATGCTCTCCGTCTTAAAGGAACCGGGATTAAGAGTTAAGAGGTAGTGTCATGATAAATGCAATGTATCACGACAAAACCCTCGGAAAGAACGGGTCTCAAAGTTTAACGGCCTGTTAAATTGTTGGTGAACAAAGTACTTAATCTAATTTTGATCCTTGCCGACAACTTAAACCTGTTTTTAGTTATTATTCCGTCATTTTGTAATCAATTCGAACTATAATTTGGAAGGTTTATTATAAACTATGTAGTCGATTTCCCCACGTCTTCGTCTGCTTTTTTTTTCATTCAAACTTTATCTTCCTGTCAAGGCTAGGCTACTCAGTCAGTCAGACAGACAGTCCGTAACGTAAGAGTTTTTTATATACTAGCTGTCGCCCGCGGCTTCGCTCGCGTGGTAAAAAATAACCTATATGTTAATCCAGTACATGTACTATGTATATTCCAAGTGTCATTCAAATCCGTTCAGCCTTTAGGCTTGATTGAGGCACAAACATCCAAACATCCTCACAAACTTTCGCATTTATAATGTAAGTAATATTTAGATTTAAACTATAATTAAAGTTCTGAATTAATTTAGGTAAGTATATAGATTACGATAGTTTATTTTCGTTTTTCAAGTAAACAAACTCCAGCCCGCGGGTTTGCTCGCGTTGTAGTGAAGTTCGTTCAGTAGTTTTGGCATGACAGTATATACGAACCATGATACAATCGCGCTATTTACTGTCGACCTCGTGGCGGGCGAGTGCTCGGCTGAGTCGCAGGCGTGGGTTCAATTCCCGCTACGGGAGAAAATGTTCTGTAAATCTAATGTGTCAAGCCGAAGATAGGCGCGATGGCGTACATTGGGAGGCCTATGTCCAGCATTCTGCTATAGGTTGTTGATGATGAAATTATCTCAACTTTGACAAAAATTAATAAAATCTTATTCAAGAATGTCGCTGAAAGTTGATGGAGCCCCGATGGAGTGCCGAAATTAATAACATGAGGACAACTTTTTCAATATTTATCGTAGATCGAGTCACTTTAAGACGACATGTTGTATTTAGTATTTTATCTATGTGTGTGTCGAAGGTTTTGTCTTTCAAGTAACCTAAAATTCATCTTACTTATATTATAAATGCGAAAGTTTGTGAGTTTGGATGTTTGTGCCTCAATCACGCCTAAACGGCTGAACGGATCTGAATGAAACTTGGAATATACATAGTAAATGTGCTGGATTAACATATAGGCTACTTTTTATCCGGGTATTACAGAGCGAAGCCGTGGGCGGCAGCTAGTAGTATAATATTTAAGAAACGATGTTAATTGAAGTACTTACAAGTGAAAAGTGATTCCGTGATACTTTTATGTGATTTGCTGCTATTATAAGTTTTCACTACACAGAAGGGCATAAGTAATTCTATTTTTACGACTCGTGACGTACTAAGAGCGATAAGCATAATTTTAGTGTAGGTGTGTGCGTGAGCTTGTACCTATGTTTATTTGCAGGAGCACGGTTTTGTGTGGCTTCACTTTTGTTGTTCGCGGCGCGCCGTCTTTTCTTTTTATTTGGTCTGAGGTCGTAGCTAGTTTTGTTGGTTTGGCTAGTAATACCTACAAATATTTATTTACTATATATAGCTGCAAACCCACTGACTCACTCACTCACTGACATCATTGTTCTCCCAGAAGGAGTAGAGATGGGTCAAAATGATGTACGGGGGAAGTGTTCAGGGAGTCAATTCCAATTTGGGAAAAATCCGAAATCTTCGAAAACTGCTCCTCATCAGGGACCTCACCTACTGCCAGACGAAACGACAAGACCAAGATCTCTCCTGCTTGCGGAATGTGGACATGCACCCTGGTCGAATTCGATGTGCGGTGAAAAAAATTCAAAATGGCGGAAAACAAGATGGCCGCCATACAAACTTTGACCGACGATATCTCGATAACTATAATCAATAGGTATGGAGTGCTCGAACAAATGTCATAGAGGATGGCGCGATGCAAATGCCAAAGGTGACAGTTTTTTTTTTTTTTTTTTTTTTTCAACAGCAGCGATTACGTCCCTCGCGAGCTGCGTGCAGCTCGCGCCCGCAAGCGGAAATACTAGTATTTATTTATTTCCTTTTAGGTCATCAAGGCTTTTTTTAACCTGTTTCGAATTCTACTCGGAAAGGCAATCGATCTTGTTGGCTGAACATTAACTTACTTTCAGTTAAACGAAGCAATTCGTTACATCATGGACGACACGAAAACATCGTTTTTTCTGTCAGCAGTGTACCTACACTGCGGGACAAATGATTAGTTCAATCTATTACTTACTAGCTGCCGCCCGCGGCTTCGCTCGCGTGGTATCCGGATAAAAAATAGCCTATTATGTTAATCCAGTACATGTGCTATGTATATTCCAAGTTTCATTCAAATCCGTTCAGCCGTTTAGGCGTGATTGAGGCACAAACATCCAACATCCAAACTCATAATCGCATTTATAATATAAGTAAGATTTGAGTTTTTCTTTAATGTCGTACATAATTTTTTTTTGTGTTAGCACTGCACAGAACCACATATATTGTGCGCTTCGGCAATTTTCGTCTTGCTTCTGAAATACGAACTAACGCGACGATGATAATGTAATATAGGGATGGTACAATAATTATGTAAATCTTTATTTTTTTAAAGAGTTAGTACAGTTATAATTTTAACTAAGTATATTCGGACAAACTCAGTTTTTATACAAAGCACGAAGTTTGCCGAGGTGCACAATATTTGTGGTGCTACTGTACATTTGTACGCTGCGGTACAAATGTTTATAAATAAAAATAAATAAAATAAAATAAAATGTTTTTATTTCAGACAAATTAATCCATTATTAACTTAAAACTAAAATTAAAACTAAGAACTAAACTTAACTAAAACTAAAACTGAATTAAACTAAAAAACTAACTAATAATAAACTAAAACTAAAGGAAAAACTCACCAAAATGAAACTGAGAGTGATAAAACCACCCTAGGTAGGTTTTATCACTCTCAGCACGAAGCGCTTCCATAAAGGTGAGTTAAACCTATTTGCTATGGTTTTCATCATGAGTTTAGTTTACTGTATTATGATCCAAGAGTTGATTCGTTGGCTCAAAGGATCGGGATTGCCAATCAGCACTGCAATACAACCAGCGTCTTGGGCACGCTTCCACTTTCTGATGATCTGGATCAGGTAGCACGACTGTTTCTTTTGTAAGTCATCATCATCATCTTACTGCCCTCATCCCACTCTATGTGAGGTCAGCACAGCATGATACTTGGATCATGCTGTAAGAGTTTTGGCTAAGGTGTTTTATGGCCGCCTGCCCGACGTCAACCCTAATAATAATATTTAAGTATTTTAATAATATTTCTTAATACTTGTATTGGTATTTTTTTCTTTATAATGTTCTTTGCGATCTGTCTGTAGTGTACACTGCAGGACAAAGTTATTACGTTCTATTTAATTTAATAATTTCCTGTGTAAGCTGTCTACATTAATGCGGACAAAAATATTAGTACAGCTCCATCTAGTTTGTAGGTTAGATCTATCGCTGTTTTCTTACTTTTTTGTATAAAACTGTTGGGCTATCTAAACACTACTCTAAGTAGTTTTGTTCATAAACTGTTCTGTACACTACAGGACAAAATTAGGGTAACGTTTGCTGAAAAAGCAATCTTATTGGCGAAGAGCGAGACTGGAATACTAATCGGCGATTGTTAAACTAACTCTAGCCTTATTCTGTGGTTTGCGGAGGATTTTATAAGGAGAAAAAAACCTGTGCGAAAATATTGTATGGTTCTTTTATTAAGTTGGATATTGTGGAAAATGTGGTGTGGATGTTAATATTAATTTTCTTGTAAAGGTCGTTCAAATAATGTGGTAGGTATATATATTTATATGTAGATATACTTCACAAAATACACTTTCCTTAGGTCATAAAACAGCGTAAACTGTTTTTAATGGACCGTTTTAGACAAAAACATACTTAATTCCTTATAAAAAACAAATAAAACGTATCATACGATTTTATGATTGAATTTAAGAGTCAATTTAAAATAAATAACAATAAGATTCGAGACGATAAAAATAAAAACAACAATGCAATTAAAATTCATATAACCAGTGTTCTTTTAAATTTATATTTAACACCAAAATTGGAAAATAAAGACCGATAAAATATCGAATCACGTGAATTAAAACGAAAAGTTACGGTATCAACTATTCCAACGACATTTTATAACGTTTGTAGCCGCTTCACATTCTTTCATTGTCCATTTGCATTTTAATGTCCCGCATTTTGATAAAAGATTGACGGCGTACAATGCTATTGTAGAAAAGGGTCTGGGCCAAAGATTTGGATCACTAGAAATGCCACTCACGCTTCAATGTAGATTTTAAGGGGTAATGTGCAAATAATGTTTAAGTTTCGTTAGGTTTACTAAGACAACGCTTTATTTCGGTAGGTACTATCAGATTTTTAAATTTAGAAGATTTCTTCTTTTATTGATCTTAAGAATCAATGTTGTAATTTAGAACCTTTTTTTTATTAAATTAATATCAAGAAAATTTATGACCAAACTTTTTTGTTTCTTACTGATTGTAACTTTCTTCGTGTTGCGTATCAAACAAATAAATTTCATTCTATTCCATAAAGAATGATAATCTTTGGCCCTGGCCGAATAATGTGAAGTGGTCGCGGTCGTGAATGAAAAAAGTCCTTTTAAAAATATTGAGCAGTTTCTGAATGCCTCTTGTCGTCTAAGTTAATGTTACCGAAATCGGTAGGTACTTACCTTAATAACGGTATTTACCGAATACCTGTTTCGATTCCAATATTTTATTCGGTGTTCGGGTGAATAGGATCAAATCTTTTTTGATATTTTCTTATGTAACCACTTCTAAGTAAAAAAGAAGAAGTTAGGTTATTTAGAGCAACGTGTGTTAGTCACCATGAGTATCATCTGTGAATAATTGAACACACTATTCATTTATATAATATATTTTTTTATCTGACAACCTCGGTGGCTTGGCGGGCGAGTGCTTGACTAAGACGCAAGAGGCGCGGGCTCGATTCCCGCTGCGGGAGAAATGTTTGCATGTTCTGCAAAAATTTCTTTCGTGTCTGTGTGTTTCAATACTATGTCTTATAAGTATGTATTTACAAAAAAAAAGTATACAAGTATTCTATCAGCCATCTGGTTCCCATAGTACAAGCTTTGCTTAGTTTGGGGCTAGATGGCGCTGCGTGAAACGTCCACAAATATTTATTTATTTATTTATTATTATTATTTATCTTATGCTTTAGCATGTTTGTTCACCGCGATGACCAAACGGAGCTGGAACACACCGGATATACGGTACTTTTAGTAAATTTTGGAAATTTTGTATTCAAATTGTAGTTTAAGTAGATTTTAAACTGAATGTTTTTGTCTGAATATGGAGCAATGCCAACCAAAGCGATCGGTAAATATCGTCACGCTACATTTAATAATGGACTAAGGAGTTTAGATATACTTCGCAATATAGAAAAGCTTTCGAACAACTAAAATTTGTTCACATTGTGATGCTTGGTTAGATCAACCCGGTTTCCCAGATACTCTAGAATTGTAAATAATAACTACAATCATGTCTAGTTCTTTCAAACCAGTGTGGCGAGTATCTATTAAAATGCACTTTTCCTGCTCTTGACAAATGATTTAAACTTTTAGGTTTTAACAAATGCCGGTTTCCTTACGACGTTTTTATCATTTGAGAGTTTGTAAAAATATATTGGTACACAACCTGATTCGAACCCATATCTTACCATCGGAAGGCGAATGCATACATGAAGTTTAAATGTTTCTTTTTGCATAGAACTGCGGCATTGAATACAAGAAATAACAAGCCTAGCGCCTATTAAAAAGATAAGATCATAAAAATTCGAAATTTAAATTTCAATTCTTGTTACTTCACGTTTTGAAAACCATAATCAATACTATACGGACTACCTTTACCGCTAAGTTATACCAATATCGTTGTATTGGTTTTTAACTTGACAGTTTGACCCACTTAGATAATTTTAACGGGAAAGTAGAGGGAATTTATAATGCTTCTACAAAGAATAAAGTAAATGTTGGGCTTTATTCAAGCTGTTTTAAGTATTTTCACTACTTTTCTAGTTCAAAGCTGAAATTTACTGCTTTTGCCTGCAAATTCTGGGTATTTTTTATTTTATTTTAATTTGTTTATACCACATTGCGTAACATTCCCCTTTTTAGTACTAAACCCCTTTAGAATTTTGCCAAGTCTGTCCGTTTGTTCAGAGTCAGAGGCGATTTACGAGTAGACTATGCATCGTTGTGTATTGTTTATGTGTTTAAGAGGCAAATAAATGTATGTCTATGTTTATGTTTACTATTAGGTAGTACCTACGTGCTGGTATTTTATTCTACAGTAGATACTCAACCGTCATTTGAAAAATATTCAAATAAATATTTAAATTTATGGACCAATTTTTGATCAAAAGTTGAATAGTCAAGTCAAAGTTAGAATAATCAGTTTCCAATAATAACATTTTACTTCTAGTAAGCCAACACCGGCCCAATAAAAGCAAGCTCAATTTCACTCGGAGCGCTGTTTTGATTTAAAATAATTAACCTCCTGAACTGGAAAAGCTGTTTCCTTCCTCAATTACGAATTTACGTAAAAAACCGTTTTCAGTGCTTGTATTGCTGTGAAAATTTAGCGTCGCTTTATCAAAACTAATTTTATTTTTATTATACGCAATCAAAGAGATTACCTTATTTGACTATTGAAGAGTTCCCGCTAAATTCTACTTGAATATTATTATATACTTATCCAAAAGTTTGTGAGTATATTTGAACTGAAAACAATTGAATAAAACTTGAAAGTAACACCGGCTAGGTGGAGGGATGACTTGCGAAAGGCTACTGGCAGAGACTGGATGCGTCAAGCCAAAGATAGGGCGTGATGGCGCTCATTAGAGGAGGCCTATGTCCAGCAGTGGACTGCTATAGGCTGGTGATAATGATGATTGATGAAACATAGTTCGTAACCTGGAATATCGTTATCGCATATTTCTTATCCAGGTACAACTTCGTGCTTAAGCAAGTAATCAATAAATACGTCATGTTTTTTTACTAATTTTAATAATGTGTAATTCACATGCACCATTTTTTAGTTTGACAAAAATGACCCTCTTTCATTTGTTATTAAAGCATAAAATACTGTGTCATCTAAACAATGTCTGCCTGATTAGAATAGCCTGTTTTATATGTATTAGTTACCCTCTTATTCATTCAGCGCACGTTCTCGTTTGCGTAAATTGACGTTATAATTAATGTTTACACTTAATTTTGTACCGCAGTGTATCGGCTAACTGTCACACGTCAATCACTGACAGGCGGATTTCGTTCAATACCTGAGTAATTAAAGGTTTCGGTGAAATGTCATTGAGAAAATCAATGACGTATGTGCGTACCCAGAACGTAGTTGATCAAAGTGCGGTTCCAGGAGTTTCCTTTCGTGCACTTAACATTATGTTTTCAAAGTTTTTAGGTTCTACGACATGCTGGTTTCCTCACGATGTTTTCCTTCGCCGTCTGAGAGTAGGTACTGTGTGTTAAGTGACATGAAAACTTTTGATACCACTTTGCTTTGTATTTTGCTACTTCTCGTGACACTAGTTCATGCGAACCAGTGTGGTGAAAGGATTAAAATTGCACCGTAAAGGCGCCTTTCGTACATTCTATATTATATATATGTTTATATAACGGCATAGTGGTCCGAGAATTAATCCATTTTTTAATAGTTCCGCTGACCAATTACTCATCATGTTGAGAACATCATCAAGCTGTTTATAACAATAATCTGGTTTCTAATTGAAGAGTTTCATCATGATCTTCCTGCCCTTATCCCAATCTATGTGGGATCGGCACAGCATGTTCTCTTCTTCCATCCCCTTCTGTCAGCCGTCATCTCTGAACTCACTCCTTCAGACTGAAGAGTTTAAAATGTTAAAGTATTTGGTTAAAACAAACAAAAACATCCAGATTTTCAATCTCACAGTTTAAATGTACGAACGTTTAATACTGTACTTAAAAGCCTTTTATCTCAAACCTTAATTTCCACGAAAAAGCATTTTAAACAGAGAATACACAGAATAATTTGAATTTTTGACCATCACAACGAAATCCTGCAAGGCTCGTAAGCTTACAATCCTATTTGAAAGCAAAAGGTACCTATATCAGCCTCGTTTAAATTATTGTAAGTCCAGTCTAAAGCTCTTTAATTCTCTTGGTTTTGTTCAGCTTCCACTTTGTGATATAATTTAATTTAAAGAGAGCTTGGAGTGCAAATTTTATTAAAACGATAAAATTGTTTTCTCAGAACCTAGTTAATAATTTATTTTCTTGCTTTTATTTTCGCTTGCCGTGTTAGTATAGTCGGTATATTAAACGACAGTGACCTTAGAAAATAGTGCATACTGTATTTGACATTGTAAGTTAAAAAAAAGTTTCCATTACTAACTTTTACAATTTATACTAAAGTCTGAGCGTCTGTCCGTCAATAACACAAAAGGCATCGGACAATCATAAAAAATCCTTCACATATTTTCCAATAGTCTTCAGAAGTTTCCCAATCTTCATGAAACGTGAAAAACCTATCGGCGACGTAAGACTAGTTTCAAACATAATAACGCAATGCGACGTACGACGTTTCGTTCTAAAAGCACAACCATGCGCAAAAGGCATTCGGTGGATCGGACTCGCGCGGGGAGGCTGTGTCGCGTCCCGAACGAATCGCACCGCGTTCCCGATTCAAATTCTGACGTGACGAATTAATTCGAATTTCGAATTTGACTCGGAAAGTTTTAGTGTGTGAGTGCAATAATTTGCACTGAAGTGTATGTGAAACTTATTCAGTGTGGTGTTCGTGAATTTGGAACGGAAAAAATTGCTATTGGATTAGTTTGAAATTGTGGAACGTATTGCGGCAGAAAACGGTAAGTTTTCCAAATTTTTTGGCAGCGTGTGTAATTTGTTCTGTATCATTTAATGTGTTTGTTTGTTTGTAAAATGAACAGGCATTCAATAGGGAGTAGTCGGGCTATTCTGGGTCACTTTTATTTTACTTTTATGTATCATTCCAAAGCACCCTTTTCAATTAACAGATGAATGGTACCATTAATGTTTTCATGGAAAACCTCCTAATGGGATAGGAACTTTTTTATTTAAACTAAAATATATTTTTATTAGAACAACTTTAATTTTACTAATACCTACATTATTGTAATAGTAAATGTTGGGATGTACGTACTAATTACACTATAGCTAAACAGATTTTAATGTAATTTAAATTAGGAGGCCAAAGTCCAAACCTAGAGAACAATCTCTAGATAAGAGTAGAGAAGTAGAGAAGGATAGAAAAGAAGGATATCCAGGTCTTTGGCTAGTGATTTTTTCCACTTTTCCCTATGATAGTCGCTCTCATACTGTGCCCAACACGCCTAAACGGCATAACGGATTTGAATGAAACTTGGAATATACATAGTACATGTACTGGATTAACATTATAGGCTATTTTTTATCGGGGTACCAAGCGAGCGAAGCCGCGGGCGGCAGCTAGTAGGCTATAATTTATTTTCTAAAAAATTACGGATCTTTACAAAAACTCCAATAAAACCCGAGGTGTAAAAAAATGACCTAAAAATCCTAATTTGTTAAATACCCGTGTGAAGCCGGGGCGGGCTGCTAGTTTATTTATAAAGTAATATATATAGGTATGTGACTGTTGGGCGTTAGGTATTCAGGTACGAAAGGATCTTTTGAGGCGTACTTCTAAATAGTGCACGGCTATTTTTACCCGAAGAGGAAGGGTGTTAGGGGTGTATGTGCATTCCTTTGGTTGAAGCTAGATAGTAGGTAAGTTAAGTACCTATGTATTATGTAGGTACGTGTAAGTATATGGTTTTCTTTTTGTTTAGGTGTCGTTGAATTCGTCTAAATAACGAGAGTTTTATAGGTACAGCCTTATGACACTTCTTGATACTAAAGTGTAAAAAAATATCAAATGTACTATGTTGCCTAAAATCTACGCAGTCGTGTTTTTTGTTCATTTTAATAAATACTTGTTAGTTAATAAGTACATAGATCTGCATTAAGTAAGCAAGTTCATATGAGCTAGTGGCCAACTCTTGTGACGGAGTTTTTAGGCCGCCTGAAGGGCTCCGTCATGGCTTAACGACTTAAAAGCCGGGACCATTTGACGGCCTCGGTGGCGTGGCGGGCGATTGCTCGGCGGAGACGCAAGAGGCGCGGGTTCGATTCCCGCTGGGGAAGAAATGTTTGCATGTTCTGCAAATATTTCTTCCGGGTCTGGGTGTTGTGGTACCTTGGTACTCGTAGTTTCTGATACCCACGACACAGGGAATCCTAGTGTGGGGTCAGGACTATGTATGTGACTGTTGGGTGTTATTTATTATTATTTATTTATTTAACGGAATCGTAATGCCTAAGATCTACAATAACGTCCCACGTTGGGGAGTCACACGAAAATTCAAAAAACTCTAAATACTTTATTCCTTGAAATCTCGTGGGATCACTTGGAAAGGTCTTAAATCTATGTTGAATTTACTCCTGTTCGTAATGTAACCAAGCATGGAGAATACAGACCAAACTAGGCATTTTTTTTGGAAATTGATCTTTGTACAATCAGCCCATCCATGGCTCATAATATCCATCTTGGGACTTTGAATCAAGAGTGGCTGCACGTTTTCTTATGACGACCTCGGTGGCGTGGCGGGCGAATACTCGGCTGAGACGCAAGACGCGCGGGTTCGATTCCTGCTGCGGGAGAAATGTTTGCATGTTCTGCAAATATTTCATCCGGGTCTGGGTGTTATATTATAACATTGTGTATTGTAAGTTTTTATTCTATTAGCCGTCTTCTTCCCATGGTACAAGTTTTACTTAGTTTGGGGCTAGGTGGCGCTGTGTGAAATGTCCACAAATATTTATTTTATTTATTGATATTTATGATTACATGTAGCTCCGTTTATCCCATTGGGATACGGGCGTAATAATATATACAATCATGTTTATAAAAGTAGCTGGAGCATTATTATTCCAACGAGTAGTCTATTAAACTACTCGTTGGAAGTAGTAGTAGTTAGGTACTAAAGTGCCTATATATACAATAGGTATTGCCTAAAATCCTCGAGCTGGTGGAATCCAAAGCATCCTGCATCAGGAATGGTCAGCGCGTCTCTTGAATTGTTTACTGAATGGAAGCTATCCTCGGCATTTGCTAAAGCTCCTCCCACATCGACGCTACATGACTCGCTAAAGCGATGTGAGAATGTCAAATTAGATGTCGGTCTTGCTGTTAAAAAGATAATAGAATCTGTGTTTGAAAAAATGGATGTATTAATACATATTTTCACGCCCGAATCCCTAATGGTAGACCTAATCATAAGAAAACTTGCAGCCATTCCCGATTTAAAGTCCCAAGATGGATATGGTGAACTATGGTGACAAGTGATCAGCCCATCGCCCATATAGAAGGTCCATCGTGATGGGGAGGATAGCTGGATGCATTCTATGTTTTTTCTTTACTCCCAGTCCAGCAGAGAATTATTAAATTACAATACTTTTAAAATATATTATCTTTTGGAACGTGCTGTTGCCGTACTTTTTTAATCAAAAAGGCAAAGAAAACATTTCAAAGTACGGTATCAGTCAGTCAGACAGCTTAGTACGGTAATAGTTTACAAGTCCCTTATGTAACAATAATAATATATGGTTGTCGTATTTTATTATGATTGAGCGTGCTGTAGGATTACAAATATTATCTTAAAACATTTGAAATATTCAGATCGTGATTTCGGAAATACTCGAATTTATCAGAGTCCTTGTTGGATTAAGCTATATGTCACTGTCAAAGTGACAGGTCACGTGACAGCAAACGCTATTTAAGGCCTCCTCAAACAGAAAGCGTAATTAGCGCGCGCCAAGGCGCTAAAGCGTCCCTGGCCTAGCGCCGCGTTATATCGTCACGTTGTATTGTATAACATGTCAAACTTATTAGTGAAAATGACTGAGAAGTTAATAGAATTGTTATCTATTTTTAGTTTTTATTTATTTTTAGCGATCTTTATGTGTTTTCAGGCGACGTTACTGCGTTTTAGCGCTAGCGTCTTGACGCGCGATAATTACGCTCTCTGTTTGACGAAAGCCGAATCTAGCTGAATCGAGATACCTAAGGATATTCTATTCGTGATTTAAAAGTTTTTGAGTTAAACAAAGATATCTCTTATCGGAGTTTGACGCTGCACTTCGCTAGATGGCGTTAGTTGAATGTATTTTAGTTTTTACAATATAACTAAAATAAAATACAGAAGCGTAATGATTTACCCACTTAAACAGAGCTTGGTCTAATGGTAGTGACCTCGCCTTTTGATCCTAGTCGTGGGTTCGAATCCGGTTGTTACCGGTATGTCTTTTCGAAAAAAATATGTGCACTAGATAACACTATTTAATTACTCGTAAACGGATAAAAAAACATCGCGAGGAAACCGGCATGTCGTAGAACCTAAAAAAGTTTGAAAACATGTGTCAAGTGCACCAAAGGAGCCTCTTTGAGATGTATTCAATCCTTTCACCACACTGGTTCGAAAGAACTAGTGACATTTGTGGCAGTAGTAGTGGTAATAGCGTAAATTTTAAGTACAGTAGTACAACAAATATAATACGCCTCAGCAAACTTCGTGCTTTGTATGAAAACCAAATTTGTCCGAATATGTAACTAAAAATAACTGAAAAAAAGTATGGGTAAGTATCTACATAATTATTGTAATATCTCTATATTAGGTACATACCTAATCATCATCGCGTTAGTTCGTATTATTCAGAAACTAAACACTCTCAGTTTTCCTTTGCTGAGTTTTTCTCTTACCTATTTTTATTATTATTAGTTAGTTTTTAATTTCAGTCTGTTTTAGTTTTAGTTAACTATAGTATTTAGTTTTAGTTGTAAATTATTTTATGTACTTACCTATGGATTTATTTTTCTGCAATAAAATATTTTAATTTAATTTTAATTTAATTTAATTTAATTAATAAACGAAAATTGCCGAGATGCACAATATGTAGTAATACCGTAGATTTAGCACTGGTGGTCAGTTGGTAGTGACCCCGCCTTTCGAACCTAAGGTCGTGGGTTCAAATCCGGTTGTGTACCAATGGATTTTTCTGTGCGAAAAATTTATGTGCACTATTATATCAGTAGGTACTCTCAAACGGTGAAGGAAAACATCGTGAGGAAACCCGCGGCTTAGTCAGCTCCGCACGTATTGACCATGTCTTTCCTGTGGATTGCCGACTAAACTGAGAGGATGGAATAGGTGCTGGGCAAGCCTACTCCATCTTAATTCGTCCCGGGCACTACAGCGTCCCGTTTGTGAAGGTAAAAGATGCCTCCTGACGCTGTATAAATCATCTACTATAGATGTTAAAAGGCCTTAGTTTGTAGATTTAAGACATTTCTAAATGATCCCAGTGATTTTCAATTAATAAAATACTTCGAAGTGGAGACGAGAACCTTTTTCAGGCGAAGTGTCTGGGTTTAATCGAGTCAGTTATAAGCAACCCTAATCTGTTCTGAGTGAATGGAATGTATTCTTGGAATCCTGTTCATCCCTGTTCACCCAGGGGTTGTTTTGTATCGGCTGCAGGTAGGCTCGGACATACCTACCCTTATTTTCATCCCTTGTTTTACCCATGTAACCAAAAGGGTATTAAATAACATAAATAGAAAATGTAGTTAAAATGAGTTACTTCTCTGATGGACTGGGAGTAAAGAATAAACATAGAATGCGTCCAGCTGCTTCTCTCCCCGAGCATGTCGTAAAAGTCGACTAAGGGATACTATCCTCTCCAGCATGATGGACCATGGTTGATATACTTAGTAGGATATTGAAACTGTTGGTCGCCTTAGCTCGACGTACATATTTGAAGTTTCAGAAATTATCTTAATAATAATATGAAAGCAAGAGGTGCGGGTTGGATTCCCGTTGCGGGATAAATGTTTGTATGTTTTGCAAATATTTCTTCCGGCTCTGGGTGTTGTAGTATTATAAGTATGTAGGTATAATTTACAAAAAAAGTACCTATATAAGTATTCTATCAGCCATCTGGTTCTCATAGTACCTACAATTCAATTCAATTCAATTCAATTCATTTATTCGTGATACACAGGTAATAAATAACAGATGGTACATATAATATATAAAATTGAGGTTCACTGTGACCTGCCTATATAGGCGTACAAATAATAATTTAACAAAACATGCTTTATAAAACTTAAATAATAAAAAATGGAAATAATGTCAAATTAGTACAAGCTTTGCTTAGTTTTGGGCTAGGTGGCGCTGTGCGAAATGTCCACAAGTATTTATTATTTATTTATTTAATGTTTTAAATTTCTACCGTTTTGTACCTAACCGTTCTTTTCTCGTTTTAATTTACCTAAGCGTTGTATTTTTCTATGGACCTGTGTCTGAAGTAAAGTTTTTATTATTATTCGCCTTGGTTCAACGTACCAAGAAGTTTCAGAATTATCCTTTTGATTTTGATGAATGTCGACTGTCGTGCCGGCATAGTTTAGGAACGAAGTAGTGGGTAATACCTAAGCTAGATACACATACGTTAGTTTGAATAGCTTTCGCCAGTCTACTCCTTGCCAGGAGTAAGAATTTATGTGTCGTTTCCAAGTTTATTTACAGCTCTCTTACAAGCTGGAGTTTATCAGGAACGAAGGTGGGGGGGGGGGTGGGGGGTCGGGGGTCGGGGGGGGCGAAGTGGTGTCTTATACTACTACGGTATTAGTGCTACTGGAGAGCACTGGTGGTCTAGTTGTTGTGACCTTCCGATCCTAAGGGCGTGGGTTCAAATCCAAGCATCAATGGATTTTGCTGTTCGAATTTATTATGAGCGCTTTACCAGTACTCTCAAACGTGAGGTAGCCGCCATGTCGTAGAACCTAAAAAGTTCGAAAATATGTGTCAACTGGTTCAAATAAACTAGTGACATGACTAGAGCGACTGCTACCTACTATATATTCTAAAAATCATGTCAAGCCAATTTATGCCCGGTTCCAGTATTCTACTACTATTACCAGCCGTGTCACTAATTCTTTCGAACCAGTGTGGTGAAAGGATGTTCCTTTCGCGCACTTGGCACTTTTTAAGTTCTACGATATGCCGGTTTCCTCACTTTTGAGGGTACTGGTATAGCGCACATAATTTTTTCGAACAGAAAAATACATTGGTGCACGACCGAATTTGAACCCACGACCTTAGGATCGGAAGGCTAGGCCGCCTCCACTAGACCAGTCTACTAACGAAAGACGGGTCGTTCATTACTCGACAGATAATAACGTCAGTGAACTGGCCATAGATTAGATGAGATTATAAAATAAAACTATACTTTTGTGACCATTGAGAGAAATGTATGAAAAAATGTTTTTGTTCATTCTCTTACTCATTCACGCCTCGCAATGTGTCTTGTCCAGCTTAATTTATAGGCACTAGACTGTGGGTAAGGCCGACTAAGCTAAGAATTGTTAGATGTTTCCAGTGTCATCGACAATTGTCTAGAGCACTCTAGCGTTCTATTTGTGTAGCAAAAATTGCCTCTGTGTAAATGATCAGTTTCATTTTTTCTAGCAATATCTGGGATTGAGTTACTACTCAATCATACTATCATACTATAAATAAAATAAAATAAAAAAGCCTTTATTGTACCTACTATTCTACTACTACAAAAAAAAAAACATTTTCAATTTTTTTTAATGGTTTCAACCTCCGCAGTAGTCGCCTCCATGGCGTAGGCCTCCCCTAAATCTCTCCATTTTTCCCTAAAATGGAATTGGGCGGGACACATCTGTAGATTGGAAAATGCAAAGTGGACAAAAAGAGTCACAGAATAGATCCTAATGGATGGACAAAGAAAACAAGGAAGACCAAAAAAGAAATGGAGAGACATATTTGGACAACTATCATAACTATATCTTACTTCTTACTTATATTATAAATGCGAAAGTTTGTGAGTTTGGATGTTTGGATGTTTGTGCCTCAATCACGCCTAAGCGGCTGGACGGATTTGAATGAAACTTGGAATATACATAGTACATGTACTGGATTAACATATAGGCTATTTTTTATCCAGGTACAACGCGAGCGAAGCCGCGGGCAGCAGCTAGTAATATTATAAAGAGGAAAGATTTTTTTGTTAGTTTGTAACGAATAGGCTCCGAAACTACTGGACCGATTTTAAAAATTCTTTCACCAATAGAAAGCTACATTATCAGGGACCAGTATAGGCTGTAATATATTTTCAAAAAAATTATGGATTCGTAAGAAAATTGCAATATTGTAACCAAAGGTAGAAAGCCCAAAATGGTTTTTGGCGTGCGCTGCGAAAACTATTGATTATAGAACAAAATAATGTACTACACGCTTACGAAGTCGCGGGAAACAGCTAGTCCTAGATATTACTAGAGAAAACTGTGATGACCGTTAGTTGAATATTAGTAATTGGGCACAAGTGTAATGTCATGCAGATGTCAAAGTAATTTTTTTTATTCCTTAATTTCACTGGGATCACTTGGACACGTCTTAAATCTACGTTGCATTTACACGTGTTCGTAACGCGAGCGTGGAAGATACAGGTAAGAAACCACGCTTGGCTATTTTTATGGAAAATGATCCCTTTACAATCATGTTTATAAAAAGAGTTGCATAATTCAGTCCCAAGAATTTTTGTCTTCTATATAATCGGATATTTTATAGTAAGCTTTTTAAAACAACTTTCGTTTTATTAGAGTTTTGAATTTATTAACTGACAAAGTCATCTCGCTTGGGACTTTGTTATAGCAGCGTACACATTGCCCTTTAAATGATCTGTTAACTTTACCTAGCCTAATCGTGGGTACAGCAAGTTTATCCTTATTTCTAGTATTAACATTATGATTATCGCTATATTTCTTAAACTTACTAACATTTTTACGTACGTACATATAGTTTTCGTAAATATATTGACAAGGAACAGTCATGATGTTTATTTCTTTCCGCCCCCTCTTCTGCCCCTCTTCTGCAACACAACACAAGTATACCATGTTACAAGTTACAACGTCACGTTATAACGTCGTTATGACCCGGAAACCTGCACTGATATCAGTTATCAGGGTCACTTGGACTCCGTCGTTTTAGTCTCGGAAGCTGTAACTTTAAGATGGCGCTCGTCAGTTTGACGGTTTCTCTGGCGTGGTGGATGCAGGCGAGGAGTGGGGGATTTGAATCCCGCAGCAAGACAATGTAGGTCGAGCGAATTTTTCTCTACTGGTTGGACTGGAGTAAAAAAAACATGAATGCATCCAGCTGCTTCTCTCCCCAAGCATGTCGTAAAAGTCGACTAAGGGATAGTATCCTCCAACATGATGGACCATCTATATGGGCGATGAGCTGATCACCATGGTTCACTATATCCATCTTATTAAAAAGAAAACACTTGGAACTTTGAATCAGGAGTGGCTGCAAGTTATCTTATGACTGCTTGTGGCTCTGCCCACCCTATTAGGTACCTACGTTTAGCACAAACTATTTTTTTTCACACGAAAATAATTACTCATAGAAATTTCGCCTGGAGTATTGGATACCCTCTTTTTTGAACATGTCCTAGACTAGTAATTTCTGTTTGTTTGCCTCACGAAGGAATGTTACCCCATACTCGTAAATATTACATATCTACGTCATTATTTACTTGCGGAAATGTTAACACATTACTGCTTTTTCACATGCACAAGGTTCCACTCTCTATCTAGTTCTTTCGAACCTGTGTGATGAAAAGATTTAAAATGCACCTCAAAGGCTCTTTTCGTGCACTTGACACATATTTTCGAACTGTTTAGGCTCTATGACATGTCGGTTTCCCCACGATGTTTTCCGTTTGAGAGTGCAGATTGCAGATTAGAATAAAAATAATAATAGATTAAAATAATCTAATTAGTAACCATAGTTTTCGGTCCAAAATACATATATTATAATGGGGTAGGCAGAGCCATAATTAATCATAAAAATCTTGCAGCCACTCCTGATTTTAAGTCCCAAGATGGATATTTTATTTTATTTTATTCGAAAACAAACAGTATTACAAACTAGATTATGAAACAACTTAAAAAGACTAATTACCAATTAAATGTATTCGCATATAAAAATAATTTGTCATTATGGTGAACCATGGTGACAAATGCAAAAATTACTATGTCATGTACAAAGGCCTTTAATGTGTTCAATATTCAAAGCACACTGAGATTCCGATTAGAATAATGTAAGGGAATGGCGTGACATTTATAATTATCGGTTAATAGGATGTACTAGCTGTAACCCGCGACATTGTCTGCGTGATAGACAACGTCAACAGTTCGAAGTAAAAACCTACTAATCAGTTCAGACGTTGGACACAGTTAAAACAAAACACACTTAATAGTCAGTACGAAATTAAATCCAATTTTTCGGGATTTTCAATACACCTAATGCGATCTATTGGTTTAAAACAGAAAAAGCGTATACACCTTCACGACATTACTCTCAAGTCACGGTTCCTAGATATAACACCCATTACCTACAGCAAACAATCAACTTTAGGTCACCTTTATATTACGCCGATGATTAGTGGCAAATTGTTGTCATCATCATCTTCCTGCCCTCATCTCACTCTATGTGGGGTCGGCACAGAATGTTCCTTGGATCATGCTGTAAGAGTTTTGGCTAAGGTGTTATATGACCGGCCGCCTGCCTGACGTCAACCCTCCTTGGGAATGCTTGCTTATCTCATCATGTTGGAGGACACTATCCCTAAGTCGACTTTTACGACATGAGAAGCAGCTGGACGCATTCTATGTTTTAACTTTACTCCCAGTCCAGCGGAGAAGTTTCCAGATATTTTTCCGTAAGTAATCAGAAAAACTTACAGAGTTATTCGGTTTATCTTAAATTGTATCGCTTGACCTTTCCAACCCAAATTGTTAGTATTGTATTTGCTTACATACTGAGCAGTTTAAAGCACGCTGGAACAGCTGGTAATAGCCGTGTTGGAGGTTTCTTTAATTGTTTAGAGCACGCCATGTTCCGGCCCTAAGCCTTCAGGCGTAACTTATGTGGAGTTTTTTGAAAACGGCAACCGTTTTGTATTTTTTTTTATTTACTAACTGCCGCCCGTAGTTTTGCTCGCTTGGTACCCTGATAAAAAGAAGCCTAGGTATATGTTATTCCAGCATGCATACCATGTATATTCCAAGTTTAATACAAATCCGTTCAGCCGTGTGAGCGTGATTGAGGCACAAACATACAAACATCCTCACAAACTTTCACATCCTTATCCTACTAATATTATAAACGCGAAAGTTTGTATGTATGGATGATTGTTACTCTTTCACGCCTAAACGGCTGAACGGATTTTAATGAAACTTGGAACATACATAGTATATGTACTGGATTAACATATAGGCTATTTTAAATCCGGGTACCACGCTAACGAAGCCGCGAACGGCAGCTAGTTTATAATATAGTAGGATTTCATCAAAAACTAACGAAGGGTAAAATTTCTGGTTAGTAATGTTCTTGAAACTAAATTAAGTATATCCGAACACTAGTTTCTCGATAAAAAAATAATACCAATAATAATAATAACACCCAACAGTCACATACATAGTCCTGACCCCACACTGACATTCCCTGTGTCGCGGGTATCAGAAACTACGAGTACCATGCTACCACAACACCCAGACCCGGAAGAAATATTTGCAGAACATACAAAGATTTATCCCGTAGCGGGAATCGAACACGCGCCTCTTGCGTCTCACACGCCCGCAACGCCACCGAGGTCGTCAAATGGTAGCAATTTTGTCAGTTAGTGCGCTGGTCTTGTTATGGTCCTTATAGTATATGTTTATATTACGTCTTATAACGTTCACTGATTCTCCGGAGCCTAGTTCTCATGCCTATGAGTTTGAATATGGGTTACCGTGTTATGAGCGAATGTTAAGAAATTATAGTCACGGGATTGTAAAAAGCTAAGCTCTAAAACATAGAGGTTACCTAAAGTCATCAGCATAGCTTAGAATAAGCCAGTTGTAAGGGACAGGTCATAAGCTTGAAGAATGGATAACCGTTGGGTAGTAAAGATTCTCAAATGGACAACCATTGGGCAGTAAAGGTTCTCGAATAGATAACCTTTGGGGAGTAAATAATGCGTGTGCTGGAATAACATATAGGCTCTTTTTTATCCGGGTACAAGGCGAGCGAAGCCACGGGCGGAAGCTAGTCACTTAATAATTTATTTGTTAGTACCTTAAGCTACATATTTGCACATGTTTTGTGTCGCATCACCTGTCACCATGGTCCACTATATTCTACCTGAGGACTCTAAAACAGAAGTGGTTGCAAGTTTTCTTATGTTTACTTGTGGCTCTGCCTACCTCATTAGGGATACGAGCGTGATGATATGTATGTTATGAAAAGGATCTCCTTACCTATACGCCCTATCTTAGGACCGAAAGAAGTTAAAACCAAATTTACTTCATTAATGACGTCAATAATTTACTCTACCGTAAGTATTTATACCACAATTTATTCGTAACTCAAGCTATTTGTTAAGTTTCCGAATTGAATAACATTTGGCGGCAGTCCAGGGCGTTAACATTGATGTAAAAGGTAGATTCGTCAGATATTGCCGTAATTAAACTTTGTTACGGGGAAGTATACGGGCAATTTTAGGCAACTTTCCGCCTCGTGGATTCAAATACTGAAACTCGAAAGCAATCCTACACACATAACAAGGCTTTTAGTAGATAATTTATACAGTGTCAGGAGACAATTCAGGCCATGAGAGGCAGAGTGACCTAGCTGCGTTTTTTTAATATTGATCTTTGTATTGGAATCTGCTCTAGACGGTAAAAGTTATAGCGCAAAATAGTGGCCTAAAACTAATTAAGTATTTTATTTTTCCATAGATGGCAGCATTAAATAGAATGACCAATGACATTATTTAGTAAAGTTACACATATCCAAAATCAGTGCTCCCGTTATTTCTTTGATAATGCAAGTTTTTGTTTTTGTAGTTAGGTCACTCTGGCTCTCATGGCCTCAATTCTTACCTTCACAAATGGGACGCTGTAGTGCCCGGGACGAATTAAGATGGAGTAGGCTTGCCCAGCACCTATTCCATCCTCTCAGCTTAGTCGGCCTTGTCTACAGGAAAGACACGGTCAATACGTGTGGAGCTGACTAAGCCGCGGGTTTCCTCACGATGTTTTCCTTCGACATGAATTCCCAAGGAGGGTTGATGTTAGGCAGGCAGCCGGTCATAAAACATCTTAGAAAATTCTTACACCATGATCCAAGGATCAACCTGTGCCGACCCCACATAGAGTAGGATTAGGGCAGGAAGATGATGATGATGTTTTCCTTCAACACGATTTTTTCGCACAGGGCTTACGGAAAAATTTATAGCAACAATTGTTGCCACAATTTCGCCCACAATCGCTCGTGTGTACCTTAAATTGAAATTTGGCAGTATTTCGGTAACTTAAGGCTTTTGAAATATGTAGTTATTTTTGTAAAATCGGACAGGGAAAGCTTGGGAATTATTAGCCAGTGGCTACCGAACACGGGTTTATAGGATACTGGCATTCGTCCGCGACTCCACTCGCGTGTTATCTAACCATCTGTAGTAAATGATTTATACATCGACAGGAGGCAAATTTTGACTACACTAGCGGAACGCTGTAGTGCCCGGGATGAATTTAGATGGAGTACGCTTGTCTACGCTATACCTATCAGTTTAGCATCAAGATAAAAAGTGCGCAATCTTTTCTTTTTTAAGTCTGAAAACTGAAGTTTAAATGAAAACTTTCAGGATTATATAGATTAAGGTAGGTTCGTTGTTCACTACCGTTTTGTATATAAAAGGTAGAATTAAAAAAGGGGCGGACCTAAAAAAATTTTTCGTTCTATGTTCTATAATCTAATCTAAAGAAATTACGAAACTGACTTTTTACGCTCGTTTTGGAAATTTATATTTCCAAATATAAATTTATATAATATTATTTTTGGCTCGGGTTCGGGGCTTTTCCAGGTTAATTGCTGGTAACACTGAAACGCACTGACACTTTTATATTCCTAACATTAGTGTGATATCGTATGATGTAAGGATTAAAGTAACCCTCAAAGAGACTAATATCCTGTGAAAAAGAAGATTCACTTTCACGTTATGTTTTTACGTCCTAATTTATTCAATGATTAATTTAACGCTCTACAAATTATTTTGAAATCTGATACCTACTTCTTGATCTAGCTATGAATAAATTCACAGTCAGTCACCATGTTAGATGTTATCATATGGAGTTATCACTACAGTCTTGGGGGAGACTGGGGTACTTTTCGATTGGAATATCCAACTGTCCACTCAGATATTTTGCGTAACTTATTAATTTAGCTAGTTCTAGTAGTCTTTACTAGACTAGTGCGCCTTTAAAGCGCCCTTTAAATCCTTTCACGACACTGGTTAGAAAAAACTAGTGACACGTCATTGGACTAGTGTGAAGTAAGCAAAAAATAAAGGTTTTGGAGATGTTAATTAGATCCATACTTTACCAGTATAATATGATTAATGCAATCATGTCTTAAATAAAAAAATAAAAGCCTATCGCTGACTATTTTAGTAAGTTTCAATAAAGGTATAACGAGATAATGTTCTAGCTATCACACGCTGTTTGTAAGTTTTGCAAATATTTTTTGCGACCTGGGTGTTGTAGTACCTATTATGTATTATAAGTATGTAATTACAAAAAAAAAGTATTTAGGTATTTTATCAGCCATCTAGTTCCCATGGTACAAGCTTTGCGTAGTTTGAGACTAGATGACGCTGTGTGAAATGTCCACCAATACCTATTTATATATTTTATTCTATATTACATTCAATATGAAATAGTGAAATCTTACTCGATAGACCAGCCACGCCTCGTCTCCCCTGAACAAACCAGTTCATTATAGATTTATTATGGTGATACAATTAACACTCATATTTATTTAACTTGAAGCGTTCAGTTAAAATGGTATTAGAATTTTATGAGTTTACGAAACACCATAACATTTTGTCACTCCCACTCAGCGACAGCAAACTAATATCATCTCTATTCCAAATAGATTAAAGACAAATTTATCGTGAAATAGTGCAGTTGTGAGGGCAAATAACTTTGTAAACCTGTATCTCGCCATCGAAATCGAAATCTAAAGCCTATAGAATCAATAAATTTGATGGACCAGCCCTAATATAAATTTGCATACAAAAACATACAAATTTCATGGAAATCCATAAATTTTCGTAAATTGTATTGTTATGTCCATTCTATATTATCATGGTGTATAATCAACTGTCAAACTGCCAATATGTATGTATATCAAAGGATGGTCTTCTATTGTGTTCTGACAGTTATTCAATGATAATTTGACAGGTGTAGCCGACTACGGTTACAAGATCAGTTACACAATAAGGTCGTAACATCAACAACTATTTAAACCACAAAAATAAAACTTTATTACCTTCTAAATAGTTTGTCAATATCAAATTCAAATTGAACATACAAACATAAATATTATCGCTTCCATATCCCTTATGGAGTGGGAAGAGCCAAAAGTAATCATAAGAAAACTAATAGCTAGTTCTGGTTCAAAGTTCCAGGATGGATATGGTGAACCATGGTGACAGGTGATCAGCCCATCGCCCATATAAATGGTCAATCATGTTGGGGGTTTTATATGATACTTGCGACTTGGGGAATGTCAGAACTTTGTTGAGTGTTTAAGAAATAATAGTTTATTTTAATTACTTATATCTACTATGTATCTAGTAATTTGAAGAAACTTACAACTATTACAAATATAATTTACAAAATACAAAAGTAACAGTCTGGCTATCTAAAGGCCGTTTCAAACGGTCTATAGATAGCTCACCTGATCCAGCTCATCAGACGGTGGAAGCGTGCCCAAGACGCTGGCCGCATTGCCACGCTGAATGGCAATTTGAAGTGTTTTGTGTAGTTAAACATATTCTAAAAAAAGAGTAGGTATTTAAAAAAATGTGAATACGAAATTAGACTATGGAAAGTGAAATACAATATCAATTTTATTGCGTAAATTGAAACGGTATTAAATCTTAAGACAAAGCTAATAAAAGGTAAATTTACATTGAAACCAAAATTAAAGTTCCACAGGCCGGAAACATCTCTTCTCCCCCGGAAGCGAAGTGAAGGGTTAATATTTTATTCGCGCTTAAAATTCATCCCTAATGTCCTCCCTTTGAGTATTTTACTTATCCTACGTATTTTATTCGCCAAATATAATAACGGTATTAATTATTCAATCCTGATTTTGGCAGAAGATAATTTTCTAATACCAATATAATCACTAGGTATTAAATACTTCTCGGCTCGACTGGGAGTAAAGAAAACACATAGAATGCGTCCAGTTGCTCCTAGATAGTACCTACCCCCTGCAATATGATGGACCATATAATGTGAGCGGTGGCTCACCATATCCATCTTGGGTCTTAAATCAGGAGTGGCTGCGAGTTTTCATATGATTACTTGTGATTCTGTCCAAGGATCATGCTGTGCCGACCCCATAGAGTGAGATAAGGGCAGGAAGATGATGATGTTAATGATGACTTGTGATTCTGTCCACCATTCTGATAATTATGTAATCTCTGAATAGTATAAAACAAAGTCGGTATGGACGTCTGTTTGTGCGCTTAGTTCTTCTAAACTACGCAACGGATTTCATACAATTTTCACTTCCAATCTTCACTTTTAAAATCACTCAGATAGATATGACGCTAGATTAGAACATAACATGTGTGCGAAGCCGGGTCGCGTCGCTAGTAGCTACAATAATAAAAATTACAAGATTTACTTACTTGTTTTTAACATACTATACTATATTCGATATCGGGTTCAATTCTCGTCTGCATGAAAGGAGCCTTTGTGGCGCACTTTTAATCCTTTCACAACACTGGTTCGAAGAAGTATTCGTAACACGACTAGATACATAGATTTCCCAAATTGAAATTTATATAAATCAATGGACTCCAATCGCTATTTTGATTTATGTTTACACCCACATTTTCTTAAGCGAAAAAATCTCATTACTTCGGATGAGAATCGAGCCTCTTGTTTTCACGAATTGGCTATTATTTTTACTGCAAAATCTTGTCAGAAATACGTGTAATTTTGTACGGATCGAATATTTTTGTAATGATTTTAACCAAATCTTTTTTTGGTAAAACTATTAAGGTAGAAAATTTTATATACTAACGTCAGTTTTATGGCAGATGGTATCTATGATGTCAGATGTATGTATGGTCATGATGGCAAAATATTGAGCATTTTTGAATCGCTAGACGGGCAAAGTATACTTACAAATTCGCAATTATGATCCTAGAAATGACGCCCGTCACAATACGGTGAAGTTTTCTTAGAAAAATAAAGCGTGCGATAATGCCAAACCTTACCTACTCCATTGCGTTTATTAAATTAGTTAAATCAGAATTTACGATTTCAAATAAGTAGAAAGAATATTTAATTTTGTGAACTCTGGGGCCCGTTAATTTTTAACTTAAATCCGTGAAATTGTAAGCTCTACCGTAGCGGCATTAGCCGTGGATTATACACAAACGGCAAGCCTCTGCTTGCCGTACAAAAGCATTTCTCATCCAGACTTATGGAGTATATTATACATAGGCAACGTAAACGGCCGTAACAGCCCCTCGTGCAGAAAAGGTCAACGACATGACTCCGTCACTTGTGTATAAACTGCGACTTATTGACTAACTGTTGAGTAATTAAACCCTCAGACCAAATAAAAAGAGAAAACGCCGCGCCGCGAACAACAAAAGTGAAGCCACACAAAACCGTGCTCCTGCAAGTAAACATACACCCTCACGCACACACCTACACTAAAACCATGCTCATCGCTGTTAGTAGGTACGTCACGAGTCTTAAAAATAAAATTATGCCTTCATGTGTAGTGAAAACTTGTAAAAACAGCAGCAAATCACATAAAAAGTCTCACGGAATCACTTTTCACTTGTAAGTACTTCAAATAGCATCGTTTCTTAATTATTATACTATGAATTTAGGTTACTTGGGACACACAACCTTAAAACCTTCGAACACACATAGATAAAAAGGTGGCTTCAGTTTTGTTGATCGCGGCGCGGGGTCTTTTCTTTTTATTTGGTCTGAAAATTAAACCGATAACCGTTAATTAAATAGTATCAAACAAAAGTAGGGCCATGTGGAATACTGAAAAATACATTCACATATAAATGTTCGGTCGAAAATTGATTTATCTAAAAAGTTACTTCTCTGCTGGACTGGGAGTAAAGGAAAATATAGAATGCGTCCAGTCGCTTCTAAGAAATGTCAAAAGGTGTGCAAAAAGTCATTCGACCCATCCAATTACTGACCGCGTATAATGTTGCTTAACTTAATGGTCGATTACAAAAGTTTTAATTTATTTTCTTGTATGGGTCCCCCTTTTATTTTATTTCTATTATGTGTTGTTATACCAGTAATAGAAATACATTCTCTGTGAAAATTTCAACTCTCTATTACGGTTCATGAGATACAGCCCGCTGACAGACGGACGAACATCGGAGGCTTAGATTTAGGGTCTCCAAAAAGTATAATTTTTTGAGTTCAGCTAGTAGTTTTTACATTTTTATTGAATTCTTGTTCTACAAAGAGAGTGGTAGAATGTTTTCTAGGCATTAGTGATGGAGGGTCAAACAGTACAATTCGCTTAACATACGTAGGGCGGGCTATTAAATTATGCATCGCGGATTCCCTCGCATGCCTTCGTCATTCTTAATTAGCTTTCTATCTACACTAGGTTTTAGCCCTAACTTCACTCGTTTTAGAATCCAATATTATCTTATCTAAGAGCACTGGTTTAATGGTAGCGGGCCCGCTTTCCGATTCTAAGGTGGGTTCAAATCCCGTACACTAATGGGTTTTTCTCTCTATAAAAATTATGTGCGCAGTACTTTTAAACGTGAAGGAAAAAAAATAAGGCCTTTTACCATCTAGTATAGTAGGTGTATACAGCGTCAGGAGGCAACTTTTACCTTCACAAGCGGGACGCTGTAGTGCCCGGGACGAATCAAAATGGACTAGGCTTGCCCAGCACTTATTCCATCCTCTCAGCTTAGTCGGCCTTGTCCACAGGGAAGACATGGTCAATACGTGCGGAGCTGACTAAGCCGCGGGTTTCCTCACGATGTTTTCCTTCACCGTTTGAGATTTCTGGTATAGCGCACATAAAATTTTCGCACAGAAAAATCCATTGGTACACGACCGGATTTGAACCCACAACCTTTGGATCGGAAGGAGGGGTCACTACCAACTAGACCACCAGTGCTCTCAATTAATATTAACGTTTATAAATAAAATAATGGCAAATAAATTTTATTACTTTTACCTAGGGGTATTGAATTGTCTATCAAATACAATTTATTTCACTTAGCTAGTAGTATTCATGGTTTCTAAGATTTAGGGTTTTTTTAGATGACCCGGAACTTTTGCTCTTGAATGTAGTGTGATCCGGAATAACATATTTTATAAGCTACCTTTGACAAACCATTGACAAAGCCCCTGTACAGCTGCATCTATTTGACATGTTTTAGTAATAATTTTCACTTCTGACAAGGCCACTTTACAGCCGCTTTAAATTCATTTTCATTTATTTTTATTTTATCGACATGATATTCTTTTATGTTTAACTTTGTAACAAATTGACGAAACTAAGTGTTCAATAATAAGTCCCTATCGTTTGAAATAAATGAATTGAAAATTGAATTGAAATGAAAAATTGGCGCGCGGCCGGTTCTGAACCCACGAATATGAGATGTACTTGTGCCTCCGGGTACCTCCCACTAGGCCAGCATGGTTCTTCATTACAGAACTATTAGTTAATCTACATTTGATAACGTATATCGATTTGTCTTGTAGTAGAAGCAATTTAGATAATATTTTGAATTAAATTGTTATAACAAGTTGATGTAATGTTTAGAAATCCGATTCGGAATGTAGAAATGTTTTTGTGACAGAATTAATTGAGATGTGACAATTGATAAGAGTTCTGTGAAAAATAGTGATATTTCTGAACTTAATTTGACCTAATTTGTCGACCATTTGTTATGGGATATTATAGGAAGAACACAACCTTAATACCTATAATATTTTTTTACAAATGAGAATTTTGTTTAATTATCTATTTTTTGTGTGATGTCTTATTTCTATAAATATGTTATTTCTACACAATGCTAGCGAAATAAGTAGGTATTGTAGGTAATTTGTGACCTGTCAAATTGAATGTCACGTTCTTTAGCGTTCTTTGATACTTTTGTCATCTAGGTTAAACCCATAGCTAAGATGTACTAATATTGCATGGTAACACTTTCTTTACGCATTGTCATAGACTATGTAATAGTCAATAGGCAATAGGCATTATTCTCATAATGCCGCCTCTTTAGTAGAATGCCTAATTAAAGCCTCCTCGGTCTAGTTCCAATTTCAAACTGTCAGAAAAACAAAAGAATGTCAGGAGTTCTTGAAAAGATATGAAAATGGAAAGATGCTAATTTTATAATTTTCTGTGTTTTGATGTATTTTGCTGAATAAGCACATGTGAGTACATTTGTGGTTTTTTTAATTAAATTAGGCTAGGTAGTCTACACTTTTATATCGAAATAGTTTTGTTTTAAGAGTGTGCTATAGTGGATTTTGCTCGCCAAAAATGATGAAGAACTAAGTTCGTTAATAAACGAGTTTATTCAGAAATAAAAGAAAAGTTTACTATTTTTCCTTTAGTTGTTCAAAGTGAAAACACGATAAGAAAAAACACGATTAAAATATCTTGAAAAATCCATGTTTCGCGTATGTTTTGATCTAAATCTCTAGAACCCTAACATATTTTCAGATGATTTTTACTTTGGTTGGTAATAACTATTTCTTTAGTTGTTGAAACTAGTTTCATTAATCATTTCGTAGTTTTCTTATCAAATATAAATTATTTGATTTGGCGGATATTTGATTTCAATATTTTGCGTAGTCTCACTCTGTCTTTTATACACCCGAAACCCGGAATGCTATGGCGTTGACCTAATTAAACGCGAGGACGCAATTACGTGATCATCGCTAGTTCGCGCGACTAGATTTCAAACATTGCAGTCGCGCAATGAAATCGCGCTACAGGTTATTACCTATTACATTATACCTATTATATACTATATTACCTATTATATACAGGTATTACCTTTTTTTTTGTGTGAAACTAGCTGTTTACCGCGGCTTTGCTCGCGTTAGACATATCTCAAAAACACATCTGCAATAGCTGTTTTAAGGCCAATCGTGATGATGATGTCATTCCAGAAGACGTACTATGTATATTCCAAGTTCCATAACTAAAACTTCAGCCGTAGTACAAAGTCATTGCACGATATTGAGGGAAGTGCAAAAGTCGATAACTTTATCGATAAACCCCTCATTCGGTTATATCGATAATCCCAACCCTACTTCCTCCATTAGGCCAAGATTATTATATCGAAGTAAGGGTTAAACTACATTATTTAGCATAAATCAGTAGGTACTTGACCTATACTGAAAGCAGTGATCAGCACTGTCTTATGCCCTGTTTATGTATTCTATAACGGACGGATCGCTCAGTACCTATTGCAACCATTGTTATAGCAAGTGTCGTGCATTTTTAGACTAAAAACAACGTTGCTGAGATAATTAACGAGCCGTCGTTCGTTAGAAGCCGGGCATTTGTAACTGAGACTGCTCTGGATTGGAAATTCCATTTGATCACACTTTCCGTTTATCCCCAATGCTCCATTTCTTTAATACGGACAATGAAATGAACAACATTATCATAAAATATAGATGAAAATCGGTCAAGTGTGAGTAGAATTCGCACACGAAAGGTTTCGTATCATTGTACATAAAACTTTGGTGCTCCCTTTTATTTTATTCTATTTTAATATTTATTGTTAGAGCGGCATATAGATAACTTACTCTGTGAATATTTCAACTCTCTACCTATGACAGTGACAGATACAGCCCGCTGACAGACAGACGGACGGACAGCGGAGGCTTAGTAATAGTGTCCCAGACCCTAAAAATGAACATACAGAACTGATTGTTTATTTAGATTACATAGTAATAATTTCTAATGTTACTGATCAGTCTATCAGTCAGCAGCGAGATGGGCAGACGTAGTCAAGACTAACACAGGACCGTGGTGGATGGCACAAACAGAAAACGGTAGATGATGATGATGACCACACCACGCGAGTTTAGAGAAAAATCTGATTAAAGCGCTCGTGGCGTAGCTTGCTTAGACGTTCTTCATTGATAGTTTAAGTTAATCAACGTTGTGCGCGGTCACAATTTGGATGTGATCGCAAATGGCATACGAGCTGAGCGCTTCCGTGCTTCGGAGGGCACGTTAAATTGTCGTTAGTCCATGACGGAGGCCTTTAGGCGGCGTAAAAACTCCGTCACAAGAGTTGGCCACTAGCTCATACGAACTTGCTTTTTATAACGAACTAGCTGTCGCCCGCGACTTCGTACGCGTGTAGTACATTATTTTGTTCTTCAATAGCACGCCAAAAACTATTTTGGGTTTTCTACCTTGGGTTACAATATTGCAATTTTCTAACAGTTTGCTATTTTTTTTGAAAATATGTTATAGCCTATACTGGTCCCTGATAATGTGGCTTTCTATTGGTGAAAGAATTTTTGAAATCGGTCCAGTAGTTTCGGAGCCTATTCGTTACAAACAAACAAAAAAATCTTTTCACTTTATAATGTTAGTATGATTAGCGTGCTTGTATATGCGATCCAGCCCAAATGTTCAATGTTATAGCCGTTACTGAAAGGAGCTTAATTGTTATGGACATTTTAGTAAATTAATGTACACGGTACAGACGCCAGGTATCAGGTTCCATGTACACGTAATGTACATGGAACACGTTCTTATGTACTTTTAGTAGGTAATGGTTCTGTTACTAGTTCAACGACCTGCTTCTAATCGTGTCACTAGTTTTTTCGAACCAGTGTGGTGAAAGGAATTCAGGGTAACGCCTCAAAGACTAATTCCGTGCACTAGAGCTTATTAGGTTCTACGACATTCCTCACGCTGTTTTCCTTCACCGTTTGAGAGTACTGATAATAGCGCACATAATATTTTCACGATCGGATTTGGAACCACGACCTTAGGATCGGGGTCCGCTACCACTAGGCCACCAGTGCAACAGTAATAGATCTATGGACTCTACGGTAGATTGCCGGAATGAGGCAGTCATCAAATGTTTAAAATAAGCATTTTCGTTTTCAATGTTAAAACCATATTAAGTAGCTATTAATCTAAGTTTAAATCGGTAAGGGGAAACTGGTCTGAAGCGCTCGTGGCGTAGCTTGCTTAGGCATTCTTGACCGTTAAAGTTAAGCAACGATGTGCGCGGTCACAATTGGGATGGGTGACCGATAGTGGCATTACGATCTGAGCGCTTCCGTGCTTCGGAGGGCACGTAAGTCACGACGGAGGCCTTCAGGCGGCCTAAAAACTCCATCAATAGAGTTGGCCACTAGCTCATACGAACATAGGGGAACGTGGTTTAAAATTCGCTTGTATTACTATACTACACATAGGATAAGTTAAAAAGACTTGTAAAGACACACAGAGAAATCCGAGTGTTAAGTGAGTTTCACACGAGTGGGCCCGCTGGACCGAGTTACACCTACTCGGGACAAAGCTTTCGCTTGCGGTGGGACCAAGTTTTACAAGTTGGGTTGTAGTGTTAGCGGGGACTATGTAAAGTAAAAATATTAAAATCCGAGTGTTAAACGGGCTTCACAAGGATTCTGCTGGGCGAGTTGACGACCTCGGTGGCGTGGTCGCAAGAGGTGCGGGTTCTATTCCCGCTACGGGAGAAATGTTTGTATGTTCTGCAAATGTTTCATCCGGGTCTGGGTGTTGTAATAAAAGTATGTATTTACAAAAAAAAGTACTTATATAAGTATTCTATCAGCCAGCTGGTTCCCATAGTATAAGCTTTACTTAGTTTGGGGCTAGATGGCGCTGTGTCAAATGTCGACAATTTTTTTATAGTTACACCAACTCGAGTGATAGCTCTCAATTGTGATGGGAAGATCTTTTATAAGTTGGGTTGTAGTATTAGTAGGGGCTATTAAAATATGTCTAGACTAGACTAGACTTGGACGTGCTATCTATTTGTTTCACTAGTTCTTTTAGGCCATGTGCCCCAAAGGCTATTTTCGTGCACTTGACACTTTCCAACTTTCTACGGTTCTACGACATGTCGGTTTCCTCACGATGTTTTCTTTTACCGTTTGAGAATACTGGTAAAGAAAAAAAATTTTTTTTGAAGTGAAAACTGAAAAACTCTTTAATGCGCGACCGAATGGAACATGAAATTAACTAGCACATTGTTGAAATAACATAATAGTATATTTATACGCTAGCGAAGCCACGGGTTTAAGCTAGTAAATCTTTTGCAAAATATGTTGCTACGTGAAAAAAGTACAAGCCAACATACCTTAAACGTACAGACCCACTTTTGTATTTATAATTTCAGAAGAGATTTGAGCAATGAAATCGCTTCCGCGTCAGCTTATCACCCCGCTAGCAGTCCACCCATGCCCGAATCTTCAGGAAAAAGTATTGGTTCAGAAAATTTTTATGTTATTTCATACAATGAGCAGTAAAATCGCTCCCGCGTCAGCGTATAGCCCTCTTGCACTCAGCACACGCCCGAATCCCGTAGCTTGCAACTCTTACAAAGGCTTTCTTCAGGAAATTTTCATATTACTTTAGCAGCAATAAGTGTACCGACGCAGGGGATATGGAAAGCAATCTCGAACATTTTATTATGTACACAGCTTATTATAACTAGCTGGTTAACTTAAAAGCTGTACGGACTACGCTGCCCTCCTAGTGAAGAACGCAGTAACTATGTCAAATATGTTTTAATACGTGAGTGAGAACAGAATGTTGTATTTTGTTAGGCGATTCCGAATGTGTATCTGACTAATTTCTGTCAAAAATGCTAGTTACTGCGTTCTTCACTAGGAGGGCAGTACGGTCGGACAACAATTTGGCTTCCATCTTAAGGTCGAAGTTCATTTGCACGTCATAAAACAAAAAGATTGGCGAAAGAGAACAGAAAGATAAAATATGGCGTGGACAAAATGCAAATATGTATTTCATGCAAATATCTATAGTTTGCTAGTATATTATTTAACCTCGGAGTTTATGGAATGGTCTAGCTATTACAAACGCCTAGAACTTCATGTTTTTATTAGTCGAAGATTAGCCGGCCTACCTTTGTAACATTTATAGGATTCTGCAGTCTGATAAGAAACCCTTATAAAACCTCTAAGCTCTAGTCTATCCGCCCCAGTCTGTCAAAACGTCATAACTTCAAAATTACGACTTTTAAAATTATGACCTGAATTTCGTGAAATTTTATTCTTATAGGTTCTTAAACTCTTGAGAACTAAAACGCTTTGAAATGGTCGTGATTTTGAAGTATAAAAGTCTATTTGGAAAGCCTTTGTAGAGCAAATGCTGTTACTATCGAAATCTGTGGTTTACCAATTAGTTTACTCGGTAACGATTGTAAAAACCTTGTCTTACGAACGTCCTATTAAATCCATAGGAAATGTTTGTAAGGGATAAATAAATAAATATTTGTGGGCATTTCTCACAGCGCCATCTAGCCCCAAAATAAGCAAAGCTTGTACTACGGGAATCAGATGGCTGATAGAATACTTATATTTTTTTTTGTAAATACATATTACTACAAAATATTTGCAGAACATACAAACATTTCTCCCGTAGCGGGAATCGGGATAAGACTGCCCATTGTATGACGCATATTTTAATACCAATTTTTTATGTTTTTCTTGTGTTTCTACAGTAAAGATATATATATATTGTAAAAAAGGGATTCCTGAATTTCAATTCCTGGAGGACGCAGGGGTTTGATGAGTTTGTATGATAAAAAAACTCAAGGTGGACATGTCAAAAGTTATTAAAAATTGTATGTACTATCAATCAATTTACAGATTAAAATGTCAATATCGAAAAACAAATTATGAATCTTGGGTTTGAAATATAGTTTCTGTTTCTGACGCAATCAAAATAGAATCTATAATTCAATTAGCTTCGCCCTCTGGTTTCTGTAACCTTCAGAAACAGGGCACGAAATGCGATCGGTAGCCTTAGCAGTAGTTTTAAAAAAGTTTAAGTTTGATTAAACGAACGTTAAAACCGATAATACTAAACCTTGGAAACCTTTGACGAAGGTTAATCATGCTAATTTTTTTACATTTTTACCTAAGCTAAAACCCCTACGTAAATGTCTAAAATATTGTCATTGTAAGAGTTTTGGCTAAGGTGTTTTATGACCGGCCGCCTGCCTGACGTCAACCTTCCTTGGGAATACTTGCTTATTGAATCTCATCATGTTGGAGGATACTATCCCTTAGTCGACTTTTACGACATGCTCGGGGAGAGAAGCAGCTGGACGCATTCTATGTTTTTTCTTTACTCCAGTCCAGCAGAGAAGTAAATGTTAATTCATGTACTATGTATATTCCAAGTTTCATTCAAATCTGTTCGGTCGTTTAGGCGTTGTTCGGTCGTTTAGGCGTGATTGAGTCACAAATATACAAAAACATCCTCACAAACTTTCACATTTATAATAAAGTAGGATTATAGTATGGAAGTAGCTATGGATAGTAGAAATGCTAAGCTGATAGGATGGAATAGGTGCTGGGCAAGCCTACTCCATCTAAATTCGTCCCGGGCACAGCGTCCTGCTAGTGTAGGCAAATGTTGCCTCCTGACTGTACTAAGTACTAGTACTAAGGCCTTTTACCAACTATAGTAGATGATTTATACAGCGTCAGGAGGCAACTTTTACCTTCACAAATGGGACTCTGTAGCGCCCTGGACGAATTAAAATAGAGTGGGCTTGCCCAGCACCTATTCCATCCTCTCAGCTTAGTCGGCCTTGACATGGTCAATACGTGCGGAGCTGACTAAGCCGCGGGTTTCCTCACGATGTTTTCCTTCACCGTTTGAGAGTACTGGTATAGCGCACAAAAATTTTTCGCACAGAAAAATACATTGGTACACGACCGGGTTTGAACCTACGACCTTAGGATTGGAAGGCGGGGTCAACTAGATCACCAGTGCTCTCTGACTATAAATCATCTAGTATTGATGGTAAAATGCCTAACAAAAATAGATAGAAGCCCGCATGACAGGGGCGGTCGCGTCAGTGAAAACTTAGCCCTACTTTTGAAAGTGGAAACTGGTCCCCAGAGGTAGAAGTTATAAACTTGTTAGTTTGATCTGGACGAAATCTTTTAGGTAACAATAAGTTTTTGATAGATATCAAATTGTAATTGACACAAAGAGATGGTTAGTTGATGATATAAACTTACCTACTCGTAAGGCCATTAATAAGACAAGACTTCATTATAGAAATTTATTTGTTTTTTTTTATGTTCTTACTATACCCCTTGATAGGGGTAATCGAGAGAAAGAGAAGCGAGCAAATATCTCAGTGGCATCTTGGGCAGTTTGGCGGTGTATGTTTGTCAGAGTATTATTTTTGAACCGTTAATCCAATCTGTATGAAAGGTTGGATAATAGATTGTGCTGATGAAAATTTGCTGGGAAGCTTAATCGGTGAAGGGGTAGTAAAGATACTGGGTTCCAAAGAGGGTAAAAAAAAGTTTTACGAATGCGCCAAGTGGGGTGCCATAATGAAAGGGCTTTATTTATACATTCCAAAATAGTTTTTATTTTTATTCTAGGTTGTTCAGTTTTTCAAATAAAACAATAAAAATAAAATTAAAAAACTATTCTAACCTGAGCGTCAAGCTAGACGTTCATGATTGATCGTTGAAGTTAAGCAACATTGTGCACAATTGGGATGGGTGACCACAAGTGTCTGTCCCGGCTTCTAAGTCGTTAGGCCATGACGGAGGCCTTTAGACGGCCTAAAAACTCCGTTACAAGAGTTGGCCACTAGCTCATATGGACTTACTTACTTTTTTACTTGAGCTCCCTTTTGTTAGAGTTTCAAGGACTTCGTAGTTCAGGTTAGACTGAAATCACGCAGGTAATTAAGTGAGTGAGATTTCAGTTCGGGGCGAAGTACCAGCCTAAAAATAACTTCATCACAGAGCTTTTTTATTTATTATATCTCGCTGTCCCCCTTTATGAGGGTAATTGTAGAAGAACATTTTTACGTATTTAATACCTATACAGTAGTTGTTTGATATAAGTTTATCTGTTTATAGATTAGGGGTATACTGAGAAACTAATTGGTGGTGACTAGTGGTCGCCTTCCGCACCGTGGGTGGTCAGGGGTCAGACGTATCATGAGTGTGGTAAGAAAGTTTTCTATGAGGAATACGTCTCACGTCGCTAGTTTTTTAGAACCCGTGTGGTGAAAGGTGAAAGTGCGCCTTAAAACTTTTCGTGCACCTGGCATGTTTTCTTTCATCGTTCTTCTCTGAGCGGCGTCCGCGAGCGTAAGCTAGTATGGCTATAATTAATACAATTGGGCTAACTCACGAAATGCGACAAAATCAAGAAGGAATTTGAGCTCGTTGAACTGAACTTGCTCCCAACTTCGGTCATCCCATAAGCGTCCCATCGACTACCTTCAAACTTCCGATCTTAAACCACCGTTCTGAGAAAACTGTGAACATCATATAGCAGTAAATTTTAATAAGCTTTGACAACGTCAATGACGTAGCGGACGAGTGTCTGAGACGCGACAAGTACCGGTTCGAATCTCTTAACAGAAAAATTTACAGTTGACAATTTGGCCTGGCGGTATCTGGTTGAGACGCGAGAGATGCAGTTTCGATTCCTATTGAGGATTTATTGTTCTGTTATATATTTTTGTTTCTTTTTTTATATTTACTTAATATCACGCCTGTATCCCTAACTACTATGGTTGGGCAGAGCCACGAGTAATTATAAACACTGATTCAAAGTCCCAAGTTGGTTATGATGAACAGTACGGTGACAGGTGATCAGCCCATTATAGATGGTCCATGATGTTGGAGGATACTATCCCTTAGTCGACTTTCACGACACGCTCGGGAAGACAAACAGCTGGACGCATTCTATGCTTTTCCTTTACCCCCAGTAAAGCAGAGAAGTTTGTGCATATCGTCACTGGAAAGGCAAATTTACGTAAGCGCCAATCGAGAAAAAGCCGTTTAAAGTTCATTTTTTTTTGTTTTTTTAATCATAACTTTCTACCTAATTATCGAATTTTGATGACGTCAACGTAAGATTTCATTCTTTTTTCCTTTTCTATGTCCAGCAATTCATATTATTGTATTTTGACTGCTATTTTTGGATAATAACTCAATATGCCTATTTTGGCGCCATTTTGGCGCTTACGTAATTTTGCCTTTCCAGTGACGATATGTGCTCACCATCAACTCAGTATCACTGCTGGATATCTTCTTTTATCATCATCATGATAATTTTTCGCAGCCTGATTTTACACACTGCTGGATATAGGCCTCTCTTTGTGGGTGCCATTCTCCACGGTCCATTGCTAGCTTCGTTCGGAATATTTTCTTCAAGTTCTTACTTTTTCTAGGACCTAGTGATAAATAGCCAAGTCACTTGAATTATCAACGACCAAGTCCTTTCCGATAGGCTTGGTCCTTTGGCTCTGCGAAGAGATGTTGCATCCTTATGCATCAGGTACCGCATTTACAATGGGAAGTGTTCTGAGGAGTTACGCCATCGTACACACTACTTATACCTTTCACATCATGTGAATGGTTGGCAGTCCACAACTGCGCGGTTCAATTCACAATTTCTGCCTTGCACAACTGCTTTGTGGAATCAGCTGTTGCCAGCGATATTTCCGGACCGATACGACTTAGGGACCTTCAAGAAACAAGCCTTCTCCTACTTCAAAGGCCGGCAAGGCACTTGAAGCTCCCCTGATGTTCCAGGTGTCCGTGGACGGCGGTAATCACTTACCATCAGGAAAACAGTTTGCCCCCTCTTCGATAACAAAAAACTAGATTACAATAATAGCGGTCCCTGGTTTGTAGTAGACCAAAACTTTACAGCGAAAACCACGAAATCCTTGAAAAGCGACCCCAAGATCCACAACGACAGATTCAATGCCTTTAGATAACTTGCTGTTAAACTTTACGCCCCTTCAGAGGGGTACTAAGGTAGAAGGGGTGAACTTGGTAAAAAGTATTGAAAGTTATAATCCTGGTACACAAACTTTTTTATTGGATATGATGTTTTTTTAGAGTTTCGTTTATTGATCTGAAAATTATAACTAAGCAAGTTGAAGATGGAAGAGGGATGTATGTTGTGGGATGAAGGCAGAAAAATGATGATGATTATAGAAGGCATTAAAGAACCATTTCTTGTAAATATGAATAATTACCTTAAAAAGGGGTTTAGGTTACCCAGAACTTACACTGACACGTTTGCCAGTACCTAAGTAGATGAACTTCCTAAATTGGGGATAAGTGCCCTAACCCCTTTATCTAATACCCTAAAATGGGGGTAAAGTAATTTTTATTTTACCCCTATTAGGGTTTTAGAGTAATCCCTGAGTTTATGACAGTACATCTCTGCTGAACGGACAGAGGGGCAGGAAACTTTGATACAATTAATTATTCTCTTCAAAGGCGCCCGAATTTATAAAGTAGGTACTCTAATTGATTTCGGTGTGATTCGTGACTTTTTTGTATGATTTTCCCGTAGCGAATGGTGATCTGTAGTCTCTGCCTACCTACTTACTGTATGTATGAAAGGGATGGTATGCCAACATGATGGACCATCTATATGGGTGATGGGCTGATCTCCTGTCACCATGGTTCACCATCAACTTGAATGAGGAGTGATTGTAAGATTGTAAATTCCTTATGATTACTTGTGGTTTTGCCTACCTCATTAGGGATAAGATCGTATGATAACCTCAGTAATAATAATATGTATAACGACCTCAGTGGTGTGGCGGTATGTATGACGACCTCAGTGGTGTGGCGGGTGAATGCTCGGCTGAGACGCAAGAGGCGCAGGTTCGATTCTCGTTTCGGAAGAAATGTTTGCAAGTTCTGCAAATATTTCTTCTGGGCCTGGGTGTTTTAGTAATAAAAAGTATATAAGTTAACTATCTGCCATCAGTACAAGCTTTGCTTAGTTTCGGGCTAGATGGCGCAATATGGAATGTCCACAAATATTAATTATTATTTTTTATTGATATAATTTACTGATATCGTCAACAAAGGCATAATCTTATAAAAATATAATAAAGTTATTTAATTTAATATCCGGGCAAGTACAAGTTCGTCAATTCCTCTCAAAGAAACAAAAGGAATGAAAGAAGAGAGGTACCTTTCAAATATAATTGTGATTAAAATAAGCCTTGGTTTTCAAAAAAAAACGGTGTCTGTCAATGATGACCGTCATAACAAATATCTAGGTGATTACCATCATTTTCTTACCCTTATCCCACTCTCTCTTATTGAGCGCATTGCTGGCCTAGTGGTAGCCCCTCCTTCCGATCAAGCTAGTGGGTTCAAATCCGGTCGTGAGTCAATTGATTTTCTGTTCAAAAAATGTATGTGCGGCACCAGTACTCTCAAACGGCGAAGGAAAACATCGTGAGAAAACTAGCATGTCGTTCAACCCAAAATGTTTAAAAATATGTGTTTTTAAGGCGCACTTTAAATCCTTTCACCACACTGGTTCACAAGGCTAAATAGATAGATAGGTACGCCGTTCCTCACCTCACCTTCCGTTCCGCACCTTACAACGTTTAAATTGGACCTTTGTGTATCATTTTACGGCCGTGATTTAACTTTGACTGCTTTTCAGGAATTCAAGGTTTACTCGTAATTGACGTGCTTTTTGAATATTAAAACGTTTCAAGATTGTTTGGGTTTAATTGTTCCAAGCTCAACAGCTGAAGGGTACATCCTACTTCCCACTAATATTATAAACGCGAAAGTTTGTATGTATGGATGTTTGTTACTCTTTCACGCAAAAACTACTGAACGGATTTGAATGAAACTTGGAATATACATAGCACATGAGCTGAATTAACATATAGGTTATTTTCTATTCGGTTACCACGAGAGCGAAACAGCTAGTCTATTTTTGATAATATGGTATAGTACCTACTGAGTATTCAAAATATTTGTATTTATTTCTCAAATTTACCTTTATATAGTATCGTCGAGCCTTCTCGAGCACTGGTGGTTTAGTGGTAGCGGACCTTCGATCCTAAAATCGTGGGTTCAAATCCGGTGAATTACCCTGTTCGAAACAATTATGTGCGCCAGTACTCTCAAACGGCAAAAGAAAACTTTGTGAGGAATCCGGCATGTCGTAGTGTCAAGTGCACGAAAGGAGCCTTTGAGGCGCACTTTAAATCCTTTCACCACACTGGGTCGATGACACGACTGGCAGTAGAAGTGCTCGAGTCGCTAGCGAGTATAGTCTGGGAATATTCATGGTAGAACCATTTGTCAATTTTAAAAGTAAAAAAATGCTTTGAAAACGAATTCCTTTTATCCTTATTTAGGACAGCAGTATTTTCTTTCAATTCAGATGATAGGCACCGCAAAAGATGGTGAAAAGCGTTTTTAGTTAATTGGTATGGATTTGACCCATTTTTCTCTTTGTGGGATTCTAAAACGGTGACTTTTGTATGAATTTCGTTATGTTAAATGTTTTAGATATAATGGGTTTCGCCCACTGCCCCATAACTGAAGAAAAATAGGTATTATAAACGCAAAAGATTGAGTTTGCTTGCGGTTCCAAAATATATAATTTACCTGCGAATACCATACAAAACTTCTACATTGAAAATTTTAAAAATATTTTACAACTTCAAGTTACATATCTGGGTGTTATTTATTATTTTTTACTCCTACAACATTCTTTATGCATTCTCGTCGGTTTAGGGTATTCTGCCTCTTCCAAAACCTCGTCGATTTAGTTCAGGTACGTACTCCTAGGTCTTCCCCTCCAACGGTACCATCCACACTCACCTCACTCTCGTTGATCTATTTTCATTCATCTCTACATGACCAAAAAATTTTAACACACCTTTCTCAATCCTCATCACTATGTCTCGAAGTCACCTCACACATACTTCGTAACGCACGGATTTCCACTCCTCGAACTACTAAGGACTTTTACCATCTATAAGTAGATGATTTATACAGCGTCAGGAGGCAACTTTTACCTTGTCGGGACGCTGTAGTGCGCGGGACGAATTAAGATGGAGTAGGCTTGCCCACCAGCTATTCCATCCTCTCAGCTTGGTCGGCCTTGTTCACAGGAAAGACGTGGTCAATACGTGCGGAGCTGACTAAGCCGCGGGTTTCCTCACGATGTTTTAATTCAGCGTTTGATAGTACTGGTAATGCGCACATAATTTTTTCGCACAGAAAAATCCACGATCATTGTGGTACACGATTTAATTTGAACCCGCCACCTTAGGATCGGAAGGCGGGGTCACTACCAACTAGACCACCAGTGCTTTCTCCTCGAACTACATTACTTTTTATACTGTTGTGTGGAACTCAGGGCGGAAGGAAGTATAAAATTAATTACTAAACAAACTTCCAACTCCCATAACTAGTGTTGCGCCAGTCGATACTTTGCGTATCGATAATTCTGCACCGATAGTGATGTTCCGATTGCTCGATGAACTTCAACTTTGCAAGTTTGGCTTTCATTCAACTTCGATAACTTTAAAGTGGTTTTGTAATACAATGCAGATTCTTTGCCCTGGGGTTTTTCTCCACATTTCAACATTAATATTGCTTCTCTCCCCGAGCATGTCGTAAAAGTTGACTAAGGATATCTTCTCCAACATGATGGACTATATATATGGGCGATGGGCTGATTACCGGTCACCATGGTTCACCATATCCATCTTGGGACTTTGTATCAGGAGTTACTTTGCCATTACTTGTGGTTCTGCCCACCCCGTTAGGGATACGGGCGTGATAGGTAGAGAATTGAAATTTTCACAGAGTTTTTTTCTATTGCTGATATAACAACAAATAATAAAATAAAAGGCGGCGTTATACAAGAAAAAAAAATCATAAACGAAACCCTTCGTGTGCCAATTGGACTCGCACTTGGCAGCTTTTATATTTGACCTTTCTCTAACACTGTATTCATCCACATAATATTATACTATGTATATTACATATTTTATATTAATAAAAGTGTTTGTATGTGAAATTAAATGCTTTCTTCGTAAATAAAATGTTGGAAACATCCATTGAACTCGTAATAAACTGAATTTAATAATCCAGCCCCAAAATTACGAAATCTTTTACCAAAAAAACACTTCAAAGTAATAAAAGCAAGTGAGAGCGAAAGCAAAAAACTAGGCCTTTGATGAAAAAACGCTTTGAGAGAAAATCTAGTTGTCTCGGGTTATAATGCCGACAGAAACGGCAATTTAGAGGGGTTGGGGTTCTGTGGCTGGATGTAGAACCATTGTGGTGACTTTGATTTTGTTTATTCGTACGGCCTTTACGATGGGCCAGTCTAAGATGTTAGTAGAAATATTACTATTAATACTGCTCAACTCTTTCGAAGCAGTGTGGTGAAAGGATTAAAAGTGCACCCCAGAGATTCCTTACACATATTTTCGAGTTTTTAGGTTTCAAGACATGCTGTTTTTTTTTGAACAGGAACTTTCAGAAGCTCTCGTGGCGCAACTTGCTTGGACGTTCTTGATTAATCGTTGAAGTTAAGCAACGTTGTGCGCGGTCACAGTTGGGATGAGTGACCGCAAGTGGCATTACGAGCTGAGCTCTTCCGTGCTTCGGAGGGCACGTTAAATGGTCTGTCCCGGCTTTTAAGTCGTAAGCCATGACGGAGGCCTTTAGGCGGCCTAAAAACTCCGTCACAAGAGTTGGCCAGTTCATACGAACTTACTTTGTTGATATACCAGTGACTCCTCTCAAGTTCTCAGTTTATTAAAACCTCTACGATGAGCTGCGCTTGTGCTACGGCGTAGCAGTTGGATAGTGCTAATATTATAAATGCGAACGTTTGTGGGTGTGAATATTTGTTACCACGTATCTCCGTAACTATTAAACCGACGTTCATGAAATTTAGAATATAAATAGTTTAGGTTCTGGAATAACATATGTGATAATTTAATTTTAGACAATCCCTCCTTAAGAGCGTTAAAAAGGGTGGTAAAAAGTTTCAATGTAAAAAAATCTTTTCTTAATTTTTTATTCTAATAGTTTGGACTCTAGAGACCGCTAAACATAAGTTTTTTTATACCGTCTGTTCACTACAGTAAATTTAAATACATGAAGGCTATGGAGCTAGGCACATGCATGGCTATTCAGCCATGTACCTACAGAATGTCGCCATCAATATTTAAAAAAAAATTGTAAACGAACTACACAACATAAAAAGCAAAACTTCGGTTTCGTAATCTTCAATTGTAGTTTAAACTTTTAGAATTCAGTAATAAAAGTATAACTATAATATATCTTGTAAAACTAGACATAGACATAACATATATTTACTAAAATAGCACACATAACATAGAATTTAAGAATATATTTAAAAACAGTTAGGCCATTGAAAAAAAGGACATTAAACATTAAAAACTTATCATTACTACTTTCCCTATTGAGATTTTATTCCTCACATACTGATAAACTTCCGCATTAAACATTATATTAGTACAAGTCCACTGCCAATCTTTCCAATATACTCCAAGGACCATCATTGAAGTTGATATCTGGTCCTTTTCTATCAAAAACCTTACAGTGTTCCGCTTTATCAGCGGATCAATTCCAATATTTCAGAGACATCTTCTCTGATGACGGACAGTTGGACAGTAATGGGCCCCGGGGGAGAGCCCGCTGAATTACATTATCCGGACGGCCCGGACGGACGCCGGACGGCCGGACGTGTGTTTCCTTACGGTAGCATGGGTCTGTTTCCGTGACACGATTCCGCATTATGTTACAGTATTTAGGAAACAAGCAGTTTTTTTTATAAATGAAATTATCGATCGGTCCGCTATAAAACTAGCAGAGAACTTTAGACCTTTAAAAAGAAATAAACGTCAAGATTTATGAACAGAAAGTATGTAACTTACAACTAATACAAATATAATTGACCAAATACAATAGAGACAGTTCGTTGCAAACGGTCTATAGATAGCTCACCTGATCTAGATCTCTAAATACCAGCTCTTGAAAATATCACGTTTTTATGTAGTTTGAAATGTCTAATTCACCACTAATGTAACTTATGTATTTTACCAATCAGTTTCTCAGTCACTTGTTAAATATGAGGCCTTGGCTGTACCAGTAAGAACAATTTACCATCATATCTGGTGGTTTTAAAATAAATGCATATTAATGAAATTGTAATAAAATGCAACCAGACTCTGACTCAACCTTTTTGTTTGTTTTTGATATTTTAATTTCACATGTTTTAAATTTTATTGATTCAAATTTCCCTGTTCAGTTCAAACACAATTGTATTGTTTATGAATAAATTAAATGAAATGCAACCGGCAACTTGCAATCATGTTACAGAATCACCTCTTTTTGCGACCGTCTAGTCTAGATGATACCGAAACATCCTGAATGGTGCTACCGTAGCTGTAATGTGGCTCAATAAGTCATTTTATCGGCTTCGTATTCTTTTTGCGTGTCAAATTGAGGTCGGTCACGTTTATTTAGACAATGAGGTTTTTAGTACAAGCTTACTATATTGATAGGTATTAGTGTAACGTCCCGTGACTTTGTCTGCGTTGAGATTTTTTCACACGAACTTCATCTTCCCGCTGTGTCGGGAGTTTTTTTTAAATATATTTGTGGACATTTGCCACAGCGCCATCTAGCCCAAACTAAGCAAAGCTTGTACTATGGGCACCAGGTGGCTGATAGAATACTTACATACTTTTATTTTAAAAACATACTTAGAAACTACAACACCCAGACTCGGAAGAAATATTTGCAGAATATACAAACATTTTTCCCGTAGCGGGAATCGAACCCGCACCTCTTGCGTCTCAGCCAAGCACTCGCCCGCCACACCGCCGAGGTCGTCGGATGAAGTTGAATTTCAGAAATACCTTTCTTAGTGCACCCTAAAACCATAACAGGAATATAATCTGTAAGTTTCTTGCTTCTTGTTGATTGCCAGTCAAAGTCAAAATTTCTTTATTCCTTAAAATCAATCAATCATTTGGACACGTCTTAAATCTACGTTATATTTACACCTGTTCGTAACGCGACCAAGCGTGGAAGATACAGGTAAGAAACTACGCTTGGCAATTTTTTTGGAAAGTGATCCCTTTACAATCATATTTTATAAAAGGAGTTGGAGCATTATTCAGTCCCAAGCATTTTTGTCTTCTATATTATCGGATATTTTATAGTACACTTTTTTAAACAATTTTCTTTTTTACTGACATTTGACATCTCGCTTGGGACTTTGCTATAGAAGCGTACAGTTAGTCAGTAACTTACCCCCGCATACTCAAACGCGACTCAAAGTTGAGCACGTCTCAAGTCACGGTTTTTTGACAGTTTTATATGAAAATCTGTCAAAATCTCGTCTCTTGAGACGTGCTCAATTCTGAGATGCGTTTGAGTATTCGTGGGTTAGTCAGCCAGTCAGTGTGAGTTTTATATATTTAGATATCAATTTAATAATATCCACTTACCCTGATTGCAATCTCAGTGCCACTTCTCACAATTCCCTAAAAGAATTCTTATCAGCAGTAACGGCACTTACTTTCCTATAATTTATAAAAGTATTTTCGGGACTCGGCTCAATGTATAGAATATCACTAAATAACGTTAGATAGGGTTCGGTGATAGCGGAATAGGACCGGGCTCTGAGAGTAGAAATAACTAGTGGTACTATAGGCATAACTAAGCCAAAACTCTTACACCATGATCCAAAAAAGATCATGCTGTGCCGACCCCACATAGAGTGGGATAAGGGCAGGAAGATGATGATGAAGGTAAAAGTCCCGTTTGTGAAGGCAAAAGTTGTCTCCTGACGCTGTATAAATCATCTACTATAGATGGTAAAAGGCCTTAGTATTTTATACTAATTAACGATCCGTCATCATACGTTAGTGGAGTTTTGGATCTGGACATTTGTTTCACGAATAATAGCCGGTACATATCATAATCTACCATAGTCTGAAATGTGAAAAGCGTGTGAATTACAAAATGTATTAATAGCAATTTCGTCTTCCGCGGTAGCACATTGTCACTCCGCGAACCAGATTTTTGAAGCGCAGTTTTGAGGGTAGACGAAAAAATCGGTCAAGAGGGTATTGTTGGCTCCATCCTGGAAGGAGGGGTTTTTAGAATTGTTCAGTGCTGCTTCAAATTAGAAATTGGGGTAGAATTTTATTCATTTTCAAATGTATTATGTTACGTAAAATTGTATGAGAGGTTTGTGACAAACTCCTTTATTTATAAACGTTGCCAAAGTTAAAAATGCTTTAAATATTGTCACTAACAGCCGGACGACTTCAACGGCGAGGTGGGCGAGTGCTCGGCTGGGGCACTAGAGGCTTAGATTCGATTCCCGCTGCGTCCAATGTTTTCATGTTCTGCAAATATTTCATGTGATGTGACTTTTTCGTTAAATTTCCTCTATTGCCCAGTTTTTTTTTATCATACAAAGCAATCGGAGTGGGATGTTTTAGTGCCCGGGATGAATTTAGAAGGAGTAGGCTTGCCCAGCACCTATACGTACCATCCTCTCAGTTTAGTCGGCCTTATCCACAGGAAAGACATGGTCAATACGTGCGGAGCTGACTAAGCCGCGGGTTTCCTCACGATGTTTTCCTTCATCGTTTGAGAGTACAGATATAGCGCACATAAATTTTTCTGAAGTGAAAAGTCCATTGGTGATCGGGTTTAAACCCGCAACCTTAGGATCAGAAGGTAGATATATCTACCACTAGGTAGACAGATATAGAAAAACTCTGACAGCTATATCACCGCCGTCAAAATAACGGTAGCGGTAATTGAATTTAGCAAACTTCACTAACATAATAGAAATCGTTTGATAGAAGCAGATATAGAAAATATTGAGAAGCAATATTTTATTGTTTAGCTTCAAGATCTTTTCGACCTTTGACCCTCAGACCTTTGTGTATATTCCGACTATAAAAGCTATAACAAGATAAGGCTTGACTGCTTCTGCTTTATACCAACCAGCGCTAGTCGCGCGACTGGGTCGCGATGCGACAATTCTAGATAATCCTCCGCTTTGAAAAAACTAACACATAACCGTGATAGATAATAAAAAATATCAAAGTTGAAATAACTGGAATTTTTTGGTGCAATTAGTTTTACTGATTGAACTTATAGTTGAACTTAGCGAAACAGGTGTTTTTGGACGTTACCTTTGGTAATTTTTAGGGTTCCGTTCACGAAGGGTGCCAATGGGACCCTATTAATAAGCCTCCGCTGTCCGTCCGTCCGTTTGTCTCATGAAGTTGAAACGTGCTCAACTCTGAGTCGCGTTTGAGTATTCTGGGGTAAGAAATATTATCAGAACATGCAAACATTTCTCCTGCAGCGGCAATCGAACCCGCGTCTCTTGCATCACAGCCGAGCATACTCCCGCCACGCCATCCAGGTCGTCAAAACCACCAAAACTTCCATTACCACATTTATAAGCACAAATCCGTCTCAGTTGAATATGGTTAAAATACTTTATTAAAACTTCTCGACTTTTGACCTCCGCGCGACCTTGTTGTGACTTTTATACAATTTATTTCAAAGGTTTTATAAGTTGTTAACTGCTTAATCGATAACTTGCTATGTTTGGTGAGTTAAGTTGAACTAGTTTCTGAGTGTGACTTCATTCGCGTTGCATCCAGTTAAAAAGCATTAGGACATTTTCAAGTTACGAACTATTTATCCTCCAAGTTTCATTCAAATCATATCAGGCACTACAATTGGATTTTACAAAATTCGGATTATTCTTTGAGATCGATATCGTTTAGAAACGTCATTTTTTATTCAACTTTGTGATTTCTATTTTGAATATATAATTTTTATTAAGATAACATTATATTTATTTATTTGTATTTATACTAGCAGCCGCCCGCGGCTTCGCTCACGCGGTACCCAGATAAAAAGTACCCTATGTCCCATTCCAGCACACCTAGGTACCTACTATCCTCATTATTCATTATAATTATAGTGTACGCTAAACGATGACTAAAGTATTGCCATCTCTTACCATTTCATAATGACAAACAGTGACAGGGCTAACTTTAGCGAACGAATATGAATAATGGTATGTAAGTATATTCCGTAGTTTTTGCGTGAAAGAGTTACAAACATACCTAAATCTAAAAATTAAGAAATTTCGGTGAATTTAGTAAAAATTTTGAGAGTTAAGGTCATGGGCGCCGGCAGAAATAATTTCCAGGTGGTGCAGATTTTAGTTTTCTTACATTTTAGTCTGAATGTTTGAGACATTTACAAATTTCTGACTATTCATTATGAATTTATTATATAGGTACCCAGTCGTCACGGCTCGAAATTTAAAAATTCTAAATTGGTTGGCCAGGAGTACCGGGATCGATATTAATCGATTTCCATTACTTCTCTGAACGCACCCTTTAAAGTACCGCTACTCTACACCAGATGGCACCAGCATAAATGGGATGAACTTAACAGAGAAAGCGCAATACAGTTTCAATAATTCCTGTTGATCCCGAGATTCCCAAGGGGTGCAAGTGCACCCTCTGGCACCCCCTTGCCGGCGCCCATGGTTAAGGTAAACTTTACAAAACGCAACGATAGCGCGTCAAAATTTGATCAGAATTAGCAGCGACATCTAGTTTTCAAACGTAGAATTACGTCAGAACTCCATGAATAATCAAGCTTAGAAACTTATTAGACCAGTAATAATTTATGCTTCCCTTTACAGGTAATTTGACATTGACAGTTCCTTTTCCATATAATATGTTTTGTATCATCTATTACTAATCTTTGGTATCATCGCTGTCATAATGTCAAAATAAAAGTATTCTATTTTTCATGAAAAACATGCCAAAAATAAAGAATTTGCAGGTAATTATGACATCAACTAAATGAGAAAAATCGGCTCTTTAATTTGATATAGGTTATGTGCAGTTTTAGACCAAAAATTGATTCCAGGTTTTCATCCCTTTTCACCCCTTTAGAGGTTGAATTTTGAAAAATGCCTTCTTAGTACACCCCTACGTACCAAGGTTTACCTACACTGAAAATTTCAAGTCTCTACGTCCAGCGGTTTAGGCTGTGCGTTGTCTGTCTGTCAGTCAGTCAGTCAGTCAGTCAGGACAAAGATTCTTATAATATAAGATTTATATTTATGGATAAACAAACTTTAATCGTAACAAATTCTAACCATATTGTAAACTTTAAGGTAATCGGTATAATAAGAAATGAAAATGAGCTCAGTTTTCTATCTAAGTTCGAGAACAGAGACCTACTGTACAGATAGAAAACGGAGCTCAGATCACCGACCGCAGGTAAGGTGACCAAAAGGCTGGCGACGTTACCTCGTTGGATAGCTATACTTATCCTTTATCGTCGTACTTACCCTTAGTCTGAGATAAGCGCCAGCCCTTTGGTAAACATAGATTTTGTATAACGAAATAATAATAATAAGAAATAAACTCAAGTAAAGAAACAATTTTGGCCATAAACGTTTAAAATCTACGTTGAATTAATGCATGTTCGTAACGCAATCAACACATTCAAGATATTAGACTTGCTATTTTTAAGAAACCATCTATAGTCAAAGATTTAAATCGTTTGTCTATAGTAGATGATTTATACAGCGCCAGGAGGCCACTTTTACCTTCACAAACGGGACGCTGTAGTGCCCGGGACGAATTAAGATGGAGTAGGCTTGCCCAGCACCTATTCCATCCTCTTTTCCTTCACCGAAAATATGTCCTCACTAACTTACAGATATAAAATATAAGTAGGATGTTTATTTGTTTGTTTCTGAGTTGATTCCAATATTTATTCATTGCTGGCTTTATTAGTATGGGACAAGACGCGCGAGGTGCGGGCTCGATTTTGAAATCTTTAGACCTAATCCATTGAAATAACAATTTTGCAATTTGTCTTAAAACTAATTGAATGTTTGGCTAAGAGTTTACGGTTTAAGCTTCAGCTTAAGAGTTTAAACTCAGTATATGAAGGCTTAGATTTAAGGTATCCACCCACAACCTCGGAACGTCATCGCACCGGCACAAAAAGAAGCAAATAATGTGACAGTAATTTACTTTGCTTTGTTACGGTAAAAAGAGGGTTCGTATGAGTTAGTGGCCAACTCTTGTGATGGAGTTTTAAGACCGCCTAAAGGCTTCCGTCGTGGCTAACGACTTAAAAGCCGGGACCGACAATTTAACGTGCCCTCCAAAGCACGGAAGCGCTCAGCTCGTAGTGCCACTTGCAGTCACCCATCCAAATTATGACCGCGCACAACGTTGTTTAACTTGTCCCGGCTTTTAAGTCGTTGAGCCACGACGGAGGCCTTTACTGCCCTCCTATATCTAAAACATCGCTAAGCCACAAAACCAAGTTTTGAGATATGAGCAATAAAAGGCGGTACTTAGTATAAATATATATTTTATCGTAGATAGCGCTGTTTTTGCTAGAGCTATTTCCTGAACTAAAAACGCTAGAAGAATGATTCTAAAACAGATCGATAGAGAATTTTTTTCTAAGTAGAATGGCATCAAAAACTCAAAATCGACCCCCTGTGGCTTAGCGATGTTTTAGATATAGGAGGGCAGTTTAGGCGGCCTAAAAACTCCGTCACAAGAGTTGACCACTAGCTCATACGAACTTACTTTTTTATCTACCTATCTATTTTCTAAACGAAGTAGTAGGTACAGACCCTTAAAAGGCCTTTTAATAGACCCACTGAAACAACAAAATATTACTTGTATACTACCAATAATATAAAAAAATATGACCTGTGAAACGTCTTACGTACCTACCGCAGGTAAAAAGTACAATAAGCAAGTACGTAATATTTGGGCGCAGCTGGCCCGTAGTCCGTTACCGTTACGGACCGTTACCGTTACGGACCGTTACCAAAACGGGCCGGGCCGGCGGGACCTGGGTTTTGCCTCAATTGTGTTGCTAATCGCTTGCTTGTTTAGCAAAGTGCGTTCAGTTAGAGGTGTGGCTAGAGTTTTGGCGTTTCTAATATACTATACTATACTAAGGCCTTTTGCTATCTATAGTAGATGATGTATACAGCGTCAGGAGGCAACTTTTACCTTTACTAACAGGACGCTGTAGTGCCCGGGACGAATTAAGATGGAGTAGGCTTGCCCAGCACCTATTCTATCCTCTCAGCTTAGTCGGCCTTGTCCACAGGAAAGACATGGTCAATACGTGTGGAGCTAATTAAGCCGTGGGTTTCCTCACGTTTTCCTTCACAGTTTGAGAGGTATAGCGCAAATACACTTTTCGCACAGAAAAATCCACACACACGACCAGATTTTAACCCGGAAGGCGGCGTCACTATCAATTAGACCACCAGTGCTCTGGCTTTTCTAACGCTTATGGGATCACGCTACTGTCATATTTTTCATTAAAATTGTATTTTATAAACCCTGGGCATAATAAAAAAAATATTCTTTGAAGTTCCTTCAAATCGCTTTCTGTCCGCACTCGCTGCTGAGTCATGCTCTGCGTAATGTACTACAGTCAGCATTTCAGTTTTTCACGAGTACGGAACCCGCAACACAAATACAGTGACTAAACATAACGCTAATGCGTTAGGGTACTATTACATGCAGGTAAAGAATAAAACTTTGTAGAGTGCTGTATTACGAAACTAGTAAGGCGAACTTTATTATGTTTTGAAGCGCTCGTGGCGTGCTTAGACGTTCTTGATTGATCGTTGAAGTTAGCAACGTTGTGCGCGGTCACAATTAGGATGGGTGACCGCAAGTAGCATTACGAACTGAGCGCTTCCGTGCTTCGGAGGGCACGTTAAATTATCAGTCTCGGCTTATAGTCGTTAAGCCATGACGGAGGCCTTTCGGCGGCCTAAAAACTCCGTCACAAGAGCTGGTTACTAGCTCATGAATACGAACTTACTTTTATGTAACAATTAGCGCTTATAGGAATAGGTAATTCAAGATTTACTAGATTTATTTATGTTATTCAGGGAAATAATAATCCACGAACATATTTTTTATAATCTAAAATCCTGTTAAATTATTTGGAAAGCTTTCCTTGGGCATGACCATGGCCAATAGATATCATAGATGAAATTGTAAACTTATAAACAAACTTTAGTTGGTTCAACTTTCGTGCAAATTTTAAATACTATTTTTAAGCTTGTTTGATTTTATTTGTTTTGTTTTAGCGAAAGAAGTATGTCGGGATCGTAGCAAATGGAGATCCGTGATCTCTGCCTACCCCTATGGCATACAGGCGTGATATTATGTATTTATGTTTTTAGATCGTCAGTCAGTAACTTTAACTTAGTATACAGATATCCGTAGGTTTTATAATAACTTCGATCAGTAAACATTCGCTCTAATAAACAATTTGTATCATAAAGTAAACAAAAAACTATATATTTTCAGAAAACTTTTCCAATTTTCCCAAAAAAACTTTGCCTAGAGCGAAAATTTCACACCCCCTCATTTCATAACCTTTTCTTATTGATGAGATGAGGGGTTAGCACAAGTTAGACCGTTACCCATACTATTGTTGTTACCGATAGTACATAAAAAGTATTTTAGAATGATATACCAGGGCTTCTATCTAGTCGTGATAATAATTCTTTCGAACAGGATTTAAAGTGCGCTTCAAAGGCTCCTTTCATGCGCTTGATACATATTTTCGACATGCCGGTTTCCTCATGATGATTTCCTTCATCGTTTGAGAGTCCTGGTATACCGCATTACAAATTTTCGAACAGAAAAATCCATTGGTTGACAATTTATGTAAACAACTCGCACTTAGGTACTTAAAATAAAACTTACTTTTTCATTGAACTTTTATGTAGTAATAGTTAAATTAATAATTAAATTAAGGTGTAAAAACTTTTATTGCAAGATTTATTTACCTAAAACTGAAGTGATTTTATCGTAATAACAAAAAATATGCGACGGTTTTTTTATTTGGATGAAGCGTGAAATTATAGCGGCTATCGAAATACATATCGTCACTGGAAAGGCAAATTTACGTAAGCGCCAATCGAGAAAATGCCGTTTGAAGTTCATTTTTTTCGTTTTTTTAATCATAACTTTCTACCTAATTATCGAATTTTGATGACGTCAACGTAAGATTTCATTCTTTTTTCATTTTCTATGTCCAGCAATTCATATTATTGTATTTGGACTGCTATTTTAGGATAATAACTCAATATGCCTATTTGGCGCCATTTTGGCGCTTACGTAATTTTGCCTTTCCAGTGACGATATGGTATACTCTGTGAATGGATGGTATAGGTGCTGGGCAAGCCTACTCCATTTTAATTAGTCCCGGGCACTATAGCGTCCCGTTAGTGAAGGTAAAAGTTGCCTCCTGACGCTGTATAAATCATATACTGTAGATGGTAAAAGGCCTTAGTTGTATAGGCCTCCTTTCGATGTTGAAATGATGATATTTCTTGTTATAGTGACCCTTAATTTCCGAAAAATACTTCAATTATATCATTATTGTACTTGAATTGAAAACAATTTGAAATGAAATAAAACATTTTGTGTTAGTAAACGGATTAAGTTTACGACTGTATCCCCAAGGTGTACAAATCTAAGGGCTTTGCAGATTATTTTGATAACGTCTGTTTGATACACCGCCATGAATGTTGAACGGGCGGCAAAAGAGGGCGAGTTATTTTAAGAGTTCCGTACCCGAAGGGTGCCAACGGGATTCTATTACTAAGCCTCCGCTGTCCGTCCGTCCTTCCGTCCGTCTGTCAGCGGGCTATCTCATGAATCGTAATAGGTAGTTGACATTTTCAGTGAGTATTTCTATTGCCGCTATAACAAATAAAAAAAAGAGGGCCGCATACAAGATTTTTTTAATGTACCTACACACACTTGACCGATTTGTGAATTTTATTTTATTTTCTCAAGTTTAACATCTTGTCTTGTTTTAGTAATGTTGTTTTTATGATTTACAAAATGCACGAAAAGCCTTTTTCAGCCGCACTTTACACAATCACGTCATTATATAGTATCGATATATATGATTGCTGTATCTCGTGATCCGTCTAACATAATCATCACAGTGCTGACAACAAATTCTTTGGAATTTTTAGAGGTTAAGTGAAATCGGCAATAAATATTGTCGTACAAGTTGCTGACCGTGGCTTCGCTAGCGTGGTACCCGGATAAAAAGTAGCCTATATGTTAATCCAGTACATGTATTATGTATATTCTAAGTTTCATTCAAATCCGTTCAGCCGTTTAGGCGTGAAAGAGTAACAAACATCCATACATACAAACTTTCGCGTTCATAATATTAGTACTCTTAGGATTAGGTTAAAGCTTATGATAGCTTCTCAAGTCAGAACGTTCGCTCTAGGTCACCTCTTAAAGCACTGGTGATCTATTGCCTTCCGATCCTGTGCGATGATCTGGATCCTGGAGATCGTGGGTTCAAATACGGTCGTGCACCAACAGATTTTTCAGTTCGAAAAATAGCGCTATACCAGTACTCTCAAACGGTTAACCTAAAAAGTTTGAAAACACGTGTTAAGTTCACGAATGGAGCCTTTAAGGCGCACTTCAACTCCTTTCACCACACTGGTTCGAAATAACTGGAGAGTAAGCTCATTCGTGTTTTGTATACGACACCATGATTCACCATATCCATTTTAGGACATTAAATCGGAAGTTGCTAATTTTCTTATCTTTACTTGTGGCTCTGTCCATCCCATTAGGGATACGGGCCTGATAATGCATGTATATTTTAAAAGAAGAAGAAGAATGTATAAACTAGTGCTAGCCTCTTAGGTACTCAGGTCAGAACGGTCGTCCTAGGTCACCTCTTAGGTATTTTTTGAATGCCTGTTCAGCTTGAATCAGTTTTTGCCCGCCAATCTCTTTTTGCGCCTAATTCTTTGGTACTCGTAATACCTACTTCATTAATAGGTGTCTGTCGTAATCATACTAATATAATAAATGTGAAAGTTTGTCTGTATGAATGTTTGTTACCACGTATCTCCGTAACTACTAAACAGATTTTGATGATTAGAATAAACTAAATCTTTATAAACAAAATCAAACTTATAATTAATCTTACTTATATTATAAATGCGAAAGTTTGTGAGTTTGGATGTTTGGATGTTTGTGCCTCAATCACGCCTAAACGGCTGAACGGATTTGAATGAAACTGGGAATATACATAGTACATGTACTGGATTAACATATAGGCTATTTTTTATCCAAATACAACGCGAGCGAAGCCGCGGGCAGCAGCTAGTACAAATATAATTTACAAAAAACAAAAGAAAGAGACGGGCTGTCTAAAGGTCGTTCAAACGGTTTATAGATATTTATTTTATTAAGACGGAGGCCTTCAGGCGGCCTAAAAACTCCGTCCCAAGAGTTGGCCACTAGCTCATACGAACTTACTCAACTAATCGATTTTAAAAAGTATTCCACAAAGTCCGAATACATAAGTGAATTCATCGTGACCTATGAAATATGGTTTGGAAGTTTCAGTAAAATATTTTCGAGGGTTTAAAAATATTTTTCATTCGGGAATATTGAATAAAACATTTAAAATGCGCAAATTTACTAGAATACTAAAAAACATGACCCACCTGTACATATTCATACACCTCTCCGCTGTACATACCTCTGTACAGTTGTAGCCCGTAAATAATGCGCATTCTTTAGAAAAAGAGCATCAGCAGCAAGAGCGGTCGAAGTCTAGTGGTAGCACTCCCGCCTTCTTACCCTAAGGTCGTGGGTTCATCCATTCTTGCACCAATTGGTTTTTCTGATCGAAAAAATTATGTGCGCCATACCAGTACTCTCAAACAGTGAAGGAAAACATCGTGAGGAGCCTTTGATGCGCACTTTAAGCTCAGTGTTACTAGTTAAAAACTAATGAAATATTTATTTGTCTGTGAAACTATGAACATAATGTAAAATGTACAGTAGTACCACAAATATTGTGTGCCTCGGCAATTTTCGTCTAGCTCCTGAAATAAGAACTAACGCGATAATGATATATAATGTTACAATAATTATGTAGATACTTATTTATTTAGATGGTTGGTTCAGTTATTATTAATTGCTAGTTAGTTGCATAATTCGACGGAAGAAAGCGATTTTGTCGTATCTCAAAATATTTAATTTTACACCAGAGCCAAAAAACCTTTATTTACAGCAATTAATCGTGTGAACAGTAAAAAACTAGGAAAAAATCAAGGGCGTATCATAAAATTTTTCATCGTAGAAAGACAAGACTTTTTTTGCTTATCAACAATAAAGTTTTAAGTCATTTAGGACATTTTTGAGATACGACATTTCTGCTTTCTGCCGTAGCACGAAGCACGAAGTTTGCCGATACGCGCAATATTTAGATGTAGGTCAAATAAAATAAGATTAAGGAACAAAACGTAGTATGTATTTGTCCAATTTGTTCAATTCGCTGCAAAGAATAGAGGTCAGTTCGCATTTAGAATGTAATAGAATTTCTCTGCTCTTCTAAATATATAAAATCGTTACGTGACTGTCTGAATGAAGGTCTCCACCCACTGCCGTAACATGGCTACTACAACTAGTCGTGTCACTAGTTCTTTCGAACCAGTGTGGTGAAGGATTTAAAGTACACCTCGAAGGCTCCTTTCGTGCACTTGATACATGTTTTCGAACTTTCCTAAAGATGTTTCCCTTCACCGTTTGAGAGTACTGGTAAAGCGCACATATTTTTGTCGAACAGAAAAACCCATTGGTGCACGACTGGATTTGAACCCACGACCTTAGGATCGGAAGGCAGGGCTGCTAGACTCTGCTTCTTCTCTCCCCGACCATGGGATACTATCCTCTCCAACATGATGGACCATCTATAAGGGCGATGGGCTGATCACCTGTCACCATGGTTCACCATATCCATCTTGGGACTTTGAAAATCCCAGGAGTGGCTGCAAGTTTTCTTATGATAACTTGTAGCTCTGCCAACCCCAATAATAATACGGGTATGATAATACCTATGTATGTATACATTAAAATCAGTTCAGACGTTATTGAGACTCCATACAAACATGCTCACAATTTTTTTGCAGAAAAACAACGATATTGAAAGGTTAGTAAAATATTATACATCATTTCATTTATTCATAAACAATACAATTATGTACAAATTAGGAAAACTTAAACCAATAAAACTAAAAAAAAACGAATTAAAATAACAATACAAAACAAATACAAACAATAAGTTATTTTAAAGGCTCATGGATAATGTTACACTTATTATAACAGAATAATGTCAAATTAATATTTACTAGTCGAAAAACCATCAACTGAGTAGAAGCAGATTTGAATTTGTTAATCCTATTCATCATCATATTCCTGCCCTCATCCCACACTATGTGGGGTCGGCACAGCATGATCCTTGGTCATGCTGCAAGAGTTTTGGTTAAGGTGTTTTATGACCGGCCGCCTGCCTGACGTCAACCCTCCTTGGGAATACTTGCTTATTGTATCTCATCATGTTGGAGGATACTATCCCTTAGTCGACTTTTACGACATGCTCGGGGAGAGAAGCAGCTGGACGCATTGTATGTTTTTTCTTTACTCCCAGTCCAGCGGAGAAGTTTAGAATTTATTAATGCTAATACATTCTTTAACGTTGACTGGTATTAATCTTCTTTAGAGTAATAAGATAGGCTGATACTCTGTCCCTACAAATCGTTACTTATTAAGTTCTACACTTACATACTCGTAAGTAGTGCTTAACATCACTTAGCGATGGAAGGAAACAAATGATCCTGAATTCCGGGAGAATAGACAAGAGTGATTGCTTTCAGTTATAGAGGGTTCCGTACTGAATTAAATGTCACCTGGAAATAAATTGGTCTCTATAGATGTAGGGGTGTCTGACTGATCGTTAGCCAGGTGTTTGCTGGATTTATATTCTTTTCGTCTTATTTGATGACGTAGTGACTGTCCAGTCGAGAGACGAGAGGCGCGGGTTCAATTCCCGCATCAAGTTCTATTGACATACATACCAATAATCATGCCCGTATCCCTAATGGGGTGGTCAGAGCCACAAGTACAGATAAGAAAGCTTGCAGCCATTATTGTATATTTTAATTTACAAAATCTTTCCTGAGTTATCAGGGAATCAAAGTGTGGGGTCAGGACTATGTGACTGCCGGTCGTTATTATTATTAATTGAGACAGCACTGGAGGCCTAGTGGCAAGAGATCCTAGATTTTTCTTTTCGAAAAATGTATGTGTGCTTTTGGTGAAGGAAAACATCGTGAGGAAACCGGCATGCCGTAAAACCTAAAAGAGTTTGAAAACATTGTGTCAAGTGTATGAAAGGAGTCTTTGAGGCGCAAAAATCCTTTCAGCACACTGGTTCTAAAGAACTAATGCCACTACTATCTACTAGTAGCAGTAGTATTATTAATTGTTGTTTTTTGTTTCAGGTTGACCAGTATCTATAAAGGTATGTTGTGAAGATTTATAGCAAGCAATGTAATATGAAACTTCAAACTTCAAAAGATCTGTTGGATCACTTGGACAAGTCTTAAATCTACGTTGAATTTAAGCCTGAGGCTTTATTCGTTATGACTAAACGAAACTTGACAGCCTGTAACTTGTTTGTGACGCACCGCGTCGCGTTTTTATAAAAAAAAAATTTCAATACAATACAAATCAATTTATTGATATAACTAGTTGCCGCCCGCGGCTTCGCTCGCGTGGTACCCCGATAAAAATTAGCCTATATATTAATCCAGTACATGTACCATGTATATTCCAAGTTTCATTCAAATCCGTTCAGCCGTTTAGGCGTGATTGAGGCACAAACATCCAAACATCCAAACATCCAAATATCTTTACAAACTTTCGCATTTATAATAATACTAGATACAGGTAAAGTTAGCACGCGCTATCGTTGCGTTTTGAACTTTACGCCGGTAATTTCAAGCAAACTAAAGTTTTTCAATTTTATAATATAAGTAAGAAGTAAGATAAGTATTATGTTACAAAATAAATTAATCCATAGGCTCCTGAACTAGTAAAAACTGAGTTTCAAGAGCCAATGGCTTCTCCCATGAGTTAAGTTTCATAATAGAATGCGATAACACGGTCGACAAACGTGCTCGCGTTTGCTCGCGTTACGTTTTGTTTGGTCACAGTGAATAAGGGCAAAATAATCCCTTTAAAATCATGAATACATAAATATTTTTATAAAATAAATAAATATTTGTGGACATTTCACACAGCGCCATCTAGCCCCAAAGTAAGCAAAGCTTGTACTATGGACACCAGATGGCTGATAGCTTGATTCTTCGTGCTACCACTGATTCTTTTTTTGCCAATTTTAGTTTAGTGACCGTAATAATGATGGTGTGAATAATTTATAGAAAAAAAACTAGTTCTCAAAAGCTTCGGGCGTTCTCGAACAAAAATTTATACAAGTGATCTTCCATCGTAGTTTTCTGTAAAAACATTTCTCGCTGAAAATACAAAGGTATTTTACCGTTTCTCCGTCATCCCGCGGAACCCTAGCCCGTCTATCGTAAATTTCTCTCTCGTTTCAACAAACAAGCTCGTGTTTTCGTGTTATTTTCCCTCGATTTTTCGAGAAAACATTTTTTTTAGCAAAACACTTCCTTTGTACGTTCCGTTATACGTAATCGGGAGCAATGCGTTCTGATGTTCTTGGATTGCGTCTTATTGTGTTTGAAGCGTCCTAATGTGTAGAGCAATGTTTTGGCCGTTACACATGACGGCATGAGGGTAAATGCGTTTTTTAACCGGCTTTAAAAAAGACGGCTTTTACTTCTCTGCTGGACTGAGATTGTATGTTGAGAATTTTGTGTTACAAACTAGTACAGGCTCAAACACAAAGAAATTCCCATATCGGCCCTCACCAAACTCGGTTCCAAGTTCCCAACCAATCTTATAAAACGTACAATATCTATATGAATCTAAATGACAAAAGTCTAACTTTTAAAGAACATCGACAACACTGCAGTAACGATAAACGTTTATTTTCATCACCGATACCGGTTTTTCGGTATTACTTACACCGGTAATTACTTTTCTGCTGGACTGGGAGTATGGAATCACGGATCTCCATTTGCTACGATACTGACATACTTCTTTCGCTTCATTCACTTTCAGAACATTCTTCATACATGCTCGTCGGTTTAGGGTACTCTTAACCTGGCCCTTTTCCAAAACCTCGCCAATTTGGTCCAGGTACGTGCGCCGAGGTCTTCTCCTTCCAACGGTGCCTTTCACACTCGCCTCATACACCTGTTTCGTTAATCTTCTTTCATTTATCCTCTCTTCATGACCGAACCATCTTAACATACCTTTCTCAACCTTCATCACTATATCTTCTTTCACTCCACATCGCTCTCTTATCACGCTATTTCTCACTATCTCTCAAAGTCACACCACACATACTTACTTCGTAACGCACGCCTTACTTAGGTAGGATAAAGACAAGTAAATTATGATGAGGTACTAGCTGTTGTCTACAACTTTGTCAAATTTTTATGAAGCAATCATAATCTGTCCAGCTTTTTAGCCCTGAAAACACACAGATTTATTTACTTATATATGATATTGATATGGAGTATTATGGATTAGTATGGAAGTATTTTCCCTGAAAATTATAAATTAATCGAATTCCCACCCTTTGTAAAAATAAATCCACCCCTTCTCGTAATAGACACGGTATCGTATTAATATGCAAATACCCTGTATTTTATTAAAAAGGTAAGGTACGGCTTAATTTATATTTCACTCGTGCGAGTTCTGATAAAAGGGGTAGGTTGGGTACGTAACGTACCGGCTTCCTATACAGGTAGGTATAGGAAATCAATGGTAAGTCTTAGTTAATGCATGTTCAATGTAGTAATCCTTTTTAGGGTTCCGTACGAAGGGTGACAACGGGACCCTACTACTAAATCTCCGCTGACCGTCCATCCGTCTGTCCGTTTCACAGATTGTGTATTTCTGTTACCGCTGTAACAACAAAATAAAAGAAGAGGACCTCAAACAAGAAAAAATTTTTGTGGCCAAACTTGAAGCGCTCGTGGCGTAGCTTGCTTAGACGTTCTTGATTGATCGAAGCCGCGGACGGCAGCTAGTTAGTTTTATCATTCACATAAAATATCTGTCTTGTGTAGGAATCGAATCAACAACCTACAGCGCAGAAAGCATAGCTACTGCTAACTGATCTATGAAGCCAGTCGCCAAATAAGCCGGGAATAGAATGTAGGACGAGCGAACAGCTATTTATATGAATTTAGCGCCGTCATTCGTATTTCACAGGCTAAGTTAAACTTATTAATGACTAGCTGCATTTGCATGTTCTGTAAATATTTCTTCCGGGTCTGGGTGTTGTGGTACCATGGTACTCGTAGTTTCTGATACCCACGACACAGGGAATCCTAATGTGGGGTCAGGACTATGTATGTGACTGTTGGGTTCGCGTCGACGGCTTCGCTAGTGTGTTACCGCTGTTAAAAATAGTCTATATGTTAATCCAGTATACTTACTATGTATATTCCAAGTTTCATTCAAATCCGTTCAGCCGTTTAGGCGTGAAAGAGTAACAAACATCCATACAAACTTTATTATTAGGACAATGTTAATAGGATTTCTCTCGTAGCGGGAATCGAACCCGCGCCTCTTGCGTCCCCGCCGAGCACTCGCCGGCCACGCCACCGAGGTTGTCTTAATATATAATTTAATATATTTTCAAATATCAAAGCCTTGTTTTAGGTATTTTGTTCGTCAATTTCTAATGTTATGTTTGTAATTTGCTCACTAATAAGAACAAAATTATCATCATTAGGACTAAAAAGCTATGTCTCAGTTAGAATAGTCACAGTTAACAGATACAGCTAGATCATGTTCAATCATTCATTGAAGCGCTCGTGGCGTAGCTTGCTAAGACGTTCTTTTTATCGTTGAAGTTAAGCAACGTTGTGCGCGGTCGCAATTTGAATGGGTGACCGCAGTGGCATTACGAGCATTAGTTGGCCACTAGCTCATACGCTCTTTAATCATTCATTCATGTTAATATGAAAACGTATATTGTTTCACTAAATAACCTAACTCGTAACACGTTCATGTCCTTCCTCTCTCAATCTCTAAATATCCAAGGTTCTCTAACGATGACGGCCTCGGTGGCGTGGCGGGCGATTGCTCGGCTGAGACGCAAGAGGCACGGGTTCGATTCCCACTGCGAAATAAATGTTTGCATGTTCTGTAAATATTTCTTCCGAGTCTGGGTGTTGTGGTACCATGGTACTCGTAGTTTCTGATACCCGCGACACAGGGAATCCTAGTGTGGGGTCAGGACTATGTATCTGACTTTTGGGTGTTATTTATTATTATTATTATGTGTCTGCGTTACTATCAGTTGTAGTTAGAAGCATGTCCAAACATGTCAATGGTTAGTATTGAATTTGTTACAACCGGCCTTTTTGGTCTTATATCGATAACCCCTTTTTAACTTTCTTTAGGTAGATACTTCTTCCGTTCCTTTCTTGGTAATATTTTAAACCTTTTTAAACGACTTTTTATTTAATAGTTTTGATATTCAAGATGTCTTATTATGACGAATAAATTATCTTCCTTCTGTTGTCATAATTATGTATTATTATGTATGTATATATATGTAAAAAAGTATGCTATCAGCCATCTGGTTCCCATAATACAAGCTTTGTTAATTTGGGGCTAGAAATTTCCAGCTATGTTTATTTTTAATCATTCTGAACCAGCTAGCCTTGCTTTGCTGTGAGCCTTTCTCTCAGTAGGAACTTTAATTAATTAGGTTAGGTCTTAGATTTGATATGAAATAAATCGAGAGGTAGTGTGGGTTTAATTAAGGAATGACAATGGAGACTTACTTGGAATTGTCTAAAGCTTCAGAGAAACGTAAAATAATAAACTTTATAGAGAGACGAGACTTGTCTAACTAAACCATGATAAAATAATTTATATGTGATACTATGTATGTAACATAGTATCACGCCCATAGTCGACTTTTACGACATGCTCACAATTTACAATTGGGATGGGTGACCGCAAGTGGCATTACGAGCTGAGCGCTTCCGTGCTTCGGAGGGCACGTTAAACAGTCGGTCCCGGCTTTTAAGTCGTTAAGCCATGACGGAGGCCTTTAGGCGGCCTAAAAACTCCGTCACTAGAGTTGGCCACTAGCTCATACGAACATACATACATACGACATGCTCGGGGAGAGAAGCAGATTGCTTTCTGTTTTTTCTTTACTCCCGGTCCAGCACAAAAAATAATATAATAAATAATGCACATCACCATCATCATCATCAGCCTAAATCAGTCCACTGCTGGACATAGGCCTCTCCCATGGCACGCCACTGAGCTCGATCTTCAGCTCTCTTCCTCCAATCCCTGCCCGCTGACTTATGGATATCATCGCCCCACCTAGAAAGAAGAAAAATAATGCACAAAGAAGATAAAACAATTGATTATAACCAAGTTAATAATAACGAAAATTTCTCATAATAATATTGAAAAAATTAAAAACAAACAAGAGTCTGGTGATTACGACATTGGAAAAGTTTATTTCGGTGACGAATTTCTCCTATATTACGTTAGAATATAGAATATAGAATATAGAAGTGTTTTAGATCAAACACAAGATATTCTTATGTACAAACTATTGCAGAATAAAAATCACATCCAACAGTCACACATAAAAACTACGAGTACCATGGTACCGTAACACCCGCAGCGGGAATCGAACCAATGCCTTTTGCTTCTCAGCCAAGACCTCGACCGCCACGTCTACAAAATGACAAAATACTCGTAGACAGGTTCAAAATGGATTTTACCACTCATAATAATAGTTATTTATAATTTTTTTGATCTCGCAAATGCACTCACGATCCGTAGAATGTTGTCTAGAAATAATTGTAAAAGTTTACCTAGTTCTAGACTTTCCAAGAGCACTTTTGACACCTTAAATTCTCCGCCCGTTCGTTTTCCAAAAGTTACACATAGGTCAAGCCTCTAACTTAAATTAAATTTCTAGAATTTAATCCAAAAGGTTAACAGAAAGTTAAATAAGCTAATACGGTTAATGCACGGTTCCAATGTACATAGTTTGGTTTATCCTAATAATGAACGACAGGTCGTTCTTTATCATTTTTATAGTTACGTTTTTTGTTACAAACGTTATAGCGCTTTTCGACAGACTGAACGAAGTGAAGAAACTGAAGAAATAAAAATCGAGACCATTTCTGCTTAGAAAATCAAGAAAAGCGTTTCTGAAAATATGGTAGTAGAACTTCAAAATTTCAAAGACGTTCATCCGACGATTCCAACGCCACTTTTAGGTCTAAAAACAGGAAGAGAAAGATTAAATTAGATATTCCATTCTATTGTATAACAGTAAATAGTAAGTACACATAAATACAGTATCCAGAGCCATTGGATCGCCTTATATCAACAGTTAAGGGTCTACGTGATCGCTGAAAGCCATCTCATCGAGAACCTCTTAACCAATAAAATCCCCAAAGTCTTCGGAATCGATAGGGATGGGGTACTACAGGGAATCGATTGTACGAGCACACACTCTTGAATGGCAGGTACTTAATTAATATTGGTAGTTGATAGACTTCTCTGCTGGACTGGGAGTAAAGAAAACATATAATGCGTCCAGCTACTTCTTCCCCCGAGCATGTCGTAAAGGTCGACTAAGAGATAGTATCCTCTTCAACATGATGTCCATCACCTGTCAGCATTGTTCACCATTCTTGGGAATCTGAATCAGGAATGGCTGCAAGTTTTCATATGATTACTTGTGGCTCTGCCCACCTCATTAGGGATACGTGCGTGATGATACATATGTGTGTATGTAGGTAGTTAATAGAGACGTGACTTTGTGGAAGTCTATTTTAAGATACTCTACTAAATAGAAAAGTAAATAAGTATGTAATACTTACTCCACTAAATCTATTTATTATAAATATTATTAAATTCTTACGTTAAATTTAGTGAAGGTCATTAGTAATGCACAGGTTAGACCAAATGATCGATTTAAAGTCCACTATTACACTACATCACTATATCACTACATAGTATAAAATAAAGTCGCTTCCCGCTGTCTGTCTGTCCCTATGTATGCTTAGATCTTTAAAACTACGCAACGGATTTTGATGCGTTTTTATGCGTAAATAAACACATTTTTTTGCGCTTACATTGCAAACGCTGGCTGAACCCTACGAGATAGATCAAAATAATGTACTACAGTGTTGTGCACCTTAAAAAGGTCTACAAAAAAGTCCGCGATGGTATATGTCTATCTCTAGGGATAACCCACAATAACCATTTTCTATCCTTTACTTTTTAAAGCTGTGAACGTTATATATAAAGACACTCTGTAGTATATTTAGTATTAACATTGCACCCGTGCGATGCCGGGGCGGGTCGCTAGTTTAATATAATTAAATGATCGATTCAAAGTCCACTATTACATCACTACGATATAGCTAAGTAAGTATTACCTTTGGCTTACAGTTTCTGCTTAGACAGATTTATTTCACACAGGAATTTGAACTTTATTACCAGTTAGTCAAGACGAGCTTTGATTGAACAAACAAAATTGCTCTAAAGAACCGTAACTATTAGTTTCTTAGTAACTAGTTCTTTGGAATCAGTGTGGTGAAAGTATTTAAGGGCGCCTCAAAGGCTACTTTCGTGCATTTGACACATGCTTTTTAACTTTTTAGGTTCTATGTGACATAATGTTTCCTCAAGATGTTTTCTTTCACCGTTTGAGAGTACCTACCTAATTTTTTCAAACAGAAAAATCCACGAAAGTGCTCGACTGAGTTTAGGGTTCCCTAGGGATGTTAGGGATAGTTCAAAACATAAGCGAAACATTGATTTTTCAAGTTTATTTTGAACCAAAGCAAAAAATATTGAAATTTCATTTTCTTTTTGAATAAACTTGAGAATCTTGCTATGTCTAAAAAGAACAAGACATTAGGTAAATCAATATAACATTTAATAAGATATACAAGTACAAATAGAAACACAAAAGAACATGAACCTATAGCAGAGATTAAAGTACTTAGTGATACAGTTTCTTTTTGAAAAATTACTGGTCTCGACAACAGTTGAGCTAAAAGTCTTCCTCCTTCCTCTTCGTCCGTCTTTTATTAACAGTAGCTCGCTGCAGAGTTCACTACAGTGAGACCGGTGTGATGTTGGCGTGAAGAAACTACGTCATAACCGAAACAGAAGACGATTGCGACAAGGCGACAACATGTCCAGTAGTTGGACTCCATGAGATGGGAGAGAAGCAGCTGGATGCATTCGAATGTTTTCCTTTAATCCTAATCCAGAAGAGAAGGAGTACACCGGAGCGACCAATGTCCAGTTTGGACTTCCATAGCTAATAGTGGAACACCCCAAGAGTTCACTCGTTGATCTTTTTCATGCAAACTTCATCTTCCCGCTTCGTCCGTCTTCATCATACCTTCATCATAAGAGCACCCTTCACCAGGAAATACTCTTAAGGACTTGCCTATGTATGTATGTTCGTATGAGTTAGTGGCCAACTCTAGTGACGGAGTTTTTAGGCCGCCTAAAGGCCTCCGTCATGGCTTAACGACTTAAAAGCCGGGACCGACTGTTTAACGTGCCCCCCGAAGCACGGAAGCGCTCAGCTCGTAATGCCACTTGCGGTCACCCATCCGAATTTGTGACCGCGCATATCGTTGCTTAACTTTAACGATCAAGCAAGCTACGCCACGAGCGCTTCTCATGGACTTGCCTAGCAGTGGGACAGCAGGCTGATAATAACAATATATATAAGACATGACCAAATGATTCCCTTAATATTAAGGAAATTTTAACTTTGAATAGTAAATAAAAATGATGATGATGATGATATGTGACAAACCGGCCTTCCAATAGTTGAACTACACACTGAACTAACATTTAATCGGATCCGTTTATGGGAATAGCTCACATTCATTATGCTAATGCCTAGAATGGACACTTTTATAGCGAGATTCGAATCTGACACAGCCTAGGGGGGATAGCTGGGTAGCCCGGAGGTCAATCGAGCAATTATTCAACGTCTTGCTTTTGTTTTATATCCCAAATTACATACGAATGTGTTTTGTTTTGACGATCAAAGTTAGCGCGATTGTATAAATATGAAAATTATTTCTATTTGCCCCAAGAACTAGTAAAAATAATAATTGTTTTCATCAAAGCTCCAAAACGTACTTAGAAGTACGTTTTCAGATTTGTCTTGCCTAGTTCGTACTGTATTTAGTAAAATTACACATTAACACACCTACTATATTTAAACAGACAATATTCCCTGATAAATAAATAAAAAAATTTTTGCAGATCCTTGCAGATTCTGAATAAACTTTAATGATTTTGATAGCTGGTAGTGTAGGAATCAAATGAGCTGTCTTTCCGAAGCTGTGTCAAGTCTTTTTGCGAAGATTGGATAATTTATAAAGGGATTTTCGGTAATTAACGGGTTGTACTATTTGTCTCTGTTTACGACTCTTTAAATGTTTCTTACGAATGTATTCGCTCCTAAAGTGGCAATCGTATTTTGCATAAAATGATAATGGCGTCTGAAACGTGTTATTTGGCGTCGTAAAAAGAGTACTGTAGCATTTTTCCCTATTTTCTTACATTTGGGAATTACACAGGGCACACGCCCCGCTCCGTTTCATATCCGGAGCGTCACCGGCTCCGCCCCGGCACAAAGAAACAAAGCAAGCTACTTTCAAAAGTCTCCTCACAAATATAATTTTGTCAGGTATAGCTTTCAAAAATTACGTTTCTAACATAACATTTTGACATTTCAATGTTTTGTGACGTTTAGCAGATCTGGAGAATCATATTTATCCTACTAATATTATAAATGCGAAAGTTTGTGTATGAATGTTTGTTGCCGCGTATCTCCGTAACAACTAAAACGATTTGAATAAAATTTAGAATGTAAATAGTTTATGTTCAGGTTCAACCCCTAATAGGGTTAAATAGGGTATCAAAGTTTGTATGGTAACTTTTTAACGGGTGGAGCGATTGGCTCGAAACTTGATTAGAATACTTTAAAAACAAATCAATGGATACGTGTTTCGGAGTTTTTCAAAATCACCCTCAAAGAGGGGTAAAATGGGGTGTCATTTACAACACGTTAGCGAAGCCTCGCGTGTAAACTATTCATTAATAGGTATATATAGCCTTTAATAGTAGATTTAAGTAGCACTGATAAATAGATATAAGATTTTGTACCTGAAACTAATTAAAACCTTTGATGAATGAATGAATTATTATGACCATCAAACATCAGTCTTTCACTCATCAGTTATGTTGCCGGCAGTGTGGCATCCCCATAACAGTTTAGGTGAATATTTAGGCAATAAATTACTTATTCATCAAGATATGGATCTTGCCCATTCGAAAACCAAATCAACCATAAAATACTTTTTTCTCGTAGCAAATGACTCATTTGACGTTTGAAATGGCCTTTCTGACATTTTAGATGGCCCATCCGCCATTTTGGACCAGAACTGTCATAAGTTAAAGTTGACAGTTTAAACAATAACCATGTCAAGAAACAGGTATATGGTAATACTTGGTAATGCAAGTCAATCTTGACGTCTGGCCAATGACAATTTTAAGCAGAGATGTATTTGCTTGGCGTTTTTATTCTGTTTCTGTGTCGAGTCTATGACCGGATGTGAAGACTTGGCAATGACTTTATGTAGTGTTTTTTTTTCTGCAGAAAAACTGTCAAACAAAATTTTGAGTCTAAGGAGGTAGGTACACCTATACTCAGTTTAAGCAGGTTTAAACATAGTTTAACTTAAAAAGTATGCAAAGATCTTCGATTTCAAAATGCGAAGCCCTCCGCTGAAGCTTTAAAAAAGAAAAACAAAAGGACGAATGTACCGAAAAGTGACCGTTACTGTGGTAGACTGAGGTTGGTTCCTTTTAAAAAATTTAGTAAGTCTCTTTGGTCGACACGGAGACTTAAATAATATTCAGTCAGTACAGTGAGTATTAAATAAGAAAATTTACTAGTGATGCCAAATGTCAGCATAAATATTTTTACTAGTGATGTCCTAAGCACATCTCTGCGTCATTTTTACGCCAGAGACCAGTGACCGAGCTTTGGAAGTTTTCCAATAAAAACTCTGAACTCGGTACTTGCGACTTGACAGACCGACTGTTTGATCTGAGGAGTTATTGCCGACTTCTCAAGTTCTAACTACAGTTCTGACTATTGGACATTCCGAAGCTCTGTACAAAAGGGGTTAATGTCATCACACTAGTTTTTATGCCTATCGTTTAAACCGTGTAGATTTTTTTTTATGTAAGAAGGGGCAAATGAGGAATCGACTCATCTGATATTAACTGATTACCATCGTCCTCGGGCACCTGCAATGCTAGTAAACGCAGTGGGCACCCGTGTACCACGGATCTAAGGTCTCATCTCGACCCCAAAAGGCATATACATCCTCGGCCGAATCTGTCGTCACGTCGGCCCTTATTCTAATTAATTAAGGGGAAGAAAGATTTGCACTGACGTCCCGCGGTGGGGTGTATTGTTCATTATGCCCTGCTAACTCTCCCCCAGCCAGCCCAACTCCTTGAAGTCCCAGAGAAGGGCTTTGGGATGCTGGCAGCAGTGTTCCGGTATCCTCGATGGTGTTGAGGCCGTTGTTGGTGCCGACGAGGTGGAAGATGATGATGCGCCCGCCCTATCTGAAGTCCCCGGCAAATGAGAATGGCTATCTACGTACGTGACGTCAGCAATCAATCGGCTAGATATACAGTCGAGTAGGTCTCCACTAACTACTCTGTTCTTTTGACGGCCTTGGTGGCGTTGCGGGCAAGTGCTCGGCTGAGACGCAAGAGCGGGTTCGATTCCCGCTGCGGAAGAAATGTTTGCATGTTCTGCAAATATTTCTGCCGAGTCTGGGTGTTGTGGTAGCATGGTACTCGTATTTTCTGATAGCCAGGACACAGGGAATCCTAATGTGGGGTCAGGACTATGTATGTGACTGTTGGGTGTTATTTATTTATTTTGGCCACGACCGTCACAAAAATCTAAATCCTGTCTAAAGTTTACTTATTTACTATGATTTCTTGTACCTGGTCAATGGCGGTCAGCGGAGTAGTGGGAAGAGACCCTAAGTAAGCCCATATTTCAGCATCATTTTTAAAGTACGTTAAACAATTGGCTTCGTACAAAATAAACAGCGGGCGATCGTTCAGGGTGAACACGTATTCTACGTTTGAGGAATGCTTTGGGGTGTGGCCTGACTGTGAGCGACGGGTGGGGTGGGGTCTGAGTACGGGCTGTTCCATTGGCTCCGTATAAAATAAACAGCGGGCGATCGTTCAGGGCGAACACGTATTGTACGATTGAGGAATGCCTTGGGGTATGGCCCGAGTTCGAGCTATTAAAGTTTATTGTTTGTAGGCTTGGTCTTTAGACTGACTTAAAGCTGTCTTGATGAATGTGGTTAATGTGTAAACGAACCAAATGAAACTAATATAACTAATTTTTTTTTATCCTTCTGTTATTATTTTCAACCGTTTGCGCCCCACTGCTTGGCAAAAGTCTGCCGCATTCCTTCCAGATTTATTACTATTACTAAATAAATAGTCTACTGGACAACAACAGCAATTTTCCAAAGCATAGAGATAAGTGGCCAATGACACGAAAGGAAGAAAAATAATAAATTCTAACAGATTACCCGCTTTGTAAATGGAATCTGTCCGACCCAATACCACAACAATAAAAACGAGACCACAGTTTCTACAAATACCGTTACCGGTTTTCCAGCGACTGAAATTTGAACTTTGTGCTACTACTGTACCTACTAGCCTTGTCAGATCTGATTTACAGAGCAACCAGGACAACGTGATAAGTAGATTAGGTCTGTATATTTATTTTCTTCTCTCTTTTTGCCCTATTCTCTGTCATTGAATTTTTCATTCCTGTTTTTTTATGTGTACCTATGTTGCCAATAAATTATTTTCTTTCTTCTTCTTTTTTGTTTCTTTCTTTCTTGTTACTAGTTCTTTCTAAGCAGTAAGGTGAAAGAATTTAAAGTGCACCTCTAAGGCTCCACATAAGAATTCAAAAGTGTGCAAGAAAGTTAGAATCCCGTCCTAAAATACGATAGGGATTTCCAAAAGGCAATGTAACCTGTTCTAATCTACTAATTGCGAAAACCGGGAGGTTTAAGAATGTTTTATTGTGCTTCTAGGTACATAGTAGGTTTGCTGTAATAAAATGTAGATTACCTACTCTTTGGAATGGAAGCTAGTTATCAAAATTTGCAGAGTTTCCTTTGTATTGCGGCTGTTATGTGGCGGTCTAAGTTTCGGACAATCCAAGGCTAAGATCACGTATTGTGCAGACGTTAGGTGATTTGAAGAATGTCCCTAGCATGAGGTGTGGTCGATGTGATAGCGAGTCACTTGTGGCTAACTTTGCTTAAGAATCAAAGGATCGGCTTGAAGGTTTTCTTTAAGGCTTATGTCGTGAATGTCTCCTGCTCGGTCCCTTCGCTGGAAACTTCTGAAATGCTATTTGGGATTTCCACCCAGTCACTAACCTGTTCTATCTATACTATTAAAGTAATCGTTTTAAAATACCTGTATGAAAGCATCAACGACCACAATCCACATAAGTATTGAGCGGAATTTTAGGCCCATCACTTCTCGATTTGCTACCGAATGGTAGCGGCTCACTCTGATAACGGTAAATGATGCTACCCAAAGAAATGGACTGGCAGCTTACAGGAATGAATGAAAAGACCCTTTTTAAAGCGCACTGCTTAGAACAGTCTGCGAATAAACGTTTGTCTATGTCTATGTCTAACAGCCTTTTTTTATAAGGGCCACAATCACGTTTCAGTCATGGTGTTGAGGGCCAAAAGAAAAAATATTTGGGCGTCGATATAAACGTAATTCATAACGTGACTGTGACTTTAAAATTGGTCACAGTGAAACTAGCTATACATGATCTTGTAACCTTTATAAACAACGACATTTCTTTGGAAACAACGACTAAAAATGACAATCGAATGTATGCTACAACTGCATTAATTCGAATGTGCGATTTTATGCAACAAACCGCGGTATCTAGTAACTATTTTTTTTTACTCAGCCAGTTTCTTTGATGGCCGCGAAATTTAAATTGGTTGAATACATTTCTAGGTCAAAAACTAGGTGGGCAAGTCATAAATGGCCCGCGGGCGCAGTTTGAGTATGGCTGGCTAAAAGAGACGCGGGTACTCTATCAGTTGGACCACACCCTATCTTTTATTGCAAAAGTTTGTACACCCGACGGGGCATTGGAGTCGTGAGCGGAACTTCGTGTATTTGCGCGGTACAAATACGGGTGCGCTTTGAAAATAACGCTTACATTAAACAATTATTGTTTCTCCTATAAATCATTATGTTCACTATTTTTATAAATTGCGCCGCACTAAGGCCTTTTACCATCTATGGTAGATGATTTTATACAGCGTCAGGAGGCAAATTTTACATTCACAGACGGGACGCTGTACTGCCCGGGACGAATTAAGATGGAGTAGGCTTGCCCAGCACCTATTCCATCCTCTCAGCTTAGTCGGCCTTATCCACAGGAAAGACATGGTCAATACGTGCGGAGCTGACTGAAATGTCCACAACTATTTATTTATTTATTATCTTCGCGTCGTAGAACATAGGAATTCGACATGCATTAACCCCCTTATTCGTAATTTCTAAACTATGTATGTGACTGTTGGGAGTTACTTCTTTATTAGGTTACCCATTTTTTATACGAATTCGCTGGCTGAAGTTAGTAACGTATAAAAGCTATAAAAGAAATAAATAAGTATAGTATATGGTTATATTCCTTCATCACGGAGTCGATAAGTCAAATCAATGTTTGCCGTCTGCCAGCACATGAGGTAAGGGGCTAGCAGTAAGTGTATTTGGCATCGCTGCCGTCCGATTACTAAAATGCCGTAAAGTGACATTTGTTCAAAATTTTTTTAAAGCTTTTATATACTGGGTGAAAGCGCTTTTTTTTCTCTATCGACCAGTATGCGTCATATTTTTCTATCATTCATAAGTACTGAGATTTGGAGCCGCACGTACACCTCTATCTACATCCGTTTTGGACTTTTTCAATTCTAAAATACGGTTAACTCATTTTAAATTACTGAAACACAAAAAGTTAAATTAAAAATCACAATATAAACTTGTATTCTAATGCAATATATACATTTCAAGCTTATAAAATACAAAACATTTTGGTATTTCAATAAAAACTGTAAGTCTTCAAAAAGTCTAGAAAACAAAATTTCTCACGTTTTTGCTCGTAGCCAAAATTTTGGGTTTGTCACTTAGCGGCATTTTAGAAATCGGACGGCAGATCGGGTTTCTATCGATAGCTACATGCTGAATGACCAAGCAGCCTCGCGAGGCAGCTGCTGGAGGCAAATGCTCGCATGCAGTTTGCTCATTTTCCTCAGACGAGGCACGTCCTGACTAAGCGACTCGAGAGGCGGCTCGGTTCATCAGTATTAAGCAATTGATGTCACCAAAAGCATCTGGCCTTTTGCTATCTATAGTAGATGATTTATACAGCGTCAGGAGGCAACTTTCACTAAAAGGACTCTAGTGCCCGGGACGAATTAAGATGGAGTAGGCTTGCCCAGCATCTATTTCATCCTCTCAGCTTAGTCGGCCTTGTCCACAGGAAAGACATGGTCAATACGTGCGGAGCTGACTAAGCCGCTTGATTGCAGCAAACATTCTACATCATCGTTACATCCTCACTTAATTCCGAGTTGATTAGAAAGTAGAATAATAATTCTGTTAATCATTATACTCATGTGCCAACCTTGGGAGTTTCAAATAATAGGTTGGCGTCATGGAAAATTTGATTTCTTCAGTTGAGTTCTTTCGAAACAGTGTGGTGAGGGGGTTGTGCGTCTCAAAGGCTCTTATCGTGCACTTGACATACGTTTTTTGAGCCTTTTTAAATTCTACGGAACAGCAGTTTTTTCACGATGTTTTCCTGCACCGTTTGAAAGTACTGGTAGTAAATTCCGAACAGAAAAAATCATTTGTGCGCGAATTTGAACCTACGACCTTAAATTTTTAATATTTGTGGACAGTTGACACAGTGCCATCTAGCCCTAAACTAAGCAAAGCTTGTACAATGGGAACCAGATCGCTGAAAGAATACTTATATACTTTTTTTGTAAACAGATACTATAATACATTATTATATCACAACATCCAGACTCGGAAGAAATATTTGCAGAGCATGCAAACATTTCTCCCGCAGCGGGAATCGAACCCGCGCCTCTTGCTCTCTTGACCTTAGGATGGGAAGTTGGAGTACTATCTCTAGAACAGCACTCTCTCCCATTAGGTACCTATAATAGATTTGCGTCATGGGAAATTTGATTTGTACGGGGTTATTTTAGGTTGACATTACAACTTCTCAGGGGACGAAAAAACGCTTTGTAAGGCTTTTAAAAGGGACCAACATCGATCAAAGTGACCTCTTCAAACAAAAGAATCGTGACTAAAAACCATAAAGAAATGTAGATTGAGGTCGCCTTGTATAAAAAAACGATAGCTTCAATAAATTAAAAAGAAACCATAGATTGATTAATGCCGGGTTACCTTCATACTTAGTACTACTGCTTAGAAGGCCGTATTCGATTTTTAAGACTTCATTTTATGTCTTTGATGAGAGCACTGGTGGTCTAGTTGGTAGTGACCCCGCCTTCCGATCCTAATGTCGTGGGTTCAAATCCGGTCGTATACCAATGGATTTTTCTGTACAGAAAATTTGTGTGCGTTATACCAGTACTCTCAAATGGTGAAGGAAAACATCGTGAGGAAACCCGGGGCTTAGTCAGCTCCGCAAATATTGACCATGTCTTTCCTGTGGACAAGGCCGACTAAGCTGAGAGGATGGAATAGGTGCTGGGCAAGCCTACTCCATCTTAATTCGTCCCGGGCACTACATAGTCCCGTTTGTGAAAGTAAAATTTGCCTCCTGACGCCGTATAAATCATCTACTATAGATGGTAAAAGGGCTTTATTTTTTGTGAAAACTCATAGTTATCGGTAGGTACATCGAGTAGAGGACTGTTGCGTAGTATCCAAGAAACTTCATTCCCTGGAAAATAGCACAATTCCACAAAATAAAACCAAAGCGTGTCGAAGTTGTCAAAGTTTTCCAAACTTTACAAACTCTGACACCCCCAATAAAAACTTAACTCTCATCACGGCAAATACCCGTGGAGCTGGGATAAAAATTAAAACACTCCCAGGAGGGTTGGCAATTTTCGGAAAAAGTCGGAAAAAGTGATCCCCTAGTGGAACAGGGAAATTTTGCAATAATAGAGAAAACCCGGAAAAACATTATGGTGGCTATAACATACTTTTCGGAATGTGTAAAAATTGGTTATTAAAAGATTTTTTTTGGGTTCAGGTAAAAATAGTTTTAACCACATTCTTTGTTTTTTTTTTTGTGTTAAAACATTATAGAAAAACTAAGAATTGAAGTTACGACCTCAAAATAAGAACTTATAAATACCTACACCATGATCCAAAAAAGATCATGCTGTGCCGACCCCATATAGAGTAGGATTTGGGCAGGAAGATGATGATGAAATACCTACTAGATTGGTCTCATTTTCAGACAACTAATAACTATTTAAGCGTGCTTCATCTTAGACCACACTGTTACTTATTATCAGGTAGAGTGTGATCAAACGCAAACCTATTTCGGATAAAAAAACTATGCAGTATTTTTTTAGATCAGATATTTTTTTGCCTTCCGTCTGGCTGTCAAGATGTTATGGAATTCGCCCACCTGTCCGACGGCATCCGGCTAACGCGAGTCCGCCAGCCCCACTCGGGCTTACAACATTATCAGTTTAAAAAAAATTAACCGATTTTCGTTGGTTTCCGGCTCTATTGAGACAGTTGACAGTTCAGCGACGGATATAAACATTGCGACGGTGAGATGGAAAAACTTTTAAGCCCCAGTTAGCGACACACGGCTTTAAATTTGGAGCAACTTGTAATTTTAAATAAACTTTTTATTGTTTAAACCTAGGGGTTTAACTGGGTGGGTCTGGCGTCCTTTTTAAATAACACTGAACTCAAATATTAAAGTTTTAATTAAAGGTGTTTATTATTTACTTACTTTGTAAATATAATAAAACCTTTCAATGATATTAAAATTACGAAATAGGAGTGTTTCGTAACTGTTTTTGTAAGGCTTTAAAAAGATATGTCTACATAAGATCCGTCTAAAGGAGGTACAGACTAATAGGAACCTCTTTCTCTTTTAATTACAAAAGTCGACTTTTTGAAATCTTTAAAAATAAATCTTATAAAATGGCGCCGCGTAAGTTGGCAGGTTAATTTCTCTATTCTGATTCTCTGTGTGTAGGTTTGTAATTGCTAAGTCTCGCCTCAGGCCTATTTGTTCAACAGTAGTTATCTCTATATAAATTCAACTCGACGATTGTTTGTTTGTTTGGGGAAGTAGTTTGACAAGCATGAATAAATCAGCTTTAATTGGGTTCCCTATGTTTGTTCTCCAAATTGATGGTTCAGGTTTTCAAAAGAACCATGATTTAAGCGGTTTTTTCACTAGTTTTTGACTTTTGAGTAAAATTACTATAGTTTTCAGTCGCTTTTGATTTATTAAAATAATATTGATGGTAATAATATAACTAAGGTATCTTACTTATTATTGGAACTTTGACATAAAAAGTTTCGTTGAGCGAAATTGTGGAGTGACTAATAGAAAATGTAGCTATTATGATACTTCTTTGTCTAAATTGATTTACATATTAGATTTACAATTATTATTATTGTTATTCAGCTCTTTAAAAATATGAGTTTCCATTTTATTCTAAACAAATAATTTATATCAACAATAAAAATGTTATCTTAATTTTTTTTACATAACTTATTTTATTATCCGTTGCTTTTCAGATGACCTAAATGATACCAGTTCATAATAAACTTAAGGAATGCAGCCAATTTAAAAACCATAAGAATTTTAATGGACATTTTGGTGTTTTATTGAACACCTACTGGCGCAAGAATGTTAAAACGATTGCTTTGGATTGTTACGTGAACTATTTGCATAACTCCGAACCTTCCACTATCATAAGTCCATCTTACAGAGTATGTAATCAAGACGCCTTCGATATGTGTTGCTGGTGGGAAATGCTGCTCATCCCATGGACCGCGCACAGAACCAACAAATCGGTATATATGTGTTCGTATGAGGTGGTGGCCAAACTCTAGTGACGGAGTTTTTAGGCCGCCTAAAGGCCTCCGTCATGGCTTAACGACTTAAAAGCCGGGACCGACTGTTTAACGTGCCCTCCGAAGCACGGAAGCGCTCAGCTCGTAATGCCACTTGCGGTAACCCATCCCAATTTGTGACCGCGCATATCGTTGCTTAACTTTAACGATCAATCAAGAACGCCTTAGCAAGCTACGCCACGAGCGCTTCAAAACAAATCGGCGCTCAAAGAACTCAAGCTAGAGGAAAGGTCCATCTGTCAACTGTGTTCCTTCGCAGAATCCTGGAGTCCCTTGGACATTATAGCTCTCAAACCCAGAGACGATTTAGCACGCTGTCTGTCTCCTATAATTATTATGACACTTGACATGTTTAAATATAAGCTTTTATATAGTATATATTACTTATTACTTATATTATAAATGCGAAAGTTTGTGAGTTTGGATGTTTGGATGTTTGGATGTTTGTGCCTCAATCACGCCTAAACGGCTGAACGGATTTGAATGAAACTTGGAATATACATAGTACATGTACTGGATTAACATATAGGCTATTTTTTATCCGGGTACCACGCGAGCGAAGCCGCGGGCGGCAGCTAGTATAGTATAATTTTAATTAATGAATCGGTGTACATAATGTTGGTGACACTAAATTAAATAAATAAATAAATAAAAACTCATCGTCACGAGTTGAGGGAAGAAGGTCGAGAGGAGGGAGCCCGATGCGTTGGTCAGACGATCCGTAACACTCGACATCTCTCACGAATGAGTGAGACCGGACCTGCTTGGCCCACACGACACAGAGGGGACTAATTAGCACGAATCTAAACCAATTTTATTATTTTATGTGTTCCATCTTTGTTCTTCTGTCTTACCCTATTGTTATATATTTTTTTGTGTGTCTAGTGTTTTGTGTTCTCTGTGTATTGTGTGTCAAATAAACGATTTCTAATTTCTAATATTAACTGTCAGAGGCAGTGCATGTCGCTGAAAGCCGTAGAAAATGGCGCAACATCGTGCGAGAGAAGTTGCTTCCATGATGGGTCACGATCCCCCAGTATTGGGGTAACGACGCTAGGAGAGAACAGTTTTACATGTTTCCTATCCTGAGGAGATGTAGGGAGACCTCGAAGGATCGGGAAGGTTGGCAAAGCTCGTGGTAGACCTTTGAGGTGGGACGATATGGTTAAAACAACTATATTAGGCATTTTTTAATTTAATTTTGGTGATATAAAACATCTGCAATTTAAGGTGAACTAAAAATTAATTATAAATTTAATATGTCAAATGTCTACCCATGTATTTTTACTTTATATAATTAAATCTTGCCTAACTCAATCTTATCGATTCAATATCAAGCCTCATTCAATCTTGTCAATGGTATCGATTCGTTACGCATATTCTTAAACAAAATCTAAGTTGTCAGTTAAAAATATTCCTATCCCTTTCTCACATACGTAAAGAATAACAAGGACAGCAAGAGTTCTCAAACGAGCTCATAAGGGGCCCCAAAAAGTGTATTAAATAAAAATAAAGGAGCTGTTTCAGCTTGGGCTTGCTTGATGTGCGTTTTAAAAAAACCTGGGTTATATTTCTTTGTTTTCATATATTTTTTTTTATAATTATTATTTAGACGTACTTACGTAATCTAAGTTATAAAATAAGTAAATAACATATTTTGGCTAAGAAAATATACATATAAAATTTCTTATAAGCAATATGGTACAAGTTTGATAAAAATATCATTCAATTAAATAGAAAATAGCGTACGGAAAAACGTTTAATACAAAAACTTCCTTCTATTTAACTTTTGTCGGTTTTGTTACTGACAGCTTGTCATTCGATTATTTTTGTACATGTTATGAAATATGGTCAGTATTCCGATGATTTGCCATTGTTTGTGTATTTTGTTTTCTTAAAACAAGATAACTTGGACTTATCATCAAATTATAATAATAAAAGTATCCATACGCGGCGTCACTCGCATTGTTTAAGCATTCCACCCCTTTTTGTTTTCGTTTACCCCTTTTTGAGAGTTATTTTGAAACTATCTGAAACATTTGTATCCATTAACTTTGTATTTAAAGTATCATAATTACGTTTCGAGTCAATCGCACCTCCCGTTAAAAAGTTTCAATTAAAACTTTATAATTCCCTTGCACCAAACTCTATAAATAGTTAAAAAAAACGTTTTTTATATATTTGTAAAATTAGAGCTTTTTTAACGTAATTATGGAGAAACATGGTAACAAACATTCACACAACACAAACTTTCATATTTATAATATTAGTGGGAAGTAGAATAAATTTCTCATGTCCCTAGCTATATTTTTTCTAAAACTCTTCCTTTATGTATGTATGTATATTATCACGCCCATATCCCTAATGGGGTGGGCAGAGCCACAAGTAGTCATTAGAAAACTTGCAGCCGCTCCTGATTCAAAGTCCCAAGACTCTTCCTTAATAACATTAGTATATTATACCTATAATAAATATACTTGTATCGGTATCTTGCAATCAAATAACATAAATTAATTAATACACATTTATGTAAATTAATTTGAGAACTCCTCTTACAAGGATGTTTGGTCTCAAGCACTTAAAAACATTTAAATTATTGTATCGCTATTAACAAACAATATGTTTGATGTATATAGTCTGAATAATAAAATATATATTGTATAATTTAGACTATATATTAACATAATAGGTCTCGCCTCTTGTGTCAAACCTTCTTTATTGGTCGTTTGTGACAAAGAATAAAAATACAGACAGTAAATTGAAACAGGTTTAAAAATACACCTATTCTGTAAACACTTTTAATTTAATTAACTATGGGCCGATAAGTTATCATAATTTATGTTTTTCTTATGAAAAAATGAACTACGTAACTGTTTATTATTGTAACAATTTATTCCAAACTAGATCGAATTAAATTAGGTATTAAAATAATCATAGCTTTGCATAAATACTTACTTTAATTAATACACAAATTCAAATATAAACTATTAATTATTAGTAAATTATACATCACATTATTAACGCGCATTTTATTTTATATATTTTGCTTATAATAGCTGTAATAAACTTCTTCGCTGGACCGGGAGTAAAGAAAAAACATAGAATGCGTCCAGCTGCTTCTCTCCCCGAGCATGTCGTAAAAGTCGACTAAGGGAAATCCTCTCCAACATGATGAGATACAATAAGCAAGGTTGACGTCAGGCAGGCGGCCGGTCATAAAACACCTTAGCCAAAACTCTTACAGCATGTTCTAAGGATCATGCTGTGCCGACCCCACATAGAGTGGGATTAGGGCAGGAAGATGATGATTTTGCTTAATAGCTATTACTTAACAGTACTCCGGTGATTGTAATTTGAGGAAGGCTGCTGGCCGAGACTAGATGCGTCAAGCTGAAGATATAGGCTGATGATGATGATGATGACTTCATATCTAGTCATATTTAATACCTATTTATTTGAAATAGACTAATTATCTTTACTAAATAGTTAAATGAATAAATTGGTGTGGACATTTCACACAGCGCCATCAACCCAACCTAAGCAAAGCTTGTATAGAACAGAAAGTCAGGAATAGAACCCGCGTCTCTTGCATCTCAGCCGAGCGCTCGCCCACAACGCCAGCGAGGTCGTTAAATTAGTCCAATAATTAGTGTTTACTAAACCTATTCATATTAAATAGGTATGAATAACATAACACAAAATCTGTAAAACCAATAAAAGTAGATTGCCACCGCTTTATAGCTAATAGCAATAATTAGCTAAGCTAGAGGCTGCTAGGTTAATTGGAAAGCTATCGATTTAACCAATTCGATTATAGAATCGATAAAATACAAATTTTAGTGTTGGGACTTTGGCGAACAACTCTATGATTGGTCTTTAGGGCTTTTAAAGATTCAGTCAACGAGACAAAATACTTTTTTTAGATCAGAAAGTCAGACTTTTTTACAATAGGTACATATTATCACGGGGTGGACAAAGCCACAAGTAAACTTAAGAAAATTTACAGCCTTTAGTTCCAATATAGGGAACCATGGTGGCAGATGATCAGCCCATCGCCCATAATGTGGTCCATCATATGGGAGAGGATTCTATACTTTAGTAGACTTTTACGACATGCTCGGGGAGAGAAGCAGCTGGACGCATTCAATGTTTTTTCTTTACTCCCAGTCCAGCGGAGAAGTGACCCTTGTAAATGATTATCAAAATTGCTTTGCAATTTGAAACAAATAAATACTTTGTAGGTAATAAAAGCTACTATCATATCGATAGATCTGGACAATAACTTATTCTTTGTCCCGATGTTTGTGAATTGTCTTTTCAAAGATACGATTTCAATCGCCAAGTTATGTAAATATGTCGATTTGTATTCGATACTTAATCGATACTTTGATGAATTGCCGACGATGCTCTTTAGCAGTAGTTCCTCACGTTATCGACTCAGAAATAGCTTAAATAATCGTATATTTTATAAGCCTTAGGTGTTGGCCCAATTGAATGCGATTACGCGATCATCGCACTATTCAAAGGTGCGATCATATGCGCAAGCCCTTATATTTCAGACATTTAAGTCGCGCGATGGGATCGTCAGCGTCAATTAAGATACAGTTTCGACTTAATAAAATAAATTCAAAGTCAGACTTTGAAGACCAAGAATTATCGCAATGTATCGTCGCGTAGAAATCATTTCAACCCAATTTTCATCCAATTTGAGATTGCTACAATCCATAAATTGACTTCTGTCAACCTGTCAAATTTATTTTGAAGAACGATTATTTTTATAAATCCTAATTTTACTGCACACATTTGGAGCCGTAAATAAAATATAATTTGTCATTTAGAATGTGTGTCATGTTTATGTGTAAGTTTTTATGATTATAATTTCTTATTTCGACCTATTCAGTTTGTGTTGAGATGGTTCTGACCATCTGTGTGAACATTAAAGTTTAATTTACGATTTTGAGAAGAAAACTAAGAAAATTCATAAAATGTCGTGATTTTATACTAGTTTCATTTAGTTAACATTCTAGGAATTGGGAATTCTTGGTTTAGAAAATAGATGGACTTAAATGCATTGACTTTTTAGCAGACTATGTAGAAAAATAAATTATTTATTATTTATTTATGGGAAATAGGCATTGTATTGAAGACTTTAGTGGCGTGGCGGGCGAGTGCTTGGCTGAGACGCAAGAGGTGCGGGTTCGATGCTCGCTACGTGACAAATGTTTGTATGTTCTGCAAATATATCTTCGGGGTCTGATTTTTATAAGTATATATTTATAAAAAAAAGTATATAAGTATTCTATCAGCCATCTGGTTCCCATAGTACAAGTTTTGCTTAGTTTGGGGCTAGATGGCGCTGTGTGAAATGTCCACAGATATATATTTATTAATTATTGCTTATGTGTTTTTTGTTTTTTGAACTATCATAGGCTGAAAGTACTTTTAAATAGTTGAAATGATCCTAGTCAATGTATTAAGTCATTTTTCATTTGTTTTTGATTGCTACCAACACGGTTATTGTATTAACCTTAAACATATTTATGCCATAATTTAGTTTAAACATATAAACAACTTTATTTTATGACCAACTGTTTAACCCTTTCCCAGTCTTGTTATATGTGCAGACTACTCAGGACCCTCATTACGGGTTAAACAATAAACAAAACTTGAATTTTCAACGGACACCACATTAGTGTTATGTAGTACACTCGGTCTATCTATCTAGTCGTGTCACTAGTTCGAACCAGTGTGGTGAAAGGATTGAAGTGCGCCTCAAAGACTCCTTTCGTGCACTTGACACCAATAAACAAGCAAATAGTTCTGACCCCACACTAGGATTCCGTGTCGTGGGTATCAGAAACTACGAGTACCATGGTACAACACCCAGACCCGGAAGAAATATTTGCAGAACATGCAAACATTTCTTGCGTAGCGGGAATCGAACCTGCGCCTCTTGCGTCTTTGCCGAGAAATCGTTCGCCACGCCACCGAGGCCGTTGAACTTCTTTTTTAGGTTCTACGACATGCTGGTTTCATCAGGTATTATTTGTATATCGCACATAAATTTTTCAAACAGTAAATTCATTGGTGCACGTGGATTTGAATCCACGACCTTAGGATCGGAAGGCGTGGTCACTACCACTACACCACCGCTCTGAAAGTAGGTACAGTCGATGGCAAAAGATAATGAACTTTGAAGAAATTTATAAGAGAGAGAAGGTATACTCTTTCTACTCTTTAGATAGCCTGTTTCTTTTGTATTTTGTAAATTACATTTGTAAATAGTTTTCTTATGAGTACTTGTGGCTCTGCTTACCCCATTAGGGATTTGTGCGTGATAATTATGTGTGTGATAGGTATATATAACACTTAAAATCAGTAAATAATTCTACACGACTATAAATTTTGAAAAAGTGATATTTCTGTTCTAACATCCATTAAAGTTAACAGTTTTTGTGGCCGATTGTACATTTGAATTCCTCTGAAGTTGTTGTGTGGTCGACTAGCCACTGTCTAACTTTTACAATTACAATCAAACCTATTTCGATGTCATTACGTTTTCGCCCCAGTATACCGTTCTATATTACGACATCAGCGTCGTACAAACGCAAAATGAAAAAAAAAGAAAAATATAGGGTTAAGAAAAAAATTACATTCTATCTTTTTACAGGCCTTTACTTCCGAAACAATGTGGTAAGTAAATAAGTAAGTAAATTAGTATGAGCTAGTGGCCAACTCTTGTGACGGAGTTTTTAGGCCTAAAAATAACAACGAACAAAAAAAAAACGACTAAAAAGCCGGGGCCGACAATTTAACGTGCCCTCCGAAGCACGGAAGCGCTCTGCTCGTAATGCTACTTACGGTCACCCATCCCAATTGTGACCGCGCACAACGTTGCTTAAATTCAACGATCAAGAACGTCTAAGCAAGCTACGCCACGAGCGCTTGTTTTGAAAAATGTAAAGTGTGCTTCAAAGATTCATTTCTTGGATTTGACGCATGTTTTCGAACTTTTTAGGCTCTACAATATGTTGGTTTCCACAAGATGTGAAGTAAAATATTTAAGACTAGTATTATAGTACACATAACTTCGAATATAAAAATTGGTACACCGGATTTGAACCCACGAGCGTTCGAATGACGGAGCACCTACCACTAGACCACCAGTGCTCTGTTCACTATAAGTCATTAGCAATACCCTAACTCTACAGTTGGGTAAATTATGTTATATGTTTAACCTTTTTCCCACGCATTCCCTGTCAACGTTAAAATAAAATTATTAATTTTATTCAAAGGAAAAACAAACAATTTCAAGTTGACAATAAGTTATACCCACCTATGGCCTTCGCACATTAATATGGTACTTTCTACACGAATTCGTTTTATTTCGTTCGGAAACTTACTTTACAGTGCGAGGTACTCAGCTAGTATAGTTCTTTTTCCAAATAATATAACAGCGTGAGGAGAACGAGACGCTGTAGCCCGGGATGAGAGACGACATAGTCAATACGTGCAGAGTTGACTAAGCCGCGGAATTCCTCACGATGTTTTCGTTCACTGTTTGAGAAATTATACATACATACATATTATCACGCTTGTATTCCTAACGGGGTGGGCAGAGCCACAAGCAATTATAAAACCATTGCAGCCACTCCTGATCCAAGAATCCCAAGATGGATATGGCGAACCATGGTGACAGATCATCAACCCATCGCCAATATAGATAGTCCATCCCTTAGTCGACTTTTACGATATGCTCGGGGAGAGAAGCAGCTGGACGCATTCTATGTTTTTTCTTTACTCCCAATCCAGCAGAGAAGTTATATTAATAAATATATGCTTAACAATTTAATTTGCCGTGTTTTGTATCATTAAAAATATAAAGCGTTTATATTTTACACCTATTAATACATATATATACAGTGATCTAGCTACCCCTTTCATGACCTGTGACAAATTTAGAATTCATAACTTTGGTGCAAAATCAACCATATTACTAAGACCCCTATAACACCCAACCTTCAGACTATTTCTTCGAAGCGTGCTTGTATTGTAGCTCAAGATAAAATGGTCACTGATACAGTCGGCATCACAAGTAATAATTACCGAAGTTCCAAAACTATTTTGTGCATGAAAACGAAAATATAAGTTTTTGTTTCCAATAAAATATCAAAATTGAAGAAAACACATAGACACATTTATTTACAATGTTTTTTTAAAGAAAAGTTAAACAAGAATCTACAGTAATTTACTTACAGCCTGTTTTTTATATGTAAATAAAAATATTAAGGCTTAGGCGTTAGAATTATAAACTTTTTTATATACCTACTTTTCGATTTGCGTAGTTTACTGTATTTAAAACTGTTACTAAGGTTCAATTTAGTTTGTTCTATATATTGAAATAAATAGATCCAACATTGGTTCCTCGAATAACAGTCGAAAATAAACGGTTAAAACGATGAAAATAAACATATACCTATATTATCACGACCGTATCCCTTATGAGGTGGGCAGAGCCACAAGTAATAATCAGAAAATTTGCAGCCACTCCTGATTCAAAGCTCCAAGATGGATATGGTGAACCATGGTGACAGGTGATCAGCCCATCGCAAATATAGATGGTCCATCATGTTGGAGAAGATACTATCCTTTTGTACTATTCAACTTTTACGACATTCTCGGGGAGAGAAGCACCTGGACGCATTCTGTTTCTTCCATACTCCCAGTGCAGCAGAGAAGTAATTACCGGTGTAATACCGGCTTATTGCCGGAAAACCGGTATCGGAGATGAAAATAAACGTTTATCGTTATTGCAGTGTCGATGTTCTTTGAAAGTTAGACTTTTGTCATTTAAATTCGTATAGATATTGTACGTTTTATAAGATTGGTTGGGAACTTGGAGCCGAGTTTGGTGAGGGCCGATATGGGAATTGCTTTGTGTTTGTGCCTGTACTAATTTGAATCATAAAATTCATAACATACAATATATAATTGCCTTGTGATAATTATTTAGATCCAAGTGAGCTATCTATAGATAGTTTGCAACAAAAACAGTGAGTTATCTAATAAGCTGTATTTGTAAATACTTACATGTTATATATACCTCTCCAACATGATGGACCATTTATATCGTCGTATCCTACGAATAAGGGCACAAACGCCATTAGGCCTTATTATTTTTATTGCATTTTTGGAATCTTCACTATCATTTAATTTAATTTATTTTTTTTGTTTATTTCTATAATTTGTGTTTACAATAAAGTTATATTGTATTGTATTGTATTGTATTGCATTTACATCTAATCAGTTCAAAAAAAGTTCAAAAATAAATTTAAATCAATAAGTTATTTAAGTTTTAAACTTGGGGCACAATTACATTGCTGAGTTTTGCCCGGCGAATAAGGTTCCAAACGCCACTGGTAGCTGTATTCCACGCGCGAAATGAGTGATAAACGCAACTGGGACTTTGTTCGTCGGAGATTACCGTGAAGTGCGGACATGCGTGTGCTGCGTATTGTTGTGAATATACAAGATATACAAGTTGCATTTTTATCAAACCTAATCGGAAATAAACTGGATTTTTTAAGTTTTCTAGTGTAACTTTCTTCATTTGCCTATCGATTTATTACTACAAAATATAAGTAGGTACAGGCTGTAAAAAGACTACTCCCGACAACATTGGAGGGTGAAAGTACTCATCAATCTAAACTACTTTTCATGGAATCAAACCTTTGATCACGCTGTTCCATACGTCATGTTGACTTAGTAGGTCATCATCAGCCTATAGCAGACCACTGCTGGACATAGGCCTCCCCTAATGAGCGCCATCTTTTCGTGCCTTATCATTGGGGGTTAATGCCCATAATCCCCACGCTGGGCATGCGGGTTGGGGATCGCAGAAACACAGCTTCTCGCATCGCCTACGCTGCTGCCCGTCGACGACCCTGGAATTTAACTGTGCCTTAAGGGCTGCACTATACCGCAATCAACCGGTCGCCAGAGCCTCGTTTGTGATTTAGCAGGATGTACCACGGGCAGGTGAGGTTGGCTTGGGTCCCTAAGATGTGAGTCGGAACCCCATACACCAAAGTCCAATGTCTGCTTGATAGCAGCAACTGACGCCGAAATTAAAAATCCATCACAAGCTCCATGGTTAGAAGTTCAATATCTATCAGTGTATTCTCATCATCTCATCATCTATCTGCCCTTATCCCACTTATGTGGGGTCGTCACAACAATTGTTTTTCTTCCACTCCCCTTTATGAGTCGTCCTCTCAGTATTCACTCCTTTCTTATTTATGTCATCTTTCACGCAATCCATCCATCTCTTTTTCGGCCTACCTCTACCCTTGTATCCATCCACATTCATATTTATCAATCTTCTTGTCACATGATATTCATCCCTCTTCATGACATGCCCATACCATGCTAACCTATTACTCCTCAACTTCTCTGTCACAGGCGCTACATTCAAACTTCTTCTGATATACTCATTCCTTATCTTATCCATTCTCGTCACTCCACACAATCCATGTCAACATTCTCATTTCTGTTGCATGCAATCTTCTTTCATCCGTCCCTTTTAGTTGCCCAACACTTCGATCCATACAATACGGCAGGTCTGACTGATTTGTAAATTTTCCCCTTAATTTTAAGGAGCATTCTGGGGTCGCTAGTTGTCCCCGTGACCTTTTGCCATTTCATCCATCCCGCATTATTCTATTTTTCACAATCCCGGTCTATATCGCCGTCGTTCTGGATTTATGAGCCGAGGTATCGGAAGTCGGAGCAGACTGGAAGGGATACTCCATTTAAGGAAATAGAGGAGAAACTGGATGGACCACCGAAATCACAGAACAGGTGCTCAGTTTTTGTTCTGCTGATTTTCAGTCCGACACTCTCCAGTCTCTCTTGCCATTTTTCCAGTCTATCCTGGACTCCAAGCGCATCATCTTCGACAAGCACAATGTCGTCGGCGAACAGCATGCACCAGGGTGCTTCTTCCTGTATGTCTGACGACAACGCATCCACCGGGAGGCTAATAAGGGCTTAAAGGCGATCCCTGGTGAAAGCCTACAGCCACATTGAACTTATCGGTAACTTCAGCTTTGGACCGGACACGTGTGTTTGCTCTATCATACATAGCACGTACAAGTTGCACGTACTTCTCAGGCACTCCCTTCTCTTTCATAGCCCACCACAGAACCTCACGAGGCACCCTGTCGTATGACTTTTCTAGGTAAATGAACATCATATGCAAGTTTTTATGTGCACATCTATATTTCTCACTAAGTTGGCGAAGAGCAAATATGGCGTCCATTGTTCCGCCTCCAGGCATAAACCCGAATTGGCTCTGTGATACCTCACTCTCTTCTCTCATTCGTCTCGCTATTATCCTCTCCCAAACTCTCATACTGTGTGACATAAACACAGTTCTGTACATCACCCTTGTTTTTGAAAATGGGCACAAGAGAACTGCACTATTCTTCCGGGATCGCCTGTTAAAGAATAAAGCTAGCCACCACCATGCATCCACTTTCAAAAACTTCCATACTTCAGCTGGTATGCCGTCTGGCCCTACAGCTTTCCCATTCCTCATACCTTGCACCGCTATTTTAACCTCATCTACACTTATCTGTTTCACCACAGCCATGTTTGCTGGTGTTCTAGGTAAAACACCATTCCAATCATTCTCCTTATTCATCAGCTTTTCAAAACATCCCTTCCAACCTGTTTTTATTTCCTCATCATTCGTCAAAACCTTTCTTTTTTCATCTTTTATGCATTTAATATATATATAATGTCCAAGTGATCTCAGTGATTTTAAAGAATAAAACGTTTTAACTTTGACTTTGACTTTGAATGTCCCTTGAACTCTTTTCTCTCGCTTTCGCTAGTTTGTAGAGGTCTTTCTGTCCGTCAGGGCTTTCAAGAGACTGGTACAGTTTTTCCTTGTACAGTTTTCTGGCCCTTGCTACAGCGACAGCTCTTTTAGCATTTTTCTTACACTCAACATACATCTTCCCCTTGATTTCTTTCATTTCCATAGTTTCAATATTTTTCCATTCCTTAAACGCATTCTTCTTAAGTATCTAGTAGGATACTCGGAGAATATAATTATCTAAGGCAGTAGTCAGAAGCACGTCCAAACATAACATTTGGCACATGCCCACATTTTGCAGAAGTATTCCATATGTGACAGGTTGCAAGCCCATGACCGCTGCTAAAATTTATAATTTTGAACATGACGATAATCTTGAAAAACCATAAAAAATATTTAACTGTCATCAAATCGTACTTCACGATCCTCTCATCACCTTCTACTCATGACACCACAGCATAACACAAATTTCTACACTCTTCACTGTTAATGCGGTTCGTATGTGGAACTCTATTCCAGTACAAATACGCCAAGCCTCATCCACGGGAATCTTCAAGTCTAAAGTAGATCACCATTATCTTGCTCTGCAGAACAGTCATCAAAATTGAGCACCTGTAGGTTTTTTGTATAATGTTTTATAATTAGGTAGATATTATTTGTATTTATTTATGTATAATAATTATTTTTCTTGTAACTTTTCTACAAAGCACTAATTCCGTTTTTTTTTCAAACTACACAAAGGTTAGCTGGAAGAAAATGCTAATTAGCATTAAGTTTGCCTGTGTACATGTTTATCTTGTGCAATAAAGAATTTTCTATCTATCTATATATCAGCACCCCGCCAACTCCGGGCGAACAAGGTCATCAAGGCGTTTAAGTTAGCGTCGATAAACAAAATCTCCGTGGAAAAAGGTTACTAAAGGCGCTTAGAACCAAGCGAAAAAGAAAATTATACACGGAACAAGGTCCTAAGCGACAAAAGTGAGGGAAAACGTAGTATTATATTTAAAAAAAAATACTCAGAATGGTAAATAGAACGTTATGAAAACAAATAAAAAAATAATTTCATTAAAAAGTTTAAAACTCATCGAAATAATAAGAAAAAACCGCCTCCTGTAAAGTTGGTGTTTTGCAATTGTGCCCTTATTCGTAGGATACGACGATATGGGCGATTGGCTGATAACCTGTCAGCATGGTTTACCATATCCATCATGGGACTTTGAATCAGGAGTGGCTGAATATTTTCTGATCATTACTTGTGGCTCACCATGTTAGGGATAGGAGCGCGATAATATTATGTATGTTTGCTTGTATGTATTTTAAGATTGAATTTTTAATACTATGCAAAATTGTTTCTTTTTTGATTTGGTTGACCGAATGACATCATCTTCCTGCACTTATCCAACTCTATGTGGGGTCGGCACAGCATGATCCTGCTGTAAGAGTTATGGCTAAGGTGTTTTATGACCGGCCGCCTGCCTGACGTCAACCCTCCTTGGGAATACTTGCTTATTGTATCTCATCATGTTGGAGGATACTATCCCTTAGTCGACTTTTACGACATGCTCGGGGAGAGAAGCAGCTGGACGCATTCTATGTTTTTTCTTTACTCCCAGTCCAGCAGAGAAGTTCTGCTAAAAACTGCTGCTAAACATACTAGTATACATATCACAAGTTCATAATATAAGTTTTAAATAAAATGTTATTCATATTTTCCTCCGTTCGCTTAGGTATTCACTTTCGCATCGTAAATCATAACTAACATTAATAATGCATGAACTACTGGCCGTATTAGATTAGTTTTGAAATAATTTAGTAATAATTGATTGGTAGCCATTATTCAAGAAAACTTCATATAATCAGTTATTAAATCAACATTCAAAAATTCATAAGAATTTAATGAGTATGTGAAATCATGTATTTTGTTATCATAAAGATTTACAACTAAATGGCGGATAAAAATATCATTTAATAGGGATTAATTGTGGTTCATACATTTAAATGTCTTGATTAATATATTTAAGACACTAAGGTCTTGAGCACATGTTTGTGTGGTTATCGAATTGCTAGGGAGCTTTTAAGTTACCAATGTGCAGTAGTTTCTCAAAGCTTGCTTTGCTCGTCGGTGAGCAACAGGAAAAAAATATTTTCGCTTATAAAAGGCCTTGTCTGTAGTTTTAGGTATTTGTGTAGTCTTTTTCTTAAAATAAAGAGGACTGGTGGTCTAGTCGGTAGTGACCCCGCTTTCCAATCCTAAAGTGGTGGGTTCAAATCCGGTCGTGTACCAATGTATTTTTCTGTGCCAAAAATTTACGTACGCTATACTAGTACTCTCAAACGGTGAAGGAAAACGACTTTTACGACATGCTCGGAGAGAAAAGATTTTCTTTACTCCCAGTCCAGACGAGAAGTAATAAAATAAATGATCATAATTTTACTAATTATCTCTTATAAATATCGATGATCTCACAAAGCGAGCCGCCAAAACCTAGGTGTTCCGCCATAAACATCAATTTACGTCCATTTTCTGATATTTACTAAAAGCACCATCTAATAACTAATGCTTTAGCCTAATTTATTTATTTATATCACTAAATCTAAGTTTTATCGCGAATGGTAGCACAAATTTAAAGAAAACCGAATTTTACAGTCAAATAGTCGTAATCCCTTTGAGCTTCGGATCACAGCCACGTGGGGACAGCTAGGTCAATCTTCAGAGGGTGCTCGAGTTAAAATAAATAAATAAATATTTGTTAATTTGACGCAGCGCCATCTAGCCCCAAACTAAGCAAAGCTTGTACTATGGACACCAGATGGCTGATAGAATACATTATACACTTTTTTATGTAAATACATACTTATAATACTACAACACTCAAACCTAACATATGAACATTTCTCCCGTAGCAGGAATCGAACCCGCACCTCTTGCATCTCAGCCAAGCACTCGCCCGCCACACCACCGAAGTCGTCGAGTTCATAATTTGAATTAATAAACCGGGGGTTTATCGCGTTATTTATCTTAAGATAAGATTCTAAATAAGGGTTAAGGGTATCGTAAGAAGAATATGGAGCATTATCCTGAAAACAACAATATAGGCTATGTGTCTTCATAATTATTTATGTATGAAGCAATAGCGGTGGTCGTCATTTCATTAATCCAAATTATGAATTCTGATCGCGAAAGTTTTAAAAAGAGTTTAAAAGTCTGTCTTACTGTTATGTCAAAAATAACACAAAATCCCTTAGATTTTGAAAACTGTGTCGTGTTTTGAAAATCGGTCTTGAAAGTTTTGATTAAAAAACGTACGGCTATCAGTCGCTCCAAAAAACTTTAAAATTTAATGTAATTTGGAACATCAGCGTGGGTTTAAAAAAAACTTAAATGTACCACAATACAATACTTTTCATACATTTTTGGAACGTTGTACTAGATTAACAAAATATTCGCGATAGTATCTACCGTCAATGGTACTAGCCAATGGTACTATAATCTAAACCCTGCAAATGTACGTAATCCATAAATTTTCATTATTCACCTAAATACATAATTATCTTTATGTATTTCACGAGTTACAATTTTATTTCATTGAACTAACTATCCCTAATGAACTGTGAGAATGTTTTGCCATCACAAAATTGCCTAATTTCGAATATAATGAAACTAGGGCGTTGCAATAAATTATTCAAATAGCTAATTTACGATTAAATAATCGATTAAAACAAAATCGAGAGATTCCATTGGCCGACGCCGCGGGTGTCTATAATATCATATTCACCAATTCGGTAATCGATACATCTTTAGATAGGTATTTACATAAGTACCTACCGTTTCCATCGGACCGGGAAACAGAGACCCCCCACCTGATGAACCGATGACATCTTATTCTAATTCTAATGTATTACATGTATGTTCGTATGAGCTAGTGGCCAACTCTAGTGACGGAGTTTTTAGGCCGCCTAAAAACCTCCGTCATGGCTTAACGACTTAAAAGCCGGGACCGACAATTTAACGTGCCCTCCGAAGCACGGAAGTGCTCAGCTCATAATACCCAAGTCACCCATCCCAATTGCGACCGCGCACAACCGTTGCTTAACTTTAACGATCAGAAAAGAACGTCTAAGCAAGCTACGCCAAGAGCGCTTCGATGTGGCTTAATGACTGAACGGATTTAAGAGGCTACTGTATCATATAGATAGTGCTTCGGATTTTGGGTGTATAAAAGAAATTCAGAAATTGAGACCGCGCAAAATTTATAAAATCAAATAACCCGCCAAATCAAATAATTATTAATTACAAGAAAAATACAAAATGATTCAAAAAACTGGTTTCAACAACTTAAGAAATAGTTATTACCTACCCATCGAAGTAAAATTCATTAGAAAATATGGTAGGGTTCCCGAGATATAGATTAAAATATACTTAAAACATGATTTTTTCATTTTAATCGTATTCTTCTCTTGTCGTGTTTTCACTTTGAGGAACTCTTGTCGTGTCGTGTCACTGGCGCTACTTACAAACTTCCCCTGATAATAATATAATTAACTTTTATTATTTAGTATTTTCTTGTTGTCATTAGTTCCTTCGAACCATTATGTTGAAAGGATCTAAAGTGCGCCTCAAAGGCTCCTTCCGTGCACTTGACACATGTTTTCCGGACTTTCCGGATTCCTCACGATGTTTTCTTCACCGTTTGAGAATACTTGTAGTTGTAATTTGTTAGGAATACATAAGTACTATTGTTATGTTTGATTTTCTAATATTTATTTATGTATAGGTACTGTAAGATAATTATATTGTGTAGGTATAACGTTTAGATACGTCTGTCATGTTATATCTGTGGGTGTGCAATAAACTGAATAAACTGAACACTGGTACAGCGCACATAAATTAATTATGTGAGAAATAATATTGTAACAGAAACCTTCGGCTAGTTATCGATAAACTCTAACCTAAACATTGATTTGGTAATTAAATTGTAGAAGTAAAGTATACCTATAAATTCCGTTGCTCTTGAAGTTATGGAAATTATGCTTGGAACTTGAAGTTATCTATGTTATCAAGTTGAATCTTTGTAACGCCATTGGCTGGGTCCATGAGGTGATGTAAAAGACTTATCAAGATGTACATACTGTTAGCCTAGAAAATATATAGTGGAGTTTCTAGATAATGATGAGCAGTGATGGATTAGAAGTGATCCCCCGCCTTCCAATCTTAAGGTCGTGGGTTCAGGTCGTGCACCAATGGATTTTTCCAATCCAAGTGCGCTGTACCAATATTCTCAAACGGTGAAGGAAAACATCGTGAGAAAACCGTCATGTCGTAGAACCGAAAATGTTCGAAAATATGTTGCAAGTGCACGGAAGGAGTCTTTGAGGCGCCCTTTAGATCCTTTCACCACACTGGTTCGAAAGAACTAGTGACACGACTAGATAGTCGACTATAATTCTTAATGAAGAATTTTTTTAATTGATTATAGCTTGTCTATAACGAAGTAAAAAAAATCGCATTGGGGAGGGAAAAATGGAGGAAACTTCATCATTATACCGACAAGAGCTAGCTCTTTTTTTTTTTAAATAACACCCAACATTACTCACATACATAGTCCTGACCCCACACTAGGATTCCCTGTGTCGTGGGTATCAGAAACTACGAGTACCATGCTACCACAACACCCAGACCCGGAACAAATTTTTACAGATCATGCAAACATTTCTTCCGCAGCGGGAATCGAACCCGCGCTTCTTGCGTCTCTGCCGAGCAATCGCCCGCCACGCCATCGAGGCCGTCTTAAAAAATACATATCAAGTTTTTTTTACTAATGTAATTTTCTTTTGTTACAGGTATGAAATCAGCCTAGAAGCGTCAGTAGAAACATCCAAACCCCGACCAAAGACAATTAAATAACTGGAATACACTTCCATCATTGCCGCGCCTCATTTGGGAGCAGTAAAAAGCGTGGCTCTGTCATAACTCGTTGAGGTCTTTATAACTGGATTCCACATTTATCTTTTCACTTTCCGACACCCAAGAAGCGGCAGACAAGTCAAAATCCCAGTTTTGTCACATAAAATATGTGGAAGCTTACTAGAAAGCGTGGTATGGTAATTTTATGCGTTTAATCACCGAAAATTTCAATTTTAATAGTGACAAATTAATTAATGACTGATTTGATTGGATTCTTATTGTAATTGCCGTGGAAATGGTAGGAAGTAAACGTGGTCGTGTACAGAGCCAGGTGTCAATACTTGAAACAAAAAGGTGCCACGGAAGATCAGCGCTGTACTTGGTTTCGAGCTTTTGCAGAACACGCATACATTTTTTTTCATAATAAAGTTACATTTAGAAATATATTGAGAAAACACATCTTACTAGCCATATTTGGCTTATCTAAGATGAGGTAAAGCTATTCCTCTGTAGGTTAGTAAAAAACTTAACTAAGTCATGATACATAAACACAATAATAACAACAATACAATAACAATAATATACGTTATAATGTAAGCTTAACAGAATTAGAGGAGGAAACTTACAACTATTACAAATATAATTTACAAAATACAAAAAAACAGTCGGGCTATCTAAAGGCCGTTACAAACGGTCTATAGATAGCTCACCTGATCTAGCTCATCAGACGGTGGAAGCGTCCGCAAGACGATGGCCGCATTGCCACGCTGAATGGCAACAGAATTAGATAGTTTGAAATAGTTATTTAATGTAATGTTTGATATTCCTTAACCCTTTCTCTAAATTGAGTGGAAAGATGGTTTTTAAGTCTGGGTAAAATATAATCAGTAGTTCGTTCTCCATAGTAGTTTTTAGCCGATATTATGTGAAGTTTATTTTGTTTTTCTTGTCTTGTACTTTTATTAAATTTCCTTAGACATACCATACTGTCTTAGCCCAGTGTTGGGCATCGTTCTCCCTTCGCTTGATGTCCATTTTTTAGTATACTCAAGATCGTCCGCATTCTGATCTAGTTAATACGTATCAAACTGATTATTATTTATAGTTTTAGAGATTAACTAATGAGCCTAATCAACTATTTCGCATTCTAATCAAGACTTAATTAAAGCATCATTAACCTATCTAATGTATTAATGATTCGATAAAAAGAGAAAATTAATCTTCCAAGTGATTATGACGTTTTATTGGCTGTCTTAGTTTGTACTTGAAGGTGATAAAGATTGCCAGTTCAATAACCAATCCACGTGATACTTGTTCTTACGAACCAGTGTGGTGAATGGATTGAGGCAGAACGGCTTCTTTAGTACTCTTGACATATGTTTTCGAACTTTTAAGGCTTTGCGTCAAGCCAGTTCTTACAATGTTTTCCTTCATCGTTTGAAATCGCATACATTTATTGAACAAATAAATCCATTGGTGCACGACCGGATTCGAACCCACGATTTCAGGATTGGAAGGCAGGGTCGTACTAGACCTAGTTTAGTATCTACTAAAAAGTTTAAAAACATTTGTCTAGTGCACAAAAGGAGTTTACTTGGCGCACTTTTATTCTTTCATCGCTTTGGGATAGAAATAGTAACAGGAGTAGTAGTATTTTAAGAACTGCATTATTTAGCACTGGTAGTGACCCCGCTTTCCGATCCTAAGGTCGTGAGTTCAAACCCGGTCGTGTACCAATGGATTTTCTGTGCGAAAAATTTATATGCACTTACTTCAGTACTCTCAAACGGTGGAGCAAAACATCGTGAGGAAAACCCGCGGCTTAGTCAGCTCCGCACGTATTGACCATGTCTTTCCTGTGGACAAGGCCGACTAAGCTGAGAGGATGGAATAGGTGCTGAGCAAGCCTACTCCATCTTAATTCGTCCCGGGCACTACAGCGTCCCGTTTGTGAGGGTAAAAGTTGCCTCCTGACGCTGTATAAATCATTTACTATAGATGGTAAAAGGCCTTAGTTATGTATCTTAATCTAAGATCATAATCTATTAAATAGCAAGCAGAAGCTTAGCAGAGTACCTACTCTAAGTCGTGAAACCTATAAAATGAACTTCCTTTAAGTTACGATTGAAAGAAATATCGCCTTAACATATTCAATCGTAAAATTAAGAAGGTTTACGTGTATGTAATCGTACTTACAGTACCCGGCTGTTGCCATGGCACATAACGGCGATTGATTTACCGAATCAAAAAACGAGTAAATCATTCGATGCCGATATAATCCTTTGACAGTATCTGAAAACTAGATAATAAATAAGCTAATTTGATCTTAAACTGTAGTATTGACTAATGCGTTTATAATCAGTAAATAAATAAAATAATAGGAGCCTTTTAAGCGCCCTTAACTCCTTTCACCACACTGGTTCGAAGGAATTAGTGACTCGAGCAGGTAGTAACATAGTTCTGACTTCACATTTAGGTTTCCTGTGTCGTGGCTATAAAACTAGTTTTACCATGGTACCAACACCCAGACCAAATAAAAGATATTCGTTCAACATTCCTTGGTTAGTACGGGTTCGATTCCGCACCTTGCTCACAGTAGAATACTCGTCCCCACGCCACAGAGGTTGTCTCAATTATTTATTTTACCTACTCGTGTCTTAAAACGCACCGTAAAATCCACGTTGTGCCACTACGATAGCCGGTAACTGTACTTAGAATGTATAAAAAATACACTATGAAGATTTATCCTTACTAAGACCAGCTTAGACATTTAATATGTTTGTAGAATCAAAATAATTTCTTAATAATAATTTAAAAAAGCTTATGAAAATTATTTTTAGTATTATAAACTTTTGATGGCAGAAACGGCCAATTGTGTTGCCATATTTTTTCACACACACGGACGTACAGTATATCACGCATGTTTCCCATAGGGGTAGGCAGAGACCACAGATCTCCATTTGCTACGCCCCTGACATACTGTACTTTCGCTATTCACTCTCATGTCATTGACAATAAAGTAACAACGACAGAATTTTTTTAAAGGTCCCGAATTAAATGACAGATGGGTCTCAGAACTAAATGCGTCTTGTCTTACTTATAAACTACTCTAAAAAATGAATCCTTCCTACTATTATTATAAATGTGAAATTTTGTGAGGATGTTTGTATGTTTGTGCCTCAATCACGCCTAAACGGTTGAACGGATTTGAATGAAACTTGGAATATACATAGTACATGTGCTGGATTAACATATAGACTATTTTTCATCCGGATACCACGCGAGCGAAGCCGCGGGCGGCAGCTAGTAACTAATAATCAGCCAGAAAAAAAACTGTTCATCACATAAACTACTACTTAGGCCTTTTACCGTCTATAGTAGATGATTTATACAGCGTCAGGAGGCAACTTTTTACCTTCACTAACGGGACGCTGTAGTGCCCGTCACGAATTAAGATGGAGTAGGCTTGCCCAGCACCTATTCCATCCTCTCAGCTTAGTCGGCCTTGTCCACAGGAAAGACATGGTCAATACGTGCGGAGCTGACTAATGTTTGACGAAATCGAACCCACAGCTACCAACAGCGCTATAAGTCCAAATTTCCTCTTATCTTCAAGTTTAGGTGAGATGTTACAACATTTTGAATTTGTTCTTACGCTTCAAGTATTTAAACTCGTAAAACACAAATAAAACCAAACGTGATCGTTCTGTCAACTTTTAACAGCTCTTAACGAAATTTTACAGGTTTTATATAGTTTATAGTCAAATAATATAAAACTTTTACTGTACTGACTGGCTGATCAGCGCACAGCCTAAGCCATAGGCAAATCCGGATGTCGAAGTATGTCAGGATCGTAGCAAATCCGTGATCTCTGCCTACCCCTATGGGAAACAGGCGAGATATTATGTATGTAAGTCCTTGGAGAAATTCCTCTTATGGTGTAGGGGTACATTAAGAAGGGAATAGAGTATAATTTATTTCACAACAAACGTTACATAGCATACACAATTAATTACTCTAAGTTAATTACGACGTTAATTACTCGACGACTTCGGTGGCGTGGCGGGTGAGTGCTCGGCTGAGACGCAAGAGGCGCGGGTTCGATTCCCGCTACGGGAGAAATGTTTGTGTTCTGCAAATATTTCTTCCGGGTCTGGGTGTTTTAGTATTATTATAATTATGTATTTACAAAAAAAGTGTATAAGTATTCTCTCAGTCATCTGGTTCCCATAGTACAAGCTTTGCTAAGTTTGGGGCTAGATGGCGCTGTGTGAAATGTCCTCAAATATTTATTATTTATTAACAAATACAAGAAATTAACTGGAATTACAGTCATTTAGCTTCTAGAGGACGAAGAGGGAAGATGAAGTTTGAACGAAAAAACTCAACACGAACAAAGTCGCGGGGCGTTCCAATGGAAGTTAATAGTTAAATATCATAGTATCGTAAAGTCTGATTTAGTTTATGTAATTAATTGAAATGTGTGGAGCACGCTTGGCCGTTGTCATTGCAGTTTAAGTATCGGGATCTGTTAAGAACAATAAAAAAACCATTTGATCAGTAGCGACGTAGCGACGAGTTTAGTAAAATATAAAATTTAAAACTGTGCCGTAAAACAAATATTCCAAATCAGAATGGACATTATTTGGACAAGTTTCCACACGTATTTTTACTACTGTCTGGGAAATCAGGAAATATTAAAAAATTCTCTGCTTTACTATAAACGTTAATCTTACTTCTTACTTCTTACTTATATTATAAATGCAAAAGTTTGTGAGTTTGGATGTTTGGATGTTTGGATGTTTGGATGTTTGTGCCTCAATCACGCCTAAACGGCTGAACGGATCTGAACGAAACTTGGAATATACATAGTACATGTACTGGATTAACATATAGGCTATTTTTTATCCGGGTACCACGCGAGCGAAGCCGTGGGCGGCAGCTAGTATATTATAAATGCGAAAGTTTGTGAGTTTGGATGTTTGGATGTTTGTGCCTCAATCACGCCTAAACGGCTGAACGGATTTGAATGAAATTTGGAATATACATAGTACATGTACTGGATTAACATATAAGCTATGTTTTATTCGGGTACCACGCGAGCGAAGCCGCAGGCAGCAGCTAGTATTAAAATAAAAGTCATTTAACACTGTATAATTATATAGATTGGCCATATAGCTTGGCAAACATTTTTATTACAACTTATACATAGAATATTACAGCCACTTTTGATTTCAAGTCCTTAGATGGATATTGTGAACCATGGTGACAAATGATCAGCCCATCGCCCATATAGCTGGCCTATCATGTTGGAGAGGATACTATCCCTTGGTCGACTTTTACGACATGCTCGGAGAAAGAAGCTGGACGCATTCTATGCTTTTTTTTCATTTTTATTAATTTGCGTAAATCGACTTGTTTTTATTTGTAAAAAAACCCGTAACTCGGCTTAACTACCACTAGACCACCAAAGCTCTTCATATAGTAAACTCTATCTAAGTAATTGTCCTGGGCACTACAGCGTTTCATTAGTGTAGGCAAAAGTTGTTTCCTGGTGCCTATGAAGAATCTAGTATAGATGGCAAAAAATCTTGTATAGATGGTAAAGTAAAGCCTTATTTTTTTGAAGAGGGTTTATTAGTAAGACTTCTCTAACTAGTTTTAGAGTAAACATTCAACAATGCAGTACGATCGGCTTCTTCACTCGCGGCGCATTGTTTTAAGGAATGAAAGCTTTTTATCCGTGCTCTGTAAACTCACGTACAGTCGGCACCATATAATAAATGAAAAATAAATAAATATTGTATTAATAAATATAATATAAATTAAATAATAATAATTTTCTTTTCAAGGAGATATCCAAGAAGCTAATAGATGTGACCAATGGCCAAAGGGCTGGCGCTTACCTCGGACAAAGGATAAGTATAGCTATCCAACGAGGTAACGTCGCCAGCCTTTTGGGGACCTTACCTGCGGTCGGTGATCTGAGCTCTGTTTTCTATCTATAGGCGAACTTAGATAGAAAACTGAGCTTATTCTTATTTCTTATTATTATACCGATTACCTTAAAGTTTTTAATGTTATCATAGTTTGTAACTGTGTTCTAAATAAAAATAATTACGAAATAAATATTTGTGGACATTTCACACAGCGCCATCTAGCCCAAAACTAAACAAAGCTTGTGCTATAGAATACTTATATACTTTTTTTTGTATATCCATACCCGGAAGAAATATTTGCAGAACATACAAACATTTCTCCCGTAGCGGGAATCGAACCCGCGCCTCTTACGTCTAAGCCGAGCACTCGCCCGCCACGCCAACGAGGTCGTTTATAGACAAAGCTCTTTAGTCCAATCATTTTTATGTTTCCAGGCACGATTATAAAGTTCTCATTGACAAAATAAATATATTTACTACTATTTACATACATACATATTATCACGCTCGTTTCACTAATGGGGTGGGCAGAGCCACGAGTAATCGTAAGGAAACTTGCAACCACTCCTGATTCAATGTCCCAAGATGGATATGGGGAACCATTGTGACAAGTGATCAGCCCATGGTCCATAAATGGTCCATTATTTTGGAGAGGAATTATCCTTTAGTCGACTGTAAAATAGTTTTAATTAACTCATTATTGTTAAAATTAACTTCTAACGTTGACTGTACGGAACCACTTATTCTCTAACGAACTTGTTAAACAAACTAAAACGGATTTTACGGCGTTAAGTACGCTGTTTACTGAACGCTCTCACACGGGCAACTTTTATAAGCGATTGTTGCCCGGCCAAGTGTGGTTCTTAGAATTTTAGCGACAGTGCCTTGTAAATTTTATTAACAGAAAAAAAATTATAACTAATACAAATAAAATTTACAAAATACAAAACAATCGGGCTATCTAAAGACCGTTGCAAACGATCTATAGATAGCTCAACTGATCCAGCTCATCAGACGGAGGAAGCGTGCCAAAGACACTGGCCGCATTCATCATCGGATTTGGAGTTTTGGCTAAGGTGTTTTATGACCGGCCGCCTGCCTGACGTCAACCCTCCTTGGGAATACTTGCTTAATGTATCTCATCATGATCATGTTGTTAACGACATGCTCGGGGAGAGAAGCAGCTGAATAGCAATGCGGCTAGAAAACTCATTTCGGGTTTACAATGATTTCCTCCACAGTAATTTTCTAAATCTAAGTACTCCATTCTAGTTGAAAAAATGAATATTAACACGTGCACAGCTAGTTTAGTTTATCGTATAATGATTACTCTACAGATTTATTCTAATCATAATATTTACGGATACATAAATCAAATATAAAAAATAACAGATTTTTTTACTTCAGACGCTAGCAGGTATAGTCTGAAAACTCATAGGCCACCGGAACCATAACAAAGGTGGTATATCGCTGACAACAATGACTAAAAATTTCCCGTTCATTAGCTCAAACCGCCACTACTTAATTTTTTTATCGCTTGTCATCAACGACTTAAAATTGCCCGTTTGCCAGCACAAAACGTTATGTACAGTTTACTCAGAACGGTTCACAGATTATTGACCCTTGTAGCGCATACCATTGCATAATCTCTAGATAACACAATCTTGCGATAACGGACGATCTTGAAGATTCACTCCGGTGCTTTCATTCAAAAAGTTGGAACATGATGCATTTTTGTCGTACCCAAAAGTTTAATATTCTACTAACGGACGACGGATCGTTAATGACATATTTTTGGACAGAAAAACAACGTTGCTATGCTACGTTAGTAGAATATTTGTACCGGGCAAAAGTCACATTAAATAAAAGAATAAAAAAAGTAAGTTCGTATGAGCTAGTAGTAGCCAACTCTTGTGACGTGTGTGTGTTTCCCATAGGGGTAGGCTGAGAACACGGACGGCCATTTGCTACGACCCTCACATACTACTCTGCTTCATTCCCTCTCATCACATTTTTCAGTAAAGCGAATATGTAGCGTCTAAGCGTTATAGTTTTTTTTTGTGACAACTCCTGGGGCCATTCAAGTATTTTGTAGACAATTTCCAACTAATGCGTTTTTGCTACCTTTTGTTGGACACGGAATAAAGTCCGCGGGATCTTCGGGGATTACACCGCGGGACACTGAAATGACAACTAAACTTTTATCATTTCTTAGATAAACATATAACTATGAATAATAAATTAAGAGCTAGGAAAAACTAAGAATATGAAAAATCTTAATATTTTTTTCAGCTTATTCTACTATGTGGGGTCGGCACAACATGTCCCCTCTTTCCATCTTATGTCACTCGTCATCTACGTACACACGCATATCTTATTTCACACAATCAAGACAAACTACGCAATAGTAAAAAAAATATAATTTTGTAAATTGATGATCATAATCACAAACTTAATTGGTGTTTGGTTTGATTTTTAATAAAAACAAGGTTATTCAATAATTATTGTGAGAAGGTAAACATGAAACGCCAAAATAGCCTTTAAAACATTATTTATATACTGATTCAAGTTAAAATAAGGAATATTAAAATACTAAACAATTATAGAAAATAATTAGCACAAAATGGCTGAAAAAAATGTAATAACTTATGTATATGAAACTAAATCGTATTAGCTGCCTGGTAATTATGATAGCATGTGAAATTATACTTTTTTTTTGACCTATTTTACTGCTTCTGCACCTCGGTCAGCGACCATGTCTGCGCACCGTAGGTTAGGACGGGCAGGATACACATGTCGATGAGTTTGCGCTTCAGTGTCAAAATAAAACAAAAAAAAATTACAATGTTTGGCGAATGGCGCGCCATGTAAAATGTTATAGGAACTATATGGAACCATTTATTAATAGTCATTGCACCGCAGTGTACAGTCGTCATCAATCACGCGAGCATGTCGCGCTGACGTCACCTCTGTCGCCGAATGTACTTTAAATTAATGGCCCGGCTCATTTAGGGGGTACTTTCGGAACATTTGGAGTTGAACACACACCCTTATCTTTTCACCCTAGTGCCCAAAGGAGAGTAAATCGTTTCTTTTGAATCCTGTATTTTTACCCCTTTTCTAACAGACTGCATAGGGGGTGTCTTCAGGTGTGCGATGAAAAAAAGTTGATGACTTTTGACATGACATACGGAGATATCATAGTTCAATTCTACTCAGTCGGGTTTTTTGTTCTTTTAAATAAATGGGTACATACTTGTTGCTCCCAATAACTGATTTTATCTCCTGGCTTCTGTACTGGTGAAGCTGATAGAGTACCGCTGGTATCGGCCTCCTTTCGATCCTAAACTCGTGGGTTCAAATCCGGTCGTGCACCAAATATTTTTTTATTCGAAAATTGCGCTATACCTACTAGTACTCTCAAACGGTAAAGGAAAACATCGTGAGGAAACCGGCATGTCGTAGAACCTAAAAAGTTCAAAAATAAGTGCACAAAAGAGTTGAGGCGCACTTTAAATCCTTTCACCACACTGGTTCGAAAGAACTAGTGACGCAACTAGATAGGTAGATAACGGTGAAGCTTGCTTAGAAAGTCTACACTTAATTACTTGCCCCTTCAATGGGGTACGCTGGTTTTGGGGTAATTTTGAATTCTTTTGATGGCGGGTTGATTGTGATTTGATGGCTTCTGAATAGTTTTTTAATCCATTTGTTTTGTTTTTGAAATCGTTTGAAGATCGATTATTTATGAATTATTTATTAGATTATATAAGTAAATAAATATTTGTGGACATTTCACACAGCGCCTTCCAGCCCCAAACTAAGCAAAGCTTGTACTATGGGCACCAGATGGCTGATAGAATACTTAATTATATATTTTTTTTGTTAAATCATACTTATGATACTTACTACAACACCCAGATCGGGTAGAAACACCTATTTGCAGAACATACAAACCGTAGCGGGAAGCGAAACCGGGATTGTGGGATGTGATGTCCGATTCTTCTAGTTTTGCGATTTCATTGCCAGTGTGTCAAAAGCTCCTTTACGTAATTGTTTCCTATGATTTTGACTGCGTCAGAAGTTCACTTTTTAACCGATTTCGGTAAAGAGTATTAATGTTCTCAATTCGTCTGTTTTTTTCCTATATTTCATATCTGCCACGGTGCTATAGAAGAAATTTAATAATCATTAAACACTTCAGTATATACTATATTTTTAGAGAAGAATAATATAATTCAAATAAAACTGAATTCATGTTTACAGAAACCTCTAACATTCGTTAGGTGGTATGTAGACACCGAGCAATTTACACTAGAATTCCTACGGGCCTGAAATCAGGGTTGGGATAAGCCATAGAATTAAGCGGGTGCCTTTTACTCGTAGGTACGTTTTCCTCAGTCGTATAATAAGAAGACAAATAGACGCGTCGTCGTGGCGCCAACACCTTCGCAATACTCGCTTATTTAGTTTCGCAAAACTTAATGCAATAATAAGCAAAGGCCGTTTATCATCCATAGAAGATGATTTATACAGCGTCAGGCGGCAACTTTTACCTTCACAAACGGGACGCTGTAGTGCCCTTGCCCAGCACCTGTTCCATCTTCTCAGCTTATATTATTCGCCTTGTCCACAGGAAAGACATGGTCAACACGTGCGGAGCTGACTAAGCCGTGGGTTTCCTCACGATGTTTTCCTTCACAGTTTTGAGAGTGATGGTATAGCGCACAGAAAAATCCATTGGTACACGACTGGATATGAACCAACGACCTTAGGATCGGAAGGCGGGATCACTACCATCTAGACCACCAATGCTCTCTAAACCAATAATAAGTTGTTTGAAAACTAGCCATGTTGTTGACACGACGCGTGTTGTTAGTGAAATTCATATTCAATGACAATAGTCCGTCAAAGCAAGGCAAGCGACCTTAGAACAATTTATTGTTCTGAGCAAGCGACAGACAATGAAAAAAAAGTACTTTTTAATATAAAACTCTTTATAAAATAACATCACACGAGTTTTAAGAAAAAAGTTGGACCTAAAAGTAGAGGTTGGCTGTACGTCTAAAACTTTATCAACCTCCCTCATCTCCCAACTTGCACCGCAAACTTAGCGGAGACATCAGTCACACAAGTTTTGGCAAAATCCCTTATCTGTCAAAATCCTAGCGTTACGCCAACTGCGGTCCGGGCTAGGGTGGATATCTCGGGATTTATTGCAGGGATAATTTTGGTAATTTCTTAGGATTTTTCATGTTATGTACGAAACTTTATACCCTTGGTTTAGTAAGAATAAAACCAACAGTGAATACAGTCGCCTAAAAAATGTTTAATAAAGAAAAATATAAAGCTAAAACTCTCTTCAACTCAAGTTTTTGCTGTTTTTAACATCATTATTTGCAAAATGATTGCAGGTGTCTTTACTAGGGTAAACTTGCCTTAATCGTACTTGTTTCTAAATCAGACTACTGGTATTTGTACTGCCCTTGGCAGAGTTTCAGAAACCCTAGTGGTAAAAAATATAAGTTTTAATCCATTTAATCATTCGAAAAGAAATGGAACGCCGATCGACGGATTTAGGGAAAAATATTGTAATTATTCAGTTACATTACATATTGGTGTTATTCATAAAGACTCAACATTTCATGTTTTTACTTTGAAGTACTCTTTGAAAAGATTGCAAAAGTTATTAGGTATATAAGTAAGTATAGTTTTAATAAAACGATAGGGCTAATGTGATAGTCAGCAAAGTCTTAAGATGCTAAATTGGAGCCCATGAAAAAAAAATATACCTATACAAATAAAAATCAAACAAATGATAATGAGAGTTTGATAATGATAAAATATGATACTTTCAAGCTGTGACTTCAGAACATATCTTCACAACTTTGCCCGTTCTATTACAAAATAAAAAGCAACAGACGGGCTATCTATTGATACGAATGTGTAATGTCTCAAGTACTAAACAAATCTACGTCACCGTACCCCACACTACAGAACACTCGGATAAGTCTGCGTAAGGTCCGTGAAGTTTATTGAGGTACCCACTTATCGGTTTTTGGCGGAATCCTGGCGAATACGGTACTCTAATTTTGTTGAGTCCTAAATTTTTTTATAAGTAAACATTCGTGATACCTGGTTGAAACCTTTCAGCCGTGATTTAGGCACAAACATCCTCACAAACATTCGCATTGTAATATAAGAAAGATACCTACCTTATTTTAGTATTCTACACTAATTAAGTTTGCCGAGTCGCGGTCTCCACTCAAGAACTCGTTTACCCCAACGGTTGTCGGTTCTTCGGCAGATATGACCAGCCCACTGCCACTTCAGTTTGCTAATTCTCAAAGCTATGTTTGACCTCGGTTCTCTGTCGGATAATATCGCTACGGATCATATCCTTCAGAGAAACTCCAATCATAGCTCCTATAGCTCGCTGAGCGACTTTAAACTGGTAAAGTGTTCGTATGGGCTAGTGGCCAACTCTGGTGACGGAGTTTTTAGGCCGCCTAAAGGTCTCCGTCGTGGCTTAACGACTTAAAAGCCGGGACCGACAATGTTTTGTGCCATCGAAGCACGGAAGCGCTCACCTCGTAATGCCACATGCGGTCACTTATCCCAATTGTGACCGCGCACAACGTTGCTCAACTTCAACGATCAATCAAGAACGTCTAAGCAAGCTACGCCACAAGCGCTTTTATTTTAACTAATATTACTAGTACTACTACTAGTAGGATATTGATCGAGAATCTTCGATAATGTCAAACCAAAGTAAATAAAGTGTTCTATCGACAAACAATTGACATAATCTCTAATTATTCTTATCAATCACACAGCTCATCAATTTGAACCAATCTCAATTAAAATACTCCACATAAAGTAGCATACCTTTTTGATAACGATCGGGTAAGACTAACGATCACGTGGGCGCAGTTGTTTTAATTTTAAATATTTAAATTAAATACAGTGGTTGTATTGATGGTTTAGATGTGAAAGTTTGTTTGGATGTTTGTTACATAATGGTGTACCAGTAATTAGGTTAGAATTAAATTATCGTATATTAAATGCATAGGAAAACAATGAAATATCTCACAAAAATGAACCATAAAATATCAGTTTTCAATTAAAAACAAGTTCACAATATATTTTATTGAATTTCCTTTAAATGATGATTCCTAGTGTTGACAAAGAATAAAAAAAAAATATTGTTTTGAGAGCACTGATGGTTTTGTGATAGTTACCCCGCCTTTCGATCCTAAGGTCGTAGGTTCAAATCCGGCTGTGCACCAATTGATTCTGTTCGTAAAATGTATGTGCGCTATTACCAGTACTCCTAAACGGTGAAGCAAAACATCGTGAGGAAAGCGGCGTGTCGTAGAACAAAATATGATGTGATAACAAAATAAGTGCTTCAAGTGCATGAACGGAGCCTTTGAGGCGCACTTTAAATCCTTTCACCACACTGGTTCGAATGAACTAGTGACACGACTAGATAGATAGAGATTTATGTTCTTTGTAGGCTCATTTTTATTTCTTATTATTATACCGATTACCTTAAAGTTTATAATGTTATTTTTGCTTTGACTCTTTGTAGAAAAACATATTATTAGAGATTTTAGTTTGTGGCCTAAAACAGAAAAGGCTAGGATTTTTAACTAGAAAGAAAATAAAGAAAGAAAGAATAAGATTTATTCAAGCCACCAACTGCAAATACTTACAAAACACTATAATAATTATACTAGAGCATCAATAATAATACTTTACTTATTTCTCCGCTGGACTGGGAGTAAAGAAAAAACATTGAATGCGTCCAGCTGCTTCTCTCCCCGAGCATGTCGTAAAAGTCGACTAAGGGATAGTATCCTCCAACATGATGAGATACAATAAGCAAGTATTCCCAAGGAGGGTTGACGTCAGGCAGGCGGCCGGTCATAAAACACCTTAGCCAAAACTCTTACAGCATGATCCAAGGTTCATGCTGTGCCGACCCCTCATAGTGGGATAAGGGCAGGAAGATGATGATGATCAATAATAATAGGGACTTAAACTAGGGACTTACCACGCGAGTGAACCCGCGGGTGAGAGATAGATTTAAGTAGGTATTCATATTTAAATAAAATCCAGTTTATAATAAAAATATGTCAATTGCATCGTTGACTTGTTTTACGGTACTTGTTAAAACTAACATGGGAGACATAATTTTTAAATGATCGTAAATTTTGAAAGTGGATTTTTATAAGTTCCTCTTAATATCTATCTACTACTCATTTCACTAGAAATTTCAGACCAATGTGGTGAAAAAGTGAAGGAGCGCTTCAAAAGGGTTCCTTTCGTGCACTTGATACGTTTTAGAACTTTTTATGTTTTATCAAATGCCGATTTTCTCGCCGTTTGAGAAGCGCACATAATTTTTTCGAACAAAAAAATTCTTTGGTGCCCGACCGGATTCGAACCCACGCTCGAAAGGCGGGGCCGCAACCACTAGACCACCAGTGTTCTCACTTAAGGAGGCTAGTGGCGTAGCTTGCCTAGACGTCCTTGATTGATCGTTGAAGTTAAGCAACGTTGTGTTGTCACAATTTGGATGGGTGACCGCAAGTGGCATTACGAGCTGAGCGCTTCTGTGCTTCGGAGGGCACTGTAAATTGTCGGTCCCGGCTTTACGTCGGCGCAAAAACTCCGTCACTAGAGTTGGCCACTAGGTCATAGGAACTTACTTACCTAAGGAGGAGAAGGTCTTTGTATGACAGACAGCGAAAAATCGCGGGTATAACCAGTTTTGAAAATATTTGTTTTCGAATAGTATTCGACTTGGTGGTACACCCTCGCTCCTAACGCACATATTTCGCAGACGAAGTTATAATAAATCGTAGTCTCTCCCCTAAATCTTTCACATAACAAGAATAAATTCTAACATTTAGCACATAAAATGGGGAGCAAATCACATTCAATTCTTTATTCCACCTCCCTCCCCCCTTGTGTTTACCAAATTGCTGCCTTTTTGTATGAAAAACGCTATTGTTCGTCGAACAATGTGTCATAATGTTGTCGGTTTTAGAATATTCTGTAGAAGTTTTGTACATTATGTTGATTGGAATTAGTTAATGGAAAATTTTTAATTCTTACACATGATTGGATTATCTAATCCATACATTGTCTTATCATTCTAGAAAAACATTATTGTAGTTTTATTTAATAGTTTCTGATGCTTTTGACACACGAAGTAGTATGTGATTTCGATATTTATTTAGACAAAAGCAGTCGAACTAAATAAAGCGTTAGTCATGTGTAAGAGTAATACAATTTAAGTTGAAACTATTTTAAAAATCTTAACAAACAGGAATCGTCAAGTTAGCTTCACACGCTCAATACAAGTACAACATTTTTCAGTTTTTTTTTTACTCTTTCTAGGCGCAATTAAGTTTATTTTTAAAATGAGTGGGATTCTTTATCCTTTCCACGACTTATTAGACTTTATACTTTCATCACGCTATTTTGCATCCCAAATGGGGAATGTAAGTATCTAAACATAAATTAATTATAAGATCTTTGTATACCACATACAAGCAAATAAATGATAAAACTAGTAACATAAGTTAGTACCTAGTGTAGTAGTAAAGTATTTATAGTATAGGCACCTACCTATCTGGTAATATTTAGATAGTTTTTATATATTTTTCTGAAGGAAAACATCGTGAGTAAACCCCAGGCTTAGAAAGCGCACGTATTGACAATTTTTTTCCTGTGGACAAGGCCGACTAAGCTGATAGGATGGAATAGATGCTGGGCAAGCCTACTCCATCTTAATTCGTCCCGGGCACTACAGCGTCCCGTTGCCTCCAGACGCTGTAAATAAATAAATCGTCTACTATAAATGGTAAAAGGCCTTAGTTTTTGTTATATATTTTTTGTATGAAGAGACATACATTATTTGCGTGGGTGACGCGGGCGGCCTCAACTAGATTAATTATATTACTTTAAGTATCTCAGCAATTTTTATCTTGACAAAAATAAATGCAGTAGATATTTATTGGAGAAGATAAAAATAGTTCTTTGCTCTGTTTATCTCGGGAGCTGTTAATTCGTGTACGGAAAATACCGATCACGAAAGCTAATTAGAATTCTTTTACTAGGTATAGTATGTAGCATTTTTTTCTTTAAGCTAATTAGAATTATTTTTCTATAGTTATATAGCATTTTTTCCTGTGAGTAAGTAAATTTGTATGAGCTAGTGGCCAACTTATTTCAAGTTTTTAGGACTGGGAGTAAAGAAAAAACTTAGAATGCGTCCAGCTTCTCTTCCCGAGCATGTCGTAATAGTTGACTAAGGGATAGTATCCTCTCCAACATGATAGACCATTATAATGTTTACCATACCTATCTCTGGGATGACTCTGGAATGCGTGACTGCAAGTTTTCTCATGATTAGTGGTGGCTCTGCCCACCCCATAAGGAATACCAGGTGAAAATTATGTAAGTATGTATTGTCATTTTAAAACTCTACACTTAGGTATAGTCCCTTTAATTTTCATGACAACCACAAAAATAATAAATACAAATCGCACTTAAAATGAGCGTAAGCGTTTAACTTAATTTGGAAGTCATGCACAAATCCAAAGGAATGTGTCAAGTCACGTATAGATTTTCTAAAAAAAACGTTTACCAGTTTGTTGGTGGGCGGGGCGGGTAGGTGCGAGTTTAGTTCCCGGGGATCACAGAGTTGTAAGTTGAAGCCTGTAAATCCTTAAACCGCACTGGTTCAAAAGATGTAGTGCTCCTGAAAGAGGCTCCTTTCGTGCGCTTGACACATCATCATAATCATCTTCCTGCCCTCATCTCACTCTATGTGGGGTCGGCACAGCATGTTGGATCATGGTGTAAGAGTTTTGGCTAAGGTGTTTTATGACCGGCCGCCTGCCTGACGTCAACCCTCCTTGGGAATACTTGCTTATTTGTATCTCATCATGTGCACATGATTTTCGAATATTTTTTTCTACTTCTACGGTATGCTGGTTTCCTCATTATGTTTAATTGGTTTACAACCGGATTCAAACCCACTACTTTAGGATTAGAAGGCTAGGTACCACTAGACTACCACTCACCAGTGATCTCTCAGATACTATAATATAGTGTAGGGGTGCACTAAGAAAGATATTTCCGAAATTCAAATCCTGGAGGACGCAGCGGAAACTTGAATTTAGTACGAAAAATCTCAACACGGACAAAGTCGGGCGTTCCACTAGTGCAATAATAACGGCCGTAATATGACGAACACCGTTATATTAAGAGCCCACACCATGGTTAAGTTACTTTCGGTCGTTTTGAAGTTAAACTGTGGGATAGTTTGTTTAATACAATGACTTTTCAAATAACTTTGGATGTTTGCGCAATCTATTTACTCGCAGTGAAGATACGAGATCGTTAGATCGTTTTAAAAGCCTTATTTCTTGAAACACGTAGGCTTATTTGACGACCTTGGTGGCGTGGCGGGCGAGTGCTAGGCTAAGACGCAAGAGGTGCTTGTTCGACTCTTGCTACGGGAGAAATGTTTGTATGTTCTGCAAATATTTCTTCCGGGTTTGGGTGTTGTAGTGTTATAAGTACCTATGTATTTACAAAAAAGTATATTAGTTTTCTATCACTTTTCCGCTGGACTGGGAGTAAAGAAAAACATAGAATGCGTCCAGCTGCTTCTCTCCCCGAGCATGTCGTAAAAGTCGACTAAGGGATAGTATCCTCCAACATGATGAGATACAATAAGCAAGTATTCCCAAGGAGGGTTGACATCAGGCAGGCGGCCGGTCATAAAACACCTTAGCCGAAACTTTTACAGCGTGATCCAGGGATCATGCTGTGCCGACCCCAAATAGAGTGGGATAAGGGCAGGAAGATGATGATGATTATGAGTATTCTATCAGCCATTTGGTGTGCATAGTACTAGCTAAATTTCAGCTGTAACCTAGGTAAGGTAGGGAAAGTAGTGCGGCAACGACAATCACAGCAACATACATAAAACAGAACAGAAATAACAATAGAATGATAGAAAACCAGAGGTAAACATTTATGTTTAACAGAATACCTAATCTTGTCAAGTTGCCTGTGATACCCACAGTAGATAAAAATCTGTATTGTGTGGGTGTCTGAACGATTATCAATAGGGTGTACGGCCTCGGTATGGGCATATCTTCAAGTTTAGCCTCGAATAAAATTCATACATATTATTAAAAATAGTTATATAGTATCCTATATGAATACACATATAAATATAGATATAAATTATGATTAAAGTAGTATAATAATAGTTCTTAAATTACCAATAAAGAAATCTTATGCCCTTTTCCAATATTATACTAACGGATCCGTCATTAAAATGCCAGCGTTATTATCTGTAAAAGCGTCACACATTAAAAAAAAACGAATTTGCTATGGTAATAAACTATTGGCGATCTGTTAGTAGCAATAGGAAGCGGTTATCAAAAGAACCACTGACGGGAAAAACCAGTAATTAATTAAAAAACTAATTACTTCTCTGCTAGACTGGGATTAAAGAAAAAACAGCATGCGTCCAGCTACTTCTCTCCCCGAGCTTATAAAAGTCCATTAAGGGATAGTTCCCAACATGATGGAACATGGGCGATGGGCTGATCACCTGTCACCATGGCTCACCATATTATCCATCTTGGGACTTTGAATCAGGAGTATGTCTGCAAGTTTTCTTATGATTACTTGTGGCTCTGCCCACCCCGTGAGTAGAGCCACAAGTATCTAGAGTACTTTGTATTAATTTAATGAACATACGACTTTTCAAAATTTGCGTCTAAATTAGTATTTTCAGGTAGGTAGTTCGTTTCCAATTAACCCATCGCAAATACTAGCCGGTAATTCCCGCATAGCTTCCCTATTACAGATCCTATAGTAATTCCCTCGTCGTGTGATGCCAATTAGGACTAACAGACAGACGAAAAAGTGTGTAACGAACTGTAGCGATTGTTGGGACAAGCGGGTGGGACGAGTTACGAGGGAGAGCGATTTGTATCTCGCCTCTCCGCTGTCACCGAGAACGAGATGACGGCGTCACCGAAAACAAGATGACGACGGTGCCAAAGTACCGACATATACATGAAGCGGCTATAGTTATGTAGTTATGTAAAATCGGGCTGACGACGTGTAGCTTTTGATGTGTCGCACAGCCAGTTGCTTCTCCCTACTAACTAAAGCGGTCGCGTATTCTTTTTACAGATCATGCAAACATTTATTCCGCAGCGGGAATCGAACCCGCGCCTCTTGCGTCTCTGCCGAGCAACCGCCCGCCACGCCACCGAGGCGTCAATTTAAAGTTGAATATATTGCTTGAGTGGAACGATTGTGTTGTTATTTATGTATGCTACCTTATATATAACTACCAACGCCCACCTCCTTGAAAAGTTGGGACATGGCTCGCATAGTTTATAAATTTTTTGAAAGCAGGGAAAATCGTTTCCCAGGTATGAAAAGTACCGTTTTCGTCCCTCTGTTCAGAACTTCAAGCGTACTTTCCATCATCATCATCTTCCTACCCTTATCCCACTCTCACAGCAAGATCCTTGGATCATGCTGTAAGAGTTTTGGCTAAGGTGTTTTATGACCGGCCGCCTGCCTGACGTCAACCCTCCTTGGGAATACTTGCTTATTGTATCTCATCATGTTGGAGGATACTATCCCTTAGTCGACTCTTACGACATGCTCGGGGAGAGAAGCAGCTGGACGCAAATAAATATATTTTGTACACTCTTGGACCAAACAGAGTATTATTTACACAAATCGCTAACTTTCGCAACGAACGAGCTACAAACTCGAATCGACGCCGTTACTTTTATTCGATACAACTAATGAAGGTATCTTTTTGTATGTGAAATGGCGTAGAAAAACATTTAAAATAATGAGTCAAAATTAAAAATTAAATATTCAACATTTACTGCGCGGCAGGCTCGCATGCGCAGATGCTGCTCGATTAGTCATTAAACAGTTTATAGGTGCACGACCAGATTCAAACCCACAACCTAAGGAAAGGAAGGCGGAGTCGCTACCATTGGGTCACGAGTGCTCTCCGTACTTACGATATGAAATGGCAGTTATTTCCCGAATTCGGAACAAAAAGTTGAACCAAATTAAGTCGTAAATCTTCAAATATCTAGATCGCTAATCAAACAAAGCATTAAGCTTAACTTAACGTCTAACGTCCCGATTCACGCCACTAAAACGGTAATTTTACCGCAAAAATGGTAATTTACCCACAACTTTACCCACAAATCTTTGCTTAATCGTCGAAGGAATACGAGTTTTTACACTTTTTACCTTTTTACTCATGTTTTAAAACAGAAGGTGTCCCAGAGACATAATTTTAAAGCGCGGGCTATCAAGTGTAGGTCGTAAGGAAGTTTATTGTATTCCTGAATCGAGAAAAGAAAACTGACAGTTACCTATTTTCATTACAGGATATCTACACTATTGACTTTTTTCTATTAAAAATAATAAAATATTTCTTATTATCGTAATAATTAATGCTGATTTAGCTACAGAACAGTTAAGAGTGTCCAATTGTTTTAACACTGTCCATCTGTTTTACGTCCTTTACAAAAAGACTTCAATTTCAAATTAAAACTAAATATTCAAATCTTAATTCGTCCCGGCACTACAACGTCCCGTATGTAGAAGTTGCCTCCTGACGCTGTATAAATCATCTACTACAGATGGTAAAAGGCCTAGGTCATAGTACAAGATTTTATATAAAGTTCATACCTACATACTATAGCTTGGTCACATTCACAAAGGCCCTAAGGGCGAGATTACAAGTCGTTGCAAAGTTATCTACAGTACCTTCCTAGGTAACCACATGTGCCGTGAAAAAGGTGTAAAAAGAAAATGACTGCTATAAAAAAAGGTTTTCGGCTAAAAAATTAAAAGTGCCATGTGGCCTTGGGGGCTGACTTCATCTGTGGCATTTTTTTTACGAGTTTTGGGAACTAGAAAATTATTTGAAGATTTTAGGAAAAGTTAAATATACCTGACTAGTGAACTCCCCGCGATTTTGTTCGCGTTGGGTTTTTTTTTAATACAAAGTCAAAGTCAAAAAAAATTATTCCTTAAAATCACGGGGATCACTTGGACACGTCTTAAATGTACTTACAAATGTCATCTTCCTGCTCCATCCTTTAGGAGTCGAGTCGAGAATCCCTTTTTTAGTGCATCTATAATAATCATATACCTGCTAAGTTTCATGCTTCTCTGTGCGTTGATTGTCAGCCAGACAGTCAGTCAGTTAGTAACATAAGAGTTTTATATATTTAGATATCAATTCATTTACATTATAAAAGGTCTCTCGTCTATGTTCAGTATGGAAAATAATACAAGCGGTATTAGACAAAAATGGTACCACATAAGAAGTCACGGAAGAAATTAAGTAAATAAATTAATATTTGTGGACATTTCACACAGCGCCATCTAGCCCCAAACTAAGCAAAGCTTGTACTATAGGAACCAGATGGCTGATAGAATACATATATATATTTTTTTGTATAATATTACAACACCCGGACCCAAGTTATTTTTTTATTTAAAACATAACGAACATCAAATCACAAGTTACGTTTATTTTAAGTATTTTCGGACCGTAAAACGCGTACTTTCGTAGATTTAAGCCGTAAAATATTTTTGCGCGCAAATAAAGTACCTACCATTGTTTTGTTACAAATTAAGTGATGTTTTTGCATTGTGCGTGAATTTCACGCCAAAATTATCTTTATTCGGGAGTTTATAACCGTGTATAATAAGTGAGGCATTTTGTCAGATGGCTGGCTCCGTATTGTTATTGGGATTAAGCTCGGTTCGCTATACGTTTCATGAATAATTGGTGATTTTCGACTTTTTTTTGTCCATTGTATAAATTAAATAAATCATCATCCCCCTGCCCTTATCCCACTCAAGTGGGGTCGGCACAACATGTTTTCCTCTTCCATTCCCCTCTATCAGCCGTCATTTCAGTATTCACTCCTTTCTTACTCATATCATCATTCATGCATTCCATCCATCTCTTCTTTGGTCTACCTCTACTCTTGTATCCATCCACTTTCATATCTAACATTCTTCTCGTCACATGACATTCATCCCTCCGCAAGACATGCCCATACCATGCTAATCTATTGCTCCTCAATTAAATAAATATTTGTCGAAATGTCCACAAATGTCCACATAGCGCCATCTAGCCCCAAACTAAGCAAAGCTTGTAGGTACTATGGGAACCACATGGCTGATAACTATTTTATACTTTGTTTATGTAAATACATACCTACTTATAATACTACAACACCCAGACCCGAAAGAAATATTTGCAGAACATGCAAACACTTCTCCCGTAGCGGGAATCGAACCGCCTCTTGCGTCTCAGCCGAGCACTCGCCCGCCACGCCATCGAGGTCAATGAATAGTTAAATTAAAATTGGTACCTATGTGTTTTTATATTTAATCGAAATTGTATTTTGACAGTATTTAATTTAGTTAATGATGATAATTTTAATAGGTGACTTAATTAATATGATTAATATGACTCAATTATTTGTGTAAATAATCTTAATTAGTGTAATTGGTGTCAATAGTACTGGTTAATTAATAAACGCTTCCACCGTCTGATGAGCTGGATCAGGTGAGCTATCTATAGACCGTTTGCAACGGCCTTCAGATAGCCCGACTGTTTCTGTTTTATTTTGTAAAATTACATTTGTGTTAGTTTTAACTTGCGGTCACAATTGGGATGGGTGAAATGCTTGGCTATTTTAAGGTATAAGAGAAGAGGTTTGATCCTAATATTTTTACTACTTCCGAGAAATAATTCCATGTTATTCCACATCTTCTCAGTTGCGTAAAAATAAAGTTCTTTTTCCATTTGTCACCTCCCCCCCCTGCCCTCCTCGCCCCTTCCCCTCGGGATCGAACCCTGTCACCTGCACGCTTGTAATTACAATATTCGAGATATCGGAAGAAAAGAGAAAACATTATATATTTTATGCTGTAGATATTATATTAAAGTATTTTTTTACTATGTTTTTGAATGAAATAATGTTATGTTAAACATTATTTATGACACATGCTCGTTTTTTTTACTGAGCAAACTTGCTTTTCTACTTACAATAGTAGCGTAGTGTAACTAAAAAATAAGCTAGGTATCTTTGATGCAGAAAAAATATCGTATTTAATTCTTTTCAATTTTCATGATTACTTGTCTAGGTATGAATGAAAGTAATTTTTAGATAAGTTAAAAAAAATATGTAGTTGGAGTTTTCTTTTGTAAGCCTATTAAGTTCTCTGATGAATTTAATTATTAGATTTTCTTTCAAATATTGTTCACTATTTCAAATGTAATCAAATAACGACTCATAACGGTATTGTAGGACGAAATACCTACTATTCAGCTACGCGGAGACAAGAAATTAATGAGTGATGAAATAATAAACAAGAAGTTAATGTAATTTTCATTAGTTTTTCAGTAATGACAGGTATATAGCTGAAGCGCGCGTGATATGCAGCTCATCCCGTAGTTGCCGTCAAACAAGTCTGTAGAGATCGAAGAGCAAACTGCACAGTACAGGGAGTGATAAGGCACGCATCACGCTAACGAACTCGCTACAGACTGGCGGGAACATGGCGTTTTTACCTTCTAAACGCTACGGCGAAACACAGACGAAAAAAACGCTCAGTGTGGTTGCCACTGCAGTCTGTTTCGGTCGTCTCTGCGTGCGCCTTTCTCTCTCCCGCTCGGAACCGCACGGTTGTGCGGTGTTGTTAGTTATCATCATCATCATTAGTCATCCTTCAGCCACACTACGCACAGATGTGTATCCAACACAAAATTGGAAGTCACTTAATATAAATTCGCGTCTTTAATGTGGGAGAAGATGCGCACGCAGAGGCTATACCCACGTTAGCTACGTGTGTCTGCATATTCTCTGCTTGTGTCCACGACGCTACTGTGGTGTAAGAATATAACCTACTAGCTTCCACCCGCGGTTTCATTCGTATGGTACCAGGATAAAAAGTAGCCTATAATGTTATTTCAGCACACATATAATACTATGTGTGTTCCAAGTTTAATTCAATCCGTTCGGCCGTTACGGCGTGATTGAGGCACAAACATCGTCACATCCTCACAAACTTACGCAGGGTATTAGTAGGATAAGATAAGATTCCTACGGCCGGTTTTGACCCTCCCCCTGACTACCCAAGCATACTCCTCTATGTAGTACAATGGGCAAAGAATTCGACTAAACCATGTTTGTATTGGTGACGTCATCAAGCTTTGCATCCTTACGTGGCGTGCCCGTGGACTGTTGAGTTGCGGATAAATCGCCCGTCTGCAAAGCCCCATCTAACAAGCCCGAAACAGTCAGTAAATAAAAACACGAACGTCAAATGTTTGCCGATAGAAAGAAATTGTGTTTATTTCGTGTGTTCGTACTATGTGTTGTATGTTGTGACATCCTCAATGGAGGGACAGTGTCCACAACACATAGGTACGTGAGATGTGCCAGCTCAATGGAAACTTTCGTGGCGTAGCGGGTGAGTTTCCGGTAGAGACGTGTGAGGTGCGGGTTCACAATTGATATAATGTCGACGGTGGTTTAGTACGTGCGTCATAATAGCGGGCGGTCTTCAATAAATTCAATGAAAACTATCCATATTATAACTTTTCTGCTGGACTGAGGGTAAAAAAATACAGAATGCGTCCAACTTCTCTCCCCGAGCATGCCGTAAAAGACGACTAAGAAGTAGTATCCTCTCCAACATGATGATCTTTATGGAATGAGCCTATCACCTGTCACCATGGTTCACCATATCCATCTTAAGATTCTTGAATCAGGAGTGGCTGCAAGTTTTATTATGATCGCCTTTGGCTCTGCCCACCCCGTTTGGGATACGGAAGTAATAATAATGTATGTATATTTTAAGTACCTATAAACAACCATTATGAAAACACAAAGATTAACTTAAATAATACCTAATTAACAATGCGATAAATTTTATTAATTACATACTATACTAATATTATAAAAAGGAATGATTTTTTGTTTGTTTGTAACGAATAGACTCCGAAACTACTGGACCGATTTAAAAAATTCTTTCACCAATAGAAAGCTACATTATCAGGGATCAGTATAGGCTATAATATATTTTCAAAAAAATTAGGGGTCCGTAAGAAAATTGCAATATTGTAACCCAAGGTAGAAAACCGAAAATAGTTTTTGGCGTGCGCTACGAAAACTATTGATTATAAAATAGAATAATGTACTACACGCGTACGAAGTCGCGGGCAACAGCTAGTAGAAAATAAACATAAAAACGCAATTAAAAAAAGAATTCCAAATTAACTTTATAAAAAACTGAAAATTCTAATCCGACCAAATTAAAATACTTCATTATCTGTGTAGGCTAATAAACTCACACGGGAACTGAGATTACCTCTCTATTTGGTTAGCTTATCGCTTCTCCGCAGGGCGTCAAAGATGTGAATGTCTTACTTAGTAATGACTATTAAGTAACTAATTTAAGTTTGCATCTGTGAGGCTTTTTATGTCAAACTAGCTGACGCCCGCGGCATCGCTCGCGTGGTACCCGACAGCACACGTATTATGTATATTCCAAGTTTCATTAAAATACATTCGGTAGTTTTTGCGTGAAAGAGTAACAAACATCCATACATACATATTTTCGCGTTTTTTTTTAACCGAAATAGGTTTGCGTTTATAATATTAGTAAGGATTAGTTGACTTGTCAGCCTGCTGTATCCCATATAGCTTTTGAATTTCGGTAATTCCTTAGTGCACACACCGTATCTAAGTTTCATGCTTCTAAGACTTCTGGTTTGGGCTGTGGTTCTCAGTCAATCAGTAAGGGTTTTCAGTAAGCGTTTTATATATTCAAAAGTTAGATTACTGGTTCGAAAGAACCAGTGTGGTGAAAGGGAAAACCAGTGACACGATTACTGTCCTCCTAGTAAAGAACGCAGTAACTATGTCAAACGTGTTTTGATACGTGAGTGAGAACAGAATGTTGTATCTTGTTAGGCGATTCCGAATATGTATCTAACTATTTTTTGACAAAAATGTTAGCTACTGCGTTCTCAACTAGGAAGGCAGATTAGTAGTAGTAATATTTTGTCGCATCTGTACGTCTTAACCTACTCTGCGGACAAAGAGCGTCGCCCGCGTCAAATTAAACAAATCTCAAGTTATGTCAATATTTGTGTTAGCTCAACTCCACCAGTCACAGAACTAACTCTTTACCCGACGCCAGTTAAAAGAGTAATTATCTCACTATTCACTTTCTTATGCAATTTAGCTACTGTATCCCACAGCCCATAGTATCCCACTACTGGGTGTGGGCCTCTTTGTTTCCGCCATCCGCCCTTTTTACCTTGTTCCACTAAGTTCAACTATAAGTTCAACCAGTTGCACCAAAAAATTCTAGTTATTTCAACTTTAATATTTTTTTTGTAAAAGTAGAACTTTCTGGACAACATTGATCCTGTTAGTTCAACTTTCTATTTATTTTTCAACTAGCTGTTGCCCGCGACTTCTAACGTGTGTAGTACATTATTTTGTTCTATAATCAATAGTTTTCACAGCGCACGCCAAAAACTATTTTGGGTTTTCTACCTTGGGTTGCAATATTGCAATTTTCTTACGGATTCCTAATTTTTTTGAAAATTTATTATAGCCTGTACTAGACCCTGATAATGTAGCTTTCTATTGGTGAAAGAATTTTTGAAATCGGTCCAGTAGTTTCGGAGCCTATTCGTTACAAACAAACAAAAAAATATTTCCTCTTTATTATATTAGTGTGAATACAAAGAAAGGTATACAAGCAAGTTACAGTTCTAGGGTCTTTATTACTAAGCTTCCTCTGTCAGTCCGTCTGTCTGTCAGCGGGCTGTATCTCATGAACCGTAATAGCTAGAGAGTTGAAATATTCAGAATGTGTATTTCTATGGCCGATATTACAACAAAATAATAAAAACCACAGCTTTTTGAGGAAACAAATCTTGTTCTACAAAAACGCATTTCCGATTCCCAAATCCAAAATTAGCGTTTGGTTAATTTATCTAAAACGGAAGCCGGAGTAATCAACGCTTCTAACTACTAATATCTACTTGTTTATAATCAATACCAATTATAGTTACTAACTGATGATAGTGATGGGATGATTCCGTATCTACAATTATTTTCCGTATACATACATACATATTATCACGCCTGTATCCCTAATGGAGTGAGCAGAGCCACAAATATACATAAGAAAGCTTGCGGCCACTTCTGATTCAGTCCTAAGGTGGATATGGTCAACTATGGTGACGGGTGATCAGCCCATCGCCCATATAGATAGTCCATCATGTTGGAGAGGATACTATCCCTTAGTCGACTTTTACGACATGCTCGGGGAGAGAAGCAGATAGACGCATTCTATCATCATCATCATCAGCCTATAGCAGTCCACTGCTGGACATAGGCCTCCCCTAATGAGCGCCATCGCGCCCTATCTTTGGCTTGACGCATCCAGTTTCTGCCAGCAGCCTTTCGCAGATCGTCACTCCACCTAGCCGGAGGGCGTCCTACACTACGTTTGCCGAGTCGCGGTCTCCACTCAAGAACTCGTTTACCCCAGCGGTTGTCGGTTCTTCGGCAGATATGACCAGCCCACTGCCACTTCAGTTTGCTAATTCTCTGAGCTATGTCGGTGACCTTGGTTCTCTGTCGGATAGTATCGTTACGAATTCTATCCTTCAAAGAAACGTGGTGTATAATGTAACTGTCATAAGTATTATTATTTTTTTTGTGCTTAAATTGTATTAAAACTACTTTTAGTCCTATTTTTTGTAAGGAACTTGACGCTCCGTGGTCTTGGAGGTGGGCGTTGATAGTTGCGACACAATTTTTAACTACTGCAGCTATCATCGTGTACTATTATGTTATTTTATGAACCTATGTATATTTTGTTCCAAAATAAACTATTTGTATTTTGTATTTGTATACAAGTATCCTAAACACATAGCCCGTCCTTCAGTCGAGCAAAAAGAGTCAGAGATTCAAGAGCGACCGGCTAAATATCATGACAAACAATTTCCTCTCCAATTTCTCAAACCTATAAGCCTTGAGCATTCTATATCCGTGTAATCCGTATTCCGTAATTACGGAAATATCGGAACACATACCTTTCCGCACAGGAAACAGATTAATTTTGTTGTAGAAATTAGTGCGTAACTAATTAAGCGTCTGGGCGGGATTTTATAGCGTATTCAGTTATTTATAGTTATTTTCGTTAGGCGAAAGTGAATGTGTTTGGACGTCTTTGACTACCGCTTTTAGCAACTTTTAAGCTAGATTTAGGATTGCTAACAGATAATCGTTGCTGAATAAAGCTTCTCGGTTTCCATGAACCAGGAAACGAAGTGCATGACGGTCTCCCACCTGATGGACCGATGATATTGTGAAAGTTACGGGTGGTTGGTGAATTGAGGAAGCATAGAGTTATTCATCCCGAAAGTATTTGGGGCGGCTTTTTTCCAGCTGTGGACTTCTATAGGCTGGTGATGATGATGATAGATTTAGGCGTTTCAATATGATTCTTGTGATTTTATTGAAAGAAGCTATTTTCGACTTTGACTCGAGTAAAACTTATTTCTTATCATTTACCTCTAAATCCATCCACATTCATATCTCTCCTTTCAACATTACTTTAATCCCTAAAACAACTGAACTTATTTCTATGACTTAATATTAAGAAAAAACACTTATTGGAATGTGTGTACCCAATCCTTTCTTCAAACCCAGACTTTCTGCATTCCAATTCCAAAATTAACTCTTCTAAATTCAAATCACCCAATCGAAATCATTCTAAATTCGAACATGATTTTTTTCTACCCACATTTGTTAAACATACGTACACCCACGCCGATGTACAATTTGTTTGCACAACTGCACCTACAGCACAGAATATATTATAACTTAATATAGACGTGTCACTTTGTACTCAAACGCAAAATGAATTGTTTCTGAACAAATGAGGTGGGCAGAGCCACAAGTACAAAAAAAAAAAAACAAAGGCCTTTTACCAACAATATTAGATGATTTATACAGCGTCAGGAGGCAACTTTTACCTACACTAACGGGACGCTGTAGTGCCCGGGACGAATTAAGATGGAGTAGGCTTGCCCAGCACCTATTCCATCCTCTCAACTTAGTCGGCCTTGTCCACAGGAAAGACATGGTCAATACGTGCGGAATTGACTAAGCCGCGGGTTTCCTAACGATGTTTTCCTTCAGCGTTTGAGAGTACTGTTATAGTTCACATAAATTTTTCGCAAAGAAAACGATTTATTAGTATTATTATATTTATTGTTCTTTTAAATAAATATACCTACTTATTTTATATTTGTGGACATGTCACACAGCGCCATCTAGCCCCAAACTAAGCAAAGCTTGTACTATGGGAACCAGATGTCGTATTTAAATAAATACTTATTAGTTACACTTGCATATTACCATTAGTAATATTTTCTGCCTACTATAAATCATTTTGTTACAAAATCTTGAGTGGAACAGACAAACATTCCGTTGTTAGATGGAAAGTAGCTATCATGTGAGAATTGGGACAGAGATAAATAATATATATGGTTATGGTAAAGTGGTTTCAAATCGGTAAGTCAGACTTACAGATTCATATTTTCTGATAAGAAATAGGTCAAGTATTTGTGATTTACTGGAATATTTGGGTTTTATCATACTGGGCTTTTACCCGAATGCGAAGAAGTTATGTTATTACGTCTTAGTCATACAGCCAAACAGAATGGCCAAGCGCGTGTCGAGCACGGTTGCATAGTAGACACACTATGACTTCGAATTTTTCAGAATATATTTGTAACGTCTTTCAAAAAAAATCCATTTGTTCACGACCGGATTCAAACTCACGACGATGGCATTCTTATAAAATATGTTTCAATAATATAATTCAATAATAAATTCAAATTCAATAAATAAAAATTTCTTGAACCCGCGTCTCTTGCATCGCTGAGCCTTCGCCCGCCACGTCACCGAGGTCGTCAGAAGAACTTAGCATGACATTAATAAGTTCTTTATTATTACATTTAACTCTTATTACGTTGGCGGCTACACCGAAGCCATACATTTACCAAACAAATAAAAGCTTTAACTACATATTTCATTTCAACACTGATCCCTCTAAATCAAGTTATTTTCGACACACAATTTGCCACACAGTTTTGAATTCTATATTTTAACAAATAAAGTACAAAATTAGATGCGAGTTCTGGAGTTAAGCGCCATGTACACTGAGAAACAAATATAAAAGGCTTAATATGTGTTGCAATTAAATTTTAATTAAAGCTTAAATAGTCTTGTTTTTGAAATTACAAAGAGGCTGGAATTATCTTACTCTGTCTGGAATTGTCTAAATGCAATATTTTTGTAAGAGTAATTTTATTTATTACTGATTTTGTTCGTAAAGATTAACTTCCATCTTGAAAAAAAAAAAATAACATAATTTTATACAATTTATTAAGTAGTGCAGTGTAAACGTGTTATCAAATGTTTTGTCAAAAAGAATTCGACCAACTTTTGACAAAAATAAATCTACCATGTGAATTCGTCAAAAATATTTCGACCAAATTTTATACTTTGCATGCAGTAAGCTTTATAAATTAGTCTTTCACAGCTTCAAGTATTCATCTTTATCAAATCCCCAAAACAAAAGCCCAAATTCTTTGATCCCCTAATATATTATCAAAATACCCTTTACACTCAACTAAGGCTCATATTATTGTGGATCGTAAAAGGAGATCAGATGTAATATTTCATGTTTTTTTGGACGATGTCTTTAAGTTTATTTATTTATATTATGCTGAAATGACTCTTTTGGAGTGAAATAGTATATGTGAAAATTTATCAAATAAAAAATAGAAATAATAACTGATCAAGTGCGAGTCGAATTCGCACATAACACCCAGAACAGGAAGAAATATTTGCAGAAGCTGCTAAAGGGTTTATCGAGAATCAAACTCGCACCTTCACTTCTAGGGAAGTACAAATTTTGAGAGTACTGGTAGCTGTGCACCAATGGATTTTTCTGTTCGAAAAATGTATTTATGTGACATATATCAGTAGGTACCTATTCTCAAACGGTGAAAGAAAACATCGTGAGGAAACCGAAATGTTTTAGAAACCAATAACTTCGAAAGCCTTGTCAAGTACACCTTAAATCCTTTCACCTCACTGGTTCGAGAGAACTAGTAACACGATAAGTAGTATCGTAGTACAAAATACAGGTCGTATAATGTACAAACATTATTTTGCTTGTAATTGAGGAAGTTTAAAAATGTATTTTGTGTCATAAAGGCTAACAGAGGTTAACCCACAGTAATCAATCATAAAGAACGTATTACACGCTTGTTTGGAAATTGCACCTTATTTCCATGATGTTAGGATTGATTTTAGGTAGAAATGTCAAAGATGGAGCCAATCGACTAAGGATTACTGTAAGGTTAGAATAGCTCGTTTTGGTTTCACTGGATTGATTAATGTCCTTTTTTATATATTATCCAAATAGAGAGTACTGGTGGTCTAGTTGGTAGTGACCCCGCCTTCCGATCCTAAGGTCGTCGGTTCAAACCCGGTCGTGAATGGATTTTTCTGTGCGAAAAATTTATGTGCGCTATATCAGTACTCTCAAACGGTGAAGGAAAAGATCGTGAGGAAACCCGCGGCTTAGTCAGCTCCGCACGTATTGACCATGTCTTTCCTGTGGACAAGGAGACTAAGCTGAGAGGATGGAATAGGTGCTGGGCAAGCCTACTCCATCTTAATTCGTCCCGGGCACTACAGTGTCCCGTTTGTGAAGGTAAAAGTGGCCTCCTAACGCTGTATAAATCATCTACTCGTACTATAGATGGTAAAAGGCCTTACTTTTTTTATCTAAATAGCATTAACAGCTGCTAGTTTTACCTTCGAAACTGTAGGTAATGGGTTCGATTCCATCCACAAAAAAATATTTGTAGATAAATATATCACAGCCGTATCCATAATGAGGTGGGCAGAGCCAAAAATCATAATTAAATTTGCAGCCACTCATGATCCAAAGTCCCAAGATGAATATGGTGGCAGGTGATCATCCCATCGCACTTGCTAAGTGCTATAATGTTTTTTTGTTGCGCATACAACGTTGCGAGTCACAGCTAGTATGACATAATCTTATCATCTTCCTGCCCTTATCCCACTCTATGTGGGGTCGGCACATGATCCTTGGATCATACTGTAAGAGTTTTGGCTAAGGTGTTCTATGACCGGCCGCCTGCCTGACGTCAACCCTCCTTGGGAATACTTACATATTGTATCTCATCATGTGGGAGAGGGTAACTTATTGTAATAAAAATAACTGTCCAACCCAATTGAATTGATCTATTTCAGGATTCTTAGAGCTATTTGAAAATAAAGCAATTTCCTATGGTCATACGATAGTGTGAAAAAGGCAAGACCATTCCGAAAGTATCGAAATATTAATACTTTGCCTGTGAAAAGAAATTTTGTGGTTTGGTTTGGTGCTATATAATTTTTTCTATAAAAAATAATTGACCAGTTGGATACAATTAGAGAAACAAATCAATGACTAACTACACAGTTGGTTTCCACGTTTAAGCCATCAAAATTAATGACTATAATTCCACAATTACCCTAAATCATAAGACGACTAATGAAGCCGTTACCACCACCGTCACATGCCATGATTACAAATATATAATTATGAGAGGGTGTTTAAATACTGCTAGCTGAGTTTTCAGCGCTTTACTACAATTTATCTGACATTTATTGATACATTATTATTAATTTGACATTTTATTGATTTAGTAAAATTATGTTGATTTGAGGTTTTGAGATGATTATGTTTTCCAATTTAAATCGTCTTTTTTTTGCATGCTGTACTCGTATTTAACGATGAAGTGTGTGAAACCATTTATTTATTAACTAATTACTTTATGACTACGTTTCCGACAAAATAAAATTAAGATAAGATAATACTTTATTGTTAACCACACAACATTGAACTTACAAAAATAGACAAAAAGAATGGTATAAACAACTGACGACCTTATCGCTAAAAGCTATCTCTGCCAGGTAACCTAGGATGGATTGGAGGGAACAATAACAAGGAAAATTTTCATTTCATTTCATTTGATTACTTTTAGTAGATGTGTCTCGACATTTAGGCCCGGCGCACAATATCGCATGGCATGCCAAGGGATGCTTAGGCGTGCTAAGTCATGCCTCGGCATGTCGATAGTGGGCGCCGGGCCTTAGAGTACGGCCACGGATAAGGGCCGACGCCCTCGGCAGCCTTCGGGTTGCTTCGGCAGCGTAAAATTATTTTTATTTTCTTTCGGTTTTTGGGTGACCACCTTTTACTCTTCATCTTTGTGCACCCTAGTAATCCAGTAATAGTCAACATTAATATCGCTTAGTATATCATCTCATTGATTACGCTCAGGCTGTGCTATCACGATTATCGGATCTCGTGTGGGTGTGGGATTATATCTCACGACGCTAGGATGGGGTACGCTACAAACGACATTATACAGAGTGTTTTTTTTAACTGGGACAGTATGGGGAAAGCTAAAACCAGAAGAGCTACAGAAAAATTGTCTTAAGAACCATTTGTCCCTCTTTTGTGAAAACAATTTTGGCATACTTAGTATTTTTTTTTTGCCCAGGCAATCTATTGAAAACAAGTATCAGCTAGTAACGAAAGGCAGGCACTATTTGCCAAAATACAAGTTATTATAGCTTAGTTTGCCGATTAGGGCCACTTTTAAATGTGCTACTATGTACTTAAATGTGTTAAAGTAAATTCTCTTAAAATATAGACCAGATCTTGTCATATTTGGAAACTGGCCAATATTTTAAGTAGCTTTGTTGTTGTAATAGAATTTTATGAATCCAAGACTTGAACTTTTTAAATTGTTTGACGTTATCTTCTTGGCTCTGTAGTTTGCTGTGTGGTCTAACAAAATGGACCGTTTACGATGGAACGGAAACCTCCTCGACTCGCACTTGACCGTTTTTTATAGTGAGAAATATGTCTAGGATGTTAATGATAATGCGATCCCTGTTTTGGGAGTCGATCTTAATCAGAAGCCAGCATCAATAAAAGTTACTGTAGGTTACTGTAGGCGTTAGAATAAATTGGAAAGCAAGTGTTTATCTGTCCGATCGTGTCACATCTGTCCGGCTATCACCTTATCTTTGATCATTATCGTTTGGGTCATTCCATGGCGCTCTATTTAATTTATTTGTATTTTTGGTTATTTTTTTTTTCGTGTAATAAGAAAATATAAGGGAATTGACGACCTTAGTAATTACCCTTAGACCTTACTAGGTAATTTTAAAATCGCGATCAGAGCTGGTAGGTACTGATTTGGCTCAACGGGTCAGTGTTGTCATTCAGCGTAGCAATACGGTCAGCGTCTTGGGCACGCTTCACCGTCTGATAAGCTGGATCAGATAACCTATCTATAGACCGTTTGCAATAGCCTGACTTTTTTGTATTTTGAAAATTATATATTTGCTGGTTGGAAGCTTATTTCAGTTAATAAATGTTAGATTAAAATGAATTCTGTATTTTATCCATAATTCAATTCAATGTCCTAATTTAAATATTTTTTAACCAAATTTATCGAACGCCGGTATTTCCCATGGATAGGTAATGAAACTTTTTAGAGCGTCATCAAATCGGAGCGCTTGGGAGCAGACCAGCGTTTCATGATGCCGCATTCTAAGTAACTAGTAGGACATTTATTTTTACTGTTTTCGATTTATTCCCTTCCCAATGCGGCTGTATATCGGTAACATAGGTTTCGATAAGACAATTAGTTGGCGTGTTGGTTAGCAGAGGATATATAAAGGTCATTTGTTTAACTAGCCGCTTGCAGCTTCGTGTACTTAAATAATGTAACCTGTCTTTTTATTATGTAGTTTTTAGATCACTGGTTGTCTAGTTGGTAGTGACTCCGCCTTCCGATCCTAAGGACATGGGTCCGGTCGTGTACTAATGGATTTTTCTGTGCGAAAAATTTATGTGCACTATACTATTTAGAACTCTAAGGAAAACATCGTGAGGAAACCCGCGGCTTAGTCAGCTCCGCACGTATTGACCATGTCTTTCCTGTGGACAAGGCCGACTAAGCTGAGAGGATTGAATAGGTGCTGGGTAAGCCTACTCCATCTTAATTCGTCCCGGGCACTACGGCTTTACCTCTACATAAGTATTATCGTTCATGAGATACAGCCCGCTGACAGACGGACGGACGGACAGCGGAGGCTTAGTAATAGGGTCGTTGGCACCCTTCGGATACAGAACCCTAAAAAAGAAATGACTGTAGTGGTAATTTTTTATGATTTGAGTGGTGTCTATCTAAATCTTACCTTACCTTACCAATATCCAAGATTACCAGACTTCCAAGAATCAGTGGTCAGAATTACTCCTAGTGTGGTACAAGATGGAATCTTTATCCAATCAATGTTTTAAATCTCCGGTCGGAGGGTTTGTATCCGGTGTGCTGGACAAAAGATGTCTTATTGTTGGAAAACTATGAAGTATTTTGGATAACTATTAGTATGTGAATGAATGAAGCGAAAGATGTAGGTATGTCATGGTCGTAGCAAATGGAGATCCGTGATCGCTGTCTACCCCTATGGGAAACAGGCGTGGATATTATGTATGTATCAAATATGTGAGAAGGTACCTACTCATGTCATTTGATTTAATAGAATAGAATAGAATAGAATATCTTTATTATCATAGAATGAGACACATTAACAAAATAACTAAATAAGTAGGTACTTATATTAAGTGCACAAGCTATGACTCGTCATAGAACACAGGAGAAAAAAAACAGGAATTATTAGAAATAGGTAGGACTTTAAACTTTTATATACGCGGTTGTAAAAAAATATGTATTTTTTAATAAACAAATAGAATAAAAATAATAATTATTTATTTCAGACTATACAGATTTATTCCACTTAGTTTTTTAATAGTACATCAAACGCATAACAAATTTTGACTAACATTATATAATTATTATATGCTGACTATATAAGCGAAATGTGTTGGACATTATTATTTAAGTACTTTTAAGACTATGACATCTACATTGGACCACATTTTATGCAATAAAATTTCATTTCATTTCATTGAACGGGATATTTATCATGATTTGACGATTTTTTACTCATAGGATCGTGAGTTTAAAAAGTTTTACCTACTTTTTGAGTACAAATCGCGTTCTCCCATCGCCCAGGCCATTCTTAATTTGATGGCTACCATAGGATTGGGCGTTATTGGCCCGATTTAGCCGACACACCTCAGACTCAGCTAATGCCACATAATGGAACACTTCCATAGCCCATTACTTAAATGGAGTTTTGTGTAATTGGCATTTACGGCTTTTTCAATTTGACGCGAAAATAGGGTGAGAAATGTGTTTTTACGCTCTCTTGCGTTTCTTGGACGGAAATAGAATTTTATATTTTAGTTTTGACCATGGTAGATCATCATCATCATTATTTCAGCCCGTATTTATCATTGCTGTGTATAGAATGAATTCTACTATATTATAAATGTGAAAGTTTGTGAGGATGTTTGTATGTTTGTGCCTCAATCACGCTGTAACCGCTAAACGGATTTGAATGAAACTTGGAATATACATATAGGCTACTTTTTATCGGGTACCGCGCGAGCGAAGCCGCGGGTGGAAGCTAGTAATAGTAGAAAAAACTGAGGTCAAATAACTCTTTTGCGGTTATACCAGTTTTGATGGATCGACTATTAAATTCGACACCTAGTTATTTCTAAAAATTCCAAATTATTATGTATACAAGTTTGTTTTATTAATGAATGTGTATGAAACAAAATGACAAATGGTACCACAAACAACTGGTACCTATGAAACGGTGACCGTATTATTACTATGTAAATACGTAAGTACTCGTATGTAGAAGAAGTGGTTTTAAATCTGTCATTTGTTGGTATATGAACGTCGGACACGTTGCATTTACGAGTACACCTGTTCGTAACGTGACCAAGTAAGTTTCGGTACTTAGTCGATGCGGCGATCCCGCATTGATTTCGGCACGAGGGCTTCGATTATGGCTGTGATATTTCAGTCACCGCTTTCTACCAAGCCGTACCTTTAGAAAAACATCTATTATCACAACAAAATACAAGATTGTGAATTATTGGTATTATTTATTAACTTACTATGCATTTTAATGTTTGGTCCAAGTTGGTTTCCTCAATTTGAACTCTCTAAATAGATATGACTAAAAATAGGAATAGATTTTACTAGCGGTCGCTCGCAGCTTTACTCGAGTGGTACCCAGATGAAAAGTAGCTTTTAATCTTCAACATTTAAGCCGTGATTGAGGCCCAAACAAACCTAAGTAAATACTTGTAGTCTTTACGTCTTTCTCTTTGTCGTTTTTAGTAATATTTGAACATTGAAATACCTACTATGCAGCGATGTTGGCAGACGATATTGTCTAAAACATGATGTATGCCATAGGGGGAGGCCTATGCCCAGCAAAGCCGGGCTCGGATGATGATGATGATAAAAATATTTCTCCCGCCGCGGGAATCAAACCCGCACCACACGTCCCAGCCACTCCACAGATCGTTCAAACTTGCACCAGAACCAGAAAATATAATTTATGGTGTATTTTCAAAGTGGAAATAGTACCTAATGATTTAGTTGAGCGGCACTACAGCATACAACGGTAATGATTGAACACATACATCATTACTAAGCCTTATTATTAGAGTTACGTATAGAACAGTCATAGGAATATCATAAATTTTCGTTGAATATACTCGAGTGAAGTGAGAAGATAGAATGATTCTTTCGTTTCTATGATGCACCCTTCTTTGTGTAGGTAATCTAAGAGTTTAGATAAAGTAAGTTCGTATGAGCTAGTGGCCAGCTCTTGTGACGGAGTTTTTAGGCCGCCTAAAGGCCTCCGTCATGGCTTAGCGACGCCGGGACCGACAATTTAACGTGCCATGAAACTACGAATACCATGGTACCACAACACCCATACCTGGAGGAAATATTTGCAGAACATGATAGATAGATATATTATTTATTTGGCACACAAGACACAGCACAGACAGAATGATAGAAACAATAAAAGGAAAGAAAAAGAAAGAAATTAAAATAAAAATAAGAACGTAGATAGATATCCAGTAGGTATAACATGCAAATATTTCTTCCGCAGCGGGAATCGAACCCGTCCCAGCTGCGCATTCGCCCACCTTGCAAGCAGCTATCTTCATTCCAGCATTCTTGAGTCTCTGCCAAGCAATCACCCGCCACGCCATCGAGGCCGTCAGTTCAAATAAGCAAAACACAAAACCCTCTTTTCCGCAGTCGATAAAAGTAAATAGCAATAACTTTACATGGATCATAAAAAGTTTGTTTGTGTTGTGTTCACTTTTAACACCAAATCATCAATTACTATAAGTCCTATCGAAGTGTTAACGAAAAATATACGTAACGTCGTAAATTCCTATCCCAATTTCATTTGCCAGTACTCTTGGACGCAGCTTATAGTGAGCAGCTACATCACTCCAGGGAAATACATTAGAACTCCGCATGGGTGATCATCATAATAATAATTATAATTTAGTTTTTTCAATTTAATTAACACAGATTTCACCAATTACATCTTTTTAAATAAATTGTTATGTAATGTTACTTACTTAAATAAATAATATTTGTAGACATACATTTGACACCATCTAGCCCCAAACTAAGCAAAGCTTGTATAGGCACCAGATGGCTGATAGAATATATTGTTTTTTTTTTAATACATACCTTTTAATACTACAACACCCAGACCCGGAAGAAATATTTGCAGAACATCGAAACATTTCTCCCGTAGCGGGGATCAAATCACAAGGGTATTTTAAGTCGTTAAGCCATGAGGGAGGCCGCCGGACCACTTGTGCCATTAGGTAGTACCATTGATGGTACAATTGGTACTAATTTGTCCCAATTGTACCATAATAAATAAAACCTTCAGGCGCCCTAAAAACTCCGTCACAAGAGTTGGCCACTAGCCCATACGATCAAGGATCTTTTTAAAACTGGTTCGAAAAAAACTTGTGAGACGTGAAAATAATGGTGATGGACTATAACTGACTGGTCCAGCGTATCACAGAGCTGTCTGTGTCAGTACCCTAAGGGATAAGCAATCAGGAGTGGGATATAAGGGGATAGCCGGCGATCGTAAACTGTCCCGCCTGGATGAAGGCTGTGGGAGGCGTCCAATAATTCTCATGCTTAAATAGTTATTGAAAGGTTCTTTTGGAGCTGGAAAAGTATCTTATTCAGGATAAAGTGAACCAGTTTTTTTGGGTAATATTTTTTTTTCAGTTATGTAGCTGTTTGTATGAGTGGTCGATATTAATTGTTACGGGAGTGGGTACAGGATTGGAAGGAAACTACTGGTCTTCTGAGATGACGTTTATTTGCAGACACCACACACTGACGTAGCGTTCACAGGGTGCTCGTTTTCGACGTAGTCCTCCTCACTCACGTAGAGTCCACGTAGACCTCCTCCACGGACATAGAGACCACGTAGTCACAGTACTGACGTGATCCTCTCACGGCACTCACTTCACTGCACTTTCACTTCACTTTCACTTCACTTTTCACTTCACTTTTCTTCTTCCAGTTTCTTCCAGATCGCTGGACTAGACCAAACTGCCGGCTACTCGGCTCGGGCCGCCTTTTTATTCGGTTAATTTCGATGCTCTTTTGTCTTTTCTATTCTATTTTTTTAGTTTTAGAACTTCTTCCAAATATTTAAATTTAATTGAAGTATTTGGAAGAAGTTCTAAAATCAATTCAAATTTGGAACATCCTTAGAACATTCCGAAAATTCAAACAAAAACTTTTTAGGACCGGAGTAACGGTATTTAGAATTCTACGGTGACATATAAATTGTATACAATATTGACTTCGTCAATCACAAAGGGACTTGGTTAAGGGGCCAAAAATAGATTATGCACACAAAAAGTTCCCAATTTACTCTGAAACCTCAAAAATTATATAAAAGGCAACTTCTCGTTTCGCAATATTGAAAATTATTAATATCTACCGATTCATCGTCAAAGCAAATTGAACATGAAACAAAACCAGTACTTTCATCAATGGGAAGTCACTTCAGTCGGCCGTCAACGTAAAATGAACTTTAGCACCCTGGCTTTAGAATCTGTTTTAGCTGTTTGATGGTGCTGGGCTTTGAAAATAAAACCGGTCAAGTGTGAGTCGTATTCGCACACGGAGGGTTCTGTACCATGCTACATTAAAAAATTCTTGTATGGGGCCCCTTATAATCTTTAGGGTTCCGCACCCGTAAGGTGCCAACGGGACCCTATTTATAAATATACGACGTATATACCTACCGGGGCGGTAAAGTCGTTAATAAAACGGCGTAGTGGCCTGATACCCTATCGCTTACAAAAGTATACAGAATTTGTGTCCCTAAACTTTTGAAATTAACATCTAAATAAAAAAACTTTGTCGCCAGAGTGAAAAAAAAACTAAGGCCTATAACCATCTATAGTAGACTAGCAGCCGCCCGCGGCTTCGCTCACGCGATACCCAGATAAAAAGTACCCTATGTCCCATTCCAGCACACGTAGGTACCTACTAAGCACAAAAAAGTCGAGCAGTTCAACTACTGCCCTGCTCTAAGACCACATAGTAACCCAGCTGCAGTGTTAACAGTCCAAAATATTATCGCAACAATAAATACTGAGCCAAAATATTATCGCAACAATTTTTTTTAGACGCTAATGAATGTAGTGTAATTTGACATTGACAGTTCCTTTTCCATTATGTTTTGTATCATCTATTACTAATCTGTGGTACCATCGCTGTCATAATTATGTCAAAATAAAAGTATTCTATTTTTCATGAAAACATGCCAAAAATAAAGAATTTACAGGTAATTATGACATCAACTAAATGAGAAAAATCGGCTCTTTAATTTGATATAGGTTATGTGCAGTTTTAGACCAAAAATTGATTCCAGGGTTTCATCCCTTTTCACCCCTTTAGAGGTTGAATTTTGAAAAATCCCTTCTTAGTACACCCCTACGTACCAAGGTTTACCTACACTGAAAATTTCAAGTTTCTACGTCCAGCGGTTTAGGCTGTGCGTTGTCTGTCAGTCAGTCAGTCAGTCAGTCAGTCAGTCAGGACAAAGATTCTTATAATATTAGATGATTTATACAGTGTCAGGCAACTTTTTACCTTCACAAACGGGACGCTGTAGTGCCCGGGACGAATTAAGATGGAGTAGGCTTACCCAGCACCTATTCCATCCTCTCAGCTTAGTCGGCCTTGTCCACAGGAAAGACATGGTCAATACGTGCGGAGCTGACTAAGCTGCGGGTTTCCTCACGATGCTTTCCTTCGCCAGAGTGAAACCTTCGCGTAACAACTATGCCGTATTCTACGCCACCATTTTATCAATCAACCAGTAGGTACCGTGTTCATCAACCTTACAGAAAAACATGTTATCGAAAAAGTTTGCTCATTTTTGAACCGATCGGTCAAATAATGTGAAAATTAATATTGACCACGACTGGATCTGACGCGCAATTCATTATGGTATAGAAAACAAGGGGGGGAATTTGGGGGGGAGAAGAAATGAAGGGGAGGTTGGGGGAAGTTGGATAAGCTTTACTCAAACTGAATTTCAGTTAAGTACTCAAAGGTTTTTTGTGGATTGTTGTAACAGTTTTGGTATTTGGCCGATTTTTAAAAGAACTTGGGAATTTTACTTGTCTTGTTGCTTTGTCTTTGGTTGAAGAACATGATAGGTCAGAATTGACTAGTTGGGAAGCATTAAATATTATGTAGACTTATCATCATCATGATCAGTATATAAAAGTTCACTGATGGACATAGACCTCCCTAAATCGAAAAGTTTTGTGCTGCGGTTATCTATGTCCCAGTCTAACATAATAACGAACATACATAATTATCACACCCCAGAGATACAAGCAATCATAAGAAAACTTGCAGCCACTCGTGATTCAAGTCCTATAATTAATATCTCATTTTATCATTTAACAAAATGAGACATTCATTTTAATATAACACCTCAAATTTCTGTACTACAAAACTGCCATCAGCATCACCACCTGACATTGTATTAAGTAATGTATAAGGAATAAAATCTACCCACACGGCATTCGAACGCTAGCTCGGTGCGAGGTGGTGGTGTGGTTTTGTTACTGAATCAATGTGTTTATTTTGGTATATCAAAGCGAACCTGTACAGTATACATAGGTGAACCATTTAAGTCAGACTCCCTCTTTGTATTTTACTGATAATGGGTTAGTTTGTTATGTGTATTTTATTTTCGCACCACAGTTTCTCATCACGAATGTTTCTGTTTCATCCTAAACAATGCCAGTATTTTTAGTTTCAACCATAATAAAAAAAGAGACCTTCCAAAATCTACACTGCCGTTCCTTTCGCGTCCGCCCTGTCGGGTTACGGGGAGTGGTCTGATTTAAGTGTTATTTAACCTCTATTTTACCAACCGATCGTTTAAAATGGTTCACTAGCTGATCCAATAACAGACGTTCCAATATAATACCGTTTTCTTAATACGAACGTACCTAAAGGGATAATTATCTCATTTGACCCTCAATTACTATGCAACCCGCATTCTCCTTGTATTTCCTTATTAACCCTTGTCAATACAGCTTAAGCCATCTCACATCCAATGGAAACTAAACCTTATTTTCAAAGCAATAAATCTCATTTCACTTTGAAGTATTCGATGCTGAAACGTCTTTATTGATCGGGAGTGCGAATGGGACGGTGGGCTTATGTAATTATGATGTGTCAAAGTAAATTTAACCCTAATTCATGCATGTTTGGGTACAGATTCGGTTGGAGACTCATGTAGTTGGGACTTTCTAACGTACCGAGGGTTCAATAGAATTAATTTTCTTTTGCGAAATTGTATTAATGGTAATGGGGGTAGTTGGGATTTGCAAGAATGCAAGTTGAATAAACTATGGTTTTCGGGAACTGATGGCTACGTGGGGGTACGTCGCTGCAGAGCTGATCATGCGGTACCTTACCAAATGCATAACGCCATCTTAGTTTGTCCTTTTTCTCAAGCGTAGTGAACGAAACAGTGTGCTAAAGCTAGTTCCCCATGATATCAAAACAATATAACCACGAAAATTAAAATATAATTATATGTACTTATGTTAATTACACACTTTGTCACACACACGCAATGTTTTATATTGGTTACAAATGAATATAGGGGTGTTTCTTCAGGTGTTCCAATATAATAATAATAGGAACCCAGTTGGCGACTTTACTACTTTTATTTTCACATCTATTTTAGTATTCTTAAAATCACACACCCGCCATTATACATTTTTCTTTCGCTCCATTATTGTTTTTACACACACACGCCCATATCCCTAACGGGGTGGGCAGCGCCACAAGTTAAAATAAGAAAACTATGCTTTTTCTTTACTTCCAGTCCAGCAGAAAAGTAATTGTTGTTTTTTCTTGTTTTTCTGTCTGTCAAAAATATGTATCTTTTTGACATTGACATTTTAAATTATTGTTCTATCTATATTGTTTGGGAAGGCGATGGTACTTTGTTACTTTACTGCCTAGTATTTCGTTAATCCTGTTCAAATTAGTTCTTTATCTGCACCATTCAAATAGTTTTGCATTTAAAGGCTATTAAATGTGATTACTTTAAAATTAAGCTAAAGCTATAACAGTCACAGTGATTGGTCCCAGAAAAACAACTAACCACTACTCTCAACAAACCTACTAACCTAATCAACTGAATTCGATCAGGGTGGATAAGTAATAATGCGTTAAATTGTTAGCAGTATGTTACGGTTCACAATCTTTCGTCAGCTTACAATATCGCGAGATAGGTCACAATCTAACGGTATTCACAATTTTACGGTGACATAATCAATTATTTACTGGCCTAATTACTGAGACTTAAAATTTCACACGCAATGTTTTTGGTGACAAATATATGAGGTCTACAATAATTGGCCCCGACCTACATTTTTCAACAAAGTCTAAATTTTTTTGTCAATGTTTATTTCCGAAATTTCCAAAATTCTATGTACCTATTCAATTATTTACCCCGGCCTAATTACTGAGAGTAGCGGAACACGTCTCGCCGCCCGTCAGTCCTATGTCACTGTTTAACGTCATTACGTAGCAATTAGTCTACACAGGCCCGGCTTATTAGCAGCTAATGACGCCAATGTGTGTATTTCTACCTGGTTTTGAACGTAATTTATTAAAGTCACTAATGTTGCACAATTTTTCAGTTCAACATCTGTTTTGTTGTGTATATGGAAAATTAAATAAATAACACCCAACAGTCACATACATAGTCCTGACCCCACATTAGGATTCCCTGTGTCGTGGGTATCAGAAGCTACGAGTACCATGGTACCACTACACCCAGACCCGGAAGAAATATTTACAGAACATTCAAATATTACTTCAGTGGGAATCGAACCCGCGCCTCTTGCGTCTCTGCCAAGCAATCGCCCGCCACGCCACCGAGACCGTCAATGAAAAATTATGTCTATGCAATGTCAGATGAGCATATTTTATCATCTTTTATATCCGTGTCGTCTTTACAGTTCACCAAATACATCTTGGAATTTAAATTCAAAAGTGGCTGCAAGGTTTTTTATTACTTGTGGCTCTGCCCACCCCTCTAGGGATACGGGCGTGATAATATGTATTTATTTAAGTTCAACGAACTGACAAAAAAGCGTAGAAATACTTTTTATTTAAAGAAAATATTTTCCTCCCCTAAGCGATTAATTAAATAAATTAATTCGTATATTCTGAAATTAGTATGCGATTCACATCTCTGCCATCTGGGCCTTTATTAATGTCCAGGGTTCGGATTTACCCGGAGGTCTACTTCTCAAGTCCAAAACTAAGGCTTTTTACCATCTATAGTAGATGATTTATACAGCGTCAGGAGGCAACTTTTACCTTCAAAAACGGAACGCTGGTGGTCTAGTTGGTAGTGACCCCACTTTCCGATGCTAAGGTGGTGGGTTCAAATCCGGTCGTGTATCAATGAATTCGTGTCTCAAATGGTGAAGGAGAACATCGTGAGGAATCCCGAGGCTTAGTCAGCTCCGCAAGTATTGACCATGTCTTTCCTGTGGACAAGGCCGACTACGCTGAGAGGATGGAATAGGTGCTGGGCAAGCCTACTCCATCTTATGTCGTCCCGGGCACTACAGCGTCCCGTTTGTGAAGGTAAAAGTTGCCTCCTGACGCTGTATAAATCATCTACTAAAGATGGTAAAAGGCCTTAGTAGTTAGTTTAGTATTTCGTAATAATGTAGCAATCTACTGGTGAAATCTTTTTTTAAATCGGTTCAGTAGTTTCGGAGCCTATTCGTTATAAACATAAAAACAAACTAAAAAATCTTTCCTCTTTATAATATTAGTGTAGTATACACAATTCTCTCTCTTTCTAGAGTAAAACGTCCCACAACATGGCCACTGCTCAACAATAGCACGTAGCTGTGCACGGTCTGCACGAACACGGCACGTAAATGCTCTAATTGTTAACCTAGTATTGTATGCTTGAGTTATTGGCCTATTATGGCCGGTATCGATTCAGATATCTTGTTCAGGTTTACCAAACTATGACTGGTTTTGTGGGTTATAAACACTTTGTTTGTAGTATGCGCTTGTGTTTACAAATAAATCTTACTTATCTTATTTCTTACTTTATTATATTACTAGTTTTCGCTCGCGGTTTTGCTAGCATGGTAGCTGGATAAAAAGTAGCTTATATGGTAATGCAGCACACGTACTATATATATTTAAAGTTTCGTTCAAATCCGTTCAGTCGATACGTCGCAATTGAGACACAAACTTATCTTAACAAGTTGAAAATTACAATTCAAAACTAAAATTGAGAGCACTGATAATCTAGTGGTAGTGATCCCACCTTCCGATTTAATGGTTGTGGGCTCGAATCCGATCGTGCATCATGAAATATGTGAAATTGATTTACCCGCACTCTCAAACGGTAGACTGGGAAACATTGTGGGGGGAACCGGTATGTCGTAGAACTGAGCGTAGAACCTAAAAAGTTCTAAAACATGTGTCATCTAAAATCCTTTCACCACACTGGTTCGAAAGAACTAGTGACATGACTAATAGTAGTAGTATGATCTCAAACTTTTTTTATATTAATATTAGTGAGATTTGAATTGAATAAATTTTATAATTATACGGAATAAAAGCAGCTCACGCGGTACCCAGATAAAAAGTACCCTATGTCCAATTCCAGCACACGTAGGTACCTACTATCCTCATTATTCATTATAATATAGTGTACGCTAAACGATGACTAAAGTAATGCCATCTCTTACCATTTCATAATGACAAACAGTGACGGGGCTAACTTTAAGCAATGGCTAACTTTAGCGAACGAATATGAATAATAGGGTATGTAAGTATATTCCGTAGTTTTTGCGTGAAAGAGTAACAAACATACCTAAATCTAAAAATTAAGAAATTTCGGTGAATTTAGGAAAAAATTTGAGAGTTAAGGTAAACTTTTCAAAACGCAACGACAGCGCGTTCTAGGATTTGATCAGAATTAGCAGCGACATCTAGTTATCAGACGTAGAATTACGTCAGAACTCCATGAAAATCAAGATTGGAAACTTATTAGACCAGTAATAATTTATGCTTCCTTTCACAGGTAATTTGACATTGACAGTTCCTTTTCCATATGTTTTGTATCATCTATTACTAATCTGTGTGTATCATCGCTGTCATTATGTCAAAATAAAAGTATTCTATTTTTCATGAAAAACATACCAAAAATAAAGAATTTACAGGTAATTATGACATCAACTAAATGAGAAAAATCGGCTCTTTAATTTGATATAGGTTATGTGCAGTTTTAGACCAAAAATTGATTCCAGGTTTTCATCCCTTTTCACCCCTTTAAAGGTTGAATTTTGAAAAATCCCTTCTTAGTACACCCCTACGTACCAAGGTTTACCTACACTGAAAATTTCAAGTCTCTACGTCCAGCGGTTTAGGCTGTGCGTTGTCTGTCCGTCAGTCAGTCAGTCAGTCAGTCAGGACAAAGATTCTTATAATATAAGATAAATGCGAAAGTTTGTGAGGATGTTTGGATGTTTGTGCCTCAATCACGACTAAACGGCTGAACGGATTTGAATGGAACATAGTACATGTACTGGAATAACATATAGGCTATTTTATATCTGGGTACCATGCGAGCGAAGCCGCGGGCGGCAGCTAGTAAATAATAAATAACATCCATCAGTCACATACATAGTCCTGACCCCACACTAGGATTCCCTGTGTTGTGGGTATCAGAAACTACGAATACCATGGTACCGCAACACCCAGACCCGGAAGAAATATTTGCAGTACCTACATGAAAACACTTCTTCCGCAGCAGGAATCGAATCCGCGCCTCTTGCGTCTCTGCAGCGCAATCGCCCGCCACGCCCCTGAGGCCGTCGAGGGCGACTTATAAAGACTTGTTGTAGTATGCGCTTGTGTACTTATAAATACCTACTTGTAGATTTTATAAGTTTGAGACTTAAATTACTCTGCCGGACTGAGAGTAAAGAAAAAACAAAATGCATCCAGCTGCTTCTCACCCCAAGCATGTCGTAAGAGTCACCTATAGGATAGTATCTTCTCAAACATGATGAATCTATACGGGCGATGGGCTGATTACCTGTCACTATCATTATCATCTTCCTGCCCTCATCCCACTCTACGTGGTCGGCACAGCATGATCCTTGGATGCTATAAGAGTTTTGGCTAAGGTGTTTTATGACCGGTCGCCTGCCTGACGTCAACCTTGGGAATACTTGCTTATTGTATCTCATCATGTTGGAGAGGATACCATCCCTTAGTCGACTTTTACGACATGCTCGGGGAGAGAAGCAGCTGGACGCATTTTATGTTTTACCTGAATATGCTGATTACCTGTCACCATTGTTCACCATATCCATTTTCGAACTCTTGTATGTGTGCTGTTAGTTTTCTTATCATTATTCGTCGCTGCTCTCCCCGTTAGGGATACGTGCGTGATAATATGTACTTATGTATAATTTTCCACTAGCCCTATAACTAGACTATGTAAACAGATAATCCTAATACATACATACAGCGGTGTATGTACAAGGATGTATTGTGCATAGCAATCGGGTTGAGTAATTGCCCTATTATAGTCTGTTTGGTTATTGGCGAGCCGGTCTGCGATTGTGGATAGTGGATTGCTTTGGCGTTCATAATGCCGGATTTCCGTTACCTCGAATTCTCGTAAATATTATCGATATTGTTGGAAAAAGATGGGTTCCTGTGTCTAGGATAAGGCAATATTGGCATGTGTCAATAATGTAGAACATACCTTCGACGTGGTGGAATAATATAGGACGAAAGCACGGGTGGTCTAGTTGGCAGTGACCCCGCCTTCCGATCCTAAGGTGGGTTCAAATACTTCAAATCCGGTCGTGTACCAATGGATTTTTCTGCGCGAAAAATTTATATGCGGTTCGATTTGATCGAAGGGTATACCAGTACTCTGAAACGGCGAAGTAAAACATCGCGAGGAAACCCGCGGCTTAGTAAGAAAGAAAGAACTGGGAGTAAAGTTAAAACATAAAATGCGTCCAGCTGCTTCTCTCCCCGAGCATGTCTTAAAAGTCGACTAAGGGATAGTATCCTCTCCAACATGATGGACCACCTACATGGGCGATGGGCTGTTCACCTGTCACCATGGTTTACAGTACATCTTGAGACTTTGAATCAGGAGTGGCTGTATCTTATTACTACGGATACTCGATACTAGGGTATCCCTAGGATATTTCACACAGCGCCATCTAGCCCCAGACTGACGGCTAGGCGACCGGCTCCATTCCACATGAGTGGTATTATCTACTTTGACGCGCGGCGCAGAACAGGAAATTCGAACAGTGAAGACAAAGCGGTCATATTGAGTAATCGTAAGTTTGAGGGTAGATGTGTAGGTACATACTAGAACCAAATAATAATGATTTCAGAGTTATTTCAAAGGGGAATTATTTGGTTCAACGGATCAGTATTGCCGTTCAGCGTGGCAATGCGGCCAGCGTCTTGGGCACGCTTCCACCGTCTGATGAGCTGGATCAGGTGAGCTATCTATAGACCGTTTATAACGGTTTTTAGATAGCCCGACTGTTTCTTTTGTATTTTATATTTATATTTGTTGTAAGTTTCTTTTAGAAAAATAAATGATACTGATAACTCCAGAGCTAGTTTTGCGGACCTGTCTACCATGTAAACAAACCTAAAAGTTCGAAAACATTTGTGTCAAGTGTATTATGAAGCCAAAGGGCCTGTGAAGCTTAAGTACTTCAATTGTTTCACCGCACTAGTTTGTAAGAATAACCCCCGAATACTCAAACGCGGCTCAGAGTTGAGCACGTCTCAAGTCACGGTTTTTTGACAGTTTTAGACGTGCTCAACTCTGAGATGCGTTTGAGTATTCGGGGGTAAGTTACACAAGTACTAATAATATACCCGTTGGCCCGTTCCGCATCCTTCGGGTACGGAACCCTAAAAAGGGAAACTTGCACGCTACAATGTAATTCATAAAACAAACATTCAACACAAATTACTATTCAAAGTAAATAGATAGTGAAATTGAGCAACGCCGTGAAATAACAGTCTAATCAATATCGTTGACAATTTGCGTAATCCTAAGTTGACAATTCAATTTACGCTGACACGTCCCCACGGAGCGGGCTATGCGACGTGGCGGTATTGAGGCGATCTAACTCTGCGACTCTCTCACGATACTGCAAAACTTTATTTTTATTTACATACATACTCACCGATGATCACCATCGCCCTTTCTTCCTTTCTATCATCTCCATCCCAAGGTTGTCTGGAAGAAATTGCTTTAAGCAATGAGGCCGCCGTTTGTGTATTTCTGTTTTTTTTTGTTAGCACCTAAGTTTTTTTTTTTGTTTTAGTTTAATATTGTTATACACAATAAAGAGTTCATCTATCTATCTATCTATCTACTCAGATCAAATAAAAAGAAAAGACGCCGCGTTGCGAACAACAAAAGTGTAGCCACTCAAAACCGTGCTCCTGCAAGTATACACTTAAACCATGCTCATCGCTCTCGAGTCGTCGTCTAGTAAACTTAAAATTTAAAATAGAATTATTCCTTCCTGTGTACTGAAAACTTGTAAAAACAGCAGCAAATCACATAAAAAGTCTCACGGAATCACTTTTCACTTGTAAGTACTTCAAATAGCATCGTTTCTTAATTATTATGCTATGAATTTTAGGTTACTTGGAACACAAAACCTCAAAACCTGAGACTTCTATGTATGTAGCATCCCACATGGCGGCTTGGTCCGGCTGTTGTCCAGATATTGGATATCTATATTGCCAGCGAGGCGAACTTTAAATCCTTTCACCACACTGGTTCGAAAGAGTGACAGGACTAGTAATAGTAGTATCGCTATTGTGTCGATCCTCAGAATACTACCTCAAAGCACATAACGCTATCAGCAAATATCCGACAAAGAGTTAACATTGAAATCCAAATTATATTTATCTGAAACATTTCAATCCAATTAAACTTGTAGCCAAGGAAATACATATTATCACGCCTGTATCCCTCATGGGGTGGGCAGAGCTACAAGTAAACATAAGAAAACTTACAGCCACTTCCGATTTAGTCCTAAGATGGATATGGTGAACCATGGTGACAGGTGATCAGCCCATCATCGCTCATATAGGTGGTTCATCATGTTGGAGATGATACTATCCCTTAGTCGATGTTTACGACATGCTCGGGGAGAGAAGCAGCTGGACGTCACTTGAGACGTGCTCAACTCTGAGATGCGTTTGAGTATTCCGGGGATAACCTCGTATTATCGATTCGGGGTCTCCCGTAGCGGGAATCACCGCATAGAACAAGTAGTAGAAGCCCGCATAGAACAAGAACAAAGGTCCGTGCACACTACACAGAAAAGGCAGTCCATTAACCCCATTACCCAACAGTCGAATGAGTCAAAATTGCACAAAAACTGCCTACGACATGAGAACCGTCGAAAACGCCCGAACAAATCTGACAGGTGGTGAGCGAAGAAAAATGCCACTTTACAAGTCAGACATGAAATTAGATAGAGGGTTCCGCAGAACTTTTTAACTCAGCTTACTTTTGTTGTTGGGAATATATGAGTCACTAACTTTCGCTCGTATGGTATCCGACAAAAAGTAGCCTATATGTTATTCCAGCAGACATACTATATTCCAAGTTTTATTCCAATCCGTTCAGTCGTTTAGGCGTGATTTTGGCACAAACATATAAACATCCTCACAAACTTTTGCATTTATAATATTAGTAGGATTTCTTAAATCCTCGCAAATGTTGCTCAACGGTGAAGATTTCAGATAATTTAATGATCTGTCCGCCCTTAAGTCTATTTTTTTAGTAAAAGTTTATTTTATGACAAGTACAGAGAGAAGATATAAAAGAAGTAGAAGAAGAGAAAAGAGATAACCTATGTCGTCCCACTGTAACCATCTCCGTCCTTCAAGATCTGCCACCATCCTCTTATGACGGATACGAGATCGTCCCGCCAACGCATTCTTGGCCGACCTGAAGTCCTAAAACCAAAAAATTATACATGGTTACGGAGAGCGTGAAAAATTTAGTAGCAACAAGGAATACCAGGAATATCATCATCATCATCATCACCCAAAGCTCTCGTGGCGTAGCTTGCTTAGACGTTCTTGATTGATCGTTGAATATAAGATGAGTGACCGCAAGTGGCATTACGAGGTGAGCGCTCCCGTGCTTCGGAGGCACGTTTTATTGTCGGTCCAGGCTTTTAAGTCGTTAAGAAATGACGGAGGCCTTAAGGCGGCCTAAAAGCTTACTTATCAACCTATGAAGTCCACAGCTGTACTTACATAGACCCTTCAATATACTTGCAGAATGAACGATTTTCTACGCTATTTACGTTTTTCCCACACTTGTTTAATAAGCAATTCTTGCGGATCCCTAAAAATGGCGGACAAGATGGCGGAGACGTGTCTTGCATTAGTGATGTCCTTTCACGCTGGGATTGAATAGTGACGGGCTCGTAATTTAGCAACGTGGGAAATAATGTTGAGTGGTTTATTATTACTAAAGAAAACAGGCTGTGGTAAATAATATAGAAAACATTTGGAAAACATAGGTACAAAAATATTTTAACCAGCACTATCGACATGTAGGGTGCCCGTGAGCTACAAACATTACCTCTAAATCTTTCTGGCCAGTGTGGTGAAACGATTAAAGTGCGCCGCAAAAAGGCTTTTTTCGCCTAACCTAGGCATGATAGCGTTCTGCGTAGGCACGCATCGTTCATAGGGTAGGGTTGCAATAAGAAAGAAATTCCCGAAACTCAACTCCTGAACTTGCAGTCAGAAAAAAATCTCAACGCGGACGAAGTCCGGGGTGTTCAACTAAAAGCCAGAACAAATAAATAAAAATATTATTACCTAATAATTTTGGCCCATTAATTTTTACAAAATTATTATAATTTTTTTCTTATCCGCTGGACTGGGAGTAAAGAAAAAACATAGAATGCGTCCAGCTGCTTCTCTCCCCGAGCATGTCGTAAAAGTCGACTAAGGGATAGTATCCTCCAACATGATGAGATACAATAAGCAAGTATTCCCAAGAAGGATTGACGTCAGGCAGGCGGCCGGTCATAAAACACCTTAGCCAAAACTCTTACTGCATGATCCAAGGATCATACTGTGCAGGAAGATGATAATGAATTTTTATAAAAACGATTTGTAAAATAAACCTTGTTCTAAAATATCTATCCATAAAAATAATTTTCTAAAACCATGCGAAAAACTGAAAAATACATTTTAATACTAGCCATAAATATACTGTAAAAATGTTATTCAAACGAGCTAACCAACGGAGCGTGGCTCGACCTTTACAACTAAAAATACGTCTCTAAACAAAAGGGCACAAAACAGGCCTAATTATTTCGGCCACAAGTACCCGCCGTGGAAAGGACCTGACAACGTCCTTAATGTAGACCCGGCATTTTAGACCCGGCCTTTGAAAATACGCTACCCGTATTATTACGTTGAGAGCACTGGTGGTCTAGTTGGTAGTGACCCCGCCTCCCGATCCTAAGGCGGCGGAATCAAATCCGGTCGTGTACCAATGGATTTTTCTGTGCGAAAATTTATGTACGCTATACCAGTACTTTCAAACGGTGAAGGAAAATCGTGAGGAAACCCGCGGCTTAGTCAGCTCCGCACGTATTGACCATGTCTTTCTTGTCGACAAGGCCGACTAAGCTGAGAGGATGGAATAGGTGCTGGGCAAGCCTACTCCATCTTAATTCGTCCCGGGCACTACAGCGTCCCGTTAGTGAAGGTAAAAGTAGCCTCCTGACGCTGTATAAATCATCTATTAGATTATTACGTCCGTAAAAAATGTGAAACTCTCTGTCCATTTTATATTTAGACTAGTAGGACGACCCGCGACTTTGTTCGACTATGTCTGTTTTAAATGCAACCCCTACACCATACCCTCCAAGTTTTATGCTTATTTTTTTCACTATGTGTTAATTGGGAGTCAGTCAGTAACGCCATAGTTTTATATATTTAGATTTCGGCCGTGTTTTGACATTCTCCGCATCTTTGGAAACCATTTCAGAATGAAGTCTTTGGTCCCCTCGAACAGAGTCTGAATTTGTGCGCCCTTCATTTACACTGAAGTGGCACCGGTTATTTAATGAATAAACAAAAATAACCCGGAGTAATTAGGATACAGACCTCGGTGACGCGAGGACTTGGGTCAGGGTTCGATTCCCGCTGTGAGACAGATGTTTGCGTTCTGCAAATATTTCATCCGGGTCTGAGTGTTTAGTTGTGGAATTCTAACTTTGTATTAATACAAAGTTATTGTATGTAACTGTTTTATGTAGTTTTAGTATTTTTGATGATTTTATGTAGTTTTTTTAGAAAGAATGAGTAAAAAATTAATATTTTGTGAACATTCCACACAACGCCATCCAGCCCCAAACTAAGTAAAGCTTGTACTATGGGCATCAGATGGATGGATAATTTATACTTTTTTTTCGTAAATACATTCCTAAAATACATAATACTACAATACCCAGACACGGAAGAAATATTTGCAGAACATGCAAACATTTCTCCCGTAGTGGGAATCGAAACCGCGCCTCTTGCGTCTCAGCCGAGCACTCACCCGCCACGCCATCGAGGTCGTCATATTAAATACAGTTTTCTAAAATAAGATTTGTTATTGGCACTTGGATAAACAATATTCTTTCAAGTGTGATCTAAAGGTCAAAACTAAAGGACACGAAACACGATAAAGAATAGAACGTGGCTCGGAAAGGCTATTTCAAATTAATTTTGGGGAAATTCAATTTTTGCGAACAAAATGCGGAATTATCCGCGACGTGTCTCAGTTTATTAGGAAAATTTGGAGTGGCGAATAAATTTTCATTAATACCTACCCCCGGGGGATGTTTTTTTGATCGGAAGTATCAAATGTTTCATTCTGAATAGAAAATTCGGGGATGAAATGAATATTTATAGGTGCGAATATATAGGTGCTTTGTTTACAAGATTATTTTTTTCTACCGTAAAACGCGGTGTGGCTAATATAAAATGGAGAATTTTTTTCTAATTGAAATTTTTGTATTTAAGCTGCCAACTAGCTCAATTCTTATGACGGAGTTTTTAGACTGCCTAAAGGCCTCCGTTATGGCTTAACGACTTAAAAGCCGGGATCGACAATTTAACGTTCCCTCCGAACCACGGAAGCGCTCGACTCGCAATGCCATTTGCGGTCACCCATCCAAATTGTGACCGCGCACAACGTTGCTTAACTTCAGCGATCCATAAAGAACGTCGAAGCAAGCTACGCCATGTCAAGGAATCTACGTTTGAAAACGTTTGTCAATTGCACGAAAGAAGCCTTTGAGGCGCACTTTAATCATTTCATCACACTGGTTCAAAAGTAACTAGTGACACAACTAGTATTAATAGATATTAACTAAAATAGTAATGATTTTTGTATTTTAACCATATTATTATTAATTTAATTTATTTAAAATCTCTAAGAGTAGGTACACTCTGAAGGCACAGCTTTACGCCATTGCAAATTGAATGTCGTAAAACCCTGTACATTGTTTAAATTACGTTGTTACATTGTAAGATTTTATTTCTCTATTTCTTTTGCAGGCCTTGATCCGGTTTTGGAAGTGATAAAACTGTAAGTACCTATTTACCCGACAGCGTAGGAGATTTTTTAATTCTCGTTTTATTAACCTGGGTAATCATATTTATTCATCATCATCATCTTCCTGCCCTCATCCCACTCTATATGGGTTCGTGAGAGTTTTGTCTAAGGTGTTTTAAGACCGGCCGCCTGCCTGACGTCAAGCCTCCTTGGGAATACTTGCTTATTGTATCTCATCATGTTGGAGGATACTATCCCTTAGTCGATTTTTACGACATGCTCGGAGAGCGAAGCAGCTGGACGCATTCCATGTTTTTTCTTTACTCCCAGTTCAGCGAAGAAGTAATCATATTTATTAACAGATAGAAAACAGAGCTCATCAGAGCACCTACCGCAGGTAAGGTCCTCAAAATGCTGGTGACGTTACCTCGTTGGATAGCTATAATTATCCTTTGTCTGAGGTAAGCGCCAGCCCTTTGGTCATTGGTCACATCCATCGGCTTCTTGGATATCTCCTTGAAAAGAAGCCACGCCTTCGGACCCCAGGATCCAAAACTTTCCAATTTTTTACAGAAATAAACTTAGGTATAACTAATCCTACTAATATTATAAACGTGAAAGTTTGCATATATGGATGTTTGTTACTCTTTCACGCAAAAACGGCTGAACGGATTTGAATGAAACTTGAAATATACATAGTACATGTGCAATTTTTTATCTGGGTACCACGCGAGCGAAGTCGCGGGAGGCAGCTAATTTATTTATAATAGACGATTTCTACATTTAGTTCTTATAAAGGTATAAAAAAATGCAAGAATATGATGACATTCAGGTTTATTCAGGGAGAACTAAACTGGATTTTATTTATATACATAGGTTCCAATTTCACATATTTTTTAAAAGACTTATAATTAGTGACATAACAGTAAATACATTAGTAAATAATTCGATATTTTACTCCTTGATGACGGTATTCTATACATTTTACATTTCCACGTTACAAGGTATATTTCCAAAATAGAAATACGTACCCTTAGTGAAGCCCTAAATATTCCATGGCGTAGTCAGGGGTTCATTATCATTGCGGTGAATTTTTAATACCCGTCTATCCTCTTGCCTTTGACACGTTCAGGTAAAATCAGCTCTGTGACGTTGACTTAAAACCCAATTTGGAATGATGACTGATAATTTAACCGGCTGGTTACAGAAGGTCTGAAAAGTTAGTAGTGTTTCTTGCTAGCTATTGAAATATTGAGTTAATGTCCAGTTTCTTCAACTAACGGATGTCCCTAAGGTACTGAATGTATTGATTGGCACTTAGCAATTTTTTTGCCATAAAAAACGGGTATCAATCGTAAGGTAAATAGCACCTACTCAGATTGCCATATCAATATTATCAGAGTTGAAAAGTTCTTTAAGTTATTTTTCAACAAATAAACATTGATGCTTTCGTTATCAATTGAGATTCAATCGAATGAAATATGTGCATGTAATCAAAGTGCTCAAAAACTTATTTAAGGTATAATATTAGTACTTAAGTGTATTATATTATGAAGCGCTCGTGGCGTAGCTTGCTTAGACGTTCTTGATTGATCTTTGAAGTTATGCAACCCTTTGCGCGGTCACAATGTGGATGGGTGACCGCAAGTGGCATTACGAGCTGAGCGCTTCCGTGATTCGGAGGGCACGTTAAATTGTCGGTCCCGGCTTTTAAGTTGTTAAGCCATGACGGAGGCCTGTAGGCGGCCTATAAACTCCGTCACTAGATTTGGCCACTAGCTTATACGAACTTACTTACTTTACCTAAAAGGTAAATTGTGGTTTATTGTATACTTGTATTTTTATATAAATAATACTTCTTCGCTGGACTGGGAGTAAAGAAAATACATAGAATGCGCCCAGCTGCTTCTCTCCCCGAGCATGTCGTAAAAGTCGGCTAAGGGATAGTATACTCCAACATGATGAGATACAATAAGCAAGTATTCCCAAGGAGGGTTGACGTCAGGCAGGCGGCCGGTCATAAAACACCTTAGCCAAAACTCTTACACCATGATCCAAGGATCATGCGAGTGGGATAAGGGCAGGAAAATGATGATGAGTTGTAAGTTTCTTTCTGTTTATAAAAATACTTTTGTATTTTCCATTTTTTCCATTTGGTTATCCCACATAGAGTGGGATAAGGGCAAGAAGATGATGATGATAAAAATACAAAAGTGTCTAGGCGGGACTTGTATGCCAATGAAATTATTTATTTATTCTACGCCCCCGAGACTGAACTCGCGGCGATTCTTGCCCTTTATTAGGGCCATAATGTAGATGAGAGACGTTACCTAAGGCGGGTAGTTTTGAATTTTTATAGCTGGTATTAAAATCTGAGGAGTATTACTTGATATTCAAGCGATAAAGGTGGTCTTGATTTTATTCAGACGAAGAATACAGAAGGTTTTTTTTATTTAATTTAAGGGCTTTGTCTCTTTGCGACCACATCACCCAGAATACAGAATAATCTTGCTTATATTATAAATGCGAAAGTTTGTGAGTTTGGATGTTTGTGCCTCAATCACGCCTAAACGGCTGAACGGATTTGAATGAAACTTGGAATATACATAATACATGTACTGGATTAACATATAGGCTATTTTTTATCCGGATACCACGCGAGTGAAGCCGCGGGGGGCAGTTAGTAATAAATAAATAACACCCAACAGTCACATACATAGTCCTGACCCCACACTAGGATTCCCTGTGTCGTGGGTATCAGAAACTATGAGTACCATGGTACCAAAACACCCAGACCCGGAAGAAATATTTACAGAACATGCAATCATTTATTCTGCAGCGGGAATCGAATCCGCACCTCTTGCGTCTCTGCCGAGCAATAGCCCGCCACGCCACCGAGGCCGTCATAAGGTAGAATTGTACCTGGAATGTGCTCGTAGGCTATGCCAATATAGTATCTAAGTAGGTAGGTACCTAGATAATATAAACCACGCAAGGCTCATGCGAGACCATTTATTTATTTAATTAGAACGGCACAACCAATTAGACTAATTAAATCACGAAACATAAGAAAAGAAAATCAAAATTCATAATAATAAATGTCTTAATAAATCAGGTTACTCATAACCTTTCATCTGCGAAAACCAGGCTTCATCCGGTTTCAGGTTTCATCAGGTCCATACAAAGCAAACCTACGAGGCATCATCAGGAAGTTGAATCGGACTGTGCATCAGAGACGTCTTCCCTCTGAGAGCGTTGCACAGCAAGTGTTTCTAAAAATGGACTTCCGTAAAGTCACGCCTGAATCAATTAACGAACTATTTCTTTTAATACGATCCTCATTTTTATCATTAGTAAGATCACTGGTGGTAGCGATCCCGCCTTACGATCCTAATGTCGTGGGTTCAAACCCTTTGCACCAATGGATTTTTCTTTCGAAAAATTTATGTGCGCTTTGTGAGTACTCTCAAACGTTGCAGGAAACCGGCATGTCGTAGAACCTAATTAGTTCGAATACATGTGTCAAATGCACTAAAGGAGTCTTCGAGGCGCACCTTAAATCCTCTCACCACACTGGTTCGAAAGAACTAGTGACGTGATTAGTAGTTCAGATACCTAACCTAGACAATTTATTTTCAGAATTAGGTACGCAAATTAAAACCAACAAATAGGCAATTTTAAGGTACCTATGTTTGTATCCAATCAATCTTTCTAAATTCATCATTGTTGAATGTTTTAATTTAAAATACCGAATGCTAAATTAAACAACGCTCTCAGGTATTCTTCAAAAGGTTTCAATGTCCCTTGAGAGGTAGGCATTACGAATTCCGAACAAAATTGGAGTTACAAATTCAAGATTAGTGTTAGAAATTGTATCTGAAACCTGTAATTTAAAAGAACAAATCCAAATATTTTTGCTTTTAAATTAGCAAACCTTACAAATTGTTTGTTACTTTATTTTAGTTGTTAATGATTTTAAATAAATAATTTTTGGAAATAATAATATCTAGCTAAGCAAAGCTTGTACTATGGGAACGAGATGGCTGATAGAATACATTATATATATATACTTTTTTTTATAAATACATAGGTACTTATAATATTAATAATTACAACACCCAAACTCAGTAGAAATATTTGCAGAACATGTAAACATTTCTTCCGCAGCATGAATCGAACCCGCGCCTCTTCCGTCACAGCCGAGTACTCGCCTGCCACGCTACAGAGGTCGTCAAAGTGAGGTACCGACTATAAGAAATTTATAATCATTTCGGCTTTATAAGTGTACATAATCATAAAAAATAATGCATTTCTACTACCATGTGTCATGCTTTAAACCCTTGGCCATTAGAACTTTCTCCAAAATGCACGCTTCATACATTTGTCATACATTGCGTCATCCATTATTGATATGGATTATATTCAATGGAGCCTCTATTTGTAATTAATCAATAGATTTACATTCCTGTGTTGAGAGGTGTAAGAAAACAAGTGCCTGTGGGTGGTAAGAGAATTATTTTAAGAATAAAAATGTAAAGCATTGCGATATTGCAACAAATTTGACAGCCTCGGTGGCGTGTCGGGCGATTGCTCGGCAGAGACGCAAGAGGCGCGGGTTCGATTCCCGCTGCGGAAGAAATGTTTTCATGTTCTGTAAATATTTCTTCCGGGTCTGGGTGTTGTGGTACCATGGTACTCGTAGTTTCTGATACCCACGACACAGGGAATCCTAGTGTGGGCTCAGGACTATGTATGTGACTGTTGGCTGTTATTTATTGACATACTTATATATATATTTTTTTATATCTTTAATTTTGATTTTTTTTTACTATGATGCTTTAAATTTTTGACATTATAATTCGAATTAATTATTTTAATAAGTACTTTAGTTTTATAATATTCATACGCCAGTAAAGGCCGGTTTTGGCTGAACTAAGAAGTTTTTAAGATCGATATGTACCTAAAACTATGAATAAATGATTATGATTATGATTATTTATTTAATTTTACGATCTTGACGACCTCTGTGGCGTGGCGGGCGAATAAAGGGCTGAGACGCAAGAGGCGCGGGTTCGATCCCCGCTACGGGAGAAATGTTTGTATGTTCTGCAATTTTTTTTTCCGGGTCTGGGTGTTGTAGTATTATGCATTTTAAGTATTATATTTACAAAAACCATACCCGATTAAAAAATAGCCTCTAAGTTATTCCAGCACGAATACTATGTATATTCCAAGTTCCATTTAAATCCGTTTAGACGTTAGGCGTGATTGAGGCACAAACATCCAAACATCCTCACAAACTTTCGCATTTATAATAAAAGTAGGATGTATGTACATTATCAAGATACAGACGCAGTGTGAGCTAAGCTTTATAAGCCTCTGTCCGCATCAATTAACCCATTGACTACCAATGCGTGATAAGACATTTTTTTAATACAAAATAGTGACATAATGGATCGAACTACTTAGATAGCTAAGCTATATTCTTAGTAGGTATGTAAATGATATTGTTGGAATTTGTTAGATATGATTCATCATTTGGAGCTCGTATTGTAACATATTGGGCACTATTATGCTTTATCGCCTTTTGACAGTTGCACAATACGTTTTTGACAGTCATCAATTTCGATAACAGAACTTGTTCACAGCACATTCAGTTTGACGACCTCGGTGGCGTGGGGGGCGAGTGCTCGGCTGTGATGCAAGAGGCGCGTGTTCGATTCCCTTCTTCATCCATCTTTTGGATTCCCTATTCCATCCTTTCAGCTTAGTCGGCCTTGTCCACAGAAAAGACATGGTCAATACCGAGCTGACTAAGCCGCGGATTTCCTTACGATGTTTTCCTTCACCGTTTGAGAGTACTGGTATAGCGCACATATTTTTTTCGCACAGAAAAATCCATTGGTACACGACCGGATTTGAATCCACGTCTTTAGGATCGGAAGGCGGGGTCACTACCAACTAGACCACCAGTGCTCTCAGAGAAATGTAGAGATCTGCCATATACAGTTAGTCGAACTTTCTATTTTTTTTCGTTCTTAAGTATTCTTTCTAGACATTCAACAAAAAAAACTATTTAAAAGAACTGTAGTAAATGAAATACTTAAGTCCACACAACCTCATTCAACCCACGCAGAACCCACGCTCTTAGAATCAAAAGGGGTGCAATAGGCCAGCGCTAAGCCAAGAACGCTCGAAGGGTTAAAGGAAACGAGTTAACCCGTGCAATATTTATGCTCGAAGGGAGATTTACAAGGGTCCCGGATACAGATAAGTTCCTATAAGATTGGAATAAGGTAAATACATTTATCCTTATTTTGATTCAAAGCTTTGTATCTTATTCTAGAATACTTCGAAATTAGGTAGCATTTATTTAGGAAGGCGGGTTGCCTGGCTGAGACGCAAGAGGCGCGGCTTCAATTCCTGCCGCGAGGGAAAAGTTTGTATGTTCTGCAAATATTTCTTCCGGTTCTGGGAGTGGTGGTACCATGGTACTCGTAGTTTATGACCATTTCTGATACCAATATAGTTTATCCTAGTAAAAATCAATCGGTGAATAAAATATTTCTCTGCTGGACTGGGAGTAAAGAAAAAACATAGAATGCGTCTGCTTCTCTCCCCGAGTACGTCGTAAAAGTCGACTAAGGGTAAAGGTATCCTTTCCAACATGGAGCCCATATAAAGCCCATATAGATGGATGGACCATCTATATGGGCGATGGGCTGATCACCTGTCACCATGGTTCATTAGATCCATTTTGGGGCTTTGAATCAGGAGTGCCTGCAAGTTTGCTTATGACTACATATAGCTCTGCCCACCCTTTAGAGATACGGGCGTAATATTTGTATGTATGTGTATGTGTAAATTATTTTTTACACCCACAGGACAGGATTATACCCGATATTTTGAACCCGTTACCTGCTTTTTATAAAACGGGTTACCTCACCCTTTTTGAGACCGCACAGTCGACTTGCTAACCCTTTCATCTTCAACATGTCCTGATTCGTTAAAGGAAACTGTTAAACCCATAAATCCTATGTTCAAACGAATTGGAACAAACACTCGGATGTAGCTGGTAAAGTACAGAACGAGCTGTCTCGGCATGCAGGTTTGATTTTAACCCCCGAATACTCAAACGCATCTCAGAGTTGAGCACGTCTCAAGTGACGAGTGTTTGACAGATTTTCATCAAAAACTGCCAAAAAAACCGTGACTTGAGACGTGCTAAACTCTGAGTCGCGTTTGAGTATTCTGGGGTAAGAATCCTACTTCCTACTTAAGTATTATCATAAACGGGAAAGTTTGTGTGGATGTTTAGATGTTTGTGCCTTAATCACGCCTAAACGGCTGAACGGATTTGAATGAAGCTTGGAATATACATAGTACATATGCTGGATTAATATACATATAGGCTAACCTTTATCCGGGTACCACGCGAGCAAAGCCGCGGGCGACAGCTAGTATATTTTAAATGCGAAAGTTTGTGAGGATGTTTGTGCCTCAATCACGCCTAAACGGCTGAACGGATTTGAATGAAACTTGGAATATACATAATACGTGGTCACCATGAGCGCGCACAACGTTGCTAAACTTCAACGATCAATCAAGAACGTCTAAGCAAGCTACGCCACGAGCGCAATGAAATGCCTCGTACTGTAGTTTACTCAGAGAGATAAGACAGGTGCGTCATATTTGTATGAGAAATTGTGCCTTCAAACAGCTTAACAAAGTCGCTTCTTGGCTCATGTTGGCTTAAGACACCCATCCTTTGCTCTAATCTGAACAGGGGATGGGTTAAACGCCTCACACGCACTTTTCTAACAAACTGAGGGTAAGGGTTAAACGGAGCGTAGGTCGGTACTTCAAAGTTGTATCGTAATAAAATTAATTTTAATAGTAAACGTATTTTTTTTGCGGTTTCGATTCCCGCTACAGGAGAAATGTTTGTATGTTCTGCAAATATTTCTTCCGGGTCTGAGTGTTGTAGTAAAATAAAATAAAGTAACTATTATTATAAGTATGGTATTTACAAAAAGTAAAACAATTAAAAAAGTATATAAGTATTGTATCAGCCATCTGGTGCCCGTAGCTTTGCTTAGTTTGGGGCTAGATGGCGCTGTGTGAAATGTCCACATAATATTTATTTAATGTTGTCTTTGTAACTGTGTTCTAAATAAACTAATTTTTTTCTTGTTGTCAGAAATATTTATTTATTTATTACTTGTATGTAGGTTTTTTAATGGACATAGTGAGTGATGGTCTAGTGGTAGCGGCACCGCCTTCCTATTCTAAGGTCGTAGGTTCAAATACGGTCATCATTGGGGTTTTCTGTTTAAAAAATGTGTGCTATACCAGTGCTTTCAAACGTATAACTAGCTGCCGCCCGCGGCTTCGCTCGCGAGCTACCCGGATAAAAAGTAGCCTATAATGTTATTCCAGCACATGAACTATGTTTATTCCAAATTTCATTCAAATCAGTTCAGCCGTTTTAGCGTAATTGAGGCACAAACTTACATCGTCACATCCACACATCCTCACAAACAAAATAAAGTTCGAAAACATGTGTGAAAGCCTTTGGAGCGCACTTTAAATCCATTCACGACGCTGGTTCGATTGAACTAGTGACATGAATAGATAGTAGTAGTGGCCACTAACCATGAAAAGGATCTAGAGATCCTTCCCTCATCCCTGGTCATTGACCTTGCATGGTGACAAAAGAACCAGTGACACGACAAGCATCAAACTCATGACCATCAACCGCCTGTCTTTGACAACATCAAACCCAATGAACTTATTCTATTCAGTGCCAAAAACATAATAGACCAAGCTACCGCGCCCCAAAAGCCCACCCCATAATGTCCCTGTCATCATTCACTACCATTGTGTACTACTTACAAGCTAGTTAGTACGTTACACTACCGTCTAAGGAGAATAAATCGCGAGGTTTGTGGAAACTCTGAATATTAGACCGAGAGCTTTTACAAGACATTGTATAGGTACGTGCCTCGGAATCAAAATAATTATTTATCTGCCGGACTGGGAGTAAACAATAAACATAGAATGCGTCCAGCTGCTTTTTTCTATGAGCATATCGTAAAAGTCGACTAAGGAATACCTAGTATCCTCTCCAACTTGATGGACCCTATATGGGCGATGGGCTGATCACCTGTTACCATGGTTCACCATATCCATCTTGGGAGTCTTGGATCAGAAGTGGCTGCAAGTGATATTATGATTACTGTGGTTCTGTGTATGTATGTATGAATCAAAATTATGTCCAATATTACTCAGGGATACTGAAAGTCTTTACTAAGAGTTTTCAGAATCTGTTAAGTAGTTTGAGATAAAGAAACAAACTTAGTGTAAGTATAGGTACTACGTATCAAAAACCTTAGCAAATCGAGAGCTCTGGTAATCTAGTGGTAGCGACCTAGCCTTCTGATTCTAAGATCGTGGGTTCAAATCCTTTCACCACACTGGTTCAAAAGAACGAAGTATTCCCAACTATTGACACGATTAGTAGTCATTATCAAACTTTAGAAGTGGCAGGATATCGCCGCTACTTAATGGTCTTAAGTAAATGTTCATTTATTTTGAACAAGAAATAAATTCTTATTTAATAATCTCGCTTTTCGAATCACGGACCAACCATGAACCAAAACTCAAAGAAGTAGGCCAAAACCCATAAATTAGAATGAACTAAATGTAGTATACCAGCTGCAACCATCTCCCAGACTATGAAGAGCACACTTGAGGTCGTGAGGACTTAATGAAATTCCTGCTCCGTAATTGAAGCCATTATATCTTGTTAAAATCTATTGTGGCGCAAACAATGACTTCGAATATTAATTTATGGGCCTTCTTTGTGCTCGGCCGCCATTTTGGAAATTGCCGCCTAAGTTACTACATTTTTTGACACTAACGGTACCTACTTTGAGAACTTTGACTTCGGTTTCGTGGTGGGTGAGCTCGACTGACGCGGGAGGTGCGGGTTCAATTACGGCGAAACGTTCGTATGTACTACAACTTGTCATATTACTAGTTCTTTCGAACTAGTTTAAGGATTTAAAGTGTGCCTCAAAGGCTTCTTTCGTGCACTTGACACATCTAACTCTTTAGGTTATTCGACCGGTTTATGACGGACAACGTCGCTGTTTGCTGTTTTTTTTACACAGCGCCATCTAGCTCCAAACTAAGCAAAGCTTGTACTATGGTCACCACTTATATACTTTTTTGCAAATACGTACCCGAAAGAAATATTTGCAGAACATACAAACATTTATCCTGTAGCGGGAATCGAACCTGCGCCTCTTGCGTCTCAGCCGAGCGCTCGCCCGCCACGCCAATGTTAATGAATATTGGAACCGAGCATTAACCGTTGCGTCGAACAAATATTATAAAACTCTGAAATTCCAAAATCAGTTATCCATCATACAAACATTAAAAGAACATCACTCATAATGAAATCCATCTCAATTTGCCCCAAATCCAGATAGCTATAAATTTTATTTCTTAGAACAGTAAAGCTCGGATTCTCCCATAAATTTCACATTTACATCCTGACGCGTGGAGGCCGAACTAACTCAATCCTCAATTCTGGAATGCATCTTTAATGGCCTCCTTTTCAGCGACGTTTCAGACAGCTGGTTTGTAGTAAGGTCAACATCATCATCTTCCTGCCCTTATCCCACTCTATGTGGGGTCAGCACATGATCCTTGGCCCATGCTGTGCTGTTTTGGCTAAGGTATTTTATGACCGGCCGCCTGCCTGACGTCAACCCTCCTTGGGAATACTTGCTTATTGTATCTCATCATGTTGGAGGATACTATCCCTTAGTCGACTTTTACGACATGCTCGGGGAGAGAAGCAGCTAGCATTCTATGTTTTTTCTTTACTCCCAGTCCAGCGGAGAAGTAAGTTTGTAGTAAGGTCAACATCGTGAAGGAAAACGTCGTGAGAAAACCGGCAAGTCTTAGAACCTTAGAAAGTTCGAAAACATGTTTTAAACACGAAAGAAGCTTTCGAGGTGTACTTTAAATCCTTTCACCACACTGGTTCGGTTATTGCACAAAAACCAGAGAAACGATAAATGATAGTATAGGGATAGTATCCTTTCCAACATGATGGACCACCTATTAAATACCTTTTAAATTAATTAGTGTAAGTGGTTATGACCGTTCCAATTAAATAAATAAATTGAAATTGAAATATATGGGCGATGGGCTGATCACCTGTGTGACCATGGTTCACCATATCCATGGACTAAATCAGAAGTGGCTGCATGTTTTCTTATGTTTACTTGTGGCTCTGCCCACCCCATTAGGGATGCAGGCGTAATAATAATGTACGTACGATAAATGAATAAATTTGATAACTCTTGTAGACACCATTACGAAGTGGTGGATAGGGTCCTAAAGGACGTATCTCTATTTGGGTGCGATAAAAAAATAATGTCGAACATTACGAAGACTTAATTTAAATATTTTGCTGGCGCATATCTCCGTCTCTCTCACTCGTACGTAACTTCGTATAGCGCTATCTCGCAGCGATAAGTTGAAAGTGGTTTTAGGACCTTTTAGTCAATGGTTCGTTACACTTTTTTGTAATGTGGCTTGTTATATCTGTTAGGGGAAGGTTATTTATGAGGTTGAAACTTACAGGATCCCCATTGAATTCTAATCACTGGCCCTTTTTGATGGGTCAAAAGGCCCGTTGAGGGCCCTATCTATCAGATCCTTGTAACCACTAGGTCACTGACCCAACTCAGGGTGTCTTGTAAAGGTCTAGAATGATTAATATTCAATAGCATTTCCCCGCCTTCGGATCTCTAAGTGTTAGTGAACTTTTTCTTTATATTGGTGGACTAAATGACCCAAAATTTTCTATCTACATACAAAATTATATATCTTACTAATATTATAAATGCGAAAGTTTGTGAGGATGTGAGGATATAAGGATGTGTGGATGTGACGATGTATGTTTGTGCCTCAATCACGCTGAAACGTCTGAACTGATTTGAATGAAACTTGGAATACAAATACTTTTGGCCCTAAATATGTCAATATTTAATTTTTTTTTATTATTTTTAATTATTATGCCTGTATCCCTAATGGTGTGGGCAGAGCCACAAGTAATCATAAGAAAACTTGCAGCGACTTCTGATTCAAAGTCCCAAGACGGATATGGTGAACCATGGTGACAGGTGATCAGCCCATGTAGATGGTCCATCACATTTGTGCGAAACGCACAAAAGAAAGAACTTTTATTTTAGGTAAAAATGGTTTATTGTGGGAACCATAATGTCGTCGTTCTCATTCTTAACATAACCTCCAAAGTTGTAGTGTTGCCATCTTGCAACTTATTCTTATGTTGGTATTGAACATATATTGGGGCCCGGACTAAAATTACATACCGGATACCTTTTAACTAATAAGTCACAAACATAATGACAAACAATGTTACTAAATCTTAATTTAAAAATAAAAATTAAATTAACTTAATTATTACTGATCATCATTAGAAAATTTGTTTTTATTTTAATCTGCTAGTATGGCACAACTTGGCTACTAGTTTTAACTTACATCTAAACACAAACTTAATACTAATCATTATCAAGTGGTAAAGGACACACTTTCATGATACTTTTTGTTATAATAAAACCCTTAGCAGTCTTAACATTAAGTGCACGCACTTTACCGTCCCTGCCTGGCATGACTGAAACAATTCTACCCGTAGGCCATTTCAAGGGAGATACATTGTCATTTTTGATTATAACCAATGTTCCTGTTTTTAGGTTTGGTTGGACACCTTTCCATTTGGGTCTGTTTTGCAGCATTACTAAATATTGCTTGTGCCACTGATGCCAAAAACTTTGTTGCATTTGCACACATTGTTTCCAAAAGGAAAGTTTTCCAACATTTTCACCAACCAAGTTAATCTCTGGATAAGAAGTTAAAGTAGAGCCTGTCAAGAAATGAGCAGGTGATAGGTAAGACATGTGTTCAGGATCAGCTGACATAGGCGTCAGAGGTCTGGAATTTAAGATTCCTTCTTTTTTGGTATTATCTTTTTTACAATTATGTATGAATCTTTTCACATAGGACATTATTCTTGTTAGTTTTTCAATACTGGAATATTTATCAAACACAGAGGTAAGATCATTTATTTTATTGCATGTATTACATGCTTTAATTTCCGGTTTTAATTCAGGAATATTGTTCACATTAACTTTATCTTCACTTTTAAGATGTGTGTACATAGCACTTTTTAAATACTCAGGTCCATGAAACCACAATCTGCCTACCTCTGTCTCCAATAATTTTGGTGACAATCCGCGGGACAAACAATCTGCTGGATTCTCACTAGATTTGACATAGTTCCATTGAAATTGCGCTGACAATTGATTGATTTTCTCGACTCTATTAGCTACATATACACTTAGTCGCACAGGCGCAGTGTTTAACCAACAAAGCACAATTTGTGAATCCAGATATAAAAATGTTTTTACCGCATATTTTAGGGACAGTGTGTCGTGAACCTTTTTAGCCAACATGGCCAATAATAAGGCGCTGTTAAGTTCAAGTCGTGGTGTGGTTAGTTGTTTGTTTTTAGGATTTATTCGTGACCTAGAACATAATAGGTTTACCTGAGGGACATTGTTCGCATTAAATGATCTTAAGTATAGGCAACAGCCATAAGCAATGTTAGATGCATCAGCATAACCAACAAGTTCTAATGTGTTGGATGATTGGTTATTGATATTCCGTGGTATCGAAATACATGACATTTGTACCAATTCGTTAGCAAATTCAACCCACTGCATATTGAGATCCTCAGGCCAAGCATCATCCCATTTTATATCCGCGAACCACACCTGTTGCATTAAATACTTAGCTTGAACTAACAACGGACCTACAAGACCCAAAGGGTCAAAGAACTTGCTTATGAAGCTCAGCATTTGTCTTTTAGTGTAAACTTTCAACACTAGTTTTTCAGGACATTGCATTTTCAATGTGTCACACCCTACATCATAGGTGAGCCCTAATGTTTTCATAAACATGCTGTTTTTATCAAAATCTACTGTTAGAAGCTCAGAAATTAATAAAAGAATTGGTAAAACAAAATATATTTTTAGCTCAATAACAAATAAAATTCGGAAACAAAGGCACGTCCGCGATGGGTGACGGTAGGATGGAAAGACCTCGTCCCGTTGGTGCGTCGAGCGCAAGCTAGTGCAAGCCGCCTCCCCCCTAGTTCACCGGCACCGTCGCCGCTGTTGTCATGCGGCTACGAAATCTCTAACAGTCGTCCATCCTGAGCTAGAATACGTCCTCGTATTACCTGAAAAGAGCATGTATGAGTTTTCTTCTCGGACATCTTGTAGGAATTTAAAATTAAATTGCCGAACTGATCTGAACTTAACTTGGTCCGAACAAAAACGTGTCTTGATAGCTGATTTAAGCAGTACTGAGTTTGACCGAAGTGATCTGAACTGAACTAGTTTTATTATTAGTATAACAAACCCACCCTGACCGAACTGGTCTAAACCGAACTGGTTCTATTCAGACCGAACTAGTCTAAACCGAACTGGTTCTATTCAGACCGAACTAGTCTAAACCGAACTGGTTCTATTCTGACCGAACTAGTCTAAACCGAACTGGTTCTATTCAGACTGAACTAGTCTAAACCGAACTGGTTCTATTCAGACCGAACTAGTCTAAACCGAACTGGTTCTATTCAGACCGAACTAGTCTAAACCGAACTGGTTCTATTCAGACCGAACTAGTCTAAACCGAACTGGTTCTATTCAAACCGAACTGGTCTAAACTGAACTGGTTCTTTTATAATATAAAATCAAGCATGGCTGAACAGATCTGAACTGAACTGGTGTCAAACCACTATAATTTAACGTTTCTTTGGAGCTCAAATATTAAAAGCAAAATTACTAACCCGGGTAACGTAAATAAGGTATTTGATTTGGGTAGTAACGGCCAAACAGTTATTATCAAAATAAATTGAGTTTAATCATAGTAAATGCTTGTCTAGAATGAATCTGAGGCGACATCTGTTAAATATTTTAACAAACTTTTCGTGTCACGACATGCGGCACTTCGGGCACTAAACTTTAACAGTGGATCGTTTAAGCAGAAAATTATAATAACAGCTTTTACATGATCAGGTTGATTGCATTTCATTCCTAAGCTCATTTTTTTTTATAATATAAATCTAATACATTTTCGTTACTTTCTCGTATGAGGGTTACAAAATCATACAACTTGGAGGCTATGCCTTGTCCCTCTGGAAAATTTACCATTAATTTCTCCTTCCATTGACCCCAACTAAAATTGATATCCTGCTGAGCATCAAACCATAATCGTGCATTACCGGAAAATTTAGAAGTCTTTTGATATAATTATGAAACGTTCATCCCACCCAAAGATCTTAGCTAATGCCTCTAAACGTTTGATCCCACTTTGAACCGTCATTTTGTCAGTAGTAACATTCCCAGTAAATGCAGGTATATTATCTAAACCAGTTAATAACTTATTTATCTGACCTTGAGTCGCAGAACAAACTACCACGGGAGCGTGACTAGTGGCGGGTACTTCGTGCAGATTTTTCGTCGTCGATAGATCATGTGTAGCATGTAGGCGCCTGAGTGTCGCCCTCCGCGTCTCGCCGCTCGATTATCGTCGTTTTGCAGGTAGTCACCACCGACGCTGGTTCTACCGTTGAACAGCTGGCAGACAGAACCCGGTAGTGGAGTAGTAGACGGTGTCGCAGCTGCTGACACAAAGTTATTGTTAAAAAGATGAGGTTGTGGTGTACACCTGCCTTGTGCCGATGACTCCGAATTTTTTTTGGACAAATTACTTTATTCAAAATTCTTTTTTTTTTTTAATTATCAAGTCTTGTTTCTATTGAATCATGTTTTTGTCGTTTTGATGACCGATCTTGTGATTTTATGCGATGTCTTTGTTCTCGCGATCGTGCCCTCGATCGTGATCGCTTGCACATGGTTAAATAATATTTTGAGGCGCAAGTTGATCGCACTTCTGAACTGTTAGAAGCTCAGAAATTAATAAAAGAATTGGTAAAACAAAATATATTTTTAGCTCAATAACAAATAAAATTCGGAAACAAAGGCACGTCCGCGATGGGTGACGGTAGGATGGAAAGACCTCGTCCCGTTGGTGCGTCGAGCGCAAGCTAGTGCAAGCCGCCTCCCCCCTAGTTCACCGGCACCGTCGCCGCTGTTGTCATGCGGCTACGAAATCTCTAACACTACATTTCCGAAATATTGTAAATTAGAAGGTATATCTTTTAAAATATTCCTTTCATTTGAACACCATTTGTGTAGCGAAAAACTTGCTTCTTTCATTATTGCAATTAATTCTAATTTGGTTGCTTCTAACTCATTTAAATTATTGCTTCCACATTGTACATCATCAACATAAGTTGAATATTTGAGAGCTGCCGCAGCCAGAGGATATTTTTCACCATAGATCTTAGTAAGTTCTAACAAACAGCAAGTCGCAAGGAAAGCTGAACTTTTTACCCCATATGTGACCGTTTGCAACTGTAGGCACTTCACAGAATCATGCGTGGAATCCCGCCACAAAATGTTTTGCAAACAGCAGAATTCTTGGTCTACTAAAATACCCCTGTACATAGCCTTAATGTCACAAAGTAGGACATATTTATACGTTCGAAAAAGCGTCAATATATCAAACAGCTCACTTTGTACAACGGGACCGTTGAACAACACGTCATTCAAGCACAAACCGTTTTTAGTTTTCATGCTCGCGTCAAACACCGCGCAAACCGGTGTAGTTTTGCTATTCGGATTAAATACCGGGTGATGTGGAAGAAAATATACTTGACCACTATCACAATTATAATTCTGTATATCAAAATACTTAGCATGCCCTTGATCAATATAATCATGAATGAAATCTTTATATTTTTGAGACAGTACCTCATCCCTAGCGAAACGCTTCTCAAGGTTATAAAACCTTTGTAATGCACAGGAAAAAGAATCCCCTAGCTGCACATTTTCTAGCTCAAGCTTTAAAGGCAAACCAACAGAAAACTTTTGATTGTCTAACTTGACTGAAGACTGAAAATATTCTTCAGCTAATTGTTGCTCACTAGTGCCCTCTTTATATACAGTGGGTACCTTTTCACATTCCCATAATTTGGAAATGGTTTCCCTAATTTCGTGCAGTTCAGGGTCCTTCTCCTTCACATTGTGTGGAAAATTATTAACTTTGTTACCTTGAACGTAGAGGCATAAATTAGAAACAAAAACCTTGCCAGCTGAGACGGGCAGGCTGCCTGCAATGACATATCCAAGTGCAGTGCTGATCAGGTACGGGCCGGCCGGCGTAACGGGCAGCATTTCACGCTGTAAGACCTGGAAAAATATGTCACAACCCAATAGGAGATCTATTTTTCCTGATTTATTATAATTCTCATCCGCTAACTTGATGTGCGGTGGAATGTTGAATTTGGATATATCAAAGCTTTGCTGAGGCAGGTTGCAGGTTATATGCTTGACCACACAACATGAAACTTCAGTGAAATATTTTGTCACTGAAGAGTGAATGGTCAATTTTGTTTGCTTTGAAACTTTGTGAGCACCATCTAATATTCCCAGAATTTGCTGGTTAGAAGCATGGAGACTACATCCAATATTATTTGCTAAGCTTTCAGTTATGAATGAAATTTGTGACCCGCTGTCCAGCAATGCCCTAGCATTTATTATTTTACCATTTTTACCTTTAATTTGGACGATTGCTGTTGGCAACAGGACATCTTTGGCATGCGAAATGTTAGTCATATTGACCACAGCATGCTTTGCACCAGTAGCGTTGTGGGACACTGATGGGGAATCAGCATTTCCTTTATAAGATGGTGAATCGGTATGCACAAGAGTATTATGTTTCCCTTGGCACACATCACATTTAAGGCGCAACATGCATTTGCCACGATGCTCATTAAAGCATATTTTGCATAAGTTTAGACTTTTTATAAAGCCACACCTTTCTTTTTCAGGTGCCATTTTGAATTTTTTACACTCATATAATTTATGAGAATCTGTGCAATACTTACATGTCTTGGAAGCTGTTGCTGCTACTGCGCTGAGTGGCTCTTTCTTAGGAGCCCTCGTTGAGCTTGAGTGGAATGCTTGCTCTTCTTCTCTGGTGCTCTCTAGAGCAATGGCTCTTTTTTCAGTACATGTTTCTTTGCAATCGTCATATACGGGTTTGTCCTCGCGAAGAGCCTTTAGTCGACTATCCAATGTCGCGACACTTTTGTAATACCTGTCCTCGACCTCGGCATATTCTTCCTGGTCTCCTGGATCTTGGCTGAGAATCGACATATTCCACTGCTCATAATTTTTGAATGCAACTGCGAGTCGACTTCGTTTCTCTTGCAGAAGTTCGTACGAGCACTGTTTTACATTATCAGACTCGCAGAACTTCGCGATACGAGAAATAGATCCCTTCACGTACCCACGATTTGCTACTAATTCTTTTAGAGACATAGTGTACTACGACCTATGTCTTGAAAATAAATTTAAAAGTATTATCTTTTATGTCACACACACCGTCCCTAAAATATGCAATAAGCCTGGGTACAATGCGGAAAAAATATGGCATAAAATAAACTTATATCTAAGTATTACATTTACAACAAAGGAATATGGCGGTTCCTCAGTGTGACAATTTCACCACAGAGGAATTTTATAACCTATAAGTACGGAAACGGAAATCACTTCACTTTAAAATCACACCGACGATAAATGTCTATGTAATACGCCTTTCCGGATCGCACTAATATTCCGTTTGATGATTTAAATTTTCTTGGTTTTTCTTTCTGCGAAGTTAGGCAGGTTGTTTTCCAAGCTGAAGTACCGCATGGGTGGAATAGACGCACACCACGTAAGGGGTAATATTTGCTTCAGGATTACTTTTCCGCAGGATGATGAAATATCCACCTTCCTGGTTTAGCTTTGTTTAGGCAGGCTGTTGCAATTTTTCCAAACTGAAGTACCGCATGGGTGGAATAGTCACACGCCACGTGAGGGGTAATATTTCTTCAGGGATTACTTTTCCGCAGGATGATGATATATCTACCTTCCTGGTTTAGCTGGCCTCTGGTCGGAGTTTTGTTTAGGCAGGCTGTTGCAATTTTTCCAAGCTGAAGTACCGCATGGGTGGAATAGTCACACGCCACGTGAGGGGTAATATTTCTTCAGCGGTGCACTACCAATTACTTTATTTTAAACTCACAACCACTTTATTTATTAAACTCGAAGGACCATTTTCTTATGTGCGAAACGCACAAAAGAAAGAACTTTTATTTTAGGTAAAAATGGTTTATTGTGGGAACCATAATGTCGTCGTTCTCATTCTTAACATAACCTCCAAAGTTGTAGTGTTGCCATCTTGCAACTTATTCTTATGTTGGTATTGAACAACATTGGCGAGGATACTATCCCTTAGTGGACTTTTACGGCATGCTCGGGGAGAGAAGCAACTAGACGCATTCTATGTTTTTTCTTTACTTTCAGTCTGGCAGAGAAAAGGCTCTCAAACCTCCCAGAACTGTTTAGGGGTAGTTCGAGGCACGTCCAAACATTTGGCTCATTAATACTTACATACGAATTAAGATGTAGATTAAACATAATGTTTTAACTCTGGGGCTTATTCGCTATGACTAAACGAAACTTGACAGCTCGTAACTCGTAACTCTGGGGCTTATTCGCTATGACTAAACGAAACTTGACAGCTCGTAACTTGCTTGTAACGCGCCGCATCGCGCTTTTCCGATACAAAATTGTCACATGGAATACGATAAAACGTTGATTCCACAAACGTGCCCGCGTTTGCCCGCGTTACGATTTGTTTGATCATAGTGAATAAGGCCCTTGAATCGTAATCAAAACGTCTCTCAAAGTTCTTATGAAACAGACCGAAAACCTATAACTAATTATATTTTCAGTCTTAATACTACGTTTTTACTTTATACAACTTCTGTATAATAAATTTTAAAAGATAGCGTCAAAGATCAAACTTTTTCATTCGGTACGTGACATAAAAAGTTTTATTGTCAAACAAGTTGCTTGAGGAGTAAGGAAACTCAGGGTAGAGTAAGATATTGTATAACTGCTGAAGTTTTAACAATCGGTGCTGATGTTATTGCGGTTTTTAGGGTTCCGTACCCTTAGGGTGTCAACAGAACCCTATTACTAAGCCTCCGCTGTCAACGGGCTATATCTCATGAACCGTAATAGGTAGAGTGTTGAAATTGTCACAGTGTCTATTACTTTTGCCGCTATAACAACAAATAATTTATAATAAAAAAAAAAACATTTAATGTACGGAACCCTTGCGTGTGCGAATTTGACTCGCACTTAACCGGTTTTATTATAGTGTCTGAAAGTGATATTTTTTATGTCGGGATATTCTTCAAAGAGAGATCTTTGATCCCAAAATGCAAAATGTCATTTTCTTTTTTACATCTTTAGCCATTGTGAAAATACATTATCAATATTATCGTTGGCCTGACCTCGCATTTTGATAAGCCAGGATAAGTGATAAGATATATGCTTCAATATGGTTAAAGTTACTATAATAACGTTCATTGTGTTCTTTTTTATTTTATAAACATAATATTTTTATTTGGAAAGACAAGCTACAATCACTTATAAACTTTAAGGTAATTGGTATTATAATAAGAAATGAAAATGAGCTCAGTTTTCTTAGTTCGCCTACAGATATAAAACAGAGCTCAGATCACCGACCGCAGGTAAGCTCCCCAAAAGACTTGCGACGTTATCTCGTTGGATAGCTATACTTATCCTTTGTCCGAGGTGAGCGCCAGCCCTTTGGTCATTGGTTATGTTTTTTTTTTAATTTTATTTAATTACAAAGAACTGTTGTTCATGTCGAGTACTTCATTACCTTTAGTAATAGTTTACAAATTTGCCAATGCTCTGTTAATATCTTCTCTATTTCCAACATTTTCTAGGGAGTATTTTTTTAAACATGGTAATTAGATAAAATCCAAGAGCTGGTTCTTATTTGGCTCAATGGATCAATATTGCCATTCAGCGTAGCAATGCGGCCAGCGTCTTGGGCACGCTTCCAGCGTCTGATGAGCTGGATCAGGTGAGCTATCTATAGACCGTTTGCAACGGCCTTCAGATAGCCCGACTGTTTCTTTTGTATTATGTAAATTATATTTGTAATAGTTGTTTCTTTCTGTTAATAAAGATTTAGCAAATTAGATAAAAAGTCTGTCGTTCATAGTTCATCTGTACTTCATAGTGCTCTGTTGTAAATTATATCTCTCCCTCCGCCATGTGGGGCGAGAACTACTTTATCTGATTTATAGCTGTTTTTTGGTTAAATTAGAGTTATCTAGTTGTGTGAGTAGGTAATCGAGACGGGGCCTGACTAATGCTTTTTTAACTAACTTATCGTTCTAATGAGTATTTTTGGATAAATTGAGATTATCCGTTTTAAGTTTGTATACAATATACTTAAATCAAAGTATTTTAATAATAATAATTTAATAATAATTTATTTATTGCGATTTGGAGTACATTACAATTAAATTTTAGCCCTACCTACCAAACTAAGTTTAAAAAACTTGTATTTTGGTAGCTATTGCTCTCCCTTAAAATTACATTTTATATTAGGTTCTTCTTTGTTACTACATAATATGTATTGAAATTTGGTGTAAGAAATGTCAATAAAACAGTTGAATTTCAATAAATTATTTATTTTTAATACTTAAGTTATGTAACTACATCTTAAATAGTTTTAATTTTAATTACAATACGATAGAATGAAGATAAAATATACTTGTATCCTATTATTATAACTGTAAAAGTTTGTGAGGATGTGACGATGTTCGGCTGAACGGATTTGGCTGAAACTTGAAATATACATAGTACTTAGATATTATGTGCTCGAATAACATTATAAGTTATCTACCTTTTATGCGGGCGGAAGCTAGTTATTTTATAAAGTAACTCATGAAACTTTTAATCATTGACGGCCTCGGTGGCGTGGCGGGCGAAAGCTCGGCAGAGACGCAAGAGGCGCGGGTTCGATTCCCGCTGCGGAAGAAATATTTGCATGTTCTGCAAAATTCTTCCGGGTCTGGGTGTTGTGGTACCATGGTACTCGTAGTTTCTGATACCCACGACACAGGGAATCTTAGTGTGGGGTCAGGACTATGTATGTGACTGTTGGCTGTTATTTATTGTTGATCGTCAATAATGTCTGAATGGCAATGGTATCTTCGAAGCCAATTTTTCTTACCACACGAGACACAAGAAGTTCCTACAAATATTGATTCAATTTAAATTCTGCTTCTTAATATAATATTATCATCATCATTGGCCTTCACCTTTATTGTAGATGATTTAGGTGGCATCTTGGTGGTAGCTTACAAGCTAAGCATCAATTAGTAGTTGATCATTTATTTTGTAACATATCTATTATGTCAATAAATTGATTTGTATTTGTTGTATTAAGCTGAACTTTCAGCAGAGGCTTCGTGATCCTCAACATCAACATCCCGTTCTATCTGTTGTTGATCAGCTGCGGGCAGCACTCAGGGTAAGGCTGCGAGAGGTTCCCGAAGCGGAAATACCCTGGGATTGTCTTGGTTTGACACCTGGAAATTGAACAGATGTTATGTATGCACATAATATGTTGGACCACCTATATGGGAGCCTATTACTAAGCCTCCGCTGTCCGTCCGTCTGTCTGTGCGTCCGTCCGTCCATTCGTCCATCCGTAATAGGTAGAGGGTTGAAATGTTCATAGTGTGTATATTTATTGCCGCTCAACCTATTACGGTCCATGAGATACGACCCGCTGGATGGACGGACGGGCGGACAGCGAAGGTAGTAATAGTAATAGGGTCCCGTTGGAACCCTTCGGGTTCGCAACCCTAAAAATGATTACAAAGCTGCAATGCTTCGGACTTAAAACTTATCTTGAACCACGTGGGGATCATTAGAGACACAGTTCGAGAAAGAACCAAAGTCAAACGCCCGAATACTCAAACGCGACTCAGAGTTGAGCACGTCTCAAGTCACGGTTTTTTGACAGTTTTTGATTAAAATCTGTCAAAAATTCGTCACTTGAGACGTGTTCAACTTTGAGATGCGTTTGAGTATTCGGGGTTTAGTAATATTTTTAAATCATTAAAATCACTTGATTGGTGGAGATACCTACTGCATGACAATACCTTTCTTATTTTTATGGACGCGTAGTCTATCTATCTATAAAAATAAAACAACAACTCAATTTTGAAGTCTCCAAAGTTCTAATTGAAAAATACCCAAAAAGCAAAGTATTCGATAAGCGAAGGGTTGTAACAGGTTCAGAGCCGAGACGAAGGACAAATTCCAACCTTTTTTTGAATATTTGTCAACTTTTTAGACCGTGTTATACTTATTCGAGTTATTTGTCTATGTAGGGTTTGTTTAATGAGGCAAAAAACGGATGAAAAAGTTAAGAAATGTGAACTTGGTGTGTTTTGACTTGAAGCTTAGCTCTGAGTGATAAGGGACCTACAGCAGAGTCCCTCTTTACCTATAAACACTGTTTAAATAAGCACTGTCACATTTTGGTACTAAATGGTTAATAAATAATTGCAAAACAAAGACACACAGATTTCTAAAATATAGATAACTGTCAGTATATTAGGCACTTAAAATTGTCCCGGGTATTAAACAGCGCCTTGTAGGATTAAAAAGGCTACTTTAAGTAATCATTTTTATCATCAAGTCATTTTTAGATTTTATAGCAAATCCTAAGTAGTTCCTGTAATTTTCGTATAATGGTCTGAATTGTAGGTAAATTGTACGCAATTCGATTCAGCAGCAGGTTCATATTTGACCGTAAAATTATCGGAATTTTGGTAAATCGCGTGCAATATAATTTAGCAGCGGACGAGATAAAGTGGCCTTTTTAACCCACCTGTTGTATAACAGTGCAGTTTAGGCAAAAGTTGCCTCTTGATTCTGTATCATCTAGTATAGATATAGGAATCTAGCAGAGACTTAATTTTCAAAATTAGTATTCTCAATAAACTTACATAGTTTTTTCGAGGTACGTTTCATACTCTCCGCTTTCTGCCGGCGTATCTTTCATTGTTGTCCCTCTTTTTGATGCATCTTCTCGTTCTCTTATTGTCTCATGCTTTACTGACAATTCTTTTACTACCTTTTCTTCTACTTTCTCGTCAAATGACCTTCGGGACCTGGTCAGTTCATCTAGTTTTATCACCTTACCAACTTTCTCCAGCTTAATTTTATTTCTAAACGGGAAGGCTTTTAAAATCTTCGACGTGTCAATATTAGCTCTTAATTCATCTAAGATCTGACTTGACAGCTCTTCTGTTTTCCAATCTGGCATTAAATTCTCTTTAGTTTTAGCAAGGACTTTTCCAAGCATATCTTCATTTACAGGTTCATGTTCTACATCTGGCACGTCTTCTTGCAAATGAGGATTGCTGAAAACAGCATTGGATATAGGAACTTGAGTTATATACGCATTGTAATAAGGTTGATAATGCCTTTCCTTGAAATAATTGTTGTATGGGTATAAGTTGCTCTGGTATAAATGACTTGGATAGTTTGAATAGTTGTATGGATGGACATATGAAAACGGATACGGGAGTAAGTTTGATGGTTTGATCAGGTTTTGTTCTCCTTGCGTGTCAGGCTTTTTTGGACAGGGTTTTGGTCTCTCAACCTTGGTTGGTGCTGTTGGTTGGTGCATGTAGGATGCCGTTCTGTGAAATGCGGATATAGGATAGTAATACGGCATTTTCACGATGTCCTGGTTCGTCGAGTCGTGAAAATATGTATGGACATCTCTTTTTGGATCTACCGTTGCTATAGAAGGGTTTGAGCTTTCAAAGTCCATATCTGGTCTCAATTTATATGATAGAGGGTCGTACCAATACGATTTTTTTGGATTAACAAATATTTTTTCATCAGATATAGCGTTTTTTACTTCACTTTTAATCTCATCATTCTCAGACTTGTCAATTTCATTATAAATTTCTTGCGCTAGATTGTATATATCTACTATTGCGTCCAGATCACTCTTTTTGACTGTCTGTAACACATCAGATATGCTCTTGATTTCTTTTTCTGTCAAATACCTCTCTTCGTCCTTGTTTTTTGCTATATCACTGAGCATTTTAGTAACTTCCCTAGCCTTACTTTCTTTCTTTTCTTTAACATCTTTTTTCCTAATTACCAACTCATCTTCTACAGTTGTATCTTTATGTATTACGTGTTCTATCTCTGGCTCAGTTCTCTCTTCGATAGTGACTGTAATGTTCTCTTTGCTTTCATCGACGTTGGTGATATTGATCTGCCGTATGGGGGTGTATTCGGTTTGGGGGATGTTCCGTCTCCGGAGCTTGCAGGTGTAGTTCCCACAGAAGGTGGAGGAAGGCCAGGTGGAATTGACGGCATAAAGCTTCCCTGTGTCTGGATCCCTGCAGTATAGAGCTGGAAATTGAGAAAATTCTTTTAGTAGTATATTTTATACTAAAACCTACCTGCGTAGTAACTACAACAGTTAAATATTAAAGCATAGAAATATTTCTCATAGATGGATTATGAAAATAAAGTCTTGAAATAGGTACGACGTTTGTCCTACGCCTGTCCATAATTACTATAACTATATAATTAAAACCGAGAGCACTGGTATTCTAGTTGTCAACTTATATTTTAAATTTTTAGGGTCTAGTTGGTACCCGGCCTTCCGATCCTAAGATGGTGGGTTCAAATCCATCGTGTACCAATGGATTTTTCAGTGCGAAAAATGTATGTTTGTGAAGGAAAACATCGTGAGGAAACCCGTGGCTTAATTAACTCTGCATGTATTTCCTGTGGACAAGGCTGACTAAACTGAGAGGATGGAATAGGTGTTGGGTTAGCCTAATTCGTCCCGGGCACTACAGCGTCCCGTTTGTGAAGGTAAAAGTTGACTCCTGACGCTGTTTAAATCATCTAATACAGATGGTAAAAGGTCTTTACCTGCCAAGTAACGTTACTCAGGAATTAACTAATCAACACTTTACTTGGAGATGGTGAACGAGGTGCTTAAAACCGCGGGCAGAAGCTAGTCACTCGAGCAAACAAATCACTCGGTGTTGAAACACGATGCTTCAATAAAATAGCTTCTATTCTGTTGTTTGTTTTTATAAAACAATAGATGACCGAGCACACGTTACATCACGCTGATGCAAGCGATGCTATCGCCCACTAACCGGTACCCTTAGCACTGGTTTGTGACGCCAAAAAGTAAACCAAAACTGATATCAAAACAAATTCGGTCATACAGTACGCTATCGCTTATAATGAGATTTTATAACTCAACAGATTTTCAAAATGGGAAACACAAAACGTGTATGTACTTAGTAAAATCGTGATTGCTGAGTTTTTCCTGTGCATTTTTTTACTGTACTTCTCTCTCTCAATCTTGGAGCAATGATAACTCGACGACTTCGGTGGTGTGGCGGGCGAGTGATTGGTTGAGATGCAAGAGGCACGGGCTCGATTCCCGCTATGGGTGAAATACAAAAAACATTTATTATGTACCTATATGTATGTTACGGAACCCTTCGTTTGCGAATTCAACTCGCACTTGACTAGTTCAGAGAAGTAAGGTCATATGAATTGAATTATGTACTTTAATTTGACGTTCGAGACACCCTCGCTAGTGATTCTATGCGTTAGTAACCAGTGCTAGCGTGACTATAAACATGATGGAATGGATATCGCGTGTTCAAATTCTGCGTGTTTTGGGAAACTTTCATTTGATCTTAGTTTGGATAACTATACGTCAGCTAAATATACAGGTTCACAACGGTATCCTGATAAGGAAGATTATGACTAGTTTTCAGCGGCGTCGGCCAGCGGCCGTCAGCCAGCGGCCGTCAGCCAACGGCCGTTATCCAGCGGCCGTCTGCCAGCGGCCGTCAGCTAGCGGCCGTCAGCCAGCAGCTTTGCTCGCGTGGTATTCCCTATGTGTTATTCCAGGTTATAACGTGGAACACAGATCGTATTCCATTTTTTCAATTAAATCTATTTGGTGGATACAGAGTTGAGGAACAAGCAAAGAGCACATTTTCCTTTACTTACATTATAATAAGTCTTAGCAGTAAATTATACACAGATCATATTAAACTCTTCCAAGAGTACAGTAGTACCACAAATAACGTGCGCCTCGGCAATTTGAAAAAAGCTTTATTCAAAGTCAAAGTCAAAGTATATTTATTGCTTAATTACATGTCAAAAAGATATCACATATAATAGAGATTCAATGTAATTTGCCCTTTATGGGCGTGCAATAATTAATTATTTACAAAATTAAAATTATAATAATAGTAATAGTGTCAATGTGTATTGCGAACTATTGCTGGCAAAGGGCGGCTTTATCGCTTAATGCAATTTCTTTAAGGCAACCAGGACTAAAAATAAATTAACGTTTAAATACACGCACAACACAGGCACATTTACTTGACGGAGTATGTCAAAGGATCCTTTATACCTACGTGCACACTGACGGCAATTATTGACGAGTCGTCCTTAATCATGCTGAACCGTGCCGACAGTGTGTGCCGGGCTCAATTCACTTTCGCAATTTAATATCAATAAATAAATAACACCCAACAGTCACATACATAGTCCTGACCCCACACTAGGATTCCCTGTGTCGTGGGTCAGATCAGAAACTACGAGTACCATGGTACCACAACACCCAGACCCGGAAGAAATATTTACAGAACATGCAAACATTTCTTTCGCAGCACGAATCGAACCCGCTCTTGCGTCTCTGCCGAGCAATCGCCCGCCACGCCACGAAGCCGTCAATATTAGCAGGAAGATAAAATTAACAGCGTATTAATGAGTTACATACCTCTTCCAGACAATGCGACAATTTCCACAGCAACCAAACCCAGTATGAATAGCACGTGGCGCGCCATACTACACACGAGTCACTGAACACTCTCACAATACAACCACAAAAACCAGGAACCAGGGTAGATCAGGAATCAGGGTGGATCAGGAATCAGGGTAGATCAGGAACCGGGGTGGATCAGGAACCAGGGAGGATTAGGAACCAGTTTTTAAGCGTTTTTCTGATAGACAAATGTGATACACACGTATCCGCTGGCTCGCAGGCGGATACTGTTTCATTGTTATGATTTTGCGATGGTTGCTGATTTGTTGCGGTTCTCAAACTTTGTTCTTTTTTAATTTCTGGCCGAACATTTTATGTCTCTTTTCCTTATGACGGCAGAATAGTTGTTATCTGAAGGAGTTTTAACACTATAAATACAAAGGTTTTCATTTTTTATTACGGTCTGTTTGTCTGTTTTTTCTTTTCCCTATCAATCAATGGTGCAAATATAACTAACCAGGTACGTCTGCACCATTAATGGGGCAAATCAATGGTGCAAACGTAACCGGGGGAAAATAACTGAAGGCACAGCCATGTTGTAATCAGGATGCTGCTCCATATTCTTCTCAGGATAAGGGCACGTTAAATTGTCGGTCCCGGCTTTTAATTCGTCAAAACTAAAGCTACTTTCGGCTTTTGAAATCTCTTCTAAGTCATCACCTTTTTAGACGGCATCCTGTGGATGTGGCGATGTTGTTTGTTTGTGCATCAAATGAACGGATTTGAATGAAACTTTGAATATACATAATACGTGTGCTGAAATAACATATAGGCTACTTTTTATCCGGGTGGCAGCTAGTAAGTAGCTCAAGATCTGTGAAGATGTCACCTGGGACAACTATCCCCAAAACCTCGCTCACAATATCTTTTTTCCAGTTTTTTTGTCTTGTTAGCTAGAGCTAGTAGCTAGGTATATAAGTAGAGGCTTCTGACCGATTGGGACAAAATAAACTATATCCATGTATGTGTTTAGGGAAGGCTATCCATTAGATTTAGATTACATAAACAATAAATATTTGTAGACATTTTACACAGCGCCATCTAGCCTTAAACTAGCAAAGCTTGTACTATGGACACCAGATGGCTGATAGAATACTTATATACGGTTTTTTTGTAAACATGTAATTATAATACAGAGTATACAACACCCAGACCCGGAAGAAATATATGCAGAACATGTAATCATTTTTCCCGTAGCGGGAATTGAACCCGCGTCTCTTGCGACTCAGCCGGGCACTCGCTCGCCGCGCTACGTCGATTCCTCGTACCTATAGAAATAAAACAAAATATAATTGACTATCTGTTGCCCGCGACTTCGTACGCATGTGTTTTCGCAGCGCACGCCAAAAACTATTTTGTGTTTTCTACCTTGGGTTACAATATTGCAATTTTCTTAAGGATCCCTAATTTTTTGAAAATATTTATAGCCTATACTAGTCCCTGATAATGTAGCCTTCTATTAGTGAAAGAATTTTTGAAATCGGTCCAGTAGTTTCGGAGCCTATTCGTTACAAACAAACAAAAAAACTAAAAAATCTTTCCTCTTTATAATATTAGTATGATATTTTGTAAAAGTTTGAGAACAACAAAGTTTATAATTTATCGTACGTGCTATAAATGCAACAAGGCAATCGTACGCTTTCGTGACTATTCCGAGTCAGCATTTGTTCCGGTAACAGATAATCAACACGACACCACTGCTTCTGGTAAACTGTGGGACCTTGAGGCGGCCTAGACAAATTAGCAGTTATTTTTACTGTGAGAGAGCAATGTCTAGTGCTAGTAACCCCCTGCCTTTCGGTCTTAAGGTGGGTTCAAATCCGGTGCACCAATTTATTTTTCTGTTATTTATTGATTGTTATTCATTAATTTACTTATTGAGCTATCTATAGACCGTTTGCAACGGCCTTTAGATAGCCCGACTGTTTCTTTTGTATTTTGTAAATTATATTTGTAATAATTGTAAGTTTCTTTCTGTTAATAAAGACAAATTTTGTTTATCACATTAGAAACCTTTTTCTGTTCGAAGAAATTGATTTGCGCTATACCAGTACTCTCAAACGGCGAAATAAACATAGTGTATAACCTAAAAACTTCGAAAATATGTGTCAAGTGCACAAAAGGAGCCTTTGAGGCGCACTTTAAAATCCTTTCACCATGTACCTTTGACCTCGGTGGCGTGGCGGGCGAGTGCTCGGCTGAGACGCAAGAGGTGCGGGTTCCATTCCCGCTACGGGAGAAATAAATGTTTGCAAATATTTCTTCGGGGTTTGGGTGTTGTGGTATTTAATATCTTAAAAGTTTGTATTTACAAAAAATTGTATACAAGTATTCTATCAGCCATCTCGTGTCCATAAAAAAAGCTTTGCTTAGTTTGGGGCTATATGGCGCTGTGTGAAATGTCCACAAAAATATATTTTAACATTTTTCACCACACTGGTTTGAAAGAATTAGTGACACGATTAGTATTAGTAGCACTGCTGTACATTTACTCCTTCACTTATTACTAGCAACGCTCGTAAATCAGTCATCGTCATATGATCACGCCTTTATTCCTAATGGGGTGGACAGAGCCACAAGTAATTATGTGAAAACTTGCAGCCACTCCTGATTCAAAGTCCCAAGATGGATATGGTGAACCATGGTGACAGATGATCAGCCCATCGGCCATATAGATGGTCCATCATGTTTAAGAGGGTACTATCCCTTAGTCGACTTTTTCGACATGCTTTTCCTTATTTACCTTGTTAGAAATACACCCCCGCCTGTTATTTCAGGGCAAAGACCTTGTCATTTCAAAATACCACATAAACATCTTCCATTACACGCTTCTCATTAAAATAATAACCATTAAAAGAGGAACAACAATAAATAAAATAAAATAAAACAACAAAACAAATGCTCAGTTAATTACGAGCAATTTAAGGCACCTCTATGAAAAAGGATAACTTTTTTGACACTCAAGGGTGTGATACCCCGCTGTGATGGTTTAACGAATAAACGTGAGCGGTCACTAGGGTGACACGGGTCAGTCTATCTAGTCGTGTGACTTGCTCGAACCAGTGTGTGCTTATCGAAGGCTTCTTTGAACTTTTTAGTTTCTACGATATGCCGGTTTTCCATCACCGTTTGAGAGTACTGGTATAGCGCATATAATTTTTTGGAAAGAAAAGCTCTAATGGTGCACGACCGGATTTGAACCTACGATCTCAGGATCTGAGTTCGGGTACTACTAGAACATGAGTGCTCTCAGTGATATAGGTGAGAGTGTTATTTGTACAAAAATATTTGTTTGTGATTAAAATATTTCTGTAACTGAGTTGTTTTTTGAATTCCTCATCGAAGTGCACTTTATTCCTTTCACCACACTGGTTAGTAACACAAGTAATAGTAGTTTGAAAGTTTGATTCTCCTGTAACGTTCCTGTTTTGTAAATGAGAACATAGTGTTTAGACAAACCTAACATAGGTTTACGAACACTATTAACCAATGTTTGTTAAAACTTTGTGAAAATAAATATATCTATCTATCTACCTGTCAGAAGCCATCTCAACACTCACTGCTTCCTTACTTATGTAAACTTTTACAATCCATCCATCTTTAGATAAAGAATGACCAAAAAATATTGGCGAAAGTGCCTATGTATATTAATTAATCAATGTCATCTTTAAAAATGTAATAGATTATCTTTTTTTCTCCAAATTAAAATAACTTTTCCAGACATAATCCGTCATTTAATAAGTAGACCTATTTTATGAAAATTTAATACACAATTCATCAATCAAACTTTAATAATCTCTCTGGAATAAGTCTACGTGTATCTTGTGTACGTATTGGGATAGTGGACGTGCGTCTTTAATATCCCACTCATACCACATGCTGTTTTCATAAGCAAGTAATCTCTTGAATCCTTTTTCGGATTGTTTTGACGTACCATAATATTCTTTGCACTTCGTAATGTATGGTAATGCTTCTCAAGGGTTAATGTAATTTAGTCCGTATAACAAGGCAGTTAAGGTTGGAAACGCTATGATAAGCGGCGATCATGATCATTACAAAGGAGTTGTGATGTGAGTAATGTGGTTCAGAATGGAATCTGATACTTACATAAATCATTTTTTTTCTGATGAGATATTAGTTGTGTATTGATAATGAGAAATAACTTCACACCCTATATCAACTTTTATATATTAAATACTATAATTGTAAAGTTATTTATACGTAGAGAGCACTGATGGTCTAGTTGGTAGCAGTCCCGAATTCGATCCTAAGGTCGTGAGTTGAAATCCGTTCGCGCACCAACGGATTTCTGTTCGAAAAAATTTTATGCTACCATTACTTAAAAACCAGCATGTCGTAAATCCAAAACATGTGATAGGTAATTCAAATGCACAAAAGACCTTTAAACTGCACTTTAAATCCTTTCACCACACTTGTTTCGAAAGAACTAATGACACTAATACTGCCGTCATAAGGAAAAAGGACGTTTCTACATAAATTCCGAAATGGAGAAAAAAAATACAGGTAGATGCGTCTTTTTTTACTGATTCCGATGATGTATATAACTCAATTATGAAAAAAAAATGTCAGATACGTCTATTATGACGGCAGAATAGTAGGTCGTAGTCAGCTAAAAATGGAACCTATAAAATAAGGTAAGTATTTACCTTTTTTTCCGTCTGTACCTCTCACGTAGCTACAGTTCGCTATCACGATGTTATCTAGAGAGTGATATTTTACGCTGTCAGTACTATCTCTATCTTAGTCTGGCAGAATATACCTAGTAGTAAAAACATTAGGTGTTTGAAGTTTAAATCGTATTCGATATCTTTACTACGTTGCATACGAATGGGGGATTGTGAAGAAATGCAGTGATCATGTGTCGCATTCAATGAAGTTTTAGATTCAAGGATATTGAAAAGTTAATATTGAATTTGTATTCAAAGAAAAAAAAAATAGCTAAAAGTGGTTTGGTCATTTTGGGCTTGTGTCATAAAGTAAATATAAGATTATAAAATATCAAGGTTTCTTCAATTTTTCCATTTTGTCTAAGTTTTACGAATAAAGTAGGTAGGTACCTACCTATATGAATTTTATTTATAAGAAGCATTTTCAAAATAACATTTCTCTGTTTGTTTAGCTCTTTTAAATGAAGCAACTAATTTCGATAATGTTTTCAATATAATTTAGATAATTTTATCCTTAAGTTTTGAAAAAAATATTATTACGGTAAATACTTATATCTTTTTATTTGTTAATATTGTACACAATCATACTTACTACTTTTTTTTACTTAGCCTATACTGTCCCACTGCTGGGCAAAGGCCTCCCCCAAATGCTTCCACTTATGCCGGTCTCTTGCGGTTTCCCACCACTCCTTGTCAAAAAAATTACTAACTTACTACTATAGAATTAAATTTCTTATGATTTGATGTATGTTTGTCACATTACTTGTGCACCAGTGCGAAGCCGGAGCGAGTCATTAGTTCGAAAAATAAAACGGTTTCACTAATTCAAGTAGGTATCTACTGCTAGCCCGACTGGTATCAAAAACAAAAGCATAAAAGCACAATAGCGGTAAGTAGCGAAACGCAAAATGTTTATATCGCGTGTCTCGACACATCCATCACTAGTGCTTCTGTTTTACACTCAATAAGATACGATTTGTTTGTTCGTACCTTGCTTCTAACCGGTCGAATGTTCTGGGCACGTTTTGATACAAGTTTTGTACGTTTCCTTTTGTTTTTATTATGTGTTCGGTCAAGTTCGAGTCTTGTTCGCACACGAAGGGTTCCGTACCATCATACATTTATACAAAATGTTTCTTGTATGGGGCCCGTTCTATTTTTTTTATTTCTTGTTATAGCGGCCATAGAAATACATACTCTGTGAAAAAAAAACTCTGTATTTCAACTCTACCTTTTACGATTCATGAGATACAGCCCGCTGACAGGCGGATGGACAGACAGATGGACAGCGGAGGCTTAGTAGTAGGGTTCCGTTGGCACCATTCGAATACGGAACGCTAAAAACTCATCTCAGGACGTTACTTTTTTATTTTTTTTAACCGTAATAGGTTTGCGTTTGACCACACTCTACCTGATGTTAAGTATCAATGTGGTCTAATATGGAGCAGAAGCAACTTACCTAGAAAAAACCTCAATTTGAAGACACCTATAATTATACTTTTGAGGAAATGCGTGAAAGTTAAGCAACGTTGTGCGCGGTCACAATTAGGATGGGTGACCGCTAGTGGCATTGCGGTATGAGCTGAGCACTTCCGTGCTTCGGAAGAAGTCCCGGCTTTGAAGTCAAGCCATGACGGAGGTCTTTAGGCGGTCTAAAAACTCCGTCACAAGAGTTGGCCTCTAGCTCATACGAACTTACTTTTACTTTTAGTCCACTAGTCTACAATATACTTATGAAGACAAAGCAAAAAACTAACGTCAGAAACTCCCCCGTGGGGTAAAAAGAACAATTGGATCGATTGCCATTCGAAGCCTTGCACATAACCGTTAGGAACAAGTAACATTTGGTTCGTGAGCTTTTACATCGTCTCAACATGACAACCGAAGATTTAGTTTGTTGAAAAACGGCTACCGTATCATGACGGATGTAATACCTACTTATAATCTGACTCACCCCCGAATACTCAAACGCATATCAAAGTTAAGCACGTCTCAAGTCACGGTTTTTAGACTAACTTGACGGGCGAGTGCTTGGCTAAGCCTTAAGAGCGCTGGCTTGATTCCCGCTACGGGAGAAATGTTTGTATGTTCTGCAAATATTTCTTCCGGGTCTGGGTGTTGTAGTATTATTATGTATTATATGAATGTATTTAAAAAAAAGTGTATTAGTATTCTATCAGCCATCTGGTGTCCATAGGACAAGCTTTGCTTAGTGTTGGGCTAGATGGCGCTGTGAGAAATGTCCACTAATATTAATTTATTTATAGTAACCCCATCTCCAAAATTGGACAAAAAGTCAAGCAAATGTTTAAAAATCGAATGTCAAAAGTCCGACAGCTGTCAAAGAAAAAAAATGGCGGTGCGTATTATTTTTGCCAGATCTAAAATCAAGTTGTTTATCCCCAGGGTGCGGCCATTTTGTGTCTGTCCCTGCTTTTTAGGAAATCAGACCAAGAAAAACACGATAAGAGGGATTTATTTGGCCAGGAGGCAATAATTTCCTGAAGTTTTGTCCAAAAGTATTATTATGCCAGAGAAATTAAAACTTTCAGGGAGTAAAGAAAAAACACAGAATGCGTCCAACTGCTTCTGTTCCCGAGCATGTCGTAAAAGTCGACTAAGGGATAGTATCCTCTCCAACATGATGGACCACCTATATGGGCGATGGGCTGATCACCTGTCACCATGGTTCAATATATCCATCTTAGGACTTCAAATCAGAAATGGCTGCAAGTTTTCATTATGTATGCTTGTGGCTCTGCCCACCCCATTAGGGATATGGACATAATAATTGGATGTAATTAATACTTTCCTTCTACTTACTAATAGGTATATTTTTTAAAGGTTTATGAGGTTTTTAGGAAGTTTGTATATTTGTGTCTCTACAATATGTGTGATTGCGTCTCAAACATACAAACACACATCCTGATAATCTTTCTTATTTATGATATTAGTAGTATAGGACAGTCTTCAGATAATATGCACAAATTCTAGTAAGTAATTTAGTTCGTATGAGCTAGTGGCCAACTCTTGTGACGGAGTTTTTAGGCCGCCTAAAGGCCTCCGTCATGGCAAACGACTTAAAAGCCGGGACCGACAATTTAACGTGCCCTCCGAATCACGGAAGCGCTCAGCTCGTAATGCCACTTGCGGTCACCCATCCAAGTTGTTACCGCGCACAACGTTGCTTAACTTCAATGCTCAATCAAGAAGGTCTAAGCAAGCTACGCCACGAGTTTCGAGAAATTCTAGTAAGAAAAAAGGTTAAAATTACTAAGAAATTATTTTTTTCTCAGGTTATTTAAATTCCAATAAAATATTATTGCCTATTATTTTGTAAAGTAAACGAAAATCCAATAACAAAAATAGCTTTTATTGTTTACAGAATAATAAAAGACAAAATTTAACGAATATTTTGAGTGATGAAAATAATAAAACAATAACAAGACTCTCATACAAGTTGTCGTCAGAGTCATAAAACCGACTTTAGACCACGAACTAACACTAATATTATAATTTAATTTCTCAGCATTTAACACTATTCTTTTTATATTTACATGTTTGATGTCGCTGTATAAATCATCTAATATACATAGATGGCAAAGGCCTTAATACACAAAAATAGTTTTAAAGTTAATTAAAACGGCAAACTAAGTGAAATAAAAGTATCAAAATCAGATATTTGTTGCAAAAGGACATATTTTTAAAACATCAGAATCTAGTCAACTAACTACTGAGATTTCTAATGAACGTATTAAACCGTGGAACGTATGAACGTATGAACTTACCAATATAAATCTTTTGCTCACGGTTCATACAACAAAACTATACCCAGGTTTCCATACCTTCCTATTTCTACTCTATTTTAAATACAACAGAGTGAACTTTATGGATTTTAAATTATTCATCGTTTGAATTTATGTGCGAGTTGAAATACGCTGGAGTTTGAATGGTGTTGTAAATATTTTAGAGTTTACCGTTAAATATCCCTATATTTAACGGTTGATTAAAACTAGCGTGCACTTAGGGTCAAAGTACCTAGTAATTTTGTTTGTGTGTACTACTAGTTGTAGTTTGAAAGGTTAAAGTGCACCTCAAAAAGGCTCTGTTCGTTACTTGACACATCTTCGAAGTTTTTATAAAGCACTAGCTGCCGCCCGCGGCTTCACTCGCATGGTACCCGGATGTAAAATAGCCTATATGTTAATCAACTTAATTTACCATGTATATTCCAAGTTTCATTCAAATCCATTCAGTCGTTTAGGCGTGATTGAGGCACAAACATACAAACATCCTAAGAAGAAAGAAACAATAATTTTTAAAGGGACAACTCTACCCAATACTGATAGTAATTTTTACGTACTAAAGCAAGCGATGCAGTGTAGTTTAACCCTTGCAATTAGTTATAAAATAAAGCTGTACCATTAATATATCAATTTGCAGCGAACATTTTAATGGCGTCGCGTCCAAGTACCGCCGGCAAATAAACTATAACTCAACATCTTTACATAATTGACTTGTATTTCTTTATAAGTAGTGTTATTTATAATGCGAGAAAGGTGTGGGTTTGATTTCAGTAAATTGATTGCACTCAGCAATTTTTTAAAACCAATTCAAACTGTGACATCTGCAAATTAGTATTTTGAGAAGCTTTTATTTTACTTGCAGTGTATGTATATTTGTTTGGGTCAAATCTTACAACTGAATAAAAAGCAGTTATCATCAAATAATTGAGCTGAAACTCTGCATTCACGTTTGGTTTGGATGGATGCATGGTTAAATAAGTGACGTCATTCTAAATCCAATATGGCGGACTCCCAAAGATAGCGGTCTATACCACGAATACTCAAACGCATCTCAGAGTTGAGCACGTCCCAAATGACGATTTTTTGACAGATTTTCATCAAAAACTGTCAAAAAACCGTGACTTGAGATATGCTCAACTCTGAGTCGCGTTTGAGTATTCGGGGTTATGTTTTTTTAGTCACCCCCATGATATGGATATCAAATGAAAGGTTTCGCTAAAGAATGTGAAAAATAACTAAAATATCCTCTCCAACATTATGGGCGATGGATTGATCCCCTGTCACCATGGTTCACCATATCCATCTTTTGACTTTGAATCAGGAGTGGCTGCAAGTTTTCTTAAGATTATTGTGGCTCTGTCTACCCCACTAGAAATACGATCGTGATAATATGTATGTATGTAAATCTGAACTAGAAAAGAGTTGTCGTATGCAACAGAGCGCGCCCATGGTCCTGCCAGAAGAACAGGTTATAAAAAGAAGCCGTGGGCAAAAACTACTAAATAAACTCATAAAACCTTCAAAACATTGCTCAAACATCTTTTGATGTTCATCCCGCAGGCAGAAGCTAGTTTCAAACAAAGTTAACCCTTACAAAGAATTATCTTAAAACCGACATCTAATTTATACCGGCTTCATTAGACAAGACAATGTCTCGAAAGTTTACTCGAGATAATCCAATCAATTTCGGCATTAATCAACTTATGCCCAATTAGAGCAATTTCTATTAGAACCCGCGCTGCTAGGGGTGGGTTTTTATCGGGTTACGATATTTTCGGTCCAAATATTCGGTTCCGTATATTCAAATTGTATAATGTAAAAAAAATACTGCAGTGGGACAATACAGGCTAACAACATCATCATTTCCCTGCCCTTGTCCCACTTTTTGTGGGATCGGCGCAACATGTATTCTTCTTCCATTTCTCTCTGTTAGAAGTCATCTCACATAATATACACATAACACTTGCCAAAAACATCTAAAAATCACAAAAAGTAGCTTGTATGTTATTCCAGCATACATTCAATGTATATTCCAAGTTTCATTCAAATCCGTTCAGCCGTTACGGCGTGATTGAGGTACAAACATACATCGTCACATCCACACATCCTCACACCCTTACAAACTTTTGCATTTATAATATTTTTAGAATGACCATAAATGTCAAGTTTCAGCCTTTCATTTCAATCCGTGAAAGAAATCTTAAAAATTCGGCTCCATTTTCGGCCTCACTGAGCTTACTACCCCATCACTATTGATAACAATATTTTCCTAACGAAGTCCACATTGTGTTCAAATTGTTAATTAATATAACAGTGTCATGCAGTAATGAAATGATCGATATAAAATTCCAGAAATGGATTGATGTATGGGAGTTTGTTTGGGGTCCAAACTTTTTATAAATCTAAATATTAAACTCTTATGTTACTGACTGACGTATGGGTATCCTTGCATCAAAGTTTTGAAAGGGTTCTCCGTATTATTATGTATAGGTAATGATTCGCTTTGTTTTGTGCTGGTTTTGGAACAGACCCTAGCTTCAAAATCTCCAGGTTCTTGATATTGACTTAAGAACATAAGAAAGCAAATAGTTTGGTGAACATTTTGGGATCTCTGTCTACTAGCATAAATTCCAAAATCGGACCGTAAAACGACCGTCGTTACGGTCCGGTTTTGGATCAACTATTGTTAAACTGAAAACTAAGATCGGCCTGTGCGTGCCAAAACGAACTCCAAAATACCCTCTAAAATTCATTTAGATAACTGTAAATGTAAGCGAATGACGACCTCGGTGGCGAGGCGGGCGATTGCTCGGCTGACACGCAAGAGGTGCGGGTTCGATTCCCGCTACGGGAAAAATGTTTGAATGTTCTGAAAAAAATTCTTCCGGTGGGTATTGTAGTATTAGTATGTATGTATGTATATACAAAAAAAAGTAAATAAGTATTGTATCAGCCATCTGGTGCCCGAAGTACAAGCTTTGCTTAGTTTGGGGCTAGATGGCGCTGTGTCAAATGTCCACAAATATTTATGTATTTAAGTTGGTTCTGACGAAGATGTAATTACGAGTCGCGTACTTTGACGGACTGTGCCGTCAAATTCGTTTCTGTGCCGGACGGTTACGATCCGGTAATACTACTAGTCATGTTACTAGCTCAAACCAGTGTGGTGAAAGAATTCAAAGTGCGCCTCAATAGCTCCTTTTGTGTACTTGACCACACATGATTTCATTTTGGTTTCTACGACAATTGGGTTTCAATTTCAATTTATTTATTACCACTTACACTAATATAATTCACAAGTCACATAATAAAAATCGAATAAGGAATGCAAAACAAAAAAAAACAATTGACGTAAGTAAAAATAATGCATAATTGAATTAAATAATTTGGAGAATTAGGTTTAATTAAAAATTGTACATTATTTATTTATACAATAATCATAACTATCAGTTAGGGTCAGGGTTTTCTCACGATGTTTAACTTCACCGTTTGAGAGTTCTGTTCTAAAAATACACATACGTTTTTAGAACAGAAAATTCCTTTGATGCATCCCACCAGTGCTTCTAAAGGACTGAAGTAGCGGGTGAAATAAATTGGAGAAAAGCTAATTTGTTTCTTAAAATAACTTGGATCATTTTGGACACGATAGTTTTCGCTTCAGCTTATAAGTTACACCTTATTATAATGAGCTTATTCTTGTTTTTAATGCTGACGTAAGCCCTTTGTGCCTCTAAATTGGTTTGTTTAAACTGACTTATTGATCTCGAGGTTTTCTCTATTCGGAAACAATGCGAGGCTTCCAGAGAGCCAACTTTATTTCTACTTACTTCTACCACAAGCTTACTACTAGGTACCAATTAGATACTACTCGAGTTCTTGATATAGGTCAGTAACCCGTTTTAGGTGGCGCTGAATAAGGCCTAGTGAAGTCAGGCCACTCCCGCGATGTAGTTTTATTCTGAATTTGAAACCTCTAATCGCGTAGGGAGTAGTTTGAGTTTTATGATCTTCTTGTCGTTTCTTCTTTCGAATCAGTTTGATGAAAGGATTTAGAGTGCGCCTCAAAGGCTTCTTTCATGGTGACGTATTATTGTCTTGGCGAAGCGCTCGTGGCATAGCTTGCTTAGACGTTCTCGATTGATCGTTGAAGTTAAGCAACGTTGTGCGCGGTCACAATTTGGATAGGTGACCACAAGTGGCATTACGAGCTGAGCGCTTCCGTGCTTCGGGCACGATCAACTGTTGGTCCCACCTTTTAAGTCGTTAAGCCATGACACACAAGAGCTGGCTTAAAATGGCTGGCTAAGAAAATAACAATAATAAAAGTAAGTAAGTTCGTAACTTACTTACTTTTATTATTGTTATTTTCTTCCTAAACATTATTCAAAATTGTCGACATCCAGAAACATTTTTACATTATTATGATTCATTCTTTAAAAACACAACGTATCTTTGAACCCTTTTAATCGAGTTATTTTTACGGAGTCCCGACACAGAGGGTGTAGGCAGTAAATCTTAATAAGTATGTAAATGGCACATCTATTTTAATTAATCTTTGGATTGTTATATTTGATGAGTGGGAGGTAGAGCTATGAGTGTGTAAAAGTGGCATTTGAAAAATAACATCTTTTTAAATAGGTAGTGTTGTTTTGGTATTTAACTATGTGTAGACCATAAAACAACTATTTTAGTCCACTTCTTTAGTACCTACATAGGTTAATTTTGCCATGTTATTGTGTGCATTTTTTTAATATAAAGTAAAAAAACATGGGTTCTTAAATCTAGTTTCATTTTAGGCTATTGCATGCATACATACGCCCGTATCCGTAACGGGGTGGGCAGAGCCACAATCATGAGAAAACTTGCAGTTAATCCTGATCCAAGAGACCCAAGATTGATATGGTGAACCCCGGTGACAAGTGATCAGCTTCTCGCCCATATAGATCCATCATGATGAATAGGATACTACCCCTTAGTCGACTTTTACGATATGCTCGGGAAGAGAAGCAGCTGGACGCATTCTGTTTTTTTTTTTTTACTTCCAGTCCAGTAGAAGTAGCAGGATAATTGTATAAAATAAATTAAGTATAAAATGTCTTGGATCACATAGCATCTTCCAAAATCTCTTTTAGCTTTCCCCTACTATAAGTTAACCGTGAGCGAATAAAATTATGAGCACTGGTAGTCTAGTGGTAGCGGGTTCGCTTCCCGATCGTGGGTTAAAATCTATTGCATTGATGGATTTTTCTATACGAGAAATTTATATGCCCTATACCAAGTACTCTCCAACGGTGAAGAAAAACATCTTGATGATACCGGCAAGGTGTAGAACAATAAAAGTTTGAAAACAAGTGCACATAAAAAGCCTTTGTGGCACACTTTAAATCATTTCATCGCACTGGTTCAAAAAAACTATTAACATAAATAAATAACACCCAACAGTCACATACATAGTCCTGACCCCACACTAGGATTCCCTGTGTCGTGGGTATCAGAAATTACGAGTACCACGGTACCACAACACATAGACCCGGAAGAAATATTTGCGGAACATGCAAACATTTCTTCCGCAGCGGGAATCGAACCCGCGTCTCTTGCGTATCTGCCGAGCAATCGCCCGCCACGCCACCGAGGCCGTCACGTGACTAGTAGTAGTAGCGAATAACACAAACAACAAAACAAAACGCTTACGTTCACAAAATAGTTCCACTCAAAGGAGATTCGTATTGAAAATATTCCATGTTTTCTTATTTTCGCCAACAACTGCGACGAAAATCCTTCAGTAAAAATGATCAACACGTTTCAAAGACATTCAATTCAAATATTTATACCTCCAATTGGAATAAAATAAAATGCCCTGTCTACTAGACTAGAAACTCTATGCTCCATCGTTACCCCTTCTATCTAATTGGTAGATTCTCCGATATTGATACCTCAAACATACAATTGATGGGAATTACTCCAATCCAACTCTATCCCCAAGAAATAAAGTTGAAATTCCAATGGCAATATCTTGAACTTAAAGGCATAACTTTCTTCTACAGTTATGGACCGTAGTACATTCAGATAGAGTTGAGATTTGTGTAAAAATATTTGGGACGACTAAAATAATATTTTTTCTATAATTGTGTTTTACGCGCAGCTTTACAAAGGCGAGTTATAAATATAGTGTAGAATATTGATTTTGTGGTGTAATGTAACTGATATTTTGGTAACTGATATAACTGGACAAAAATTAGCATAGCATTAAGTTACCTCACTCATACTGGATGTTGTAGTATTATATTAATTTTTCTATTTCTTTATTTCTAAACTCAGACCAAATTAAAAGAAATGACGGCGCGCCGCGAACAACAAAAGTGAAGCCATACAAAACCGTGCTCCTACAAGCAAAAATACACGCTCACGCACACACCTACACTAAAACCATGCTTATCGCTCGCAGTACGTCACGAGTCTTAAAAATAGAATTATGCCTTCCTGTGTAATGAAAACTTGTAAAAACAGCAGCAAATCACATAAAAAAGTCTCACGGAATCACTTTTCACTTGCAAGTACTTCAAAAAACATCGTTTCTTAATTATTATACTATGAATTTTAGGTTACTTGGAACACAAAACCTCAAAACCACACATAGATAACAAGGTGGCTTCACTTTTGTTGTTCGCGGCGCGACGTCTTTTCTTTTTATTTGGTTTGAGTTTCTAAAATATATTTTCACGTTGTTAAATCATCTCATTTACTTAAATCCTAATTTTGTGGCTGACTATACTTAAAACCGTCTACCGGAAGTGTCGTGTGTCTATGAGCTTCCGTTTCCGGTCGCTAGAGGCTTACATTGTTACGGGAGTACCCTCTTAAGGGACATTAAAATCCCTACATACATACATAGGCACATTATTATCTCGATTGTAGTGGGCAGAGCCACAAGTAATCATAATAAAATTTGCAGCCACTCCTGATTCAAAGTCTCAGTTGAAATCCTTAGTACTTAGAGCCAAATGATGTTCGAAGAAAGTCTAGTGCACAAAAGGGCTTTCAGGCGCACTTTAATCATTTCACCTCACCTTGACACATTTTTTTAATCATTGTTTTAAAATGATTAACGTGCGCTCCAAAGAGGCTCCTCCATGCATTTGACACATCTTTTTGAACTTCTTAAGCTGTACGACATGCCTGTTTCCTTCACCGTTTGAAGACATCGTGAGACTTTACAAAAGCATCGTGAGGAAACCCTGCTTAGTCAGCTCCGAACGTATTGACCATTGTCTTTCCTGTGGAGAAGGCTGACTAAGCTGAGAGGATGGAATAGCTGCTGGGCAAGCCTGCTCCATCTTAATTCGTCCCGGGCACTAGAGCGTCCCGTTTGTGAAGGTAAAAGTTGCCTCCTGACGCTGTATAAACCATTATATGGTAAAAGGCCTTAATAAATCGCGGCGTCACTAACGCAGTACCACTGACGCTAGCTTCAATAGTCTACCGTAGTAGGTACGAACCTACTTCTGTTGAAATTCACACGATCTAACGGTAAGCAGAGCATTCTCCGTGCATGGCAACAAAGGCGACTGTCAAATTACTTGGAAGTTAAATTGCCATTCATCTATAAGTCATCGATACCTCCCGGGGATTGAACCCACGCTCTTTGGCACGGCCGCTCGGATTACCAGTGGCTCTTGTATATGATGATGTTAGCGCGATATGCTGTTGCGCTGGTTAACAGGATTTTTTTTTTCATTATAATCATAGTTTTTTATTTCCTAAGGGTATACACGTCACAAGTTAATAGAAATAAATATAAAATCACAAAAATAATAAAAGGTACGAAATAAATGCAGTACATGCGAGCATTTCTCCCGCAGCGGGAATCGAACCCGCGCCTCTTGCATCTCAGCTGCAACGCCACCGACTTACTATTGTAACTTAAGTACAAAGCTTAAATGAGACAAAACAGTAACGGCATTTCATAATAATTTTGCTTTTAATAATACCTACTTACTTAAATTACCTACTTAATTAAAATTTAATTAGGTAGGTAAGTAGAGTAGTCATTAGTAATTCAATTAAGCGTGTGTTTAAAATTAAAGTTAATATTTTTTATTATGTAAGTACCTACTTACCCAAATCCTACAAGGTCAAAAATGAAATCAAATAGCTTTATTATTAGCTTTATTTGAAACCAAAAAGTTATTCGTTTCAACGCTTGTTAGAGAGATACAAAGAGTGGATAAGTTATAATTGTAAAAGTGAAAGCTTTTTATATTAAAGTTTAAAATTGCCAAAGAGAAGCAGTATGAAGATGCCTGAAAATCTGCTTTCGTATCTTTGAAGCCTACCAAAATATGCGGCAAAACCATAGTCGTGTATAAGATGTCAAACAATTTAGTACAAACTGAACAATGCCTGTCGAACCAGCAACCTGCCTAGCACCGTAGGTCATCTCGTGATTTTATAATTTAACTAGCTGTTGCCCGCGACTTCGTATGCGTTAGATTTCAAACCGAGTTTCAAGCCATTCGCACTGCCCGGTAAAAAATTCCAATACAAATTTTGACACTCTATTACACCCCTTTTTGTGGGTTGTTTAGAAAAATCCTGAAACACGTGTCCATTTATTTTGCATTTACAATATTCGAACCGAGTTTCAAGCAAATCACACCACGCGCCAAAAAGTTTCATACAAACGTTTTTACCCCTTTAGGGGTTGAATTTCGAAACATCCCGCCTTAGTGGGTGTTTTTGATATAAAAGGAAGCTACTGTCCAAGTTTCAGCTTTCTATCTTCAGCGGTTTCGGCTCAGCGATGATGAATCAGTCAGTCAGTCAGGTTAAGCTCTTTTATAGGTAGGTGTAGATAGATGAAAACTAAATATATCAAATTCAAAAGTAGTAGTGGCTTACTTCCCATTTTTGCGCCATTCGTCTCTAATGGTGGCCTTTCTAGAGCATTCGTGTAGTGGACCATTCAACGCTGCCTTGACTTGGTCCGTCCATCTCATTGGAGATCTTCCTCGGGCTCCTGTACCCTCAATTTTCCTCTGAACCACAAGACGTTCAATGGACAGTTCTCCATGGACCCGTGTCCAAAGAACGTGAGAATGCGAGACTGCACGATAGATGATAGACGCTGCTTGAAGCCAAGTTCGTAGTTCTATAGTAACGTAGTGTTATTGGAGGTCCATAAACAAGAATGCAGAGGTTAGTTGAGGCCTACTGGCTTTGACGTGGTATTGGCAACTCGCGCACTTTATGACGAGAGCGTGACTTGGCTTCTGCAGAAGATACGGCGATGGCTGTGCTGATAGGAGGCGCGGGTTCGATATAACACCCAACAGTCCGATACAATGAAATTATTCTTACAGGTAACCGAGTCGATTAGCATAAAAAAATTGCCAGCATTTCTATGGCCATTGTGCATTTGGCCAAAAAAATAATATTCCAAAATTGTTTTAACAAAAAAAGACCAGATGATTACTAAAACCTTTTCCATCTCTTCTGGTTTCTTTTTTTTCTCTTCTGGTTTTTACTTACTTTCACTTACTTTATTTATACTGTCCCAGTTAAAAAAAAACATTGTATAGGTACCCCGAGAGCCCTGGTGGTCTAGTTGGTAGTGACCCCGCCTTCCGTTCCTAAGGACGTGGATTCAAATCCGGTCGTGCGCCAATGGATTTTTCAGTGCGAAAAATTTATTTGCGCTATACCAGTACTCTCAAACGGTGAAAGAAAACATCGTGAGAAAACCCGCATACCCTCCGAAGCGCGGAAGCGCTCAGCTCGCAATGACTCTTACGGCCACCCATCCAAGTTGTGACCGCGCACATCGTTGCTTAACTATTAACTTATTCTAATTGTTTATAGGTGATATTATTCTACAATTCTCGCTACCGCTTCCGCTTATCACCACCCTCGCTCCCCACTAAAAATGTATCGAGCATTTCCATTAATCTCAACGAAACAGATCATTATTTATTATTCTGTTTCGTGTTACGTTACAAATTGACGGTACACGGTTACAGCTGGTAGGAAGAAGCTTACCAAACCAGGTAATCAAATACACCTACACACGTGCGTGTCACATTTCATGATCAATTAGTTATCTTGTCTAAAAGTCGACTACCTAGTATCTAGTACCTAGTATCCTCTCCAACTTGATGGACCTATAATGGGCGATGGGCTGATCACCTGTCACCATGGTTCACCATATCCATCTTGGGACTCTTGGATCAGAAGCGGCTGCAAGTAATTCTTGTGATTACTTGTGGTTCTGCCCACCGCGTTAGGGATACGGGTATGTATAATAGGTATGTATGTCTAAAAAATAAATACAAAGAGGAAATACCGATGAAAGACAGAAAGCTTAGTATCTCACTCGATGAACGAAATGCCTAAATCCGCTGAACTTAAGCTTGGGAGCTCAATAAACGCAATCTGGAAAATGTAAAACCGATGTACGCTATTTGGGATGTTTTCTACCGATTTTAAGAGCAGGACTAGTGGTAGTGACCCCGCCTTCCGAACCTAAGATCGTGGATTCAAATCCTTTCGTGCACCAATGACGGCTTCGGTGGCGTGGCGGGCGATTGCTCGGCAGAGACGCAGGAGGCACGGGTTCGATTCGCTGCGGAAGAAATGTTTGCATGATCTGTAAATATTTCTTCCGGGTCTGGGTGTTGTGGTACCATAGTACTCATAGTTTCTGATACCCACGACACAGGGAATCCTAGTGTGGGGTCAGGACTATGTATGTGACTGTTGGGTGTTATTTATTTATTTATTTAATGGATTTTCTTGTTCAAAAATGTATGTGCGCTATACCAGTGAAAATAAACATCGTGAGGAAACTGGCATGTCGTAGAATCTAAAAGTTCGAAAATATGTGTCAAGTGCACGAAATAAGCCTTTGAGACGCACTTTAAATCCTTTCACTACACTGATTCGAAAGAACTAGTGATACGACTAGTTAGATAGACCGATTTTGAAACACCCAAGCTCAAATTGCTTATTGGATTGATTGATTGATAAACACTTTATTGCACACAAAAAAAACACAGAAAAATAAATAAAATACAAAAACAGTACAATGGGCGGCCTTATCGCTAAGAGCGATCTCTTCCAGACAACCTTTGGATGGAGAGGATAGACAAAACAGAGCAGAAAGACGGCGGTGTGCAAAAAATTTAAAAATAAGTAAAATAAAATAACATTAATCGCTTCCTTATAATTATGCTTACCATAAACTAATTGCTAAGAAAAACATCCAGGATTTATATAGACACCAATTTTAACTTAACTCCGTTTTAAGATTCATTATGATTGTCTTTATTTGATACTATTAATAGAACGAGATGGCGCTATTTTAAATGGCAGTACATTGTTTATCTTTTGACAGATTTTGAGAGCGAAACGCCAAAATTCGCTGAACTACAGCTTATTTAAACCTCTAGGAGTGTACATGGGTTGCTCAGCTGATTTTGATAGGTACTTATAATCTAATTATTGCCTTTGCTATTAGTGATTTTGATGTTCGCTCGAGTTGCTCAGGTAGTTTTGACAGTAACTAAGTACAAAGTACCTCTGCTTCCGTATGCTTTGATATGCTAATGTAATTTTGCTTGTTTGACATCTGACATTGTACAGGGTGCTCACAAAGCTTTGATCTTAAATCTAAGATTTTGAAATGTTTAGCGTTTTAGGCCCATTTGCAGGAAAATCACCTAAATCTATAATTAGCCCTCTACTTTTAATAACGTTATCGTTAGATTATAATCTATAATCTGTAAACTGTCGAAAGATTGTGAACCGGTTTCCTCACGTCACGATGTTTTCTTTTACCGTTTGAGAGTGCTACTAGCGCATACATTTTTCAAAGTAAAAAAATCCGTTGGTTCATGACCGGGTATGAACCCGCAACCTTAGGAACAGAACCACCGCTAAACAACTAGTGCTCTAAAAGTGATATTAATAAAAAAATGCTATAGAAACTTTGAAACTGTGTCATGCCAGATTTGGCGTCCCGCCAGGTCAGGACAATTGGCCGTATTGGTTCATTGATCGCGTCCCTTTCAGCGCACCCTGCATGCATTAATTGATTTCAGGAGCACCCTGTATGTGATTTATTGAGTTTACACATCTTGTGATATTAATTATTAGTGGCTGTAATTATTAATCAGCCTATTTTAAATCCTACTAATTATCCAAATGAATGTTTGTGAATTTATCACAGCTTAACTCTTAACGAATTTAAAAAAAATCTGAATAAATCGGACATAAATGTACCAAGTTATTGTTATTCTGTTTAGATAATGGTATTCAATTTTATTTTTATTAATATAATATTTTCTTTTGTTTGCAGATATATAATTTTATTGATAAAAAAGAATACACTTTATATAGTTACCTACCAAGCAATACGGAACCCTTCGTGTGCGAATGCTACTCGCACTTGACTGTTTTTTTTCTAACTACAAAAGAATCTAAAAAGATAGACATTGTGTCAAGTGCACGAGGAACCTTTGAGGCGTGACTTGAGTAGTAGCTGTAAAGGAGGGGGGGGGGGGGGGGGGGGGAATCGAGGAGAAAAATACGTGCCTATACCGGTCTCGCATAAAATAGGACAAGGGGGAGTATTTTGATGATAACTCTGCCCTCCTAGTAAAGAACGCAGTAACTAGCATTTTTGATAAAAAATAGTTAGACACTTATATTCGGAATCGCCTAACAAAATACAACATTCTGTTCTCACTCACGTATCAAAACATGTTTGATATAGTTACTGCGTTCTTCACTAGGAGGGCAGAACTAGTACTTCGCTCCGAAGCGAGTACTCGCGCGCTTGTTATAAGAGACGTAGCAAACACAACTACTGCGATAGCACATAAATCACAACGATAGCGCTATCTAGCTAATGTCCAGTCTAACAGAAGACAACAAAGACATCGAAATTCGAACATGGAGTTGGGTTTTTTAAATTTTACTTCATGTTTTATTTCAAAGTAGAGTGAATGCAGTAGAAATGCGTGCGTTACGAAGTACTTATGTGTGGGGTAACTTTGAAAGATAGAATGCGAAATAGCGTGATAAGAGAGCGATGTGGAGTGAAAGAAGATGTAGTGATGAGGATTGAGAAAGGTATGTTAAGATGGTTCGGTCATGTAGAGAGGATGAATGAAAGAAGATTAACGAAACAGGTGTATGAGGCGAGTGTGAATGGTACCGTTGGAAGGGGAAGACCTCGGCGCACGTACCTGGACCAAATCAGCGACGTTTTGGAAAAGGGCCAGGTCAAGAGTACCCTAAACCGACGAGCATGCATGAGGAATGTGATGAGAGTGAAGGAAGCAAAAGAAGTATGTCAGGATCGTAGCAAATGGCGATCCGTGATCTCTGCCTACCCCTATGGGAAACAGGCGTGATTTTATGTATGTATGTATGTATGTATGTATGTTTTATTTCAAAAACTATACATCCTAGAATAAAAATAAAAACCATTTTGAAATTCACAAATAAAGCCTTTTCATAATTATGACACCCTAGTCAACATTTGCAAAACTATTTTTTACCCTCTCGGGAACGCAAAATCTTTACAACTCCTTCACTACTGAAGCTTATATGCTTCCCAACAAATTTTCGAAGCACAATATATTGACCTACCAAGTTTCATACATTGGGTTAACGGTTCGAAAGTTATGTTCTAAGAAACATATCCACAAACATTAAGTTGACACTAAGATCTTCGCTCGTCTAAACGATCCTGACTCCTCACTGGGATCGCTATGAGAAGCTTCGAGGGCTATGCTCAGAATACCTAATTAAATTTACCAATTCATTTTAACAACGAACTTCAGATAAAAGGTGGTTTTCTTTACAATTTCTCGATAATCCTAGAAAATCCTATTCATGTAACTAATTATATCCTGTTCTTTGTGTGTTTTATTCAGTTCTCTGAATAATAAAGCCTTTCTTTAAAGTAAAATTACTCCTGGAAAATGAAATGAAATGAAAAATACTTTTTTTGCGAACCATGTAGGAGTAAACTTTTTTAGGTAACGATTGCTGGTAATGGGTGGCCTTATCTGGTAGGAACTAGGCTAGAGCTAAATTAAAATAAAGTAAATTAACGTTTAAATACACGCTGAGACCTTCCAATGCTTTTCTCCCCGAGTATGTAGTAAAAGTCGACTAAGGGATAGTATCCCACAACATGATGAGATACAATATGCAAGTATTCCCAAGGAGGGTTGACGTCAGGCAGGCGGCCGGTCATAAAACACCTTAGCCAAAACTCTTACAGCGTGATCCAAGGACCATGCTGTGCCGACCCCACATAGAGTGGGATAAGGGCAGGAAGACGATGAAATAAGCAAGTCCGCTATGGCACACCTTAAATAACGTTAGTTTCTTAAGGAAACCGGAGCTCTGTAATATTGATGTCGATAGAAAATATTGATAAAGAATAAGCAAAGCAAGTATGATCCGATAACGAGGGGAGAACGACAAAAGTAATCTTGCTCAATAAGAAACTCTGAGATCCCCGGAACGGAACGAAACAATTAATTGAGAGAAAAAGTTAAAATAAAGGTGGAAAAAGTTCAAGATTTCAGACACAGTGTCGGGAGGATAGCTGGTTAAGTTTAAGTCTTCAAGTAACGTCAGATAAAGTGGCCTTTTAACCCACCAGATACTAATTATGATCACAGGATTCCCTATGTAATGACTCCGCAGTGGTTCTGTTACCTACTGTTATTTGAATCTCAAGTTGTATAGGTACTTATCATCGTAGTCATGTTATGAGAAAACAGGTGAATAAATAAATATTTGTGGACATTTCACACAGCGCCATCTAGCCCCAAACTAAGAAATGCTTGTACTATGGACTCCAGATGGCTGATAGAATACTTATATCCTTTTTTTGTAAATACATACTTATAATGCCTACAACACACAGACCCGGAAGAAATATTTGCAGAACATACAAATATTTCTCTTATAGCGGGAATCGAACCTTCGCCTCTTGCGTCTCAGCCGAGCACTCTCCCGCCACGCCACCGAGGTGCTAGGTCTCCTCGATCTAAGAATAATCCCAGGCACTACAGTGTCACGTAAGTGTAGACAAAAATTTCTTCAGAACGCTGTACAAACCATCTGGTAATGTATAATGTTAGTTTAGTTAGTTACGTCATAAAGTGAGTGAGCTCTCCTAATGAGCTGGGTCCGAAGAGGAGGTCGGGGCAGTACGGGCCTCCATTAACTCGGTCAATACAACTGTTCTTAGTATTTTTAATTCATTAGTTTTAATTAAAAAAGCTTTGGCGCTGTGAGGATTCCATTCTACTGTAATGTACCTTTTGAAGTGAAAACAGTTGATTGAGCCTTTGTGAAAATCTTTTAGTACATTGTAGCATTGTTTTTGTAGATTAACTGAGTGTTGTTAGAGTTCTTTAATCTTGAAAAATATAAAAGTTTTAAAACTATCGTGGTTATAAATATTATAACGGGATATTTAGAACTCGGTGGCGTGGTGGGCTCGGCTGAGACGCAAGAGATGCGGCTTCGATTCCCGATACGGGAGAAATGTTTATATGTTCAGCAAATATTTCTTCCTGGTCTCGGTGATTTAGAATTATAAGTTTGTATTTAAAAAATATATTTAAGTATTCTATCAGCCATCTAGTTCCCATAGCACAAGCTTCGCTTAGTTTGGGGCTAGATGGCGCTGTGTGAAATGTCTACAAATATTTTAATATTTACGATAATGTGCCGAAATATCAGGAGACTCAAAAACATTGAAAAACGCATTATTGTTTCACTTACTTCGTCCAATATTGGGCAAATGTCTCCTCCATAGATTTCAAGGCATCCCTGTTTTTAGCTTTCTTTCTCCGCCCTCTTTTGAAGGAATCCAAAACATTATACCAGTCTAACTGACTGAGTGGTGGGCGAGGAAACCCGAGACAAACAGCGTTTTGGGTCAATGACATTAAAAGGTCCCGTTGGCACCCTTCGGGTACATAACCCTAAAAAAAACGCAGCACAATATTATTCGTGCTGTGAGTCTATTTTACTTCGCTGGACTGGGAGTAAAGAAAAAACATAGAATGCGTCCAGCTGCTTCTCTCCCCGAGCATGTCGTAAAAATCAACTAAGGGATAGTATCCTCTCCAACATAACATTATAAGTAAGTATTCTATAAGTATTCCCAAGGAGACGTCAGGCAGGCGGTCATAAAACACCTTAGCCAAAATTCTTACAGCAGAATCCAAGGATCATGCTGTGCCGACCCCACGACATAGAGTGGAATAAGGGCAGGAAGATGATGATGAGTCTATTTTACTGAAGGCCAATTTACAGCAAATAATGATGACATCTAAGGGTGTAGTAACAGACACGTCCAAATATCACGACTCCACTTAAAACCTTCTTAAAACTACGTTTTACCTACTTAGTGCGTTCTGAAAGCTTTTTTTTGTCGTTCAGAATAGTTGAAATGCAAATCGGAGCTCGGTGCCGTGTCACCATTGATTTTTCCAAATAAAATATTCACGAGGGGAGGTCGGGCCAGACTGTCACATGTTAGCATCGCGTGCTAGATTTGGGTTCGCAATCACGGATGGTTAATAATATAATACAAATGGGGTTTCCAAGGTCATTGAGTCATCACATCTTTTACATTTTGTCTGACTATGCGTAAAGAGGGTAATGTGTGGGTACTTATATACGTGTATCTGGTATACCTGAATACTGAGCAATGGTGGTCTAGTTGGTAGTGACCCCGTCTTCCGATCCCTTAGGATTGACGACCTTAGTCGTCGGTTCAAATCCGGTCGTGTACAAATAAATTTTTCTGTGCGAAAAATTTACGTGCGCTATAACAGAACTCTCAAACGGTGAAGGAAAACATCGTGAGGAAACCCGGGGCTTAGTCAGCTCCGCACGTATTGACCATGTCTTTCCTGTGGACAATGCAGACTAAGCTGAAAGGATGGAATAGGTGCTGGGCAAGCTTTCTCCATCTTAATTCGTCCCGGGCACTACAGCGTCTCGTTTGTGAAGGTAAAAATTGCCTCCTGACGCTGTATAAATCATCTACTATAGATGGTAAAAGGCTTTTAGTACTGAATTCTAGCGTGGAGTTAGAACCAAGTATGTGACTGTAATTACTGAAGTATATAAGATGCTGACTGTACAAGTTCCGTTCGCTCAACAGTCCTCGATACCTCCTAAGTTGGATCTAAGTTGTAAGTTCGCTAAGTTTCTTTAAGTTGAAGGATTCCCTTCGATCGGCATTCCTGAATGATAAGTAGGATGCTTTGTTTTGGGGATTTAGAGTTGTTTATTTGTGTTTCTAGTACTACTTATGTCACGAGCCTCTTATGGTCAGTGTCTGACAAAAATGACAGCGAAGACTTACTTGACGTTTGAGTATAAAGAAATTAAATGAAAGGGTTTGTCGTGGACGTTTCGTTTTCAACTTTTATGAAGTCAGGTTTTAGTTTTAAAGCTGGTCTTGAATATGAGCTTTAGTTCGGCCGTCATGATTTTCACGATTGTGGTATGCCAATCTTAAGAACCATTTTTTATTAATTAGCCACTGTCGTCCTACAGGACAAAGGCCCCTTTTTCCCCTTTTTACCTGGGCCAATGGTATTTTATTTATTTATTATTATTAGGCAACGCCAACAGAACACATAACACACTGTTAAGGATATTTCACAAAAAAATAGTACTATAGAATGTGTATCAATTATAATAATACTTATTTAATTCAAATAAAATCATGCACAGCATTTGCAACAAATTAGCAGACAGAATTAGTTTTTTCACCATCACAGTTTGAAATGTCAGTTACTTTCACCTATACCTCTGATTATTCCGAGGCCTATACTTATAACGTGAATCTACTTACCAAAACCAATGCCAGTTAAACATCAAACTGACAATACAATAAATTATTTGCTCCAATCGACCGAGCGCCGCGTAACAAAAGTTTGTTCCGAATATACAGACAGTGGAAGAGCTTTATAGTTGAAGTTCTTTTTATACTATGGCCACAAACTTGGTGTGCACTTGGTGCCTTATGAAGACCTAGAAGTCCAAACTCGAGATCAGGCAATGGACCGCAGCATCCTCGGAGTAAAACTTAAAAATAGAAAACGAAAACAACTCTGCGCTCCAGAATCAAAATTGCTGATGTAGCTGGTGTTATTGTAGATCTTAAATAGAGCTATTCTATTATATACTGGACTGGGAGTAAAGAAAAAACATAGAATGCATCCAGGTGCTTCTTTCTCCGAGCATGTCGTAAAAGTCGACTAAAGGATAGTATCCTCCAACATGATGAGATACAATAAGCAAGTATTCCCAAGGAGGGTTGACGTCAGGCAGGCGGCCGTCTTAAAACATCTTAGCCAAAACTCTTACAGCATGATCCAAGGGTCATGCTATGCCGACCCCATATAGAGTGGGATAAGGGCAGAAAGATGATGATGACTTGAGGTAGAGGTAGGCGATAGAGATTAGGCGAAAGATGAGATAAGAGAAAGGAGTGAGTGTTGAAGGAAATGGAAGAAGAATACATGTTGTACCGATTCCACATAAAGGGGGAAAAAGGGTGGGGAAATGATGGTGACAAACTTATTCGTTCTTCTAGTCTACGATACTCTCTATAACATGATTTTGCTTTTAGCTCAATGAGTAGTTATCATTATCAGATAGCGTTAAAACCAGGTGTCCAGCAAAAAGCTTTTGTTTGTACATCAACTTTTACATAAATACACGTTTTGTTTGTATATACATTTTGATAACAACTGTGATTAAAGTTATCTACCACTTTGCGAGGTAATCAAAGCTAAAAGCAAAAATAACATCAGTAAAAATATCAGGTATGAAAGTGGCTAATATTATGTAGTTCTAGTGAGTAAATTAGTTCATATGAGCTAGTGAGCTAGTACTAGCTGAGCACGGAAGCGCTCAGCTCGTAATGCCACTTGCGGTCACCCATCCAAATTGTGACCGCGCACAACGTTGCTTAGTGAGCGCCAGCCCTTAGTCGACTGTTAGATATGACATGCTCGGAGAGAGAAGCAGCTGGCAGCTTTCTACGTTTATTCTTTGGCGTATCTTTTTGCGAGAGCACTGGTGGTCTAGTTGGTAGTGACCCCGCCTTCCGATCCTAAGGTCGTGGGTCCAAACCCGGTCGTGTACCAATGGATTTTTCTGTGCTAAATATTTATGTGCGCTATATCAGAAATCTCAAACGGTGAAGGAAAACATCGTAAGGAAACCCGCGACTTAGTCAGCTCCGCACGTATTGACCATGTCTTTCCTGTGGATAGCCGACTAAGCTGAGAGGATGGAATAGGTGCTGGGCAAGCCTACTCCATCTTAATTCGTCCCGGGCACTACAGTGTCCCGTTTTTGAAGGTAAAAGTTGCCTCCTGACGTTCTGTATAAATCATCTACTATAGATGGTAAAAGGCCTTAGTTATTTTTTTGTAATAAACAAATAGGTAAATATTAGTGGTTACCAGTGACTGGTGGTACAAAAGATCAATCGTTAGTCGCTTCCACAATCCGTAGGTTATAGCACACGCACTGCTCGTGTGTCGCGTGACCGAGCAGTTTACTGCCACTTGGCGGATCCTACTGTTCCCCATTTTATTGATGTGTTCCAATTTTTGTGTTTTCGAAATAAAGCGTAGTTCGCTTGTCGCCCGCCACACAGCACACATACGTTTAAAACTTATCGCTTAAATCATCATCATCATCTTCCTGCCCTTTTCCCACTCTATGTGGGGTCGGCACAGCATGATCCTTGGATCATGCTGTAAGAGTTTTGGCTAAGGTGTTCTATGATTAAATAACAGAGCTTTTGTAAGATCGTGATAGAAAACGCATTTTAGTCCTGTCAAGTGCGAGTTGAATTCGCACACGAAGGGTTCCGTACCATCGCACTGAACATGTGAGCGAATAGTGCTTGAAAATCCGAAATTCGTTTTAAAAGTCCTGTTGCAGAGCGTACATAGCAACTGGCCTGAGGAATTGTATGTGTTTATGAAAGCCTAGAATGATTCATTTTTAGGGTTCCGTACCCAAAGGGTGCCAACAGGACTCTATCCCTATTAGTAAGCATCCATTTCGCCCACTCCACATGTCCGTCCGTCCGTCAATCAGCGGGCTGTATCTCATGAACCGTGATAGGTATAGTTGAAATGTTCACAGAGTGTGTATTTCTATTGCCGCTATAACAACGAATGAAAAATAAAAGGAGTCCCCATACAATAAACATTTACGTTCAATGGTTATGTAACCATTGAACATAAAGCCAGCCATGTGGCTGGCTTTATGTTCCAAACAAAATATATATAACTAAAAAAAATCTATAGGAACGTCGCACATCTAGTACAATATTTAGGTAAGTGTCAGTGGCCTTCGTCATGGCTTAAAGACTTAAAAGCAGGGACCGACAATTTAACGTACCCTCCGAAACACGGAAGTGCTCAGCTCGTAATGCCACTTGTGGATACCCATTGAAATTGTGACCGCGCACAACGTTGCTTAACTGTAACGATCAAGAACGTCTAAAACCCCCGAATACTCAAACGCGACTCAGAGTTGAGTACGTCTCAAGTCATGGTTTTTTGACAGTTTTTGATGAAAATCTGTCAAAAACTATGCCACGAGCGCTTCAAAATATTTACGGTAATCATAGAACTGTGACCGCTTCTTGCGAACCGGTAGTTTGCTTGAACTTTATCGATGTGTGCCGATTTCGCACACGTATTAGAAACACTGTGATTTTATACCCGCCGCCTATTCGGAGAATTCCGTCAGTAAAGGCAGAACGACGTTCGAAGACTACCATAATACTCAGCTATTTTTGCGTAGTAAAATATTTATTTGCTAGACTAGACTTATATAGCCTAGTGCAGGGATGGGAAAACTTTTTTCTTCGCGTGCCAATATTTACTTACAAAATATATGGCGGGCCACGTTGATGCATTTTTGGCTATATTATTTACTGAAAAAAAATTATTGATATTATGTATTTTACATAATTGATAAATAATTAATATTTATTTTACGTTAAACAGTCGGTCCCGGCTTTTAAGTCGTTAAGCCGACGGAGGCCTTTAGGCGGCCTATAAAAAAACTCCGTCACTAGAGTTGGCCACTAGCTCATACGAACATACATACATACAATAATTGATAATATATGTATTTGACATACCGGCCGCGCTCGAGAAATAATACGTGATTATTTTATGCAAGCCGCGCACTGTCAATTCAATTCAATTCAATTCAATTCAATTCATTTATTCATAAAATCAGCAATGGATCATTTTTGTTAGTAGACATAAAATAAAATGTTAGTAGATAAAAACTATTTGACAATACAATAAAGGGGTTTGTTTTGATTAGTCATTACATGAATCATAGAGCAATGATTCATGTAATGACAATCAAACCTACCTGTACGAATAATGAGAACGAAATTTCTAACAATACGAAAACTTCACTTGAATTTTGTTTGATGGTCGCGGGCCGGATTTCAAGGCTTCGCGGGCCGGAGATGGCCCGCGGGCCGTAGTTTCCCCATCCCTGGCCTAGTGGAATGCCCCGCGATTTCGTTCGCGTCATCTTTCAGCGACGTCGTCCAGGAGCTGAATTTCGGTAAATCTTTTAGTGCACCCTTACACCCAAAGAGGAATAATGCTCTCCAAGTTTCATTCTTCTAAAACATAATGCACATGGACAATTAGACACTTGTCTAGAAGGAATGGCGGTATATGTAGAGCGATTTTCTAATGGTCTATCGATTCGTAGTGCTCATAAAAATAATTACTTTGAGCATTTATTTATTTATTTAAGTACATACACCTCATATTTATTATAATATAAAAGAAACACAATCATATAAGATACATTTCCGATATATAGGTGGATATATAGGACGATATGCTCGTAAAAGCTACATAAAAAATATAGATAAGAAAAAGTAAAATAACTAAAATTAAAGTTAAAATTTAAAGATTATATACTTGGTGGTCTAATGGTAGTATCCCCCTTCTAATCTCTAAGGTCGTGGGTTTGAAAATGCCTCTTACTAAGGACATGACGAAACGTATTAGTTCCAACGTGCCTTCAAAATCCTAAAGAGAAAAAGAGTTGAATAAAAGTTTTCCGGGCAAAACTTTACCTCGGAAACCGAATAAACCACGATTTTGCCCAAAATTACGAGCTTGCACCAGGATTTGTATATTTCGCTACGCGGACTGCATCCTCACCTTTCAATCTTTTTAAATTTCACGAAATCCACTGGTCAAACTACATATCATTGCATGAACTGACTCCCATCACGTTGGGATTTTTGATGTCTCTAACTTTTGATGAGACTAGACAATGGGGCCATCCCTATTTGTTAGGAAATCTGATAGAATTTTACACCATGGGCCCTATCCCATTTGCTAGGAAGCTTTGCCATATAAATGTTTTTTTTTTTTAGTTTTCATTACAATCCGATCAAATCGAACAGATAACGCAGTTAAGGGTCTCTGGGAGAAGGTATAAAAGGAAGGTAATCGACTTATTTGACGACCTCTTTGGCGTGGCAGGCGAGTGCTCGGCTGAGACGCAAGAGGCGCGAGTTCGATCCCCGCTGCGGGGGAAATGTTTGTATGTTCTGCAAGTATTTTTTCCGGGTCTGGGTGTTGTAGTATTATGCATTTATAAGTATGTATTTACAAAAAAAGTACCTATATAAGTATTCTATCAGCCATCCGGTTCCCATTCCCAGCTTTGCTTAGTTTGGGCCTATATGGCGCTGGGTGGACATTTCGTCCATAAATATTTATTACAATTACATTTATAATGACTTTGTATAAAAATGTGACAGAAACCGAACGCAGTAGTGGAAACTATACGACGCTATTAAACATAATGCAATTTAACATAGCTGGAGCACGCTACCGTGTGGTAAGACCCTAGTTTCCATCAAGCTTCTGGCAGTTGTAGGTAATCGTTGAACTGAAACTAGAAAATTCATCCAATTTGCTTCTCCGAATTTAGGATTGGTTTCGTGTCAATTGACTCAGAACTAGACCATATTCACTCTCACCATCATCATCATCATTCAATAGAAGTCCTCTGGATATAAACTAAGGCCTTTATACTGTATAAATCTAGTGTATAAATTATACACTAGATGATTTATACAGCGTCTAGTGGCAACGAAAAAAGTCAAGTCGAGTTTTGCCTACACTAACGAGACGCTGGGATATTTTTTTAGATGGAGTAGGCTTGCCCAGCAATGTTCTGCAAATATATTTTCCGGGTCTGGGTGTTGTAACTACAATTAATATAGTAACTGTGTATTTGCAAAAGTATCTAAGTATTTTTTCAGCCATTACATAGTACGAGCTTTGCTTAGTTTGGGGCTAGATGACGCTGTGGAAAAGTCCGCAAACTATTTATTTATTTTATTGATGTCTTAAGACCTAGGATGAGATGGCAAGACGAGCTGGACACTCATCTTGGCACATGGCCTGTCACAGCGTTAAATCGCGAAGAGTGGAAGAAGGAGGCCTCTGCCCTGCAGTGGGATAAAAACGGCTGATAAATAAATAAAATGTATGTTTTAATAATTCGTTGTTTTGTTTATTGTTTCAGATGCCATAGATGATGGTAGGAAAGCCATCCGTGTGACAACATGGCGACGCGGGCCTCTCTGATTCTCGCTCTGCTCTGCGTCACTGCGGTAAGTAGAATTTGTAGAATCATTGTTTTTGGAAGTTATTGAATGTACCAGACTGTAATAATAGGTGCGGTGTGGTTGAGAGCTGAATTCTCCATTAACCTGATCCATCATCTTTCGAAGGCATCGAGTTCATTCTTATAATCTACACTAATATTATAAAGAGAAAAGATTTTTTTGTTTGTTTTTATGTTTGTAACGAATAGGCTCCGAAACTACTGAACCGATTTAAGAAATTCTTTCACCAGTAGATAGCTACATTATTACGGAATAGCATAGGCTATAATTTGTTTTCAAAAAAATTAGGGATCTTTACTAAAACTCCAATAATGTAACCCGAGGTGTGAAAAAAGGACCTAAAAAATCCTAATTTGTTTAATACCCGTGCGAAGCCGGGGCGAGCTGCTAGTTTAAAATAAAAATAATAAAACACAACATAAAACACTTTTACTATTCCAGTTTCTTAGACAAAGCCGTTATAATTGAAAAACTTCCCGCAAAAGCTCGTATCTCAACATTTCATACCCTAAACGAAATGCAAACATAAGCCTGGGTAATGTAGGCACATTTACAATGTTGTTAATGATAATAAACGTCATGACAGTGTAGTGTGGACCGTAATTCAACATGAAATGCAGCGGGTACGCACGTGGAGATGGAAAAAGATGGAGAAGGCATTTAGTACGTTTTTCTTATGTTCCGTTGGTATTTGGGTTCTTATTAGACTGGCATCATAGCGTAGTTGGTAGTAGGTCTGCCGTCTGTGATGTAGGTTGTGGGTTTGATTCCCACCCGATAAACATAGCATTTTGTCCTACAGAACACAATTTTTCGTCGAGGCTTAGTAGTTTTCTCTCATATCTGCAAAAAGAAAATTTGTAGGCTACCATTGGAATGTGTGAAAAGTTTAGGTATTGAGAAGGCTTTGGACCTTGTTACGAATGTTCGTATATAAACTTTAATATTATACTAAAGCTTCGTTGATTTTCATGATTTTTTTATTCTATATACTGGGTAAGAACATCAAGATTTTTATAGATTTTCAGTATTTTTTACATTGAGAACATATTTTTGAGATTATTTACCTTTTGTTACAAAAATTCGTATGCAAACTTTTGGATTGAACTAAATTTTCGTTGTCGAAACACTTCTAAATATTGTTACATTAAGTTATTAAGTAGGTATTTCTTAGTTTTCACTAAAAAGGTGCCACGGAAGAACAGCGCTGTAATTGCTTCCTTACTCCTGCAGCACACGCTGAGTAGTTGCCTTTTTGGCTCACAATTTATTTTTTGTTATAACTGTGTAATTTTTTTATAAGTATTTGTGAACCAAATTAATAGTTTCTTTCTTTCATTCAAAATAAGAACACAAAAAAGAGAAATAAAGTATTCGCCTTATACTCTCCACTACGACAAACAACAAGTCACCGCAATAATACCGTCTCTACCAAATAGCGCTCGGCAATTTCACGCTAGTTTGTAAGTGTGCCATTAAAGTAGGTAATTTGCTCAAAATGCAAATGTCTGGGCCTGGATATCAATGTTTCAATTCTAATTATGCGACGACATAACTGAAGAGCAAGCGCTGCTCATGGCGTTTTAATGTACTCACTGTACTGGCTTTAGTGTGTGGTTTTGCCTGTAGTTTTGATCACGATTCAGGAACAGAGAACTGGTAGGTATTGAATCGTATTTAAACGCATTTATACAAGCAATGATAAAGAATGCATACATAATTATCACGCCCGTATCTTTAATGGTGTGAGGTAAAGAATATGTTTATTATTTTACTTTTAAGTAAAAAATTAACAGATAAAACATGTTTTTTTATAAATAAACCCTTTAAAGACGTAAAGAACAGGTACAAGTAATTTAAACTAATTTTTGGGTCATTAGTAAACAGGTTAATTGTTAATGATACATATATGTTTTATTATTATTTTATTAAAATAAATAAATACTTCATAATAATTTTAAAGAACACTTGTGCAGTTATTTTGCAATTATCATTAAATTTAATCATTTTATATAACACAAACCGGGGATCCCGTTATCATAAAACATAAGTATCATTATTATGATTATTTAGCGAGCAACCTTTGTACAATAAAATATATTCCCAAATTCGACACTACACAACATGTGCTCAGTAATAATTAAGCAGTAACACTACACTGGTGGTGATAATAATTATGTAAATTGTTCATTACGGCATGATGCGGTCCCTGGGACGTAATGCAACGTGTAGAGCCATGGAGAATGTCTTAATTGTAGAAATTAGTGGAGTTTGCTACTGACGATAGTTTACTTTTGGACCACTTTATGCAACATTACGAAGTTTATTTTTTTATCTTATTTGACTTCCCTATTTAAAAGTTAACACAAGTTTACAGCTTTGATTTTACGGCAAGCTCATAATTCAAATTGCTTGTTTGCCTCAGAGGTGGAGTAAAAGTTAAGATTAAAATTGTGTGCTGTTGCATAATACTGTCCACGTTTCTGGTGTTGGTAAATATTGCATTACCTGCACCAGCTAGCTACAGGGAGTTTCAATTAACATAATTATGTCAGTGTCCATAATAACAGCTTCTGAATTTTGATATAACGAATTTTTATGAATTCTTAACTTATACTCTTAAATTTAAAAAAGATTGACGGTATATGTTTTTCCTCGATAAATAAATTCCTTGAACTTTATATTTAGTTTTAAAATATACTTATTTAATTATTTATGTTTAGGTCCCTGTTAAAAACAAACATATAGTGTTTAAATAAAAAAACTAGGCATATTTCTTACTTACGAACATCTTCACATCCTGACAAACTTTCGGATTCACAGTATGATTATTGTTTGATCTTAATTTTATCCTCATTAAATCATCTATGAAATTGTTCCCTTACTGAATTTATACGCAGTGCCATGAAATAGAGAGAGATGGAGAAGTCTTGCGAAAGCCGTTAAAGTCGCTACTTTTCAGCCAAAGTACCTAAAATGTCATTGACACGCAAAGAACAAGTTTTATTTTAAAATAAGTTTATTTTATTTATTTAAGTACACACACATCATATACATTATAACATTAAAAAAAAACACAATCATAGAAGGTACATTTACATAAGTTCACATCTAATTCTAACAAAACTTCTATCTGTCTGACAAGCGCTTGCATAACACCGTCCCCAGTGCATGTGGTCGGTAAATGCAACGGGGAGCCACGTACAATGTCTTAATTATCGGACTTATGCATCGAAGCTCGCTTATTCTACCTGTGAATGGATTGAGGGAATTAGATAATAGTGGAAAATCTGCAGATTCAAAGTTCATACATAAAGGTCAACTATCTGTAGTTATTTTGAGAGCATTGGTGGTCTAGTTGTAGCGACCTACTTCTGATCCTAAGATTTTGGATTCAAATCCGGTCGTGCACAAATGGGATTTTTTTGTTCGAAGAAAATTATGCCAGTAGGTACTCTCTAAACGATGAAGGAAAACATAGTGAGGAAACCAGTGTGTCGTAGAATTTAAAAAATTTGAAAATTTTCAAATGTCAAGTGCACGAAAAGAGCCTATAATGCGCACTTTCGAAAGAACTAGTGACACAACTACATACTAAAATCCCTCCATCTTTTCTTTGGGCTTCCTCTAGCAGTGTATCCATCCACATTAATATTCATCATTCGCCTTGTAACATCACTAACTACTTATGTAAACATCCTCTAAAAAAATGGCGGCAATTCTCTTAGTCGGGTTTATGATTTTTAAATAATACTTGTTATTTGAAGCGCTCGTGGCGTAGCTTGCTTAGACGTTCTTGATTGATCGTTAAAGTCACGCAACGTTGTGCGCGGTCACAATTGGGATGGGTGACCGCAAGTGGCTTTACAAGCTGAGCGCTTCCGTGCTTCGGAGGGCACGTCAAATTGTCGGTCCCGGAGCCATGACGGAGGCCTTCAGGCGGCCTAAAAACTCCGTCACAAGAGTTGGCCACTAGCTCATACGAACTTACTTATTTGAGACAAAGCTCTCCGCCCACTGCGGAACTTAGTTTACAAAGTGTAAAACCGTAGAGTGTACACAAACAGCTGGTTGCGTTAACCCGCATGGCGGTTTGTACTGTGTATGTAATCTGTGGCAAGGAGGTACCATTCTCTGGACTACAGTTTGATGATTCACGCCGCTTAAGTTTAGATACATCGCACACTTAAAAATAAACAGAATTACCTCAATTCGTCGTACGAGGTCGTCAACAGGCGTTCGGTGGCATTACGACATACGACCTCGGTAGCATGGCGGACGAGTGCTCAGCTGAGACGCAAGAGGGTTCGATTCCCACCACGAGAGATATGTTTGTATGTTCTGCAAATATTTCTTTCGGGTCTAGGTGTTGTAGTTTTATGTATTTTAAGTATGTATTTACGGAAAAATGTATAATAAATATTCTATCAGTCATCTGGTGCCCATAGTACAAGCTTTGCTTAGTTTGGGGCTAGATGGCGCTGTGTGAAACACAAACATTTAATATATATTTATAACTAGAATTGCGGTTTCAGCTCAAGTTTTTGACATAAGATTAACTGCAAATGTTAAAATCGTAGATTAAAACTATTTTTTGAACTATGCAGTGTTTTTTTTCCATAGAAAACTGTCTTTCCCTTTTTTGTGTACATTATTAATAAAGTATTTTTTCGCTTAATCGAAAATGAAAAAGACAAATATTTCAAGTTATTCAAAATTACAATTTTTTATCAACACATAGCAGACCACAGTCTAAGCATGTTCTAGGTAAACAATGATTCAATTTCACCTCGCCTTCGACCAAATATTTTTGCTCGTGGTCCAGACGTTGGATAGTTCGCGGTAAGCCACGACCACTATTATTGCGTGGTTGTGAACATGGACAATTGATTCTACTGAGTAGATGTTCAGAGTTTTATGTTCAGAAAATCTATTCTATAGACCGTAAAGAGGATATTAGAAGAAAATAAATATTTTCTACACTAGTAAATTATATTTGCAGGTAGAGTTCAAAAAGATTATTATTGTATCTGCTGTTGTATTTTTAACTGAATAGAAGATTTTCGAACATGATGTCTTCTTTATCCGACTGAGCTGTTGTTGGGTCTTTATATAAAAACGTAAGTTTGTATTAAATGTATACATATAATAAGAAAGGCCGTCACGATAAATTGTAGTTATTTTTATGCCAACATTATTACATTATTCATCATCATCATCATTCACAGCCTGTTTTTGCCCACAGTTGGGCTTCCCTTTGTTTGTAAAGTTCTGCACTGACCTCCCGCTGTAGTGTATCCCCCTGCTAACCCTGACAAGGTCATATAAAATGTATAAATAGCTGCCACCCGCGGCTTCGCTCGCATAGTACCCGGATAAAAAATAGTCTATATGTTATTCCAGCACACATACTATGCATATTCCAAGTTTCATTCAAATCCGTTCAGCCGTTACGGCGGATAGAGGCACAAACATACAAACATCCTCACAAACTTTGACATTTATAATATGGTAGGAAAGTAGGATAGGATTATTAGGTACTGTATTCATTATAATAAAATATAAAATTACTAGCAAATAAATTAACACAAAGTTTAAAACGCTTCTAAATCATTTGAGGAAAGATTTTATCAAATAATCTTAATTCCTGAAACAAATAGGGAGCTTTCTTCACAACAATGATGGCCAATTATCTTACCAATAACGCTTAGAAGCAAGTATTTGACCTTTAAAAATGTATTTAAAGATATTTTTGTTATCTTTATTTTATTTACAAAATATTATAAAAGCTAATTATTATCATTCAATTTCGCCGACGGATTTGGTTTAATCTTGGAATAGATGCATGGCCAGGAAGGCGATCACGTGATTCTGTTACAATCAGTTCCCATTTGAAACAGTCACGCACACTAAGGCTACTAGATGATTTATACAGCGTCAGGAGGCAATGTTTGCCTACACTAACGGGACGCTGTAGTGCCCGGGATAGTCATAAATTGAGTAAGCTTGTCCATTCTCTCAGCTTAGTCCTCCTTATCCACAGGAAATACATCCTAAGAACTAATATTACCTATAAATGCGAAAGTTTGTGAGGATGCGAGGATGTGACGATGTTTGTGCCTCAATCACACCGTAACGGCTGAACGGATTTGAATGAAACTTGGAACATACATAGTACCTATGTGTGCTGAAATAACTTAAAGACTACTTTTTATCCTGGTGCAACGCGAGCGAAGCCGCGGGCGGAAACTAGTGGTTAAGAAATGCTGACTAAGTAGCAAAACGAAACCGTCAAATGTTCACAGCATAGAAAAACTGTCTATTATATCCTAGTACTACAAGCGAAGTCACAGGTGGAAGATAGTTCATAATAATTGATTTTATCTCTTGTTACTCGCTGATAACCGTGTTTAGATAACCAGTGAACTGTGAAGACATTTTTCCTCCTGGATAACTGGTTCAAAGGATTTTTTTATACAGAAGGAACAAAGATATTTGTAGGTATTTCTTGGTAGAACTAAGCATCTATTAGTTCACCGATCATCCAATCATCGTACTGCGTACATAAATACATAAAATCACGCAGTTTCCCATAGGGGTAGGCAGAATTGATGTCATTTTAATCGATCATTGAAGTTAAGCAACACTTAACGCGGTCAGTAATTGGATAGGGCAAGTGTCTTTTTGCACATTTTATTTGTAGTTTTTTAGTGTATTTCTTTTTCAAGCGATCTGAGATTAGTGGTTTGTACAAAAATAATAAAATTTATAATTAAAGGGGTCCTTGTAGAAGGGACGTGTTTCATTTTCCTTATTTTTTGCTTAATTTTTAATAGCTTTTATATAGCGTAGCACGACGTGATACGGAACCCTTCATGTGCGAATTCGACTCGCACTTGACTGGTTTTATTTGCTTACAAATAGTTTATGAGCAAGAGAGTGTAAGCTACTTTTATCCGGGTCTTACGCGAGCGAAGTCGCGGGCGTTTTCTGGTCTCAAATAAATTTGCATTCAATTCACCGAACAGTTATATAAATCAATATTTAATTTTCGACTTCCAGTTCAGTGCAATCAGTACGAATTCGCTAAAAGGAATTCCGAGCTGTGTAAAGTGTGTTTTTCCGATTGGTTTCTTTAAGGTCTTTCTTGATCTTAGGCTACGGCCACATTGATGCGCAACTGATAGAATTCACATAAAAAAGGCCCGTTGCTTAATGCCCTGTTATTATAATAACGAATTGTTTATTCAAATACACACAGTTACAAAAACAAACTACAATAACATTAAAAACTTTAAGGTAATCGGTATAATAATAAGAAATAAAAATGAGCTCAGTTTTCTATCTAAGTTCGCCTACAGATAGAAAACAGTTTATTCATACGTATAAATATCACGGCATAAATATCACGGCATAAATATCACGCCCCTTAATCAGGTGGGCAGAGCCACAAGTCATAAGAAAACTTGCAGCCACTCCTGGTTCAAAGTCCCAAGATAGATATGGTGAACCATGGTGACAGGTGATGAGCCTATCGCTCATATAAATGGTCTATCATGTTGGAGAGGATTATCCCTTAGTCGATTTTTATGACATGCTCGGGGAGAGAAGCAGCTGGATGCATTCTATGTTTTCTTTACTCCCAATCCAGCAGAGAAGTACAAAATTTCATTTTGACAAAATACGATTACGAATACTCTGGGACAACCATGTGATCAGCATATACATCTTAAAATTAGAGGAAAAATTATAATCATAAATCATTTATTGCGAAAAATATTGAGGAAAAATTCTCAAACGATCGTAAGACCTAGTCGTACAGTATGGATCTGAGTGTTGGGCAATCAAAGTTTTGGATGAAAAAAGAGTGTATGCTACGGAGATGCGAATGTTGAGATGAATATGAGGAGTTACCAGAATGGATAGGATACGGAATGAGTACATCAGAGGAAGTTTGGAAGTAGCGCCAGTGACAGAGAAGATAAGGAGTAATAGCTTAGCGTGGTAAAGAAAATTATGCATCCATTTGAAGGTTTTCTAAAACATCTTATGACAAGAAATCAAGTAATGAGAACTTCCGGGAAATTCTACTAATATTTTTAATCCGAATATTAATTAACGGTTGAATGGTTTTAAATTAAACTTAATTACTCGGATGTTTAAGAATAAATATAATGACTTCATTTAATTCGAATAATACAAGCGAAGCCATGCCAATATAATCATTTCCCACGACGAAATGTAAATATCAAAAAGCTTTTTCAAAACGATGCAAGTTAAATTGTTTTGCCTTTTTCCTTGGACAAACTGAAAAGTCGAGTGAAATCTGTGTGTTAATTAAAAGTTGGGATTGTGGGGAAAATCGGATAGTTTTCGTTTCCACGAAGTTTGACGACATTTTTATTTTAAAAATAAAAATATCGGCTCATGTTAACGGTAATTGGCAAACATATCTATTTTGGTTTGGCTTTTCTCGCGATATTTATAGACACGGAGGTGGGGGGAGCAGAGGGGTGGGGGGAGCTTGAAATCGTCCCGACCTCACCGCGTTTACCCCTACTTCGCTATGCACCTGGGCATATTGAGTGATCCTATTTATATCATCATCAAGTCCACAGCCGGATATAGGCCTCCAAAAAATACTTCTAGATGAGATCTTAAGTTTAGTGTTTTCCTACATACATACATAATTATCACGTCCGTATCCCTAATGGGTTAGGTAGAGCCACAAGTAATCATAAGAAAACTTGCAGCCACTCCTGATTTAAATCCCAAGATGAATATGAACCATGGTGACAGGTGATCAGCCCTTCGCCATCGGCGATCTTAGGAACTCCTATATTCGACGAACACAATGACGAATAGCAGTTCCTTATTATCCACTGTTATGTCAAAAAGTGACATTCATTTGACAAGTCATGTCACTAATTCATTTAGAAAAAAAATCGTAGGTAAAATGTCTACAGTGAGGTATCATCCTGATTTGAGAGGTTTTTAATTCTATAACAAGGTAAACGTAAAAAAGATGGATAGATTGTGGGAAAAATGACATGAATAACAAAGGAGATGATGACTGACAGACTGCTTTCCTAGTGAAGAACGCAGTAACTAGCATTTTCGACAAATATTGTTAGATACATAAGAAAATACAACATTCTGTTCTCACTCGCGTATCAAAACATAGTTACTGCGTTCTTCACTATGAGGGCAGCAGAGGGGAGTGGAAGAAAAACACTGCTGAATGAAAAAAACAGATGTTGTGCCGACCTCACATAAAGTTGGACAAGGGTAGGGATGATGATGATTTAAATCCCTAAACCAAATCCCAAACTAGCCATGCCTCAATTTTTCATTGCGCCGCCATCACGAATGCCAATAACACTTAAAACGTAACGTAACAAGGAGATTGCGCGGTGTCGATATAATATTTATGTTCAGGAGAGTGCTCTATAGCGAGCTGTTACTGTAACCGTTACAAAATCGATGGTGATGTTTGTCGTGTGGATGTTGATGTCAAAATTGTTTTTCCCAGAAAACGGTTAAGGGTGCTCGAGTTTAACTTTTTGATAGAGTATTAAAAATAATATATCTTATTGTTAGTTAAATATACCGTCTTTTTGAAGGAGCAGGTGGTCTGGTGGTAGCGGCCTTGCCCGATCCGAAAGTCGTAAGTTCAAATTCAATCGTGCACCAGATTATATGCGCTATATCAGTACTCTCAAACAGTGAAGGAAAACGTCGTGAGGAAACTGGTATCGTAGAACCATATTTTCTTAGGCTTCCTCTACCCGTGTATCCATCCACATTAATATTCAACACTTTCCTTCTAACATGACTTTCCTCCCTCCGCATAACATGCCCATACCACGCTAACCTATTATTACTCCATATCAGTACATTCGGTAGTCGTGTAAAGTGACAGGGTGTCAGGCAGCCATAAAATATTATTTATTACAACACTAGCAGCTGCCCGCGGCTTCGCTCGCGTGGTATCCGGATAAAAAATAGCCTATATATTAATCCAGTACATTTACTATGTATATTCCAAGTTTCATTCAAATCCGTTCAGCCGTTTAGGCGTGATTGAGGCACAAACATCCAAACATCCAAACTCACAAACTTTCGCATTTATAATATAAGTAAGATAGACAAGGACGCAAACCATAAAACCTTCCAGTACCAAGCTGAAAAATTCTCTGTTACAGTAACAGTTACAGCCTGTGCGCATCCAGCTTTAGGCAACGGATATTACATGTCCAGGGAATCGTCTTGGAGGATCTCATCATATTACTGCCTGTAAACGGGTTAGGGACGGCGGTCTGCGAGATGTAACTAGGATTTTTTCGCAAGGTCCTTGTCTCCGAAATGTCTGGGTATTTTCGTACGAGAATTTGAAATGGCTATTTTCCCGACTCTTATTTTTGTGTATTTGTCCTAGAGATATAAAATAGAGACGGAATGGTATCAAAACTTGTGTCAGGGATTGGTAATTTCGAGTCAATTTTGAAGTAGAATTGTACGACGTCTTATTAGGTACTTGAAGAAAATTACAGATAAAAAGCTTTGCATCTGAAACAGAGTATTTGTAATATTACGTATAGATTCAGAGTCCCAAGATGTATATGGTAAACCATGGTGACTTAACGAAACAAAATAGTCTCATAGAAGCGTAATACAAAACTAAGTAACTATGGTGACTTGAATTTGGGAAACTTTGAGCCTCTTTCAATCAACAAGTCAAAAACCATCTACCTTTCAGTAACAACATTTGATCGCATCCAAGGCTCTCCGCCCACTACACCGTTTTATAAAAGCAAGCACAATAAGCATGTAAGTAGGTACTTACCTATTTATATTTTCACACCTATTTACTCAAAATAAGGTAGGTACTCGTATAACGGGATGGGATTTTCCTTATGTTATTAATTAATAATTCATTTCATACTGGGTGTTGTGGTGCCATGGTACTCGTAGTTTCTGATACCCACGACACAGGGAATCCTAGTGTGGGGTCAGGACTATGTATGTGACTGTTGGGTTTTATTTATTTATTATTTGAATTAACTTTTAAAGTTTTATTTGTTTTCCAAAGAAATAAAAATTAAAATAAAATACCATTGTAAAAGACAATATACAAGTTGTGATCATGCAAATAAAATTCAAAGAAATATTTTCTATTCGCAACTAACAGCTTATTACTGAACATAACAATGTAAAGATAAACTAAAACTAAAGCTTTACCGTCTATACTAGATCATTATACAGTATCAGGAGGCACGTTTTACCTTCACTAACGAAGCTGTAGTGCCCGGGATGATTATAGATGGAATAGGCTTGCCCAGCACCTAAACGGTCCTCTCAACTTAGTCGGTCTTATCCACATGTAAAACATACTTCAACAGAAATAAGTCCGACCCGTCATCACGAGACAAAACATCAAAAACAAGAAAAACAATAAAATGACTGTGTTCATCTTGCATACAGCCGTCGGTCCCCCGACTAGGGGTGTCGATTTTGCGAAATGGCGTGATCCCCCTTTATAGGGCTCTCGCGTTCAATGTTTATTGTATTCCTTTGATGGACAACCCTGAAATGAACAATATTCTTGAATTAAAATTTTATTTTGACAATGGTGGCTGTGACGATTTCGAGGGGCACTTTAGAATTTCATTTCGTTTGTTTTGTTGGTTCCTTGGGAAATTCGATAATAATTGTTTCAAGAACGGCTCTATGACTCTATAAAGATCTAATAATGGTGTTTTATACCAAGACGTTGTGGCGTGGCGGACGAGTGTTCGGCTGAGACACAAGAGATGCGAGTTCTCACTACGAGACAGTGCTCGTGACGTAGCTTGCTTAGACGTTCTTGATTAATCGTTGAAGTTAAGCAACGTTGTGCGCGGTCACCGCATGGGTGACCGCAAGTGGCACTACGAGCTGAGCGCTTCCGTTCATCGGAGGGCACGTTAAATTGTCGGTCCCGGCTTTTAAGTCGTTAAGCCATGACGGAGGCCTTTAGGCGGCCTAAAAACTCCGTCACAAGAGTTGGCCACTAGCTAAAATAGCTTTGATGATCGATTACAAACGTTAAAAAAATGACGATTACGAACGACAGCGGAAGCTTAGTAATAGGGCCCCGATGGCACTCTTCGAGTACGGAACCCTAAAAATCACAAGAGTAATTAATAGCGAGAAGCTCATTAACTCTTTTAATTTGATTGAAATCCTTTCTCCACTTACAAATATCTTTTGTTTAAGGAGTTCCATGAAAATGTTCAAAAATAAAAGTGGCCGAAGCCAATATCATACTCGGTAATTCCCCGGGCGCCAGATCGTCTGGACTATCGGTTCGTCAAATTGAGGATTGGTTTTGGAACCTTATTTTATTATGCTTTTGTTAGGGGATTTAAATGTGGGATGCTGTGAGGTTTTACAAATGTTAGCTTATGATCATAGTATGTATGGTTTCGCCTTTAGTGAATTATGCTTCTAATAATTATGACAACTACCTTTTGGATGCTTTTACGTATTTCTCCGCAAGAGGTGCGGGTTCGATTCCCGCTACGATGTTTGTATGATCTGCAAATATCATCATCTGGTTCCCATAGTACAAGGTTTGCTTAGTTTGGGGCTAGATGGCGCTCTGTGATGTGAAATGTCTACAAATATTTATTATTTTTTATTAACTTCGGTGTTATGGCAGGCTGAGACATGAGAGCTGCGGGTTCATAAATTTGTAGCGGCCTTAGATTGTTTTTGCATGTTTTCCCAATATTTATTTCAGGTCTGCGTGTTGTATAAAATATTTTTACTACCAACGACACAAGGAATTCTATTGTGAGGTCAGCACAATGTATCATAAATTAATCTTATCTACTTTACTACTTTAATCTCCTTTCACCACACTGGTTTTGAACTTCCACAATAGTCCAAGTTCCACCAAAAAAACTAATTCGATAAGTACACAAATAAAACTAAGGCCTTTTACCATCCATAGTAGATGATTTATACAGCGTCAGGAGGCAACTTTTACCATTACAAACGGGACGCTGTAGTGCCCGGGACGAATTAAGATGGAGTAGGCTTGCCCAGCACCTATTCCATCCTCTCAGCGTACACAAACGTATGGTTATCACACAATCGCCTCAAACTCATAAATCATAAGTTCTTAGTGAAGGAACTTCGAAACTTTGCCTCTTATGAGTTTGTTCGACTTCTAAACGTAGTCGGTTTATAACATGCGTCATCGTCAGTATTGCACAAAACCAGTCAAGTGCGGGTTGATTTCGCACACGAAGAGTTCCGTACCATCGTACATGTACTTTTTAATATGACTTTTACTTATGTACTTATCTACTTTTTAAATAGGTAACTTCGATTAGTGCAGGGTTTCTTACCACTACACTGCAGTAACCTCATGAGAGCGCTGGTGGTCTAGTGGTAGCGGCCCCGCCTTCCAATTCTAAGGCCGTGGGTTCAAATCCAGTTGTACATCAATGGGTTTTTCTCTTGGAAAAAATGTGCAATATAGTAGGTACAAAGTTCGAAAACATTGTGTCAAGTGCACGAAATACCTGATTTGAGGCACTTAAAATCCTTTCACCACACTGGTTCTATCTGGTCGTAAAGAACAAACATCCGTGTGTAATTTCCAGCCGTACCGGTAACTCCATTCTGAAAGTACCGATCCGCACTAAGATACCGCTTAGCCGTTATTCAGGGTACTTTACCGGTATCATTACATACCGGTATCATTACCAACTACTGATACCTCACCTGAAACAACCCCAAAGTTCCTGTACCGATCGCAGAAACAGCTGATTTCAACACGATGTTTTTATGACGGCCTCGGTGGCGTGGCGGGCGATTGCTCGGCAGAGACGCAAGAGGCGCGGGTTCTATTCCCGCTGCGGAAGAAATGTTTGCATGATCTGTAAATATTTCTTCCGGGTCTGGGTGTTGTGGTACCATGGTACTCGTAGTTTCTGAAACCCACGACACAGGGAATCCTAGTGTGGGGTCAGGACTATGTATGAGACTGTTGGGTGTTATTATTATTTTAAGTTTCTGCGGATGTATGAATGGTTTGGGGCTTGGCGTAACAGCTTAAACGGATTTGAATAAAACGTAGATTTAAATAAATGAAAAAAGCGACTTGTAATTATTTAGGCTTCTTGCAGGCGAAAGGCAAAAGCTAGCATATAGAAAACAGCGGCGGCAAAAATAAATATTTGTCTACATTTGACACAGCGCCATCTAGCCCCAAACTAAGCAAAGCTTGTACTATGGGCACCAGATGGCTGATAGAATACATATATACCTACTTTTTTTGTAAAAACATATTTTTAAATACTGATATTACAACACCCAGACCTGGAAGAAATATTAAAGTCGTAGTAACTTAAAAATTCGAACAAATGTGCCAAGTACACGAAATAGGACTCTTAAACGCCCACACTAATCCTTTACATTAGTTCGAAAGAATTAAACTAAACATACTGTAGTCCGACTGATCGAACCACCCGAAAAAGTTTTCATAGTCCGGACTGATCGCATTATTTAGAAAAAAATTACTACTACTACTATTACTACTTAGTGTACTCTCAAACGGTGAAGGAAAACCACGTGAGAAATTCGGCATGTCGAAGAACCAAAACAGTTCGAAAATCTGTGTCAAGTGCAAGAAGCCATAGAGGCGCACTTTAAATCCTCGTGGCACTCGTGGCGAAGTTTGCTTAGACGATCTTGATTGATTGTTGAAGTTAAGCAACCCTGTGCGCGGTCACAATTGGGATGGGTTACCGCAAGTGGCTACGAGCTGAGCGCTTCCGTGCTTCAGAGGGCACGTTAAATTGTCGGTCCCGGCTTTTAAGTCGTTTAGCCGGAGGCCTTTAGGCGGCCTAAGAACTCCGTCACAAGAGCTGGCCACTAGCTCATACGAACTTACTTTAAATCCTTTCACCACACTGGTTCGAGATAACTAGGGAGAAACTGAGCTTAAGGCCAAAGACAATGGCATTTTGCAATATCTAGCGATATTTTGCAAACCCTACCTCATCAATATCCATCCACGTCAGCGGTGGATATATTAGTGAGCATATCATTACGTAGGGGGTAGTCAGGTGATGTCTTGGTTTCCTGAGAGACGGCCACCGTCATTTGGCGGTCTAAGGTATACCTTCAAAGAAAACGCCAAGACGCTCAATAAATAAATATTTGTGGATATTTGGCACAGCGCCATCTAGCCCCAAATTAAGCAAAGCTTGTACTATGGGAACCAGATGGCTGATAGAATGCTTGTATACTTTTTTTTTGTAAATACGTTTTAATACACAATACTACAACACCCAGACTTGGAATAAATATTTGCAGAACATACAAACATTTATAATACATTTTATCTAGAAAAATATTTGTAATACATTTTCTCTCGCTGCGGGAACCAAACCATATTACTAAACCACCGCTGTCTGTCCGTCTGTCAGCGGGCTGTATCTCATGAACCGTAATAGGTAGAGTTGAAATATTCATAGATCGAGTATTTTTGTTGCCGCTGTAACAACAAATAATAAAAATAAAATAAATGGAGGCCTCATATCAAAAACATTTTTTTGGATGTTTGTAATTTGATCATCGAAGCTAGCCTTTTAAAATACATAGAGCAAATGTCATAAAAAAATACCTATACGATGGTACGAAATCCTTCGTGTTCTTATTCGACTAACACTTGACCTGTTTTTTTTTAAATAATCCATGTGATTTCATTTAATAAACACAGCTAAAGTTATAATACATAACTTTTAAAGAGGTTGCAAGTTTTATTTTCTATAAAATATCTTATTCCTATTTGAGAGTGAATTTCTTAAACCAAGTACAATAAGACGGTGACTGTAACGTAAGAAACTGAGTTAATTTTATATGTTTTGCCATTTGCATTATCTGAATTTGTTAAATGATGATGGATTGAAAATCGACTGATGGATGGTTATTTGGCGATTCTTTAGCATTACGTTGGTTTTAAAGGTCGAAGGTTATAAAAAACTTAACGTCTTTGAGCCGAGGACCTCTGCTTCACTGGGAGTAAAGAAAAAACAGAATGCGTCCAGCTGCTTCTCTCCCCGAGCATGTCGTAAAAGTCGACCATCTATATAGGCATATTCATCTTGGGATTTTAAATCAAGAGTGACTGCCAGTTTTCTTGTGGCTTTGTCCACCTCATTAGGGATACATACGGGTGTGATAATTAAGTATGTATTTAAAAAAATGATGATGGTTTGCTCATTGGATTGGACGTCCTTCTACCTAGAAGTATTTACGAATTTTAGAAAGTTTTACTTAGGCGTATCGATCGTAGTGCATTAATGAGATCTCTTGAAGATATTTAAGACATGAAAATAACATAGACATAATATTTATTTACTAAAATAGCACACCTAACATAGAATTTGAGAATATAAATGAAGACACAGTTAGGCAATTACATGAAAAACAAAAAATTAAACATGAAATACTAATACTAGTACTTAATTTAAATTATTGTCCATGATGTACAAGTTATTTATTATTTTTTATTTAAGAGCAGAGAAGGGATGGTTTGTGTGGAAGAGGACATACGTATGAAAGGAGTGCGTACTGAGATGACGAGTGATAGAAGATGGAAGATGGAAGAGGAAAATATGTGTCGACCCCACCTAGTGGGAAAAGGGCAGGATCCACTTCCTCTAGCCATGAGACTAGCGATCTTTGTAGTTTTATGATAATTCCTAAGTAAGTTTCGTACGAGATAGTGGCAGTGACGGATTAACCCTTAATCAAATTAAGCAATTGCCTAGGGCATCACGTCTGAGGGGGCACCAGAAGAAGCACAAAAAAATCCGTCCTTACGGCATCACGTCTCACTCTCACATTACACCTCATCATCTTATTTTACAAAAAACTAATGTTTTTAGACGGTAAAGGTTTAAAGACCGATTCTAGTTGACATACGGAGAGGGGGCCCACAGGCATGGATTGCTTAGGGCATCAAGTAGTCTTAATTCGTCATTGGATAGTGGCCATCTTTATGCCCCCTAATGCCTCAACTTCTTAGAGGTTCCTAGATACTTCTAGAACTTCCCATGCCTAGACGCAGGGTGTCCGAGCCGTAAAATAGTTTCCACGTTAAATTGAATATCAGTGCGGTGGATTCGAATAATTATATTGGGTAAGTGCGGGCACGTGGTTACACGGACGTGTCAGGGATGGGGAGCGTTTGATGTGAGATAGTAGCTCACATGTCCTGTCGAATCAAAGTTTTCAACTTATATTTTAATGTTGTGCCCAGTTGGACGCCACAGCCATTCCACTATCACGAGAACATGGGGTGAGGTGGGCCATGTCTTGGATGGGAGCACCACACTCATATTCAATTTGGTCTGGATCCCTGTAACACTTTTTAACAAGATTCGCTCTGTGGCGGCTGACTTGGGTTCGAAATCGATTGAGCGATTTCCAAATAGGCTACTGCAGATCTGGTCCAGGTGGTAAATCCTCTGCCGGGACGGTAAAGTCTGAAGGAGGTGCGTGTTGTGCCTTCCAAAGTTCGCTTCTGGCTTATGTTGGGCTTTTTGCTGCAGAAAAGGTCATCTTTAAGACCCTATCCTCAGTTACTCCGTGATCATGGCGGATGCAAATAAGCCAAAATATCGGGAAATTAAAAAAACATCGAATCATGGTAAACATCCCGCTATAAGTATTAATCTATACTAATATTATAAAGCTGCAGAGTTTGTTTGTTTGTTTGTTTGAACGCGCTAATCTCTGGAACTACTGGTCCGATTTGAATGATTTTTTCAGTGTTGGGTAGTCCATTTATCGAGGAAGGCTATAGGCTATGTTTTATTTTTTTCAAAATTAGGGATCCGTAATAAAATTGCTATTTTGTAACACAAGGTGTAAAATCGAAAACCTATTTTTGCGTGCGCTGCAAAAACTATTGACAATAGAACAAAATGATGTACTACGGGTTTGTAGATCCCATTAAGACCTACAAAAAAGTCCGCGAGAACATATATCTAGCTATCATGGTTTAATCACAATAACCGATTTTGTGTTCAAAATAATTATTAAATCGTCTGAAGAAAAAAAAACTACGTTAAATATGTATCGTAATATTAATCTTTATCAAAATTAAGCATTATGTTATCAAGAGTATTTATGTAGAAGTAAAATACTTTTTGTTTCATCTCAATCGGATATTTCGTTTAAAAGTTATCACGTGTGTAAGATGTTAAGAGTTGGTACCTAATAATGAGTTATGGGCCATAGTCCATTTATTGAGGGAGGCTATAATATAGGCAATATTTTATCTCGGCATTTCCACGGAAACGAGAAAAACGCGGGTGAAACCGCGGAGCACAGCTAGTAATGTTTATAAGCATGATCGTTTAAAAAGTTGCTATCCTCAAACTCTGTCCATATCTTGGTCTCTTTGAGGTGCGCATTAATTTTTTCACACACTGAATCAAAGGAACCAGTGATACAAGTAACCTAGAACTGAAATAGTAGTAAAAAGAGGGTACTTGGTTTTAGTTACTATCACAGTGTAAACGCAGCATAAATCTCAGTTATGGCCGTCACGTCCAAATAGCACATCTTTTCTCTTCTTCGGATATTAATAATTTGACCCCATCATAACGATCAAGTTCACCAACGACTTTTATACTTGCACCACACTAGTTCCTGAAATCTATACTAATTATTATAAATGCAAAAGTAACTCTGTCTTTTTGTTACCTTTTCACGCCTAAACCGCTGAACAAATTTTCATAAAATTTAGCAGAGAGAATAACACCTCAGGAAAGGACATAGGCACGATTCAATACAAACGAAGTCGCAAAACATCAAAACGCATTAATAGCACGTTAGCCAGTGTACAATTTGGACAGCTCCATCTAGTCAAAGAATCGGAACTAAACTTAAGAACAATATTTTCAACTACACAATCTTAACCGGCCGTTAATATGACGGTGCACTTGAAGGTTACTTTGATATAATTTCAGTGGAATTTTATGTTCTCGCGTTTTCGTGTGAATCATTTTCGTGCTCAGTTTCCTCGAGATTCTCTACGTTACATAATAAAAGTGTTTGGATTGAAGATATTCTTCTCAAGAAAATGGCGCTTTATTAAATCGAGGAACATCTCTCGTTAGCCCTTATTTTACTAAATATGGATGAAGCGGTCGTGGCGTAGCTTGCTTAGGCGTTCTTTTTTGATCGTTAAAGTTAAGCAACGATATGCGCGGTCACAAATCGGGATGGGTGACCGCAAGTGGCCTCCGAAACGCGGAAGCGCTCAGCTCGTAATACCTTCTTCGGTCACCCATCCCAATTGTGATCGCACACATCCGATCAATTAAGAACGCCACGAACGCTTCAGATACACAGATAGACACACACGTCAAACTTATAACACCCCTCTTTTTGCGACGGGGGGGGGTTAAAAACACTAGCCTTACGAGTAGTTTCTGCAGGTCATTGCCCCGACAGAGGTCATGTCTAGGTCTGTGTAAATCTGAGCCGGCCTGTTAGCAACTCCGAACCGCAGTCAAGTGGTTAACGCAGTTATTGTATCTCATTGAAGTTAGATTCAAACTGTTAACCCTTTGAGCAAGCAACGTTATATCGAAGTTAAATCATTTGGAATCTAGCTTTAAATTAGACATAGACAAATACATTTATTTATTTGGGATTCAAGCACAAACAAACAGTTTAAAGAATAAAACTGGTCAGGTGCGAGTTGAATTCACACACAAAGGGTTCCGTACCATCGTAAGTGTACATAAATATTTCTTATCAATAATTAAACAAAAATTCTAAAAAAATGTGCTAAAAGTCACTCGACCCATCCAATTACTGACAGCATCTAATGTTGCTTAGCGTCAATAATCGATTACGAAAGTAATTATATATTTTGTACGTGGCCTTTTGTTTTATTATTTTGTTGTTAAAGTGACAAGAAAAATACACACTGTGAAAATTACAACTTTCTACCTATTTCAGTTCAGATATGCAGACCGCTGACAGACTGACGGACAGCGGAGGCTGAGTAAAAGGGGCCCGTAGGGACTCTCCGGGTACGGAACCCTAAAAAGGCATACCTCTACGCCGTAGCTCGTAGAGCCTCCGTAGAGCCTTCGTAGAGCCTACATTCTACAAACTGTCAGGGTTTTCACTAATCCTTCCTAAATAATGACACCATAAAAACATAATCCCCCATCAATCTACATCATCCGGATTATAACCAGGTGTAACCGGTTACAAACCGGTTATAGAGCAGGCGCTGACTGTAAAATTATGATATTCTTCTTTGCTTTATACAATTTTAGAATAAAAAATGTTTAAAAAAATCATAAAAAAATGTTTTTTGAACCCAACTGTAGCACAGTCGGTATCGTGCTTTCAGAAGTATCGAAGTTTATAATAGTAGGCGAAGTAGGTACTCATAATATACGAAAATCTATAAAAAGTCGTCGATAAGCGATTAATTGCATAGAAATTTTTTAAGGTCGGCTATTACCTATATTGAATAGGTACTGCAAATGTCGGCAAAGTACGAAAGTCGGCACTAAGCTCTGAAACGATTTATGACGAAATTGAAGGTGAGTTTCCGACAGAATCGCGTGCAGTACGGGTTCAATTCCCACGACAAAAGAAATTTTGAGACTTTTGTCGAATATTTCTTCCTGATTATGGTGTTGGTAGGTACTTGTAGTTTCTGATATCCACGACACAGGGTATCCACGTGTGGGGTTAAAACAATGTAATGTGGCTTCTAGATATTTTTTTTATTATTATAAGAGGATGAATGAAAGAAGATTAACGAAACAAGTGTATGAGTATGATGCGTATGTACCTGGACCAAATGGCGACGTTTTGAAAAAGAGCCAGGTCAAGAGTACCCTTAACTGACGAGCATGTACGAAGAATGTATGAGAGTGAATGAAGCGAAAAAAGTATGTCAGGGTCGTAGTAAATGGAGATCCGTGATCTCTGCCTAGCCTTTTGGGAAACAGGCGTCATACTATTATGTATGTATGTATTATTATTTCATAAAGCTACTTTTTTAACCGATATGTTTTTTATTCAGCTCTTGTTCTATCAGATCTGTATATTAAAAGGATTTTAGAAGCATTATTCAAGCGAATTTGAACCGTATTGTATATGAATAAAGTTCAAAATCATTTTGTTTTACGATGTGGTCACAATTTCACTAATGAGAGTAATTTACGAAAATGTCAATCTATTATAAAGGTCTTGTCTAGGTATTAAAAATTATTCACTTTGCTAATTACTAGACACTAGCATTAGCCTACGACTCCTCTCGCGTTGTAACTAAATAATAAGTATTGTTTTCAGCCGAGCGCTTGCCCGCTACGCCATAGAGGTCATTGAACTGGCTATTAAGGAGGGCATTGGTGGTCTAGTGGTAGCGGCATTCAGATCCTACGGTCGTGCGTTCAAATCCAGTAGTGTACCAATGGATTTCTCTTCGAAGAAAACCATCTGCGCTATACCGGTACTCTCAAACGGTGAAGAAAAACATTTGTCAAGTACACGGAAGCATTTGAAGTGCACCTTAAATCCTTTCACCACACTGGTCCGAAAGAACTAGTGACTTTACTGGTAGTAGTTATGGTCCTATTACGGTCCGGGCTAGTGGGCGGAGACCGTTACAACACAGCTACAGTTACGTCAATCTGTTAAGTCTTACAATGAGCCCACACAATACGTTGAAAGACTCTTAACAATAGTCCTTTATGCCGCCCTGAAGATATCAGAACCATTGATATTAGTAGTTAACAAACATGTTGCACAAACAATGTTTACTATACATACATACATACATATTATCACGCCCGTATCCCTAACTGGGTGGGCAGTGCCACAAGTAATCATAAGAAAACTTGCAACTTCTGATCCAAGACTCCTACGATGGATATGGTGAACCATGGTGACAGGTGATCAGTCCATTTACTCCCCAGTCCAGTAGAGAAATATATTTTACTATACACATACGAGATATCTGAGACTTCAAAAACCTCTTCAAGTAAGGGTTCCGTACCATCGTACATGTACATATATGTTTCTTGTATGGGGCCCTCTTTTATTTTTATTATTTGTTGTTATAGCGGCTATAGAAATACACACTCTGTGATTGATTCTGTGCCTATTACGGTTTATGGGATATTGTTCGCTGACAGACGGACGGAAGGACGGACAGTGGAGGCTTAGTAATAGGGTGCCACCCTTTGGGTACGGAACGCTAAAAAGACCGTTGAAGCTCAGTGAGCCCGCATTCATTCACCTAACGTATAAAAAAACTATATCCCAATTTTGTTCTTCGAATACAATAAAATAACAATCGTTGTCGATCAGTATAAAAAATTACTCATTTTCACAGACCTTGACCAAAAAATTCACTAAACTGAAATAGTTTTCACATCATTACTACTAGTGTTACTAGCTGCTTCTCTCCCCGAGCATGTCGTAAAAGTCGACAAAGGATAGTATCCTCCAACATAATGAGATACAATAAGCAAGTATTCCCAAGGAGGGTTGACGTCAGGCAGGCGGCCGGTCATAAAATACATTAGCCAAAACTCTTACAGCTTGATCCAAGGTTCATGCTGTGCCGACTCCACATGGAGTGGGATAAGGGCAGGATGATGATGATGATGATGATGATGACTACTCGTGTTACTAGTTTTAGAGACAGTATGGTGAAAGGATTAAAGTGCGCCTCAAAGACGCTCCTTTTGTGCACTTAAACTGTGACTTTTTTAGGTTCTGCAATATGCCGGCACAAAAAGTTACCTTGGGTAATATATAATATCTTTATTTTGGATTTCCCTATACCAACCCAGTCGAAAAAAAAAATCACCGAAAATCAAGTTTCTACTTAATATTCCTCATTTTCTTAACAAGATTCCGGTTTCTTATGAAAATCAAACTAAAAAATATGAAGTATAGTTTGAAATGTTAAAAGCTTTTTAATTTAGCCGCCGTCTTTGGAATTTTAAATCCGAGACCTGATTTGATTCCTTTAAGAAAATCTCAAATACACCAACATAACGGATGGTTAAAAGTCACTTCTTATTTAGAAAACATGCGTCTGAAAGGAGTGAAATGAAGTGATACGAGATGATGGAGAAGGGAAACATGGTCTGGCCCTGCCTAATAGCAGTGGACCATAGACAAGAAATTATTAAAATAACTAAATAACTAGGTACTTATGGTCAATATATAAAAATGAATCGCAAAATGTGTTGGTAAGCGCATAACTCAACAACGCCTGGACCAATTTGGCCAAATCTTTTTTTAAAATGTTCGTTGAAGTTCAAGGATGGTTTTTACGGCGAGAAAAATTAGAATTATTGCTGGAAAAACCTATATGTTTATCCCCGAGCGAAGCCGGGGCGAGTCGCTAGTGGTCAATAAAGGTGTGTCCGCTTTAGCAAAACGTAACTGAAAACGGTTGCCAAGCCAATAACTACCGTATCGATACTATCATTGTTAACAACGGTTACCAGCTACTGAGCTACCAAGTATAACAAGGCAGCGAACGACAGTGACAACTAACCGATAGCGTTGCGTTAGTTTGGTTCTCAGTTGCCAGTTTGGCGCTGATAGCGAATAACTACAATAATTATGCCTTCTCTCTCTTTCTAAGCAAGTCGCAAAGTGCAAAAAAGAGATGGGGCGAATATTTCAAATAGCTAAGTTGGTTATATAGCATCGATACAGTAGGTAACTAGCTAGTCCAAAAGATACTTGAGTTATAGCTAGAACACCATGGCACTAATACCGATATTCGACAACGTTTATTAATACCGATATTGAAACCAAATATCGGTTAGATAGCCGTTACTAGAAATAGCCAATAACGCCCATCACTAATCGTCACACAAATAAAGCGCGCCACGAAGGGTCCCAACCCGCTATCCATATTCCGCCTCTCTCTAGCTAAAGGTTTGCTGGAAGAAAACTCTTTGTAGGGTTAAGCTCGCCTTTGTACATGTCCTTACTTAATGTCTGTGTTTTCTGTGATTTATATTATGTACAATGTACAATAAAGAATAAAGAAAAAGAAGCAAGAGTGACATTTTAGTTGATACTAAAATTAATCGTACTTCGTACTTATATTATAAAATTGGAAAGCTTTAGTTTGCTTGAAATTAACGGCGTTAAGTTCAAAACGCAACGATAGCGCGTGCTAACTTTACCTGTGCTGCCATCTAGTAACATTATATAGGAATGTTTAAGATCTGAAATATCGGTGTTAGAGTGCCTGCAACGCCTTTCTAAATTGAGACGTGTATAATTAAATATTTCTGAAAAAAAAACATACATGCATAGTAGGAAGTAAGTAGGATAAGTAGGATGGTATTGTATAAATTTTGGATGAATTAATTGTACTTTTGTATTAAGCCAGTGTTGTTTCATATCCATGCAAATGTATTTTTCCCAAACCATGAAAATGTGGCAGCCATTTTAATAATGAACCCAAAAATAACACAACAATAGGATTACCAGTAAAGTAACTTATTACCCCAATATATCAATTCCTTTTACATCACACCGTATGCCGTATTCTTATGTCACTGTACAGTCGATCACAAAACAATTTATATTTAATCAACTTACGTTTAGTATGTACAGTACATTATACTTAGTCATTTTATTTTCTGCTGCTCTGTTTTTTTTTCTATTTTGCTATGTGTAAAATTTGCTATATGTGAGCACTGGTGGTCTAGTTGGTAGTGACCCCGCCTTCCGATCCTAAGGTCGTGGGTTCAAATCCGGTCGTGTACCAATAGATTTTTCTGTGTGAAAAATTTATGTGCGCTTTAAAAGCTTAGAATCTTTTCAGCTTATTTTTTAAAAGCTTAGAATCTAAGTAGTCGAATTTTTCCATTGTTACCACAGTAAATTGTATTATATTATACCATGACATAATAGGGATCAAGTAAATATGCGGCAAAAAAATGTTTCATTTTATGCTTGTTATTAATTTCTCTAAATCACATATTGTCGGTGGCTGTACCCTCACTTATTATACTCTGTGCCATGATGGATCGCTGAGCGAATCACGCCAAATATATCACGGAAGTGACGAACGACATGTTGGCGCGGAAAGGTCAAAATATCTGTATTTATGGTTCAGACGTTATGTTGTTGTCTGTACATATCAAAGTAATAGTCAAAATTTTTTATTCCATAAAATCACGGGGATCACTTGGACACGTCTTAAATCTACGTTGCATTTACACCTGGGCTTTTATTCTCTACGACCAAACGAAACTTGACAGCTCGTAACTTGTTTGTAACGCGCCACGTCACGTTTTTGCCGTACAAAATTGTCATATAGAATACGATAACACGGTAATTCCACAAACGTGCCCGCGTTACGTTTTGTTTGTTCATAGTGAATAAGGGGGCTGTTCGTAACGCGACCAAGCGTGGAAGATACAGGTAAGAAACCACACTTGGCTATTTTTGTGGAAAATTATCCCTTTACAATCATGTTTATACAAGGAGTTGGAGCATTATTCAGTCCCAAACATTTTTGTCTTCTTCATGACCTTGTATATTTTACCGTCAGGCAGGCGGCCGGTCATAAAACACCTTAGCCAAAACTCTTACAGCATGATCCTCGGATCCTTGGATCTGCTGTGCCGTCCCCACATAAGGTGGGATAAGGGCAGGAAGATGATGATGATGACAGCTATCTGATCAGCTCAGCGAGCTTGTACCTACTATGAGAATCAGATGGCTGATAGAATACTTGCTTACTTTTCATTTAATCTTACTTCTTACTTATATTATAAATGCGAAAGTTTGTGAGTTTGGATGTTTGGATGTTTGTGCCTCAATCACGCCTAAACGGCTGAACGGATTTGAATGAAACTTGGAATATACATAATACATGTACTGGATTAACATATAGGCTATTTTTTATCCGGATACCACGCGAGCGAAGCCGCGGGCGGCAGCTAGTACATTAATAATTAATTACCCACTCAAACCCGGAAAAAATATTTGCAGAACATACAAATATACAGGTGGTGTAAATAAAATATTACAGCTCTAATATGTCATAGTAGGACGAACAGAAACTGGTCTCCCTCGTGGTTCTACTAGTAGGACAAAATTGTAGGACCACGAGAAAACGGCCAAATATTTCTCCCGTAGTCCCATAATCGAACAATGCCAAAAAGTGATTGCAGTTGCAGGTAAAAGTAGTGGCGCCTGGTGTCTATAGTACCATTGATTTGTACCATCAATGGTTCTAGTGATACTACTATGTGTCCTTAGTACCATTAAAAGATATACTAGTTTGTACCGTGTATACCGGAATACCAATGCATTATTTGTGCATTATGAAATAGACAATGATAAATATACAGGCTAAATCTCAACTTTATAATTCAAAACACTTTTGTAATCAAGTTTATTCAAATCCAAAATACCAAAAGTTAATTAATATTCACGATGAAAGCAAAACAATATTCTTAATTAAGTACACTTAAACTTTGGGAGCCTGTTAATGTTACAACTAGAATTGAAGCACTTAGGGCATTATTAGGTTTAAGCATCGTATTCGCTAAAGATAAATGTCCCGGGATATGTGTCGCAAGAGATTTTTTTTTACACCACTAATCTGGCACACAAGCATACGGCCCGCCTATCGACGTTTGCAGTGAGCTGTGTGACGATGTAGTGCGAGTCGATAAAAAAAAGTTTCATGTATGGGAGGGGCCCTTTTATATTTTATTTTCTTATTATTTTTTAATTCTTATTATGTGTTGTTATAGCGGCAATATAAATGCACGTTCTGTGAAAATTTCAACTCTGTACCTCGACATGAAACAGTCGATCCGCATAAAATATCATCAAATTACTCATTTTGATAGACAACTCGTGCTTGACCAAAAAAATTACTATGTCAAAGTTGTTTTCACAAAAAAAAAGACCTAATAGTTCCTAAGACAGTTTGCCTGTGTCTTCTATGGTTTAGGATTTCCCCATACTCTTCCAGTTAAATAAAAAACAATCTGGATTTCAAGTTTTGTTCAAATCCGTTTAGCCATTGCAGCGTGATTGAGGCCCAAACATTCTCACACATTCCACACTAACTTTCACATTTCTATAATATTAGAAGGATATAGACAAAAAAGAACGCGAAACATGATGTTTGGGGCTGTCAACATCACCCAACGTCATCTCTAACGACACGTGTCCCGGGATATTTGTCTCCTAGAGGATACGAGGCTTAATGCAAGGTGGAGTTAGGAACAATCTAGAGCTCTTATTAAAGTCATTAGAATCATTAAATTGGAGAGCAAACTATTATAACGAAATCTGTGGTAAAGGGGTTATTGCTTTTGCCTTTGTAGTCTGTCGCCATTTTTTTTTCTCAAAACAGCACTTTGTAACCTATTGAGAGTAGAAGACAGTACGTCCAAAAACAATATCATTTAATTATGATGTTTTAGAGAATAAAAGCTGGTCTGCGATGTCTAGAAGACCTATGCCTAAAGAAAATGAAATGGATTAAAAAATATGGTGTCCTAAAGTGACAAATTAATATAAAAATACTGAGATCTTACTGTTTTTGAATAAAGGAAATTTTTCATTCAGTTCAACTAGGCTAATTTGGTACCTAAAAGGAAATTAACAATTCATTTTTATAAGTATCATCTTTTTATTATAAAAACTACAACAAATATCTATACCATAATTAAATAAAGTATTAACGAGTAAATGCTCTGCGGCTTCATACTTGTCGCGTAGAGTGACAGGTGTAGCCATATGATTTGTCACAACGTGAACATTAGCTGAAGTATGATCGGACGTTGTCGACCGAACTCGGCCGATTAAATCAAACGTATGCTAAAAGATAATATTGCGTACTACAAAAGACAACGTCCATTCGATTTCAACGACATTCGATCGGCCGAATTCGGTCAACGACGTCCGAGCATACTTCGACCGATGACGGATTCGGTGTAATCGTACCGTTAGAGTCTACCCACTACTTCGTTCCATTACCAGAGTAGCCGGCATAGAAAAGCAAAGTGAGTACGCAAAACACGAACATTCGACGAGGTCTGACAGTGTAGCGGCTGGGTTAGGGTCTCCGCCTACTATCCTGTTCCATGACCGTGCTGATGGCCGGTACAAAGAAAATTACAAGCAAACTTTGCGGACGACTCTAAGCGTTTGTAGCCGACCTTACTTCCTGATGATAGTGGGCTTCCAAGAGATGTCGTTCAAACCATGGAACTGCCGTTTCATGGCCTGCCCGTCCGCCCACGACGAGTCCAGGAAGTGGTCATCATCATCCTGCTCCAACTTCTTCCACTCCTCTTGCTTCCTGGAACAATACGTTTTTGTGTAACAATCTTTTGTCAAAAATGAATCTGGGACTGTGTTCTAAGGATTAAGTAGAAGTTTCTGGTAATTAGTGAATCTAATCTCTACCTCACGCAATGCGCATTTTATCGGGGTCTACTCCGTTCTATACATATATACATACATTATTATCACGCCCATATTATTTTTGTAAACACACTTATACTACATCACCCAGACCCAGAAATAATATTTGCAGAACATACAAACATATCTCTCGTAGAGGGGGAATCGAACCCGCGCCTCTTGCATCTCAGCCGAGCACTCGCCCGCCACGCTACCAAGGCCATCAGGGTATTTGGAGAAACCCTTAGACAAATACGAGTTATATCGTAAAAACCCATACGACCTTAGGATTGGAAAATGGTGTCACTACCACAAGGCCACTTATTCTTTGTGTTCGTATAAAAACCAACCCAGTACTCAACGAGGTACCTGTAAGCGTGCAGCATCAGCTGTTTCCTCTCCTCCTCGTTCATGACTGGCTCCCGGCCCGGCGCGCCTTCGGAGCTGGAGCACAGCTTCACTGTGACCTTGCATTTATTGTTTTTACCTGTAAATGAAGTATGAATTACGAATCTATCAATGTTTCCTAAGTAGGGGGAACACATTATCCGCCCGTATCTTTAATGAGTGGGCATAGCCACAAGTTATCATAAGAAAACTTGCAGCCACTCCTGATTCAAAGTCCCAAGATGGATACGGTGAACCATGGTGATATGTGAAGAGCCCATCATAATAGTTTTAAAACATGTCTTCAAATGCTTGAAAAGAGCCTCTTAGAAGCGCATTTTGATCCTGTCACCACACTGGTTGAAATTAACTAGTATCATAAGTAGACCTACTGCTGGTATACTACTCTGATTTTATATTCGACTATAATATAGCACCAATTTACATAATGTTTTAGCCGGAACCCGCTCTGCGTGTTTTTTGAGGCACGGAAGCAATTCTAAGCTGATGGAGATTGGAAAGGAAAAATATTAATAATCCAACAACGCTATAGTCTATTCGTTTACCAATGGCCGAAACTCTTTTTAAGCACAAGATCCCTAAATTAAATGACTTTGGTGACGTGGCGAGCAAGTGCCCGACTGAAACGCGAGAGGTGCCTCTTTGGTTCGTGAGAAATGTTTGCTTGGTTTTCCAAATATTTCTCTCGTGACTCTTGCCGGACACGGAATCCAAATGACATTTAAGCAGAACGCCCTAAAAGCAAAACGGCATATTAGCATAACGTCATATTAGCAACATGACCTAGTAGCAAATGGGCCAATTTTGGGTCAGACTATAGTGACTGTTGCACTTTCTCTCCTTCCACACCACTGGTTCGAAAGAACTAGTGATATCAAATGTAGTAAAATGTAAAATAACTAACCCAGATGATCACTCAGCAAGTTCCCGGACAGGAACTTCTTCCCACAAGCCCACAGACAGGCCCTGGATGGATCGACCACCTCCTTAGCAGCCTGCGTCCCAGTCAGGTCTTCCACGTTCTCCAGCTCCATTCGCACAGGGTCGTGGGGGGGCAGGCCTGCGTTGAAGACTATCTTGGTGGCTCCAAGCAGTTCTTCAAGAGCTCGTGCCACATCTTTTTGAGTGAGGGGCTTCCGGAGGTCGACCTGGAGAAGAACGTATTTCAATGGAATTATGTAACTCTTTTGAAATGTTAATAGCATTGAAGTCTTACTTTAGTACTCTCAGACAGTGCAAGAAAACATTTTTTTTGAGGCGTACTTAAATCCTTTTATTAGTGTGGTAGAGCAAATGACAAAATACCACAAAGATGATAGATCATTATCATTATCCGAAATCTGACTTAATCCACTTCTGGGTATAGCATCCTTTAGATTCTTATACATTATAGGAAGACGTAAGCTGCTAACAAAGCCTTACATGTTTTTTGCTGATGAACTCCTTAGCAGCCTCGCTGGCCTTCTTGAGCACCTCCTGGAGATGAGGAGGCGGTGCCATACCGCATCGCCTTCCCATGTCATCCTTGCAAAACACCGCCCCTTGGGGAGCACAGCGTTTCTCCCACGGGTCTTCGAGTTTCAGCTCTTTGATCTGAAAGGCCATCATCAGCAAAAAGTTTAAATATCGTTACGAGTGGCATGTTACCAAAACAGCCAGAGCCGGAAAAAATATTTGCAGAACATGAAAACATTTCTTCCGCAGTGGAAATCGAAGCTGCCCTTCTTGAGTCTCTGCTGAGCAATCACCCGCCACGCCACCGAGGCCGTCAGTAATAAAACGAATAGATAGAAACCTTAAATGAAGTTGGGCAGAACACAACTTAAGCGAACTGTGTAAAAAATTATACAGAACAATGGAATCACTTTTTTAGTATATGGTTACCTTCTTGAACCTGTGGTAGACAGAGTGTGGTAGACCCTTAGTTACCTGCTCATCAGTCAGTCCCTGCATCTCCAAAGGTAGGAAGGTCCCGTGTTTCTGCAGTTCCTCCATCTCATAGCAGATCCTGGTCACCTTCAGCCTCCCATTGAAGATTGCAGTGATGTCCTTCACCACTTCATCCACAGTCTTCTCCACGTCCGTTTCGTAGAGGAACTGGGATTCGTTGTCTCGTTTCACGTGAAGAATCACCATTTTAAGTCGAGCTGTGTATACCTTTCTGTGGTGGACGTTTTACAAATGATCAAACAAATTTGGTTGTCATGGTGATCGTTCGTTGCCATGGTTACTAGATTATAAATGGAGGTTAGTTTTAGCGCCTCGTTTACCATCTCCAAGTATAAAGTGTTGATTAGTTAATTTCTGGGTAACGGTACTTGGCAGGTAATGGTTACGAGTAACTTCTGACAATTTCAACGGTTAATTCTATTCTATGATTAGCACTACTCGAAAGTTGTGAAATTGACATTGTAAGTTACTTTAACTGGCGAATAGCTTACTCGACACCTTACTTGAAGGTGGTGAAAGGTATAATAAGTAGGTCAGTTGAATGAGGTCTTATCCGACTACCCAAACCGAACCTTCGAAAAAGGTGGGGTACCTAGCTATTTAATTTACTTTTGATGCGAAACTTTGTGAGGACATTTTGATTGTGGTTTAATCGATGTGTGAATGGATTTGGATTAAACTTTTATAGACATACCTAAATTCGTGACCTAAATAAAAATAGTACAATGTCTTTTAATTTGATAATTATGCAAACGAAGCAGCGGTATATGTTGTTATGTTTATTTCTATAATTTTAAGGAGACTAATTACTTCTAAAGGAGTAATTTTCTAAAAAAAAGTCAAGCGTGGTTTTTTTCCTGTATCTCCCACGCTTGGTCGCGTTACGAACAGGCGTAAATTCAACGTAGATTTAAGACGGTTTAATTGTGATCCTCACCGATCCTATTGAATAAGGTATAAAGAAATGTAAAACTCAATGTAACTTGGTACCTGTTCGTTAAGAGAAAGTACGTTATAAATATAAATAAATATTTGTGGATATTTCACACAGCGCCATCTAGCCCCAAACTAAGCAAAGCTTGTACTATGTGAACTAGATGGCTGATAGAATCATAGGATACTTAAAGTATATAACTTTTTTTTGCAAATATCTACATAATACTAAAACACCCAGACCCGGAAGAAATATTTGCAGAACATACAAACATTGCTCCCGTAGCGAGAATCGAACCCGCGCCTCTTGCGTCTCAGTCGAACCCTCGCCCGCCACGCCACCGAGGTAGAACAAAACATTACGCCAATAATTACATTCTAATTCATCATTTAGTCTGTAAAAAGTATATAGGGTGTACCAGGTACAGAATGTACATTAAAAGATATACAGGGTGGAATTTTTTAAACAATACTTCTCTGCTGGATTGGAAGTAAAGAAAAAGCATAGAATACGTCCAGCTTCTGCTTTCCCGTGCATATTAGGAGTTTAAGTCAGAAGTGGCTGCAAGTTTTCTTATGTTTACTTGTGTCTTTGTCCACCCCATCAGGGATAGGGCGTGATAATATTGTCTGTATGTTTATCAGATTTTAGTCGGTTCGACTTCCGGGTGTAACTAATATTTTCACGAAGAATATTTTAGATAATCCAGAATGAAGTTTTGCTTCCTTTTAAAAATAAAATCTTGTTGGGTCTCTTGAGTAAAATTTGCTGTCTTCAATATTTATTTATAAAGTACTTTCCCTCGTGTGCTTCGAAAACACCCTGTATAGACGTGCTCTTAATAGACAAACATTTGCTTGTGGCGTGCCACTTAGCGCCTGAGAATCACGCAGCGGGGAGTTACTCGCTATTTTCAGTCGAGGCTTTTGTTTTTCCTTCAGAGTTGTAGTTATTGAAAGCAGCTGAAATTACCAACTGATATTTATTTAATAAATCCTGAGTTTTTTTCTTTTTAGTTATTTTATTGCGGTTATTATATTATTTATTGCTTTAACTAAATTATTAATAAAACCTTATCAATATTTTTGATCTAGATATCAGGAGTGGCTGCAAGTTTTTTTATGATTACTTATGGCTGTGTTCAATCCATTGGAGATAAGGGCGTGATAATATGTACAATTCTAATTAATTCTAATTATAGTTAGGGGAAAAAAGATTTGCAATGACGTCCCGCGGTGAGGTGTATTGTGCATTATATGTACTTCCAGATACCCGGAAAGGCGCCATCTGTACATGGTTTACATTCCAAATGTTCGTACTAAGCGCTTTGAGTCCACATTCTTTATACGAACTGCAAAAATGTGGAACTCTCTGCCGGGGTCTGTATTTCCTGAAAAGTATAATATGGGTGTCTTTAAATCGAGAGTCAATAGGTTTCTTCTAGGTAAGCGTGCTCCATCTTAGACCACACTGTTACTTAACATCAGGTAGAGTGTGGTCAAACGCAAACCTATTTCAGTTAAAAAAAAAAAAAAGTAGTACCACAAATATTGTGCGCTTCGGCAATTTTCGTCTAGCTCCTGAAATACGAACTAACGCGTAATATAGAGATTTCACAATAATTATGTAGATACTTAAAATTTTTAAAGGACTTGCTCAGTTATTATTTTAATACTATTAGTTGCACATTCGGACAAATTCGGTTTTCATACAAAGCACGAAGTTTGCCGAGGCGCACAGTATTTGTGGTACTACTGCAGTCCGTATTTGAATTTTGGAGAACACGCAAACATCGAACCCGCACCTCTCTCACACCTCACCCGCCACGTTGTTCGTGTAATCACTACAAATGCTTTTACTTTGCCTGGAAGAAAACTAAAACTTGACTGAAATATTTCAGAACTAAATATATTATGCAGTCTGGAGGCCTGGGCGCCACTACGCTGGTTAATGTATCGGAAGCTGTCCACTCGAGCGTGTGATTCGAGCGATAACAGAGTTTCAACTGACATACGAACCACGCTCCGAATCTATTTACTCAACTACCCTCCTAGAATAAATTTTTTTTGAGAAGACAAGACGAACGTTCGAAACATGTTACAAAACAATGTAAAATTTTCGTACTATTCATCATCACCATCATCATAGTACCAAGGATAGTGCCCTCTCCAACATGATGGACCATCTATAATGGCGATGGGCTGATCACCTGTCACCATGGTTCATCCATAGAATAAAGAAATTCTAAGGTTTCAACATAATATTTATCCATCTTCACTTTGAATCGGGTGTGTCTGTGCAGTTTCCTTATGATTACTTGTGGCTCTACCCACCCCATACGGGCGTGATAATAATGTATGTACGTAATAGTGTTGCAAGAAACAACCCTGTATTTTAAGAACTAGGGACAAAGCGCTTGTGAGAGCTGAATTGCAATTTGTTTTAAGAGTCGCTATTTAAATAAATGTTTTCGCGAAGTCAGCCTTCTGTACTTTTACTGTTATTTATTCTGTGTCCAAGTTTATTTAAATACATTCACCTATGTTAGGGCTTTTCCCTTGAAATAAAATGAAATGAAATTGCATAAAATGTGGTCCAATTTAGATGTCACAGTTTTAATACTTAAATAATTATGTCCAACACATTTCGCTTGCAATAATTACATAAATTATAATTGTTTGTCAAAAGATACTATACCTACTTTAAACATGAATAAAATCAGTCGAATAAAGATTGTAATAATTACTTCTCTACTGGAGTGGGAATAAAGAAAAAACATAGAATGCGTCCAGCTACTTCTTTCCCCGAGCATTTCGTAAGAGTTAATTTGTTTGTTTCAGCTAAAACAGGCAGCGGCACACAGACATGGCCACGACACCTCCACGGAGGATCCTGAGCTGATCGAGACGCCTGGGAACAGTACCCACCACGGCAAGGTGAGCAGACCATCAGGTCTTATCTGGTCTTTAGGGTTCTGTACCCGAAGGGTGCCAACGGGACCCTATTACTAAGCCTCCGCTGTCCGGCCTTCCGTCCGTCAGCGGGATTATCTCATGAACCGTAATAGATAGAGTTGAAATTTTCACAGAGTATTTCTGTTGCCGCTATAACAAGAAATAATAAAAATTAGTAAAAATAATGGGGGAATGTATTTATAATAAACATTTTCTTTATGTATGATGGTTATCCTTCGTGTGCGATTGACCGGTTTCATTTACATAGAGATAGTATAAGGGTCGGAGAATGACAAAGTTCGACGACCTCGGTGCCGTGGCGGGCAAAGTGCTCGGCTGAGACGCAAGAGGCGCGGGTTCAATTCCCACTACGGGAGAAATGTTTGTATGTTCTGCAAATATTTCTTCTGGATCTGGGTGTTGTAATATTATGTATTATAAGTATGTTAATACAAAAAAGTACTCTATCAACCATCTGTTCCCATAGTACCAAAGCTGGTACTATGGGAACAGATGGTTGATAGAGTATGCTTAGTTCGGAACTAGATGGCGCTATGTGAAATGTCCACAAATATAAAAAAAGTTCATAAAATAATGTCCGTTACCTTTTTACATCTAAACAGCTGAACATATTTCGATAAATGCAAGAAGATGAATATAGGAAAGGCTCCAGAATCAAAATATACATAAGCTACATGTCTCAGAACAATTCAATGCAGACAAAGTCAAGGACAACAGTTAGTAACATGAGACCAAGAACAAAGATGCCAGGTTTTATTAATTATTATAATACAAACTTAAATATAAACAAAGACAAACTACAATAACATCTAAAACTTTAAGGTAATCGGTATAATAATAAGAAATAAAAATGAGCTTAGTTTTCTATCTAAGTTCGCCTACAGATGCCAATGTAATTTTTAAACAGTAAAACAACTTGCACCGTGTCCCTTTGAACATGCTTGTAAATTCCACTGCAATGTTATTTTAACAGCTGTCTAACTCAGCTAGTGAGCTTTGAGCTTTGTACTACTAACGATTGTAAGCGTAGCGTGACACAAGTGGAATGAAATGCTAGTGGCCAACTCTTGTGACGGAGATTTTAGGCCGCCTAAAGGCCTCCGGCTTAACGACTTAAATTTAACGTGTCCTCCAAAGCACGGAAGCTTGTAATGCCACTTGCGGTCACCCATTCAAATTGTGACCACGCACAACGTTGTTTAACTTCAACGATCAATCAAGAACGTCTGAGTATGCTACGTCACGAGCGCTTCTTATACATTGAGTTAAGGAGATACCGTTGGCACTCTTTGGACACGGAACCCTAAAAATTATGCCGATGCTACGTTTTCTTATAAACACAAATTCACGTCCTTTGAACGACTAATGTCCAAAATACAAAATGCCCAACTAGGATTAATGTCCAAAACGATTTTTGTCCAACACGAATTTTGTCCAACCAAAAATAAATTTTAGTTTAATATGTAATCAGGTCGTAAAGTCCGTTTCAAATTTCATTAAATTGGTTGAGCCATTTTGGTACGTGAATCAAACAAAATTTGGATTTAAGTTCGCACACGACTGCGGCCGAGTTGAATACTAAATAATGTTTGGATTGTGATTTTTTCAATAAAAAATACTTAAGATAAAAACATTATTTCAATTTATTTTATTTTATCTTACTTCTTACTTACATTATAAAATTGAAAAGCTTTAGTTTGCTTGAAATTACCGGCGTAAAGTTCAAAACGCAACGATAGCGCGTGCTAACTTTACCTGTGCTGCCATCTAGTATTATTATAAATGCGAAAGTTTGGATGTTTGAATGTTTGGATGTTTGTGCCTCAATGACGCCTAAACGGCCGAACGGATTTGAATGAAACTTGGAATATACATAGTACATGTACTGGATTAACATATAGGCTATTTTTTATCCGGGTATCAAGCGAGCGAAGCCGCGTGCGGCAGCTAGTTTCATATAAAATAACGTCCAAATCAACAGTCACAAACATGCATTCAACATTCGCAAACCCCAACTTCAATTTGTCAAGTGATCCGTACTCGAGCCATGCAGAACACCACCCTAACCCAACGGCTTAAAGTTGAAAATCCAAAGCGGGAAGCTTTTGAAGATTTGCTGGAACACATGCGTGTTTTTGACGGCCTTTTTTTGAATAAGTTGTTGTTTGCTTGCGCATTCAATCGGAATAATTTGAATTTCAACAGCAAAATGAGTAATTACGAGCTTGTCGATCGGTGAAGGAAAACATTGGAAAAGAAACAAGAAACTGACATGTCCGAAGATAATTAAGAGTAGACAGTAGCGAATTTACTCACCAAAATTGATGTTGAACTCTTTTGTTAACTAATAAAATGTTTTGTTCAAAACGAAAATGAAACTATATCATTTTTTCTTTGGTACATCAACGGTTAAGGAGAATATCGTGAGGAAACCGGCATGTCGTAGAATTTAATAAGTTCGAAAAAATGTGTCCACGAAAAGAGTCTTTAAGGCGTACATTAAATCCTTTCACCACACTGGTTTGCAAGATCTAGTAACACAATTAGTAGCTAAGCGATCATTTATGAGGCTGCTCGGCTATTAATATAAGAATGTGTCTTTGCACCAAATTATGTTTATCATATACTATTTGTACTTGAGAGCACTGGTGGTTTAGTAGGTAGTGACCCTGCCTTCCGATCCTAAGGACTTGGGTTCAAATCCGGTCGTGTACCAATGGATTTTTCTGTGCGAAAAATTTATGTGCGCTATAATGCCAGTTCTCTCAGACGGCGGAGGAAAACATCGTGAGGAAACCCGCGGCTTAGTCAGCTCCGTACGTATTGACCATGTCTTCCCTGTGGACAAGGCCGACTAAGCTGAGAGGATGGAATAGATGCTGGGCATACTCCATCTTAATTCGTCCCGGGCACTACAGCGTCCCGATTGTGAAGGTAAAAGTTGCCTCCTGGCGCTGTATAAAATCATCTACTATAGATGGTACTTAGATTACACTATGTGCCATAGCAACAGCCGAGAGCTGTACACGTTAACTCCATAGTGGGAGCATGTATGATAAAAACTTTTTTCATCGCAAACTTTTGTGTAAAAATTTTTAAATATAGTGAAATTCAGCTGAAAATTTTGGTCTGTTTGCGTCGCTCGTCGAGTGCCCTTTCGAGATACAATTGAGGGCAGAGATGGAAGTTTTCTAGCAAAATGTTCATTGTATTTATTTATAGAATTTTATAACTCAATTTCGGGGAAAATATTTTCAACTAGCTTTTGTCCGCGACTTCGTACGCGTTAGATTACTTTTATAAGTCCGCCCGCCCTTTAAAAAGTTCCAATACAACTTTAATTGGCACCCCACTTCATCTCTTTTTAAGTGTTGTTTTAAAAAATACTTAGACACAATGTCCATTTATTTTGCATTTATAGTATCCAAACCAAGTTTCAAGAAAATCGCACTACGCGTTTAAAAGTTCCATACAAACGTTTTCACCCCTTTAGGGGTTGAATTTCGAAATATCCCGCCTTAGTGGGTACTTTTGTTATAAAAGGAAGCTACCTTCCAAATTTCAGCTTTTTAGCTTCAGCGGTTTCGGCTCGGCGATGATTGATCAGTCAGTCATTCAGGTTAAACTCTTTTATAGGTATAGATTACGGCGACAAATTGAAAGGCGAATAATATACATACATACCTATTATCACGCCCGTATTTTTAACGGGGTAGGCAGAACCAGAAGAAATAAGCAACTGGCAAAGTGCACTAATTTTTTTCGAAAAAGAAAAATCCATTGATCATGACCAGATTTGAACCCACGAACCAGTGCTCTCAAAGGAACGGCGTAGTGAGTAAAGATCTTTGTATATAGCATAACGGAATATGAACACTGAGGTGGATAAGAAACATTCACCGAATAAAACATTCTCCAAATAAAACATAACGGGCGCGATATAGATAATGTTCAGAACGGATGCGGAACGTGTCCCTGTTATGTAATACTCTTGGAAATCAAACATTTATACTTAAGGAACAGACGAGCAACTTGTTGCGCCACTTTTCAAAGCAATATTATGAGACTTTAAAGCAGGAGTGGCTATGTAAGTACCTAAGTTCGTATGAGCTAGTTGCCAACTCTTGTGACGGAGTTTTTAGGCCGCCTAAAGGTCTCTGTCATGGCTTAACGAATTAAAAGCCGGGACCGACCGTTTAACGTGCCTTCGAAGCACGGAAGCGCTCAGCTCTCCACTCCTGATTCAAAGTCCCAAGATGGATATGGTGAATTGGTGAACCATGGTGACAGGTGATCAGCCCATTGCCCATAAAGACGGTCCATCATGTCGGAGAGGATACTATCCCTTAGTCGACTTTTACGACATGCTCGGGAAGAGAAGCAGCTGGACGTATTCCATGTTTTTTCTTTACTCCCAGTCCAGCAGGGAAGTTATGAATTATTTTGTATAAATAAAAAAACCCACAACGATAAAAAAAATATCTGAAACAAATCTAAACACCTTATCTAAAATGAAACCAACATAATTCAAAAACATGTACCGAAATCGATTCAGTAGTTATTGAGTTTCAGAGGCGCAAAAAACTATGCTAGGTGCAGCACCTCCTGGTGGGCTATGGATGTAATACATATCTAAAAACCTTTTCTGAAGTTACACCAATAAAATGCAAAAAAACCGCGTCGAAATAAGTTCAGTAGTTTTTGAGGAAAATGGTAACAGACAAACACGAATAATCAAACCTAGGCCAAACGCATATAACTTATTTCTGTCGTTGCTAAATATAAAACAAAATTGGCCGTATACCCTAACCTCGCTACCATAACATGACAGTAGAAATTATTGCGTGATTCAGTCTGCATGAAGGAGTCACAAAGCGACGAATAAAAATATTCCCAACATCCTGTATGTTCAAAGGATTATCTATATCTACGGCGATTTATCATCCCGATACGGATCGTAGGTGGTTAGCGCTACGACTCGTAGGCGTCTACGAAATAATAATCATTTATTCAATAACGTTTGTTATACAAGAAGAATAAAATTACAACTAATAATAGTTGTAATTTTATTCTTCTTGTATAACTTTATAACTTTATTATTAAAGTTAAGCAACGACATGCGCGGTCACAAATTGGGATGGGTGACCGCAAGTGGCATTACGAGCTGAGCGCTTCCGTGCTTCGGAGGGCACGTTAAACAGTCGGTCCCGGTTTTTAAGTCGTTAAGCCATGACGGAGGCCTTTAGGCGGCCTAAAAACTCCGTCACTAGAGTTGGCCACTAGCTCATACGAACATACATACATACAATAATGTCATAGGTAATGTAAATAGTGTGTTATCCAACCCTTCGTGTAAAGAAATTGAGTTTTTAGTTTTGTTACTGTAAGTAGTTAAGTTTTATCATAAGTATTGATTAAATTTTTCTTGGTTTATTTTTTATTTATTTTCGTTTTTAAATGGGTGATGTGGTCGCAAAGCAACAAAAACCTCAAGTAAGACGACCTCGGTGGCGTGGCGGGCGAGTGCTCGTCTGAGACGCAAGAGGCACGGTTTCGATTCTCACTACGGGAGAAATGTTTGTATGTTCTGAAAATATTTCTTCCGGGTGTATGTTGTAGACATTATTACTGTAGCCCTTAACTTAGATGAATAAAATAATAAATATTTGTGGTCATTTGACACAGCGCCATCTAGCCCAAAACTAAACAAACCTTGTACTATGGGCACCATATGGCTGATAGAATACTTGTATACTTTTTTTTGTAAATACATACTCACAACACATACGAGTACATACTTCTCTGCTGGACTGGGAGTAAAGAAAAAACATAGAATGCGTCCAGCTGCTTCTCTCCCCGAGTGTCGTAAAAGTCGACTAAGGGATAGTATCCTCCAACACGATGAGATATAATAAGCAGGTATTCCCAAGGAGGGTTGATGTCAGGCAGGCGGCTGGTCATAAAACACCTTAGCCAAAACTCTTACAGCATGATCCAAGGAACATGTGCCGACCCCACATAGAGTGATAAGGGCAGGATGATGATGATGATGACACAACACTCGTAGTGGGATGATACAAGCTGAAAACAACATGTTATTTCGTGGTCTACCGATAGTTTTATTATCATCGTTGTAACACAAACCGTATAAGGAAGAGATTTGTGAACGTGCCGTTTTTACATAGCCCTGACTGGAATACCTAATTGTACCGATGTTGGAGCTCTGGGGAAATACTTTGTCTCCTCGCCGTTTGTGTACAAATTATAAAAACTAAGCTTAACCTTGTACCTAGGTACAACTTTTTGTTTGCCTCGATTGTGTGATGGGCGATCTGGGTAACTCGCAGGTACGGGTTCGGTTCCCGCAGCGGGAGATGTTTGAATCTGTATCTAACCAGCCGGTGTGCTTTCGTAGTTTCTGATAGATAGATAACACTTTATTGTTTACCACACAACATTAAACTTACAAAATAGACAAAAATATGGTAAAAACAAAGGGCGGCCTTATCGCTAAAAGCGATCTCTGCCAGGCAACCTAGGATGGATTGGATGGAACAAAAACATAGAAGGGGTAAATTGGTGTGGTTACATTTATTGGTGTGTTTATATGATACCCAGAACACAAAGAGTTCTAGTTTTGGATCAGAGTTATGTAGTTTATAAACAGGGCACTGGTGGTTTAAATGAATAAATAATAAAAATAAATAAAATTCGTTTATTTCAGGCACATTACAATAGAAGCACAGGTACATAGGATCATATCACATATTAAAATAAAAACATACAAAATTTAAAACAGATAAGAAAAATAAAATAAAAAAAACTGTGGTAGCGGCCCCGCCTTCTGATCCTAAGGTCGTGGGTTCAAATCCAGTGTACCAATGGGTTTTTCAGTTCGAAAAATAATGTACGCTGTACCAGTACTTTCAAACGGTGAAGGAAACCGGCATGAAGTAGAAACGTAGAAAGTTCCAAAAAAACGTGTCAAATGCACGAAAGGAACCTTTGAGGCGCACTGTAACACTTTCGCCACACTGGTTCGAAGAGCTAGTAACACGAGTTCATTTAAATAAAAGTGGTTAAATTAATTGAAAACTTACACACCAATAATTATATTAATTGTTGATAAATAAACATTTCGTTCGAAACTCGAGTTTTACCATTAGCCCAGATGAAACAACAAACTGACATGCAAACGCTTTCGTATTTTTGTTATTAGTGAGTTTTTAAGCTCGCTCCGACTGCAGAATAAATACAAACAGACGAACTTTATCGAATTTTACAGTTCACGAAAGTCAAGCGTGGAAATATAGGAAGCGAGAATTGAATATTTTTGTATCAAACACACATAAAATGCGATAGCTTGTGTGTATGTATGTTTGTTTACTCATTTCTGTATCAAAAATTAATCATGCGGGATATATTTTGTTAATAAATATTTAAAATTATTTTCTGTTTTGTTATTGAGTATCCCTAACGTTTATATCGTTGTCAATTTTACATTTTGAACGTTTTACGAGTAAGTAGTTTTGCCACTCAAGATATTGCCAACATATAGACATTTTAATATGCCGACGTTCAGCAAACTACGTCATTTCTCTCACAGCCTCCAGTACGTTTTTATCATCATCCCCGTATTCGCAACTACCCCGCACTCACTGCATCCCCGTATTCTCGTGTAACCCCCGTAATTAACTCCTGTGATTAAACAACACAGCGGTTATTTAATAAAACTCTCCATATTACGTGAAAGGATTTACTTTACACAAGAAATACAATTTATTTATTTACTTCGGTTTATTTATTTTGATGGACCATCTATACGGGCGCTATGGGCTGATCACCTGTCCCAGTGGTTCACCATATCCATTCTGGGGGCATTGAACCAGGAGTGACTGCAGTTTTACTTATGATTACTTGTGGCTCTGCCCACCCCATTAGAGATACGGGTATTAGAGTACTGGTATAGCGCACATAAATTTTTCGCACAGAGAAATCCATTGGTACACGAGCGGGTTTGAACCCACGACCTTAGGATCGCAAGGCGGGGTCACTGTCAACTAGACTACCAGTGCTCAAAACCGGACTAAAGGTAAAGCAATATACCTCACACATTTCACATCATGTTACGAAATTGTAAGCCCCTTTCTGGCTCCGTAAAATAGTTAATTTGAACGCGTCAGTCCGTCAGTCAGCGTCAGTAACAGGTTTGATATCGTGATGGCATAGGTGAGGCTAAAGCCTTCGTTTTAGAAATACGGTGAACGTTATTTGACCATGGTTATATGTTATGGTATAATTTCAATGAGTTTTTGCCTGTTTTCACCATTAGTAAGTTCGTAGGAGCTAGTGGCCAACTCTTGTGACGGAGTTTTAAGGCCGCCTAAAGGCCGCCGTCATGGCTTAGTGACTTAAAAGTCGGGACCGACAATTCAACGTGCCTTCCGAAACACAGAAGCGCTTAGTTCGTAATGCCACTTGCGGTCACCCATCCAAATTTTTTGTGTAAATAAATACTTATTTAATACTACAACACCCAGACCCGGAAGAAATATTTGCAGACCATACAAACATTTCTCCCGTAGCGGGAATCGAACCCGCGCCTCTTGCATATTGCGTCTAAAGATCACCAGTTGCCTCCTCATCATCATCAGGAGATGAAGGGAGACAGGTTGCCTCCTCACGCTTTACAAATCTCTAGTAAAGTTAAAAACCGGAGGTAAAATATATCTCCGCTTTTTTGAAAACTATGTTTTACATATAGACTGTTAGCATAGTCGTTGGTGAGTAAAGTGCGCATGTACGTTACAAACAAAAAACATGAAATTGCGGGCGTAGTTGACACGAGATCGGTTTTGTATTGGATTAATGGATGGGATTTTCTACGGATTTTCCAGTTTAAATATGAAGAGAGAGTTTTAATAATTATTTTAACTGAAAAATCTTTATAAAAAGGAATGGTAAAGTGTGATTCAACACCCAGACCCGGAAGAAATATTTGCAGAACATACAAACATTTCTCCCGTAGCGGGAATCGAATATATTTCGAATATTTTTGTTGTAGGTACAACAAAAATATAACTTAGGCTAAGTTACAACAAAAATACCAAAACAATTCGATTCCCGCTACAAGAGAAATGTTTGTATGTTCTGCAAATATTACTTCCGGGTCTGGGTGTTGTATTCTTAAGAGTATTAGTAGGTATTCAAAAAATAAATTATGTTAGTATAATAACAGCCATCTGGTTCCTTTAGTATCAGATTTGCTTAGTTTACACACAGCGCCATCTAGGCGCTGTGGAAATGACCCTAACAAAATGACCGCAAATATTTATTACTAGCGGTCGCCCGCGGCTCCGCCCGCGTGGATGTCGGTTACCGCTGCAAAAAGCCTACCCAGGAAAGACACGGTCAGTCGCGAGGTCGGCTCCCTACGCAGCGGTCGTGCAGCAGAAATCGTAATATTTTAATTTCGCCATAACTTCAAAACCAAACGTCCAATTTTAATCATTCAAAGACCAAATATTATCTCCATAAACTGTTCTTAGTGATGAAATCATTTATTTTGATAAGGATTAATAGCATGAGTAAAATAAACGCGTTTAAATGTAGTCCAAAAAAAAATTCAAGATTTTTAAATAAAAAAATGGTTGCTGTGCCTCACTCGACATAGATGGGTATAGTGTGTCGCGGACTTTTTTGTAGATATTTATAAGATCTACAATTAATTAGAACATTTTATGGTTCTATCTTTTATAGTTTAGGCAGCGTACGCAAAATAAGTAACTTTTCTGGTTGATTTTTTACACCTTGTGTCCGAAAAACCCAAATATCTTACGGAACCCTATTTTTTTCCAAAATAAAATATAGCCTATGTTACTCGTGGATAATGTAGCTTTCGAATGGTGAAAGAATTTTTAAAATCGGTCCAGTAGTTTTTGAGCCTATTCAGTACAAACAAACAAACAAAGTTTTCCTCTTTATAATATTAGTGTAGATTATTAGTCGACTTTACGACATGCCCGGGGAGAGAAGCAACTTTTTAGTCCAGCAGAGAAGGGATTTAATATAATTTTTATTATTATTAGAAAATTTTATTACGAAATTGAGAAAAAGGAGGTTTTATTAAATCCAGCTTCTGTTCCAGGACCGCGGTGGTTGGTCACAGTGGAGCGAATGGTCACTTTGCTCCAGGACCTGTGATGGTGGCGTCTCCCGCCAGCTGAGGACCTGTGCATCACCAGCCGGCTGCCGGGGCGAGCCAGTTCGATACAAGATCTGTAACATGCAGGTCAGTTAAGACTAATCCTATCCTATCCTACTAATATTATAAATGCGAAAGTTTGTGAGGATGTGAGGATGTGACGATGTATGTTTGTGCCTCAATCACGCCGTAACGGCTGAACAGATTTGAATGAAACTTGGAATATACATAGTATGTGTGCTGGAAATATAATTTACAAAATACGAAAGAAACAGTCGGGCTATCTAAAGGCCGTTGCAAACGGTCTATAGATAGCTCACCTGATCCAGCTCATCAGACGGTGGAAGCGTGCCCAAGACGCTGACCGCATTGCCACGCTGAATGGCAATACTGATCCGTTGAGCCAAATAAGAACCAGCTCTTGGATGGCGCATCGCTTCGGCCAGACGCCCTGAAAGAATTTTAAAAACGCGGTGGGCACCCGTGCCCCACGGACCTGGGGTCTCGACCCCATAAGGCTCAAATATATAAGCCCCGTCGAGGTTTGCATTTGCGCCTTTTGAGATCCTCGGCCGAATCTGCCGCTGAGCCGGCCCTAACCGAAGTCCCCGGCAAATGAGAACACACAAGGGTGTCTAAGTATTATTGTGATTCGCGAAGAGGTAAAAAGATGGATTAGAAAACAAATAATATCAATTTGTCGCTTTTTCTTCATCTTCTTGGGGTGACTAATCGCTCTTAAGCGATAAGACCGCCAATTGGCCTCTTAATTCAACGTAGACATAGACAAAGACAATTATCCGGGTCTGGGTGTGTATATAAGTACCTATGTATTAACAAAAAAAAAGTATATAAGTATTCTATTATTAGCCATCTGGTTCCCATTGCAAGCTTCGCTTAGTTTGGGGCTAGATGGTGTTGAGGTCCTAAAATATTTATTTATTTAACATTATATCAATGAAAGTTGACCAAAACTTTTGTTTTTAAATACAGATGATAGAAAACAATTTAACTAACCCTTATTTATTATTGAAAAATTCTGAAAAATCTCATCAAGTTATGATGCTGACTGTACCAATCACGTCCAATCAAGATGTCTCCTTTATCTTATCTACATTTGCAAAAGTTAAAAGGTTAAAATCATATAAATAATAATGTACTAACCGCTTCTCAAACCCTATAATATTCAAAATAGTATACGAGAGTAACACTATAATCAGTTCAAAGTTCCTACCATTTAAAATAATTATACGGAACCACTAAAACTAATTTACACGTCGGGCTTTACCGCTCTTGGAGTTCCGCATTTATTTAATAAGCCGAGACAACTTGACTCAGTTTGAATCTTCTCAAGTACAATGGTACACTTAGAGACATTAAAGACTGCCAAAAACAGGTTTCCCGGTCTTTTAAAAAAGGAGTTACCTACCTGGAATAAAAAAACTGGTTTCCCAGTTTTCTTCAAAAATTTATCTGAGTCTTTAATAATAATCTCCTGTAAATGTGCTCAACTTTATAACTGCTTTGGAAGACATCTTTCTTTTTTATTGTTTCCGACAAGGTTTTAATGTGACGACTTCAGAACTTGAGACGTTAAAATGTTTTGAAGTAGGAGTGATTTAGGTTCATGTCTTTTAGTAACTGGTGTTTTTCTTGTACTGTCTGTGAAAATGATGTTTAAAACGGACCACCTGCTTCTTTATTTTATAGCGCTTTTTTATATATTTCCTTTATATTAAAAATACTCAAATACATTATTAAAAACTCTATAAACACGTTTTTTTTTGCTATTGTTCACTCAGCTAAATGCAACTACGCTAAACGTTGTTTTTATTTAATTACCGTAACATTCAAAGGTTTTTTGCATGCTTTTACTTCAGCACAATAATTAAAACAATATCATATTACCTAGAAAAACTCGTTGAAGCGCTCGTAGCGTGGCTTGCTTAGACGTACTTGATTGATCGTTGAAGTTAAGCAACATTGTGCGCGGTCGCAATTAGGATGGGTGAGCGCAAATGGCATTACGTTTTGAGCGCTTCTGTGCTTTCTGAGTCACGTTAAATTGTCGGTCCCGGCTTTTAATTCGTTAAGCCATGACGGAGGCCTTTAGGTGGCCTCAAAACTCTGTCACAAGAGTTTGACACTAGCTCATACGGACTTAATTACCTTTAAAAACTTAGTGATGAAGGTATTTAGCCGTAGTTATAGCTTTAATTACTTTCGCAACAAAGTCGCTACAAAGCTTCTTAATCCTTTCACTCTAGCTCGAAAGGGAAAAAGTTTAAAACCCGTTAATTATTTTGTCCCGCAGTGTACGGCGGAACCAATTATCTCTGTGAGTGTGCGACAGTTTGATTGCCACCAACAAGTTACATTGTTTGTTTGTGTGTGAGTTTTGAGGTTGTGTTGGTTTTGTGTGTTATCGGAACATTAATTTATAATCACAGAAGACCTACGGAAAACACATGCGTCTGTATTTACTAATGTCCTATATTTATTACTAATATTATAAATGCGAAAACAGCCTAGCCAAAACTCTTACAGCATGATTCAAGTAACATGCTGTAAGATGTGTAAGAGTTTTGGCTAAGGTGTTTTATGACCGGCCGTCTGCCTGACGTCAACCCTCCTTGGGAATACTTGCTTATTGTATCTCATCATGTTGGAGGATACTATCCCTTAGTCGACTTTTACGACATGCTCGGAGAAGCAGCTGGACGCATGTTTTTTCTTTACTCCCAGTCCAGCAGAGAAGTTATTATGGTAAACCTTACCTAAAATTAAATAAACAATGTGAAGACAAAGGTATTGGAACTGCTAACAAACAAGTGAAAGACTATCGATCGACAGAATCGCTAAGCGCCTGTTATTACTAACAATGTGACTCTCGAAAGGAGTTGAAGTGACTTTGGTGCGGAGCGAGGTCACACCGAATCGTAGCAGAAGGGTAATGACAGAAAAACTAAGGCCTTTTACCATCTATAGTAGATGTTTACAGACGGAACGCTGTAGTGCCTGGGACGAATTAAGATGGAGTAGGCTTGCCCAGCACCTATTCCATCCTCTCAGCTTAGTCGGCCTTGTCCACAGGAAAGACATGGTCAATACGTGTGGAGCTGACTAAGCCGCCGGTTTCCTTGAGAGTACTGGTATAGCGCACATAAATTTTACACACAGAAAAATCCATTGGTACACGACCGGATTTGAACCCACGACCTTAGGATCGGAAGGCGGGGTCACTACCAACTAGACCACCAGTGCTCTCAAGTACATAACTATTACCCCCGAATACTCAAACGCATCTCAGAGTTGAGCACGTCTCAAGTGACGAGTTTTTGACAGATTTTCATCAAAAACTGTCAAAAAACGTGACTTGAGACGTGCTCAACTCTGAGTCGCGTTTGAGTATTCGTGGGTGAGACTTACCTCAATGAGATACCACAGCGATGTTGCCAGCTATCATCATCATCAGCATGTAGAAGCGCTCGTGACGTAGCTTGCTTAGGCGTTCCTGATTGATCGTTGAAGTTAAGCAACGTTGAAAAGGCCTCCGTCGTGGCTTAACGACTTAAAAGCCGGGACTGACAATTTAACGTGCCCTCCGAAGCACGGAAGCGCTCAGCTCGTAATGCCACTTGCGGTCACCCATTCCAATTGGGACCGCGCACAACGTTGCTTAACTTCAACGATCAATCAAGAACGTCAAGCAAGCCACTAGTAGAACTAGTGACACGAGCAGTAAAAAAGTACCAGGCGAGCATAAGTTATAAGGAGTGTTCACAATACAGTGTAAGTTCGAAACAGACCCAACTTTGAACTACATAAACTATTAATCAGGTGGTTTTCCTACCGAAAGGCACCTCCAATATCTCCAGTAATTTGTTTAGTATTTATTGATTGTTTTACTTCGGTCATTGATAACTGGTGTTTAAAGTTTTAGTTCAAATACGAAGTTAGGCCGTTTGAGCACTGGCGGAAGACTTTTTAAACTCTGTATAATAATTACGTATTTTTCTGAGTTCATACAAACATTTCTCCCGGGAAACCCGCGACTCTTGCATCTCAGCTGAGCAATCGCCCGCTACGCCACCGAGGTCATACTTTATTCTTCAGCAGTCACATTAGAAAAATACATTTTGTAATCCAACACACGTACGAACACATTTTTTCAATATCAGCGGTTATTTTTTCTTATTTTTACAATAAACCCCTGCCACGCGCCAACTCTGACTTTCGCTGTTAGAATCACAATAAGATTTGCCTCTATTGACTGCCAACGATTGGGAGTTGGGAAACGTATCAGACTTGAGAAATCTTGTAATCCTTATGCTATAATATATATATATGAGAGTACTGGTGGTCTAGTTGGTAGTGACCCCGCCTTCCGATCCTAAGGTCGTGGGCTCAAATCCGGTCGTGTACCAATGGATTTTTCTGTGTGTAAAATTTATGTGCGCTATACCAGTACTCTCAAACGGTGAAGGAAAACATCGTGAGGAAACCCGCGGCTTAGTCAGCTCCGCACGTATTGACCATTGTCTTTCCTGTGGACAAGGCCGACTAAGCTGAGAGGATGGAATAGGTGCTGGGCAAGCCTACTCCATTTTAATTGGTCCCGGGCACTACAGCGTCCCGTTTGTGAAGGTAAAAGTTGTTTATGACTGTATATATCATCTACTATAGATGATAAAAGGCCTTAGTTCTATGCTATAAAAAATGCGAATGTGATGTGCTTAGACGACCTCGGTGGCGTGGCGGGCGAGTGCTCGGCTGAGACGCAAGAGGCGCGGGTTCAATTCCCGCTACGGGAGAAATATTTGTAAGTTCTGCAAATATTTCTTCCTGGGTGTTGTAGTATTATGTATTCATCATCATCATCATCTTCATGCTCTCATCCCACTCTATGTGGGGTCGATCCTTGGATCATGCTGTAAGAGTTTTGGCTAAGGTGTTTTATGACCGGCCGCCTGCCTGACGTCAACCCTCCTTGGGAATACTTGCTTATTGTATCTTATCATGTTGGATTGTAGTATTATGTATTATTAGTATGTATTTACCAAAAATAAAAAAGTCAATATTATATCAGCCATCTTTTTGTCACCTATATTAAATTTTGATTTTGACCACGATTTTTAAATCTGATCGTGTCATGTCGTGACTTATAAAAGTTACTAGTAAATGAAGTTTTCCACTACTTAGAAAGGGTTGGTGTGTGTTTGGTCCATTCTTGTTAAGGGTTGTTTGGACATTTCGTCAAGTTGATAGTTACCTATGGCTAAAGTTCCTTGAATAAATAATTTTTACCCTCTGACAGGTCGATGTTCGAACGAGTAAGTACGTAAGTTTCGAAGGTACACCGATGCCTTTTTAGGGTTCCTTAACCGAAGGGTGCCAACGGGACCCTATTACTATTCGGTACTGTTCGGCTATTCGGCCTCCGCTGTCAGAAACATACATCGTCACATCCTCATATCCTCACAACCTTTCGCATTTAGTTTACAAAGATTAGTAGGATGATGATAGATTGCGACAGACACTTAGACAAACAACCATTGTTGGTTTTTCACATGTCATACGCACATTATGTCATACAAACATGACATAATACCCGTAGAACAAACTGGCGCCAGTAATGTTGAGGTAAATTCAACCTTTTGTGATTTTAAGAGCAATACGGGCAGAAAATAATATAATAGCGTGTATAGATACGTATCTCATACCTTCTGCAAAGATTTTTAAACGAGATCTGAAACTAAAACGACTGCCTTTAAAACATAATATTGTGCCTTCTATTGTATTCTAGGCATTTGATACCAAACACACCTATTGCTTGTTTTGTGGGGGCAAGTATGCGTGACCTTTAAACTAAATAATGAGTGATGCATAAAGACAGATTATTTGACACTTTGACACTATGTCAAAGTCTGACTTATGAAAATCAGTTTAAAAGCTACTAAGAAGCAAATGAACATTGTATAAATAGACTTATTAAAAAAACTAAACTCATAACCCTTGTTTTTGCTCCGCTAGATGGCAAAATAATAACAATTCAATCGTAAACAGTATTTAAGTAAAGTAATAAGTAAAGAGGAAAAGTTGATAAGTAAGTTAGGGAGTGTCACTTCTAAGTGGAATTTCTAGTAAATATAGGGCCCCCTCTGTTTCTTTGTTTGTCTATGGAAGGGTAAATATTTGCAGCTGCAAAAAAATACGAGTTACATTGATTGAAGAAACAAATGTACATCAATGTAGATTGAAATGGTCGGGGTTCTGTTTCCTGTTTTTTTTTATTGTTTTTGCCAAAATGTATTGATGAATTCTTTCCTCATTCAACTGTTATTCATCTGTGCCTCAGTGTAATTTTACAAATGGCGGAAGAATGAAATTTTTTATTGTATCTGTAGTTATTTATACAGCGTCAGGAAGCTACTTTTATTTTCACAAACGGGACGTTGTAGTGCCCGGGACGAATTAAGATAGAGTAGGCTTGCTCAACAACTATTCCAACCTCTCAGCTTAGTCGGCCTTGTCCACAGGCAAGACATGGCTGAGTAAGCCGCGGGTTTTCTTACGATGTTTTCCTTCACCGTTTGAGAGTACTGTTGTAGCGCACATATGCTTTTCGCACAAAAAAACTAATGGTACACGATCGGACTTGAATCCACGACCTAAGGATCGGAAGGCGGAGTTACTACAAACTAGACCACCAGTGCTCTCATTAATTCTGCCTAAAACTATCATCATCATCCACAGTCTGTTTTTGAAAATTTGGAAATAGGCCTCCCTTCGCTTTTGGCCTAAAATATCTACAAAGTACAAATGAACGTTTTTAGGTAAGAAGATACTTGTTTTAATAACGCATTCTCAAATAAGAGAAAAGTAATGTTTTACAGTTTAATAAGCATTTTCATGAAACATCATATCTTGTCCTCCAAATAATTATACTCCAAGCCTTTGATGTATGGAACCTTTTCGTATTTAACCCGCTTCACTTCCGTTTAAATAAAATAAGGTTTTGTCGAGATGTTACTGCGAGAGGGTCCCACACATGAGGAACGTAAAGATGATTCGCTTGTCGACTTATTTCCTTTGAACTTGTATAACGTGATATTTCATGTTTTCTTGTCAAAGACGTTGATATTTTAACGGCCGTACTCAGAGATACCAATGAGTTTTATTCATAACACTAGTTTTGTACTAAAGATAAGAGATAAACTAGGGGTTTCGTAGTTTATCTTTCGTACCATAGATGTTACAGCAACTAGAGAAAAACTTAGTTGTGTTAGAACGTTTTCGTTAGTTCCTGGCTTATTGTCACATTTTAACCAGGACTTTTTTACTAACTTATTGAACTATCTTAATTTTTTACAATAGACTGATTATGTTTAATTGGTGAGTGCTTCTTCTATGAGTAGAAATAAAATTTCTTTTAAACCAAATTATCTTGGTTACTTTCAGTTATAATGTGGCGTTTCTGAGTATGGCGTTTGACATTTGAGTCACATTTTCTTTTTACTCTAATGAGGTAAGAATGAGGCATTCCAGTAACAGGTGAGAACAGGTAGACTTAAGGCGGTTATGTAATTTCCTAGTCTATTTATTTGTTTGACTTTATAACACAATAGGTAGACAATGAGCAAACTGAACCGCTGTATCGTATTACGCGAGTAAAACCGCCGGGATTGGCTAGTGGTTTTACGCAACTTCGGTGTCCGTTGACTAAATAATTATTTAAAACCATAGTGAGTGGATCGCCAAACTAAGATTTGAAGATTTTGTGTCTACATCCTGGTCACTAATCCGTCACTGCAACTTTTATAGTATAAAAGAATTCGACCCAGTTTGTTTGGCCAAGTAACACTTCCCTTTAACAAACAGTGGGTTGACATGCTCATGCTGTGCCGACCCCATATAAAGTGGGATAAGGGCAGGAAGATGATGATGATGGGTTGTGGACTTGCCTCCATATATTTTGTACCCAGGCCCTGGCTGAAAACCTGCCTAGGTTTGGTGCATCATTAGAGACTGGGACTTTTTGGCCGACGCAATAACAATAGTATAGATTATATTTTGTGTACAGAAATCTTAATTTTTTCAAATCAAAAAAACTATATCACTTTTCCCATTTCACATTCACGCTTGCTCAAAACTTTCTTAACAGAGGTTTTTCTTCTTTCCAGCCTTGCAGAGCAAACGTGTCTCTTCTAGAAGATGACATCTGGCGTGAACAGCAGTGCAGTGCCCACGACGACACCCCTTACGGAGGAGAGCTGTTCCACTGGCGAGCTCACAGAGACGACGCAGAGCCCTGCGCCCTGACTTGCAGGGGGACCCCCCACCACTCTGGGCAGAGCCCTGATGCGGTAAGAAACTGTCTGTGGAAGATGTTCTTGAGTTAGCCAGGGAACGATATCATTTTCATAAGATTTGGAAGAGTTCTTGTGTTATGAACCGAATTGCTGAAGAATTTGGTGATATTTTTAAGTAGTTCATCTGGTCGATCACCAAAATCTGGTCTGGAACCAAAATAGAGACTTTAAAAATAAAAAAATGAAAATCCCTTAGTATGGAGAATTCTTAACGCGACAGCAAAGCGTGAAATCTTATAACCCTATCTACCATAAGGTCGTGTGTTTAAATTGGTCAGCCATATTTAGAAGACACAAAATCCTTTGTTTTGCAGACGGCCTCGATCGATGAAGACGACAGGGTGGTGGTGGCTGTTCTCGCAGCCAGGGTCTCTGACGGGACCAGGTGCCGTCTTGGCAGTCTGGACATGTGCATCGATGGAAGATGTCAGGTATGTGTTCCATGACGTCCACTTTCCAGTGCTATGATGAAGACTGCGTTGCGTTGTGAGGGATATTGCGTTGAACCATTGCTGGCAGGTCTACGTGAAGTCTAATCTGAGGAGCCTCCTGCCTCCTGCCACTGCCACATAGACCACCTTTTTTCAGCTTCGCTCGTGTGGCACCCGGATAAAAAATAGCCTATATATTAATCCAGCAAACTTACTATATATATACCAAGTTTCATTTAAATTCCGTTCAGGCGTTATTGAGGCACAAACATACAAACATCCTCACAAACTTTCACTACACAAACTATTTATAATATAGTAGGAAAGTAGGTTTACGGCTCGTCTATTCGCCAAATGTCAGTTTAGTAGTGAATATGTTTAATTAGCTACATGAATTTCTGAATAGTTTCATGGTTTCGTCAGAACAGACACGATTAATTATAGCACGTTCACGAATATCTCAGGTGCCAAGGGGTGTCCTGTTCCACTTATTTAACAGTCCTACTAGTCGCTTCACTAATTCTTTCGAACAGGTGTGGTGAAAGGCATCACGATCTCACGTTGTTTCCCTTCGACGTTTGAGAGTACTGGTTTAGTTCACGTAGATTTTTAGAACAGAAAATCCATTGGTTCTCTACACAACTAAGGCCTTTGCCATCTATACTAGATACAGCGTCAGGAGGCATCTTTTACCTTTGCAAACGGGACGCTGTAGTGCCCGGGACGAATTAAGATGGAGTAGGCTTGCCCAGCACCTATACCATCCTCTCAGCTTAGTCGGCCTTGTCCACAGAGACATACGGAGCTGACTAAGCCGCAGGTTTCCTCGTGATGTTTTCATTCACCGTTTGAGAGTACTGGTATAGCGCACATAAATTATTAGGTATAGTGACCAAGTGAAACAGTGATGCAAAAAAAGAGTGATATAAATCCATCACATACATAAATATTATCACGCCCGTATTCCTAATGGGGTGAGCAGAGCCACAAAAGAAAACTTCTAGTTACTTCTGATTTAAAGTCCTAAGATGGTTATGGTGAACCATGGTGACAGGTGATCAGCCCATCGCCCATATAGGTTGTCCATAATTTTGAAGAGAATACTATCTTTTAGTCGGCTTTTACGACCTGAACGCATTCTATGCTTTTTCTTTACTTCCGGTCCAACGGAGAAGTAATCAACAGTAACGAACACATTGTTATTTTGTAAAAGCAATTACAAAATTTTAAACACAGTAGTCTCATTTTACAGGATTAGTTTTAAGGGCTTTGACACCCCTAATTCTGGCATGGCCACTATAAATTCAAAATGAGGTGGACGGTAATTTTGGCGCAGTGGACCAATTTCGGAAGGCTATCTGTTCAGGAATTATGTACGCATAAACTGTGCAGGTTATTTGCACTATGCACCGTTATTTGTGTAGTTTTATAACATAAATACCTGAACCGTATGATATACTTGCAACCCGCTCTGGCTTCGCAAGGGTAGTAGATAATTTGTATAATATTTAGTAGTAATATTTATTCAGACACAAGATCCATAGTTCTAAAAAACTAAGGCCTTTAGCCATCTATAGTAGATGTTTTATACAGCGTCAGGAGGCAACTTTTACCTTCACTAACGGGACGCTGTAGTGCCTGGGACGAATTAAGATGGAGTAGGCTTGCCCAGCACCTATTCCATCCTCTCAGCTTTGCCGGCCTTGTCCACAGGAAAGACATGGTCAATACGTGCGGAGCCGAGTAAGCTGCGGGTTTCCTCACGATGTTTTCTTTCACCGTTTGAGAGTACTGGTACGCACATAAATTTTTCACACAGAAAAATCCATTGGTACATGACTGGATTTGAACCCACGCCCTTAGGATTGGAAGACGGGGTCACTACCAACTAGACCACCAGTGCTTCAATTTATAAGGTTGTACGTTAAAACAACACAAAACACAATATTAAAATACTGTATAAATATGCAAACCATGAAGGGGCTTATGAATTTAAGCCTTTTGGGGTCGAGACCCTAGGTCCGTGGGGCACGGGTGTCCACCGCGTTTTCAAAATTCCTTCAGGGCGTCTGGTCGAAGCGATGCGCGATCCAAGAGCTGGTTCTTATTTGGCTCAACGGATCAGTAATTGCCATTCAGCGTGGTAATGCGGCCAGCGTCTTGGGCACGCTTCCACCGTCTGATGAGCTGGATCAGGTGACCGTTTGCAATGGTCTTTAGATAGCCCAATTGTTTCTTTTGTATATTGAAAATTATTGTATTAGTTGTAAGTTTCTTTCTGTATCGAAAAAAAAAACAGTCAACAATAGAATATGAATTAGGTATCAACTGAACCTATCGAGATGCGATTTGCATCTATCGTATATACGGGTACATCTTTGTCAAAAAGACCCTTTCAGCCAGCCTCGAAATAATGGAGTTTTAGTAGAGTTTAAAGTATTCTCTAGCAATTTTTTTACGTTATTGTGTGTAAATATTAGAAGATGGACATAATGTGTAACGTTGCTACATTTTAATAGATTTCTTTTAAAGGTATTTTTCCTTGATATATTGTTTTCATAATTACTCTATTGGTAACGCCTGTAAAGCAAGGTCGGCATAGTTTTTTCCAACATCTGCAATCATCGTCATAATTACAGCTAATTCACACAGAATCTTAATAAATTACACACTTAAATCTTCCTTATTAATCTAACTAAGGCCTTTTACCATCTATAGTAGATGTTTTATACAGCGTCAGGAGATAACTTTTACTTTCACAAACGGGACACTGTAGTGCCCGGGACGAATTAAGATGGAGTAGGCTTGCCCAGCACCTATTCCATCCTCTTAGCTTAGTCGGCCTTGTCCGCAGGAAAGACATGGTCAATACGTGCGGAGCTGACTAAGCCGCGGGTTTCCTTACGATGTTTTCCTTCACCGTTTGAGAGTACTGGTATAGCGCACATAATTTTTTCACACACAGAAAAATCCATTGGTACACGACCGGATTTGAACCCACGACCCTAAGATCGGAAGGCGGGGTCACTACCAACTAGACCACCAGTGCTCTCATATTATCCCTTATTATTCACTGTGTCCATTATTGAAACCCGTAAAAAAATCAGTTCGGTAGTTTTTGAGTTTATTGCGTTCAGACAGACAGACGCAGCGGAGTACTTTTGTTTTATAACACCGTAATAAAGTTCGGTAATTTGAATTTCAATCGGTGCTAATTATGGTTTATTGAGGGTTGGTTTTAAATGTTGTCTATTTATAACATAAATACCTCGGATAAATATTTTAATTGCAATATGTTATCAATGATATGTTATCTGTGTGTTAATTAAAGCTCGTGTTGATTAACTTGTTTCATTAAACCTTTCGTGAATTTTGAAGGCTTCGGTGGCGTTGGGCGAGGGCTCGGCTGAGACGCAAGAGACGTGGGTTCAATTCCCGCTGCGGGAGTAATGTTTGTGTGTTTTGCAACATTTTCCCTGTCTGGGTGTTGTGGTACCTTGTACTCGTAATTTCTAATACCCACGACACAGGGAATCCTGGTGTAGGGTCAGAAGATGTATAGAATAGAAATACACACTCTGTGAATATTTCTGCCTGTTACGATTCATGAGATACAGCCCGCTGACAGACGGACGGACGGACGGACGGACAGCGGAGGCTTAGTAACAGGATCCCGTTATGGGCTGATCACCTTTCACCATTATTGTTCACCATATCCATCTTGGGATTTTAAATCAGAAGTGGTTGCAAGTTTTCTTGTGTTCAGTTGTGGCTCTGGCCACCCCATAAGGCATAAGGGAAAAAGTTTAATATTGTAGACAAATTTTGTTCTTCCTAAACGAATAATCCTAAAACAAAACTGTTAAAATATATTGTTTTAATTACCTTAAAATGTATTAATAAAAAGGGTACCTTTGTTCCGGGAAATTTTAATAAATCTTCAGTTTCCGAATTACGACCGTCACCTTTCGAACAAAACAGATTGTACTTTTGGGTACTGTTATGTGAAAAATCTATTTTAGGTGTTTTTAAACGCTACGTATTTGACATGAACTTACTGTTACCAAGTACACAGTTCTTACTAGTTATAACCAGTTGTCACTAGTTCTTTAGAAAACCAGTGTGGTGAAAGGATATAAAATGAACTTTAAAACGACCTCGGTGGCGTGGCGGGCGAGTGCTCGGTTGAGACGCAAGAGACGCGGGTTATATTCCCGAAGCGGGAGAAATAAATAAATTTGTATGTTCTGAAAATATTTCTTCCGGGTCTGGGTATTGTAGTATTATGTATTATAAGTAAGTATTTACAAAAAAAGGTATCTAACGAACTCGGTCAATCAAATATCGATGGAATTGAAAGCGATGTCGGTTGTAGCAGTAGTACCTAGTACGTAGGTACTATCTTCTTTTAGCATACGTTTCGATCGGTCAAGTTCGATCGTCGACGTCCGACCATGCTCCGATGACGGAAGTCGGAAAAAAAACCGTGTATTAAAGCTTCGCAACAAAGCAAAGCTTTAGCATAATTAATTATCAATTCAAGTCAACCGATCCCATTTTGTTTACTAACAAAGGAACGGAACGCCTTTTCAATACAAAATCTGAACTCAAGTTGATTTAGTCTGCGTGGAATGAAACGGACTAGTCCTTAAGGCACGACCGGGGAGTTTGGAGAACTTTGTAGTTTTCGGGTGCTTAAGGCTTTTGTTTTTGAGTGTACTTTGGCGTTAGTTTAAGAAGTAAAGGCGGTTTTACACTATCTGTTACTGACTTCAATTTTTTTATTATTATGGCACACAAAACAGAAAACAATCACATAATAAGCGAAGTACAAATAACACAATTTAAAACTAAATTGAATCCCAGAACATGTGTACACAGCATTATAATAAAAAAACACAAAACAGTTCTGAATTTCAAGAAAAGTCTGTGCTAATTTTATTGTTCTGGTATTATTGTTTGTAGAACTAGGTAGTCCAGATTAATTTAATAGTATATAATAGAAAAATCATAACCTATTGACGAAACACGAATAGCACGGAATATTCGGGAATTTATATAGGGAATGTCGACCATGTAGGTACAGATAGCACCTTGCCAGGTATCTAGAGGTGCTATATCACACAGAGACGAGAGAGCACTGGTCTAGTTGGTAGTGACCCCGCCTTCCGATCCTAAGGTCGTGAGTTCAAATCCGGTCGTGTACCAATGATTTTTTCTGTGCGAAAAATTTATGTGCGCTATACCAGTACTACAGCGTAGGCACTACAGCGTCCCGCTTGTGAAGGTAAAAGTTGTCTCCTGACGCTGTATAAATCATCTACTACAGATGGCAAAAGGCCTTAGTAGTATATTACACAGTGAAATGGTTTTTCTCATGATCAATGTTCGCCAGTTTATCTGTCCGTGTGTCTCAAATCTGAATCCCATTGAAGCGCGAAGTACTTTGACGGTGGATTAATGTTTGCCGATGACGGCGCGGGATTGGCTCGCTCATCTCCCAGTCTGTGTACACTCGACCACAATAACATCTAGTACAGATCAGAATAAGTAGTACAGATCTAGATCAGAAGATAATGTCTGATCAAGATCTTTATTCGGATCTTTTGTACCTCATTTTTTTTGTCCCTTTTCCGTTTGTAATATGTCTTTGTGTGTGCCAAATAAATGTTATTTATTTCTTTCTTTCTTTCTTTGTAAAGGGATCATTTTCCAAAAAAATAGCCAAGCGTGGTTTCTTACCTGTATCTTCCACGCTTGGTCGCGTTACGAACAGGTGTAAATGCAACGTAGATTTAAGACGTGTCCAAGTGATCACAGTGATTTTAAGGAATAAATAAATTTTGGCTTTGACTTTATTATTGCATGATCAATCGAGCCCGGTCAAAACTAACACAAGATCTACATTTAAAAACCGTGCTTTGAAATTTCCATCTTGAACGATTTAATTTTAGAACATTATTGTAGGTACCTAAATTGGAACATTAATGCGATGAGAGATTTCATGTTATTTTTGACTTAATAGTAAGCTTAACTCAAGCACCGCCCGAAAATATACACAATTATTGGCTGAGGTATTTTTCTCAGATGTTTCTGGAGTTGACTGTACCTCTCCGATCTAAATGGCTCCTTTCATACTCATTGTCGGAATAGCCATAGACTGACGTAAATTCCTGTTGGAATCTACAATCCTTCAGGAATGCCAGTGGGCTGCAACGGCGAGAAAGAATGACGGTATTGAAAACCCCGCAGTCCATGCTATGCCATTTCTTCCATGCCTTTCTATACAGATTGTACGACATGACACGTCGGAAGGAAAGCGCTTTTGAGCACTGGTGGCCTAGTAGTGGTTACCCCGCCTTCCGATCCTAACGGGGTTTCGAATCCAGTCATGCAAAAATTTTATGCGTTATTATACCTACCAGTTTTATCGAATGGTGAAGGTACATCACGAGGAAATCGGCATGATGCAGAATCTAAAAAATAAAACTGGTCATGTGCGAGTCGATTTCGAACACGAAGGGTTCTGTACCATTGTATATAAAAAAAAAGTTTCAAGTACCTATGGGGCCTCTTTAATTTTTTTATTTTGTTTTTATTATTCGTTGCGATAGCGGAAATAGAAATGTACACTCTGTGAAAATTTTAACCCATTACGGTTCATGAGATACAGCCCTCTGACAGACGGACGACGGACGGACAGCGAAAGCTTAGTAATAGGGTCCCGTTGGCACTTTTCAGATACGGAACCCTAAAAATTAAGTAAATTCAGTCCTTTCACCACACTAATTCAAAATAACTAGAGACACAACTAATGTAAAATAAAGTAAAACATAGAAAAACGCTAGTTGATTCGCTACCATCTTTGAACTCGTTATTAAGTATTTTTTAAGTTTTTTCAAAATTTTTCTTCACCCTTCTCTGATAAAACTCTATAAAAATCATTGAAATAATATCACAAATCGTTCACAGAAAGACAAATTTAAAAACTCCTACAAAATTCAATAAAATGTCATAAGCGTCCGACTTCGCGGCGAACAACTTTGCGAATGAAAAGAAAAAAATACTTTTAAAAGAAAACCAAAGTAGGTACAAACTTCGGCATTACACTTTACTGTGATCCGATGTCTTGGCGGAATTTTAAGTAGGGGATTTGGACTCTATATCAATGAGGACAAGGTGGTTTTTTGAATGTCATTTATTTGAGTGTATGTTAAGTGATGGAAGTGAGAAGGCTGGCATAACACCGATTTGTATCACTCACTAACAGTTTTTGCTTTTATTTAGTGTACAAACTTGAACCCGCTATATAATTATTAATTGAAACCACAAGAATAATTTATATACTAAGGCCTTTTACCATCTATAGTAGACGATTTATACAGCGATATTTTACATTTTATTTCCGATGTATAGGACAATTACGGTGTACATAACTTGCACCAATTATTATGTTCGTAAAAGTTACATGAAAAATAAGGCTAATAAAAAGTAAAATAAAATATAAATACAGCGATATTTTATATTTTTTTATACTAATTTTTTTTATTTTATTTTAATAAAAAGTAAAATAAAATATAAAATACAGCGATATTTTATATTTTATTTTACTTTTTATTAGCCTTATTTTTCATGTAACTTTTACGAACATAATAATTGGTGCAAGTTATGTACACCGTAATTGTCCTATACATCGGAAATGTACCTACTATGATTGTGTTTTTTTTAATGTTATAATGTATATGATGTGTATGTACTTAAATAAATAAATAAATAAATACAGCGTCAGGTGGAAACTTTTACCTACACAAACGGGACGCTGTAGTGCCCGGAACGAATTAAGATGGAGTAGGCTTGCCCAGCACCTATTCCATCCTCTCAGCTTAGTCGGCCTTGTCCACAGGAAAGACATGGTCAATACGTGCGGAGCTGACTAAGCCGCGGGTTTCCTTACGATGTTTTCCTTCACCGTTTGAGAGTGGTAATAGCGCACATAAATTTTTCGCACAGAAAAATCCATTGGTACGCGATCGGATTTGAACCCACGACCTTAGGATCGGAAGGCGGGGTCACTACCTACTAGACTACCAATGCTCTGAAAGATCTATTTACACACAATAGTTCGGTATTGAAAGTTTATTCAGTAAAATGCTAGTTTCATCGCAAAATCCCGAATTCAAAACACAAAGGTTGGTCGTGTCAATATTTAAACTAAACAGGGCAGGGTGATTCGATTTGTCTGAAAGTTATTCAAATCCGGACGTTCGAACCCTTTCACTGCTGTGAATTTTGAACATGGTAATTCCATACTTGAAAGACGTATTGCTTTATGTTTTTTTACCCGATTGCGAAGGAGGTAAATCTTTTTGAGATGGACTGGGAGTAAAAAAGAACAGAGTGCGTCCAACTGCTTCTCTCCCCGAGCATGTCGTAAAAGTCTACTGAGGGATAGTATCCTCCAACATGATGTATCATCAATAAAGCGAATGGGCTGATCACCTGTCACCATGGTTTGCCATATCCATTAAGTAACTTAAAATAACATAACTTAATATTAAGCTTACCTTCTATTGACTTAGACTAAGTATAATTTAGAAATATTACTTTATAAATAAAATAATAGTACCCACCTGTAACCTTATTTATGACTATGGAAGAACGGAAGCTTCTAACACAAGTATAATTGTTTTACTTAAAAGAAGGTCCCAACAAAGTTAAACAATATTGTAAACTGTTACAGTAATAAACATTATTTATTTTTCATTTTTATCCATCTTGGGACTTTGAATCGGGAGTCGCTGCAAGTTTTTTTTTACGATTTCTTGTTCTGCCCACCCTATTAAGGATAATTGATTATGTGTGTAGTTATGTGCATTTCTTTGGGAGAAACTGTTCAAGCGGCTGGAAAGATTTTGTCAAGTGAGATGACGAGTGTCATAGGCTTTGTGAAGTATCCAAAAATTCAAAATGGCGGCTGTACGGAGACATTTTCAATTTATTCGAGAGCGTCATGCAGCCTATTACAAAGCCTCCGCTGTCCGTCCGTCCGTCTGTCAGCGGGCTGTGTCTCATGAACCGTAATAGGTAGAGAGAATAGATAGAAATTATCACGAAGTGTATTTCTATTGCCGCTATTATAACAAATAATAAAAATAAAATAAAATATTAATACATATTACTAATATTATAAATCTGCTAACCTGTGCCGACCCTACATAGAGTGGGATGAGGGTAGGAAGATGATGATGATTACTAATATTATAGATGCGAAAGTTTGTGAGGATGTGAGGATGTGACGATGTATGTTTGTGCCTCAATCACGCCCAAACGGCTGAACGGATTTGAATGAAACTTGGAATATACATAATACGTGTACTAGAATAACTTATAGTCTACTTTTTATCCGGGTACTACTCGAGTGGAGCCGCGGGCGGCAGCTAGTTATATATATTTAAAAGACATTCAATAAGATATAAGATGCAAAAAGATGTATAAGCGTGATTCAAATTAGCAAACATGACGGTCTCGGTGGCATTGCGAGCGAGTGTTCGGCTGAGACGCAAAAGGCGCGGGTTCGATTCCCGCTACGGAAGAAATGTTTGTATATACTGCAAATACTTCTTCCGGGTCTGGGTGTTGTAGTATTACGTATTATAATAAGATTATATTAACAAAAAAGTATATAAGTATTCTATCAACCATCTGGTGCCCATAGTATAAACTTTGCTTACTTTGGGGCTAGATGGCGCTGTGTGAAATGTCCACAAATATTTATTTAGCAAACTTTATCGGTATTTGCTATGTCCCGAAAATTCACATAACATTTTAATCGTGCTCACATACTTGCTAAATACAGGTATTTTTGGTAAGACTTCCGAATAGATTTACCCACTGGTTTATTTCTGGTTGGCAAAAAGTTAAAACTAAAGTATCCCCTTTCCGTCCACCACCATTAAATATTCACAGCACGCCTGGTTCACGGAGGCACAAACGAGGTTATTTTTGAGAGGGGAGTGAACGGGCAATTTAAATTGCTATTATCGGCAACAGCGTGGAAGATAATACTAAATAGATGTTAAATATCTACTAGTAATATGCTAAAATCTTTACAGAAAACTTACCAAAATGTAGATAAGATAAACGCCTGCCCGGCCGCAACAAAAAAATCAAGCAAAGCTCATGCGAGCACACACACCCACACAGAGCAAATTCAATATTTTCAAGCAGCGTGAAAAAAGGTGTCAAGTCCATTCACCTAAAAACGTGTAATATCCATATCTTTGACAGGGACAGGTTTTTGGGCTTACTTTAACAGAACTATTTACATTATTTACAGATTTTAATGATATTTTAGTGTGTTTCTAAAAAGGTGCCTAAAAAACCGGTCAAATGCCAAAGGCAATATCATCGTACATGGTTTTTGTAAGGGGAAACCTTGTATTGTTTGTTTTTTATTTTTATTATTTGTTGTAATTGCGGCAATAATAGAAATACTCTGTGAAAATTTCAACCTATTACGGCTCATGAGATACAGCCCGCTGACAGACGGACGGACGGACGGACAGTGGAGGCTTAGTAATAGGGTTCCGCTGGCACCCTTCGAGTACTGAACCATAAAAATAGTATTTATATTTTCATGTGTAACAAAAAAATATTGGTAACAGAAACCAAGCAATAACTTCTACCTAGATATTACGCATATTATAAAAATTGCCCGTGTGTAAGGATTTTTAAAGCTATGCACAAACGAGGTTATTTTCAAGTAAATAGCGAGCCAAGCCACGTGAAAACGCATTAGGATTTAAATATGAGCTTTTGTATAAAATGGGCCGAAGTTTCATTCCTTGAACTAGGCTCAAAGCAAGTCCGCTTTTACTTCTGTTGGACAGTTTTGGAGAACTCTTAACAGCTTTTAAACGAGCTATAGGTATTAGAGAGCTATTTTAGCACTGGTGGTCTAGTTGGTGGTGACCCCGCCTTCCGATCCTAAGGTTGTTGGTTTAAATCCAGTCGTGCACTAATGGTTTTTTGTTCGATTAATGTGCGATAGATCAGTACTCTCAAACTGTGAAGGAAAACATTGCGAGGAAACCACCGCTAGCACTAGTCCAATGGAGCTCTAACTTATTTCACACAATTAACTTAAATATCCGATTGACTGACGGCCTCGGTGGCCTGGCGGGCGATTGCTCGGCGGAGACGCAAGAAGCGCGGGTTCGATTCCCGCTGAGGAAGAAATATTTGCATGTTCTGCAAATATTTCTTCCGGTTCTGGGTGTTGTGGTACCATCGTACTCGTATTTTATGATACCCACGACACAAGGAATCCTAGTGTGGAGTCAGAACTATGTATGTGACTGTTGGGTGTTATTTATTATTTATTTTTATTTGATTTTTTTCCCCTGTTTTGTCCCACTGGTTGCAAAGGTATTCCTATGGACTTTCAGATTAAGCAATATTAAGTTATTAGAAGTTAAGAGGCTACCATGCCATCGCGTCTAGATCGATTTCGAAAGAGATAGCACTACGAATTTCGGGTGTACAAATGAAAGATAGAGTGAGAGCGCGTAAAAAAATTTAAATTAAATAATTGTTTATAACAAAAAACTACAAAATTAAAAGTCTGGTTTCAACAACTAAAGAAATAGTTATAACCTACCTATCGGAGTAAAAATCTTCTGAAAATATGTTAGGTTTCCCGAGATCTGTATTAAAACATACTCAAAATATGGATTTTTTAAGTCGTGTTTATTTGTTTTATCGTGTTTTCACTTAGAAGAATTAAAAAAAAAATGACAAAATTTCGTTTTCTTTTTTGAAGAAACATTTCTTTAACAAACAATATTAGAAAGTTCTATATCGATTTTAGTGACCAAATCAGCTATTGCACACTCTTAAATCAATATAAACAGTTAACATTGTGCATCTTTATTTCAGCAATAATACACAAAAAAATAATAAAATCACAAAATTTCGTAAAATAATTAAAGAGCCTGCTTATGAAACAAATATTGTTACACTGTTTCGTTCTAAATCTAATTATAATCGAATTTGTTGCTCACAGTCTAAATAAAAAAGTTGGTGAACTCCATAAGGATATCTTGTAAAGTTTTTTTCTCAAATCATTACAGTCGGGTAAAGTTTTGAAAAAAACCGCTCAAGTGCGAGTCGAATACAAATGAAGGGTTCCGTACGTGTACATAATTTTTTTTTGTAAAAGGCCCCCTTTTATTTTTTTATTTGTTGTAATAGTAGCAATAGAAATACACACTGAAAGTGTTATTATATGTAAGTTCTTATGAGCTAGTGGCTAACTCTAGTGACGGAGTTTTTAGGCCGCCTAAGGCCTCCATCATAGCTTAACGACTTAAAAGCCAGGACCGACAATTTAACGAAGCACGGAAGCGCTCAGCTCTTAATGCCACTAGCGGTCACCAATCCCTATTGTGGCCGCGCACAACGTTGCTAAACTTCAACGATCAATCAAGAACGTCTAAGCAAGCTACGCCACGAGCCCTTATAAAAGTGTTTGCAAGGGTTATGGATATTCTTGGGAACATGATATATAACTAGGCCTGCTGTAGAAACCCAGCTGTGTAACTCTGAGCTGTGCTCCGCCGCCCGCAATATGGTAATTGTTTAAAGCTCTGAAGTTCCAACCAACTTGTAAGTTATTTTCATTTAATAGCTGTGATGAATGCCGAGTTCCAAACTCCGCGAATTTATGACTTAAGTGCTCCGGAATAAAGTTTAGTTTCGCTTGTTCAAGCAAGCGGAAAATGTCTGAAAAGTCTTGAAAGTGTTTATGAGTTTGTTAAATTACTGGAATCCATACTGAATTCCAAATGGAATGATAAATTAAGATAGATGATAAGAGAATGACGAACAAAAAATCTCAACTACCGATATATCTTCTGGTGGATGATTTTAGTTTTTAGAATTCCGTATCCGAAGGGTGCCAACGGGACCCTATTACGTCCGTTCGTCCGTCAGCGGAATGTATCTCATGAACCGTTATAGGTAGAGAGTTGAAATTTTCACAGAGTGTGTATTTATATTGCCACTATAACAACAATGAATAATTACTACGGCCTTTTACCATCTATAGTAGATGATTTATACAGCGTCAGGAGGCAACTTTTACCTTCACAAACGGGACGCTATAGTGCCCGGGACGAGTTAAGATGGAGTAGGTTTGCCCATCACCTATTCCATCCTCTCAGCTTAGTCGGCCTTGTCCACAAGAAAGACATGGTCTGAATGAGCTGACTAAGCCACCGGTTTCCTCACGATATTTTCCTTCACCGTTTGAGAGTACTTGGTATGGCGCACATAAATTTTTCGCACAGAAAAATAAATTGGTACACGACCGGATTCGAACCCATGACCTTAGGATCGGAAGGCGGGGTCACTACCAACTAGACCACCAGTGCTCTCAACAACAATGAATAAAAATAAGATAAAAGGGGCCCATACAAGAAACATGTATGTACATGTACAATGGTACGGAACCCTTCGTGTACGAATTCGATTCGCACTTGAACCGGTTTTTTATAATTTGAAATAGTGAAGTAGCTAATCCTACTATACTCGTATTATAAATGTGAAAGTTTGAGAGGATGTTTGTATGTATGTTTGTGCCTCGCTTTCTTATAGTTTTAAAGTAATTATTTGCTTGTTTAAGAAACTTTGTAAGTACAAAATATCGTAGTAACTTATAAAACTATGGTTTCATAACGTTGAGTACCCTTTTCTGTCCTCTTTCAATAAAAATCCTATCTCCCGGGAGTTTAAAAATAAGTAATATTTTCCGCTACTTAAATCCCTGACACAATAAATAGTGTATGATTAAGATGTGACTGTTGGGTGTTAGATAGAAAATACTCTCCAAGTTTTATGCATTTTTTTATAAAAATGCATTAAACTTGGCGAGTATTTTCTACTATTGTGTAGTGGTTCACTAAGATAGGAATTTTTCAAATTCAATTCCTCGAAAGCGGGAAGATCAAATTTGTATGAAAAACTCAAAGCGAACAAAGTCGCAAAGCATTCCTCCTATTTCTGTATAAACACAACAAAACATTCTGTCCGTATCTATTCACTCTAATCACTTAGGACTTCCTGCTTTTTATTTTATTTATTACATTTTATTCTGCTTTTATATTATTCAGGTGTTCAGTTTGAGGATTAACTTTGACACAAAAGGGCTTTGTTCAAATATTCTTTGCGAGGGTTTTTATGAAAGGATTCAGTCTGGGCCGTAATGCTACAGAGCGAAAAATATATTTTCGCAATATTCCAGTCATTCCAGCTATGATAGTTTTATACTAGTAGTAAATCCTATTTCTACTCGTATAATATCCTATTAAAATACTATAGAATAAATAAGTATTTGTGGACATTTCACACAGCGCCATCTAGCCCCAAACTAAGCAAAGCTTGCACTGTGGGAACCAGATGACTGATAAATAAAATAGCATACTTTTGAAAAGCTTTGTAACTTTTGGGAAGTGGGCAAAGGCTGTTATAAAATTCCTATCAACTTCGAATAAGATGTGACCAAGTTGGAAAACGTGGCAAAAGATCACGAACCGCTACCAACGGAGTAGGTATTTTTTTCGTCGTTTTGTAAAACTCCCGAATCGCGACCTCAGACCAAATAAAAGAAAAGACGCCGCGCCGCGAACATTAAAAGTGAAGCCACACAAAACCGTACTTCTGCAAGTAAACATACACGCTCACGCACACACCTACACTTAAACCATGCTCATCGCTCTTAGTAGGTACGTCACGAGTCTTAAAAATAGAATTATGCCTTCCTGTATAGTGAAAAATTGTAAAAACAGCAGTAAATCACATAAAAATCTTACGGGATCACGTTTCACTTCTAAGTACTTCAAATATTTGGTCTGAGATCGCGACCAACCAGCTGTTTACCCAAACATGTCGGCGCACGAAACGCGACCACACCACATAAAAGGAGCCTCCTTGCGGCGCACTTTTATCCTTTCCCCACACTGGTTCCACACATCTTGTGACACTAGTGGTAGAAGCGCTCGTAGCGTAGCTTGCTTAGGCGTTCTTGTTTGATCGTTAAAGTTAAGCAACGATATGCGCGGTCATAAATTGGGATGGGTGACCGCAAGTGGCATTACGAGCTGAGCGCTTCCGTGCTTCGGAGGGCACGTTAAACAGTCGGTCCCGGCTTTGAAGTCGATAAGCCATGACGGAGGCCTTTAGGCGGCCTAAAAACTCCGTCACTAGAGTTGGCCACTAGCTCATACGAACATACATACATACTAGTGGTGGTAAACACCGTATAAGAAGCAATGTCACCTCAAACGAACATTATTCACCTGAAAAGCAAACAATAGAAGTCAAAAAATGCAACGGCTCTATATAGAAAATTTTTGTTGGAAATATTACAGGCTTACATTCCGGGCCACATAGTTTTAATTTTAAAACGAGAGCAAACATCGTGCTAGGACAATGGCGTACTGAGCTCCCTCTCCGGTTCAAGTCTTGAGTTATTAGCTACAAATACAAATACAAATTTTATTTCATAAAAGATAAATATTTAACAATATGGAACTTTACAAAAAATATAGAAGGTACAGAAGTAAATTAGTAGTTGCAGCGAAAGCCAAACTAAGCGAGGAGCTTGTATCTTGGCATTTCAGAGTGCTTACAAGAGTGAGTACCTAACATAAAGTTTGAGGAAGATACGTAAGACCTGTTGACCAAAACAATAGTAATAATAAAACAAAAATAACTACTATGCTACTATGTTCATACTATATTATTAATGTGAAAGTTTGTACGTTTGTGCCTCAATCACGCGTAAACGACTGAACGGATTTGAATGAAACTTGGAATATACATAGTATGTGCTGGGCAAGCCTACTCCATCTTAATTCGTCCCGGGCGTCCCGTTTGTGAAGGTAAAAGTTGCCTCCTGACGCTGTATAAATCATCTACTATGGTAAAAGGCATCAGTGCTGGAATAACATATTATAGGCTATTTTTTTTTCGGATACCACGCTAGCGAAGCCGCGTATGGCAGCTAGTTGTTATATAAAATTGTTTAAAACACATGTTATCTGGCATGTCGTAAAAGTCGACTAAGGGATAGTATCCTCTCCAATATAATGGACCACCTATATGGGCGATGGGCTGATCACCTGTCACCATGGTTCACCATCGTTTAGTCGACTTTTATGACATGCTCAAGGGCAGAAGCAGCTGGATGCATTCTGTTTTAACTCCTATTTCAGCAGAGAAGTAAACTTACTGAATAGATTGAAATAATTTTAACATTTATATTACAGCCATTAAGAATAGATGAACAGACTGTGTTAAAGATGACATGAGTAAGACAGGAGTGAGTATTGAGATGACTTCTGACAGAGTCATTTAAGTCATTTATTTATTCAAAAAAGTAACATTACAGTCGTAACTAAGGCGTTACATCTAGAATTAGGTACATGGAGAATATTGCACATTATTATCATATTAATAAAATAAAAATAAAAAATTAACTAGAAACTACAAAACAAAATTGAAACTCTTAAAAATCAAAATATCATACAAAAAATAAATAAAACAGGTACTTACATATCTAAGCTAAGTAATTACTAATGTCAGAGGGAAATGGAAGAAGAATACAATGTTGTGCCGACTCCACACTAACGAATAAAGTGGGACAAAGGCAGGGCAAATTATGATGTTACAGCCTCTGCAATTTTTATTCTGTGTTTCCGCTTTAGCTAACCCCTTACGCCGTTCCCAAGCCTTATTATTTCGCGGCCCCATTCCCTGATGATGTCAGGTCGCATCCGCCATTGTCACCATGTTTCAATACCCTATTTTTTGTTGAACAGAGAAAGGACTGGCTCTTAGAATTCTTGCGGTGAATATTCCATACTTAAAGAATGCTTGGATTGACTGGCTCTGTGAAAGAATCGGGTTTTCGATCGTTAGTAAAATATTCGACAGTCTTCGTTGTGTGGCGGGTGAGTTTTGAACTGAGACGCAAGAGGCGTGGGTTTGATTCCCGTTGCGGGAAGTCTTAGTTTCTAATATGACACAGTCCAAGTGTGAGGTCAGAGCTGTGTATGCGGCTGGATATATTTGATTACTGCACTGAGTAGCGTACAGTATGTTAAGGCAAAAATTGCCTCCCGATGCCTTATAACTTTTGTAAAGGGGTGAACTTTGTTTATACAAAATTTAAAATGGCATTTCATCATCATCATCATCTTCTTCCTGCCCTTATCCCACTCTATGTGGGGTCGGCACAGCATGACCTTTGGATCATCATGCTATAAGAGTTTTATGACCGGCCGCCTGCCTGACGTCAACCCTCCTTGGAAATACTTGCTTATTGTATCTCAACATGTTAGAGGATACTATCCCTTAGTCGACTTTTACATGACTTTTTGCTCATGATTTTCAAAATGGCATTTCTATTTAAAATTTTGAAATGTTTTGTGAATCGTATTTTTGATTGTTTGTGAAATACTTCCTGTAGTGTACCTTGTAGGCAAAAGTTCCCTCTTGACGTTTTTAAATAAGACTTTTAAATGGGTTAATTTTGTAAAATCTAACTTAGCATTTTTATTTTACAAAGAGAATCGATAATAAAATTTATGTAGATATCTACAAATTTTACCTATCTAAATATTTCCTTTAGTTCTTTTATATAAATCATAAATAATTTATACTTCAGGATTTTATTCACTGTTTCGTGTAACGGAAAATGTAGGGATCCTTTTTCATTTCTGACTAGTAACGAGTTTATGCAATGTTCAGACTCGTTCATCCGGCGAGGTTTTTATAATAAGCTTCAAAAAGATTTGAAAAATCAAACAATTTTACATCAAGAATTTCCTGTTCTAGAAGTAAAGGAAAGTTACATTCGCTTGTCGCAATTGAATTAACTTAAAGCTTACCAAAATGCAGACATGTGCACCGCCCGCCCGCACGCAATAAAAAACCATACAAAGCATCAGCCAGACAGCACATCCAAACATCGTAAATGAACGCCTCTCCACGAGACATCATCAGGTAACTCCGCTGCTGAAGCTGCACACTGACGCACCCGCTGTTTGCACGTTTTGGGGTCATCCATTAATCACGAGATTCCTCCCCTTCCCTTCTGGTGATACGCGTGGTGAGGTTTTAAACTACCTCCCCCCTTTTTCCCCAAAGTCGTGTGTATTTTTGGTACAAAGTACCTTAAAAATGTTCAAAATATTATCTCTAAATAGGTTCAGGTATAATCTAATAGACGTGAAAATAAAAACACTTAATATTTCACAACACCCCCTTCTCCCCTTGTGATATTTCGTCGTTTTTCCGTACCCCTTCTCCCTTTCGAGCTTCAAGTGATTATTGGACGATCTCTTTTTATCGGGTGAGGTCCTGATGAAGCGAGCATTTGCCTCGCACGGGTGCCTCGCGAGGCTGCTCAGCCTCTTCGCTGCATAAAAAAACACCTTCAAAAACTTTATCGGACACGAACACCTCATTACAAAAGACGGAAGAACCGAACACAAACCATTTGACCAATCAGACGAGCTTCGTCCAAACTTCCCAGCAAAATTAGTATTCCAACATCTCGCGAGATTATGCAAACGATTCCTTGGAACTTCCCACTTAGATAATATATGAAATTATGTAAAATACTTTGAAGAAAGAGTGGTTGAAGTTATATCGCTTTTTGAGTGTCTAGTGTTTGAGTGGTGGGTACGTGACCTCGAAACTTGGGACAATTAGGTGATTCGGCCCTCCAAGTTTGTCAATGTAATTTGGTTCTTTTTAAAGCTTTGAATTAGGAGGCGCTGCAAGTTTTCTTATGATCCCTTGTGACTTTGAACCAGGAGTGGCTGCAAGATTTCTTATGATCACTTCTAGATCTGCCCACGTCACTTGTATCACTTGTGGCTGTGGTCCAGTTATGCGGAGGGATGAATGTCATGTGATGAGAAGAATAATAAATAAAATAAATTATGGACATTTTACACAGCGCCATCTAGCCCCAAACTAAGCAAGGCTTGTAAATTGGAAACCAGATGGCTGATATAATACTTACACATTTTTTTATAATACGTAATAATATGATAACCAGACCCAGAAGAAACATTTGCAGAACATGCAAACATTTCTTCCGCAGCGGGAATTGCACCTGCGCCTCTTGCGTCTCAGTCGAGCACTCGCCCACCACGCCACAGAGGTAGTCATAAAGGGGAATGGAAGTAGAAAACATGTTGAGCTAAACCCACTTAAGTATATTACTATCAATGTCTTGCCGACTGATTACAACAATTCTCAACCCACAAAATATTCTTATGCAAAGCTATCTTCAGTACGTGACTAGTGAATCGTTTGAGGGTGTTATGTATATTTACCTTTCAAGACCCCTTGAAGGGACTAAGACAATTAGATTAGCAAACAGGTGGTAACCTGCTAGTCACCACTTCATTTGGTGCCCGCACGTACCCAATTATACAGAACCTCTACATTCATTACGAACCCCCGAGGTGTTATTGGTTTTGGACCCTTTTTATGTCTTGTGTTTTATTTTATTTTTTTATCTGATTATTAAGGAGATTTTTTGTTTCATCCAATCCATCCTAGGTTGCCTGGCGGAGATCGCTTTTAGCGATAAGGCCGCCCTTTGTTTTTACCGTAATTTTTGTCTATTTTGTAAGTTTAAGGTTGTGTGGTAAACGATAAATTCAATTCAATTCATTTTATTCGTGAATCACAGGTAATAAATAACAGATGGGTACATAATATATAAAATTGGGGTTCACTGTGACCTGCCTATATAGGCGTACAAATAATAATACACAAACAATAATAAAGTGTTATCTATCTATCTATTCTCACTTTCCCCAAATCCTCCTTAATCATCATCATCATCATTTTTCTGCCCCTATCCCACTCTATGTGGGGTAAGAGTTTTGACTTAGGTGATTTATGACCAGCCTGACGTCAACCTTCTTTGGGAATACTTGCTTATTGTATCTCATCATGTTGGAGAGGATACTAGCTCTTAGTCGACTTTTACGACATGCTCGGGGTGAGAAGCAGCTGGACGCATTTTATGTTTTGTCTTTACTCCCACACACGCTGCACATACGTTGTGGAATATATTCTCATTCCAGATCAGCCTTTAAAATATGCAATGTATTTTGGGAACAAAATCATGCAATTTAAAAAGCCATGAAAAACATAGTTTTGCTCGAAAACTTTTCCAATTCGTCGATTACACCCAAAAATAATCTGTTCCATTGAGTTCCAATACCCACCATTTATTCCCAAACTCAATATTAATATCAGAAAGACACCTGCTGTCCCATTCAGATTTCAAAGGTGAGAATGAAATGGATATAGCCTACTCTATTATGATAATCGGAAAATTCGCCACATTCGTGCGAGGCGGGCCCAAACTGAATAAGTGATGAGCTAGCTAGCACAACTTCCCACGTGCATTAAACTGTTTTATAAGTTGTTTTAATTTGATTATGTGCATCACATTCAGTAATTTGTCATGATATGCAAATAGTAAAAAGTTAATTAAAAATTACAGAATAATCAAAACAGTAAATAAATCTAAAAAAATACGTAGAAGTCGCATTAAAAACAATAGGTACCTACATTATTATGGTTTCAAGAACTCATTAATTCAATAAAAACATTAATACCTTTTCATTACATATCTAGGTAGGTACTCAATTGCATAACAAAACAATAAAAGCTACATAACTAAATATATAAAAATCTTACGTTACTGACTGTCAGTCAACGCAAAGCCATAGCAGCCAAGTAGTTATAGGAGCATGAAACTTGGAGGGTACATTCATATTATGGTGAAGGGGGGGTGCACTAAGAATGTAATCTTCGAAATTTAAATTATTGAGAACGCAGCGGGAAGATGAAATAGAAGGCGGGCTTATTCGCCAGGCGATCCTCTACTTTTATTTTTAGGGTTCCGTACCCGAAGGGTGCTAACGGGACCCTATTACCAAGCCTCCGCTGTCCGGCCGTCTGTCAGTGCTGTGTCTCATGAACCGTAATAGGTAGTGAGTTGAAATTTTCACAGAGTGTGTATTTCTATTGCCGCTATAACAACAAATAATGACAATAAAATAAAATTAAAAAGGGGCCCCAACCCCATACAAGAAACATTTATGTACAAGTACGATGGTACGGAACCCATCCTGTGCGAGTTCGACTAGAACTTGACCGGTTTTTATCATAGTTCCTATTCTCTTGTAAAAGGGGCATAAGTTATTGATAGAATAAAACCACAAATCGTTCAAATAAATATGCATTTACTGATCGGACCGTGTTGCGTACATTCAACGGTTAGAGCATCCTACTCATTTTAAATCACAATTAGCATAAAGTAATAGTAATAATAATGTTCATAAAGACCTTTGATTCTACTGCCAGCAAGATCACAACACTTTTCCACTCGGAACACTTTCTTTCAGCCGCACAAAATCACACACACTGCCTGCCCGTCAACAACAACATGGCGGCTGGAGGAAGTGTATTTATCGTCAACATGTTAATTTAATTTCTTAAACGCTTATCTATTCAAAATATTCTTGTAAATAACAATAATAAATCATAAAAATATTTATAGAATTATACTTATAATTAATACGCTCCTTACAGCTCGGCTATCCTGCTAGAGCTAGTCCCTACGCGATATCGACAATCATTATTATGTAAAATATACATTAAATTAACATGTCAACAATAACAATTACCCATAATCTCATTTTACTGATACTATATTTATTAATCATAGAAAAGAAGAAAATTTAAATAAAATGTAATAGTAATCTCATTGAATTGTAATTTAAAGAAATGTAAATATGTATGTAAATAATGTAAATGTATTTTTTTTTCTAATAATCAATTTCATTAATTTTAAACAAGATTATTAAATTATTCCAAATAATCATGCATCAAAATCACGAACAGCGAAAAAATAAAATCGAATTATAAATAAGTACTAAATATACATATTTGATTTTATTTCCACCCACCGCAAAGAGTTGTATAAATGTCTAGACTAGATATATCAATCATAATTTAATTGTTTAGGCTCATAATTATTAATCTTTTTCTGAATCATTAGATTCAGAGCTGCTATCGAAATCCTTATTAAAGCAAAGCCATGGCTTTAATTTATCTATGGCTATGACGTTTTCATAGCGACGACTTCCGTTTTTACGAGTGAGAGGCGTGTCCTCTACTAGATATCTCTCGTTAGGTAGTACTTTAATAATACGATAGGGTCCCTGGTATTTTATTGTTAATTTCTTTGATTTTCCATCATTTGGAACTTCCTTCCTAACACTTACCAGATCACCGGCTTCAAATGATTTATTCACGTTACGTTTAGCGTCAAAAGTCTTTTTATCTTTGATTTGTTGATCACGAATTCGTTGGCCAGCTTCTGACCTGACTTCGTCTAGATTGTTTGGCATATCTGACTCTAGAGTTTCGTCTATGACTTCGCTGAGAATGTTTTCAGAACTACTCTTTAGCTTAAAACCAAATAATAACTCTGAGGGACTTTTCCCCGTAGTTTTGTGGATAGTTGTATTTAACCCAATCTGTATGTCTGGTATATATTCGTCCCAGCTCTTATCGTCCTTACCATGAGTTTTAGTGGATAGAGCATCAAGAATGGTTCGGTTAAATCGCTCTACCTGCCCGTTGGCTCTCGGAGTTGCGACCGCATTCAATATATGCTTTATACCTAATGATTTTGTGAAAGCTCGGAAACTATTGCTGGTGAAAGAGGTTCCCTGGTCAGTGATAAGTCTGGTCGGCGCACCAAAGTAGCTGATGTGTTCGCGAAATATTTTAAGGGTACTCACCGTTTTAGTGTTTCGGACCGCAGAAATATTTACGAACTTTGTGAAGCCGTCGATGATTACCAGAATATAAGTATTACCTCTCACACTCCGAACGAATGGGCCTAAATGATCGGCATGGACTGTATGGAACGGCACCTCTACTTTGGGAATAGGGTGCAGTTGACCATGTTGCTTACCAGTTATTCCTTTATGATGGGCACATTCGAGGCATGACTGTACGTACTTCTTTACGAAACTCCTCATCTTGCGGAACCAGAACGATTGTTGAATACGTTTCAGTGTTTTCTCGTATCCAAAATGTCCAATATCGTCATGGTTCATTTTAACTACTTGCCATCTGGCCCCTTTTGGCACGACCCATCGCATGTTATTTCCCTCACCTTCGATTATCCTGTACACCTTACCGTTCTTTAGCTTATAGTTTTTGATTATGTCTGCCACGTTCTCAGACTCCGGATCACTAAGAATAAGTTTAATTCGTGTTATGTCATCGTCACTAGATTGTACTGTAACAATCCAATCTTCCTCATTTAGTGCAAGAACATCAAGTACATGTTCTTCCACCTGCGCTTCACCGACCGGATTCCTACTCAAAGCATCCGCGTGAGCCATGCGAGAACCCGGACGATATTCAATTTCGCAGTCGAATTCTTGCAATTGAATCCACCATCGTGCGATGCGTGGAATAAGATCACGCTTCGATAGAGTGGTCCTAAGCGCATTGCAATCAGTGTACACTTTAAATGGAACACCTAACAAGTAAGTTCGAAACCTTGCCAATGACGCTACAACCGCGAGCGTTTCTAAGTCGAATGAGTGCATCTTTTCTTCAGCCGGCGTTGTTTTCCGGCTAAAATATGAAACTGGTCTTAAAAGGCCACTATCACACCTTTGAAGTAGAATTCCGGCAACACCATGCTTACTAGCATCGGTATGCAGAACAGTCTCACGAGCAGGGTCATACAAAGACAATATGGGCCTGGACGTTAATGCTGCCTTCAATGATTCAAAGGAATGTTTTTGTTCGGTTCCCCATTTCCATTCTCGATCTTTACACAGTAAATCGGACAGAGGTTTTGCTATGATAGCAAAACCTTGCACAAATCTCCTAAAGAAGCTCGCCAATCCGTAAAATTGGCGGACCTCGTGAACATTAGTCGGAGTCGGAAATTTTGCTACCGCTTCGATCTTACGCAGTCCTGGTTTGACACCCTTTGCGCTGACTTCGAAACCAAGAAAGTCGATTTCTTCAAAGAAGAAATTACACTTTGCCAGTTTCAACGTCAGTCCGCCTTTCCTCAAAAGGGATAGTACTTCTTCAAGTCTCGTCAAACCTTCGTCGAAAGAATGCGCGGGGATGAGGATGTCGTCCATATAAACTAACGCGTATTTGATCTTGGCTTCTAAAAGGATTTTGTTCATAGTCCTCTGGAACACTGAAGGAGCATTGACCAGCCCGAAGGGCATGCGTGTATACTCATATTGCCCATCGGGTGTGACAAAAGCAGTTTTGTCTTGAGATTCTTTAGAGATCGGAATCTGGTAATATCCGGATGCTAAATCCAAAGATATAAATAGATTATTTCCGGCTAAACGATCTAACTGGTCTTCAATGAGGGGGCTAGGATAATGATCCTTTTTGGTGCGTTTATTGAGAGCGCGATAGTCTACGCAGAGCCTCTTCTCTCCGGTCTTCTTTTTAACTAGGACGATCGGGCTGGCGTACGGAGAACAAGACTCCTTGATAATTCCCGCATCTAACATTTCCTTGACCATGTCGCGTACCAAAGTTCGTTCCCCGTAGGACAGACGGTAGGGCCTGTAAACTACCGGCTCGACGTTATCGAGTTGGATTACCATCTCTGAGGCTGTAGTGAAACCTAAATCCTTCAGTCCCGATGAAAAACAATCCTTAAATTCAGATAAGAGGTTTCCAAGGCGAGTACGCTCTGAATCCACCAATTGTGGACCACAGCGGAAGTCATCATCTAACTGGTTCTGCTCAACTGATACCATCGACACGTCTAAAGAGGATGGTAAGATGGCTGCACGAGTTATTAATTCACCTTTGCGGATAGTTATAGTTTCGTCGCTCATATTTAGAATCACAATCCGTCCTGTGCCGTCCCTGACCATGTACTCGCCAGAGAATAAAAAATATTCCTTTCGTTCCGCTCCTCTCACCGAACCATTGACATAAATGGGACCAGTATACTTCACCTCAGTCTCAACAGGGATGGCTTGCAATTCACGAGAAGACAACGTAATATTGCCTTCCATTCGAATGCTTACCTTATGAGATTCTGCTTTGTCAAAAATAATTTCGTCAGATGTTTTAGTTATAGTTATGTAAGGTTTCTCCGTGAACGAGTGTCCGAGTAAGACAGGGTATTTAATCACGCTGTCCTCGACTACGAACATTTCGATGTTCTCTTTGATACCTTGTACCGTGACGTCAGCTCTACATCTACCTAAGGGTTCTACATAATGACCACCTATACCTCTCATAAGGGGCATTGCGTCTACACATACTTCCAAATCAAGTTGCTTCGCATTGCTTTGCCTAATCAATGTACATTGACTACCTAAATCGACATGACACATAAGTTTTACTCCGTTTACCATTACTTCGAACACATACTTTTCATTGGAATTTCCAGATGTAGTAAGAGCGGCCACTTCTTTAGTTTCTTTAATAATTAAGTCTCTTTGGTTTTTATTTTTGTTTTGAGTTTTATTTATAATGTCACAATAATTGCTTAAGTGGCCGATCTTTTTACAAGTGGTGCAAGTGGTTCTTTGTTTAGGGCATTTAGGAGCTATATGTCCCTCTTCGTCACAATTAAAACAAACGAGTTTTCGGGGTAGGCTCGATTTCTTACTCGATGTCTCTGATAAGAATGGTTTACGGTCGTATTTAGTTTTATCCCTCCTGTCATTTGTGACTTTTATGGTCTTAAAATACTTAAGAACCTCTTCCGGCTCACGAAATTGCACGGCCTGTGCGCCAACGCGTACGGCTCGGTCTTCGACACCATTAAGGAGACAATCAACTGCCTTTCTACCTTTTATACCGCACCTATTAAGCAAGTTAATCTTTTCATAGAAGTAGCGTTCTAACGATTCGCCAAACCGCACCTTTTTCCCTAGCATAATCGTCAGTAATTCAGCGTAGTCATCCCTACATGGAAATGATTCAATGAGCTTCTTCTTCCATTCGTTCCACGTGTAGAGGATTGTGTCGAGACCGGTATACCAGGATTTAGCTATACCACAAAGTTTCGGAAGAGCAAAATGTATGGTTTCCTTATCATCCCATCTATAGATCTCGGCACACTCCTCCACTTTTGTGAGCCAAGTCAGAATCGTTTGATCCTTATTCATGGGATCGAACTCTGGGACTACGTTGGATAAAGACAGTTTAGAAGATGAGCCCTTGACGTCTTTTATAATACGCAAAACCTTATCTAGCATCACATTCGTACCGTCTAATTTACTTTGTTTACGTGGACATTCTCTTGGGGAGCAAGAGTAATGCCTTTTGCGGTTGTAATAGGAACGCTCATCACTGTCAGAGGACTGTTTATAGCGGCGTCTATCTTTTTCCCCAAGAGTACGTCGCTTTCTAAATGCTAGAGGACTCGACGAGTTCGAATGTTGGCAAGCACGCGAGCGCCATCTTATTTCAGAATCTTCAGAATTGTTACGAGACCTTTTAGGCATTCTACAATACCGCGTGCGAGATTGCCTTCCATGCGTACCCTCAGAACCATCCCGTTCACGCGGTTGTCGCGTAGTCGACCTAGATCGTCGTTTCGTAGATTTAGACGGTGAATGGTTGCAAAAATAGTCAGTGCGACGTCTGTATCGTTCCAACGATCTATCTCGACCACGCGACTCACGTTCAACCGGCTTAGAATACTCTAAAATAATGCTTTTACTTCGGGACCGATGGCGTTTAGATCTACTAAACCTTTTACGATGGTACTGCGTAGCTCGTTCTCCGCTTGAACTGCTTACTCTTGCTCTCTTACGTCTCCGTCGCGTGCCATTAGACGGCGTGCGTCGATCATCGCCCTCCTCATAACAGGGTAATGACGCCACACGTCGGCCACCCTCCTCATAACAGGGTGCCGGTATCGAGTGCTGACCATCACCCTCCTCATAACAGGGTAAAGGTATCGAGCGCCGGCCGTCACCCTCCTCATAACAGGATGCCGGTATGCGCTCACGTTGGCGCACTCTACTAGGGTGATTAACGCTCACCGATCGGTCCAGTGACAGCAAAGGTCCACGAGTATCGCTATCGATTGGCGCATGCTCCGTCGCTTCTTGACCACTGTCACCGTTCCTCCGAACTGCATTGGGGGCACCTGCATCATCGCCATCGCCGCCACCAGGATGGGGCCGATGAGACCTCGGCGTCTCCTCCATCGCTGAAACTTGTAAACATTTATTCCGTTATAAAATGTTAAAATCTGACGATCAGTTTTACAGCGTTAATAGGTTAAAACCTATTATCATTCCATCCGCTGAGATGTTAAATTCAAATAGCCTTATGACTAATTATTAACCAAAACTAGTAATCGACCGAATCGATTGCGTCAACCTTAATTTAAATTCAACGAATTGATTTTTTTCATTCATCAAGTTAGTTTCTGGCCTAACCTAACCTAAACCTAACCTAATCTAAACCTAACCTAACCTAACCTAACCTAAACCTAACCTAACCTAAACCTAACCTAACCTAGACCTAACCTAACCTAACCTAAACCTAAGTGATATGCTAACCTAACCTAACTAGTTAGGTTAATATGATCTGAGTAACTGTGAATTTAATCGCAAATTAGTAAATAGAACACTTATACACATTTACATACTATTATACGTAACATATTTAATAAGAGTATAAATTATATAAAATATATATATATATAAAAAAAATAAATGAATAACATCCAACAGTCATGTGAGTCCTGACTTCGCACTAGAATTATCTGTGTCGTGAGCATCTTAATTATAGTGGTACCACGATACCCAGACCTAGAAGAAATATTTACAGAACCTGTATACATTTCTCCTGCCGCGGGAATCGAACCCACGCCACTTGCGTCTATGCAGTCATGGCGGGTCATGGCAAGTACTCGACCCGCCATGCCGTCGAAGTTGTCAAAGGTATACCTGTGTGTGCATATCTGTAACCATACTAGCAATCTAGTAATCTAATGATCGACTAGCTGAGTCTCCTAGATGATAGTTCATAAAATTATTAGGTTACTTGTAAAATATGAACCAGCTAACATCTGAACTAATGTAATACATCTAGGTACTTTGATCGACATGGAATAAACTTATATTTGATTCATACTGCTATCTCGCAGAGAATATCACTATCCATTATAATAAAGGTCATTGAAGGTATGTAACACTTCTTCGTTCATTTCCTGGAAATATCGGTAAAACAATGCCGGTCGGTAAATTTCATACTACACAACTATAAAATACAGTGCTAGCACTATGTAGACACTATTCTGTCAGTCTCTCTCGCGAATGCAACACAACAGCACCCATATCAAATAAATGCTTGAAGGAAACAAAAATAAAAATAAAACAAAACAAACTCAAACGTTAGATTATTGGTATTTCGAGTGGTGATTCAATGACTATTCTCATGGCAACAATAAGACCAAAAAAAAACATTACTATGAGAAGAAAGAGAGAAAAAAAAAACTGTAGCTAGGAGTTACCTTAGATAAGCCACATTTTGTTTAAAATATCTATCATTAGAGCGTGGAATGATGGGTGTTTCCCATCTTATCCCACTTCTGAGATAAAAGGGGCATAAGTTATTGATAGAATAAAACCACAAATCGTTCAAATAAATATGCATTTACTGATCGGACCGTGTTGCGTACATTCAACGGTTAGAGCATCCTACTCATTTTAAATCACAATTAGCATAAAGTAATAGTAATAATAATGTTCATAAAGACCTTTGATTCTACTGCCAGCAAGATCACAACACTTTTCCACTCGGAACACTTTCTTTCAGCCGCACAAAATCACACACACTGCCTGCCCGTCAACAACAACATGGCGGCTGGAGGAAGTGTATTTATCGTCAACATGTTAATTTAATTTCTTAAACGCTTATCTATTCAAAATATTCTTGTAAATAACAATAATAAATCATAAAAATATTTATAGAATTATACTTATAATTAATACGCTCCTTACACTTGCTATCTGTTTCCGTTCTGGATAAACTGTATAAATCTAATAGTGCACGAATGGAGCCTCTTTGAAGTGCACTTCATTCCTTTCAATACATGGGTTAGAACCGGCTATCTTATGGTTGCTACGTAAAAGGACAAACTAACAAACAGACAAACTTTCGCGTTTTGTAATATTAGAAGGGAAGTAGGGATTTCAAATACTTTTTCTATCATAGAAAAATAAACATTCGTGAATTGATTAAATAATTGTTCTGTCTATATTTTGTTAGATTGATATTCAAACAAAGCTCACTATCACCTGTGGTGCTCACAAACTCCCCGAGCGGTGCAAAACTGGTGCTAACCCCCTGAATACAAGATGAGCTGTATCATGGCGGCTATTTGTAGCGGCGAACTGATTTTTTGATTCAGATTTGCGTACGAAATGCTTTTAAGCGGAGTCGCGAGTTTAAAAGCTTTGGTTTTGATATCCTTATTTACTTCCTCATTATAAAATAAAGTACCCAGTATATAAAAAAAATAATAGGGAAATAATATTTTTGAAAATAAGCTTTTATATAAACGCTATCAAAAGAAGAAAATAAACTTTAAATTAAATAAAACCAAGATTTCTTCTGATGCAATGAAATGATCCCTTACGTAATATTTAAGTTTCACACAGATTTGATAAACGGTTCGAAAGTTATGCCTAAACATATCCACAATCATACAACGCCAAATCGCGCAAGTTGCACCTGAGATCTTTCTCGCTTCGCTCGTTCGATCAATAAAAATAGGAATTTTATGCACATTTTCCGCAAAAACTCAAATTTAAAATAGGAACCGTTCTACAAATTCACGGCTCCCTAAAATCCCATCACTTTAAACAATCCTTATTCCCACGCAATAAAAGTCACATTACCTTTAAAAATATTTGCTTTAAAATACCAACTTCAATTCAAAAATAGCTCTTACACCTCCGCTAATAAGGTAGAATTTCGTTTGCGATTATTTACTTCGTGACTTGTCTAGAAAGATGCCTCGTAGAATATTCAGGTAGAATTATGCAGAAGTGGATGAAAAAATTTGGTTTTTGTGCATTCTCTGGATATTATGCATTATAATAGCGGTCACAAGAGCACTGGTGGTCTAGTGGCCGTGACCCCTTCCAAGCCTAAGGTAGTGGCTTCGAATCCGGTCATACACCAATGGAATTTTCAATTTAGAGAATAATATGTGTGCTATATAACAGTACTCTCAAACGGTGAAGGAAAATATCACGAGGAACCAAATCCGGCATGTCGTAGCGTAGAAAAAAAATCTTTTAAAATAAAAAAAAAATATTAATCTCAATGTTTATATTAAAACTTGGTATTATGTTTTAGAATCCTTTCAACGCAAATTTTATTCGAAAATCATTTTATTCTTTGACTAGCTGCCGCCCGCGGCTTCGCTCGCGTGGTACCCGGATAAAAAATAGCCTATATGTTAATCCAGTACATGTACTATGTATATTCCAAGTTTCGTTCAGATCCGTTCAGCCGTTTAGGCGTGATTGAGGCACAAACATCCAAACATCCAAACTCACAAACTTTCGCATTTATAATATAAGTAAGATTCTTTAATACTGTCACCATAACTAAGTAAGTAACTGTCACCGTGCCTGTTGAATTTAAAAAGAAAAGACAATTTTTTTCTTTTAATTGTGACGTAACGTCACTTTAGCCACTACTAAGAAATGAACTGAACTGAATATAATCTGTGGTGTTGTAAAAATGGCGGAAAGAAGGTTTTTGGGAGCGTCTATTGAAATAAATTGTTTAATCAGTTAAAAATTACAGTTTAAGGTCACATAATAGATAAATTACTTTGTCCTTTATCCGGGTAGGTCCACGCGGGTGGAGCTACAGGCGAATGCTAGTAAGTAATAAGTAGGATTATGTCACGAACAAACTTCGCAGAAAGATTCTCTTGAAAATAATTTCTGTTCTTGCGTCTAACTTGCGTAAACTTTGCGTCTTTCGCACACAATTACTAAGTACTAAGTGCTTAAGTTCACGTTATTATTATTGTTTCGCTTTAAGCACATGCCAAGTACATCGTGTTAAGAGATGTTAACCATGTTATGAACTTAGGCCACTACATCGATCCATAGATAGAACGTAAAGAGATCGAATGGTGTACGAAAGGAGCATTTGGGCGCACTAAATCCTTTCACCACACTGGTGTGCTGATCTGACCTAGTGGGATAAGGGCAGGAAAATGATGATGATGGTCAACTCAGCCCAGACCTCTCTCAGCCCGTGGGCCGAACAATTTCTTTCTTTCTTTACCCTCCTTTGCTTTTCGGTGGAAATAATCTAGCATGTTTTTTTGTCCCCAGCGCGTCGGCTGTGACCTTCGTGTGGGGTCCACTCGACGAGTGGACGAGTGTGGGGTCTGTGGTGGTGATGGGTCTTCCTGCTCCCGGCCGCGGTACCACTGGCTGGCTACTCCGGGCTCGCTGTGCTCCGCTACCTGTGGTGGAGGTGAGTGAACAGTACCATAGTAACTGCGCAATATAAGTAACAGGGCAGGAAGATCCTGCCCTTATCCCACTCTATGTAGGGTCGGCAAAAGATCCTTGCATCATGCTGTAAGAGTTTTAGCTAAGGTGTTTTATGACCGGCCGCCTGCCTGACGTCAACCCTCCTTGGGAATACTTGCTTATTGTATCTCATCATGTTGGAGGATACTATCCCTTAGTCGACTTTACGACATGCTCGGGGAGAGAAGCAGCTGGACACATTCTATGTTTTTTTTTATATGAGAGCCGACTCGAAAGGTGGACGAGGTGTGGAGTCTGTGGTGCTGTTGGGTCTTCCTGTTCTCGGTCGTAGCTGGCTGGCCACACCGGGGTCGCTGTGCTCATCAACAGTTGAAGAGTAGGGAGTTAAAGTCGTCACATAGGGAATCCTAGTGTAAAATTGTTTATCAGCGTGAGAGCACTGGTGGTCTAGTTGGTAGTGACCCCGCCTTCCGATCCTAAGGTGGGTTCAAATCCGGCCGTGTACCAATGGATTTCTCTATGCGAAAAATGTATGTGCGAAGTAACGGCGAAGGAAAACATCGTGAGGAAACCCGCGGCTTAGTCAGCTCCGCACGTATTGACCATGTCTTTCCTGTGGACAAGGCCGACTAAGCTGAGAGGATGGAATAGGTGCTGGGCAAGCCTACTCCATCTTAATTCGTCCCGGGCACTACAGCGTCCCGTTCGTGAATGTAAAAATTGCCTACTGACGCTGTATAAATCATCTACTATAGATGGTAAAAGGCTGTAACAAAGCAGGGTGCGGCTGTAACAAAGCAGGGTGCGGCTGTAACAAAGCAGGGTGCGGCTTATACTGCCCGGAAGCCGGACTAGAGAAGGCCCAACCGCTAAACAACACAACGACTGCTTTACAAGCAGAGACCATGGGGCTTCTGTTAGCAGCAAAGGAAATACGTAGGGCAATAGACTCACCTACAAATCAGGTCATAAATCCTAACACGAAGCTTATCTTCATCACGGATAGCGCAGCGCTCATAATTGCGCTGGACAGATCCGACACAAGGTCGGCCTGCCTAGCGCAATGTCACGAGGAGCTACAAAAACTAGGTAAAACACACAAAGTAATAATCAGATGGACCAAAAGCCATGGCTCCTGCAAAGGAAACCAAAGAGCAGACTACCTAGCAAGGGAGGGTTCAAAGAAACTTCCGACGGCAGAGGACAGCAAAATATGCAAACCCACGTCAACGGAGATCAAAAACAGGCTGGAAACTCAGTGTGAAAAAGAACATCAAAAACAATGGGAGCAAAGGCAGGACTGCCATCACACTAGAAGACTGATCCCTGAACGTAACAAACGCCTCACATCAACACTATTGAAAATGAGACGTGAGGACCTTCGTACAATGGTGGGCATTATCACAGGACACTGTGAGCTGAATCACCATCTACTGAAAATAGGAGTAACGGACAGTAGTCTCTGTCGCGGATGCTTCCAGGAGGAAGAGACTGTGGAACATGTGACGCTACATTGTTCTGCAACAAATGAAATAAGACATAAATCGGGACTGCAGACGGTCATCGAGAATTGCACGGCATCACCATCGACCTCATCAACACCACCAACAGCCTCAACATCATCGAGGATACTGGAACGCTGCTGCCAACATCCCAAGGTCCTCCTCCGATACTTCAAGGAGTTGGGCTGGCTGGGGGAGGGTTAGCAGGGGGGATAATGCACAATACACCCCACCGCGGGACGTCGGTGCAGATCTTTGTTCCCCTAACCTTAATTAGAATTAGAATTAGAATGGTAAAAGGCCTTACTAGTATTGTTTATCAGCGTACAATGAGCGAGGCAGAAGCTTCCATGTTCTCCTTAAATAAGTTATGTCTGTACCGTCATAACTAAATTCCCACAAAGACATTTCAACCCGACGCACAGGCCACTTAAGCAAATATTTTGCCCTAAATATTTGTAACTCCTGTCAGTGGGCCTCCAACAAATTACTTCTCCCATCCGAAGTGCTAATTCTTATCTGGGTATTCATCTTTCAGAGGTTCTTAATTAGACTCGGCCCTCACAAATTTCGGTTGTAATGGGCGCGCAGACGAACGACTTTTTGTCACTATCTCGCGCGACTTAATTGCACGAATTTGCATAAGTTTCGGGTAATCGCGGGAGAGATGAATTTGCCTGTAAATGTTTAGATTAGGCTGTAGTGGTTTTTATTTAACTGTTATCTTCAGTAAGCCATTCATTTAAAAGTCTAACGACTTTGTTTTTCTTTGGAATTAAGGTTTGATGTTTTAATGTTGCTTGCTATGAAGGTTTGGGGGTTATGGCTAATACGTTTACAGTATCGTATTTTTAGTCGTTTAAGTATTATCATCATATCCCCTTGTTCCAAATTCAGAGCATGAATACTTGAGTATTTGAAATACGACAATCTGACACGCGGAACGAAATACCAATTGGATAATACAGAACACAATGTGAAATGAAATAAAATATACTTAAACCTGTTAGGTACCTTACACCATGAGCTAACTGATCCTGATGCCCAATCGTAACATTGCCTTGATGTAAATATAATGGTGGACCATGGACATGGTTCACCATATCCATCTTAGGACTTTAAGTCAGAAGTGGCTGCAAGTTTTCTTATGTTTACTTGTGGCTCTGCCCACCCCATTAGGGATACGGGCGTGATAATTATGTATGTATGTAAACATAAGTTTCAATGCCCTGTTGTGTACGTGGACTCACTTTGTTCATTATACCATGCGATACCAATTGCGTTCGCAAACAGCCGCTGCAAAAAGTCGCCAGTCTGCACAGTCCTAAGGAACTGTTGCTCGACAAAAGGAATTCCTCGTGATTTATCGTAGGATTCGAGTAATGTCGGATCTCTGATATAAATTACTGGCCGCACAATTAACAATGTTGCAGTAATGTATTGGAGCGGGGGGAAATTTGACAGGCGATTTCTATTCCGCCATCTTGATTTTCTGTTGTGAAAAAACGAAGTGTCGATTAGTGCCTTATAAGTGTATGTAAATTTTGATAACAAAATAAATATTTTTCTTTCATTCTTTCTTTCAAACACAGTGGGTATAAATACACTCAATAAATAAATACATAACACCCAACAGTCACATACATAGTCCTGACCCCACACTAGGATTCCCTGTGTCGTGGGTATCAGAAACTATGAGTACCATGGTACCACAACACCCAGACCCGGAAGAAATATTTGCAGAATATGCAAGCATTTCTTCCACAGCGGGAATTGAACCCGCACCTCTTGCGTCTCTGTCGAGCAATCGCCCGCCACGCCTTCGAGGCTGTATGTAAATTTTGATAACAAATTAAATATTTTTCTTTCTTTCAAACATAGTGAGTATAAATACACTCAATAGTCACATACATAGGTAGTTTCGCCTCGGTATTCCTTAACTTTTATTGACTCAAATCGTCGCGGTGTTAAGATCGACACAGTATCTGAAGAGATTAAAACTTTTGCTAAAGCAAAATAAGTTACAACACCACCCAAATCAGACTCAAGATAAAAGATGTCATGCAACTCAAAGATGGCTGTGGGAATCAAACCCGTGCCTCTTGTGTCTCTGCCGAATCGCCCGCTACGCCACCGGAGCCGTCAAGAAATAAGTTGAAGAAAGCTGTGGTTCGTTGGTAATGTTAGCTCATTGCAGTAACAAGTCTCGACAACACACATCCGGAACCACAATGCGGGCTTAGCGACCCCGTGTGCGGTTTTAAAACCACGTGTTTAATTAGCGGTGGACGTAATGTACTGATCGCTGGAAGCTTATAGCGGAAAAATATCACACACACACACATAGTTCTGACCCCGCACTAGGATTCCCTGTGTCGTGGGTATCAGAAACTACGAGTACCATGGTACCACAACACCCAGACCCGGAAGAAATATTTACAGAACATGTAAATATTTCTTCTGCAGCGGGAATCGAACCCGCGCCTCTTGCGTCTCTGCCGAGCAATCGCCCGCCGCGCCACCGAGGCCGTCAAGCGGAAAAATAGGTTTCGTACAGCGGGGATCCGTATTTTTATCAAAAAGTATTTTGTTAAAATCCAACCCTTTTCTTAAGTTTGCCGTAGTTTGCCATTAAGTGTTATTACTTCCCGGAATTAGTTCCTTATTAGCGACACTATCGAATGGTGTAATAAAACAGTGTGTTTTTTTTATCAACGGGTTCAATTCCTGGCTAGGAATACCTATTGATTTTTCAAAAATCCAATGATGCTGTTTCAGTTTTCATCAAAAATTCGCCCTGTATACTGACCGCTAGCAAACTGCTTTGCAGACCTCAGTGGAGTGGTGGACGAGAGCTCGGCTGAGACGCTAGAGGGCGGGGTACGATTTCCACAGCGGAAGACATGTTTGCACGTTTTGGAAATATGTATTTCACCCGGGTCTGGGTGTTGTGGTACCATGGTACTCGTAGTTTCTGATTTCCATGACACAGGTAATCCCAGTGTGAAGTTAGAAATAATGTATGTGTTTCTTCGGTGTGATTTATATGTATAATAATAGCTGTAACCCGCGACTTTGATTGCGTGTTGGAAGGTTTTTTTATTATTATTTTAATTAAGTAAGTGTGATGAATCATTAAATGTATTTTCTTTCTTTTCTTTCTTACATACATACATACTATCACGCTCATATCCTTAATGGGGTAGGCAGAGCCACAAGTTAACATAAGAAAACCTGCAGCCACTTCTGATTTAAAGTCCTAAGATGGATATGGTGAACCATAGTGACAGGTGATCAGCCTATCGCCCATATAGGTGGTCCATCATTTGGGAGTGGATACTATCCCTTTTCTTTCTTTTCTTTATTATATTACTTATCTGGGAGCGTGAAAAGTCAACATCACGCGATATTCTTAAGAGGCCACCCATCCCAGTTGTTTGCTTAACTTCAACGATCAATCAAGAATATCTAAGCAAGCTACGTCACGAGCGTTTATGATTAAAGACTGGTTATAAGTTTTAGTTCGTTCTGGTTCTAGAACGGAAGTAACACAGCGGCAGCCGCTTCTTAAAAAGAACTTTTGTTCAAAGTACAATGAACATGCAACACGATATCTCCGAGGATGAGAAGAAACCTAAAATTATAACATTTAATTAAGAAAATGCATTAAACTTTCGTGTATTTAAACACGCGAAGTTAGCATACGCGAATTTCCGTGAATTTCGCGAAACTAGTATACGGAATAACGTCATAATATCCCCTTACCACGAAACTGGATAAACAGTTTGAGAATTGAATAGAATAATATCTTTATTATCATAGGATGAGACACATTAACAAAATAACTTCAATAAGTAAGTACTTATATTAATTGCACAAACTATGACTTATCATAGAACACAGAACACAGTAGAATAGAAACAGGAATTATTAGAAATTATTATACTTATCATAGGTAGGATTTTGACTTAAATAAATATTTTAAATATAAAGAGGTACTAATTACTAAGGTAAATTATGGATTAATTGGCACGAGTTATATAAATGGCTATAATCGGTGGATATAAATTCTTTGACATTACATTGATTTTTTTAGAGTTCCGTACCCGAAGGGTTCCGCCGGGAACTATTACTAAGCCTCCGCTGTCCGTCCGTCTGTCAGCGGGCTGTCATGAACCGTAATAGGTACAGAGTTGAAATTCTCACAGAGTATGTATTTTCTATGGGACCCCCATACAAGAAACATTAATGTACAATGTACCTACATATACCTACAATTGTACAGAACCCTTCGTCGGTTTTTTGTTCTAACATGGCTGTTTTTTTATGGGCGGAGATTCTAATATCTTTAAAGAGAGTGTTTCAGACCTTGAAAGGACCAGTGAGATGACAAACAGAGTATAGCGTTCTATAAACCGATCATATAAAATACAGGAAAAAACATTTCGAGGGTAAACACTTGATATTCAAAGAAATCACAGGGTATGGACCTTATTTACATATTTATGTATTCAAACAACTGGCCTTTCTGAACCCTTAGCACAAGTTCAGAAGTTAAGGTCCGATTTACACTATAACTAGCACAGTAGTGATAACTAGTGCTCCTATTAATTTTGGCAATAAGCCGTGGGTTCGAATCCAGTCGTGCACCGATTTTTTTCTGTATGTATAATTAATTTTAACATACACATTAACTCCATCTTAATTCTTCCCGGTCACTGCAGCGTCCCGTTTGTGTAGGCAAAAAGTTGCCTCCTATATTAATAAATAATTTGATATAGACGACAAAGGCCTTGGTTCAGCTTTAGTTTAGTTTAGGCCTTAGCCTTAGAAGTGGCTACTAGTTTTCTTATGATTACTTGTGATTCTGCCCACCCCGTTAGGGATAAGGGCATGATAGTATGTTTGTTATTGGTATCTTCTTTCAATAATGTTAGAGTCAAAGTCGAAGTAAATTTTTTTTATTCCATAAAATCACGGGGATCACTTGGACACCTCTTAAATCTACGTTGCATTTACACCTGTTCGTAACGCGACCAAGCGTGGAAGATACAGGTAAGAAACCACTATTGGCTATTTTTTTAGAAAATGATCCCTTTACAATCATGTTTACAAAAGAAAACTAGTGCTAGACTAATGATCGTTATTCGCTCATTACCGTTGTTAAAGAATTAGTGGTTTAGAAGTGCCAATGAAAATTCCGAAAAGCGAAGCCTTCATAGACCTCCTTGAATTGTGTCCTTCTGGGCATGCTTATGAGCATTCAATAATATTATTCTAAAAACAATAGCTGTATGGGATATCTATGCACCTATACATCATAAATACCTATGCATAATGATATTCTAGCGAGAATAAAAAGTGATTGTTTATTATATTATACTAGCTACCCCCCGCGGCTCCGGTCACGTGGTACCCGGATTAAAAATGGCCTATATGTTAATACAATACATGTACTATGTATATTTCAAGTTTCATTCAAATGCGTTCAGCCGTTTAGGTGTGAGAGAGTAACAAACATCCATACATCCATACTTACAAACTTTCGCGTTTATAATATTAGTAGGATTACTTTAGTATATTTATAATTAAATCTTATTGTTATGTTTAAAATAGTGAACTCATATTTTTATATTATGGATTTTGTTGGTCTAATTAATAAATATAATGATGATTATTATTATTATAGACATTATAAGTGTAAAAAATAATAATAATTGCTTTAAACATGGAATTCGGAGTCACTCTATCACTTCGTTATTTCTTTATGGCACTACAGCTTCACGTTTGTGAAGGTAAAAGTTGCCTCCTGACGCTGTATAAATCATTTACTATAGATGGTAAAAGGCCTTAGTTTTTTATCTTTCCTTTTTTAGGACAGGACGCATGTTCCCAATAACCAATTTTCTACTTTAATCGACAAATTATCAAAGAAAAGCATCGAATTAATTAAATCTTAATGCAGATTATAAGCACTTATTTAATATTAACTTAATGTAGAAACTTGGATACACGACCAGTCACTTCTAGAAGTTCGTTGCAAACTTTAGTTCTGTTGTACCCTAATGGGCATTTAAACTGCAACTTTTTCTTATTTTTTTTTGGTAATTTCTGCAAATATTTCGCCCGGGTCTAGGTATTGTGGTACTCGTAGTTTCTGATAGCCACGACACGGAATCCTAGTGCGGGGTCAGAATTATGTATGTGATTGTTAGGTTTATCACTAGAGAGAGCACTGGTGGTCTAGTTGGTAGTGACCCCGCCTTCCGATCCTAAGGTCGTGGGTTCAAACCCGGCCGTGTACCAATGGATTTATCTGTGCGAAAAATTTATGTGCGCTATACCAGTACGCTCAAACGGTGAAGGAAAACATCGTGAGGAAATCCGTGGCTTAGTCAGCTCCGCACGGATTGACCATGTCTTTCCTGTGGACAAGGCCGACTAAGCTGAGAGGATGGAATAGGTGCTGGGCAAGCCTGCTCCATCTTCATTCGTGCCAGGCACTAGGTACAGCGTCCCGTTTGTGAAGGTAAAAATTGCCTCCTGACGCTGTATAAATCATCTACTACAGATGGTAAAAGGCCTTAGTTTTTATTTCTCAGAACAGCAAATCAACTTCAATGGTTTATTATGGCCTAAAAACTCCGTCACTAGAGTTGGCCACTAGCTCATACGAACATACATAATGGTTTATTTTGTCGTTTTGTTGTCGCAGGGTACAAGATGTCGCTAGCTGTGTGTCGCGACCGACTCACCGGCTCCGACGCTCCGGAGGAGCTGTGCGACGCTTCCAGCAAGCCGCAGGCCTCAGTCGTGCGGTGCAACACGCACCCCTGCCCCTACAAGTGAGCCGAGACCTTTAGTTTACTTTGTTCTAGACTGGACGCCCGTGGTTTTGTGTATCCGGCTGGAAATTAATATTCTTAGACACAAAGTCAAAGTCGAAATGATTTATTCCTTAAAATTACTGGGATCACTTGGACACGTCTTAAATCTACGTTGCATTGAAACACCTGACACATATTTTCGAACTTTTCAGGTTCTATGACATGCCGGTTTCCTCACGATGTTTTTCTTCTCCGTTTGGGAGTACTTAAATACATAAATTCATTTATTGAACTGACAACATGGAATGTCAAAAATATAACATATCAGCTGTAAGAAGCCATTTTCAATTTATTACTTTGGCTGCTTCTGCAGCCGAAACGCCTGAATCGGATTTTGACAAAATTAAATGGGGTGTTGTTGGATTAAAATTTGTCTACATAACACACAATTTTGACACCAAAGCGTAAAAAATCCAGTAGGGCGGTTTAAGTTCTACATTACATATCGTAACAGACGGCAATCGGTTCGCATCGCAAAGGCATGTTTTGTGTTCCGTGGAGTGTATAAATTTTGAGTTGTAATAGACTAACATTTCTTTAATTGAGGCAATATTTCGATAAACGATTGTAAAACTAAACATTACAGCGTAAACATGACAAGATCTGTTATTTTATTCTCCTCACTCAATTTACCTACGCCTACCCTTATCGTAAGAAAATCTTAAGAAGTTATACATGTTTATTCTTTGTAAGTTTACATGTCGTTGGCTATCAGCATCCTTAATAAACACATTTTCGCATTAGGGATACATCATATGTGACAGTTACCCCCACTGCTTTGTTTACCCCGGCACATATCAATGTGCGTTCGAGTGGGTAATAGGAGGCGACCCCGTCGGCCCCTGTTCGCGAGGGTACACACGGAAATCTTTTAGAATAACTCGCATGGACATGTGCCCTTGTTTACCTCTTATTGATACTTACCCACCACGCGAAGCAAAAGGTTAGTAAAATTATGTTTAGCAGTCTATGTAATGATCTGTTAACAAGACTGTCACTCATTTTAAAGAACATCGGATGCAGGATCTGTATACCAGACGCTTTTAAAAAAAGAATGGCTGATAGCATACTTATATACTTTTTTTTCGTAAATCATCATCATTATCTTCCTGCCCTTATCCCACTCTATGTGGGTTCGGCACAGCATGATCCGGATCATGCTGTAAGAGTTTTGGCTAAGGTGTTTTATGACCGGCCGCCTGCCTGACGTCAACCCGTAAAAACCCATATTTCATAAATACATACTTATAATACATAATACTACATCACCCAGACCCGGAAGAAATATTTTCAGAACATACAAACATTTCTCCCGTAGCGGGAATCGAACCCGCGTCTTAGCCGAGCACTCGCCCGCAACGCCACCGAGGTCGTCGAAAACTACTCTAAAGATTCAACAGTTCTCATTTCCTACTGTATTTTGGCTACAAAAATCTCATACTTCTTTTTACGTGCAGATGGTACGTCGGAGACTGGTCGTCATGCAGCGTGACGTGCGGCGGAGGAGAGAAGCGACGCCGCGTGCTCTGCGCTCGCTCCGCCAACGTCACCAGAGCTGACACTTACCAACCAGGTCCGTTCCAACCATGATGACGTGTACATACGTCGGTGAAAGGTCAGCAAGCAGCGTGACGTGCAGCGAGCGAGAGAAGCGCAGTGTTACCGAGTCACCAGGTCTGACACTTACCAGCCAGGTCAGTTGCAGCCGTGATGACGTGTGCATACGTTGGTAAAAGGTCAGCAAGCAGCGTGACGTGTAGCGAGGAAGAGAAGCGCCGTGCGAACGAGTCACCAGGTCTGACACTTACCAACCAGGTCAGTTGCAGCCATGATGACGTGTACATACGTCGGTGATAGGTCAGCAAGCAGCGTGACGTGCAGCAAGGGAGAGAAGCACAGTGCGACCGAGTCACCAGGTCTGACACTTACATAACAGGTCTTATGGTAAGACTGCTGTATTTGTGTTTTGCCCAAGTAGTTGGTAGTGACCCCGCCTTCCGATCCTAAGGTCGTGGGTTCAAATCCTGTCGTACCAATGGATTTTTCTGTGCGCAAGATTTATGTGCGCTATATCAGTACTCTCAAACGGTGAAGAAAAACGTCGTGAGAAAACCCACGTCCTAGTCCGCATATATTGACCATGTCTTTCCTGTGAAAGACATGGTCAATATATGCGGACAAGGCCACAGGGACAAGGCCGACTAAGCTGAGAGGATGGAATATCTGCTGGGCAAGCCTACTCGATCTTAATTCATCCTGGGCATTAAATCGTCCCGTTTGTGAAGGTAAAAGTTGCCTCCTTGACTGTATAAATCATCTACTATAGATGGTAAATGGTCTTAGTATGTATAAATCATTAAATGTTGTAGGGGCGAGCTCGGACCCAGGCTGCATCTCGCCCGCCCCGCGGTCCAGCCAGCCCTGCAACCAGCACGACTGCCCCTCCTGGCTCGCCGGCCCTTGGTCCGGGGTAAGTACAACTGCTATTGACTTCTGACAATCATCATCATCTTCCTGCCCTTATCCCACTCTGTGTGGGGTCGGCACAGCATGATCCTTGGATCCCGCTGTAAGAGTTTTGGCTAAAATGTTTTATGACCAGCCGCTTGACTGACGTCAATCCTCCTTGGGAATACTTGCTTATTGTATCTCATCATGTTGGAGGATGCTATCCCTTAGTCGACTTTTACGACATGCTCATTATTATTATTTAGCATTATTCAGTCCCAAGCATTTTTGTCTTCTATATAATAGGATATTTTATAGTAAGCTTTTAAAACAACTTTCGTTTTAGGTATTCTGTAAACTAGCAAACAAAGAACGTATTTTCTTTAATATTTGATAATTAAATATCTAAACGTAGCACGTAGCGATATCAACCACTTTCCTTCGATACCTACTTACCTAGTTAGGTAGCTATGCATTTCCTACTTTGTACCGGACTGCAGTTTCTGTTCAGAAAATCTGTAGTAAAATCTGTAAAATCTTTCAAAGGAAAATAAACTTAATATAGCTGGTTTTAGAATACAATAATGGTTAAAGCGAGAGTTTGATACATTAACATACAAGGCGACCTTGTTGGAGCAGGCGATTCCCGGGAGCAAGATTTGCAAGTATTTCTTTCGGGTCTGGGTTTTGTGGTATCATGGTATCATGATACTCGTGGTTTCACGACTCAAGGAATCACAGAACTATGTATGTGATATTTTTTTAATATAATACTATAATTTCGAGTGCTGACAGTACATTCCGCTACAATTATATTTTTATGAGAATTTGAAGTTGTATGAAGTTGTACTCGCTGTATAAAGCAAAATTTTAAATGCAGAATTTTAATTTCAGCGAAACCTTTACTGGTTTAAATTCCTTTTGCGTTCTGTTTTCTGTTGCATAAGTTTCAAAATCGATTGTCGAAGTGAATATTCTTACAACATCTCTGTAAGTTGAAAGAGGCGAACATTGTAGCGACTTTCAATACTTTTAGTCGCACATAAAGTTTTATACGACAATACAGTTTTAGATGTGAGAACAGAGCTGCATATAAATTGATGTTTTCAGCTTGTCTTGTTAGGGTAGGTTCGCGATACGAGCTTGGATATTATTGGATTGCCAGCTCAGTTAGTGGTTATTTTTTTATTTAACACACTTCACGTCCAGTTAGGGAAATTCCATTTATTCATTTATGAATGCTCTCAAGAAGTATATACATACATAAAATCACGCCTGTCTCCTATAAGGGTAGGCAGAGATCACGGATCTCCATTTACTATCAATTCTGAACTGCTTCTTTCGCTTCATTCACTCTCATTATATTCCTCATGCATGCTCGTCGGTTTAGGGTACTCTTGAGCTGACCCTTTTCCAAAACGTCGCCGATTTGGTTCAGGTACGTACGCTGAGGTCTTCCCCTTCCAACGGTACCATTCATCATCATCATCATCTTCCTGCCCTTATCCCACTCTATGTGGGGTCGGCACAGCATGATCCTTGGATCATGCTGTAAGAGTTTTGGCTAAGGTGTTTTATGACCGGCCGCCTGCCTGACGTCAACCCTCCTTGGGAATACTTGCTTATTGTATCTCATCATGTTGGAGAGGATACTATCCCTTAGTCGACTTTTACGAGATGCTCGGGGAGAGAAGCAGCTGGACGATACCATTCACACTCGCCTTATACACCTGTTTCTTCAATCTTCTTTCAATCATCCTCTCTACATGACCGAACCATCTTAATTAATTCATCTTAATCAGAATTACACCGTGAATGAAGCACTGACATACTAAATTATACTAATTTTATAGATTTATAATTTATGCAGGATTCGACTTGCATTTAAAACTTCTCGACTAAAACTCTAAATTAAAAAAACTTAAACGTAAACCGAAAGACAAACTAATTTTCCGCTCTGCTAATTTAGTACCTACTTAGCTTGGTATTTTTAATTTGTTCTGCCATCAGGTCAACACAGCTTCTTATAAACAGTTAGTGAAATCACAACAACACAGATTCAAAACTATATCTCTATTAAACATCTTCCAGGCTCTTAATGTTATTTGATGATGTCTTAAAGAGTTAGAGACACATTTAAATGTCAGGTGCTTACTTTGCAGTTAGTATTCAATACTTGGTCTGTCTTGCACTATCCGCGGAGTGGGGAACTGGTGACCTAACACAGGTGTCAAACCCACTACAGGCACCAGTCTCTCACAAAACAGATCTTACTACTGTAAAAACACCTTTATGAGAGAGAAAAAATAAATATAATAAATTTTAATATTTTTATTATTAACTAGCTGTTTCCGCTAACTACGGCTGTCCGGTAGTTGTCTAACTTGTTACGGAGTTGGGGGTAGTTGGGCGATCTCTGCTATTGACTGCCTCAATGCTTTGAGAAACCATGTTTATTTTGAGTTGGTTACTTGCCCGGCAAAGACAGGCCCTTTGTAGCGACTACAATTTCAACTCTGGAATTTGGACTGAGTTTTGGGTCTAAAGTTTGTTCTGTTGAGTTTCGAAAAATTCCGCATTAATGGGCTATTTGCAATGAAGCTACCTTCCAAACTTCGCTCTCTAGATTTAGAGATTTCGGCTTGATGATGATTAATCAGTCAATCAGTCAGGTTAACCTCTTTTATAGGTATAAATAATATTACAGTACCTAAATCCGGAAGAAATATTTGCAGCACATGCAAACATTTCTTCGAAGCCATCGAGAATTTAACATTAAAAAAAATAACACACAACAATCAAATACATACCTAGATAGTTCTGATCCCACAGCCACAGTAGGATTCCCTAACTAAGAGTACCACACCAAAAAATAATTTCAGATCATGCAAACATTAGATTATGAAAAGTACAGTTAGTACCACAAATATTGAGTGCCTCGGCAAACCTCGTGCTTTGTATGAAAACCGAATTTGTCCGAATATGCAACTTAAATAATAACTGAACCAAACCTTTTAAAAAAATAATTATCTACATTATTATTGTAACATTTCTATGTTACATATCATCATCGTGTTAGTTCGTATTTCAGAAGCTAGACGAAAATTTCCGAGGCGCATAATATTTGTGGTTCTACTGTAACTACATAACTAAACTACAAATACAATAAGCATATTTGTGCATAAACGTCTTTGTTCCAGTGCTCGGTGTCATGCGGGGAAGGGGTACAAGTGCGGGGGGTGGAGTGCACCCCCGCCGGAGGGGGATGCGATCCTGCCTCCCGGCCGGAAATATCACGGCCCTGTTCCACCGGCATCAGCTGTCCTTCCTACAGGGAAGCTGATGAGCCTGAGGTAATTAATAAATGAAATAAATAACACCCAACAGTCACATACATAGTCCTGACCCCACACTAGGATTCCCTGTGTCGTGGGTATCAGAAACTACGAGTACCATGCTACCACAACACCCAGACCCGGAAGAAATATTTACAGATCATGCAAACATTTCTTCCGCAGCGGGAATCGAACCCGCGCCTCTTGCGTCTCTGCCGAGCAACCACCGAAGCCGTCAATTTTACCATCAATTTTCACTGAACTGAACTTTTCAGCGATTTCACTGAATTCGTTATCATTAAGTATTGAAAGAATCCAAGTCAAGTTCCAAGCAAATCGGACTATCCTTTAAATGATTCCCATACAATCTTTAACAACCCCTACACCCTATTTCGGGGGTATTTTCAAAATATTTTACCATAGACTTTTGTTAAATTTACTAATGCTCCATCTTAATTCGTCCCGGGCTACAGCGTCCCGTTTGTAAAGTTGCTTCCGGACGCTGTATAAATCATCTACTATAGACGGTAAAAGGCCTTAGTTTTTTTAATGGAGACATTTATTTAACAACAATTACAACACCATAATAGAAAATGCGATCCAAAGCGATGTTTTAACACAAAAACAAAAAAAAAGGAAACTTAAAATTAATTGGTTCGATTACATAATTATTTTACTATACTACCTACGCTATATCCATGAGTTTCAGCAGGTTGTGAAAAAAATATCTTCATTGCTCTCTGAAAGAAAATTAATTAAACGGATGGCTCGTGACATTGGGGCAAACTTAAGCAAATTAGTTCGAAAAATTGTCGGTCCCGGCTTTTGAGTCGTTAAGCCATGACGGAGGCCGTTAGGCGGCCTAAAAACTCCGCCACAAGAGCTGGCCACTAGTTCATACGAACTTTACTTTTTTTAGTTCGAAACTGAGCATGGCGGTATAAGTATGATGTTCTTCTCACCAGGACGATATAGAAGACCTTCTTCCGGGCGTGGTGTACCACACTCAGCCGCTCATCCAGCCGTACCCGATGCCACAGGCCAAAGCCGAGAGGCTGATCGGCGAGCCGGACGTTCCTGTGGAGGCCACGTAAGTTAGACGAATTTCTGAAGACTTTTTAGTAAAATGATGTTCGTGGAGGCCCTATTTTGAACACTACTTGGGGTCCCTTCAGACACTGCCTTTTGGAGTATCTAGGACCTTTTAGAACAGTTTCCAATATCAATTTTTGTACTGTAAAAAATGAAAAAAAATAAACATTTTTCAGCGGCCTTTTACTTTTTACCTTATGACTCGAGTAATACCTTCAGAGTATGCTTTTTTATCTGAATATTTTTGATGCCTATAAAAACTCACTGGTGTATTTGGGGGCCTTTCTTGTCCTAAAAAAGGATTATAAGAGTTTGGTGAACCTTTTGCGATGTGAGTTGTATATTTGAAGGCCATTTAAAACCATTTTTAAAAGCAATATTTTTTTTTATTAATACTGGTTACTTTGGGGGTACTTTAAAATATGACAACAAAGTTTCTTATTTACAAATTATTATCATATCTGCAAGTGTTTATTTTTCCTGTTTTTAATTGTTATTGAGAGGAAAGTTTATTTTTCCTTGATATAATTCAGTGTGATGTGCCTTACCTATTTTTGATATACATAATTCTTTTGTCTGCATAAACTCAATGTTGTATACTCCTTTTACTAATCTTAAGCATTACTAACCTTTACTATTATTAACGTACTTATAACTTTACTATCTATAAACGTTTTCTCTTATATAGCAATTTGCTCTGTCCAAAATATCAAACTAATTGATGCAAAACTAATTAATTTCTACCTCAAAGTGTCTCTACCTTAGTAGAACGTAGTCTGTGAAAGTTCTGTGGATGCATGCCATTGTCTGCTTTATACCCTCCGTGTAAGATCTAAATTCCTCTATCAGATGAGCTCAGAGTATTTTGTTCTTGTCTCTTTTCAGCAATTACAAAATATTCTTTGCGTGTGGCTGGTTGTATGTAAGGTATCGTACCAATGCGAGTATTTTTGAGATTTCTCTCAGACATGTCACAAGAATGACTTTACCTCTCATGACACACCCTTGAACACTTTCCATTCAGAACCTGTCATTTCAAACCTCCATTCTGCAAATTCCTATGCCTGTTAGTTATATTTTATAGATATAATTCGAAATCCTCTCTTACAAGGTTTTTGAATTTAGTGGTCATTTCTTTGATCCTTCTAGACTCACTGTATATAACATTAAAACAGGAATCAATGACCGAAGAGCACAGTTTTTCAGAAATTTTATGTTGAACCTCTCACGTCATGAACACTAACTTGTAATTTTCTACTCTAAGCACTGCACAGTAAGGTTGGAATCTCCTTGCACCAACTTACACCTTAATTTTCTTTGCTTCACACTTTTCCTACATTTTCTGGCACAAACACTGAACACTGCTACAGTATGACGAAATTTATACACATCGGGTGCTCGAAAAGCGCTCTTATTTTTCTGATAATAGAGCTCAATTTACAGGTACATTGGCGGCTAGATACACTGGTGCATACTTCTACATATACCAGCCAGATTTGATTAGGTCCTAGTATTAAACCCTGAGCACTTAAAGCATGAAAATGGATGACCTTTGTGTGAATCTATCATAGTATTAATCTAGTATAGAGTTTTATTCCTAACATTTTCGTCATCATAGCAAATATGTAAGTAAGTCGTTATTATTTCAAATCAATTCGTTCTACTGCTTCAATTCTAACGCCAAGTTTAAACGTTGGTCTCCAAAACTATCCTTTGCCGACGCAGATAAAGACTGAAGATACAAAACGTAAGGGTTACCGCTCACTTCCTTGTTCCATAACTAGATTGTACTGGAGCGGACGATATCGGTCCGGCAAGTCGCGAATCGTGCTTTGACGGTCTTTTGATACTTGATCGAGGGAGCGAAGCGAGCAAAGACTTCAGTGGTGACTTGGCTGCTTTGTCGTTGTATGTTTGTGGCTAATCTGTATGAAACTTGGTACGCCAATAGATTATAGATACTATGATTGTATTGGGTTCCCAGGGAAGCAAAAAAAAATATTTTTTATTACAAATGTGTCGAATGGAATGCCATATGAAAGGGCTTTAACTTTTATCTTAGAATGCATAGTTTTTGAAATACAACAAATAAAGTAATAATGTAAAAAACCATTGTAACCTGAGCTCTCTTAGAGTTTCGATATCTTTAAAGTTCAGATTAGACTCGATATTAGCTAGATAGCGGTATCGTTGTGATTCACACTAGTTGTGTTTGCTACGTCTCAATTTAACTATAACAAGATAGAGTCACCATAAAGTCTTGATTTTGTACTGTAATCAAGACATTGTATCTACTTTTTATAGAATAGACAAAGTGGACAAGAAATATCAGGGCGCGAATGCAAAACTTGCGGATTGTTGACATCGCGTGCGAGTCTTTTAAGTCTTAAGTCTAAGTATGCCTTCCTGTGTAGTGAAAACTTGTAAAAACAGCAGCAAATCACATAAAAAGTCTCACGGAATCACTTTTCACTTGTAAGTTCTTCAAATAGCATCGTATCTTAATTATTATACTATGAATTTAGGTTACTTGGAACACACAACCTTAAAACCTTCGATACACACATAGATAAAAAGGTGGCTTCACTTTTGTTGTTCGCGGCGCGGCGTCTTTTCTTTTTATTAGGTCTGAGGCCGGGATAGGGATAATTCCGAATGGGCTAGTGGGCGGAGAGCCTGTAAGCTGCCAAGCCGAAGCCAACCAACCTCTTCACAGATTTGCGTCAGCATTCAGACCAACGTTTAAATCCCATAACGTTTTTCTCATTTTCTTAATTTTATTTACGATAAAAGCGACTTATTTGCCAATGCCTAACATCTAAGTAGGTACCTACTTTTCGCTTTGTCTGGCTTACTATACATTTTACCATTCCGTATATAAAAACCATGTGTTAATCCAATAGCTACATCAAAGATGAGGACTGGAGTCCATGCAGCGTCTCCTGCGGCGAGGGCTGGAGGAAGAAGGAAGTCCACTGCAAGATCTTTCTAGAATTTTCTAGAACCATCGCCAAGCTTCCAGACTCCAAGTGTATGGGGCCGAAACCGGCGGAAGAGACGGAGAGGTGTATCATGGAACCTTGCTCTATGGCCTATGGAAGTTCCTTTGGCGATTCCAGTATGCCAGCTTATAACGGGGGAGATAGGTAAGGAAGCATCAATTTTTAATTATTCAATCTACCCTCTGTATTTTCTACTAACCACTCATATTTTTAAAGGTACACATGACTCCTTCAAAGACACGGTATCTTGCATATTCCAGCGATTCGCGTTGTACCCATCCCGATAAAACTAGTAGATTATGATTAAAAATAATCCCCGATCCTGGAACAGAACACCACAAATCAATCGGACCTATGAAAGTTAATAAGATCCTTTGGTCAAGTAGGAAATAGGCTATTGATCTTCAAACGCCTCAACAGATTCTCATAAACTATAGTTAAGAACCATTTCGATGACATTAGCTTTCAAACAGAAAAAACCACATCAAAATCTGTTCATTCGTTTGGGAGCTACGATGCCACAGACATGCACACAGACACACTACAAACTTATAACACCCCTCTTTTTCGTTTGAGGTCAAAAAAGAAGATAGAGAAATATGTCAACTGTTTTACGTTCAGCATAGTATATTTCATCATCTCCTTGGCGCAATACACTGTTCTTTCCAGGTATTTTATACAATTTTAATAACTTGAAAAGCTTTGTACATCCAATCTATTTTTTTGCTTTCAAATCTACTAAACACAAAAGCATCCCAAAGGATTTGTGGAAGTAATTCCTTAGTTTGTTCTTGTTGAGAATCTTTCAGAAGACATTATCTTGAAGTTCTTATTTGACAGTTTGAAAGTTTTGGAGTTCTGTATTCGTAAATGAATGATAAGTTGGAATTTCGTAAGTTTCTTTATTGTTGTGCCCACTTGGGAGTTATTTAAATTTACCTACGTAGCGTTTTGGGCTGACGAAATATGTAACTGTTGATTGCAAGAAAACTACAAAATTAATCAAAAAAACTGGTTTCAACAACTAAAGAAATAGTTATTACCTACCTATCTAAGTAAAAATCATCTGAAAATATGGCGGCTCCCGTGATCTATCTACATCAAAACAAACTTAAAAATGTCTAAAATATGGATTTTTCAAGATTTTTACAATCGTGTTTTTTTTCTCTTATCGTGTTTTCACTTTGAGGAACCAAAGAAAAATTGTTAAAAATTAATTTCCTGTTTGAATAATACATTTCATTAACTAACTTATAATAGCAACTTATAATACGAAAAAAGCACACTTGTCTAGGCATTATTATATTTATACTCAGATTTTTGGACTCAAACTCTTTCAGTTCCCTTTTCTCCTGAAAAACAAAGCTAGATTAACTTCGCAGCCTTAGAACTCATAATAATCTGTACCTAAAGTCCTTTCTCCAGCAGGTCGTTAACCTTCGGCACGTCCAGCAACATCCGCGTCGCGCCCGGCTCCCCGGGCAAGTCCTACTCCTGGAAGGAGAAGGGATACACCAGCTGCAGCGCCTCCTGTCTAAGCGGTGTTCAGGTATGACCACCAAGAGTGAACAGACTTCCAGAACTCAAGAGTCGCACGATTCTTGAGTTCTGGAAGTAAACAGACATCCAGTGCCAGTGTTTTGGAGTGAACAGACATCCAGTGATAGTGTTCTGGACTGAACAAACATCCAGTGACAGATTTTTCTATTCGAAAAAATTATGCACGCTTTACCAGTCTCAAACGGTTAAGCAAATCATCGTGAAGAAACCAGCATGTAGTAGAACTGAAACAGCTCAAAAACATGTGTTCGTTCACGAAAAGATTCTAAAGCACACTTTAAATCTTCACCACACTGGTTAATACGAAATCTTGTCACGACTAGATAGGAGATAAAAATACTGTTTTTCTGTAGGAGCTGATAATCCAGTGCGTAAGAGATGAGGACGGCAAGAATGCCTCCCCCTACATGTGTGACCCCCTCACTAAGCCGGAGAACAGGGTCAGGACCTGCAATGACCACCCTTGTCCTCCGAGGTTTGTACTTATTAGTTTTATACTTATAGTTGGAACGTGGTAACGACATAGGAACGTGATATCTTGAGTTTGAGTTGAGTCTTCTACGAGTTGCTTTTCTGGAATTTCTTAGTACACCTCTACACCATAAGAGGAATATACCATCCAAGTTTCCTAGTTTAGGCTGTGCGTTGATTTTCATTCATTCAGTAACTTTTTTCCTTTTTGCATTCCTTTGAAAATATTACTTTGATCTGTATTGGACTATTGGTTTTGGTGTTAAAAATAATGTTTGTTCCAGATGGAATTATACTGACTTTTCTCAGTGCACGAAGTCCTGTGGGATTGGAATTCAGACAAGAGAAGTCACGTGTATTCACGAGGTAAACCTAATTATTGTAGAGCACCAGTTGAATTCCTGAAGAACGCTCACGTTGGAATAAAATATAACATATGTACTCAATAATAGTGTGGCTTTCTAGCAGTTAAACATTTTTCGAAATCGCTTTAGATTTTTGATTCTGATTGCTCTTCAACTTAGCATTTTAGTTATTTTAGAAGAAGACCTTTTCCTTTCACTACACTGATTCTCTCGCAAGAACTATTTCAAAAATCTCTTACTATAAGTCAAAACTCTACAAAGTCTAAATTTGCAATGTGTTTGCAGGTGACTCGAGGAGGCACCAACACAGTAGTGGTGCCCAACAGCATGTGTCCTCAACCACCGCCTCCAGACAGGCAGTACTGCAATGTGCTGGACTGTCCCGTCAGATGGCACACTGGGGACTGGTCCAAATGCTCCAAGACCTGTGGCGGAGGACTCAAGCAGCGGGAGGTAAGTCCTGGGACCTTTGAAATCGCTCAGATTCAAAGGCACGGGAGGTCAGATTTACGAAGTGGTTTTGAAAAGCACTGCTGCACAGATGCACAGATGGTTGTCTTTTATCTACTTCTTGCGATCAGACAAACTTCCTGGCCGCAAAAAGCTTAAAATAGAACAGCTTTGTGTCGTCAACCACCGCCTCCAGACAGGCAGTACTGCATCGTTCTAGACTGACCCGTCAGATGCCACACTGGGGACTGGTCCAAATGCTTTAAGACCTGTGGCGGAGGATTCTAGCAACGGGAGGTGATTATGCTTAACGTAGTGAAACGTGAGTGTATTCAACGTAGACTCAGGGCTTTGTAATGTGATCCCAAACCATCTAACCAAACTATTTTTGAGTTGAATTGACTTGAACTAACCTGGACTCATAAAAGCTCCCAGATTCAAGAGGTTTTATTATTATCATCTACAGGTGGAATGCAAGCAGATCATGGCGCAGTCCCACGTGGTGGAACGTCCAGCGTCCCTCTGCAGCTCACCGCGGCCTGCCTCCACTAAGAGCTGCAACTCCAGACCTTGCCTCCTAGACACGTCAGTGCCAGAGATATCGCTGGCCAACTCCAGCTACATCCAGCACGATCCGAAGAAGAAGAAGGTAGGATAGCGATGGTTCAGGAAAGAAGGACGGTCCTGGATGGACCAAGCAGTGAATTAATGTTTGTCTGTTTCTACAAATGGCAACATAAACGGGGTGATTACCACTACTGGGTGACCGCCAGTATCCTGACCCTGTCGTCCTTAAAAAATATCTTAATTGGTTGGCTTTGCCGATAGTAAATTCCATTATGTTGTTTGTCACGTATTAGCTGAAAGTAAAAGCTAAATCCTGTAATCTTAAAGTTCCCAGTAACAAGAAAGTGTTTTATAGAAGCAGTTTTTCTCATGCCTTCTTTTTACAAACAGGTGACAGTAAAAGTGGGGGGATCAGCGACAATATTCTACGGGACCCAGGTGAAGATAAAGTGTCCCGTGAAGGGCTACAACAGGACCAAGATCCAGTGGGCCAAGGATCATCAGATCATATCCAAGTCCAAAAAGTACAAGATCTCGAAGAAGGTACAATTTTTGACTCACTTTCTTATATTTTTAACTATGGTACAAGCTTCTGCGTATGTTAAAGAAAATCATACTCTTTTAAGTATTCCAAGTCATGTACTAAATTTATTTCATGTTTCGTTCAAATCGGTTCAACCGTATACTTTTCTATCTTTATTGTGTGTGTTTTTTTTCAACTCGACTAAGAAACAGCTTCACAGATTTGGCTGAAACTTGGAATATACGTAGTTGGTGACTTGGTATCTTCGTGATCTGCACACACAAGGATTTTTCCAACAGTGTCAGCACCATGCGAGCAGAGCCACGGGCAACTGCTAGTGGATAATAAAATTGACTGTGACACTATTTAAGGAATATCCATATAAACAAATACTTACTTCCTATTGCATCATATGGGAACCTATTCAAACAGATTTTTTACATACATATTATCACGCCCATATCCCTTATGGGGTAGGCAGAGCCACAAGTCATCATAAGAAAACTTGCCACTCCTGATCCAAAGTCCCAAAATGGATATAGTGAACCATGGTGACAGGTGATCAGCTCATCGCTCATATAAATAATACATCATGTTGGAAGATACTATCCCTAGTCTACTTTTACGACATGCTCGGAGAGAGAAACAGCTCGACGAATTCTGTTTTTTTTCTTTACTCCCAGTCCAGCAGAGAAGTAATATTTTTTCAAGTGAAACTGCGTTTAAAAACTAGTATCTATAGCTAGGCAAAAATATCTGACTAAAATCTTGGGTAGTGTGATAAATTTAGCACTAAATGATAATCTAAACAGTGTAGGTAACTACAAAATACAGAGTTTAAAATCACTTAGTTGTACAAAGACATGGACTACAGCGTACATTTTCATGCATAAATGGGTACTGGGTAGTTAGTGCTAAAGTCTCTCTCTAGATAGCGGTGACCGGCATTTAATCTCCGTCATTTGAAGTAGGTATGTTTTATATCCTATAACTTTTTGCTGTTGATTACCGAATTACCGAAGTTTGTGAGGACGTTTGGATGTTTGTGCCTCAATCACGCCTAAACGGCTGAACGGATTTAAATGAAACTTGGTATATAGATTAGATAGTATGCGTGCTAAAATATCAAACAGGCTTTTTGTCCAGATATCAAGCGAGCGAAGCCGTGGGCGGAAGCGAGTAAATAATAAATAAATATTTGTGGACGTTTCACGCAGCGCCATCTAGCCCCAAACTAAGCAAAGTTTGTACTATGGGAATCAGATGACTATTAAAACACTTTTTTTTTTCAATACATTTATGATACATAATAATGACAACACCCAGACCAGGAAGAAATATTTCCGGAAGGAATCGAACCCGCGCCTCTTGCGTCTCAGCCGAGCACTCGCCCGCCATACCACCGAGGTCGCAGTATGTTTAAATTTCGACTCAAAGAGTTAAATTTCGAAAATTCATTTCTTAGTGCACCCACCCCAACACCATAAGAGGAATATACCCTCCAATTTTCATGTTTCTAAGATATAACAATCAAAGGTGGTTATAATCAAAGATGACAATGTATCTCCCTTGAAATGGCCTATGGGTAGAATTGTTTCAGTCATGCCAGGCAGGGACGGTAAGGTGCGTGCACTTAAATACATACATACTTACATACTTAAATACAGACAAAAGGGTCATCTTAAAAGAGTTAGTAACGTCAGTTATATATCGGCCACCGCTATTCGAGAACAAGGTTTAGATCTCTCTCTAAAGGCTACCCAGCTAAAGTGTAGATTAGCATTTAAAGCAGGTTTAGTACGAAATTTCATGTAAAAATCTTTTATGGTTAATTTTACGAGTAAGTTAACTATTCGGAAGTCGCGTAGTTTCTCTTTAATCTCAGTCCGAACGATCTTATAAGATGACGTAACACAGGATAGCCAATGTTAACTATTGCTTTGCATAAAAATATCTTCTACTAGCTGATGTCTACGACTTCGTCCGCACTAATATTTTGCATTAATTAATAAGCATCATCAAAAAATCTAATGAATGTACTTTTGATAAATGAACCATCCGTATAATAACCTTGGCTAACATAATACTTTTAGACTCGTCACATGCTTCGCTATTCGGCATGCAAACTTCAAAATGACACCTTAACCCCCGAATACTCAAACGCATCTCAGAGTTGAGCACGTCTCAAGTGACGAGTTTTTGACAGATTTTCATTAAAAACTGTCAAAAAACCGTGACTTGAAACGTACTCAACTCTGAGTCGCATTTGAGTATTCGGGGGTAAACCTATTAAAGTTTGTATTTTTTTTGTCCAGGGTGCCCTTCGTATAACCTCACTCTCTCTCCGCGACCACGGAGTGTACACGTGCGTGGCCGGACGCTCCAGCGCCAACCTGACACTGCTGGTGAAACCAAGACCTGGCGAGTTCCCCTCCAGCGAGGAAATCGAACGGCACAAGGCTCTGGACGAACCATCCTCACCTCTCGCAGACAGGTATGATCACTTCAAAACTTCCATCATCATCTGTCTATGAAGTTTACTGCTGCAGCGCCAACCCCACGCTGCTGGTGAAGTCAAGACCTGGCGAGTTTTTTTTCCAGCGAAGATTTCCAACGGCATAAGACTCTAGATGAACAGATCAATTGAAGTCATCATATTATCTGATAATGCCTTCAGAACTTCATCAGCTAATAGAAGCTGGTCATTACCCTTCATTTACTTCCAGGACGAATAACTTTAGGCTGCCTCTATCAGTTGATCCAAGACCTTCACAATGTCATCAATCGGTGTCATACAATTTGTTTATATCCTCCACCTCTATATGTTCCTTCTATATGTTCCCCCACAGTTATTAAGGTTCTTGACACCATGCAAGGACTTGGTCTATGATTTGCTTCCATTTGTCACGGTTTTCGGCCTGATGAAAAGCGACGTTTACCGGATTATCCAGCTGTTGAGACACCTGATTGAACCAGGTTTTTAGTCAATGCCAAACTATTACCAACTAAACCTTAAGGCGAGTCGAGAATGCTTGGTCTTCGTTGACATATCCTTATTTGTATTATATTGACGGCCTCGGTGACATGGCGGGCGATTGCTCGGCAGAGGTGCAAGAGGCGCGGGTTCGATTCCCGCTGCGGAAGAAATGTTTGCATGATCTGTAAATATTTCTTTCGGGTCTGGGTGTTGTGGTACCATGGCACTCGTAGTTTCTGATACCCACGACACAGGGAATCTTAGTGTGGGGTCAGGACTATGTATGTGACTGTTGGGTGTTATTTATTTTTTATTATTTGTTCCTCCAGCAGGGCAGACGGCAGGTACCGAGCTATGATCGGCGGATCCTCAGACGACCAGTCTCATGAGCAAAGACCCGGGGACCAGAGGAAGAACTACAAGAACAGGCAGAAAGGTGAGTGTAGCCAACATAATAATATCTACCTCTTTACGCGCAGGCTAAGCTATTAGAAACTGAAGAACATTTTCATGGGTCTCTTTATCAGGAATTTATGTTCCAATTTGATGGTTAACATTAAATCAATAGCCTTTCTTAGCGTCTCCATCCACTGTCCCATTTTAAAACCTTTGACATCCTTTTTTGGACAGTAATCTGTCATTACACAAATAAGCATATTAAACAAACTTAATACAAATGCAAATATATTTGGTTACCATTATAAATTTCAAACATGTTACAAATTACTTTGAATCCCAGCACTCAGCCAGGCCTGAATCGCGGGAGATCGGTCACGCAAAACTAGTTTTAACTACTTACTAACTAGTTTTAACTGCCCATTACTAGTTTTTATTGTTATATTAACATAAAACAGACTTACGTGTACACTAACACTGGTACAGAGCAATGGCGGTCTAGTTGGTAGTGACCCCGCCTTCCGATCCTAAGGACGTGGGTTCGAATCCGGTCGTGCACCAATGGATTTTTCTGTGTGAAAAATTTATGTGCTTTATACCAGTACTCTCAAACGGTGAAGGAAAACATACATATACACATAGTCAGCTCCGCACGTATTGACCATGCCTTTCCTGTGGACAAGGCCGACTAAGCTGAGAGGATGATATAGGTGCTGGGCAGCCTACTCCATCTTAATTCGCCCCAGGCACTACAGCGTCCCGTTTGTGAAGGTAAAAAGTTGCCTCCTGACGCTGTATAAATCATCTACTATAGATGTTAAAGGCCTTTAGTACACTAACACTTAATGGACTTGTGTCTGAGATAATAAATAAATTAAATTAAAAACGTGATAACCGCTTAAATAAGCGGATTAGTATTAGATTACAATCATTTACCTTAAAAAGTTGACTTCCGCAAAGCCACGCCTGAATCAATTAACTAACAAATCACATGTCTAAGTTATCCCCTTTACACCAACAGTGCGTCTTCATGAGTAGTGATGATCGAATTACGTAGGCGACTGCGACGATGACTAGAATATATTACAAAATCAGGCTTGTAATGTTACGGTCGCCGCTATTTCAGAAACTGTCTTCATTATAACATAGCCTCGTGTAAAATGCATTTCACCTTGACACTCTCCCCCGAAAATCCAGTTTCGGACATAAATAACAATCAAAATTACATTTTACGCGTCCCGGCTGAAACTACCCTTAAAAACTGATTTAAAATTAAGCGCTCTTGGAATTTTGCGATACTAGCTTCTGTCCGCGGCTTCGATGACGTACTACTCGGATAACAAGTATTAATTTAAAATAACAAAAGGCCCGACTGTGTAGAATTCTGATGGCATTTTCCATATAAGATTTTTTAACACATAATGATGATAAATTTGTGTACAAGGTTCATTAAAAAAGGCTTCTTAAAGTCGCTACTTTGTATTTTTTTTACAGCTTAGTGTTAAAAACATGTTATACGCTGTACCTATAACAATCTCGTCATCTAGAAGAACCCAACGACTCTCATTTGTTAAAATCTGTCCTACCGTTTCGGCTACAGAGGCAGCCAAAGGAATAAATTGAAAATGGTTGCATATAGCCTCCATTATTGGATTTTTTTTATCATCCAGACTAATCCAATGACACCTCATTTGTCAAATTCTATCCGGACCCACGTACATACCACACAACCCTCCTCCTTTTCGCAGTCGGGTAAAAAGTGGCCTATATTATTTTTGCCGCCCAAGAACTAGGAATTTTATTGTCTATGTTTCATCGTGAATAAGGCACAAACATTGAATGACTAGATATGTTGTCTATCATTTATTCATTGAACAGTCATTCATTTATCATCAACCTAGATAAAAAATAGACTATAATGTTATACCAACACATCATCATCATTTTCCTGCCCTTATCCCACTAGGTGGGGTCGGCACACCATGTTTCCCTCATCCATTTTCTCCTACCACTCGTCATCTCCGCACTCACTCCTTTCACACGCATATCCTCTTTCACACAATCCATCCATCTTTTCCTTGGCCTTCCTCTAGCAGTATATCCATCCACATTCATATTCATCACTCGCCTTGTAACATGACTTACTTCTCTCCGCATAACATGCCCATACCACGCTAGCCTATTACTCCTCATCTTCTCTGTCACTGGCGCTACTTTCAAACTTCCTCTAATGTACTCATTCCGTATCCTATCCATTCTAGTAACTCCACACATCCATCTCAGCATTCGCATCTCCGTAGCATGCACTTTTCTTTCATGTGCTATGTATAATCCAAGTTTCTTAAAATCCGCTCAATTTAGGCGTGATTGAGACACAAACATCCAAACATTCTCAAAAACTTTCGCATTTACAATATAAAGTAAGATTCCTTCGTTAATTTATTCATTAATTCATTCATCTAATCATTTATTCATTTCAGCCAGGATTCTAACTTCCTCACTACTTTTTGAACTCATAACATTTTCGCTTGTATATACCAGTACAAAAAGCGTGTTATTGCTAAAAGCATATTCTAAGTGTTATTTTATAATCCTTTCACCGCATTAGTTCGAAAGAGCTAATGACACAACCAGAAGTAGTAATACGATATTACACGAGTATACAGTAGTACCACAAATATTGTGCGCTTCGGCAATTTTCGTCTTGCTTCTGAAATACGAACTAACGCGACGATGATATGTAATATAGATATGTTACAATAATTATATGTAGATACTTACTTTTTTTGACGAGGTAGTTCAGTTTTTTACTATAATCATCATCATCATCTTCCTGCCCTGATCATGCTGTAAGAGTTTTGGCTAAGGTGTTTTATGACCTGCCGCCTGCCTGACGTCAACCCTCCTTGGGAATACTTGCTTGTTGTATCTCATCATGTTGGAGAGGATAATCCCTTAGTTGACTTTTACGACATGCTCGGGGAGAGAAGGAGCTGGACGCATTTTATGTTTTTTCTTTACTCCCAGTCCAGCGAAGATGTATATTATTTTTTACTATAATATTCGGACAAATTCGATTCATACAAAGCACGAAGTTTGCCGTGGCGCACAATATTTGTGGCACTACTGTACCTGTAATCGAGTTAAGCTAGTAGAGGTCTGTTCTTTGGTATTAAGTATAGCGTCGGAGTGCAGCTAAATAGCATTTTAAAATTCATGGAGAATCAGGCGTTTGAGCTGAGCAGACGACGTCACACCAGTTAATACTTGATGCGATTTTGTGCACTTTTTAATAAGATTTTCGGGATAAAATTCAGTACTATACTTCAGCCAAACTGGAGACACAATTTATGTGGACAAACCGTCAGTACTGAACCTAAAACTTACTTTTTAATAACATGTTTATGGAAGTCACTGTGCGATCTTTTAAATAAATAAAGATTTAAGAAATAATTATTTATAGTAGAATTATACAATATTTATCTTCTGTCCAGTTGCTTTTCTCTCCGTGCATGTCGTAAAAGTCGACCAAGGGATAACATCATCTCCAACATGATGGACTATCTATATGGGCGATGGGCTGATCACCTGTCACCATGGTTCACCATATCCATCTTGGGACTTTGACTCAGGAGCGGCTGTATGTTTTCTTATGATTACTTGTGGCTCTGGCCACTACATTAGGGATAATGAGCTTGCTGGAACAATATAATTTGTATGTATCATAATGTTTACTTATATTGAAAACTGTGATTTAGATGCTACAAATGGTACGCTTCGTAGCACTTTGCTACGCCTCGTAGAACTGTGCTACACTTGCGTAGGCATGTAGAAATGCACTGTAGGACGATCAAGAATCAAACATGAGCCAAAAAAGAGAAGATCGATATAATTTCCTACGTAGAAGGAAAAATAAAGGGAATTGCATTAGCGCACTGAAAAGAGTTAGCTTAAAAATAATTAGTACTGTAGAAATCAGTGGGTGCGACCCAGTCCAGGTTCAAACCCCACTAGTGCATTATTTTTTTTGCATATTTTTTTTTGTTTATAGGTAAAATGGACAAAGTACGCGATGCGCTGTACGGAACAGCTACAACGAGTACCAAAGCATCTCCTAGCTACAACTCGCAAGCCAGGGACATCTATGATGAGAATGAGGTATTGTAATTTTTTTATTTGGAAAATTTACGACAAAAATTACGCTTCAAATTATTTCCTCGTTAAAAGATCTTGGCACTCTGTAAAAAAATAAGATTAACAAATATACAGACATACATTTTAACAGATTTTAAACTAATCGTGGTAATTTCCCCATACAAGTTGACCAAAAACCAGGAACAGAGCAAAAACGAAACCCCATGTTGGATGGAAATGAAAAATTATGAAAAATATCTATATACTATAAACTTTCAAATACCTAATCAGGTAAAAATCCAAAAAAAAAACAAATCCCAATGTTCCTGGCCTGGAAACATGAGACCTGCATCACTAAAAACATGCAGAGAAATCGTTTGTCATCACATCGGTACAATCACTTCCCGATAATGCCATAGTAAAACGTACCCAGTATCCCAAGTTCCCGCTCTAGGTACGTCACTAAAATGACTCATCCCATCACTAGTCAATAAATGGGCTACACCCGGAGGTATAATCTAGTAAGTCTCATGCAAGTTTGAACAGTGTAGCAATAAAATTTACGGCCCGTTTTATGGCCATTCATAAAACTGTTATAGCGAGTGTGGATGGGGTTGAATTATGTGCGTACTGTCGAAGTTATCTTGCAGATTTTAATTTTGTATCACATTGCAAACGCAACAGGAGAACAGTCCTTAAAACTCCGTCTAAATTCGTCCCGTTAGTGATTGCAAAAGTTACCTACTGACGCTGTATAAATCATCTAATATAGATGGCAAAAACCTTAGTATAAGTAGTAAGAGAATGGTCTCAACTTCTCCCCTAAAATTGTAAATTATTATCTAACAGTCGAAGAATTAAAAATCCTGGAATGAAGGGTATCCTAGCAGAATCACTTTGATCGTTTAACCCAGTAATGCCCGACTTTTTTCTCAGTTTTCGTTGTTTAAGTTATTGAATATTATTTAATGAGGGGTTGTCATATTATTTATTTAAATTTAATGTACTTTTTCAATTCTGATATCGACGATGACATAAAATTGTGTAGAAATAATGACAGTCGGTTTTTACCACATTTCTAAGCTATAATGTTACGTGAAATTTTACCATATAAGCTGTATTAAATGTAACGTTGCACGCCGCTTGGGACGTTGACTCAGGAGAGCGCTGTGTCCTCACAGATGCTACCACCCATCAGGAACAGCGCCTCCCGGGTCCTGCCGTGTCTTCACTATATTATCATGCAGCTTCAGGTGAGGAGTTACCAGAATAGACCTTAGGGTTACGGTTTAAGGTGTATTCTTGAATGCGCATGCGGTCTTCCTCGATCATTTGGTTTGTCCAGACTTTCGCCTGTAGTATTGATTTCTTTGGTTTCAGGTTCTTTCACGTACCAGAATTGATTTGGTTTTGTCTTTGGTTTTAGATTTGACAGCATTGTATAGTGCAACTAAATCATCATAGCGGTCTTTATTAACTTCAAAGTCATCAGTTTTTCCATCATCTTTAACCTGAGATTTGAGCTACATAATAACTGATACGTTCAGGTGTTTTGGAATTTCCAGACAATCGGCAACTCTAGAGGTCAACGCAAGGTGGACGTCGTTATGTACCAAAACTACGGAGTCCCTACTAAGACACAGGTCATCAACCTTGAAGATAAACAGATAGTGTTCCCTGAAGATGATGATTCGGATATTATTATAGTCAATGAGGACAATCGAATCAGTTATGAAGAGAAGGTTGGAAATCTAATAGAACATGTTGCTGATGATACAACTACTGAAAACAGGTAAGGTTACAAGCAAAAGATATTGACAAAACAAAGAGAATCAAGAGTGGCTGCAAGTTTTCTTATGATGCCTTGTAGCTTTGCCCACCCGATTAGACATAAGGGCGTGATGTGCTATATATATAACAAATCAAAATATGTTTCTGTTCACATTACATATATTAACGTAACAAAATATGTAGGTATATGTAAAGTAAAAATAACTTCGACAAAATTTTATAGGTTGATCGAAGCTCCCGATGATAATGAATACGTTTGGAAGACCACGGACTGGTCACCATGCACCGCTCTCTGCGGGCAGATTGGACACCAGGTCCGAGGAGCTGTTTGCCAGGTAAGATCACCTAACTAGACCACATAACTATACTAAGTACTTAAGTAACTAAGTTGAAAGACATTGTAATATTTAGAAAGCGGTAAAGAAGGGTGAAAGTAAAAAAGGATGAAGGAAGAAAGATGATGCTAAAATTCATAGTTTAGATTTTTATGATTTTGGAAACAAAAAATTGATGAAAATTTTGAATTTTGATTTTTTTATTGACCCTGCCTAAGAGAATAGGGGCACAAGAATTAATTCTTGAAGAGTCTGGGTGTTGTGGTACCATGGTACTCGTAGTTTCTGATACCCACGACACAGGGAATCCTAGTGTGGGGTCAGGACTATGTATGTGACTGTTGGGTGTTATTTATTTATTTATAATTTATTAATTTTTTGCTTTCTAACAGTACAAAACAAATAACAGCACAACGACAGTGGAAACAACGAAGTGCATATCCAGATACGTGACTCCCCCTTCGGTGATCCGGGACTGTCGAGGTGACGCGTGCGCGACTTGGCGCGAGGGACAATGGATGCTGGCCTGCCGGGCTACCGGAGCTGGTAAGTCATGTCATTGCGATCAAAAGGGTGGTGATCATGATCCTGATAAAGAAGAAGCTCTGGACAGCGCAATCATCAAGCTTGAAGCATCGGTGGATCGACGATATCTCGAAAGATCGTTAGACTTTGGCAGTAGAAATCTTTGATAGCCTTCTGTTCAGTAATTTACTTTTTGCTCTGTGAATGAAACCTACTCTATCTATCTAGTAGTGTCACTAGTTCTTTCGTACCAGTGTGGTGAAAGGATTAAAGCGCGCGCTCCTTTCGTGCACATGACACATGTTTTTGAACTTTCTACGGTTCTATGACGTGTCGTTTTCCTTCATCGTTTGATTCGATCTACTGGTATAGCGCACATAAATTTTGCGAACAAAAAAATCCAAATTACTGAATTTGAACCCATGATTCTAGGATCGAAAGGTGAGGGCCGCTACCACTAGACCACCATTGCTCTATGAAACCTACTTATCTCCACTATTTAATAGCCATTACCTGGAGCTTCGCTTGCATGGTTATTCCAGATCACATACTATTATAATACAATCTAAGATTCATGTAATCGGTCCAGCCATGCTCACAAACTTCAGAACTCAAGAAAACTCAATATAATTTATTCAATAGGATCGGTGAGGATCACTTATTTAAATCACCTTTAATATAACTCACGTAAAATATAAGTGGAATTGAAACTTACATCCTGTTAGTTGGTATAAAGTTTTCTGCTGTATTTTGCTATGAGAAACCAATATTTCGTTATGATACAAATGAGAGAAGTATTATTTTCCCCTAGCATTTGCCCGTCGCCGAGTGGAGTGCACCAGCAGCAATGGAACGGTCTTACCGGACATCTCTTGCGAGTACACCGCGCGCCCCGAAAGCACTCGACGAGAGACCAAGCCCTGCAAGGCTGCTTGGGCCACCGGACCTTGGAGCAAGGTAGGCTTCCGATTTCCTCTTCTGTTTGTTCATTTCATTTTCTTATTTTTTCTATAAAAAACCAGATAAGTCTTAATGAAATCACTAGCCCTCATTGCTCTTCTAGGCAGATGTCTCGGTACCTACTATCTCTATTTGATTCTCTTATGTTCTAAAGTGTCCGCTTATGCTTAGTCGTTTATTTATTTTTCCTTTTTTTATTTTACAAAACCATGTTATTCTTAGTATCATTATCAGCCGTTATTGTCCCAGTGCTATGCAAAGGCTTCTCACCATATCAATAGGACAATCAAGATATGGGGGGTTAAAAATGGGATTCTAGCGCGAGCAATTGTTACACACTTATAACACAATATTTTTTCTAGCTAAACCAGCTTCCTTCACTAGTTTCATTGATTTCATCCACAGTGCGTAGGTCCATGCAATGGCATAGGCCGCCAGCACCGCATGCTGCGCTGCGTGTGGCGCGGCAGTGGCGGGCGCGTGCGGCGCCGGGAACGCAGCGCGGCCGCCGCCTGCGAAGGCCTACCACGCCCCATTGTCTCCAGGAGTTGTCATGTCGCTATATGCAAAGGTACCTTTCATCCACAGTGTGTAGATCCGTACAAGGGTTGGCAGTACCGCGTGCTGCACAGCCCGGCCTGCGTAGGTGTACTGGCGCCCCATCGTCTCCAGGAGTTGTCATATCGCCATGTGCAAAAGTAGCTTGTCTTCACATTTGATCTTATAAATTGAGGGCGTTTTGAAATAATCCTTATTGTGATTTTACTGAATAAACAATTCTGGCTTGACTTCTACCTAAAAATAATCATAGTTTTTTGCCTGTGCAATGCTTGGCATTAGGAACAAGCGTTTTATCACAGATTTTTGAAGAGATCGTTGTGAGTATATTGAATATACACAATTCGATTTTTGGTCACCTAGCTTTGATAGTGACCGAGAAAGAAACAGTTGTTACTGTTATAGCAATACGAGAAACAATGAACTAACTCATTACTGAAGTAATATTGGTTCATTATTTGGATCTGTACAAAGCTTTTGACTGTGTTGAACTTGACTCTTTCCTCAATTGATTTTTTTCTGTTATAACTAAATAATCCAAGAAATGTGTTTGGCTTGGATTATAATTTTTTTTTTCAAAATAACTTAACAATACTAGTAATAACAATGTTTCATAATAATTTACCAAAAAATAAGCAGTAGCACAGGGACTTCAACTAGGCCCTTTAATATTCTTAGTTTACCTACATATTTGTTATTGTTTTAGATGGTGTCTGCCGTGATACGTCTAGATTTTGCGACAATGTACGCGCCATGAATCTCTGTGCCCTTAAACGTTACAAAGAACAGTGCTGTAAGAGCTGTTCCGTATAAAATCGAAATGCACCGACCATTTTTAAACTGGAATTGTTTTGGATTTGACAGAAACCATGACCACAAAAGCTATTTTCGCTTAAGTAAAAATCAAATTGATGTATTTGCAAACATAAATATTTTGTTATCATTTGAAGCTAAAACAAGCTCAAAAGATATTTTGATTGAATACATAAAATTATTTTAGTAAATTAATAAGTACGTATCAGTAAAAACATAGAAAGTTGTTTAGTGTGTGAAAATCGAAATGAATCTTTACGTGAGACAGAGAAAAGATAATCTACTCGTAAGTATGTAAGCACAACCTTAGATCTAGTCGACTAAGCACTTACAAAATGACTAGAATGTATTGTTAATAAAATGTAAATTGTTTCAAAACATAGTCCCTTACATTTAAGTAGGAATGAAAATATTTAGTGAAAATGTTTTGTACTATAAATAAAAATATATAACTGTAAATAATATTATATAATAATATATTATGGACACAACGCTACGCTTAGCTGTCATAATAAAGAAAAAAATCTAATATATTTATGCACAAACTTAACGAAATATATTTCAAATCTTTAAATTACTAGTAAAATTGCCAAAATTGCAATGTGAAATGTATTTTTCGAATAAAAATAACTTAAAATCATTGAATAAAATTGATTCGTAAGAAATTTAGAAATATGTTTTTCGCATTAGCGTATAATAAAGTCAATTTATCTACTTATCTTAACCATGATTTAGTTAAATATATCAGAATTTCGTAGGTAGACAGTTTATTATGTATATTTATATTTAGATGAGTAAAGTAAGAAGGTTCTGATAAAGTTATCGAAGCAATACGATTCGCTTTTATAAATAATTGTAAATAGTTGTATGCTGTTGCATGGAAAATATGTTACCTGTTCGTGGAATGGGAATTAATATTATAATATTTATAGAGCTAATTTTATTATATTACCCAAACTAATAAACAAAAATTTACGGATAAATTACAAACAAATTGTTTAAAATCAACAATAAAATTCAATTGGGATTAGTAAAGATCCGTAAATTTTGTTTCAATACACGAATCTGTTCAAAAATACAATTTTGAGTAGGGTTTATTTACCTTTATATTAAACGTATTATCTGGATTTGTAAAGATTGAAAGCAAAATCTTCCTTAACATTAGTCTTGTTTAGAAAATTTATTTACTCTATTTCTGTGTTAATTTTAGTAATTTTTAAACATTTAAAGAGGCATTATGTAGTATGTGATCATATAAATATTGATTAAGAACATCAAATTTAATGTCCTATGTACCTATTCATATGTATCTCAGTTTTTTATCATAAAAATAGCCATATCGTTTAAAACTGCCAAGAAATTATCTTAACAAACTTTTTAATTCCTATGTTAAAAGGCTTTGAAACCAAAAAGTTAAAATAAACTATACTTCTAGACTACCTAAAAAGCACCTACGCGAATAGCACATGACAATATTCATTTGGTGCATTTAGAAGTCCATTGTTGGACATAAATATACATCCAGAATGTTTTTTTGTGTCGCCGTCATCCACCCGTAATCTGACAGTGTCATCGGTCCATCGGGTGACTGTCCATATCGTTCCCCTGTCCTTGGGCTTCATTTGAAAACTATAATTTTTTATATTGTATATTAATTTATCATAATGTAAAATTTTTCAATTAACTGGGGATTTTAGTTTGTCCCGCAATCAATTCTCTCTCTCAATTTTAAATTTCAAACCAAAAAAGACAACATTAAAATTACTTTGTTAAAATATACCTGATGATTTTATTTCAGTATCATTGCGCTCAGTATTGTTATGTAATTTTAGTTCTTAAGCCACAGAGAATTAAGTCCAAAATTGTACATTGTACCAAGAATTTTCAAATAAATATATGAGTAAGTTACTGAATTATCGTTTAATTTGATTATACGATTGAACGCCTTCCTTTAGGCTTATTATCTACTAGACTCATCCGTTCTCGCTTTATGGTGCTTAATGGGCCTGGACATTGATTGAGTTTTGAGATCGTTCGAGATAATTTGTAAAGAAGTAGGTACTAGTAGAACGGCCCCTGACATTGTCCGCGTTTTTACGCAAACTTGGGCAAACTTAATTTACGCCATAAGATTCAATATATCCTCCAAGTTTCATACTTCTAGTACCTACGTACTTCTAGTTTTGAGCTGTGTGTTGATTGTCACTCAGACAGTAACGTAGGTATGAGTTTTATATATTTAAACTAATGCCTTTGCGTCTTCTGGATTTTTTATGCGAAAAATTTATGTGCGCTTTACCAATACTTAGCTGCTAAGCTGAGAGGATGGAATAGGTGCTGGGCAAGCCTACTCTATCTTAATTGGCCCCGGGCACTACAGCGTCCCGTTAGTGAAGATACAAGTTGCCTCCTGACGCTGTATAAACCATCTACATAGATGGTAAAAGGCCTTAGTTATTTTTTGCTTCATTATATTTTTCATCACCGTTTGAGAGTACTAGTATAGAGGCTGTTCTCAAACACAAAAGCCCACGCACCATTCAATTCGAACCCACGACCTTACGATGATCAGAAAACCACCAGTGCTCAGAACTATGTTACAATTAAATACAAATCAACACACAGATATTCGTAGAAGCAGTCAAGTTGAGCCCACAGATACAAATACAATCATACACAATGTACAGAACATTCAATTGTCTTGCTTTGTAAACTCGACGTTGCCTCGGAGATAGTAATCTAAAAGATGTGGCGAATACCCTCCTATTTAATTGTTATTAATTAAAAAGTTAATTAATTTAACTAATTGTTATTAAACACTGCTGGACAAAAAAACACAACAAATAATGAAAATATTAGGTCTTAACAGCTTACAACTTATCATGTACTGTACATTATTGTAATAAATACATACATACATAATTATCACGCTAGTATCCCTAATGAGGTGGGTAGAACCACAAGTAATCATAAGAATACTTGCCACTCCTGATTTAAAGTCCCATAAAAGATTGGTATGGTTCATCTATTGTAACAGGTGATCAGCTCATCGCACATATAGATGGTCCATCATGTTGGAGAGGATACTACGCCTTAGTCGACTTTTACGACATGCAAGGGGAGAAAAGCAGCTGGACGCATTCTGTTTTTTCCTTACTGTAAACGGCAAATATATATTTGCCATTTATATTTATTAACAGAAAGAAACTTGCAACTAATACAAAAATAATTTATCAAATAAAAATGAAACGGTCCGGCTATCTAAAAGCCGTTGCAAACGGTCTACAGATAGCTCAACTGATCCAGCTCATCAGACGGTGGAAGCATGCCCAAGACGCTGGCCACATCTCAATACTGATCCGTTGTGCCAAATAACAACAGCTCTTGGATCACGCATCGATCTAATTGAATCAGTAAAACAATATAATCTCGCTATTATATAGGGAGTTGGCTTGTAGTTTCAGCTATCAGGTCACTTCTAGTCATGGCTTGTGCATGTATTGTCTGTCCTATGTCAGGTCCGCTCGGACTAACACTGATTACGCTAATCAAGCGTTGACCTTATTCTATCTGTTCAAAATGCATTGAGGGCAACATCCTGTTCACTGGTTCTTTGAAAGCACTGGGTTAAACATGCTTATTTTGGCTTCCGGGTCTTCGGGTCTTCCGAACTTAAGAACTTTTTTGTCTCAAAATGAATCATTGTTGTCCGAAAATATATTGTTTAAAAGTTATGTATATTAGAGTACTCGTGGTCTAGTTGGTAGTGATCCCGCCTTCCGATCGTAAGGTCGTGGGTTCAAACCCGGTCGTGTCCCAATGGATTTTTCTGTGCGAATAATTTATGTGCTACCAGTACCTACTCTCAAAAAAAACATCGTGAGGAAACCTGCGGCGTAGTCAGCTCCGCACGTATTCACCATGTCTTTCCTGTGGACAAGGCCGACTAAGCTGAGAGGATGGAATAGGTGCTGGGCCAGTCTACTCCATCTTAATTCGTTCCGGGCACTACAGCATCCCGTTTGTGAAGGTAAAAGTTGCCTCCTGACGCTGTATAAATCATCTACTATAGATGGTAAAAGGCCTTAGTTTAGTTGGCTTTAACTACGAGAACTTTTTTGTCCCAAAATGAATCGTGTGGTAAGACAATATTTTGTTTAAAAGTTGTGTATATTGTTAAAAAAACTGTCACAAATTTGCACACGAAGGGTTCCGTACCATCGTACTCGTAAATGTTTCTTGTCCAGGGCCCTTTTCAGGGCCCTTTTTTATTTTTCTTATTTGTTGTTTTTTCTCTGCTGGACTTGGGTCCAGCAGAGAAAAAGTGTTGTTTTTTACTCCAAAGTAAAAAAATACAGAATGCATCCAGGTGCTTCTCTCTCCGAGCATGTCGTAAAAGGAGTAAGGAGTACCTAGTATTCTCTCAAACTTGATGGATCTATATGGGCGATGGGCTGATCACCTGTCACCATGTTTCATCATATCCATCTTGGGAGTCTTGGATCAGAGGTGGCTGCATGTTTTCTTATGATTACTTGTGGTTCTGCCCATCCCGTTAGGGATACGGGTGTGATAATGTATGTATGTGTTTGTCGTTATAGCGGCAATAGAAAAAAACACCCTGTAAAAATTTGAACTCTCTACCTATTACGATTCACGAGATACAGCCCGCTGACGGACGGACGGACGAACGGATTAGTGAAGGATCCCGTTGGCACCCTTCGGGTACGGAACCCTAAAAATATATAACGCTTTCCAACAGATAACATCATTGCTCACTAACTTTAAACCTACCATAACAAACTTAGATCTTGAGTTTGAATGTTTAAGGAAACCACCGTGATGAATCCGTTCAAAAGACATGCGGTAACTATTGCCTGCACTTTGTAGCTGATGGTACAGGGAATATAAAGGAGATAGCCCATGTAGCAATAAACACTGTATGACATACAATAACATTGTGTATTTGGGGTAGAATGTCTTTGTGGACCACTGTGGGTCAGATAGCTCACTGTCAGGAATGGGATGGTTCCAAGTTATAAGAGACTAGCTGTTGCCCGCGACTTCGTACGCGTGTAGTACCTACATTATTTTGTTCTATAATCAATAGTTTTCGCAGCGCACGCCAAAAACTATTTTGGGTTTTCTACCTTGGGTTACAATATTGCAATGTTCTTACGGATCCCTAATTTTTTTTGAAAATACATTATAGCCTATACTGGTCCCTGATAATGTAGCTTTCTACTGGTGAAAGAATTTTTGAAATCGGTCCAATAGTTTTGGAGCCTATTCGTTACAAAACAACCAAAAAAATCTTTCATCTTTATAATATTAGTATGACTAGCTTTACCCGATTTCCCCGCTTACGGTTTTTTGAACATAGGACATATTTGTCACGTCCGTATGCCAAATGCGGTGAGCAAAACAAGTTATCATAAGAAAAATTGCAGCCACTCCTGATTCGAAGGCCCAAGATGAAAATGGTGGACCATCGTGACAGGTGATCAGCACATCACACATCTATATGTACGATGACCTGATCTGTTACCTTTTGTCTTAATCAATGGTTTCACTTGTATAGGAAAACAGGCTATTGCATTCAGGGATAGTGTAAATTCTGTCATTGAAAGAATTTTTAAAATAGGTTCAGTAATTTCCCAAATATACAGGGTGTCCCGTAATGAATGGATAATCCGGTAGGTACTCGAAGGGGGTGCCATGGCGGGTCCAAAAAAAAGTAAAAAAATATATTTTCCACCTGTTCCGGAAAATGCGACACTTTGAAAACAAAAAAATTGCTGCCTATCATAACATTATTGGCCACTGCAACGGCAAATTAAGGAATTAATCGTGAGTTTTTTTTGTAAAATGTTTTTAAATGTTGGGCCTTGCGGACGTGCTACTTAAGTCATACGTAGCTATTGCAAGTTTTTTTTTTTCAAAGTGTCGCATTTCCTGAAAAGTTGGAAACTATTTTTTTTTTCGGACCCGCTGTAGCGCCCCCAACGAGTACCTACCGGATTATCCATTCATTACGGGACACCCTGTATATTATTTACCACCTCTTCCTCCTGTACTTTGGGCCATCAAAATCCTTTGTACCGCAAGTTCCAGTCAGCATCCAGGCTATCAGTCGATATGCTTGCTACAGGGATTAGGCTATGCACAAAGCGATGAAACCGGTCGACATTGCTGTCGCTTGCTTTATATCTAGTCTTACTAACCTATACTACTACTAGGTACTTCTCGTGACACCATTTATTTCACGACTCGGTGGCGTGGTGAGCTGGCACCCGGCTGAGGCGCAGGAGGCGCGAGTTCGATTCTCGCTGCGGGAGAAATGTTTGTATATTCTTCAAATATTTCTTCAGGGTCTGATTATTGTAATATTATGTATTACTAGCTTCCTCCCTATATTTCAAGTTCCAGCCAAATCCGTTCTGTCGTTCGGCGTGATTGAGGCACAAATATCGTCACATCATCACAAACTTTTATAACATTACTAGCTTCCGTACGCGGCTACGCTCACTTGGTACCGATAAATGATGTTCTATGATGAGGGATAAGGGAAAATGGAAGGAAGAAAAGGAAGAGGAAGACCGAGGATTAGCTATATGAGCCAAGTGAAGAAGATTGCTGTCACGTCGAATAAAGTGGTCAAAAAGACTGTCCTGGAAAGAAATAGATAAAGATGTATCAGTTGTGCTGCCAGGGTGAAACTCTTAAATTGGAAGAAGATTATATAAAATACAGTGGGTTTAAAAATAAAATTATAAATATGAGCCCAATTCCTCGGTTCGTAACAACAAGGTTACTGCGGGATTTCTCTCTGAATATTATTTGGAGTGCGGCCAACTCTTTCAATCTCTATGTTAAGTCACACTTAAAGTCTTATTTCCTTAACCTTACACATAGATAGATATATATTTATTTGGAACATATCAGACACATTTTTTTTACTTACCTCCCTCAAAGGCCTCCTCCCCTCTCCTTCCACGCATCCTTTTCCTGTGCCAATCTCCTTCGAAGTCCACCAATTCATCGTGCCAGCGCTTTTCTGATCTGCCTCGGTGACACATCCAAATAAAAATTAAGAAACATTTTTTTATGGAATGAAAACTGACACATTCATTCCCTCGACCACGGAATCGGAACGAGGGGAACCCCTCTAGACTCCTACCCTATCCTCAGAGCAAAACGCATTAAAATCTGTTCAGCTATTTTCGAGCAGCCGTTGACCCCAATATTTCTAATACAGACAGTTGGATTTTTCTCAAAGTGCTTGTATTCTCCACGCCACATTAATGTAGTTTTGCTTCGATGATCACGTGTTGAGAAACCTAAGCTTAAGCCGGGGTCAGGTCGTAATAAAAGCAATGGTCCTGGTTAAATATGCAACTTAGTTGCAGAAAACACTGGCATTAACTCCTGCTTTAAAGGTTGTGGGTTTGAATCTCGTATATTAAAAATATTTTGTTAACCTTGAGAAAATTAATATATTTAAGGACTAGTAGGCCCCTGTATTGTGTTTTTATTTTCACACAAACTTTTTTTTTTGCTGCGTCCTTTACCACGCTTCCACCATCTGATGAGCTGGATCAGGATCATTATTATTTATTGTAAGTGTACTTCTTCGCTGGACTGGGAGTAAAAAAACATAGAATGCGTCCAGCTGCTTCTCTCCCCGAGCATGTCGTAAAAGTCGACTAAGGGATAGTATCCTTACCAACATGATAAGCAAGTATTCCCAAGGAGGGTTGACGTCAGGCAGGCGGCCGGTCATAAAACATCATAGCCAAAACTCTTACAGCATGATCCAAGGAACATGCTTTGCCGACACCACCATAGAGTGGAATAAGGGCAGGAAGATGATGATTTATTGTGTCTTTCTGTAACACCATCTTAGGTTAATTAAATATCAATAGTCATCAAAATACGGTGCAGTGGGATGTAACGAGTCCTTTAATAGATAAATCTAACCTAAATATTAACGGATGAGTTGCCATTCAGCGTGGGAACTCAGTCAGCGTCTTGAGCACCTCCCTATTTACTAATGATCTAGATCAGGCGATATCTATGGACCGTTTGTAACGGTTTTGTGATAGACCGTTTCTTTTGTATTCTATGGGGTAGCTTGCTGACGTTCTGGATTGATCGTTGAAGTTAAGCAACGTTGTACGCGGTCACAATTGGGATGGCTCATCACAAGTGGCATTACGAGCTGAGCTCTTCCGGCACGTAAAATTTTCGGTACCGGCTTTTAAGTCGTTAAGCCATGACGGAGGTTTTTAGGTGTCCTAAAAACTCCGTCACAAGAGTTAGCCACTAGCTCATACAAACTTACTCAATGAATGAATGAATGAAAATACTTTATTGTACACCTTAAACTAACATAAGGTACCTACTTATAAGTTTCTTTATGTTAGTTCTTGAGTATTCTTACCAGTGTGGTGAAAGGGTGAACCGTGTCAAAGTAAGTTAATTTGGTAGCTTTTGTATTAGTTTTAATTTGTGATTTCCATAAAATGCACGACGACCACGCCAAGTATGCAGTTTTGCCGGCAAACAAGTTAATCTATAAACGGATCGGCACACACATTCAGGACCATCAACACGGCTGATTGATAAAATCTAAGCTTGTATACACAAGTGGCGGGGATGCATTTCTACACAAGATCTTTGTTCTTAATTTGATCTGAGTGATATTCTAACTACGTGCACTATTTATGTATACTTACCTTTGACGACCTCGGTGGCGTGGCGGGCGAGTGCTCGGCTGAGACGCAAGAGGTTCTGGTTCGATTCCCGCTACGGGAATAACGTTTGAATGTTCTGCAAATATTATTACAAAACAAAAAAAGTATCTAACTATAGTATCATTCATTTGGTGCCCATAGTACAAGCTTTGCTTAGTTTAGGGCTAGATGGCACTGTGTGAAATGTCCACAAATCATCATCATCATCATCTTCCTGCGCCTATCCCACTCTATGTGGGGTCAGCACAGCACGATCCTTGGATCACGCTGTAAGAGTTGTGGCTAAGGTGTTTTATGACCGGCCGCCTGCCTGACGTCAACCCTCCTTGAAATGTCAACAAATATTTGAAAAAAAAGTTTACCCGCACCTCAGAGCACTCCCCAATATATTTTTTATTTAACCCACTTCATCCCACTTTAGACAAAGGTCTCCCTTATGGATTTCCACAAACTCTGTCCTCAAATACCTCCCACCTCCCTCTTCGATGACATCGAAATAACTTTATCATAATTAATTATCTGTTTCTGTTTAAGTCAGCCGAATCGGCATGTCCGGATGGCGCGCGTCAGGACTGCTGAGCTGGTTTCAATTTAGATGAGAGAGATTTCTTGGCAGGATACGATATCCACAACTCACTTATACTTAGTACTTAATGTTAGTTATGCTTTGTATCTTTAGTGCTTATAACTAACTCTGTCTAATTCTTCTTTATTCTACTAACGGACGACGGTTCGTTCATTACAGGCGCGGTCGCAGCCTGAAATTTTGGAGGGGTCACTAATAATAGAATAATGTCGAGTAAATTTTAACTTAAAACGTGGACTTTATTAACAGAAAGAAACTTACAACTATTACAAATATAATTTACAAAATACAAAAGAAACAGTCGGGCTATCTAAAGGCCGTTGCAAACGGTCTATAGATAACTCACCTGATCAGATCTTATTGCACAATACACAATTTTATTGCACACGTTGTAAAACAAATGAAAACCTTCCATTTTCATTGGCATCGCGGCTAGGAGTAGAATATTGCTTTTTTATATTTTGTAAATTTTTAGACGATTTATCAATTTGACGTGTACGATTTTGAGGGGGGGGTCATGTCCCCTGTGATCCCCTCCCTTCGGACCGTGCCTAGTTCATTATCATAGCAACGTTATCTGTCAAAAGAACGTTGCTATGGTAGAGAACGTCGTAATTGTAATATTATGTATTTCTAGCTGTTGCCCGCGACTTCGTACGAGTTACATATCAAACCGAGTTTCAAGCCATTCGCACCGCCCGTTAACAAGTTCCCATACAAATTTTGACATCCAGAGAAGTTTTGCAGAAGTGGTATAACTTAAGGTACAGACTACTTCAAAAAACTATTCTTATGAGCAGGAGATCCCGTGTCGATGTCCCACGATGTTTTCCTTCACCGTTCGAGAGGTAACTGAAGGTAGCTGATGCACCTCGTTTCATTGTACAAAGAACAGCATTGTTGTTAAGTGAAACGAGTAGAGCACTACATTTCAGAGAAAACACTCTTCACACAAGAGTACTTAGCGCCGACGTAGTTCGCTTAGACGTTCTTGATTGACCGTTGAAGTTAAGCAACGTTGTGCACGGTCACAATTGGGATGGGTGACCGCAAGTGGCAGTACGAGCTGAGCACTTCCGTGCTCGGAGGGCACGTTTAATTGTTGGTCCCGGCTTTTAAGTCGTTAAGCCATGACGCAGGCCTTCAGGCGGCCTAAAAACTCCGTCACAAGAGTTGGCCACTAGCTCATACGAACTAACAAGAGTAGGTACTTACATATTATCATGCCCGTATTTCTAACGGGGTGGGCAAAGCTAAAAGTTATCATAAGAAAACAGTCGCTTCTGGTGCAATGTCCCGAGATGGATATGGTGAACTATGATGGTGATCAGCCAATCGTCCATACAGATGGTCCATCATGTTGGAGGATACTATCCCTTAGTCGACTTTTACGACATGCTCGGGGAGAGAAGCAGCTGGACGCATTCTATGTTTTTTCTTTACTCCCAGTCCAGCAGAGAAGCATACCTTATTGATAAGTGTCCTAAAACCCCATAGCCTCTGTGTTGAGCTACTCTAGTCAAATTAAGTGAATTCGCCGGTAAGTAGCTCTCAGCCCGGGTTGTGCCATGATTACATTAGCTGCATTTAAAGCGCACTGGTTCCTTCTTGGTGTTCCTAAGGTATCAGAAAGTTTAGTTTCCAGAAAACATGAGAACAGACGTAAATTGGAGCTAGTTAGATTGGAACCTTCGTGCACTTTATTTGAAGTTTAATTACAAGCTATTAAATTAAAAATAGGAGCTATGAAGTTTGTTAGATCCTTTTGTCTAGTAGGAAATAAGCTGATAATCTTCAAACGCGTCAACAGACCTTCATAACTATAGCTGAACCATCAAAGCTTTCAAACAGAAAAAAAAAACATCAAAATCGGTCCATTCAATGGGAGTTACGATACCACACACACTAAAAACTTACAACATTCCATTTTTCGTCTGGTTCACGACCGGATTTGAACCCGGCATTACGATCTGAGCGCTTCCGCGCTTCGGAGGGCACGTTAAATTGTCGTTCGATTTAAAGTCGTTAAGCCACAACGGAGGCCTTTAGGCGGCCTAAAAACTCCGTCACAAGAGCTGGCCACTAGCTCATACGAACTTACTTATTATAAGATAGGCTATACAGCAAGTCCATGACCAGCTCGTGACTTGGAACATATGGCGTGCGACTGACATGTTGGTTCTGTTGTTTTAGAATTTGTTTACTGGAAAACGGCCGCTGCTTAAACACGAACGTAATATTCATAAAAGAACATTATACAACTAATTCCTATTTCAGTAGAGCAGTGATTACATACAATAAACTGGTCGATCTCCCGACAGAGTTATTCTATGTTATGTTTGTAAATAACACACATACATTATCACACCCGTTACCTTATGGGGTGGACAAAGCCACAAGTAAACATAAGAAAACCTTGCAGCCACTTCTGATTTAATGTGTTTTTTATGTTATTTTTAACAAATTATTTCATTATACATACATATTATCACGCCCGTATCCCTAACGGAGGGGGCAGAACCACAAGTAATCATAAGAAAACTTGCAGCCACTTCTGATCCAAGACTCCCAAGATGGATATGGTGAACCATGGTGACAGGTGATCAGCCCATCGCCTATACAGGTCCATCAAGTTGGAGAGAGTTATTTCATTATTATTTGAGCTTATTCGTCAGTCATTTATATTAGTGTTTTTCTTTTATAAATTGAAAATAGAGCTGCCTGAGTCGCGCTCTCGCCGCTACTCGCTAAGCCATTACGCTCGTCATATAACGGTCTCAGCATCTACAGAAACTGTGGCATAAGTTGTAAGTTTACAACTTGGACAATTAATCAAGAGTCGAGATTGAACTTCGTAAGTGGCGTGTACTGTAGCCGTGACGTCATCCGTTATGAGCCTTCTGATGGATGATGTTGATGAGTCGTTTGTGGCAAACGGTGAAAAAACATCGTGACACTACTTAATATATAAATAATAAATAATTTTAACAAATTAAAACTTTATTGACAGAAAGAAATTTACAACTATTACAAATATAATTTACAAAATACAAAAGAAACAGTCGGGCTATCTAAAGGCCGTTGCAAACAGTCTATAGATAGCTCACCTGATCCAGCTCATCAGGCGGTGGAAGCGTGCCCAAGACGCTGGCCGCATTACCACGCTGAATGGCAATACTGATCCGTTGAGCCAAATAAGAACCAGCTCTTGGATCGCGCATCGCTTCGACCAGACGCCCTGAAGGAATTTTGAAAACGCGGTGGGGACCCGTGCCCCACGGACCTAGGGTCTCGACCCCAAAAGGCTTAAATATATAAGCCCCGTCGAGGCTTGCATATTTGCGCCTTTTGAAATCCTCGGCCGAATCAAATATCAAATATCAAATATTTTTTATTGGGAACAAAGTTTACAAAGGTTATACTAACTAATTGTAAACGATGGTAGCTACTGTAGTTTAAGAAAAACTGTGTTGTAGCTACCAACGCCCACCTCCTTAAGCAGAAATGTTCCTGTTTACACAAGATGTGATATTATGATTATAAAGCATGCAATAAAAGAAATACAAAAGCAATAAAAATAAAAATAAAACCAAAATATGTCTGCTTTAAGTATGTGTGTGTGTGTGTGTATGTGTGTGTGTGTGTGTGTGTGTGTGTGTGTGTGTGTGTGTGTGTGAATGTGTGTCAGTTCGTGTATATATGGGAGATTACACAGTAAAATAAGAATAGAAAACAAAACATAACTGGTTTATGTGTGTGTGTGTGTGGGGGGGGGGAGGGGTATGTATGGGTGTGTGTCAGTTCAGGTACATAATGGGAGATTACACAATAACTCTCAGAAATTCCTCAGTTTCAGTGTAGGAAAGTAACCGAAGCCAAGGTAGTAATTTAGTTTTGGATTTTTGCAGTGTAAGAGGGTATATGTTAAGGATTTTATTTGCCCTATTATATAACATCGGTCCCACAACAGAGTAATGTCGGCTTGCTAACGCCGTCCTACGAGGTTCCACCTTGCAGACTCGATCAGATCTTCGCTTTTTGTTTACGTTAGGGTCATATGAAAGCTGGGAGTGTTTGCGAAGAATTGTGTGGAGGAAAAAGAGCTGTCGAACTGTAAGGACATCGCAGTTTGAGTATAGGGCAGTCGTAGGGAAGCGGAAGGGTTTTTGCAACATAACCTTAATGACAGCTCGTTGGGCTCTTTCGAGTCGTAGAAGAGAAGTTTTGCAAGATCCACCCCAGGCCGTTACGCAGTATGTAAGTAATGATTGTACTAAAGAAAAGTATACAATTTTTAGATGTGGAATGTCTAGTGCATGTCGAAGATTTTTAAACACATAAATCAGTTTCCTGGTGCGTGAGACAGTTGATTTAATCTGGTGTGTCCAGGACATGGAACAATCGACAATAACGCCAAGATATTTTATATGAGATGTGCGTTCAATAGGCACACAATCGCATGCATTTGGACTGAGAGTACAATAATGTGGGTGGATATTAAAAGACAAGGGAGCTTGGCTCGATACAGTTGGGGAGAAGGTCATATATTTTGTCTTTTTTAAGTTCAGAGTCAAAAGATTTGCAGCTAGCCATTGCATTACAGTATAGAGAGCAGATTCCGCTCGATAAAAAACTTCAGGCCAGTGTCTACCACTTACTAATAGCACAGTGTCATCAGCGTATGTCACTATTTTGCAGTTGGGGATATTTAATTGACATAGTTGATTGATGTAAATGAGGAACAGGGTAGGTCCTAAGACACTACCCTGTGGAACCCTCTGCATTTTATTTTTAATAAAATATTTGTGGATATTTCACACAGCGCCCTCTAGCCCTAAACTAAGCAAAGCTTGTTATATGGGAACCAGATGGCTATATAAAACTTTTATACTTGTTTTTTTGCAAATACATATTTATAATATTTACTACGACACCCAGACCCGGAAGAAATATTAGCAGAACATTTCTCCCGATGCGGGAATTGAACCCACGCCTCTTGCGTCTCAGCCAAGCACTCGCCCACCACGCCACCGAGGTCGTCAGATAAGGATAAGATAAACTGAACATTAAGGTAGAAGTTCTATATTCAGAAGCTGAATATTCAAGTTCGCTTGACGTTCCGAGGTGAGACAAGTTTCTACTACAGAGAACAATGCTTTAAGCATAGAGCAGGAGTTAAAGGTTCTACTTCTACTACAACTAATAAGGCCTTTTACCATCTATAGTAGATGATTTATACAGCGGCAGGAGGCAACTTTTACCTTCACAAACGGGACGCTGTAGTGCCCGGAACGAATTAAGATGGAATAGGCTTGCCCAGCACCTATTCCATCCTCTCAGCTTAGTCGACCTTGTCAACAGGAAAGACATAGTCAATAAGCTGACTAAGCCGCGGGTTTTCTCACGATGTTTTCCTTCGCCGTTTGAGAGTACTGGTATAATACTGCGCTATAGTGCATATAAATTCTTCGCACAGAAAAATCCATTGGTACACGACTGGATTTGAACCCACCATCTTAGTTGTTTACTAAAAATAGTATATAAGTATTCTATCAGCCATCTAGTGCCCAGAGTACAAGTTTTGCGTAATTTGGTTCTAGATGGCGCTGTTTGAAATGTTCCTATATATTTATATTCATTTATTTAAAATCGTCCCGGGCAGTACAGCGTCCCGTTAATGTACAAAGGCCTTAGTTATATATTGTGCCATTATACAACTGTAATATGAAATGACAAAGCCTCGACATGGATCCATGATGCATAGCAAGCAGCGAACAACACCGAAATAATCCAATGCCAGCATATTCATGTTAATAACTCGTTTAACTCGAAACATTTAATAAATTCCCGAATGACTTAAAACGCCGAGCTGGGAAACGGGGAATTAATATGGTACAGAATTGATACTGGCTTATTTATGAATGGGCATGCCTTGCGGCTGGCTCTCGGACTATTTTGCATAATATAAGAGCAGAATGCGAATCCGAGACATATTCTTCGTTGCACAAAGCCAAATAGAATTTTTGGCGGAGATGCTATAGAGTTGGTGAATACCACCACCATGGGCGATGGACTTATCACCTGTTACCATGGGTCACCATATCCATCTCGGGACTTTGAATCAGATCTGGCTGTAAGTTTTCTTATGATTACTTGTGGCTGCCCACCCCATTAAGGATACTAAGGCCTTTTACCATCTATTATAGACGATTTATACAGCGTCAGGAGGCAACTTTTACCTTCACAAACGGGATGTTGTAGTGCCCGGGACCAATTAAGATGGAGCAGGCTTGCCCAGCACCTATTTCATCCTCTCAAAAAAAAAATAACGAAGTATAAATTGGATTCAAATCAAATAAATACAAAAACACGTAAAAATTTTAACTCATTCATCAATTTCGTCAATATATCAGGCACACTAACACCGTCTTTTTTCATTTATCGGCAAAAATATCACAGTCCGGGGTCAAGAATCTGTTGAGAGCGGCGAGGTTGATAGAAGATGGAAAAGAATTACATATTGTGCCGACCCCACATAAAGTGGGAAAAGGACAGGTAAATGATGATGATGATATCACGGTGTTGTAACAGCTCTTTGTATATATAAATAGGCATCGAAGTTGCACTCTGTGGGTCGCGCCGTTAGATTTACAACCCTGACTCAGCGTCTTACGTACTTATCGCTACAGGCTGATCTTATTGACTCCGTAGATAGAGGTGCGGGTTCAATTCCCGCAGTGGATGAAATGTTCTAAGTTGTTCCGGGTCTGGGCATTATGGTGTAAAACGTGTTTCTCTGCTGGGTAAAGCTATCCCTTATTGACGACCTCTGTGGCGACACTGGCGAGTGCTCGGCTGAGACGCGAGAGACGCGGATTCGATTCCCGCTGCTGGAGAAATGTTTGTATATTCTGCAAATATTTCTTCCGGGTCTGGGTGTTTCAATATAGTATTATAAGTATGTATTTACAAAAAATATATATAAGTATTGTATCAGCCATCTGGTTCCCATAGTAGTACAAGCTTTGCTTAGTTTGGGGCTAGATGGCGCTGTGTGAAATGTCCACAAATATCTATTTATTTATTAACATAACATTGTAAATATTTATTTTGAAATTTTACATTCATATGCCTGGAAGAGATCGCTTTTAGCGATAAGGCCGCCTATTGTATAACGCATGTTTAAAGTACCTATTTTGTTTTTATTTTATTTTATGATTTTCATGTGTTTTTACAATAAATAAGTTGTATTGTACATTGCCTTTATTGAAACCAAAGCGACAATGGGACACCTTGGTATCTATTACTTTCTACATAATCATAGTCCCGTTAGTGTAGGCAAAAGTTGCCTCCTGACGTTGATAAATCATCTGTTATAGATGCCAAAGGCCTTAGGACTACAAATTGGCACCTACACTAGATGTGTCCTACTTAAAAATACATGACCTTATCCGTGAACTTCATTTTGGATGTGTTTACCTACTGAAAGAAACAGGTCAAGTGCGAATCGAAGTCGCACACGAAGGGTTCCGTACCATCGCACCTACATTTACATAAATAAATGTATCTTGTATGGGTCCCCCTTTTATTTATTTATTTATTGTAGCGGCAATAGTAATACACACTTTGTGAAAATCTCGACACTAAGATTCATGAGAAACAGCTCACTTATAGACAGACGGACGGGCGGACAGCGAAGGCTTGGTAATAGGGTCCCGTTGGCACCCTTCGGGTACGCAATAATTAAAAAGACATCATTTTGTCTTCCGGGGGTAGTTAAAGTATTCTAGCAGGTACCTGATTTCTACCTTTCTTTCTTGCTTGCTTAGGCGTTCTTGATTGATCCCTAAAATTAAGCAACGATATGCGCGGTCACAAATTGGGATGGGTGACCGCAAGTGGCATTACGAGCTGAGCGCTTCCGTGCTTCGTAGGGCACGTTAAACAGTCGGTCCTGGCTTTTAAGTCGTTAAGCCATGACGGAGGCCTTTAGGCGGCCTAAAAACTCCGTCACTAGAGTTAGCCACTAGCGAACATACATACATACATACTGAACCTAACCTCGATTGATATTATTTTTGATATTACAAAATAATTATTTTTCTATTTTCTTCCTTTAAAATTACACCCTGTATACATGACGAGTACGTATTCACTAAAGTGGAACAAAGGGTGTTATAAAACTTGAATATTTATAGTGAGAACATTTTATAATATTTTCTTTGCTTTCCTGTCACCTCACTTGTTATTTCTTAGTGACATTTGATGTTGATTTAAAGGTGATCGCACATTTGCCAGCATCGTACGCGCAACACGTGCCGAATTTTGAATAACTTTTTAATTTTTTCAATAAATTATTTATAATCTTATCCTACTTCCTTACTAATTATTATAAACGCGAAAGTTTGTAGGGATTTGTTCCTCAATCACGCCTCACGGCTGAACGGATTTTAATGAAACTTGGAATATACATAGTACATATGTTAGGTTAACATATAGGCAATTTTTACCCTGGTAGCACGAGAGCGAAGCCGCAAGCGGAAGCTAGTAATATATAATTGTTATCTGTATGAAAATCGTAATTGTTTTCTATAAAAATCGCCCTGAAAATCGCGTACCGAAGTCGCGACAATTATTTTACAATAGCGTTCAGCGACTTCGTTAATCCCAATGTGACTTGGCTACCTCTGTAAACATAAAAGAAACAGAAAGGTTGTAGGTACTGTGGTGAAAGGTAAATGATTCACATCTGTAGCATTGTATTGTTGTAAAAATGGCCGGGTTAGCCTTTGTTGTGTCCGCAACACGACAATGTGTGAAAAGAATATGGATGGGCGACCTTTATACTATGTTTGCGCTGTCCTTTTGCAATTTTTTATATTTTTATTCTACTTGTATAATTTTCTTGTTGCTATTCTGCCCTCCTAGTTGAGAACGCAGTAACTAGCATTTTTGACAAAAAATAGTTGGATATATATTCGGAATCGCCTAACAAGATACAACATTCTGTTCTTACTCACGTATCAAAACATGTTTGACATAGTTACTGCGTTCTTCACTAGGACGGCAGTATTAAGTACCTATGTTTTTATTTATTTACAAAAATATAGTTACTTAAACAATGAATAGTGACTATAAACTTAGAATACCTCCTACTAGCCCCATGACGCTGTATAAATCATCTACTATAGATTGTAAAAGGCCTTAGTTTAGTTATTAGGATAAGGTAAGTATGAATTGTGAGATGTAAGTACGAAGCGCTCGTGGCGTGGCTTGCTTAGGCGTTCTTGATTGATCGTTAAAGTTAAGCAACGATATGCGCGGTCACAAATCGGAATGAGTGACCGCAAGTGGCATTACGAGCTGAGCGCTTCCGTGCTTGGAGGGCACGTTAAACAGTCGGTCCCGGCTTTTAAGTCGTTAAGCCATGACGGAGGCCTTTAGGCGGCCTAAAAACTCCATCACTAGAGTTGGCCACTAGCTCATACGAACATACACATACAATAGTATGAATGATTATAATAATCTAGCTACAATTAAATAGTGAATTACCAAAGAGTAGTTCCAAGAACAGACCCTGCACTACGAACCTGCCGGTCGGCCCTAAATCCGGCGGCTCGTGAATATTTCACTCGGCGATGCGGCGCCTGAATTATCTACTAGTGATGCACTGCGTATATCGATGTTCGTACAATTAAATAAATAAATATTTGTGGACATATCACACAGCGCCATCTAGCCCCAAACTTAGCAAAGCTTGTACTATGGGAACCAGATGTCTGATACAATACTTATATACTTTTTTTTGTAAATACATACTTATAATATATTATAGTATTGAAACACCCAGACCCGGAAGAAGTATTTGCTGAACATGCAAACATTTATACCGCAGCGGGAATCGAACCCCCGCTTCTTGAGTCGAGCACTTGCCCGCCAAGCCACCGAGGCTGTCAAAATTATAATTATATCGATATTACCTCAAACTTGTATTGTATTGTATTGTTAAGCAACGTTGTGCGCGGTCACAATTGGGATGTTTATATAATTCACGTATTTTTTTATCAAAAGCAAAAATACATGACAACATGGTTGTTATTTGAAACTGGTAACAACGCAAAACCAAATCAGCAATCTAGATAGTTACTCGGTAAATGAATCTAAAACCGTGAAAACCGGTTAATTAACTGAAATACACCACATCGACACGGCCCACCGCGACCAATAACCGTTAAAATCGACGTCCACCGTGACTAACCGGTATTTCAGAATTATGACGTCATCGACACAACGCCACAGACTAAAGAACGAGTAAATATACGAAGGGGGCACTTGATTGGCTCCTTACGTCTCTTTGTAGATATATTATATATTATAAATACGAAAGTAACTCTGTCTGTCTGTTACCTTTTCACGCCTAAACTGCTGAACAAACTTTGACGATATTTGAGATAGATTCCTGGGGAAGGATATAGGGTACTTTTTATCCTGTAAAACGATCCCAAAATGGGAAAAGGATGTGAAAGGATAAACAAGATAACGCATAAATCCTTCTTAGACATTAATTTATGACAAGACAGTTCATTTGACATTTATACTATTTTGACAATAAACAATGTCATTCATTCAATTGGGTCGTCAGCAGCTTATCTTCAGAATCTATTTAATTAACCCCCGAATACTCAAACGCATCTCAAAGTTGAGCACGTCTCGAATGACGATTTTTTGACAGATTTTCATCAGAAACTGACAATAAACCGTGAGTTGAGACGTGCTAAACTCTGAGTCGCGTTTGAGTATTCGGGGGTAAGTATTTATAGGTATGTAACCCACGACCTTAGGATCGGAAGGCGGGGTCACTACCAACTAGACCACCAGTGCTCTCTTACTTAGTAGAATAAAGGTGAACAAAAGACGATTGCCTACTTTCAACTCTCTACCTGTTACGGTTCATGAGATACAGCCCGCTGACAGACGGACGGGCGGACAGCGGAGGCTTAGTAATAGCGTCCCGTTGGCACCCTTAAAGTACGGAACCCTAAAAAAGGTTAAAGAATACAAGGAACAGACAAACACACAATAAATCTCTGAAACGAACACATTACATGAACGGTCTCTTACCATGATGGTTCGGCCGACTACCCTCATTTCACGCTAGCCGCACGAATCTAGCCTCTATTTCAAGTACATAGAGTCCAGGTTATTAGAAGACAAACATTGATACATCGTGTAATATATTTTATACAAAACCGCGTATTTTGTGACGATGTAGAGTAAAAAAGTACAGATGTGTCACTATCTAAGTATTTGTGGCGTAGCTTGCTTGGACGTTCTTGATTGATCATTGAAGTTAAGCAACGTTGTGCGCGGTCACAATTGGGATGGGTGACCGTAAGTGGCATCAAGAGCTGAGCGCCTTCATGCTTCGGAGACCACGCTAAATTGTCAGTCCCGGCTTCTAGGTCGTTAAGCCATGACAGAGACCTTTAGGCGGCCTGAAAACTCCGTCACAAGAGTTAGCCACTAGCTCATACGAACTTACTTCCTTTTCTTATTAATTCTAATTGTTTATTGATAATTGCGATGATGATTATGTAATATATAGATATTACAATAATTATGTAGATACTTATTTTTTTTAAGTCTTGATTCAGTTATTATTTTGGTTGCATATTCGGAAAAATTCTGTTTTCATACAAAGCATAAGCATTTGCCGAGGCACACATTATTTGTTACTTTACTTTATGTAATTACGTTTCGTCCAAATAACAGAACAACGAAAATTGCAATGAATAATTTGTATATGTTTTATGGATATCCATGTTCGTGTATTTTTGTTGTTGAGTGTACCCAAGTGTTTTCAAAGGCCGAAAAACAAATATGTCACGTGATAGAATATTTAGTGTTTCATTTTGAGTGTCCCCTGAGGCTTTGGCATTTTCACTCAACGTAATTGGTAGGTATATTTTTTTGCTTCGTAATTTTTACAATCGATCTGATAACATTCTTTATTTATTAAGGTTGATTAAGGTGCGCCTCAAAGGATCCTTTTGTGCACTTGACACATGTTTTCAAACTTTTTAGTTTCTACGACATGCCGGTTTCTTCGCGATATTTTCCTTCACTGTTTAAGAGTACTGGCAAAAGGTAAAAGTAAAAAACCCTATTGGTGCTAGACCGGATTTGAACCTATGACTTTAGGATCGAAAGGACCACCATTAGACTATCAGTGTTCTTGACCATAAAACTATAGGTATGTATGTATTTTCGTATGAGCTAAAGTGGCCAACTCTAGTGACGGAGTTTTTTTGTCATGACTTCACAACTTAAAAGCCGGGACAGACAATTTAACGTGCCCTCCGAAGCACGGAAGCGCTCAGCTCGTTATCCCACTTGCAGTCACCCATCCCAATCCAAAGCTGTAGGTTATCTTATTCCATTGTTTGCCAATCGACATGACTTTCTGTGCCCTTTTCTTTGGCCCACGGCGCGGTACAAGCTCGTCTACGCCGTCGACTTACTTCATACCTATTATATGTAGGTAATCATCTTTTCAGGGGCTACGGTCTTGTCTTATCTAGTCGTTGCCTGCTCTGTGGCCACGGCGCCAGTTCGTCGGCTCATGCAGGAAACATGGCTTCCGTGCGCGGTTTTAAATGGATGCCCTTCTTCCCATCCGAGGAGTTATTAGGGCTTATTGCTATTTCAAAACTGAATCTTGGATGCCTAGGTCAAAGAATATTGTAACTGGGTAAAGAAGGGACACTCCCATCCTCTCAATTCAACTGTTTTACTGACGTCACTCTGTGTGTGTCAAATTCATTTGATTATTCATTCATCGACAGAAAACTTTTTCTTACATTTACAGGATGATGGCGATTTTTATATGGTGTACAAGGTAGACTTGGCAAAGTACAGTCCCCTGACCTTAGTCAGCCTTATCCACCTAAGACACATGGTCAATACGTGTGCCGATTCAGCCACTATAAATTCATGAACTTTTTTGAGATTTAGGTACATATTATACTTTAGTTTTGATTTGTTACACACACACACACACACACACACACACATGCACGCACGCACGCTCATGTTTTAGTAAATTTTCTTACGTTTGCTTGTATATTATTATCTTTTTCTTAAATTCATAAATAAGTTCTCACCACACAGAATATAATGAAAAGTTATACATACAATTGCAGGTGTCTGTATCTTTGCTGTTTTCTTCTGCTCTCGTGTTGATGCACCAAGATTAAGAGCCATCTTGACCACATCCACGGCATTAGTTGACCAGGTTATAAGGTCCTGCATTGTGCAGGAATTTAATTTAATTATTTTTTATTGCAATTTACAGTACATTAACATTTAAATTTTAGCTCTACCTATCAAACTACCTTTAAAAAACTTGTATTTTGGTAGCTAGTGCCCTCCCTTAAAATTACATTTCATTATGTACGACATTATTAATTAATTTAGTTAACCTATTGAAATTGAGACATGATGGACACAAGCATGTGTTGCAACTACAACTGGGAAAGGAACCCTAAGGAAACCGACATCGTAGAACCTAAAAAGTTCGAAAATATGTGTCAAGTGCACGAAATGAGCCTTAGAGGCGCTTTAAAATCCTTTCACCACACTGGTTCGAAAGAACTAGTGTCCCATCTGCTCAAGTTACAACTGCAGTGGCTTATTTGAGATTTTAATCTATACAAGGCTTTTACAATGTAACAGCAAAGTACCTCTGAAGCCTACAGTATTTCCCCAACATACCTCCTTCTCCAATTAGAGGTAATCTCTCTAATTATTGGCGGAGCGGGTCGTCAGTCCAATTACACACCGATAAAAAACATTTACCCAAAAATCTATCATTGGAGGCTAAAGAGACTTTTATACCATGCTATTCCAACTACTTATTTATTCTCCATTTTTTCAGCTTATATTATCTCTTGCCGCAGGTGGGCCATTCTGGAAGATGCACATCTAACTCGTCTGCATATCTGCGTGATGGTTTGCGCAGATGTCCTGTGTTGGGCACTCATTTGGTAGTGGACTTTAAATAATGACATAAAATAACTTTATTTCGGGCAACACTGAAAGTTACAGATAATAAAATGAAATATTTGTAGACATTTCACACTGCACCATCTAGCCCCAAACTAAGCAAGGCTTGTACTATGGGAACCAGATGGCTGATACAATACTTATATAATTTTTTTTTGTAAATACATAATTATAATGCGTTTTCTTTAGAACACAGTTACAAAGACAAACTATAATAACATTAAAAACTTTAAGGTAATCGGTATAATAATAAGAAATAAAAATGAGCTCAGTTTTCTAAGTTCGCCTACAAATAGAAAACAGAGCTCAGATCACCGACCGCAGGTAAGGTCCCCAAAAGGCTGGCGACGTTACCTCGTTGGATAGCTATACTTATCCTTTGTCCGAGGTAAGCGCCAGCCCTTTGATCATTGGTCATATCTATTAGCTTCTTGGATATCTCCTTGAAGCTTCTAATAATAATTATAATTAGTCATTATATAACAACACCCAAACCCCGAAGAAATATTTGCAGAAAATACAAACTTTCTCCCGCTGCGGGAATCGAACCTACGCATCTTGCGTCTCAGTCGAGCACTCGCCCAACAAGCCACCGAGATCGTCACAGATCCTAATTAACTTAACCTGCGGCCCATAAAAACACAGAAAATAAATACACAAAAACTCAAAAGTCTCTGCTTTTAAGTCGTTAAGCCATGACGGAGGCCTTTAGGCGGCCTGAAAACTCCGTCACTAGAGTTGGCCACTAGCTCATACGAACTTACTTACATTATATATAAAAATCGCGTGAACTAAACGTCTTTACGTAATTCCGCGAAAATTGCCTGCCACGGCAGATACCGACAGACAGACAGACGCGGCGCAGATGCTAATCGCACGACTCATTACACGGAATTATGTAATGAAAACTCAAGGTTGTTTGTGCAAATGCCTTTGAAGCTGGATATTTTGCTTGGGAGAGGTTAAGCGTTTGTTTTCTATGCTTCAGCCAAACTGGAGATGCAATTTTTATGTAAACAAACGGCCCATACTTAACCTAAACTTTTGACGGCCTCGGCGGCGTGGCGGGCAATTGCTCGGCAGAGACGCAAGAGGCGCGGGTTCGATTCCCGCTGCGGAAGAAATGTTTGCATGTTCTGCAAATATTTTTTCCGGGTCTGGGTGTTGTGGTACCATGGTAACTCGTAGTTTCTGATACCCACGACACAGGGAATCCTAGTGTGGGCTCAGGACTATGTATGTGACTGTTGGGTGTTATTTATATTTATTAAAACTTACTTTTTCTACTTTTTTTAGTAGAGCGTGATAATTATGTGTGTATGTGTCAGGTTGCTTCGATATACCAAAAATAAAACAAATTAATTCAGTAACAATTCCACACGCCCGACTCGCGCGCATCTTGCGTTCTAATGAGTTGTGTGGGTATCTTTAATGTTATACATTACTTTTATGTTTGTTTTGTTTATTAAGAACTAGCTCGCGTGGTATCCGAATAAAAAATAGCCTATATGTTAACCCAGTACATGTACTATGTATATTCCAAGTTTCATTCAAATCCGTTCAGCCGTTTAGGCGTGATTGAGGCACAAACATCCAAACATCCTCACAAACTTTCGCATTTATAATAATACTAGATGGCAGCACAGGTAAAGTTAGCACGCGCTATCGTTGCGTTTTGAACTTTACGCCGGTAATTTCAAGTAAGTAAACTAAAGCTTTTCAATTTTATAATAGGTACAAGTAAGAAGTAAGATTGAAGTTCCATTCTTCTACCTTTCTCCTAAACTTCTGCTTTATATATATTCTACATCAACCTGTCGAACCATTCTTTTGCTTACAAACTTCTGCTGGGGAAACTAAAGCTTTACAACCTGAATTAATCTAAATGTAAGATAACCTAGATAATTACTAAAATGAATCCTGCAGCTCTCTACATCAGAAGCTCTTAGACGGCACATTTTATTTGACATCCTTTTGACATTTAGCACCCACTAGCCCTGCCCGTGGCTCCGCTTATGTACTATCTACCTAGGCCTACTTAGGCCTTTTACCATCCATAGTAGATGATTTATACAGCGTCAGGAGGCAACTTTTACCTTCACAAACGGAACGCTGTAGTGCCCGGAACGAATTAAGATGGAGTAGGCTTGCCCAGAATCTACTCCATCCTCTCAGCTTAGTCGGCCTTGTCCACAGGAAAGACATGGTCAATAGGTACAAGCGGAGCTAACTAAGACGAGGGTTTCCTCACTATGTTTTCCTTCGCCGTTTGAGAGTATTGGTATAGCGCACATAAATTTTACGCACAGATAAATCCCTTGATACACGACCGGATTTGAACCCACGATCGGAAGGCGGGGTCACTACCAACTAGACCACCAGTGCCCTCATTAGCACTTTAATCCTTTCTTTCACCACACTACTTCGAAAGACCTGGTGATACAACTAGTAATAATCAAAATAATAATCACGTTTGAAAGATGTTAAAGTGGCCGTGATAATTTGATCTGGGATTACTGATCGATCTGGGGATTAAGTACATAATCTGAGATAACCCGTCATTGGTGTAAGTGAAGCTATGAGAAAGCACTCAACTCAAGTAATTAATACTTTGCAACAATTTTATTGTTCTGAGGTTGGTTTTAAGTTAATTTACGACAGCAATAAACGAATTTCCACCTTATTTTCTACACAATACGATACAATTTTTATTCCGATACCTACATCTTTTTGGAGTTCAATTGTTATACAAAACTCAACCTTCACGACTCAAATATAAGGTATAGTTTCGCTTGTACAGTAAACACATACTCGTATCGAAACCCTTGCATCGACAAACAATTTCAAGCTTTAAGGTTTTAGAGATAAGGTTGTGTTTGCTTTGCTTGTGTTTTGGTAGTAGGGTGACATTGATGTAGGATCCAATCAGTGGCAAGATTTAATTGCACCATTAACTCATTGGAATTGTCCTGGATATTGTAATTGCATGGTTACCTTGGGTAATGGGGTTTGTCCTATTGCGAGTAAGTAGATTATGCGTTTCTACATTTAGATTTAAAAGTTTTTAATAAATTGGCTTATAAATCCTACTCTATATTATAGAAGTGTATATTTTTATTTGCACTACGGGTTTGTATTACAAGCAATTCCGTATAAATAAAATAAAAAACCGGTCAAGTGAGAGTCAAACTCGCACACAAAAGTTTCCTTACCATCGTACATGGACATACTTTTGCATATATGCTTCTCTCCCCAGACATATCGTGAGAGTCGACTAAGGGATAGCATCATCTCCAACATGATGGACCATCTATATGGGCGATGGGCTGATCACTTGTCACCATGAAATAAATAAATATTTGTGGACATTTCACACTGCGCCATCTAGCCCCAAACTAAGCAAAGCTTGTACTATGGGAACCAGAAGGCTGATAGAATACTTATATACTTTTTTGTAAATACATACTGATACATAATACTACAACACCCAGACCCGGAAGAAATGTTTGCAGAACATACAAACATTTCTCCCGTAGCGGGAATCGAATCCGCTCATGGATGAAGGTGGCTCTGCCCACCCCATTAGGGATACGGGCGTGATAATATGTATGTGAGAGACACAGGTAACCGTCTCCGGGTGTCATGTTCTTATTCCCGATCGCTGTGTTCGCCATTCGCGTAATATAAGAATTTCCATCGGGTTCGAGCCGCTGAAACTTTGCACCTGTTATCGACAGCTCAGACCACGAAAACTGTGGACACCAGACTCTCCGATAAACTCACATATTGTATTGTATGTTCGTATAAATAAAAATAAATAACGCCCAACAGTCACATACATAGTGTGAGCCCACACTAGGATTCCCTGTGTCGCGGGTATCAGAAACTACGAGTACCATGGTACCACAATACCCACACCCGGAAGAAATATTTGCAGAACATGCAAACATTTCTTCCGCAGCGGGAATCGAACCCGCGCCTCTTGCGTCTCTGCCGAGCAATCGCCCGCCACGCCACCGAGGACGTCGATGGCGTGATGAGCTGATGAGCTAGTGGCCAACTCTAGTGACGGAGTTTTTAGGGCGCCTAAAGGCCTCCGTCATGGCTTAACGACTTAAAAGCCGGGACCGACTGTTTAACGTGCCCTCCGAAGCATGGAAGCGCTCAGCTCGTAATGCCACTAAATAAATTCACAAAATAGTGAAATGGTAAAACAAGAGGCGGGTCAATTAAAAAGATCCTTACTTATTATTATAAACGCGAAAGTTTGTATGTATGGACGTATGGATATATAATATATGATTGCCGCCATATTTTATATAGAAAGAAAGATTTTGGGAAGCGTCCGCTTGAAATGTTCAAAGTGTTTGCAAATTAAAATTAATTAAAAAATCAGTTAAAAATTCCGGTTGGGGATAACACAATATACAATATGAAATAAATAAAATAAAATAACAAAAAGTTGCCCAAGGCCCTAGTCCACCCTAGAGCCTGGAACCCAACACTGGGATCACAGTGGATCCACCAGGCACCTCGAGGATTTGCACCTTTATTATTCACTAGCGCTGCCACCCGGCCCGCCCCGCTTATATTACCACTGCATTCCACACTTTATGACTTTAATAGTGCCAAAATGTCCAGGATGTGCGGGGAATTCTTTGCCAAAATTCCTTGCTTGTATTTCACCAAATTATCTAGTAGAAAACATGATATATTAGCTTTTCTTACAACTTTGGCTTTTCCTTTCTATTGTTGTTTTAACCAAATTCAAACTATTTATAAAGCATGTGATTTACGACCCCCTTATTCTGTATGACCAAACGAAACTATAATAATACAATAAGCAAGTATTCCCAAGGAGGGTTCACGTCAGGCAGGCGGCCGGTCATAAAACATCTCAGCCAAAACTCTTACAGCATGATCCAAGGATCATGTGCCGACCTAACATAGAGCGGCATAAGGGCAGGAAGATGATGATGATGCTCATTGAGGAAGGCCTTTGTCCAGCAGTGGACTGCTACAACTATTAGTCGTAGACACCACACTAGTTCTTTCGATCCAGTGTGGATTTAAAATGCGCCTTAAAAGCTCCTTTTGTACACACATGTTTTCAAACCTTTTAGATTGTACGAGATGCCAGTTTCCTCACGATGATTTCCTTCAGCTTTTGAGAGCATAGCACAAAAAAATACAATGATGCACGTCTGGATCTGAACCCACGACCTTAGGATCAGAAGGTGGGGCCGCTATCACTAGACCATTAGTCAGTCAGACTGCTGTAGGCTGATGATGATGAACCTATCTGTATAAAATATATTGTTTACCTCCATTATTTTATTGGTATATCTGTATTCATTAAGGTGTATAAATTGATATGATTATTTATTTTTATTTGTTTAGCGATAATCACTATCGCCCTTTCTTCCTTTCTATCCTCTCCATCCCAAGGTTGTCTGGAAGAAATTGCTCTAAGCAATAAGGCTGCCGTTTGTGTATTTATGGTTTTTTTAGCACCTAAGTTTTATTATTTTGTTTTAATTTAATATTGTTATGTTATACACAATAAAGAGTTTATCTATCTATCTGAACTCCGCACGGCAGGAGCAAGCCACGTGACCCAGCTGTCAATGCTAGGTATTATACCATCCAGCTACGCCAAGACACCGCATCCTCAAACTTCGAGAGGCAGTGCAGACTTATTGCATATCATGAAGGCAACATCCTCAAATTGATCATTTCTACAGCTTGTAAATGTTTTAGCATTTTCTCGTATTTATAGGTCACTATCCCTTTATATCCTACTTCCTACTAGTCCTAATCCTACTAATATTATAAACGCGAAAGTTTGTAATTATGGATGTATGGATGTTTGTTACTCTTTCATGCCCAAACGGCTGAACGGATTTTATTGAAACTTGGAATATGTACTGGATTAACCTATAGGCTATATTTTATTTGGGTACCACGCGAGCGAAGCCGCGGTCGGCATGTAGTATCTTCAAAATAAATTGAGCAAGCCTAGAGATTTGCTGTTATATAGCTTGGCATAACTTCTCTGCTGGACTGGGAGTAAAGAAATAACATAGAATGCGTCTAGCTGCTTCTCTCCCCGAGCATGTCGTAAAAGTCGACTAAGGGATAGTATCCTCCAACATGATGAGATACAATTAGCAAGTATTCCCAAGGAGGGTTGACGTCAGGCAGGCGGCCGGTCATAAAACTTACCTTAGCCAAAACTCTAACAGCATGATCCAAGGATCATGCTGTGCCGACCCCACATACGAGTAGAGTAGGATAAGAACAGGAAGATGATGATGTAGGTAAAACCAATTACTCTAGATATGTCACTAGTTTTTTTCGAACCAGTGTGGTGAAAGGATTTAAAGTGCGCCTCAAAGGCTCTTTTCTTGAACTTGACACACATTTTCGAACGTGCCGGTTTTCTCACGATGTTTTCCTTTTAAAAGTACAAGTATGTATAGCGCACGTAAATTTTTCGAACGGAAAAATCCATTGGTACAAGACCGGATTCGAATCCACGACCTTAGAATCGGAAAGCGGGGTCACTACCACTAGACCACTAGTGCTCTCACGCTAGTAAACACTTTCATAAATTTAAATAGACATGAAAATGTAACACCTAACATTTAGGTCTTATTTACCACTTTCCTTATTTCGAACCAAAACTCAATCTAACACGTAATACCTCCTACTTCACAAGTTTACCACAAAATTGGTACAGTCAGCCCGTCAAGTGTCCCTTTAGAGCTGACATTCAGTTAATTAAAGACAGAGATGGCGCATATGTGGAACTGCGGGTGCGAGCGAGGGGGAAGTATATTTGGAGCCGATACCTAGTTAGGATTGTTTTGATGGATCCAATGGCAGCGGAGAACGAGGAGATAAAATGCACGATGAATATGAAGAGCTTGAAGTTCGTGAGCCGTCGCATTTCTAAAGAATAACCTTATATTAGAGTACCCATTCGTTGAATGGGGAAAATGTGTGTTTTTCATTTGCACTGATGGTCTAGTTGGTAGTGATCCGGCCTTCCGATTAAGGTGGCGGATTCAAATCCAGTCGTGTTCTAATGGATTTTTTTTTGCGAAAAATTTATGTGCGCTATACTAGTACTCTCACACGGTTAAGGAAAACATCAGCTCCGCACGTATTAACCATGGCTTTCCTGTGGACAAGGCTGACTAAGCTGAGAGGATGGAATATGTGCTGGGCAAGCCTTAATTTATCCCGGGCATTATAACATCCCGTTAGTAAAAGGTAAAAGTTGCCTCTTTAAATAATAAAATTCATTCAAAGGTTTATGTAAAATGGCGCCCAACACGGGACAGAAAATGCAACTTCGTAAAGTCGTCTTTTATTACAAAAAAATATATATTTAAAATGATTTTACTGCATTAATTAGAAGCTAAACGCCCCATTCAGTTTGATTGGTAAAATCTACTGTAAGTAAGCTCTCTTTGTAAAACGGGACCAATCTCCCAACAAAGGGCAGAAAACTATAAGTCCATTTTACAAAAAAATGCCTAAAAAATTATTAAAACCAACAATTCTATACTAAAGAGCAGTAAGTCACCTTAAAAATAAATAAACATCTGTGTCCGAAGGGTGTAAACCACATATTATAGCATACAAAGGGGTGCGGAAGGGGTTGGGGATAAAAATAACATAGCGGATGAGTGGGTAGACACAACAGGCTTATGTGATTGTCCATTACTCCCTCTACAGAGGTGAATGGGTACTGAGCACACATGCTGGGATGTTTTAACTATCCAACTGTTTTCCTGTAGTCCAGTTTATTGTATATTATGGCACTTGTAAAAGTTAAAAAGAAATAGACTCACGATAATATATCCCTAAGCACTAATTTCTTTGGCAATATTTACAGGTTTAATTAGAGGCACTTCTATTGGTAAAATCACTACGAGCATAATTTATACTACAATAAAAAAGCCTTACCCTCTTTAGCAGTAGGATAAAAAGTGCTTTGAATAATTTGAGGCTATGATTTCATTCTTAATTTTTGCCACAATATTTTTTATTTTAGTCATTATTTTTATCTGGTAGTTATTTTAATCGACTAAGGGATAGTATCCTCCAACATGATGAGATACAATAAGCAATTATTCCCAAGGAGGGTTGACGTCCGGCAGGCGGCCGGTTATAAAACACCTTAGCCAAAACTCTTATCAATCCAAGAATCATGCTGTGCCGACCCCACATAGAGTGGGATAAGGGCAGGAAGATGATGATGATTTTTATCTGTTAGGTACTACAGGTAAATTCAGTTTAAAAATAAAACAAGTTCGTATAAACTTGTGTTTGGTAAAAATAAAAGTTAGTAACATTTTTGCACATCCATCCATTTTCCAGCTCACGTAAACTCGCATCAAATGGACAACAGCACAGCTTGTCCCTGTACTAGAAACATTAAAAAGAATGTACGAGAACAACGTGGTATGTAGGCATATGCGTGTATAGTGGGTAGTAAACGCCTTTTGTATCGTTTTTGAGTTTATAGATAGGTCAACTCAAATCAAAATAAATAACTTTGTATACAAGTTAAAAGGATTGTATCTAGTTTAAAAAAAAAGCTAAATTCAATTCTTTGTTAACTACAAATACAAATACAAAATATAAATCATTTATATTGGAACAAAATATACATAGGTTCATAAAATAACATAATAGTACACGATGATAGCTGCAGTAAAAAACTGTATATCTAACTTGACAGTTTTTAAACTAAAGCATCAGATTATTACTAAGTTACTGAAACCCGCGCTGACCGCGCCTTAAAATATTTTAAAATAATGTTTCTTTAAGGTTTTAAAAATGTTTTATGTAATTTGCAACAAAAAGCCAGCTCATTGAAATTGGACACAGACTAATAGAGTCAGTATGTCGTTAAATGGTGATTTCAAGGTTTTCAATACAACTTACACCATTTATTGGTTCAAAAACACAAAGAGATCAAAGTGGGAAATGCATTTTTGTTTAAGTTATAACCAAATACCTATTCCAAACAACAACACACTTATTTTGTGTTCTAACTGACTGTATGTTAATTAGAACTTGCTTCTGTCTGTGGCATTACTCACAATACCTGGACAAATGAGTAGTTTAGAGTTTATTCTAAATCATAAACATTCCAAGATAAGATAAGATAATACTTTATTGTATATACCAAGAAAAAACATGGAAGTTACAAAAGAATGGTATATACAAGTGGCGGCCTTATCGCTAGAAGCGATCTCTGCCAGGCAACCTAACTCATAGATCAATCGACATTGAGGCATAAACACAAACACAACTTTCTAATATGAAATAGAGGTATGATTTTATACAACAATGTAGGTACTACAGTGTGTGCCGCTGCTCTTATTGTATGGGTTTTGTATTTTATTGTTATAGATTCTTGCCAGGCAACATCTAGGCTAGTAGGACACATTCTCCCAAGACAATAATATAATAAACTCTCAGAATTACGATGCTTTGTAAGCAGACTCGTTCATTCACTTATCTTTATTATTTTCTACTCGTTAATTCCGATTTTATTATAGTTTCTAACTGTATTTGACATCGGAGAAAAATTGTGTATTTGCCCCGTGTCGGGCGCCAACATCACTCTTGGGAATAAAACTAATTTCATTATTCTTTTTTATTTCACACAGCACAATCGATATCATATACTTTTTTATTTGTACGTATAAAACACTACAATTTTGTTTTTTCTAAGTGGGAATCTACTACTAACTCAGCTGTGACCGCCTGTTTCATGTTTTTTTTAGTTTCTTCCAACTTAAAGATAATAATACTGAGACTAGGCTACGTGACTTCTTTGTATAGTAGTGATTGTATTAAATTTTGATGTTTTTTTATAGTTATTTTCTTAGTTCAGAGAAACCGGAAAGATGAATAACTGAAGTGCACAAGCTTAAGCCAAGACAGTGAATTTATATTATTTAAAATAACCCCACTATGTCCCACTTCTGGGCAACGGCCTCCCCCAATTAGCTCCATTCTGGGTCTGAGTCTTGTATTGGCCCATTCTTTTCAAACTTTTCAAGTTCGTCGCGCCATCTTATTCTGGGTCTGCGACGTGGTCTCGGCTATAACCTATACAGCCTATGTGTTGGTATTTAATATAGATGTATATCTGTATATATTATTATAGGTATTGTATAGTTACTAAATGTAGTTTACAGCCGTCAATCCGTCACCGGCTAGTGAATATATCGACAGATTGCGCTGTCCCGTCGCTCAACTTGAGGAATGGAAGGGACGGCTGAGATTGATAGATAGCTTCTAGTAACTATAGATGGCGATAAGGTCTAGTGACCTTGATTCGAGAGACGGAAATGGGTTAATCTTCAAAATAAAAATTATTTGCTCTGATATTCAAAATCAGAAGTGTCTGCAAGATTTCTTATGATTACTTGTGGCTCTGCCCACCCCATTGGGGAAACGGGCGTGATAATATGTATGTATGTATATTCAAAATATCAAAGCTCGATAGTTTTTTACTGAACTATCAATAAAAAACGTTTATTTAGGCACCTCAGTAATTAACACACAGTAATTCCTCGGCTACACTATCATGATACTGCGTGTCCTGTGTCATTATCCATCTCTTAAAAATTAAAGACGAAATTGTAAAATCTGAATGAAACATATTTTTCTGCAAATCTCCTATTTTCTCCAGATTTTTTTATGCATTACCCAAAGAACTTAAACTGAACCTTTCCAATCAGCATCCATCCTTCAAATTCTAAAGTGGCCCTTTAAATAAGTAAAGCCAGACATTGCCACAGATTAAACAGACTGCAGTAAATGAACGTTTGAGAATTTATTTGGCGAATTTGATAAATATTCTTGACGGCAATCAGAGGAGCCACTTGGAACTCGAATTGGGAGTGACTAATCTATAGATATGCTTTACACTTCTAACTAAACAAAATATATAATAACAAAATGTGATTGTGGGGTTCAATATCCAACGTTTTACCGACTAATAAATAGTTAATAATATGGGATAAGGGCAGGAAGATGATAATGATGATGATGATGAAATAGTTACAAATACCCGACGTTTAATAGTTTTAAAAAAGTATCCTATATTGGGTACTGCTAGTACCTACTAGTTATATTGGAGCAACAGATGTTTGGTCGCCTGTTGAATCAGTTTTTCAAATATAATTTACAAAAAAAAAAAACATTTTACCTGATCCAGATCATCATTCCATCCTCTCAGCTTAGTCGGCCTTATCCACAGGAAAGACGTGGGCTATACGTGCGGAGCTGACTAAGCCGCGGGCTCACGATGTTTTCCTTCACCGTTTGAGAGTACTGGTATAGCGCGCATAAATTTATCACACAGAAAATTCCATTGGTACACGACTGGATTTGAACCCACGACCTTGGGATCGGAAAGCGGGGTGATTACCAACTAGACCACCAGTGCTCTCAAAAATAAAAATAAATAATAAATAAATATTTATGGACATTTCACACAGCGCCATCTAGCCCCAAACTAAGCAAAGCTTGTACTATGGGAGTCAGATGGCTAATACAATACTTAAAAATACTTTGTTTTTGTAAATACATACTTATAATACATAGTATTGAAACACCCAGACCCGGAAGAAATATTTGCAGATAAATATAGATGAGTTTTATTTTAGATAAAGAGCCTTGTCCGAAATTCTCAGTTCCGAGGTACCCGAGGGCAGACGCAGCCAAATTAACTGAATGGGGACGTTGCTCGCTAAATCAACTCGCTGTTTGCGCTCGCTCCGTAAAATGTAGCGTCTTGTTCTACCTTTTTATGATTATTTCACGTTCTATCAATTTGCGTATATTCGTGAACATTTTTTGTTGGCAGATCGTACTGTTTTTTATCTTCTTGCGTATTTTTTTGAGGAATCGTTCTATTGGCGCCCAACGAGGGGTATTTTTTTTTAACAATATATTTTCTACTCAAAGTAAGTAAGTAAGTTAAGCAAAGATATGCGCGGTCACAAATCGGGATGGGTGACTGCAAGTGGCATTACAAGCTGAGCGCTTCCGCGCTTCGGAGGGCACGTTAAACAGTCGGTCCCGGCTTTTAAGTCGTCAAGCCATGACGGAGGCCTTTAGGCAGCCTAAAAACTCCGTCACTAGAGTTGGCCACTAGCTCATACGAACATACATACATACATACATACTCAAAGTAAGTATACTGTTGGGTTACTTTTGAAGTGATCACTTTGAATCTGATTCAAACATAAAAAAACTACTAGTCAAGAATACAAAATGTTATTGCCCCTTTATTTTTCTTGAAATAATAAAAGCGTCTTGTACTAAATAATTTATCTTCAACAAGCCTTAATGCAACTACAACAAAGACGTTTCCTACAAATTTAACTCGTTTTCGCTCGCTTTTTATATTGAATACCATATTTACAGCTATATTTTTACAAATTATATGATTGTACATGCATATTGTTAGTATCAAGCTCTGAAGTCTCTATGAGAACTCTAGTGCTTACATGACTCATACATTGAATGGTTTATCATCCAAAAAGGCGTAAGACCCCTGTCTTAACTTTCATCATACTTACATTTACTTATATTCCTTTCCTCTTAAAAGCTCTATGCGTAATTGTTACCATCTTCTGCAACTCAGCTGCCGATGACGCAAGTAAAACCCGGTTATCGGGAAAAGAAGGTAATTCATTCACTCTTAAAACCACATTCTTTATCTTTCAATTCTTGCAAACAACTGTTCATGAACATGAATGAAGAATGTTATGAGGGTGAATGAAGCGAAAGAAGTATATCAGGATCGTAGCAAATGGAGATCCGTGATCTCTGCCTACCCCTATGGGAAACAGGCGTGGTTTTATGTATGTACCTTGTTAGTATAAAATTAAAAATATATAGTTACCTAATGTAGATACTATTTCTAGTTTAGAAATGCCAACACCAGAATATGTGTTGGAACAAAAATATAAAAGCAACATTGTAACTTCACACCGCAAATAAAAATAAATTCAACATTCAAAATAGCTCCATCTAGAAAATATTGAAATATCGTGGAAGTTAGACGTTGTTTGCGTGGAGTTACATTTATCAGATCGGAGTCCCGTGGGCAAGTGCGAGTCTGTCCGCGGGGACTCTGACTTGGCCAAATAGAGCAGGAGCTACCTTTAAAGATATAGTTTTTGTTTCTGACACACAAATTTAGCGGAGCTTAGGGTAGGTATACGGATTGCGAGACTAAAGTGGGATGGGTGGAACATTGACAATAGTGGGTGTTTTTACTCTTATCTGCAAAAGATTTGAAAATTTTTCTTCATAATATTTTATGTTCACTTCTCTGCTGGACTGGAAGTAAATAAAAAGCATAGAATGCGTCCAGCTCCTCTTCCCAAGCATGTCGTAAAAGGCTATTAAAGAGATAGTATCCTCTCCAAAATGATGGACCACTTTATGTGGGCGATGGGCTGATCACCTGTCACCAAGGTCCACCATATCCATCGTAGGACTTTATATCAGAAGTGGCTGCAAGTTTTCTTATATTTACTTGTGGCTCTGCTCACCCCATTAGAGATACCGACGTAATAATAACATGTTATGTAAATATTTTTAAATGCTTTTTAGTACTTGCAGTCAAAAACATTCTTTTATCATCTTCATTTTAGTTAGTACATAATAATCAATCGATTTTATTTTACCAATATATTTTAGTTTCGGCGACATTTTGTGTCGGTGACTCTTATGTAGGGTCACTCATCATCATCTTTCTCATCCCACATAAAGTGGGATAAGGGCAGCAAGATGATGAGTGAGTGAGGTACGCAATAAGATAGTTGCAATGACCACCATCTCACAGACTACTTGTTGAAATCTTTCCCGCGATGTAACAAATTGACGAGAGCGCCAACACATGTTCTTTGTAAAGTTGTGTCTTTAACCCGGGGTTCTTATGATAGCGTGATCAAAATCCCTCGTCATCATTATCAGCCGATGGCGGATGTTGGACACAGTACGCAATGTACTTCCAAGACTAACGAGTTCGTGCTATATTTACAATGCCATCGGGCCTTTCTTGTATTTTCATCGACCAGTTGGTTTTATCATTAATAACTATAGCGAAAATTCAGGCATTTTTAAGGAGTTCTATTTTATTGAATAGATATTTATTAAAAACGTGGATCCAAAACTCGCGTACTGCCAATTCACTTACGAATGTTGTAGATATTTGACGACTGATACCGATGACGTAAAAAATCACTCTCATTGTTCTATTAATAAACGAAAAAAATATTTTTTCATGAGACAGGTTTATCAGGCGAGTGTGAATGCTATCATTGGAAGGGGAAGACCTCGGCACACGTACCTGGATCAAATCGGCGACTTTTTGAAAAAGGGACAGGTCAAGAGTACCCTAAACCGAAGAACGTACATGAAGAATATAAAGAGAGTGAATGAAGCGAAAGAAGTATGTCAAGATCGTAGCAAATAGAGATCCGTGATCTCTGCCTATCCCTATGGGAAGGAAACAGGCGTGATTTTATGTACGTACAAGCTGCCGCCCGCGGCTTCGCTCGCGTGGTACCCGGATAAAAAATAGCCTATAGTTAATCCAGTACATGTACTATGTATATTCCAAGTTTCATTCCAATCCGTTCAGCCGTTTAGGTGTGATTGAGGCACAAACATCCAAACTCACAAACTTTCGCATTTATAATATAAGTAAGATGTACGTTTTATGCATTACAACGTCAAGGCCTAAACTAAGCAAAGCTTGTCCTATGGGAACCAGATGGCTGATAGAATACTTATATATGTCGGAGATTCATTATAGCGCCATCTACAATCACACTGTGGAAACACTGACTCACTACCTACAGAACGCAAGCGTGACGTCACTGCCGAGTCATGCTTGGATGCGGCCGTTGAGGCGGGCGGGCAGTCTATTTCTAGAGCTCGTGCCGAGCGGACGTGTCTGTTCTGCCTACTTAGTTTGTTCAAGAGTTACTTGGTATTTGTACTGGACGATAATTAAACTACGTACGATTATACTGAGTGTGATTATTTGCTTGAGGTTACCCATTATGTCGGAACCCGACGAGAACACGGGCCCACTGAGCCCTACAAATCGGCCTCCTGCGACATATACTTTTTTTAAACTATTGCGCTATAAATGTCGCTGTTTGTTAATCATACAAATTGTAGTAAGATGCTATTGAGTAGCTAGAAAAATGCTCCACAACTTAACGTTCAACAAAAGCTCATTCCCACTTTCAGCGGTCACCGCTGCTCACGGAACCCGCGTTGTAGGTTGTAAGATATTTCGTGAGATATCACCAGAATCCGTCATCTCGTCTGGGACTTGGCGAAGTTATTTATCTTCTAGAATTATAGCCGAGGGTTTTTATTATGGGTTTCAATCGTAGTAAGAATGTATTTATCATCTGCATAGACTCACTTGTTATACGCTCTCGAGATTTATCATTCAAGGGCTTGATTCTCGAGTAATAGATATAATATCGATAGTCGGTAGTAATCTTATGAAAACTTCCAGTCACTCCTGATTCAAAGTCCCAAGATGGATATGGTGAACCATGGTGACAGGTGATCAGCACATCGCTCATATAGATGGTCCATCATGACCAACGTATCAAAACAAATAAGAAATATTTATTTATTTTATTAAAGATAATAATTAGGACGGTTTACATAACCAATTACACTAATTAAATACAAATAACTAAAATTATTTACAAATAATAATATATTAATAAAAATAAAAGACCACGAAAAGAGAACATTATTTACATTTAAAATGAATGCTCGGTTCCTATGCTGAATTAACAGATGAGGGATGGATAGTTAATTTAGCAACGTCGTTATTTCTTCTAAAAATATTGGCTCTTTCTAAAAAACAACTGTGCTACGGTAACCTTCCAGCCGTCACCGGTTAGTAAAATAAAGGAATCGGGCATAAATAAAACTCCATTTTTAGTGCTACCCTAAGGCCACTTCCATTTATGCAGGAATATTATTATGTTCAACTTGAAACTTCTAAATTAAAACTCACCGCAAAGATTGAAGTTTTCAGAATTTTATGTTCACGAGGATACTGTACGTTTTATTGCTGCTACAGAAAGCAAGTACAGAATACCTACGGACAGAAGTTCCAATCGTTACTAAAAATGCTTTTACTCGTTACTAAAAGTGCGTTCTATTAGGATCTTTAGTATTAAACTTAACGACTTTAGTAGTAAATTTAGTGGTGATAGTTCAAAATTTAGTGGTAAATTCTTAGGACACTTTTGAGGTGTTACCGCGTTTCTTTGCTTTGATTTTGAAATAATTTAACTTTGACACTTTTTTTGTGGTGGGATGGTTTACACTACATCGATTTAACACGGATTCTTAAATAAGTTTTTACAGTAAGAATCAAAGATCAAATGCAATTTTTTTCATATAATTTAACAACCTCAGCGTGGTGGGCGAGTGCTCGGCTGAGACGCAGGAGGCGCGGGTTCGATTCCAGCTGCAGGAAAAATGTTTGCATGTTCTGCTAATAAGAATTCTATCAGCCATCTAATTCCCATAGTACAAGCTTTGCTTAGTTTGGGGCTAGATGGCGCTGTGTAAAAACGTCCACAAATATGTATTAATTTATTTTGTTACCAAGACTTACAAAAATATCTCTACAAATACTTACAAAGAAATTTCTGTTTTGTTTATCCATGTAAGGGTTCCACTTACTTTTGCAAACTGTGCTACGGCGTAGCACAGCGTAGCACTCTCGTAGACTTTCGTAGCACTTGTGTTTGATCACTAAGCAAAAGATAAAAAATATGCTTGCGAAAGGATTTATTGAGGAAAGTGACGTCATATAAAAAGACGCTAAGGTTTATTATTTGCTATGGCGCCTGTGAGGAGGAAAACTTTATTACTTGTTTTTTCCTTTTTTTTGTGACTATAGTTAATGGTCTCTGTTACATTTAAGGGTAGCCAGGGACTCAGACGTACTTAAATGTACCTATACTAGATTATTTTGTAAAGCGTCAGGAGGCAACATTTGCCTACACTAACGGGGCACTAGTGCTCGGGACGATTTAAGATGGAGTTGGCTTTCAAAAACTATATATACTTTTTAGTTAAATCGAATATACTTTTTCGATCGGTCGTTACATGATATGAAATCACCGATCGTTGAAATCACCGAGTGATAAAAAGTCATCAAAATAGTCCATTTCCAATTTTTTTCTTCAAATCAATATATTCGCATACTGATATTAGTAGAATTAGGTCCCAAAGGAACAAAAGGGAATATTTTTTTGAATTTTATTCCCAGTCTCAAAATAAGAAACCAAGGCTTAACGAAATCAGATCTAAAAACGAATTTTCGACGGCATTTTCCATTCCCGCGAATACGAAATGAAGTTCCATCCATATTGAGCGCGCTCCGAATATTTCGTCAAATCAAATAACTGAGACGACGCCTGCATGATGGAACTCCTTCGATGTGCATGTGTGGCCTTTACGTCTGTTCCGATATATACATCTCAATTAACATATAAGTAAACTTATCTTAATTTTAATCTACGGCATTCTACCCGTAAATTAAAGATGATGATGCGAGCAAAGATCTTAATGATAAATATGAAAGTTTGTGAGGATGTGAGGATGTATGTGACTTGTTCACAGCGTAAAGGCTGAACGAATTCAAATCAAACTTAGAACATACATAGGCAACATAAAAGGCAAATATAAAACAGACAAATCCCAGACAGAACTTCGAATCCGGTCAATCAGAGCTAAAATATTCCTTTGAGCATCAATTCGAGTGCTTTGTCCATTTTGTTCAGTTTTTTGTTCTTTTATCTTTACGTGACTGAGTTGGGAACTCAGAACGGCAAATCAACTTCGTTAGGAATCTAGATATTGACAATTTACAAAAAAACGTATTATACGTCAATATGACGACCTCGGTGGCGTGGCGGGCGATTGCTCGGCAGAAACGCAAAAGACGCGGATTCGATACCCGCTGCGGAAGAAATTTTGCATGTTCTGCAAATACTTCTTCCGGGTCTGGGTGTTGTGGTACCATGGTACTCGTAGTTTTTGATACTTACGACACAGGGAATCCTAGTGTGGGGTCAGGACTATGTATGTGACTGTTGGGTGTTATTTATTTATGTATTAATTCATACGTCAATATAATGCAGTTTGCACTTAACCATTACTGAACAAGAGGGAACGTATCTTGCGCCTACAATAAGCACAATGCAATAACCAACTATGTATGTACATATGTGTATTATCACAACCGTATTGCTAATGGGGTGGGCAGAGTCACAAGTAGTCATAAGAAAACTTGCAGCCACTTCTGATTCAAAGTCCCAAGATAGATATGGTGAACCATGGTCACAGGTGATCAGCCCATCGCCCATAACATAACCAACTATGCATTGCATAAATTTGTGAGGTATAATAACTTTAAACTGGAGATTTATTTTTACTATTCTAATTTACGCGCAAATCTTAAAGAGAGAGCGATAATAGTAAGGGTATATCCAACATGATAGACCACCTATATGGGCGATGGGCTGATCACCTGTCACCATGGTTCACCATATCCATCTTAGGATTTTAAATCAGAAGTGGCTGCAAGTTTCCTTATGTTTCCTTGTGGCTCTGCCCACCCAATTGAAGGAATATGGTACCAGGTATCAGTACAGTCATCTCTCCCGATGCTGGAATCGAATCCGCACCGTAGTCAGTGAGTAGTAAATGGATTATGTTTCTCGGCGTCAAGTTAGTTGCAAACTAGCCAGCTACATCACTGTCGTTGTGATCTCCCGTTACTAGTAAATGACAGCGTCACTGGCACCAGTTACTGGCGCTTTTGAATTGTTGTTGAGTGCGTTCTCTACTATGCGTTCTCTTATGAGAGCACTGGTGGTCTAGTTGGTAGTGACCCCGCCTTCCGATCCTAAATCAAATCAAATCAAACATATTTATTTGGTAACATTTAGAAAAATGTGTCGCAGCTACCAACGCCCACCTCCACCAATAGTTGGTTAAGGAGGTGGGTTCAAATCCGGTCGTGTACAAATGGATTTTTCTGTGCAAAAAAATTATGTGCTCTATACCAATACTCTCAAACAGTGAAGGAAAACGTCGTGAGGAAACCCGCGGCTTAGTCAGCATACAGCTAATTCTGAACGTTTTTTGTACTGAGTTTTAGGTTTTGAACAATATATTTTTTTTGTAGATGTCCTATAATTATGGTTTATTTTTAATTGTAGTTTGATTACTATTGTTTTAATTTTAAATATATCTAAGCATTATATTTTTATTCATGTCTGCCTCTAGTGGCGTACTTTAAATATGAATTTTGTAAATTAAGAATTGGATGATCCTGTGGGCTACAATATTATCTACCTGCATATTTTGTATTATGTACTAAATTAACTGTATATTGCAGCTGTTTGTTGTCCCAAAATTCTATTCTTTATCCACAGGAAAGACGTGATCAGTAAACCTAAGAAAATAATGCTAGGGGCTCACGGTGACTGGAAAGCAAACTGAGCTAGACTGATGACTGTAGGCTTGCAAGCAGTTTGATATGCACAACATAGTTCAGTTTAGTTGGTAACTAAAATGATGAATATTGATAGGCAGCGCCATCTCATCATCACCATCATATCAGCCCTCATCAACCCATTCTGTCTATCTAGTCATGTCACTATTTCTTTCGAACCAGTAAGTAAGTTCGTATGAGCTAGTGGCCAACTCTTGTGACGGAGTTTTTTTTGCCTAAAAGCCTCCGTCGTGGCTTAACGACTTAAAAGCCGGGACCGGCAATAACGTAACCTCCGAAGCACGGAAGCGCTCAGCTCGTGATGCCACTTGCGGTCACCCATCCATTATGACCGCGCACTACGATGCTTAACTTCAACGATCAAGAACGTCTAAGCAAGCTACGCCACGAGCGCTTCTTTCGAACCAGTGTGGTGAAAGGATTTAAACCTCCTTTCGTTTTATTCGGTAACTATCGTTATACCGACGTTCGCGTTTCAGAAAGCCTGGAGACCAGGTATGGTATAATTCCATTCTAAGTGCAGCCCGTAAGGGTAAAGTTAGACGCGGCTTAGCCGTCCAACGGAATATTGATGGAGACTTTGCTTTATGCTGAGAAATGGTATTTAAAATTCATCCTAAAATCTGCACGGCTGTTTAAACTCAAACTGTCAATTCTCCGACTTCAAAGTTATTATTATCAAGAGTTAGTTACATCCCGTTGCAAGGGCATCCTTTCCTTCAAAGTTAATCCTATTTATAAAATATGAGGTTCTTCAATAATGGGGAATATGCATACATAATAAAATACTTTATTATCCTCCTTATACTTATTACAATTTAAAGTTTCCATGACAAAGTAATGGCACAGGGGACAATGGGAGTAGATTCAGCATTTGCTGCATGACACACAGCCATGCAGCGCTGATTTTCAATCTACAGGTAGGTCTTCACCGAGGGTAAAAAATAGGCCTATGCGGGATATATAGAAAGAAGTTACATATGTTAAAATCACGCCGTAGGGGTAGGCAGAGATCACGGATCGCCATTTGCTACGATCCTGACATACTTCTTTCGCTTCATGCACTCTCATTACATGGGGAAAATGCATGTATTTTTATTGATAGTTTACATCGCACTTTAAATACTTTCGCCACACTGGTACGTAAGAACTACTGACCCGACTAGATAGATAGATTGCTATGTATAGCGATTAGGCGTTGAATATTTTACTATTATAATTCAGTTCCAAACCAAAACAGATGTCTAAAACTATAAAATTATTTTTGAAACTTTCTTAAATCTTGTCTCCCAATAGCCTCCAATTCGGGGCGTCCCCGGACACAGCGAATCCAAACAGGCCCCGTATCGTTATTCCCCGCGCATACAATGATTGCAGTCTCTGTTCCACGCAAATAGAAATACAGCGATTTATTCACGATCCTTTTTCGTCCATTCAAAATACGCGTTCAAATTTTACGTGAAATATTATTCTTTTAAATCGACTGGATGCCTTTATTATTCTATAGGCATGGTGAAAAAATAATTTCGTTTTCAACTAACATTTTTTTTTGGAAGCTAACATGGATACACTTATTCGTTAGGTTACTGCCTATAGATATGAAAGGAATACCTTAAATGAAGCGCTCGTGGCGTAGCTTGCTTAGGCGTTCTTGATTGAACGTTAAAGTTAAGCAGTCACAAATTGGGATGGGTGACCGCAAGTGGCATTACGAGCTGAGCGCTTCCGTACTTCGGAGGGCACGTTAAACACAATAATAAGAAATGAAAATGAGCTCAGTTTTCTATTTAAGTTCGCCTACAGATAGAAAACAGAGCTCAGATCACCGATCGCAGGTAAGCTCCCCAAAAGGCTGGCGACGTTACCTCGTTAGATAGCTATATAATATAATGATACATTTTGCTTTTTTTTACTTTAAAAATGCACATTTAGGCCACCTTCCAGTGATATCAAATAATGGCCAAAAATAACCATGAGAAAACTCACACTTGAGCTACTAGTTTCACCGTTTTTGTAACATTTTGCCAAGACCATTAAGAGTACTTTTTCGGCATTAACCCGACAAGCAAGAAAAAACACAAACAAGTTCTGCGTTCCAGATTTTATCAGAAAATTCTTCATAATATATTTATAAATGCTTTGTGGTACAAGTGCATAATTTCAATAAGCTAAGTACCCGTCAGCGACAAACACTCTTCTAATGGAAAATTGCTTTTTAAAGAACACAATACCAAGATGGCGTCTCTAAAAACAGCTGTTCGAACATCTTATTGTTGATTTTGAACGAAATATTGTGATGGAAATTCCCTGTGCATAAAATAAATAAGTAAATATTTGTGGACATTTGACACAACGCCATCTAGCACCAAATTAAGTAAAGCTGGTACTATGGGAACCAGATGGCTGATAGAATACTTACATACCTTTTTTTTTGGAAACATAATACTAAACATATCGTACATAATACTAAAACACCCAGACCCGGAAGAAATATTTGCAGAATTAAGATGGAGTAGGCTTGCCCTCTCTAGGCGGGATGACGACTCCATAGAACAGGGAAAATTGGAGGGAACCAGATCACGCAGCAGGTCACCTATGCGCTGGACAGACCAAGTGAAATCCGCATTAGGAAGCAGAGTATCTGACTGTGCCAGACAGTCTGCTAACAAGGAGAGATGGCGGGAGATCGTGCGGAGAGCTGTGTCCACCTCCACCACCAACGTGGGTGCCTCGACGTGATCACGACCGCTCTGCCAAGAGCGAAACGACAGAGAAGAAGAGGCTTGCCCAGCACCTATTCCATCCTCTCAGCTTAGTCGGCCTTGTCTACAGGAAAGACACTGGCATAGTGCACATAAATTTTTCGCACAGAAAAATCTATTAGTACACGACCGGATTTGAACCCACGACCTTAGGATCGGAAGGCGGGGTCACTACCAACTAGACAACCAGTGCTCACAAACACTATCGTCCACTACAAATGCATAAATTCTTTGAAACCCCAAAAACATACACAGTTCCCTGAGGAGAAAACTAGTACTTATATTGTGTTTCACGCTTGAGCGGGCGCGGCTGCACTTTTGACCTCGTTTCTGGAATAATGACGCGCCATTACGTCATCATGTTACGTCGTGACGTCGTTGTGTAGCGAGGAGGTACCTACATGAATACGTGTAGTGGCAATGATTTAGTTTTAATTTGTTCAGGGCATCGGTAGATTAGCATTTTCCCTGCCTTCTGATCCTGGGTTTGTATCCAGTGCACCAATGGATTTTACGTTTGAAAAATTAATACTGCTGGACTGGGAGTAAAGAAAAAACATAGAATACGACCAGCTGCTTCTCACCCCGAGCATGACGTAAAAGTCGACTAAGGGATAGTATCCTCTCCAACAATATAGACCATCTAAATGGGGGATGGGCTGATCACCTGTCACCATGGTACACCATATACATCTTGGGACTTTCAATCAGGATTTGTTGCAAGTTTTCTTATGATTAATTGTGGCTCTGCCCACCCCATTAGGGATACGGGCGTGATAATAATGTATTTATAATTAATAAAAAATCTCAGAAGTTAGTTCGTTCAAGAGGAATGCATAGCATACTTCATCACAGAAGAGCTAGATGAAAAATAATAAAATAGTTGCATTTCTGTTGCACACCTCAAATATTTTATGTATTTTTCATCCTATTCAGTTTTAATTTGTGGAGTTATGGAATTTATAATAACTTGTAGAATTCTTGAAAGAAAGATTTAATAAATTTTATTTTTCTTGGTAAATCCAGTCTAACGGGTCTTTTAGTCTTCACAAAATGATAGTTACGACTTTTGAATTTCAGCAATTTTTTTTATCATATTTTGAGATTAACCCTTGATCTATTGAAATGAAATGAAATGAAATGAAATGAAATGAAATTTATTGCATAAAATGTGGTCCAATGTAGATGTCATAGTCTTAAAAGTACTTAAATAATAATGTCCAACACATTTCGCTTATATAGTCAGCATGCAATAATTATATATTATAATTAATATAATATTATTTGATTACTTCCCGCAACGCCAACTGCTGAAAAACTTTAAATAATATGAATTGGACAGATCCAAATGATGTTTGTACCTTAGTGACTCAATCACGGGTTGAATGAATTTGAATGAATCTTAGAATTGTACTAAAATTATACTTTTATAATTAGGTTATTTTTTTATTATTTACTTACAAGCTATAATAACATTAAAAACTTTAAGGTAATCGGTATAGTTAAGAAATGAAAATGAGCTCAGTTTTCTATCTAAGCTCGCCTACAGATAGAACACAGAGCTCAGATCACCGGCAGGTAAGCTCCCCAAAAGGCTGGAGACCGACGTTACCTCGTTGGATAGCTATGCTTATCCTTTGTCCGAGGTAAGCCCCAGCCCTTTGGTCATTGGTCACATCCATCAGCTTCTTGGATATATCTCCTTGAAAAGAAGTCACGCCTCCGGACCCCAGGGTCCTAAAGTTTTCACGGCAAAAGGCACAAATTTGTATCCATTACCTAAGGATGCATATTTCAGCATAATAAAATAATTAATGTGTACTGAAAAATAGTTTTAATTTTCTAGCACCGGTAAGTTATATATACTTAGATTCTAACCTGGAATAGCATAAGCTACTTTCATCCGGGTGCAACCGGATACATCAATAAGCAATCACTGCATTGTCCTAGGGTTCACAAAGCTAAAGTAATTCACACTACACACAGTAAGTTGCAACAGGCTTGCATTATAAAGCGGCGTACAGACGGGGCATTGTTGCAGGATGAGTTGGGACTATCGCGCGAAGCCGAAATGTTAAATCTTGGATTCTTGAAATACGACCACCGAAATATAACGATCAGTTAGCAACAAGCTTGCGTATTAAAACGGTGTGCAAATGAAGCAATGTTGGAGATTAAGTTGGAGCTAAATCATCCACTGTATCATTACAATAATAAAATTATAATATCCTACTAATATTATAAAATGCGAAAGTTTGTGAGGATGTAAGGATGTGTGAATGTGTGCATGTGACGATGTATGTTTGTGCCTTAATCACGCCGTAACGGCTGAACGGATTTGAATGAAACTTGGAATATACGTACTACGTGTGCTACTTTTTAAATAAATTTAATTAAATAACATAGGCTACTTTTTATCAGGGTACCAAGCGAGCGAAGCCGCGAGCGGTAGCTAGTAAATCTTAAGTTCCATAACTTCTAGACATATTTTTTTATCAGTAGAGTGGCCGTGCTTTGATTGAACTCGCTCTAACCCGCTCACTATTACTGATCGTATCACTAGTTCTTCCGAATCGTAGTAGCGAAAAGATTGAAGTGCGTTTCAAAGAGGCTCCCTTCGTGCACTTAGAACTTCGAACTTGGTTCTACGACATTGTTTTCTTCAAGATATTTTCCTTCACCATTTCAGAGACTTGTATTTTTTCGCGCTATTTCAAGGGACCAGTAACAAGACAAGCAAACAAATATGCTTCTTTGTGAGTCAAATTCAAACTTGATTTCCGTGTAACAAGCCCGCTAGGACACTTCATCAATATTCCTCTGATCCTACTCCGAAATAAGATTTATTACCGCCTTCGTTACCCGTGTGATGCGAGAGCTACTTAGATTATACCTCACTTGTTCTACCATGAAACTACATGTTACTAAACTAAACTAAGGCCTTTTACCATCTATAGTAGATGATTTATACAGCGTCAGGAGGCAACTTTTACCTTCGCAAACGGGACGCTGTAGTGCCCGGGACGAATTAAGATGGGGTAGGCTTGCCCAGCACCTATTCCATCCTCTCAGCTTAGTCGGCCTTGTCCACTGGAAAGACATGGTCAATACGTGCGGAGCTTACTAAGCCATGGGTTTCCTCACGATGTTTTCCTTCACCGTTTGAGAGTACCTACTGGTATAGCGCACATAAATTTTTCACGCAGAAAAATCCATTGATACACGACCGGGTTGGAACCCACGACCTTAGGATTGGAATTCGGGGTCACTACCAACTAGACCACCAGTGCTGTACACTGCCTGCCACATGTCTACAGTCTTGTAACATATCTGTGTTATAACCAGTTAAAAAAGTAGTCAATTGTTATTTCAAAACACATTCTATATATAAATATTTAAAGTCTCATTAAAAGTTCAGCAATCTATAAATATAAGAACAAAACTACATAATGGGTACTTTTTTAGGTAGGAAGGATTTGTGAAATTCAACCCCTAAAGGGGTGATAAGGGGTGAAAACATTCCTATGGAATTTTCAACGCGTAGTGCAATTTTCATGAAACTCGGTCTGGATACTATAAAAGCCAAATAAAATTGACACGTATTTCAGAATTTTTTGATACAACTGTGGTGACACAGTTTATGTAAGCGTACGCGAGCAACTCGCGTTCGACAAGTCATCAGTTTTCAATTAGTAATTTTAAATGATATTCAGACTTCAGTCACGCTCCAATCCTCTTCCCGGTTACACACGTCATAAGGACATTCGAGTTAGGTACTTTCTCCGATGTATTTCGCCTCAATATATATGCGCTTCCGTGCTTTGGAGGGCATGTTAAACTGTCGGCCTCGGCTTTTAAGTCGTTAAGCCAAGACGGAGGCCTTCAGACCTGAAAATTCCGTTACAAGAGTTGGCCACTAGCTCATAAGAACTTACTTTTACTCAAAAACCGGTAATCTTTCAGAGTAGCCCCTTAGCTAACGAACGCAAACTGATTATTGGCGCTCTTACATACAAGGGCTAGATCCAACTGGAGGAGCCGACTACCCTCAATTTGAGGAGAAAAATGACGAGTCATTTATAGAACTTAAGTACTTTTTTTAGTTTACCTACCTGTTTACCTTGTTATGTAGCGTTTCCCATGAAACACGCCATACAATAAATTCTTCAATGAAAATAATATTAATAAAATAATATTTCGTCCACGAGATAATGCTCCACGGCAGTCACCAGATTCAAGAAATAGGTGCGATTTTTCGAAACATAATCCGATACCTCAAGCATAAAGCACTTTTCAGAGTTTATGCACCTTTTAAGAAATTTTAAAATTTAAAAAAAATGTTCCACATAAAGAACCTTTGAATGAAAGAAGTCATTGATTTTTTTTCGCTTTTGAGGAACGGCCTGACAGCGAACGACAGCGACTGACTAACAAAATAAGGCCACATTATTTTTCAATTTGGGTTTTGAACTCAAATCTTCAGTCAATCTATTTATTATGACAATCTGTAATGGGGTAGACAGATACACGTCCAAACACATTTTGGTGCAAATTAAGTAACTACTTAGTACTAGGTAAATTGAAAACTCTCAATTTACGAACACCACTTGCTTTCCTCACGATGTTTTTCTTCACCATTAGAGCATTAGTTATTGGCAGTCGTGGTACTATTAGCAATTTGAGGTAGACATGAATTAATTTCGTGTCATCTCGAAACTTTAATTGAACCGATACGTCGAGTGGATTTTAATCAGTACCCTTAGCACCAGTCTATAAATAAATTAATCACACAGGAGACAGTCGTGTGTCGTGGATACGAGAAAATACGAGTTCCATGATACCACAACACCCAGAAATATTTGTAGGACATACAGACAATTTGACATCATCATCTTCCTGTCATCATCTCAACATCCGTGCTAATATTATAAACGTGAAAGTTTGTATGTATGTATGTTTGTTACTCTTTCACGCAAAAACTGTTGAACGGATTTGAATGAAACTTGGAATATACATAGAACATGTGCTGGATAGCGAAGCCGCGGGCGGCACCTAGTAACAAATAAAAAAGTTTCAATAAACTAACAGTAGGCCGGTAAATACCTACTTATAGGTATCGATTCGGTTGGTTATTTTCTGAAACTCAATTTAATTTGACAGTCCTAAAAATGGAGCGCTATAACTTTAGAGCTATCAAATTAGGTTTAGGAAAATACACAACGGAATCGATCTGATAATTGTACAGTAGCTCAGTAGAAAAAAATCGGTCAAGTGCGAGTCGAATTCGAAAACAAAGGGTTCCGTAGGTACCATCGTACATGTACCTACATAAATGTTTCTTGTATGCAGCAATAGACAGGAACACACCGCACACGTCAAGGAGGACATCATCATCATCATGATACTCTACGGTGTACTACCGAATCCAGAGAATCGTTTTGTTTCATAAAACTTGTAATTAACATTATTTTCAAATTTAAATGCCTTGTTTCAGTTTATTATTTATTTATTGAATCGACTTATTTACAAAGATAAACATTAAAAACTTTAAGGTAATCGGTATAATAATAAGAAATGAAAATTAGCTCAGTTTTCTATCTAAGTTCGACTACAGATAGAAAACAGAGCTCAGAACACCGACCGCAGGTAAGCTCCCTAAAAGGCTGGCGACGTTACCTCGTTGGATAGCTATACTTTTTATTTATTTTATCCAGTTTATCTTAGAGTTAGAGTTAGAGGGATATTTAAGTTCAGAGTACTTTTTTTTTTTCAAAACATAAAATCCTTAAAAATCCAAGCCAATCACGTGTCATAATTAGAAACTAATTTCTAACCGAATCCAGTCCAATATTGGTGAATTCAATATTTGGTTAGCCCATTTAAATATGAGTCAATCTGAACCGCCCAATGCAGTTATAATTCTGTCACAGATTGGATGTATAATCACTGGTTCAATATTAAACTGGCGTCCTTCTTTCGTAAGACTAGTGAAACAGTCCTTGACTTTGTCGGCGTTGCGTTTTATCATACAAACTTCATCTATAATAATAATTTTTATTGACTAAGGGATAGTATCCTCCAACATGATGAGATACAATAAGTAAGTATTCCCAAGGAGGGTTGACGTCAGGCAGGCGGCCGGTCATAAAACACCTTAGCCAAAACTCTTACAGCTTGATCCAAAGATCATGCTGTGTTGACCCCACTTAGAGTGGGATAAGGGCAGGAAGATGATGATTGACTTTAATAATATTTATGTAATACCTACATTACCCTGCTTCTTGCAATTAGGTTAACGCTTTCTTTATTTCTTTCTTTCTTCCCACTGCGTCCTCTAGGAGTTGAATACATATAGAAGTTGAAAGTCCCTCTAGAAGGGAATCCCTTGCTTAGTGCAGCGCACACAACTTTTTTCTTTAGTCAATATTTTTTCTGAACTTCTTTATTAAGTAAACAAGCTGGTCATTTCATAGTCTGTGCCAAACAGTGTTAGAGTTAGTTTGGACCGGATGTAATTTCCTAGTTTGGTATTCAGACTAACTTGATATTTCGATTGCATAGTTCAGCGCAGGCTCGCTAGTATAGTTTCCACACTACTACTAAGTACTACTACTATTACTACTACTACTACTACTACTACTACTACTACTACTACTACTACTACTACTATTAATCAAACAAGGGATTACTTTCCTTATAAAAAAAAGCCAAGGTTAAGAAAAAAAGAAACCTTGGTTTCTTGCCAGGGACCTTACTATCACCGTGTTATCGTATTTCAATGACAATTTTGTATTGCAAAAACGCGACGAGGCGCGTCAAAAACAAATTACGAGCTGTTTCGTTTGGTCATAGAGAATAAGGGGCCAGTATCTTCCACGTTACGTCGTTTCCGCTTTATTCTTTGTGACCAAACGAAACTTGACTGATTGTAACTTCTTTGTAACGCGACGCGTTTTTGCGATACAAAATTGTCATATAGAATACAATTACACGGTAATTCCACAAACGTGCCCACGTTTGCCCGCGTTACGTTTTGTTTGGAAGACCGGCGCTACGTGGCGGGCAAGTGCTCGACTGAGACGCAAGAGGCGCGGGTTTGATTCTCGCTACGGGAGAAATATTTGTATATTCTGCAAATATTTCTTCCGGATCTGGGTGTTGTAGTGTATTGTATGTATTAACAAAAAAAGTATAAAAGTATTCTATCAGCCATGTGGTTCCCATAATACATCGTACATTGTACCCTTCGTTGTCATACCCATCGCACCCCCACGGAACCCTTCGTGTGTAGATTCGACGTGTACTTGACTCTTTTTTTAAATCAAAGTAGATACTTATCGGTAATGGTGAATCACATTGGATCCAGTCCATCCTGTATCGAGTGGGAGGAACGTGCCTGGCGAGGCTGCCACGAGGACCCTCGAACAACCTCCCCGACTCTAAGCCCTTTGTCACTCAACTCTTTACTATTCCTTGAGGAGGTTTTGTTATCCTCATCCTATTATTACTTGTGTCAAGAGAGCACCTAAAATCCTGAAACGCTCGTGGCGTAGCTTGCTTAGACGTTCTTGATTGGTCGTTGAAGTTAAGCAACGTTGTGCGCGGTCACAATTTGGATGGGTGACCGCAAGTAGCATTACGAGCTGAGCGCTTCCGTGCTTCGGAGGTTACGTTATTGCCGGTCCCGGCTTTTAAGTGGTTAAGCCATGACGGAGGCCTTTAGGCGGCCTAAAAACTCCGTTACAAAAGTTGGACACTAGCTCATACGAACTTACTTACCTAAAAATCCTTTATTACTGGTTTAAAATAACTAGTAGTAGCAGTATAAATTACTTGTTGAAATTATTTAGCTGACGCTGTATAAATCATCTACTATAGATGGTAAAAGCCCTTGCTTTTATACATAAGCTGAGTACCGGAAATCTCTAATAAAAACCACCCATCGAACTACAACTCTTCTTAGTTGTAAAATGATCATTCATAGTTCGAATATGAATAAATAGAGAGTAAATACTCTTCAGTTCTGGAAGGTTCATGGAGCCTTTATCCGGATAACGCAGTCCGTATTATGATTTTACTTGAATGCACTTATTGAGAGCCACTATCTCCGTATTCGTTCCACGTGGGACTCTGCTCTGTACTGATCGCAGGAAACAACCTTATTCGAAAGTTTTGTAAAATGTGATAAAAAATAAATAACACCCAACAGTCACATACATAGTCCTGAGCCCACACTAGGATTCCATTATGTCGTGGGTATCAGAAACTACGAGTACCATGCTACCACAACACCCACACCCGGAAGAAATATTTACAGATCATGCAAACATTTCTTCTGCAGCGGGAATCGAACCCGCACCTCTTGCGTCTCTGCCGAGCAATCGCCCGCCACGCCATCGAGGCCGTCAAATGAATGAATGAATGAAAATTCTTTATTGCACCTCTACAATTAATAAATTTGATAACAAGTTAAAAAAAGTATAATGTACAACAGACGGTCTTATCGCTAATAAGCGATCTCTTCCAGAGAGCCTTTGGATGGAGAGGAATTTAATGAAATTGAAGATTGGCCGAGGTGTACTTTTAATAAATAACGTGATTATAATTTCTAAACCAACATACATGTCAAAAATAATATACTTACATAAGTGATGATGTTTCTATAGTTAAATATGTATTTGTGTTTGTTTATGTGATTTTTCCTAGTTTACAAACTGTATCAAAAAGGAATAAGTATTCCATTTTGATACTACTTTTGATAACTGTTTTGATTACATCTTGGTTAAATTCATTTTAATTTAATTTAATTTGTTCTTTCAGTATGTATTCTCTTTAATCATAAATTAGACGACCTCGGTGGCGTGGCGGGCGAGTGCTCGGTTGAGACGCAAGAGGCGCGAGTTCGATTCCCGCTACAGGAGAAATGTTTGTATATTCTGCAAATATTTCTTGTACCTATTGACCATGTCTTTCCTGTGGACAAGGCCGACTAAGCTGAGAGGATGGAATAGGTGCCGGGCAAGCTTACTCCATCTTAATTCATCCCGGGCACATCATCCCGCCTGTGAAGGTAAAAAGTTGCCTCTTGTATGTATGTATACTATCACCCCGTATCCCAATGGGGTGGGCAAAGCCACAAGTAGTCATGAAAACTTGCAGCCACTCCTGATTCAAAAACTTGTTGCCTCTTGACGCTGTACAAATCATCTACTACATGGTAAAAGGCCTTTTTTTTAAGTGTGATGAACCGATAAACTTATTTTCTTTCTTTTCTTTCTCTCTATGACAGTGTTGTTTTTGACGTCGGTACAGCGGACATATCAGATGAGATCTCCCAGTCCAGCGCATCTCGTACTCATGAATATCCCGATGCCCCGGCTCCTCAGACCAAATAAAAAGAGAAGACGTCGCGCCGCGTACAACAAAAGTGAAGCCACACAAAACCGTGCTCCTACAAGTAAACATACACGCTCACGCACACACCTACACTAAAACCATGCTCGTCGCTTATCGTCACGAGTCTTAAAAATTGAATTATGCCTTCCTGTGTAGTGAAAACATGTAAAAAAAGCCGCAAATCACATAAAAAGTCTCACGGAATAACTTTTTACTTGTAAGTACTTCAAATGACATCGTTTCTTAATCATTATACTATGAATTTTAGGTTATTTGCAACACACAACCTCAAAATCTTCGACACACACATAGATAAAAAGGTGGCTTCACTTTTGTTGTTCGCGGCGCGGCGTCTTGTCTTTTTATTTGGTCTGAGCCGTAGATATTTTTACCCGGAGGAACCCTTGCTTTGTTCTGTCACCCTCACAACTTGCATTGCTGTTGTTAACCAACTTAAAAAAGAAGTTATCAATTCGTCTGTATATATTAGGTTCCGTTGTTCCGCTGAGAGCACTGGTGGTCTAACTGGTAGCCTTCCGATCGTTAGTACATGTGTTCAAATCCGGTCGTGTACCAATGGATTTTTCTGTGTGAAAAATTTATATGCGCTATAACCAGTATTCTCAAACGGTGAAGGAAAACGTCGTGAGGAAACCCGCGGCTTAGTCAGCTCCGCACGTATCAACCATGTCTTTCCTGTGGACAAGGCCGACTAAGCTGAGAGGATGGAATAAGTGCTGGGCTAGTCTACTCCATCTTAATTCGTCCCGGGCACTACAGCGTCCCGTTTGTGAAGGTGAATGTTGCCTCCTGACGCTGTATGTATTAATATGTATGTTCGTATGAGCTAGTGGCCAACTCTAGTGACGGAGTTTTTAGGCCGCCTAAAGGCCTCCGTCGTGGCTTAACGACTTAAAAGCCGGGACCGACTGTTTAACGTGCCCTCCGCAGCACGGAAGCGCTCAGCTCGTAATGCCACTTGCGGTCACCCATCCCAATTTGTGGCCGCGCATATAATTGCTTAACTTTAACGATCAATCAAGAACGCCTAAGCAAGCTACGCCACGAGCGCCACGAGTATAGGTAATGTGTGAACGCTGTATAAATCATCTACTATAGATGGTAAAGGCCTTAGTTTTTTTTTAGCTACAAAGAGATATTCCCACAGAATGCAAATCCGTAGAGAATAAACACGTCAAAATAGGTCAGTAGGGATAGTAGTTTCTTTACGAATTCGTCAAAGGAAGACCAGAGTAATGAGGGCTGGGGCATTCGAGCTATACCTAAAGTAATTTCTAAGAGAAGTGCCGTTTGTAACGTTTCCTGTATACATTTTCCTATCGGGGTATTTTTAACAGACTAGCCCCCGAATACCCAAACGCATCTCAGAGTTGAGCACGTCTCAAGTGACGAGTTTTTGACAGATTTTCATCAAAAACTGTCAAAATTCAAAAAGCCGTGACTTGTGACTTGAGTCGCGTTTAAGTATTCAGGGGTAGATATCAAATCTTGGGACTTTTATCACGTAGCTTTCTTATTACTTGTGGTTCTGCCGACTCCATTAGGGATTCACGACCTCTGTCCTCCTCTGTCCACCTCTGTGGAGTGCTCTGCTGAGACGCAACAGGCGCGGGTTCGATACCCACTGCGGGAAAAATGTCTACATGCTCTGCAAATATTTCTTCCGGATTTGGGTGTTGTAATATTAATGATTAAACGAACTAGTGAAGTTCTATCCTAATTACACAAGCGCCTAGTCCGAATAGATTAGTGTTTTATTTTTACCTATTATAATGCAGAGTGGTGGTACCTATGCGATACTACAAGTAGTTAAACATATATATATTATAATAGGTAAAAATAAAACACTAATCTAGAGGACTAGGCGCGTAGTGTAATTATGTGTTATAAGTATTTATTTACAAAAAAGTAAATAAGTATTCTATCAGTCATCTGGTTCCCATAGTACAAGCTTTGCATAGTGTGTGTAGTATTTCATTATAAAGCCAAGCTTCACGGATTTCTAAGGTCGGATATCTGTAGATTAATTTGGCAAAATGTATAATGTACAAAGGCGGATTTAATTAATACTCTCATTATCTCCTTGGAAATTGAGGAAATCTAAAGAATTTACGCTTATTAATTCGTATTTCTCATTCTCGCTTTATGAAAATTCTTGTGTCAGATGATGTCTGATTTCCAAACGTGGGGATAGCCAGGGTCGTGGGTATCAGAAATCATGAGTACATAATATGTTCAGTCCCAAAGAATTTATATTGCTGTGGGAATAGCGAGGAATGTGCGAACTAGAAACCTATCGCGTCTCTTTCATTTGCAGTACTAAAATGAGAGCACTGGGGGTCTAGTGGTATTGGCCCCGCCAATACTAGGATTGTGGGTTTGAATCCGTGCACGAAGGCTTAAAAGCCTTTCGCCACACTGGTTCGAAAGAACTATGGATACGACTAGTAGTACGAGTAGTACTAAGTAAGTTCGTATGAGCTAGTAGCCAACTCTTGTGACGGAGTTTTTAGGCCGCCTAAAGTCCTCTGTCATGGCTTAACGACTTAAAAGCCGGGAACGTGCCCTCCGAAACACGGAAGCGCTCAGCTCGTAATGCCACTTGCGGTCACCCATCCAGATTGTGACCGTGCACAGCGTTGCTTAACTTCAACGATCAATCAAGAACGTCTTAGCAAGGTACGCCACGAGCTTCGTCAGTCCCGGCTTTTAGCCATGCCATGACGGAGGCTTTCAGGCGGCCTAAAAGCTCCGTCACAAGAGTTGGCCACTAGCTCATACGAACTTACTTTTTTAATGTATATGTACGATGGTACTCTCACTTTTAAATAACACCCAATAGTTACATACGAGATACGGGCGTGATGATATGTAAAAAACCGGTCAAGTGCGTGTCGAATACGCACACGAGGGGTTCCGTACCAACGGCTCCAGCTCCCTTTCTCACCGCCGTCAACTCAACTATTCGTGCAAAATAAAAGTTAAACAACATATTTCGGGCGCTCCGGGTCGTCGTAGACGTCGCTCAAGGGTCATTGACCTGAGTGTTACATTCGAAAGCTTTCGACAAATCGTTACAATGTAGTGGGGGAACTTAAATTGGGATTTATTTTGGAAAATGTTGCAATTTGAACGACTCTGAATGGTTTAAATCAGAAAATTTTTACATTTCTAAATGTTTAATCTGCTAAGGGACGAAACGTTCATTACCATTGCAGTTATCTGTCGAAAAGCATATACTTTTATTAAGTAAACCAACGTTTTTTTATCAAATAATAAATTAAAGCCTTTTACCATCTATAGTAGATGATTTATACAGCGCCAGGAGGCAATTTTTACCTTCACAGACGGGACGCTGTAGTGCCCGGGACGAATTAAGATGGAGTAGGCTTGCCCAGCACCTATTCTATCCTCTCAGCTTAGTCGGCCTTGTCCACAGGAAAGACATGGGTCAAAGACTAAAGTATATAATAAATTCATACTTTTAATATTGTTTTTATGCGAAATTAACTATGTCTGTTACCTTTATGCGCTTAAACTGCTAAACAGATTTTGATAAAATATGGCAAGTAGATATATTGTAAGTAGGTATCGCGAAAATGGTCATAGATAACTTTTTTACGCAAAAAGGAGGTGAAATAAGGAATGAATGTTTATATGGGGAACTAATTCTCTAAATAATGTTAAGCAAAGCCGGGCGCGATCAGGACACGGATGGGTGACCACACTTTTTGCACTCCCAGATTTTTTTATAGAGTTTAAATTCTGAAAATCATATTCAATGCGAACTTTATAGTTATACAAAACTGTCTGAACCTTTAGCAAAAAACGCTGTAAAAGAAACCAGTCTCGTTTTCACCGGTCGTAACTCAGGGCCCTAACGAATCATTAGCGAGAAGCCTCCGTCGATAGTTTACGTTTCCGTTTAACGACGTTACGGAGACTGCCACTTGTTACTTGTAAATTGTTTTATTGACTGTTAAAAGCCTCACTTTTAGAACGAACTAGGTCAGGTTTTTGGGGTCTTTTCGGACTTTATTAGGCGCAGTCACAATTGGGATGGGTGACCGCAAGTGGCATTACGAGCTGAGCGCTTCCGTGCTTCGTAGGTCACGTTAAATTGTCGGTCCCGGCTTTAAGTCGCTAAGCCATGATGGAGGCCTTTAGGCGGCTTAAAAACTATGATATTTTAAAACAGGCGCGGTCCGAAGTGGGATTCACAGGGGACATGGTCCCCCTCCCCCCAAAATCGTACGTAATAAATTGAAAAATCTTCTAAAAATTTACAAAATATAAAAAAGCTATTTTCTGCTCTGCTGCAATGCCAATAAAAATAAAAGGCTTCCATTTGTTTTATAATGTCTGCATTAAAATCTGATTTGCTCTACTTACTATTCTATTATTAGTGACCCACTCCAAAATTACAGGCTGCGACCACGACTGTTTTAAAACAGATACAAAATGCATAATGCGATTGGATGCAATACGACAGGTCGTTGAACCCGATGCCTTCTGTTCGCGATGCAAAGTTATATTCTCCATCTTGCGTTCTAAGTGCCACTGACTTCACACTGTACTGGTACGAGCGTTACACTTCTATTTATTTAAATTCAAAGTGGGGAAAATTAATAAATCTAAATAATATACAAAACCCTTACCTTACTTACTGACTCACTGGCTGAATGATGACTGACTGACTTTGTGACTGACAGCCTATTCCCTTATTCTATCCTAGAAACCTCAGACCAGAAGGGGGGGGGGGGTCACAGGGGACATGACTTCCCCCAAAATCATACACGTCGAATTGAAAGATTTTCTAAAAATAAGTATACAAAACATATAAAGCAATTTTTGCCCCTAACCGCGATGTCAATAAAAATAGAAGGCTTCCATTTGTTTAATAATGTGTGCAATAAAATTGTGTATTGTGCAACAAAATCTGATTTACTCGACATAATTCTATTATTAGTGACCCCCTCCACAATTTCAGGCTACGACCGCGCCTGTCTATGACAATAAAGATGTTCTATTCTATTCTATTTACCACACTGGTTTTAAAAATAAAATAAAAATAAAATGTGTTTATTTCAGACCATTGATCCATATTGTGTTAGTAGTAACTTACAAGCTAAATTAGTAAACCTAAAAACTACTTAAAATAAAACCAAAAAATAACATTAAGACCTACCTATTGAGACACTAGGCGTGTGATAGGCCGAAGTACCTACTGCCAGCCAGTGTCTCATGTAGGCTGAGCACAGATCCTCAACAACAACGGTTAGAAGGCTGTTGATACCACCACGCAACCGGCGCATCAGGTTTTGTAACAATTTGAAAAGAATGCGAAGAGTTTACATTCCTCTGCGTGTTCAATTCGGTGTAACAAGTTTGAAGTAAACTGTTCATGTAAGATTCCATAGGACAGCTTAAAACTTGGTCCGCGAAGCTCTGAGGAAAAATGTATCGAGAAATACTTGTTCCACTCCTACTCACATAATTATCATTTAAATTTTCATTTGTTTCGGGGACTTCGGTTAGGGCTTGCGCGGCGCCAGATTCGGCCGAGAAACTAAAAAGGCGCACATATGCAAACCGCGATTGGCTTATGGCTGACGACCTCAGTGGCTTGGCGGGCGAGTGCTCAGCTGAGACGCAAGAGGCGCGGGCTCGATTCCCGCTATGAGAGAAATGTTTGTTCTGCAAATATTTCTTCCGGGTCTGGGTGTTGTATTATAAGTATGTATTTACAAAAAAAATAAGTATCTATGTATTGTATCAGCCATCTGGTAACCATAGTACAAGCTTTGCTTAGTTTGGGGCTAGATGGCGCTGTGTGAAATGTCCACAAATATTTATTTATGTATTAGCCTTTTGGGGTCGAGACCCTAGGTCCGTGGGGCACGGGTGCCCACTGCGTTTTGAAAATTCTTTCAGGGTCGAAGCGATGCATGATCCAAGAGCTGGTTCTTATTTGACTCGACGGATCAGTAATTGCCATTCAGCGTGGCAATGCGGCCAGCGCCTTGGGCACGCTTCCACCGTCTGATAAGCTGGATCAGGTGAGCTATCTATTTGCAACGGCCTTTAATATAACCCTTACTGTTTCTTTTGTATTTGTATTAGTTGTATTTAATACTACTGGAACGCCTCTAGATTTAGAACTCGTTGAGATCATACAAACTTATTCTTCTTGTTGCATTCTCTAAGAGTTGCATTTCCTTGTAACTTTTCTTAGAATTTATATTCGTATCATTTGATATTCTTGAATGGCACAATAAGTAGGCAGTCTAAGTTTTTACGACTGTTTAAAAATACTGAAATATTTTCTGAAGAAGAAATTGTCCCCGCTACATTTCCGCCATTCGCCATATTATATCAGTTTTGCCCTACTAATTGCACTTGCAGTAATCGTCATTTTTGGATTTTTTACTTTTTTGCAGAAATGGCATTCCATTCTACACACTACATAAAAAAATATTTTCATCATATTTTTTACTATAAGTATATACTATCGCGATTATACTACCGCGATTATATAAAATCGCGGTAATCGTATTTTTAGATATCTCTGCAGTATTGCAGAGATATCTAAAAATACGATTACCGCGTTTTTCTCGAAACCGCCATTTTGCAAGTACTGCATTTGCTATTACGAGGACAGAGTTATCAAAATAACCCTAGAAAGAAGTGAAATATTTCGGAAAAGAACTATTATTTCGTCTGCATCGTAAGATGTGTCGAGATAGATGGAACCTACTTGTTATGTACTTCTTTGCCAAGAGTATTATTTAAGCCATGGTTTTCGAAGAAACGGCACTGTTAGTCATAATAGACTGTTATTTTCGTGCTCTTATGTGATTTTGACAAAAAAAGTGCTTTTCATAAAAAAATATTGGCTACTGTTATTATAACACCAAAAAAAACACATACTCACAATGTACATTCTTTTGACCCCACACTAAGATTTCCTGTTTCATGGGTATCAGAAACTACGAGTACCATGGTGCCACAACAGAAACCCGAAACAAATTTGTAGCCCATGCAAACATTTATTCTGGAAAATTGAACCTGTACCACTCGCGTCTCAGCCGGACACTCGCCCGCCACGCCATAAGATAGCTTTGGATACACAATTATGTCACACATTTGTGTACAAGTAATTAGACCATTCATTATTTTAAAAAAGTAAGAGTTGATAATTTATGTCTTGATTACAGTACAAAATTAAGACTATTTACTAATTACTACTTGTATCTACTAACTTGTTATAGGAGACGTAGCAAACACAACTACTCCAAATCACAATGATACCGCTATCTAGCTATTATACACGTACACCGTCATATTACACTCGTCGTTTTTAAAGAATTTGTGCCTTTAGATTTTATATTTTGTGTTGGAAATAAAATACTGAACGTCGGCTAGAAGCAAATCCAAGGGAAGGACGGTAGGATTGCATTCTATGAGCTTATCAATATGTTCGACTTTTGAAGCCTATTAGGAATTCTTCGAAAATGCATCACTTTTCAAAATTATTGTTTTATTTGAAAGAAGTTTTGGTAAGTTATTGAGTTCATACATAATATCACACCTATTTCCTATAGGAGTAGGCAGAGATCCGTGGTCTCTGCCTACTGAAAAGAAGCGATCGATTTTATGATCTACTGGCTTCCACCCGCGGCTTCGCTCGCGTGGTACCAGGATAAAAAGTAGCCTATATGTTATTCTAGCACACATACTATGTATGTTCCAAGTTTCCAAGTTCCAAATGCGTTCAGCCGTTGAGGCGTGATTGAGGCACAAACACCGTCACATCCTCATTTATGATATTGGTAGGATAAAGTATTTTGTTTGAATGAAATACAATAAGCAAGTATTCCCAAGGAGGGTTGACGTCAGGCAGGCGGCCGGTCATAAAATACCTTAGCCAAAACTCTTCCAGCAAGATCCAAGGTTCATGCTGTGCCGACCCCACATAGAGTAGGATAAGGGCAGGAAGATGATGATGCTGAATCGGTTATGTCCACAGAACACTAATTACTACTAGGTTATGTCATATTAGAGGTTCAAAAGCTTCCGTAAAGCTGGTATACCGACTGGTTCCATTGAAAAGCTACCTTCGATCGTTGGATAAGGATCTCTAGAGAGATTAGCCCCGAGAGCGGCTATCAGATCGCGTCGCGCGCGTCGGGCACGTTCTACTGATAAACGATATGGACTTGGGAGGGTAGTTTGAGATTATTGTGAGTATTGCATAATGGTGCACATTTCTGGCAGTTTTTGATAAATGCGATGACCTCGATCGCGGGGTGAGTTCTCGGCTGAGACGCAAGAGGCGCGGGTTCGATTCGGGAGAAATGTTTGCATGTTCTGCAAATATTTCTTCCAGTCGGGTGTCGTATACTATGTATTTACAAAAAAGTATATAAGGAGGTAGGTATTCTATCAGTCATCTGGTTCCGATAATACAAGCATTGCTTAATTTGGGGCTAGGTGGCGCTGTGTGAAATGTCCCCAAATATTTCTTTCGAACCAGTGTGGTGAAAGGATTTAAAGTGCACCTCAAAAGCTCCTTTCGTTCACTTGACACATTTTTTCGAACTTCTTAGGTTCGGTTCTACGACATGCCGGTTTCTTCACTATATTTTCCTTCACCGTTTGAGAGTACTGGTATTAGCGCACGCAAATTTTTCGAACAGAAAAATCCATTGGTGCACGACCGGATTTAAACCCACTACCTAAGTATCGGAAGACGGGGCTGCTACCACTAGGCCACCAGTGCAATAACAATAACGTAAAACATCAAATCGTCTTGTCTAAGAACAAAGTCGATATTGTCTTCGTAGAATAAAACAAACAAAGTTTAGCGTGCTTTCCTAATAGCGTTGCCAGCTATTTACACCCGGTTCTTAGGAACGGATAACCGTTTACTATCCGGTATTTGGTATCCGGATATTTTTACGCACTCCAATTAGGTGTATGCCGGTTATTCTAACCCACTGACACTGTCCGTTGTATCATTAGTTCCTTTTATTATATTTTAGACAATTATTTGCTTCTCAGGAACAAACATTCGCATTTTAGACATAGACATACACTCGTTTATTTGACCTCAGTGGAGCAGCGGGCGAGTGCTCGGCTGAGACGCAAGAGGTGCGGGTTCGATTCCCGCTACGGGAGAAATGTTTGTATGTTAAGCTAAGTTAAGCCAAGAAAAGCTTGTACTTATGGCACCAGATGGCTGATATAATACTTAAATACTTAAGACGACAACACCCAGATCCGGAAGAAATATTCGCAGAAAATGCAAACATTTATCTCGTAGCGGGAATCGAACCCGCGCCTCTTGCGTCTCAGCCGATTTCTCAACCGCCACGCCAATGAGGTCGCATGCCTAGAGTGGGGTCATGCAGAACTATGTAGGTATAAGGCCTTTTACCATCTATAGTAGATGATTTATACAGCGTCAGGAGGCAACTTTTACCTTCACAAACGGGACGCTGTAGTGCCCGGGACGAATTAAGATGGAGTAGGCTTGCCCAGCACCTATTCCATCCTCTCAGCTTAATCGGCCTTGTCTACAGGAAATACATGGTCAATACGTGCGGAGCTCACGACGTTTCCTCACGATTCCTTGAACCCACTACCTTAGGATCGGAAGGCGGGGTCACTACTAACTAGACCACCAGTGCTCTAGAGTGCCCTAGGCATTAATCGCTATTTTGTACGGCTGCCGCTTCTTAGGAAACCAGATCTGTTTTTCTTATTGTAAAGTAGGAAATAGTTTACTCATTCTTGTTTTTTCTTTTGACTCGGAGCAAAGTCAGATTTGATTTAAATACTCAATGAATTTATTTAAATTATTGTTTCTTTTGTTGTTTGTTAGGGAAAGTGCAGTTTTTGGTAAGTTTAAGGGTTTCCTCCCACAAGGCCGTTCCGTTGCTGGACTATCGTACAAAAAAGCAAAGCATAGTCCTGTGAAAAGTGTACTTAGGTAGTACCACGGGTTACTAACGAAAAAACCCACCTTAAACATCTTCAACTCCCTGTTGATTAATGAATCTTGAATCATGCAAAGTCAAAGTCAACATTTTTTATTCCTTGTAATCACTGGGATCATTTGGACACGTCTTAAATCCACTTTGCATTTACACTTGCCCCCCTTATTCTGAATGACCAAACAAACCGTAACGCGGGCACGTTTGTGGAATCACCGCGTTATCGTAGGTATTCTATATGACAATTTTGTATTGCAAAACCACGACGCGGCGCATCAAATTTGTCAAGAGCTGTCAAGTTTCGTTTGGTCATCGAGAATAAGGAGGCAACCAAGAAGCGTGCTTTCATTTGATTTTTTTCTAGATCTCCCAGAAAAGCCTATAAACAAGCAATGCGGCCTGGACCACTCCCCCATAGACATGGTTTATGAAGGGTTCTCCGAAGTGGAGATGTACCCGTGGCTCGGACGACTTTACTACCCCATTGGTGAGTACAGAAGCATGCAGAGCAAGCAAAGATGCGAATGCTGAAATGGAGATGTGAGATAACCAGAATAAATAAGACAAGGAATAAGCATTCATTCCTTGTCTTATACATTCTTGTTCACACATTCACATTCAAATTCATGACGGCCTCGGTGCCGTACATTTTTTTGGATGTGCCTCTGACTACGCCCTTAGCCAACGTGAAAGATCCAGTCGTAAACATTTCCTTTTTCGATAAAATGAACTATTTGACTAGTCGTCGATAAATTGCTCAAATCGTGAATTTAAATGGTAATTTATTTAAAGCTTTAACAAGAAAGCTACGTATGATATCTAGTTAAACCGAGTAACCATCGCATTACCTCCTAGACACGTGTTCTTGGATTGTGACATAGTAAAATTGAAACCAGTAAACCATTTCTAGTTGATCTTACTTATATTATAAATGCGAAAGTTTGTGAGTTTGGATGTTTGTGCCTCAATCACGCTTAAACGGCTGAACGGATTTGAATGAAACTTGGAATATACATAGTACATGTGCTGGATTAACATATAGGTTATTTTTTGTTCGGTTACCACGAGAGCGAAGTCGCTGGCGACAGCTAGTATCTATAAAATGATGATAAGTCAAACCACTCCCGTAATGTTTTCAGATGTGCTAGTGAATCATTTTGTTCAAAATTAAAATAAGCCAACAGTGACATAGTGTCGATAGACATAGTCATATACGGAAGCACTCGTGGTGTAGCTTGCTTAGGTGTTCTTGATTGATCGTTAAAGTTAAGCAACGTTGTGCTTGGTCACAATTGGGATGGGTGACCGCAAGTGGCATTACGAGCTGAGCGATTCCGTGCTTCGGAGGGCACGTTAAATTGTCTCGGCTTTTAAGTCGTTAAGCCATGACGGAGGCCTTTATGCGGCCAAAAAACTCCATCACTAGAGTTGGCCACCAGTTATTCAGGAAGCTAAAACAAGTTGACGAGTTCTTGAATGATACATTTTAAATGAATTGTGTTTATTAATATTATTTTATCTGTTTTGTCATGTCATTTAATTTTGTAATATTGTTTGTTTAATTTGGTGTAATATTTATTGCATGCTTGTTTAGCCATTAATGGAGGACCTTAATTTTATATCTACATTGTTATTTTTACCCATTTTCGCAATAAATTGAAATTGAAAACTGTTTTCTGTTACCATGTCTAAGCTCACAGCATATCAGAGCCAGAGCGAAGCCTAGATTAGATAAGTACTTAGTGTTGCAGACTCTGTGCGGTCAACACGATGTTTACTTAGGTTCGTTTTGTTTGCGCAAGCCTTTGAGGCGGACTTTAAATCCTTTCCTCACGCTGGTTTTAACTAGTGACACGAATAGTCGTAGTACCTAGTAGTAATTTACCGCCAAAGTTTTAAACTTTATCGCATAAAACGAAGCCTATGTGGTATTATAGGTGTAATGTTATGTTCCAGTTTAAATTCAAATATTTTCAGCTGTTCCATGATGGAGCCAGAAACATCCAAACAATACAAGTAGGAATTAAGGTTGTTTGTTCGAAAACAGGTGTCGATATGACGTCGACTATTAACTAACATTTTATTTCAGTCTTTCATAAAACACCTTAGCCAAAACTCTTACAGCATGATCCTTGAATCACCCTACCCCACATAGAGTGGGATAAGGGCAGGAAGATGATGATTTTATTTTAGTCTTTATTAACAAAATTGTTAATTTAAATTAATAAATGAATGAATTAGGAGTAGTGTTCTTATGCTTCTAAATTAGGTACACATTTTCTATGAAAAATAAATCATTATACATAAATTCTTTCAATGTTTTCAGAGGAAGAAAAGCTGACCACTATAGTGGTTTTGATAACAAAGGAACTGGTTATAGGCCCCGCTTTTGACATAGACAAATACCCCAAGGACAACTTCAGGTATTAGATAAAAATACACCACTAAAAATACACCTCTTCTTCTCATTGAGACGTGTGTGTAGTAGGTATGTGTTTGCGGGTGTCTGTCTGTGTGTGTGTGTGTGTGTGTTTGATTCCTAAGAATTTGCAATAGCGAATTTTGCTCACCAAAACCGAGGTATATTAACTCTGTTATTTAGTTAATCTTTATTAACAGAAAGAAACTTACAACTATGTAATACAAAATATAATTTACAAAATACAAAAGAAACAGTCGGGCTATCTAAAGGCCGTTGCAAACGGTCTATAGATAGCTCACCTGATCCAGCTCATCAGACGGTGGATTAGTTGATTAGTTAATGGTGTTATTTGTACTGTTAATAAAATGAGTTAATTAAAAAAAAAAACAATTTTTCATTAGTTCCTCAAAGTGAAAACACGATAAGAGAAAAATAGTCAAGATTAAAATAAATCTTGAAAAATGGCAGTTTTCGACAGATCCGTTGTATCCGCATAAAACCTGTCGTCCGTAAGTAGAACATTGGGACCGGGCTTTGTACCTTTACATATTTCCAGAGAGAAATCGAAGGTGGTCCTAGGATGCAACTGCAGCGGGCCCCAAATAGGAATCCGTGACTACGTCTACCACCCGGACTACAAGGAACAGACCTTCAGCGCCCTGGCCATCGTGCAGCTGGATATCTTCGATTTGAAAGTAGGTAAGGCCTTTTGCCCCAAATTTCCCTTATCTTCCACACAGACTCACCACGGCACTCACCTGAAGATCTGAAGTGTATATTTCTCGTGGGGGCTTTTAACCAGTAAACACCAGGTTTTTTTAAATTCATTTCAGTAGTATCGTAATTTAATCTCCCAACTTGGTGACGTGGCGGCTTGACGGCCTTGGTGGCGTGGCTGGCAATTGCTCGGCAGAGACGCAAGAGGCGCGGATTCGATTCCCGCTGCGGAAGAAATGTTTGCATGTTCTGTAAATATTTCTTCCGGGTCTGGGTCTTGTGGTACCATGGTACTCGTAGTTTCTGATACCTATGACACAGGGAATCCTAGTGTGGGGTCAGGACTATGTATGTGACTGTTGGGTGTTATTATTATTTATTTATAACTCGTTGGCCGTCAAATTCAATGTTATTTAGCTTTTCCTTTGCATTTTGTTACCGGGGTAGAGATGGCTTAGCTATAATATAGAGTAGTAGGAGGGGTACTTTATTGAGTTTTCCTTATTTCAGTCTTGCAACCAATATGCGTGCCACCATCTGACTTCCAATCCACTGACTTCTATGCTATGACTTTGGCAAGAGGTAATCTTTACTAGTAACTCCAACACTTCTCTCTTCTCGCATTGTAATCAGCTATTCTCAGTATTTTACTTTATGTTTTAGACTGTAATAAGTCATCAATGAGGATATTTAAAATGGAGTACGTGGACCCCGAAGAATGCAAAATATTCTACAGAAAATCCGATGTAAGTGTGATGTGCTCATGTAAGTGTATTTCAGTAAGAGAATCATAAAACAGAGGTCTGTGTTTCTGATCTCTCTCTAACTTGTCTTGTTAATAAATAATTAATAAATATACCGTGTGGCAATGAAAATACGTATTTACTAGGGAAGAATATAATTTATATAAAAAAACACACACGATATATATAACAAAAAAAAGGTCAAGATACAATTCGAAGATTAAAAACTACGCGAGCGATCGATCCCGTGACGGAGCGCGCGGCCTACCGGCTCGGTAATGAGTTTACGACTAGTTGTGCCGTCGCCGGCGTCGTGGGCCGGGCACTCTGCCAGGCGAACGGACCTCAGGAGGTAACGGGGTTGGCGGGGGGCGAGGAGCAGTACCAAGAGTGGCCGCTACATAAATAAATATTTGTGGACAATTCCCACAGCGTCATCTAGCCTCAAACTAAGCAAAGCTTGTACTGTTGGAACCAGATGGCTGATAGAATACCTACTTATATATTTTTTTTGTAAATATTATTTCACGCCTCGAGCACTCCATATTATATAACAAAGTACTTAGGATTTCCGCCTACTACCACGTTTTATAACTGACGAAGTTCTGTCGAAAGTTTGCTTGTGTGTGACAGACAACTTTTTCTATGTTGGTCTATTTCATACGATCGCGTCTATTCGTAGACCAATTTTGCCAATGCGCCAAATGAAGGAGGTAACCGCGCGTGCGATCAACCCATATTGTCGGATAATCTGAGATGAGATATCTCAAGCTTATATTTAGGAGTGAGTCTATTCTATTCGTACATAGTAATTATCATCTGTTCTGTGGTTATGAATATGTTCAAACTATGGAAGAATATGTCATTCTTCGTGGCCTTCCCTGCCATTGCCCTGGGAATGCCGAATGCCTACCTAGCTCACCAGGAACGCTACTCATAAGCGCCCTGAGTTTGTGACTTATGACTATTTTCGTGTCCGTACAAAGCGCTTCCCGTGGGGTGATGGACAGAAATGCCTTTTCCACAACCCCCATATCAACGCTCTGTCCAGCGGCTACGAAGATCACTAGTTCAATTTCTTTGGAGCAAATTACTTTTAGATTACAAAATTATTGTGTTAAGTTATTAAAATAATTGTGAAAATTTAAAAAACTTATGTTTTAGCTGGATGTAGAAAACATGTGGCCGTCACACACCGCATGCGCGCGCGCTCTGTCCGGGGGGAAGTGTGTCTGGAGGAATGGAGCTGTTCTGGTGCTGAGAGAGGATGGCAGGTGGAGACTGGTTCGTAGATAACATGATTTATATTTATACTATTCGTATAAAGAAGTAAAGTATGTAGGGGTCTTCCCTCCATTCCTCTCAATAACCAGAACGCCGGCATTAAATGCAAAGCAAACTTCGTCAATTTGCTTTGCCTTTAACCGTCGAAAACCGAAGTTTTTTGCAACTCTACCCTCAATGTAGGTGGATATTAAGCAAAGCAAAGAAGGCAAGCAAACTTATGCCTTAGTTTTTTGTGCCGGGACCATGTCTACTAACGGAGGAGGGTTTGTTAATTACGATAGCAACATTGTTATCTGACGAAAAGTGACATGCGTTTGAGAGAAAAACAACGTTATTATAACTAACGACTCGTCGTCCGTTAGTGGAAAGTCCCTTAGAACAATTTGATGGATTGACACAGGTGGGTCTAGGGGTATACGGTCCTGGCTGCGAGACACCAGCTCGGTTCCTGGACTACGGCATGTACCACAGCTGGGTTCGCTCCAGCATCACCAACATTGGGAAACCAGCCGTCACCAGGATGGGGCCCAACCACCTCATCCTGAGACGAGGTATGAGTTAAATCTGATTAAAATACCAGTACTCATTTTCGAACAACAATTTTCCGAAAAATACACTTTGTTGCACAACCGGATTCCAACGCTGTGTGTACACGAGTGCATATTAAATGTCGAGATTGAGGGTGTTCGGAAACATTGTATATGTGGTGCTCGCGTGTTACACCATTTAATCCTTCCTTCCATTCAACACACGTTTGAACCGGAAGGCGGGATACTATACACTACCGCCAAATCATCAGTGCTTTTGGCTTCAAGACGATGTAGGACCTCCTACCCCCACCACTACCCTCTTCTATAACAGTCACTGTCTGGTGCAAAAATACGAGACCCTAAAAAGTTAACTTCGAAGTTTTCTACGACGTAGTTTCCTCATAATGTTTTCCTTCAGCGTTTAAGAGCACATATTATTATATAGAAGGCATTTTTTTTTTCTCGAAGAAATGCGTGACTTCTACTACTAGACCACCAGTTTTCTCCCAATAAACACATTGCCTGCCTTCTTTGCATTCGGGTAAAAAAGCTTGACAAGTAAACTTTTGAGCCCCCTCTTTGACAGCTCTGTACGGCATGCAGCGGTTTGGTTCCTGCGACACTGAGGAGACGAAGACTGAGATCTTCACGGACCAAACCACGCTGTTCCCAGGACACGTGTGGCCCAGAAGGGCCTCCTACAATGTGAGCCACAATAACCAAACGAACTTGCAGACGACCTTGATTTAGATTGCATACGGTTTTAATAACGTGACTGAAATTACGACCCTTTGGAATTATGACAGAATCACTAATAGTTTTACATGGTGTAATAATTATGTACCTAAGTAGTTTCTTTGTTTAATTCTACATTCACAGATTGACATGTTATACAGTTACATTTTATGAAACCAGTTAATTTCCGTTAACCACGCAATTTTGTATATCAGTATACACCGGTCCGAAGTGCGAAATTACCTGCTGACCGAATTCTTCTCGTTATTCCGAAAAACCTTGGCTTTATTAAGCCAAGGTTTTTCGGGGTGTGTGGCAAGTAGCGCTGTCTTGTTGGTACCAAATGGTTGGTACCGAATGAATGATCAAGGGCTTCAATTACAGGCAGAAAATAGTTCCATAACATGACTTGATAACAAGTGCCATTGCCTGCCCGTTTTGGATCATATCATAACAAAGAAAACCCTAATAAAATTGTTTTGTCTTTAATTTTACGTTTGAAAAACGAGGTACTAAAGGAATCACCCATTATTATTAAAAATCTTAATTCGTCTCAGGCACTACCGCGTCCCGTTGAAGGTAAAAGTCGCCTCCTGACGTTGTATAAATCATCTACTATAGATGGTAAAGGCCTTACTATTAACCCAGCGATCCAGTGATGTATACCCAAAATAATAGCTACATTCATCATGATTGACTTCCAGCTAACCCTATTCTCAAACGTGGACTACTCGTGCATCATCCTGCGAGTGAGCGAGCTGGGCACGCCCAGCGTCCCCCGCATCAACTTGAAGCGCTGGTGCCTCACGCCCATGCCGGCCTGCTACGAGTTCCAGTACATCCAAATAGAGTTCATGGTGGAGATATACTTCACCGCGAAGGTCACTTACAAGGTACTAGATGGCGCCACCGGGGTATTATTGACTCTTAGCTAACCCTATCGCGAACGTGGTAGACCACCGTGGTAGACTCGTGAACCAGTTAACCATCCTGGGTGTGAGTGAGCTACGCCCACCTTCTCCTGCATCGAACGGAAGCGCTGTTGCCTCATGCCTATGACTGCCTGTTCCAGTAAATCCACATAGAGTTCATGGTGGAGATATACTTCACCGCGAAGGTCACTCACAAGGTACTAGATGGCGCTACCAGGATATATGATACGAGCTTACCCACGCGCCTTGGCTCGCGTTGGGTTAACACCCCACATTTTACCCCCTTTTGAGGGTTATTTAATAAACTGTGAAACACGTGTCCATTAATTTTGTATTTCAAGTTTCGAGCCAATTGCACCACTAGATAATTCCCATACCCCAACACTACGGATACTTTTGAAAACTCCCATTTTTTTTGTATCGAATTTGGGGCGACTTTTAGGGGTTTTCTAAAATTAGATTAGCCTATGTGTTATTCTAGAACCTAAACGATATACATTCTAAAGTTCATCAAAATCGGTTTAGTAGTTACGAAGATACGTGGTAACAAACATTCACACAGACAAACTTTTAGTAGGATAGGCTTAGTAATAGGGTCCCGTTGGCACCCTTCGGATATGGAACCCTAAAATTCAGTAAACTTACATCTTAATTATTTTTTCAGGTATTGGCGTATGGACGAGAGGTTAGACTTGTAGACAGGAAAGCTTTCATGGCGTATTTGAATAGAAAAACTTCCTATCCTTCAGAATATCCCCAATGGGATAGATTAAGATAATTGGGGAGACGCACACCTACTGAACCTTTTGATACACTTGTTCTATCAAAAATAACAATGTGATTACTTACCTTTACTTATTTCTAACTTATGAAACGCCCCGCGACTTAAACTGCACTGAGTTTTTTTTTCATACAAACTTTATCGTTATCTGCGTCTTCTAATATAGGAGTTGATATTCGGACCTTTCTTAGTGCTCCACTAAAGAGGAAAATACCTTCTAAGTTTCATGCTTCACAACAAGACAAGGCCGACTAAGCTGAGAGGATAGAATAGGTGCTGGGCAAGCCTACTCCACCTTAATTCGTCCAGGACATTACAGCGTCCCGTTTGTAAAGGTAAAAGTTGCCTCCTGACATTGTATAAATCATCTACTATTGATGGTAAAAGGCCTTAGTTTTTAGTTTGTTCATGCTTCTAGGACTCCTTGTTTAGGCCGTGCGCTGTCAGTCAGTAGTAACGTAACAGTTTTATATATATCGATTCGTGGATGGGTGGTGTTTTTGTCAATACTGCTACTATTTCGATTATTTCTGTTTACATGGATTTGTAAATGCAAACAAACAAATTCATGACAATTTCCACCAGATAATTGTAAAACATTGCCGTTTGTGTACACACGTAGAACAGTAACTCCGTGATATGAAATTTATTTTTATTATTTACTTAATGTATGGATTGTTTGATGGTAAGTGCGTAAAGTGTTTTAATTACATTAATTTTATAATTATTTTTAGTTTAGTACATAATACTTTATTGATTTATGTGATACTTCTAATGACCGCGGTTTTGACTAGGATAAAATGCCTATAGCCTGATGTTATTCCAGCACACGCACCTTGTATATTCAAGTTTCATTCAAATCGGTTCAACCGTTAAATATTTACTGTATGGGGACTCCTTTTTATTGTATAATTTGAAGGGATTTTAAGAATTTGATCCCTAAAAATTGACTTCTGCCCTTTATCCCGTTCTACAAATGGTCAGTCACTAAAAAAAACAATGCAAAGTTCTGTGAAAAGCAATTTTTTTTTTCTATTATCGTTCCATAATATTGGCGGTCTTTTGAAATGGGGTAGTGGGCGGAAACCCAAATAAAACAACGAAATCTTCAGAACTAAGCTGAGAGGATGGAATAGGTGCCGGGCAAGCCTACTCCATCTTAATTCGTCCCGGGCACTACAGCGTCCCGTTTGTGAAGGTAAAAGTCGCTCCTGGCGCTGTATTAATCATCTACTATAGATAGATAAATTATTTATTTAGCACACAAGACAGCACAGACAGAATGACAGAAACAATAAAAGGAAAGAAAAAGAAAGAAGCATAATAATAGTAAAAGTAAAAGTAGGAACGTAGGTAGATATTCGGCTGCATAATCTACCTAGATGGTAAAAGGCCTTAGTTACTTTACCCCAACTGCTTCGAATAGTTCAAGTGTTTCAGACGTGAACCCATTCGTGCGGAGGCGGTCGTGCGGAGCAGACAAGCACAACGCCACTGTGCTCTACGAAGGACGAGCTGACATAGCCACCTATCCATGGATGGGCACCTTCTTTTACCCTTTCCGTGAGTTCGTTTTATCGTCTGTGTCCAAGCAGGATCCTAAGGACGTGGGTTCGTGTACCAATGGATATTTATGTGTCAAAAATTTATGTGCGCTCAAACGGTAAAGGAAAAAATCGTGAGGAAACCCGTGGCTTAGTCAGCTCCGCACGTATTGACCATGTCTTTCCTGTGGACTTTGCTGAGAGGATGGTATAGGTGCTAGGCAAGCCTACTCCATCTTAATTCGTCCCGGGCACTACAGCGTCCCGTTTGTGAAGGTAAAAAGTTGTCTCCTGACGCTGTATAAATCATCTACTATGATGGTAAAAGGCCAAGCAGGATACCTTGAGTTTTGAGTAAAACCCGAAATAGTTTAAATTCGTATAATTACATTAAAATTTGTACAAAAATAGATGCGTTCTCGACGGTTTATTCTAATCTGTCCTACTAACAGTTCGATGATCACACGGTTAATTTGATGTCTGACGTCACGCCGCGCCGCGTCTAAACTATTAGAACTAAAAAGACTATTTAAATGTAGGTAGGTAGCAGGTACCTACTAGCTCGTGGCGTAGCCTGCTTAGACGTTCTTGATTGATCGTTGAAGTTAAGCAACGTTGTGAGCGGTCATAGTTGGGATGGGAGACCGCAAGTGGCATTACGAGCTGAGCTCCTTCCGTGCTTCGGGGGTTAATTGTTGGTCCCGGCTTTTAAGTCGTTAAGCCACGACGGAGGCCTTTAGGCGGTCTAAAAACTCCGTCACAAGAGTTGGCCACTAGCTCATACGAACTTACTTTAGTTTTAACCTGCGACTTTTACCTTAGTTCTCTTTTTTAGGGGATAAGAAGATAACCAGCGCTGTGGTATTGGTCACCAAGCAGGTAGTATTGGGAGCAGCCAATGAAATAGATGCGCTTCCTAAAGGTGACATCAGGTAAAGTTACAATAAAAAGGCTTCGTGTAAATACATCGTAGAACTTAGAGTTCGTTAACATGACAAAGTGCACGGAAAGCCTCTTTGAGATAAACTTCAATCCTTTCACCACACTGGTACGAAAGAATCTGTCAAAGTCAAATCAAAGTAAAACAATATTCCATGAAATCACGGGCATCACTTGAACACGTCTTAAATCTACTAATAACACGAATAGTATTCTGACCGGATTTGGGCTTACATAATCCATGTATGTACGAATATGTATGTAGCTATGTGCATTCCTTTGACTGAAGCCATAGTCCAAACGGCTGAACAGATTGTGACAAATGAGGTGTTGTTGGATTCGTTTGCATTGAGGAGCTATTTTCAATAATCTAAGATGGTACAAAACTGAGAGAGAGGGTTGACTAATTCTATACGAAAATAGCGGCTTTAAGGAGATATTTTCGATTAACTGAGATGGTACAAAACTGAGAGAGAGGGTTGACCAATTCTATACGAAAATAGAGGCTATAAGGAGCTATTTGCAATTAACTAAAATGGTACAAAACTGAGAGAGGGTTGACTAATTCTACTGTCTGAAACCTAGTTTATTTCACCAGACGGCGTTCCCGGGTGGTTCTAGGACAGAACTGCGATGCGGAGGGCATTAAGATAAGAGACTACTCCTTCCACCCCGACTTCAGGCGAGACACCTACAGCTCACTGGTGCTCATCCAGCTGGAGATTGACCTGGTCTTTCAAGGTAAGGTACCTTCTGAGTCCTGGTGAGTGCACTCAAGAGGAGTTTCACGAAGCGCTCGTGGCGTGGCTTGCTTAGGCGTTCTTGATTGATCGTTAAAGTTAAGCAACGATATGCGCGGTCACAAATGGGGATGGGTGATCGCAAGTGGCATTACGAGCTGATCGCTTCCGTGCTTGGGAGGGCACGTTAAACAGTCGGTCCAGCTTTTAAGTCGTTAAGGCGGCATAAAAACTCCGTCACTAGAGTTGGTCACTAGCTCATACGAACATACATACATACATACTCAAGAGGAGTGGATTTCATTCCCACAACGACATAATAAAATCATCATCTTCCTGCCCATATCTCATTCTATGTGGGGTCGGAGTTTTGGCTAAGTTTAGCTTTTTTTAACGACAAAATAAAATGTTTCCATGGATTACAAATAGGTATAATTATTTTCTTGTGACACTCGAAGATAGTGTTTATAACCGCAAAACAGAGAATCATAATTCAAATATTACGACGTCATCAGTTTTAGGTACCATGATATGAACACTTAGATGACGACTAATAAGAGTGGAAATAAAAACCATGTGCCAATCCCACATAACAAGGACAAAGTCTCATTCCAATTTTGGTGGTCCTAGCGAATGAATTACTTTTGAAATTAAAATTGAAATAAGAGCGGATAGCGACGTTGTAGATCATAGTATCTAGTTCTGGAATATGTTTGTATTCTTAAGAGATAAAATTTATGTAATTTCCATTGCAGAGTTGACACCAATATGTGGACCACCGAACTACTTCAGCAACCCTGAAATATATGCAATGACGCCATCGAAAAGTACGTGCTCGTTATGTTTTTAGGTCTCCGTCCACTATCTTGTTCCGTAACTTGACCTGAATAAATAAATAACGCCCTACAGTCACATACATAGTCCTGACCCCACACTAGGATTCCGTGTCGTGGGTATCAGAAACTATGAGTACCATGCTACCACAACACCCAGACCCGGAAGAAATATTTGCAGAACATGCAAACATTTCTTCTGCAGCGAAATCGAACCCGCGCCTCTTGCGTCTCTGTCGAGCAATCGCCCGTCACACCACAGAGGTCGTCAAATTGAATGGAATGAATTGAATTGGAAACAATTTACTCACGACACATACAGAGAAACAATCAAATTAATAAAGTGATGTAAAAAAAGGTCACCATTCAGCTTTATTCTAATGGTGACCGCTGCAGTGCTGATTTATGGCATATTTTGACAAACTTTGATAAATTTGACATCTGACCATGCTTTGTGCCGCTAGTTTGGTTAGGAAACGAAAAAGTGGGCTAACTTAACTTTAACAGTAAATAACAAGAATTCTATTTTATTGCCTTATTTTGCAGAATCAGAAAGAACGTTAAGAGGGGTTTATACTCAACAGGGTGGATATGATGATGATTGCCATGGCGTAGTCACAAAACTATGAGACCGTTTTACAAATGTTGAATTATGTTTTCCACAGATTGCAAATTAGGGAGAATCCACATTCGAAGAATGGTTTACGTTAACAAAGAACTCTGCAGAGCATTCTACAGGAGAACTGAGGTAGCTATTAAAACTTATTTTACGTCTTTTGAACTCCATCAGGCTTACTTACTAGCTCAAAACCTATGCCTACTTATGCCCAGTTTAAATATTCTACTAATGGACGTTGGATCATTTATTACCATAGCGATGTTCTTTTGCTGTCAAAAAATGTATATAAGGCGCTTTTCGACGTTGTCCATTGACCGTAGTAGAATATTGCATTAGGTTAGCCTGTTAAGATATAATGTAAGTTTAAATGAATAAATAAATAAATAAATATTGGAACCGGTCATTAATTAAGTACCTTATTATGCTTGTTTCCAACATTCTACTAACAAATTTCCGGAGGCCGATTACTATAGCAATGTTGCTTATTTGTCAATATGTATGGAGTGTATAGTATATGAATGTTGTTTATATGAATGAGAATGAATGTGGATGGATATACTGCTAGAGGAAGGCCAAGGAAAAGATGGATGGATTGTGTGAAAGAGGATATGCGCGTGAAAATAGTGAGTGCGAAGATGACGAGTGATAGGAGAAAATGGAGGGAACATGGTGTGCCGACCCCACCTAGTGGGATAAGGGCAGGAAAATGACGATGATGTATGGAGTTTATGATCCGTGTTTTGTTCTTCTATGATCCATGCCTACGAGCCTTGTCCACAGCTGGACGACGAAATGTTCTGGGCGAAGCACACGACGTGCGCGCGCGCCCTTTCTGGGGGGAGGTGCACGTGGCGCGGGGGGACGGCGCTAGTCATAAAGCAAGATGGCCGCTGGAGTCTGGTACTACTACATCATCTCTCTATGAGAGCACCGGTGGTCTAGTGGTAGAGGTCCGGAAAATCAATGATTCAAACCTGATCATGCACTAATGGATTTTTCAGTTCAAAAAGAGCGCTCGTAGCGTAGCTTGCTTAGAGAAGCAACATTGTGTGCGGTCACAATTTGGATGGGTGATCGCAAGTGGCATTACGAGCTGAGTGCTTCCGTGCTTCGGAGGGCACGTTAAATTGTCGGTCCCGGCTTTTAAGTCGTTAAGCCATGACGGAGGACTTTAGGCTGCCTAAAAACTCCGCCACAAGAGTTGGTCAATAGCTCATACGAACCTTGTTAAAAAAAATGCGTACATTAAAATTACTCTGAAACGGTGAAGGAGGTGAAGGAAAACATCTTAAGAAAACCAGTATGTCGTAAAACCTAAAAATTTCGAAAACATGCGTCAAGGGCCTTTCACCACACTGGTTACAAAGAACCAATGAAACGTCTAGTAGCAAAGAGGACCCACTGCAGGACATAAACTTCTCCAATATACTTCCAGGAGAAGTGATTTTGTGCTGCCTTCATCGACCACCCGCGACCTTCGCGATATCGGTCAATCGGGTGGAAGGCCTTTCCCGAGTTCATGAAATCCATTCAAAAGAACTTGCCTCGATTTCACTAGAAGACAAATGTCTCGCGACACATGTCGCTAGAGATGTCGAGCGGAATTTCCCGATATCGCACGACAAGTCAATCAACATTGCGCGCTCACCTTTTGCGTCTACATTGTCCACATTGTCTCATCTATCTAGTATTTCTCTTAGCTAGGGTTCGGCCTCAATGGCCCGGGCTGCCAGGCGCTTGCCCGGTTTTTGGACTACGGCATGAACCAGCTCTGGGTGAGGGACAGCAGCGCCAGGATAGGTCTGCCAGCCATCTCCAGGATCCAGCCGAACCAGATCGTCATGAGGAGGTGTAAGTCCCTTTAAATCCCCGTTTCCTAAATACCCTAGCAAATTACCTATACTTATTTATGCCAAGATCTGCAACTGTGTACACAACGTCAAGCCTAAGTTATACATTATATGATATCACATGGTGTTCGTGCAAATAAATGTCACTAATCACTTATCATTTTATAACCCATAATGAGATTGCGGGACGAGCTGGACTCTTGACGTGGCGTGTTTCGGCGTTAAGTCGCGAAGAGTGGAAAAAGGAGAAGGGAGGTCTTTTCACTGCATTGGGAAACTACAGGCTACCAATAATAATAATAAACATCGTTGCAACGGACCATGATACCTGCAAATAACTTGGAAGTTTTTTCCAATAATTATCGTTGGTTCCAGCGCTGGCCAGCTTGCAGAGGTTCGGTCCCTGTGACCTGGAGGAGACAGAGTACGAGATGTACACGGATCGCGTCAGGCTGAAGAGCAACAGAGTGTTCGCCTACGCATCTTACAATGTAAGGATTTGTTACCTACTGCGAACAAGGGTATTGTTTTTGGGGTTCTTTTGGCAACGACAGCCAATTGACGAATGAAATATAATCTTATATGGCGACTGTTAGAAGCCATTTTGAAATTACGAAGATTTTAAAAGTAATAAAAATCAAGTCGATTTCAACCATCGACCATCAGTCCGAAAACACAGTTTTACCTCGTAGACCTTTGTGTTGATAATCTCTAATTTCAGTTCACCCTCATCCACAACGTGGAGTACTCTTGCATCATTCTCCGAGGGGACCCTGACAGTGGGTCTGAAGACTCCCCCGAGTCCCCGGAGTGCCCCGAGAACCCGCGCCTCCACCTGCGCCGCTGGTGCGCCGGACCCCCCAACTTTTGCTACGGCTTCCAATTTCTGGAGATACACTTTTTCCTGGAGATCGAATTTTCTTATAGTACTGTGTTCAGCGTAGCTGCTTATGGTAAGTTTCTACTACTTGTACTGACCATAAAGTTCTGTTACTATTTAAGCTATTCATATGACGACCTCTGTGGCGCGGTGGGCGAGAGCTCGGCTGAGACGCAAGAGGCGCGGGTTCGATGCCGCTACGAGAGACATGTTTGTATCCCTTGCAATATTTCTTCCGGATCTGGGTGTTGTAGTACGAGTATTATGTACTATAAGTATGTATTTACATAAAAAGTATTAAAGTATTCTATCAACCATCTGGTGCCCATAAGCCCACAAGCTTAGTTTGGGGCTAGATGGCGCTGTATGAAATGTCCACAAATATTTATTTATTTATAGTAACTAGCTGCCGCCCACGGCTTCGCTCGAGTGCTATATGGATAAAAAAATAGCTTATATGTTAATCCAGTACATGTACTATGTATATTCCAAGTTTCATTCAAATCCGTTCAGCCGTTTAGGCGTGATTGAGGCACAAACATCCAAACTCACAAACTTTCGCATTTATAATATAAGTAAGATTAAGATTAAGATATTAATGATGAAAGGGAAACCGTTTAAGACATAGCTCCTACCACTTAGACCACCAGTGCTCTCACTAAGAGACTTCTTTCACTACACACAGGCGTCACAAAAAACCATTACCAAAATTACCAAATATATAACATATGCTGGGTGATGACCCATTTTGTTGTCAAACTACAAAACTCTAAGTCACAATTTTTTACTTGTACTTTGGTAAATATTTTGTAATACGAAATAAACCTTTTCTTCACTTTTACTTTACTTCTCTTTCAGGTAAACAGAAGAAGATAATTTCCCCGTTGGTCGCCATGGCCCACGGGAACAGCGAGATCGTCCGCCTGGTGATCCCGAGTTACGAAGCCGTCTCCGAGAAGATAGAAGCAGAGAAGACTCTGCCGGACAATCTGCTGTGGTTCCATTGGCGCTACTACAGAGAGGAAAGAGAAGAAGGAAGAAGGGAACCTCTGTATCTTTTGTATTATAACAAAAAGTTCAACGCAAGTGTTGATAAAGGTGGTTACAATAAGCCTTGATGAGGATGAAGATGAAGATGAAGGTAAAGACTCATCATCATCTCCCTGCCCTTATCCCACTCTATGTGGGGTCGGCACAGCATGATCCTAGCATGATCCTTGAATCATGCTGTAAGAGTTTTGGCTAAGGTGTTTTATGACCGGCCGCCTGCCTGACGTCAACCCTCCTTGGGAATACTTGCTTATTGTATCTCATCATGTTGGAGGATACTATCCCTTAGTCGACTTTTAAGACATGCTCGGGGAGAGAAGCAGCTGGACGCATTCTATGTTTTTTCTGTACTCTCAGTCCAGCAGAGAAAGTGAGAAGTATATAATTTGTTTTTGTAAAATTACTATAATCATAATCATTTATTCATAGTTTTAGGTACATATTGATCTTTTAAAAACTACTTGGTTCAGCCAAAACCTGCCTTTACTGGCGTATGAATATTATAAAACATTAAGTACTCATTTAAAGCATCATTATTTTCTTTTTTCTTTCTTACTAGTATCATCATCATCATCATTTATAGTCCAACTTAACCCACTGGTGTGCATGGACATTCCTCTTTTTGTACCATCTATCCATCTTGTGCAAGTCTTGTTCATGCTAATATTTGTATACGTATAGCGCAAAAAATGTTTCGAATGGATGCATGGATATTGGTGCATGGATTCGAACCCACGACCGTTAGGATAGGTAGGCGGTACTACCACTAGACCACCAGTACTCTCTTACTACGTACAAGGGTGTCGGGTAAAAGTTGTAAGCGAGTTTGAATCCCATCCCAATTTGCATAATATCCCCGTTGTCGGTGGAATTCGTTTTTCTTTGGTAAAATTGAGTAGGAACTTTGATTACTGAAGCGTGGTTCCTTAAAAAACGGATACTGTCTTGAAGCGGCCGTTATAATATCGCACATTCCCACTTCCGGCCTATTCAAGGAGTGATACTACTACTAGTAGTGTCACTAGTGCCTTCGAACCAGTGTGGTGAAAGGATTAAAAGTACGCCTCAAAGGCCCCTTGTGCTTAGACATGTCATGTTTCCTAACTTTAAGATTCTATGACAAAGCAGTTTCTTTTAAAACTTACCTATGACTGTGCTTTGATTGCCAGTATAGTACAAATTAAACATCTAGGTATTTGGTATTTGTCTTACGAGTAAAATGGACTTTTATTAAATTTAAAGACTTTAATACTTCCGCAATGTCACGCCTGAATCAATTAACTAGTCAGTTAGTAACGTTATAGTTTTACTCATTTAGATGACGTAATTCAACGGACAAAGCTTCTAAGGAAACTTTAGTTGGCAGGGAAGTTTGCGTAAAAATAATACTCAGAGCAAAATGCACTTACCTGTGCTCGGAGAAGAAAATCGAAGACCTTTTTAGCTGACTGTTACTTAAAACTTAACGTCAGTTCATGGCCAGCTTTATTGTCCAACTGACAAGACCACAGTCTGTTTTAACTAACCGACTTCAAAAAAGGAGGTTCTCAACGCGTATGTAGGCTGATCACCTGTCACCATGGTTCACCATATCCATCTTAGGGCTTTGAATCAGGAGTGGCTAAAAGTTTTCTTATACTTACTTGTGGCTTTGTTAACCCCATTAGGGGGTATGGGCGTGATAATAAGGAAGTACAAATCATAAAAAAAAACCTGTGATTTTTAATGACCCTACAGGGTTTTTGTTTCATGTTTATATTTATTATGTATTTCTGTTTATATGGATGGCCCGCCAAGGTCCTAGAAAAGCTCTATGGTGAAAGTATTTGTTGCTTTACTTAAGTATGATAGGTATCTTTAAATTTTAACTTTAATTTCAGTTATTTTACTTTGTAAGTTTCACGAGCATAATTATATTAGTGTAAGTTATGTACAAAGTAATTGTCCTATATATCGGAAATGTATCATACGTTATTGTTTTTTTTAATGTTATCATATTTATGATGTGTGTGTGTATTTAATAAGCTATCTATAGACCGTTTGCAACTGCCTTTAGATAGCCCGACTGTTTCTTTTGTATTTTGTAAATTATATTTGTAATAGTTGTAAGTTTCTTTCTGTTAATAAAGTTAATAAATAAATACCTGCAATTTTCACGAATAAAGAAAGTTTTGAGTTTGAAGAACCCAATAAGAAAAATTGAGTCGTCCCGCCATAACAGGAAGAGAGCTAACTGGACGACATTACAGTGTCCGTTTTTCTTACTCGCTACGGAAAACTAAAAAGTCCAATTGCACAAAATGGAAGCAATCGCGTTTAAAGGGATGGGACAGTTTTTGGAATTTTAGGTATAGCCGGAACCCTAGGCTTCTTTCGGGGACTTGGCACCATGTCTTAAAACTTTCTAGGTATTACGGCGTGTCAGTTTTTTCACGATGTCGAACCCACGACTCAGGACCGAAACGTGAGGTCATTACAGTAGTACCACGAATATTGTACGCCTCGACAAACTTCGTGCTTTGTATGAAAACTGAATTTGTCTAAATGCAACAATAGTCAACAATAATTGAACCAGCCCTTTGAATAAAGTATCTACATAATTATTGCAATCTTACTTATATTATAAATGCGAAAGTTTGTGAGTTTGGATTTTTGGATGTTTGTGCCTCGATCACGCCTAAACGGCTGAATGGATTTGAATGAGACTTGGAATCCATATTACGTGTGCTGGATTAACATACAGGGTATTTTTTATCCGGGTACCATTCAAGCGAAGCCACAAGCGGCAGCTAGTATCTCTATATTACATAATCATCATCGCGTTTGTTCGTATTTCTGAAGCTAGACCAAAATTGCCGAAGCGCACAATATATGCGGTATTACTAACATACATCTAGAACACCTGTGTTTTTAAATCACCAGTGCTTTCACTGAATCTCTCACTAGACCACCAATGCCATCATTAGACTAGATAAAGATAAGATAAGATAAGATAAAGATCATTTATTTGTCTTGAATATGGTCATGCTACAGTGCTATCAATATTAGATCATTAATGAGGCGCGGGTTCGATTCCCGCTACGGGAGAAATGTTTGTATGTTCTGTAAATATTTCTTCCGGGTCTAAGTGTTGTAGTATTATGTATATCATAAGTATGAAAAAAAAAGTATACTTATAAAGAATTCTATCTGTCCATAGTACAAGCTTTGCTTAGTTTGGGGCTAGATGGCGCTGTGTGAAATGTCTACAAATACCTATTTATTATTTTAATTGATTATTAGTTATACATTTGTGCCTAATAAGGTTTTATTTAACTTTGACTATAGAGAAACACATTCTTCAAAACGAATAACTAATCTATTTATACAGGTCAGGACCATTTATATTAAATATTAGCTGCAGCCCGCGGCTTCGCTCGCGTGGCACCCGGATAAAAAAATAGCCTATATGTTATTCCAGCACATGTACTATGTATATTTCAAGTTACATTCAAATCCGTTAAGCCATTTAGGCGTGAAAGAGTAACAAACATTCATACATCCATACTTACAAACTTTCGCCTTTATACATAATCATCATCATCTTCCTGCCCTTCTCCCACTCTATGTGGGGTCGGTACAGCATGATCCTTGGACCATGCTGTAAGAGTTTTGGCTAAGGTGTTTTATGACCGGCCGCCTGCCTGACGTCAACCCTCCTTGGGAATACTTGCTTATTGTATCTCATTATGTTGAAGGATACTATCCCTTAGTCGACTTTTACGATATGCTCGGGGAGAGAAGCAGCTAGACGCATTCTATGTTTTTTTTTACTCCCAGTCCAGCAGAGAAGTGTAGTATTACGTATATCATAAGTATAAAAGAAAAACTATACTTATAATACAAGCTTTGCTTAGTTTGGGGCTAGATGGCGCTGTGTGAAATGTCTACAAATACCTATTTATTATTTTAATTGATTATTAGTTATACATTCGTGCCTAATAAGGTTTTATTTAACTTTGACTATAGAGAAACACATTCTTCAAAGCTAATAACTAAACTATTTATACAGATTAGGACCATTTATATTTTTTTTAAATAAATAAATTTTTAAATTTTCATTCAAATCCGTTCAGTCGTATAGGCGTTAAAGAGTAACAAACATCCAAACATCCAAACTCGCAAACTTTCGCATTTAAAATATAAGTAAGATTAGTAGGATTTAAATAAAATTGGTACTCTGCTCAGTTTTGTAGAGTCTAGTGCTCTTACTACACCACCAATGCTGTCACTAGCCCACCAGTGCTCAGTCCAGCCAGGGTATGAATAAATGCGGCTAAAAATGCAGGTACAACTCTAACGGGCAGTGGACGCTTCCAATAGATTAACCCGAACGGTTTTCTACAATGCACCCATTCGAATAATTGTTTCTATTAAGTTGTTCCGATTTCAGCTGTCGATATATTTTGCTATTGTTAATTTGATGGTTCCTTCTCGTTCAACGAATTAGGTTAAACCTAACTAATGAGACTAATTCACGTTTCCAATATTCTACTAACGGACTATACATAATCGACATAATCATATGATTACATGAGAAACATCATTTCAGTAGGTATATTCGGTCCGCTTATCTGTCGAAAATCATTTGACAGATGGCAAGTTTGCTATGGTAATGAATACATTTTTTTGACAAAAAAACAATTGTTATATGTAGCAACAGTAACTATTTAGTTATTTTAGGAATCTCAGAATAACATACATCACGAACGTATCCCTAACGGGGTGGGGAGAGACACAAGTAATCATAAGAAAACTTGCACCCACTTCTGATCCAAGATTCCCAAGATGGATACGGTGAACCATGGTGATAGGTGATCAGCCCATCGCCCATACAGGTCCATCAAGTTGGAGAGGATACTAGGTATGTAGGTACTCCTTAGTCGACTTTTACGCATTGCTCGGAGAGAAGAAAAATTCAAAAAATCATTTCAGAATAAAATAACAAAAAATCCGGTTTTGTTTACATAATGTAACGGGCATCTCGAATGCACTGAAATGACATTTGTCACGTGATCATTATGATTATCTCATGTTACACAATGGCATCGCATCGCGTTGATAGCAGTGTGAATACTCCATTTTTTATTTAATACTAATTGCCGCCCGCGGCCTCGCTTGCGTGGTACCCGGATAAAAAATAGCCAATATGTTAATCCAGTACAATATGTACTATGTATATTCCAAGTTTTATTCAAATCCGTTCAGCCGTTTAGGCGTGAAAGACTAACAAACAAACATCCACACATCCATACTTACAAACTTTCGCGTTTATAATATCAGTAGGAAAATAATCAAACAACATAGATAGGTAGAATCTGTTTACTATATTATATAAGGAAACCCCTTATTTTCTTGAAATGTCTGATTTATAAAACCATCGGTGTGTCCTATCAGCATTTTTATCCGCTTTTAATCTCAGTAACAATGGCTTGTACTGAAATCTACCAGTCCATTTAGGCTTGGCAAACTTGTTAGAGGCAGTCATAGCTGCTATAGGGTCAATGTACTCTCCTTTCTTGCCGTACGCCGCAATGGTAAAAACTGTAGCGAACGTAAACTTTATATCCACGTAGAAGATAATTTCTGCGAAGTGGAAACCATAGCATAACTTACCTGCGCCCGCGCACCAGCGTCGCAAGTATATACTAGGGTTTTCCCTGGTTTTCTTTTTCGGGGGCTTCGTTGTATCGAGAGAGCCTATTGAAGTAGTTGGAGAGCCATCAGTACCACTTTCTGCTGCTTTTTCTTCTTCTCCTGATCTTGATGATTCTCCTGAACTTGCTAATCCTTGTCGTCTTCCTAATTCTGATGATCTTCCTGAGTCCGATGATCTTATTGATTCTGTGGTTGTGTCCACAGCTGTAGTTGGTTCTTCAGTTTCCAATTCTTCGGATTCCTCAGAGGATTTCTTGTCGAGATCCTTTGCTCTGAAGATTATGCAGGAGTATTCCACCATTGCGTAGAGAGTCAACTAAAGGATTATTTAGTTCAGAATTACTACTACTACTACAAAGGCCTTTTACCATCTATAGTACATGATTTATACAGCGTCAGGAGGCATCTTTTACCTTCACAAACGGGACGCTGTAGTGCCCGGGATGAATTAAGATGGAGTAGGCTTGCCCAGCACCTATTCCATCCTCTCAGCTTAGTCGGCCTTGTCCACAGGAAAGAAATGGTCAATAAGTGCGGAGCTGACTAAGCCGCAGGGTTCCTCACGATGTTTTCCTTCACCGTTTGAGAGTACTGGGATAGCGCACATAAATTTTTGCACATAAAAATCCATTGGTACACGACCGGGTTTGAATCCACGACCTTAGGATCGGAAGGCGGGGTCACTACCAACTAGATCACCAGTGCTCTCTTCAGTTCAGAATTTGTTGTTATCTTATAGGGTTACTAGCTGCCGCCCGCGGCTTCGCTCTCTTGGTACCCGGATAAAAAATAGCTCATAATATGTTAATCTAGTACATGTACTATGTATATTCCAAGTTTCATTCAAATCCGTTCACCCGTTTAGGCGTGATTGAGGCACAAACATCCAAACATCCAAACTCACAAACTTTGCAAACTGAGCAAAATAAGAACCAGTAAGTTTAACGTACCTTTCTTGACTAGTAATGATATTTGATGAGATGATGATGTGATACGTACATTGTATGAAATTGATGACTGAAACTTCTCCGTTTCGATGATGACGCGGTCGGTGAAGATTTCGTACTGCATTTCCTCTTGGTCGCACTCACCGAACCGACGCAAGTTGCCCAGCGCTGGGAAACATTATCATTACTCAACTACAGCTATATTCAATACCCAACCCAATAGTGCAACTGGTCATTGTAGAAATCCCTACTTACTGCCCACTACTAAAGCGCTCGTGGCGTAGCTTGATCGCTGAAATTAAGCAACGTTGTGCGCGGTCACATTCCGGATGGGTGACCGCAAGTCACTTTACGAGCTGAGCGCTTCCGTGCTTTGGAGGGCACGTTAAATTGTCGGTGCCGGCTTTTAAGTCGTTAAGCCATGACGGAGGCCTTTAGGCCTAAAAACTCCGTCACAAGAGTTGGCCACTAGCTCATACGAACTTACTTACCCACTAGGTACTCGTATTGGTTATTTCAGTCCGGTGGGTTAAAAAGGCCACTATATTCTGATCTACTGCTGAATTGAATTGCGATCAATTCACCTACGATTCGGACCATTTTACGAAAGTTACAGGAATCGCTGAATGACTTAAAAGCCGGGACCGACAATTTAACGTGCCCTCCGAAGCACGGAAGCACTCAGCTCGTTATGCCACTTGCGGTCAACCATCCAAATTCGGTCAACCATCCAAATTGTGACCGCGCACAACGTTGCTTAACAGCAAAGTAATGATGCGAGTGGATACATACACCTCCTCAATATGATGTGGTTGTCCGCCAGCCTGGTGATGGCGGGCGCTCCGATCCTGGCGACGTTGCTCCTCACCCAGGCCTGCTGCATGCCGTAGTCCAGGAACCTGGCGGGCGAACGGCATCCGGGACCGTTGAGGCCGAACCCTAGCTGATCAAAAAGGTTAAGCCGTGCTTTCTTTTGAAGGCCTCGGTGGCGTGGCGGGCGATTGCTCGGCAGAGACGCAAGAGGCACGGGTTCGATTTCCGCTGCGGAAGAAATGTTTGCATGATCTGTAAATATTTCTTCCGGGTCTGGATGTTGTGGTACTCGTAGTTTCTGATACCCACGACACAGGGCATCCTAGTGTGGGTCAGGACTATGTATGTGACTGTTGGGTGTTATTTATTTATTTCTGATGATTTTTTGGAGACACTGGGTTGGTCACATGATACGTTAAAACATTGAATTCACCTAGTCATAATACCATGGAAGATTCAGGCAAAAACACATCAAGACCGTAGCAAATGGAGATCCGAGATCTCTGCCTATCTCTATAGATATTATCCCCTATCCTGGCGGCAAGGATGATAAACTCCCGGCCCGCATACGGAGCGCGCACCAGTAAGCGGGCCGCTAAATAAGAATCCTCCCTATGTTTCCCGTAGTATTCCTGACGTATACTATACGTCAGGTCGCTACTACTTATGTCACGGGTTCTTTAGAATCAATGTAGTAAAAGAAGGCTCCTTTTTGGTTATTTTTCTTCACCGTTTGAGAATATGGTATAGCGCACATAATTTGCATAAAAATAGGTGATCTGGGTAAGTATTCCATAATATATTTTTAAGTGTTTAATCGAATTCACTATCTTAGGTTTGCTCATTCGGTAGGTCTCATTAGACCACCAGTGCTCTTACAAAACCACCAATACTCTCACTAGACCACCAACTGGTGGTGCGGTTTTGAAGCATCAAATGATCTTGATGATAACTCTCTCACTACGATCATTTGATGCTTAAAAAACCGGTCTTCTGATTGTGCTGTAAAGTTAAAATTATATACCAGTCTCCAGTAGCCATCTTGTTTCATAGCGAGCACAGTCCCACTGGCCCACTTACATAAACGCGCGCCTGAGACAGCGCTGGCGCAAGTCGTGTATTGCGGCCAATACTTGTTTATGTTCAGCTGTGGGATAAACATAGTCACATGCAGTGTTATAACCAATACTAAGAATATCAGAGTATAAAAGACAAAAAAAATCATCGCGATAGTACAGCGATAAGTGACTTTACCCACAGCTGGGCATAGGCCTCTCTCTGTTTGTGTTATCAATGGATGGACGAGTCTAGTCCAATTAAATTATATCCTGGCATTTTGTTTCTACTCTAGATCAACCACATAATTATACCCAGCCGAGGAATACGTACTTAAACATTTTACAACAAGTAAAAAAATTTAATAACGAGAAGCCTATACCCAACAGAATGGTAATGTGCGTTTTTTGCTGAAGCCTATATTACTGTATTTACGTGTTCGGTGACCTTACCCCAAATCTTCTGTAGAATTTCAGACATTGTTCTATGGAGACATATTGCATTTTGTATATGCGAACTTTTCCTTTGTTACAATCTGTAAAAAAAAACAGCTTTAATTTTTATTATGTGGCTTTAATCTCAGTACGAACCCTTTTTGTAAACTATTTGAATACTAAATAGCTTTATGTTGTATTTTTTTATCAATCATACTAATTCATCATTTACTTCGGGGCTACTGTAGATTTAGAAATTATATAATTACGTTATTTAATAAAAGTGCACCTCGGCCAAACTATTCTACTAACAGACAACGGACCGTTCATTACCATAGCGACGTCGTTATAATGTCGAAAGGCACCACACATTTTTGTGACAGAAAGACATAAACAATAAATAAATATTTGTGGACGTTTTACACACCGCCATCTAGCCTCAAACTAAGCAAAACATGTACTATGGGGACCAGATGGCTGATAGAATGCATAATAATACTTAATTTTTGCAAACACTTACTTATAAATGCAAATACTACAACGCCCAAACCCGGAAGAAATATTTGCAGAACATACAAATAATTTCTCCCGTAGCGGGAATCGAACCCGCACCTCTTGCGTCTCAGCCGAGCACTCGCCCACTACGCCACCGAGGTTGCAAAACAACGTTGCTATGGTAATGAACCGTCCGTCGTCCCTTAGCAAAATATTAGAACAGGCCATAAGATGTACTTACTGCCTGTTGTCATCGCATAGAACTCCGGCTTGATCATAAAAGTCGGTGCTGCGCAAATTGGCCTCAGTTCTGTGAATAAGGAATATTCTTCAAAAACATAATAATATTTTGAAATCAGAACTTACTTTTTTTTTTAAAGGTGATAAGATGATCGTGACCGCTTTTATTGATCTGAGCACTGGTAGCCTAGTTGTAGCAGCCCCTTCTTTTAATCTCAAGGTCGTGGATTCAAATCTAGTCGTGCTGGAACCAATGGATTTTTCACAACATCGTGAGGAAACCTGCATGTCGTAGAAACTAAAAATATTAAAAAAATGTGTGTCAATTAGGTGCTCGAAAGTAGCCTTTAAGATGCATTTTAAATTCTTTCACCACACTAGTTCGAGAAAACTAGTGACACGGCCAGTGGTAAGAAGACTGGCATTCTTGAACCGATTTATATAGTTTAACCAACCTTGGTGCATCTGGCCCACTTCCATCTGGATTATGGCCAAAGCACTATCAGAGTACTGTTTGAAGTCCGGGTGGAAAACATAGTCCCTTACTTTAATGCCCGGCCCATTGCACTTGCGGCCCAGGACCACCCTGGAGCGGGCCCTGAAGAATAAAAGCTTGATCGCACCTGACGTCAGCTTTAGATAGATCTATGGATAGTTTAGGAAGCACTGGTGGTCTAAAGGTAGCCGCCCTGCTTGCGATCTGAGGTTGTGGGTTCAAATCCGGTCGTGCACATTAGTGCACATAAATTTCTCTAACAGAAAAATCTTAATGGATATTACGCCAGCACTTTCAAACGGTGAAGGAAAAATCATGAGGAAATTGCCATAGAACGTAAAAAGTTCGAAAAAAACATGTGTCAAGTCTTTAAGGCGCACTTTAAATCCTTTCATCACACTGGTTCGAAAGTAGTAGTAGTAGTAGGAAGCTGAGAACTTTACCTAAAGTGAATTTTTGGTATTTTATCGATCTCGTTGGCAGATGCAAGGACTATTTGTTTGGTGACCAGGACAACGGATGTTGTCGCTTTTCTTCTTCCTAAAAACCACAAAACCTTTCCTTCAACTAAGACAAATAAACATAGTTACTACGAAAATACTTTTAAGTTTTCATTTCAACAAAAGATGTCGTCCTCATGTTGAATTCAGGGCCAAAAACAAATTTAATTTCTTGTAAACTTTTTACAAAAATTCATAGTAGATAAGCTATTAATTATTAATTAATTATTACTTCTTTGCTGGACTGAAAGTAAAGTAAAATCATAGAATGCGTCCAGCTGCTTCTCTCCCCGAGCATGTCGTAAAAGTCGACTAAGGGACAGTATCCTTTCCAACATGATGGACCATCTATATGGGCGATGGGCTGATCACCTGTCACTATGGTTCACCATATCCATCTTAGGACTAAATCAGAAATAGCTGCAAATTTTATTATGTTTACTTGTGGCTCTGCCCACCCTATTAGGGATACGGGCGTGATAATTATGTAGGTATGTACTAGCAGCCGCCCGCGGCTTCGCTCACGCGGTACCCAGATAAAAAGTACCCTATGTCCCATTCCAGCACACGTAGGTACCTACTATCCTCATTATTCATTATAATATAGTGTACGCTAAACGATGACTAAAGTATTGCGATCTCTTACCATTTCATAATGACAAACAGTGGCAGGGCTAACTTTAAGCAATGGCTAACTTTAGCGAACGAATATGAATAATGGTATGTAAGTATATTCCGTAGTTTTTGCGTGAAAGAGTAACAAACATACCTAAATCTAAAAATTAAGAAATTTCGGTGAATTTAGTAAAAATTTTGAGAGTTAAGGTCATGGGCGCCGGCAGAAATAATTTCCAGGTGGTGCAGATTTTAGTTTTCTTACAATCTTTGCCGTATATGATTGTTAATAAAAAGATGAAATTTTAGTCTGAATGTTCGAGACATTTACAAATTTCTGACTATTCATTATGAATTTATTATATAGGTACCCAGTCGTCACGGCTCACACCTATTTGTTCACGACGATCGAAATTTAAAAATTCTAAATTGGTGGGCCAGGAGTACCGGGATCGATATTAATCGATTTCCATTACTTCTCTGAACGCACCCTTTAAAGTACCGCTACTCTACACCAGATGGCACCAGCATAAATGGGATGGATGAACTTAACAGAGAAAGCGCAATACAGTTTCAATAATTCCTGTTGATCCCGAGATTCCCAAGGGGTGCAAGTGCACCCTCTGGCACCCCTTTGCCGGCGCCCATGGTTAAGGTAAACTTTACAAAACGCAACGATAGCGCGTCAAAATTTGATCAGAATTAGCAGCGACATCTAGTTTTTAGACGTAGAATTACGTCAGAACTCCATGAATAATCAAGATTAGAAACTTATTAGACCAGTAATAATTTATGCTTCCTTTCACAGGTAATTTGACATTGACAGTTCCTTTTCCATATGTTTTGTATCATCTATTACTAATCTTTGGTATCATCGCTGTCATAATGTCAAAATAAAAGTATTCTATTTTTCATGAAAAACATGCCAAAAATAAAGAATTTGCAGGTAATTATGACATCAACTAAATGAGAAAAATCGGCTCTTTAATTTGATATAGGTTATGTGCAGTTTTAGACCAAAAATTGATTCCAGGTTTTCATCCCTTTTCACCCCTTTAGAGGTTGAATTTTGAAAAATCCCTTCTTAGTACACCCCTACGTACCAAGGTTTACCTACACTGAAAATTTCAAGTCTCTACGTCCAGCGGTTTAGGCTGTGCGTTGTCTGTCAGTCAGTCAGTCAGTCAGTCAGTCAGTCAGTCAGTCAGTCAGTCAGTCAGTCAGGACAAAGATTCTTATAATACAAGATGTAAGCTATTAATTCATCTGTTCTCTGTCGCGAAAAGAGAATACTTAATACGATGAATAATAACCAGAATCGATCCAAAATGGCGGCTTAAATTAAATTATGGAAAGGCTAGGTAGTAAGGCCTTTGTCACAATCGCCTATGCTGAAGGAGAAACTAAATACAACAGCAAATGAATAATACCAACCTTGCAAAAACAATTCGAAATTGGAAATTCTCCTGATGCCTCGTACAGTATTGTATGCACGTCCCAAACTTGTTTCAACGATTTCGAAAAGTTTGAATTTTCCCGATATTTTGGAGGAGTTTATGGTATCTCGTTGGCGATATATATATTAAGTAGGTACATAACAGTTGCAACACTATGCACATAATTACCTAACATAATAATTAAGTGGACATTTCATACAGCGCCATCTAGCCCCAAACTAAGCAAAGCTTGTACTATGGGAACCAGATAGCTAATAGAATACTTATATACCTTTTTACTGGAACTGGAAGAAATATTTGTAGAACATACAAACATTCGCCCGTAGCGGGGAACGAACCCGCGTCTCAACCAAGCACTCGCCCGCCACGCCACCGAGGTCGTCAAATTATAACAAAACAAACTGTATTATAGTTACCGGTACCTAGGATATCTAATTTACTTCGCTTAGATATGCCAAAGGTAGATAGACGGATTGTGTGAAAGAAGACATGGTTAACAAAGGAGTGAATACAGAGATATCGGCTGACGGAAGGGAATGGAAGAAGAGAATATGCAATGCCGACCCCACATAGAGTGGGATAAGTGCAGGAAGATGATGATGATAATGACTGAACGATGATATGTTCACTATAGGTATTCATTCACCTCAACTGTTCAGCATGTCACAATTAAAAAAAATGCCAATATAAAATTGAGTGGCCATTTTGTTTCTTTTTTCTCGTTTTACTATTTTAACTACTTATCTGAACAATTTTTTTTAATAATGTCATTAATTAAAAATTTCATTTTACTGAACTTGTGCTGACAGACACCGGAGTGATTCAGTATGTAATTAATATGAAAATGCGGTTTTAATATTAATAATAAAATATTTTACGGAGATTAATAAATGCATGCATTCGATAATTTCGAGTTCAATTATTATAATGATGTAGACAGGTTGAAAGCAAATATTTCAATTTAACGATCTACCAGCGGTACTTATTGTTTGTTGATTTATTTAAGTAGTTTTTATTTAAACTTAATTGTTTTTAAGACTACATTTTGAACACAAAAACAAAAAAAAAATTGTTTTCACAAACTATCCACCATCGGTTATGTCCTAGGAGTAATAGTGTTAGTGGGTGCTAACTAACTACTGACTGAGCAACATTCCATAAATATTCATAATAAAACTGGTCAAGTGAGTCAGTGAGTCGCACACAAAGGGTTCCGTAGGGACTAGGCCGACTAAGCTGAGATGTAATAGGAGCTGGGCAAACCTACTCCATTTTAGTTCGTCCCGTTGTGAAGGTAAAAGTTGTCTCCTGACGCTGTATAAATCATCTACGTACTATAGATGGTAAAAGGCCTTAGTAGTAGGTAGATACTGGGTACAATCGGGCTAAGATGATGATGAATCTTACCAATGGGGTAAACGAGAGTGCCTATCCAAGGATAGTTCTCTATGTCCGCTATCCCTTCGTACACAAATTCCGTTTTAGTATTGTCTCTGCCACACGTCATGTTTCTGTACACGTAAAAAGGATTCACCTCTGCGAAATGTTACAACAAGCAAATGTTACAACAAGCAAGGTAACAAAAATAATCACGACTAACATGAGCTAGCTAGAATGCGTCCAGCTATTTTTTGCCCCGAGCATGTCGTAATAGTCGACTAAGGGATAGTATCCTCTCCAACATGATAGACCTATATCGGCGATAGGCTGATCACCTGTCACCATGGTTTGCCATATCCGTCTTGAGACTTATGTTGCTCTGCCCATCCCATTAAGGATGCGGGCGTGATACTTATGTATGTAGGTACAACTAATCAAGGTAACAAAAAGAGCATCCAATCAGCAGAAACATGCTAAAAATTGAATACAGAACAAGATGATTGGATGTTTTTGTAATGCATAAAACGGTTTAAAAACGGAAACTACTGAACCCATTTTGTTTTTTTTCTGTGTTGGAAAGCTACACTATCCCTGAATGCTATACATTAGCAAGTAATCATAAGAAAACTTGCATCCAATCCGATTCAAAGTCCACAGATGAATTTTATTATTTAGCAAGTAAATTAGAAAAATAAACTCACCAACAAGAGCAACTAAAATACAAGTTAAAACTAGAACAAAGGTCATCACACAACCTGTGTGACACTGCTTATTTTAATAATAGGGATTCTTTGTACAGAGTGGTCCAAACAGTGACGTCCAAATAAAAAAAAATTCTGACACCAATAGGTATCTGAAAATCCCGAATGTATTTATCCCGATTTTTTGTATTTTTCGATTTATGATTTTTTTATGTTTTTGTATAAACCATGAATAGAGTCCAGTAGAGTGGCTATCAAAGTGTGCCTTGTAAAGGCTCCATTCACTCACTACTACACAACAACCGCTAATACAGATTTGCAATGGATTATCATTATTGTTTTTATACAGAACTAAAAACAAAATGTATATAAACAAATTCGAATTATAAAAACAAATAAACAGATAAAATTTCAGTTTCGGTGAGTAAGTTTGGTACAGTGCTCGGCTGTTGATCTGGCGCACGTATCCACAGTTAAATCGCACATATTTGATTCGTAGAAGAACTAGTCATAGCTCTTAGAATAATCCAGTTGAAGTGGCAATGGACAGGTCATACAGGTATTTTGAAGAACTGATAACCATTGGTAAATAGGGGGGCTCTCAAATGGCTGCCACGGACCAAAACTAAGTGTATGACGGGCCCCCGATAGACTCATGACAATATGAGGGTCGCGGAGACAACAGAGAATCGTTCATCCTGGAAGAATATTGGAGAGGCCTGTCCGGCAGTGGACTTCTAAAGACTTGAAGATTGAAGACAAAGAACTTTAACTATAAGAAGGGTGTAAGTCAGGATCAGACCGCAGACCAATCCAAGTGTAGCATAATAGCTTTGTTCAACTAACGTATATTATTCTAAACATATAAGACTCAGACTGACTGAGAATTAACACAGCTATACGTCCTAGATGTATGAAACTTAAAAAAAATAATAATAAAATAACACCCAACAGTCACATACATAGTCCTGACCCCACACTAGGATTCCCTGTGTCGTGGGTATCAGAAACCACGAGTACCATGGTACCACAACACCCAACACCCATACTTAGAGGGTATTTTCTTCGTATGGTGTAGGGGTGTACTGAGAAAGGAACTCCCGAAATTCAACTGAGGGCGCAGCGCGTAGTTGATGTTTGTGTGAAAAGAAACAGTTCAGAAAAAGTCACGGCGTTCCACTAGTCTTCATTAATCCTCTTACCCCCGAATACTCAAACGCGACTCAGAGTTGAGCACGTGTCAAGTCACAGTTTTTTGACAGTTTTTGATGAAAATCTGTCAAAAACTCGTCACTTGAGCCGTAAGAGGATTAATAAAGACTAGTGGAACGCCGTGACTTTTTTTGAACTGTTTCTTTTCACACAAACATCAACTACCCCTGAGCACCCAGTTGAATTTCGGGAGTTCCTTTCTCAGTACACCTGAAGAAATATTTGCAGAATATTTCTTCAGTAGAAAGAATCGAACCCGCGCCTCCTGCGTCTCAACCGAGCCACAGAGGTCAAAATTTACTTTACCCTATCTTACCGTTATAATTTACAAGTACCTAACTAGTTCTTTCGAAAATACCGATTTGCATTAGCGTTTTTTGCCTTTCCAGCGAAGAAAGAAAGAAAGAAGATAAGTAATATTTATAAAACCTTTTTTTTTAAACAAACTTGTTACCTACAGCAGTGTGTAAGCTTTTGGCGAACCTTTTTGTAATAAATAAATAAGTACCTAATAATACTTAGTTATTTACTGAACTGGATTTATGCATCATACTTTGAAAGCAGTTGCAATTAACCAGGGAAATCCCCTCACTAATTTGAAATTAGAACACAAACATTTGAATTTGGTACACAAAATGACTGCGAATGGTCGTAACTCAGAATTGCAGGCCTGTGGGACTTTAGATTGGGTCATTCAGTGGCCGTAAATTATTTTTAGGAACCTAGCTACTAGGTGAGTTCCTACGTACCTAAACTCTGTTTTTCAAGAACGTAGGTATAGAGAGCACTATTATGGTAGTCTAGTGGTAGTGGTGAACCTGACCCCAAGGTTGCGGGTTCAAACCCGGTCGTGCACCAATGGATTTTCCAGTTCGAAAAATGTATGTCTGCTATACCAGTAGGTACTCTCAAACTGTGAAGGAAAACATCGTGAGGAAACCTGCAGCTTAGTCACCTTCGTATGCATTGGCCATGTCTTTCCGACCAACTAAGCTGAGAGGATGGTACAGGTGCTGGGCAAGCCTACTTCATCTAAATTCGTCCCGGGCTCTACAGCATCCCATTAGTGTAGTTAAAACTTGCTTCCTGACGCTGTATAAATCATCTATTATAGATGGTAATGGTTTTGTACCTACCGAAAAGCTTACGTAAGTAGGTACTTTTCCGGCTTTAACCCCTCATTCCTTTAAAAAAAAGTACTTCAAGATGGCGGCAAAGCTTTTGTTTTGGCGGGAAACGGCGCGCGAAATCCTTGATTCCCGCCTTCGGGCAATATGACGTCTGTCTTACCGCCAAAACCATCTGTCATCTCGATGTTTTCACGGCACGCGATAAAGTACCGTATTCTCTGAAGTTAGAGTTGCTTTTTTCGGTGTCGATGGTAAATTTATGTTGGTAGTACTGTACAAAAGGCTGATTGTGGCAACGGAAGCCCCGTGAGATGCCTACCCAGCCCCTTTGTAGTTCTTGTAGGTTCGCGAGTGAAAGCAGATTGTTGATTTGTAGGGTACCTTCGGATTGTAACAAAACCGCGCCTGAGGGATGACGTATTCCGAGTTAAATATAAGCGCCCTTGAAAAGATGGAGTAGATCATATAGACATCGGTATATAATAACTTACTTACATGTCTGTCTGTCTGTTTCTAAGCCCCTTTGACCCAAAGGGGTCATAAGATCCTAATTGTTTGTACTTATCTAGGTAAGTAAAGTACCAAGGGGCTAGATACCTGTGTAAGTAACTAGTAAAGCACCTAAAAAGGTCGCAATATTTAGTTAATAGATAAATAAAATATTTGTGAACATTTGACACAGCGCCATGTAGCCCCAAACTAAGCAAAGCTTTTACTATGGGAACTACCTGCTAGCTAGCTACCTGGCATTTATGCAAAAACTTTACTAAACACATTTAGAAAGGAAAAAAAATAAGTAACAGCGGAACCCAAAAGGCCTCCAGTTGGTACACTCCTGACATTTTTTTTTTCTTTGCATTTATTTATGTGCCCATCCTGCCTTTGTTTCAACAATTTCAAAGAAACGCGACAATAGAAAGTACGTAGGTACTACCTACTAAATTAACTACCTACCTTTAGAAGCCTACACGTTTTTATTAAAGAAACAAAAAAAAGATGGTGCCTCCACTTCATTAGGACGTTTGCTTAAACTTATCTAAAAGCAGAAGGTAGACTGTCGATCTTTTTACGAACTTACTTTTTACTTCCATTTGCTACGATTCTGACATACTTTTATCGCTTCATTCACTCTCATTACATTCCTCATGCTTACTCGAACAAATTCTATTTTTATACAAATCACGAAGTTTGCCGAGGTGCACAATATTTGTGGTACTGCATTATGATATTAAGTACCTACTTAGGTTTGTATGTCTAATTATCACGCTCCACGTCCGTATCCCCAATGGGGTGGGCAAAGCTTTAAGTAGTCATATGAAAACTTGCAGCCACTCCTGATTCAAATTATCTGAGTATTTAATAAGTGTACTTTGTATAGATAATATATTTCTATAGCAGATCATGGGGGCCGTTAAGATTACTTTTAAATTATTAAGTTAACAAAAAAACTGTCTTGTATTGTATTTTTATGTACCTACCTATCTCTGTCATTATCTCATCTGTCAAAATAGGGGAGTGCAGGTGTACCCTCTGGTAGATATAACCGTTATATCTACCATCAACGTCTAAATAAGTCTGCGCTATACCTACGCTAATAACCTACTACGAATTCCTCTTGGCTATTTTCGTTCTACGCAGATTCATAGTGCTTCGGAACAATAAATAGTGCAATGTTTTACTGACATGTTTCCCTCTGTAAGCCTCGTAAGCCAACGAGAATGACATCTGTCGTGTCAGAACTGACAACGTCATCATACGTCACTACTGTTTACGTTCTCCTTGTCAAAACGACGTTTGTAATAACTGCCGATTTGCGAAGGCCGTGTTACCTCTATGGATAATAAAGTGAGATGTAGTTTCTATCTTTGCAGCCGTACAATTTATTTTTGACACTATAAAAGTAAATAGTTAAAATCATACTGATAGATAACACTGTAACGCACTGTACGCAGGCAGATAGAGTCGCGAAACGTTTTTTTTTTTCGCAGTAATATCAAAAATATTTTCTGATTTAATATTCAGTATAAACAACAGAAAACTTAACGTAGGTAATTTTACGGCAGGTAAGTGTCTTTGTGTTTTTAATTCTACATTTGGAATCTATGTTCTGTTTCTTTTGGATTTTATTCACAAAGTTTTTCTAATTATTTTCTACTAAATAAAGATATTTATTGCATAAATTGCAGAGGAAATTACGGCTAGTGTTGAGTAGGACATACGTGAGGCACCTCGTTTGTCCCATACATTCGCTCAGAAATGTCATGGACCTCATTTTCAATCGTTGTACCACCTCACAATTCGTGTCACACTCTCCAAACGACGTCACGTGCGAGCGCGAGCGGGACGAACGAGGGAAATACAAATGTTTCATTCGAGCGAGTGAGGAGTGAGTGAGCTGATGTATTGCGTGATCGAATGACAGATCGTACGTTGAAATGACATCACAGTGGCGTATGACGTAAGTAGGTAATTGACATAGCTAAAAATTGAATGAATTGCTTGAAATTGATTGATAGAAACCTACAACAAAATTAGTTTTGTAACCGTCTCAGTGGTGAAAAAGTGTCAAAACTTTTGTTTATATCTGTAAATATGAAGTAGATAGATTTCACATTATAGGTAGGTACGAGTACATTAAGTAAGTATCAAGTACATTTATGTAGGTAAGTAATATAATATGTTTGTTCTTCTTTTTCTTATCGTGTCAATAGTTCTTTTAAACCAGTGTGATGAAAGGACTTATAGTATAAGTGCGCCTCAAAAATGCTCCTTTCGTGCACTTGATAGTTTTCGAATTACCAACTAAGTACCTACATAGTTTTTACAATTTTTGTCGATAGTACCTACTAAGTACCTAATTTATCTACCTACCTACTCATCCTAACCTAATCCTACTAGATACTTAGGTAAGTACCTACTGAACTAATAGGTAGGTAAAAAACATTGCAATTAGGTATCGAGGTAGGTACCTACTTACCCCTTGCCCAGGTAGGTACCCAAATAATCTACTAATACCTACCTACCCATCACTACATACAAAACATCAAAATTATCTAGGTAGGTACCTACCTACCTACCTAGGTACCCATTTTACTACTTGATTACCTCAATATCAATCAGTTATCGTTCATATAACACAAGCTCTACTTACTTTGGGGCTAGAAGATGACCAGCATTATTATTAAGTATTATTTTAAGTACTTACTAAATACTACATACCTGAACCACAGATAATATAATAGGTACTATACTCCTAAACTAATAGGTAGGATAAGTAGGTATCTAATGTAAAACATTAAAATTATATCTACCTAACCTACTTAACTGACCAAGACATACCTACCTACATTGCTTGACATCTAACCTAATCTATCATAGGTACAAACAATAATAGTAAAAAGAATTATACTTACTCATCAAGTAAAACGCCTCACTTTTAGTGACAAAATGAAAACATGACACTCATCAAGACACCTCATACCTCTTCTCTTGTGACATGACATGACAAATGAGTAGATTGAACGAGCGAAATAATAATTTTAGGTAAAAAGGATCTGATTCATTAAAAAAATAAACCACAGGCTTATCTAAACATTAACAATCAATTTAATCAAAATTAAACAAAACTACTACAATCAGATTGGACCACACACATTGAAAATGATCTAGATTACACATGAAAATGACATAGCCAAAACACAATATGACTCACGCGTCCTTCACACCGAAATTACACAAAAACAATAAAACTCTACTGTCCATGAGATGTTGCACTGTCGAGCACCACGAGCGAAGTGACCGCAAGCCTCAATTCGGCCCGCTATTTATAGGCGGTCGCCTTGTTGTTTGCCTCCTGGTGGGGAAGTTGCTAACACGGCCTCTCCTGACGAAGGGTCGTCCTCGGCCCGGTCGTACGGTGTCGATCTACAGAGACCAGCGCCAGCTGCTGTCGAGGGTCCGGCTTCAGGGTCTGCAACTAACAGAGGCATGGATCGCAGAACACTTGATCCCTCATCTGTGAAAGAACAACACATATTTAAATAGGCGCTCAGTATCTTTAAAACCGCCACCTAATTTTTCATCCTCCGTTCATAATATCTCTTTCACTTAATTCATACATCGCACAACATTCATAAATTTCAAACTCAATCTTACAGACTTCACCTCAGAGACGTCTCAAAATAATGAAAATAGGGCCCTTTTACTCAAGCAGTCGTATCTCTGGACGTCGCCTACTGCACCGTCTTCAGCAGCAGCCGCGCCGGCTTCTGTCTTCGGCACTTCTGACGCCAGACGCACCAAGCATCTCCTCTCTGTGCATTAACCTGTGCGCATTACCACCTTTAGTAATCGCCCAGTCACCACCCTTGGTAACTATCCAACACCAGCCAACCACCTTATTCGACCTGACATATATAGCAATGTCGTCTGTTATCCACTTACAAGAGGGGGGACTTTTTCATATCTACTATCCTAGGGGGGACTATACCTACCTACTACGAAAAACACTAAGGGGTTGGTTGGTTAATCTAACTATGGGAAAGGATAACAACCGGCAAAGCCATAAATGACGTTTTGGTCTTATAAGAGGTGTGGTACTCGCTATCGAAGAACGCGGCACACGTCTCCGAGCACCACTCGCCTCGCCACGGTACCATGTACTGCACGGCAGCCAGAGTCGTTCTCCCGTAGCCTCCGCTCAACAGCTTCAGCTCGTAACGACCGCAGAGTCCAGCTTCTCTGTGGACTGAGAACACTTTATTACGTAAACAAATTGACGAGGTGAGAGTCTTTCTCTATTTGAATACTCATCTTATATGGCCTGGTTATGCTTCACAGCCGTCGAGCTCTGCTCCGCGTGATCTCACGTAGACCCTCACGATTCGGCCTTGTGTTCCGAGCAGCGACGTCAAAACGCGCGAATAACAGGCGTCGTCCCTTCGGTACCTGTTTAACTCTGTTAAGTGGAGAGGTATACATCAAAGTTTCGACCTTTCGTGGGCTCGGCTTTACCTGACCCTGACTCACAAACCCTGCCAAGATATTTGACCATAACGGCGATCGACGCTTGATGAGCGTGATCGAGATTAGTACAGAGAACGAACCCTACCCCCATAATTGCGTCGTGGCATTCGACCTACTAATGAACTTCCAGATCGGGATCGAAATAGACTACGGCGCGAACTACCCCTTTTGCGCGACAAAGTCCGCAAACGGTGACGCACCCTGACAAAAGAACGTCTTTGGGTAGATTGACAGCGGGAGACGCTTCGTGATCGGACACGGAACCTACTGCGCGTCATTGTTCTGCTCCGATGTGGTGCTCGACCATAAAAGACACTAGGTGACAGAGACCGTAACTTACAGCGCGAAAGTTATCGCATGGATGACAGAGTTCTACTACGAAACCGATACCGAGAACGGCGTCGTGTTCGGACACGTGAGTCACCTTGTGTACGATGTTTCGTTCTACCACGGTCTTTATTTCTAGGCATGCTGAGAATTTACCAAGGTTACGTAAACAAGAACAACAAAGAGAATGCAACTGAGAGAATAAAACAACAAACTGCACAGAATCTGGCTATCTTTTCAATGTGTGGGTAGTTCCAATCTGTTTACTCGAAATTCGTGAGCTTTATGGATTTTATTATCCCTCACTTCTGATTTTAGGTAAAAAGGATCTGATTCATTAAAATAAACCACAGGCTTATCTAAACATTAACAATCAATTTAATCAAAATTAAACAAAACTACTACAATCAGATTGGACCACACACATTGAAAATGATCTAGATTACACATGAAAATGACATAACCAAAACACAATATGACTCACGCGTCCTTCACACCGAAATTACACAAAAACAATAAAACTCTACTGTCCATGAGATGTTGCACTGTCGAGCACCACGAGCGAAGTGACCGCAAGCCTCGATTCGGCCCGCTATTTATAGGCGGTCGCCTTGTTGTTTGCCTCCTGACATTGTCCCACCTCACGAAATAGAATGAGGGCCTCATACAAACTCATTTTGAAACCGTGTCCTACTCAACACTAATTACGGCGAAATAAAAAGGTATTTACAGTGTTCTAGGCATTATCAAACAAGTAACATAGGTACCTACATTTTTTTATTTCCACATACCTACCAAGTAGGTATTTATAATTATAGGCCTGTTCCACATAACGCAACTGCTCTATCTCTATGGTGGGGATATTTTCGGATATTTTTTCCACTTTTCGACACTAGGGAGGAGTTCTGTGTACTTTATAGGGTGGTACTTTTCCACTTACCTCTACTTTAAAAAATACATACAATTTTATGGTTACGTAAGTGTTTCTTTGAGTGTTTTGTTTATTAAAGTAATTTTAATAATTCTATTCTAGTTAGAACAATATAACAAACTCCTCTAATCTTCTATCATTAAATAGTAGGTAGTTACCTACTATCCCTTTGACCAACAGAGGTGCTGGGTTCGATTCTCGCTGCGAAACGCTACGCACTATTTGATTTTTCGCTGCGCGCTAGGTACCACCGCCGCACCCCACCCCACCCCAGGGGTTATGATCATCATCATCCACAACCTGTTGCACACCGCTGGGCATAGGCCTCCCATTGCTTGTGCCTTCCAACATGATCCAGTGTTATTCATTGCTTTACGGCAACGACCCACGATCTTGACTATTTCGTCTGGCCATCTACCTGCCCAACGTCCCATTTTATTTTTCTTCTTTTGGGGTTGCCAGTTTAAGTATTTGCCACATTTTTTTATTTACTCGAAGTATATTATTTGAAAGTACTTAGGTATTTGAATTTCACGGTAAAGGGTAAAGGGAAAAGGTTACGCATAATGATCAGTGAAGTTTATGTAGGTACATAATATATGTACGTATTTTAGGTTAATTTTATGAATAGATATGAAATCCCATATATAATAATTGATTTCTATACCCACACCTTGGCCACCATTCAGTGGCCTTACTGAATCGGTCGTCACCACGCCCAGAGGTTTTTTTCAGATTATCAAGATGGCCGAAGATTTCACCACCCTCAGCCATGTCTCTCCTTTGTTGACGAACGAGCAGATCTCCGAATCTCTCTCCAAATGGTTTAAGGAAATTGTCACATTCACACATTGGGAGGTAATTTTCCAATCGTTTTGATATGCAATAGTGATTTTAAGCAATTGAAGGCAATAACAGTGAATTAAAGTTTCCTATATAGGTAACACTCAACAGTATTGTAGGTTCATAACATAGAACATAGTTCTGATCTGAACCCACACTAGGATTCCCTGTGCCGTAGGTATCAAAAACTACGAGAACCATGGTACCACAACACCCGGAAGAAATATTTACAGAACATACAAAGATTTCTAATTCAGCGGGAACCGAACCCGCGTCTCAGCCGAGCAATCACCCACCACGCCACCAAGGCCGTGTTTTCACCGCGTTTCGTCCGCCTGTTTAACCTTCAACAGTAAAATTTTGTGTTCTTTCAGTATGTCGGCGATACAGGCAAAGGTGATTCCTACCTCAGTGAGTTAATTCGCATCAAAATCTACGGCAAAGCGTCAGACGGACCAAAGCATGTCCAAGTGATCCTCAAAAACATCCCCAGAAGCCTTTCCCGACGCCTCACCTATCGAAGCGACGAATTCTTCAGAAACGAGATCAACTTCTACGAGAAAGTCCTTCCAGCACTGCTTGAGTTTCAATCCAAGAAGACCGTAACGGACCCTTTTGATAAATACGCAAAATTGGTGTTTTCCTACACGGACGGGACGCACGATGCCATCTGCCTGGAAGATGCTTCGTTGGAGAACTTCGGCAGTGCAGTCAGACAGGAAGGAATAGACTTGACACACTGCAAACTTTTGCTGAAAGTCTTAGCTCAGTTCCACGCTTTGTCCTTCGCCATGAAAGACCAGGAACCGGACAAATTCAATGAAATAAAAGAAGCAGTTTTCGAAACGTACTACCATGAACGCTTATGGGGCTGGTACGAGAGATTTTGGAAGCGAATCTGTGGTATCGCTATCGACGCAGTAGAGAAAGAATACCCCAACTCGATCTACATAGAAAAGGCTAAGCAGTTTTGTGTGCCGGAAACGTACAAGAAAATGATATATGCCGCAACTAAAACTTCAAGCACTGGAGTGATATCACACGGCGATTGCTGGACGAACAATTTCCTGTTTAAATACGATGGTAATGTTCCTACTGATGCAAAAATCATTGATTTTCAACTCTGTAGATGCGCGACTCCAGTGCTGGATATATCTTTTATGATCTACGCTTGTACAAGCCAGGATCTAAGAGCGAAGCACTATGATGAACTTCTAAAGTACTACCATGAAGTTCTGTCGAAACAGATTGAAGATATGGGAAGTGATCCCGATAGGGTATACTCCTGGGAGCTGTTTATGAGTGAAATAAAGAAGTATTCGTATTTCGGATTGGCGTTCAGCTTTGAGTCAACGCCTTTCATTGTTTTGGCGCCTGAGGACGCTGTTGATATGGAAATGGAAGTGAGTAATTAAAATCGCAGTAACCCCTAACACCGTCGACAAAGCCGATGGATCGAACTTCTCGGTAAAGAAGTAAATCTCTAGCAGCCCAGTTACGGAATTTCTTTTTTAGTTATTTTTTTAATGAAGCTACCTATATTGAAGAAAACTTGTCTTTGCATACATTCACTAGTTTCTATTTACTTAAGTTTCTGTTCATTTACTAGTTTCTAACCATTTACTTACTACAGTTTCTATTTTCAGGGTGACGAGAAACTAAACATCGATGATGTTTGGCAAATGAAGCCCTTCAAGACGAAGGAGGGGAGATTGCGAGAAGCAGACAATGTGGTCCATTGCGTGGACAATGGATACATCTAGCACGTTGACAAACATTTCATAGTATTCTGTATCTTTACCTGTATTCAATCGATTTAAAGTATTATATACATATTTTTAGCTTTTTTACCTTAAGTTAAGTTGATTAGTAAGAAAATCATTAATTTAATTAGACTAAGTAATGTTTATTTACACAAAACAACTTATAAATACACAAAAAAAAAGTTTTGACTTTTGTACTGTACAAAATAAATACAGGGTGTCTCACGGGTATGCCACACTGAGGGAAAGCACTTAAAATACCGTGGATAGAAAAATTTACTGAAATAAGACTTCATTTTGGCTTCAAAAACGATTTGACCTGCATTCAAAGATTTTTGAAGAATCGCCTGCCTCAACCGGGAACCAAACCCGCCAAATGTATAAAAAATACCTGTAGTTTTACTACACCGATCGAAAGGCTCAATAAATGGTATTTGAATAAAAGGAAGATCATGAAATTTAATAAAAAAAACATCACAAAAAGGTACATTTAACTGCAACTCTTAATCATTTAAATTATCAAATGTACAAAATGTGTATTCTGTAGTATAAACATTCAGATTCTATAAACAATATGATATCCATGTCATCATTTTATCATTCACTTAAAATAAGGAAATGATAATGTATCTATCAAGTGTGTACTAATTAGTAATACTATCATAATGATAATGTCATTGGTTCAAATTTATTATTTATATTTATTTATTATATTTATTTATTCAAATGCTATTCATTTTCCTGAACAAAAGTTTTAATTCAATTTCATCGTCTTCCTTTTATTTAAGATGCTATGATTTAGAAGAAAAAAAATCCTTTCAATTGAGCCTCTCGATCGGTATAGCAAAATTACAGGTGTTTTTTTTTCACATTTGGCAGGTTCGATTCCCTGTTCAGAAAGGCGACTTAATTTTAACGAAACTTAAAGACTTTGAAATAAGATCTTTAAATTTCGTTAAAATTAAGTCTTCTTTCAGTAGAATTTTCTATCTACGGTATTTAAGGTACTTTACCTCCGTGGGGCTATGTAATTATGTAGACATGTTATTTAATATTTAAATAGATAAGTTTATATTACTAAGGGATAGTATCTTCTCCAACATTATATGGGCGATGGGCTGATCACCTGTCACCATGGTTCACAATATATTACTTGTGGCTCTGCCCACCCCATTAGGGCGTGATAATAATGTACGTATATAAGTTTACTACGATAAATAAATATTTTAGCATAAATATCGCGTTATTATTCATATTTACATATGAAACTATTTACAAAATCAGTAGCTAGCGGTTGTGTACAAAACTATAAACAGAAGAGATAAGATAAAATTATTATTTACAAAGGGATTTATGATAAACACATTATCAAATTCTCTTAAAAGTTAATGTCTATGTGACAAGTTCTTTTGTGTTACATAATAAACAAATAGTGACAGAGTCAAACTGTTTTATGCGAGGTTTCAATATTCTATGACGGATTGTTTCATTGCCAACATTGTCGCTAAACGGAAGATAAAAACTTTGCTATGGTAATGAACTTATTTTTATGTGTAGCGGTATGAACGTTACACATTAATGAATTTAAAATACAATTGAATGACACTTTACCCAAAAAAGCTTATTATGCTATTAACAAGTTCTTTCAAACATAATTTTGTAAGTCGATACCCAGGGTTATTTAATTTAATTTTATGTTTGTTATTTTATTTTATTTATTTTCCTTTGACATTTGTAAAATTGACATTGACTAAGTTGACATTAAATTAATATTATAACTTTCTAAATGTTTGTACGGCCTACCGCCTGAATCTAGAGGTCTAATATCTCAAACCTATTGTATTATGTACCAAGGTTCACAGACAAATAAATGATTTATGATTTATTCTTCGTCCGTTAGTAGAACATTGAAACCGGGCATTGATCGTCATAGCAAATATTTAGGAATCACATCTTCTAACCAAACATTTTTCGTTGACTTTGACTTAATAGTGACAGCGGCAAACAAAATATAACTAATGTAATCTTCTTCCAAACATCCGGGTAGTCTTCATGTCTGTCCACCTGCAGAAACAAATACGTAATTAATAATTATAAAAAAAATAGAATTAAATAATAATAACCAAATCTTTTAACCGGTTTGATACCCGGATAAAAAATAGCCTATATGTTAATACAGCACACACATGTACTCTGTATATTCCAAGTTTCATTCAAATCCGTTCAGCCGTTTAGGCGTGAAAGAGTAACAAACATCCTTACATCCATACAAACTTTCCCGTTTGTAATATAAGTAGAGTAGATATTTAATATTTTAACATTCTGTCTCAAATTCACATTAAATCCACTCAACAAACTGATCTACAGATTGGGGTGAATGGAGAGAGAAGGGGAGACCTTTGCCCAGTAGTGGGCTTGTTAAATTGGCAATGCTATAACTAACAACAGAATATAGGTGATGGAAAGACGTAGATAAATAAATAAATATTTGTAGACATTTCACACAGCGCCATCTAGCCCCAAACTAAGCAAAGCTTGTACTATGTGAACTAGATGGCTGATAGAATACTAAGATACGTTTTATTGTAAATACATACTTATATAATACCACAACACCCAGACCCGGAAGAAATATTTACAGATCATGCAAACATTTCTTCCGCTGCGGGAATCGAACCCGCGCCTCTTGCATCTCTGCCGAGCAATCGCCCGCCACGCCACCGAGGCCGTCAGTGTAGTGGTGGTGGTACCTGTAGTGGTGGTGGTGTCATTATTACCAGCGGTAAAGTTTACATGTAGTGGTGATGGTGTCATTATTACCAGCGGTAAAGTTTACATGTAGTGGCGATGGTGTCATTATTACCAGCGGTAAAGTTTACATGTAGTGGCGATGGTGTCATTATTACCAGCGGTAAAGTTTACATGTAGTGGCGATGGTGTCATTATTACCAGCGGTAAAGTTTACCTGTAGTGGTGGTGGTGTCATTATTACCAGCGGTAAAGTTTACCTGTAGTGGTGGTGGTGTCATTACTGGGAGTGGTGTCCTCCCACTGAGGGGTGGTGGTGAGGCGCGGCGTGCGCGTGGACTTGAGCCGCATGTAGCGGCGCGTGCGGCTGGCGGTGGTCGGCGATGGCGTAATGGTGGAAGTGGTGGTGGGCTCAGTGGCTCTCGTGGGGATGTATATGTACCCGGTGGGGGCACTCCCGCCGGAACTGCCTGCATGGATAAATTGATAGGAATTAATGTGTTAATGAATGAACGAATATGAAATTATAAACTAAGGCCTTTTATTATCTATAGTAGATGATTTATACAGCGTCAGGAGGGAACTTTTTACCTTCACAAACGGGAGGTTGTAGGTCCCGGGACGAATTAAGATGGAGTAGGCTTGCCCAGCACCTATTCCATCCTCTCAGCTTAGTCGGCCTTGTCCGCAGGAAAGACATGGTCAATACGGAGCTGACTAAGCCGCGGACCAATAATTACAAACGGACATTAAAGGGACATTGTTTCTATATAGCACTTGTGTTGTTATTGTTATAATATTAGTAGGATTGTATTAAAATATTAACATAGCAAGGTGTAGAGTACCATAGTCCCGCGGCGGCTCCGGCGTAGTGCTGGTGTTGTCGAAGGCTGTGGTGGTCCAGATGTCGTATTCCGGCACCCACACCTTCTCGTCCAGAGGCTCGTAACCAAAGTCCGTCATGTACGTCTGGCCCCTGTCACACAAGCACGCTCAAAGAACATGTTTCAAAGCAGGCCTGCTCTGTGGCGACGACCTCGGTGGCGTGCCAGGCGAATGCTCGGCTGAGACGCAAGAGGTGCGGGTCCGATTCCCGGGAGAGATGTTTGTATGTTCTGCAAATATTTCTACCGGGTCTGGGTGTTGTGGTAGCATGTTACTCGTAGTTTCTGATACCCACGACACAGGACGCTTGGTCGGATTTATTTTTTCTAAGTCTCACCTGTACTCCGGTCGGGTGAGAGAGAAGTCTTCATAATATGTACCTTCTTCCCATTTCCATTCCTGTAATAAAACAAATAATTATAAAAATAAATTAATATTTTTTATAAAGTATACATTATACCTGTTTTGTTGTCTCCAGTCATCCCAGTTTTGGGCCACTGTGGGTCATTCCTTTAAGTAGGCATCAATCTCATCCCTTCATCTTTTTATTTTCCAGGAATGACTGGAGAGAAGGAAGGGAGGCCTTTGCCCTGCAGTGGGATACCTACTACAGGCTCCTAATAATAATAATACATATACCCATGAGGTATATGTATACATAGAGAGCAGATTCAAAAGTTATCATAATAAAACTTGCAGCCCCTCCTAAATCAAAGTCCCAAGATGGATGTGATGAACCATGGTGACAGGTGATCAGCCCAACGCCATAAAAAATTGTTTATTTCAGGCTAAAAGTCCATAAAAAGTAGTTTCATTGTCAATTTCACATAAATATAACAATACACATTTTAACTTTTCCAAGCTTCCGAATTTTAGGCTTAATTTATTGAGCCGTTACTGCATGAGAGTCTTAAATGGTGTTACCTGTCGACCCAGTGATGTTACCTCGGACCCAGTACTGCCTACGAACCTAGTAGCGTCATATCTATACTAATATTATAAAGCTGCAGAGTTTGTTTGTTTGTTTGAACGCGCTAATCTCTGGAACTACTGGTCCGATTTGAATGATTCTTTCAATGTTGGGTAGTCCATTTATCGAGGAAGGCTATAGGCTATGTTTTTTTTCTTTCAAAATTAGGGATCCGTAATAAAATTGCTATTTTGTAACACAAGGTGTAAAATCGAAAACCTATTTTTGCGTGCGCTGCAAAAACTATTGACAATAGAACAAAATGATGTACTACGGGTTTGTAGATCCCATTAAGACCTACAAAAAAGTCCGCGAGAACATATATCTAGCTATCATGGTTTAATCACAATAACCGATTTTGTGTTCAAAATAATTATTAAATCGTCTGAAGAAAAAAAAACTACGTTAAATATGTATCGTAATATTAATCTTTATCGAAATTAAGCATTATGTTATCAAGAGTATTTATGTAGAAGTAAAATACTTTTTGTTTCATCTCAATCGGATATTTCGTTTAAAAATTATCACGTGTGTAAGATGTTAAGAGTTGGTACCTATTAATAACCATATTAATTTTTTACCCTTGCGAAGACCTACCCGAGAGGGGTAGATTGAAAATCAGCGCTGCATGGCTTGGTGCCATGCAGCAAATGTTGAATCTACTCCCATTGTCCCTTGTGCAACTATTTTGGTCATATATACTTTCAATTGTATAAGTTCTTAAGTTAAGGAGACAATAAATGCCTTTTTTATTTTTATTTTTATTTTATTATCCTTATCCTTATTATCCTTATCATCCTTATCGTCCTTATCATCCTTATCGTCCTTATCATCCTTATCGTCCTAATCATCCTTATCGTCCTTATCGTTCTTATCATCCTTATCGTCCTTATCATCCTTATCGTCCTTATCATCCTTATCGTCCTTATCATCCTTATCGTCCTTATCATCCTTATCGTCCTCATCGTTCTTATCGTCCTTATCATCCTTATCGTCCTTATCATCCTTATCGTCCTTATCATCCTTATCGTCCTTATCATCCTTATCGTCCTTATCATCCTTATCGTCCTTATCATCCTTATCGTCCTTATCATCCTTATCGTCCTTATCATCCTTATCGTCCTTATCATCCTTATCGTCCTTATCGTCCTTATCATCCTTATCGTCCTTATCATCCTTATCGTCCTTATCATCCTTATCGTCCTTATCGTCCTTATCATCCTTATCGTCCTTATCATCCTTATCGTCCTTATCATCCTTATCGTCCTTATCATCCTTATCGTCCTTATCACCCTTATCGTCCTTATCATACTTATCATCCTTATCGTCCTTATCATCCTTATCGTCCTTATCATCCTTATCGTCCTTATCATCCTTATCGTCCTTATCATCCTTATCGTCCTTATCATCCTTATCGTCCTTATCATCCTTATCGTCCTTATCGTCCTTATCTTCCTTATCGTCCTTATCGTTCTTATCGTCCTTATCATCCTTATCGTCCTTATCATCCTTATCGTCCTTATCGTCCTTATCGTCCTTATCATCCTTATCGTCCTTATCATCCTTATCGTCCTTATCATCCTTATCGTCCTTATCATCCTTATCGTCCTTATCATCCTTATCGTCCTTATCGTCCTTATCATCCTTATCGTCCTTATCATCCTTATCGTCCTTATCGTCCTTATCATCCTTATCGTCCTTATCGTCCTTATCGTCCTTATCATCCTAATCATCCTTATCATCCTTATCATCCTTATCGTCCTTATCATCCTTATCGTCCTTATCATCCTTATCATCCTTATCATCCTTATCGTCCTTATCATCCTTATCGTCCTTATCATCCTTATCGTCCTTATCGTCCTTATCATACGTATCGTCCTTATCATCCTTATCGTCCTTATCATCCTTATCATCCTTATCGTCCTTATCATCCTTATCGTCCTTATCATCCTTATCGTCCTTATCATCCTTATCGTCCTTATCATCCTTATCGTCCTTATCGTCCTTATCATCCTTATCGTCCTTATCATCCTTATCTTCCTTATCGTCCTTATCATCCTTATCGTCCTTATCATCCTTATCGTCCTTATCATCCTTATCGTCCTTATCATCCTTATCTTCCTTATCGTCCTTATCATCCTTATCGTCCTTATCGTCCTCATCGTCCTTATCATCCTTATCGTCCTTATCATCCTTATCGTCCTTATCATACTTATCGTCCTTATCATCCTTATCGTCCTTATCGTCCTTATCATCCTTATTGTCCTTATCATCCTTATCGTCCTTATCACCCTTATCATACTTATCGTCCTTATCGTCCTTATCATCCTTATCATCCTTATCGTCCTTATCATACTTATCATCCTTATCGTCCTTATCATCCTTATCGTCCTTATCATCCTTATCGTCCTTATCATCCTTATCGTCCTTATCATCCTTATCGTCCTTATCATCCTTATCGTCCTTATCGTCCTTATCATCCTTATCGTCCTTATCATCCTTATCGTCCTTATCATCCTTATCGTCCTTATCATCCTTATCGTCCTTATCATCCTTATCGTCCTTATCATCCTTATCGTCCTTATCGTCCTTATCATCCTTATCGCCCTTATCATCCTTATCGTCCTTATCATCCTTATCGTCCTTATCGTCCTTATCTTCCTTATCGTCCTTATCTTCCTTATCGTCCTTATCGTCCTTATCATCCTTATCGTCCTTATCACCCTTATCGTCCTTATCATACTTATCGTCCTTATCGTCCTTATCATCCTTATCATCCTTATCATCCTTATCATCCTTATCGTCCTTATCGTCCTTATCATCCTTATCGTCCTTATCATCCTTATCGTCCTTATCACCCTTATCGTTCTTATCATACTTATCGTCCTTATCGTCCTTATCATCCTTATCGCCCTTATCATCCTTATCTTCCTTATCGTCCTTATCATCCTTATCGTCCTTATCGTCCTTATCATCCTTATCGTCCTTATCATCCTTATCTTCCTTATCGTCCTTATCATCCTTATCGTCCTTATCATCCTTATCATCCTTATCGTCCTTATCATCCTTATCTTCCTTATCGTCCTTATCATCCTTATCGTCCTTATCGTCCTCATCGTCCTTATCATCCTTATCGTCCTTATCATCCTTATCGTCCTTATCATACTTATCGTCCTTATCATCCTTATCGTCCTTATCGTCCTTATCATCCTTATTGTCCTTATCATCCTTATCGTCCTTATCACCCTTATCATACTTATCGTCCTTATCGTCCTTATCATCCTTATCATCCTTATCGTCCTTATCATACTTATCATCCTTATCGTCCTTATCATCCTTATCGTCCTTATCATCCTTATCGTCCTTATCATCCTTATCGTCCTTATCATCCTTATCGTCCTTATCGTCCTTATCATCCTTATCGTCCTTATCGTCCTTATCATCCTTATCGTCCTTATCATCCTTATCGTCCTTATCATCCTTATCGTCCTTATCATCCTTATCGTCCTTATCATCCTTATCATCCTTATCGTCCTTATCGTCCTTATCATCCTTATCGTCCTTATCGTCCTTATCATCCTTATCGTCCTTATCGTCCTTATCTTCCTTATCGTCCTTATCTTCCTTATCGTCCTTATCGTCCTTATCATCCTTATCGTCCTTATCATCCTTATCGTCCTTATCATCCTTATCATCCTTATCATCCTTATCGTCCTTATCGTCCTTATCATCCTTATCGTCCTTATCATCCTTATCGTCCTTATCATCCTTATCGTCCTTATCATCCTTATCGTCCTTATCATCCTTATCATACTTATCGTCCTTATCATCCTTATCATCCTTATCGTCCTTATCATCCTTATCGTCCTTATCGTCCTTATCATCCTTATCGTCCTTATCATCCTTATCATCCTTATCGTCCTTATCGTCCTTATCATCCTTATCGCCCTTATCGTCCTGTCCTGTCCTGTCCTGTCCTGTCCTGTCCTGTCCTGTCCTGTCCTGTCCTGTCCTGTCCTGTCCTGTCCTGTCCTGTCCTGTCCTGGCCGCCTGTGAGAAAACGCGGGTGAAACCGCGGGGCACAGCTAGTTCTTTTATAATTACATTTAAATTCTTTATTCAACTTTAATAAAGACGCAGTATAACCTGCGGAACCAGTTCTAATCAGTTTTAATCAATGTTACCTGCAGACCCGGTAATGTTACCTTCTGACCCAATAATGTTACCTTCTGACCCAATAATGTTACCATCGGTACCAGTAATGTTACCTGAATGTCCAGTAGCGTCATGTTCTTCTTGAAGCCCCACGTGTACATTTCGAACATACACGAATCGGAGAACATAATAGACACGGAGATTTCAAATTTTGTACCTGCAAAGGAGTTTTCAATGACTTCGAGATAAAACATAACGTTTAATAATGTTCTAATTACTTAATTTATTAATAATATATTAGCACTTATAACGGGATATTTATTAGGATTTTAAGTCGTTAAGCCACGACGGAGACCTTTAGGCGGCCTAAAACCTCCGTCACTAGAGTTGGCCACTAGCTCATACGAACATACATACTACGATTAGACGTTTTTGGAGTTTCCCGATATTTCGTCACGAACCGTGGTTAATAATATACAGTTCGAAAGACATGTATACAGTGCACGAAATGAACTTTTGAGGAGTATTTAGTTCTTTCACCACACTGGTTCAAAGGAACTAGTGACACAGTAGTACCTAAAAAGTGTAGCGCTCGTGGCGTAGCTTGCTTAGACGTTCTGATTGATCGTTAAAGTTAAGCAACGTTGTGCACGATCACAATTTGGATGGGTGACCGCAAGTGGCATTACGAGATAAGCGCTCTCGTGCTTCAGAGGGCACATTAAATTGTCGGTCCCGGCTTTTAAGTCGTTAAGCCACGAAGGAGGCCTTAAGGCGTCCAAAAACTCCCGTCACAAGAGTTGGCCACACTTTCTTACCTAAAAAAACTAACTAAGGCCTTTTACCATCTATAGTAGATTTATACAGCGTCAAGAGGCAACTTTTACCTTCACAAACGGGACGCTGTAGTCCCCGGGACGAATTAAGATGGAGTAGGCTTGCCCAGCACCTATTCCATCCTCTCAGCTTAGTCGGCCTTGTCCACAGGAAAGACATGGTCAATACGTGCGGAGCTGACTAAGCCGCGTGTTCCCTCACTACCAACTAGATCACCAGTGCTCTCACTTAAAAAGGTATGTAAAAGATCACCTAGATAGTAGTGGCAGGGTCTTTCGTCGATCCTCCTCGGACAGAGATGCGTGATCCTCATCTCCGAGGAACCAGTAGCGTTTGTGAGCTCCAGGGTCAGGCAGGTGTACTCCACGTTCTCCTGAATCGTCATCTGTTAACCAAAATATACTTGAGACCCAAGATACAGACTCTCGAGTCTAGTTTGGGCCTCGCTGAAAAAAATCTTTCAGGATAAGTGGTTAATTTACTTTTATAACTTTTTCTAAAAAAAAAATATACGAATAATCAGTCTAATAAGCAAAGATCAGCGATTTCGTGCTATTTTAGACGTTGTTACGAACATGGATATGACATTCCGGAATTAAAAATTCCGTCATCCATTATTTACTTTTAGTAATCATTATTCGGAATCTCATCATTAATATTTTTAAATCGATTACTAAATACCTAATACATTAAGCATTGAAGAATTTTTTTAGTCGTATCCATTCTTTACAGTCGTACTCGTGATTCCGACATTCATCCATATTCGATATTCCATTGATATATTATGTAATTCCGAGACCCGGAATTTTTTTAGTCGTATCCATACTTTTGATGACATATTTTCTCAATAGCACCCAAAAGTCCGATCTCTGCTAATAAGACATGTATCGAATATTGAAGACACAAGAACGTCTTACGTTGTAAGTGAGGAACTGGAACTGCACATTGTCGGTGACCAACTTCACGATGTCTCTGTACACGAGGTTGATCTTCTCTTCTTCATCGCACGCGCCGAACCGCTGCATGGCGCTGCCGGCTGGAACGTCCAAAATTTATTTATTTAACAAACAAAATCCACAGCTCTCAAAAATATTATGCTTAAAAATAGCCTATATGTTAATCTAGCACAAGAAGCTAATAGATATGACCAATGACCAAAGGGCTGGCGCTTACCTCGGACAAAGGATAAGTATAGCTATCCAACGAGGTAACGTCGCCAGCCTTTTGGGGAGCTTACCTGCGGTCGGTGATCTGAGCTCTGTTTTCTATCTGTAGGCGAACTCAGATAAAAAACTGAGCTCATTTTTATTTCTTACTAGCAGCCGCCCGCGGCTTCGCTCACGCGGTACCCAGATAAAAAGTACCCTATGTCCCATTCCAGCACACGTAGTTAGGTACCTACTATCCTCATTATTCATTATAATATAGTGTACGCTAAACGATGACTAAAGTATTGCCTTCTCTTACCATTTCATAATGACAAACAGTGACAGGGCTAACTTTAAGCAATGGCTAACTTTAGCGAACGAATATGAATAATGGTATGTAAGTATATTCCGTAGTTTTTGCGTGAAAGAGTAACAAACATACCTAAACCTAAAAATTAAGAAATTTCGATGAATTTAGTAAAAATTTTGAGAGTTAAGGTCATGGGCGCCGGCAGAAATAATTTCCAGGTGGTGCAGATTTTAGTTTTCTTACAATCTTTGCCGTATATGATTGTTAATAAAAAGATGAAATTTTAGTCTGAATGTTCGAGACATTTACAAATTTCTGACTATTCATTATGAATTTATTATATAGGTACCCAGTCGTCACGGCTCACACCTATTTGTTCACGACGATCGAAATTTAAAATTCTAAATTGGTGGGTCAGGAGTACCGGGATCGATATTAATCGATTTCCATTACTTCTCTGAACGCACCCTTTAAAGTACCGCTACTCTACACCAGATGGCACCAGCATAAATGGGATGGATGAACTTAACAGAGAAAGCGCAATACAGTTTCAATAATTCCTGTTGATCCCGAGATTCCCAAGGGGTGCAAGTGCACCCTCTGGCACCTCCTTGCCGGCGCCCATGGTTAAGGTAAACTTTACAAAACGCAACGGTAGCGCGTCAAAATTTGATCAGAATTAGCAGCGACATCTAGTTTTCAGACGTAGAATTACGTCAGAACTCCATGAATAATCAAGATTAGAAACTTATTAGACCAGTAATAATTTATGCTTCCTTTCACAGGTAATTTGACATTGACAGTTCCTTTTCCATATGTTTTGTATCATCTATTACTAATCTGCGGTATCATCGCTGCCATAATGTCAAAATAAAAGTATTCTATTTTTCATGAAAAACATGCCAAAAATAAAGAATTTACAGGTAATTATGACATCAACTAAATGAGAAAAATCGGCTCTTTAATTTGATATAGGTTATGTGCAGTTTTAGACCAAAAATTGATTCCAGGTTTTCATCCCTTTTCACCCCTTTAGAGGTTGAATTTTGAAAAATCCCTTCTTAGTACACCCCTACGTACCAAGGTTTACCTACACTGAAAATTTCAAGTCTCTACGTCCAGCGGTTTAGGCTGTGCGTTGTCTGTCAGTCAGTCAGTCAGGACAAAGATTCTTATAATATAAGATTATTATACTGATTACCTTAAAGTTTTTAATGTTATTATAGTTTGTCTTTGTAACTGTGATCTAGCACATGTACTATGTATATTCCAAGTTTCAATCAAACCTGTTCAGCCGTTTAGGCGTGATTGAGGCACAAACATCCAAACATCCTCACAAACTTTCGCATTTATAATATAAGAGAAGTAAGATGTTGCTTTAAATTTTGACTTTTACAATTTGAAATTATTTACTTATTTTAATGAAATTGGCCTATAGTTAATTATGATTTCTTGCTAGCCATTTTTATGTATTACGGTTATATGCGCTACTTTCCATTAGATTCCTATACTCAGAGATCTGCTGAGCATTTGATGTAACGATCGAGAAAGTTCGACCGCACAGCTTTACTAAAACAATGGGTGAAATTAGTCTTATGATCACTTGTGGCTCTGCGCACCCCATTAGAAATACGGACGTGATGTTAAGTAGGACTAATTAGTATCATACCTCTAAGCACATATTTCTGCTTAGACATCTTGGTGATAGTTATCTGTTTGAACTCAGATAGGCTGCGTTTGATCCACGGGTAGTAGCTGCCTAGATCGAGATAGCGGGATGGCGCCCCGCAGCCCGGACCCCGCACGCCGAGACCTAGCTGTGGTAGAATAAATAATAAATAAATAAATATTTGTGGACATTTCACACAGCGCCATCTAGCCCCAAACTAAGCAAAGCTTGTACTATGGACACCAGATGGCTGACAGAACACTTATATACTTTTTTGTAAATACATAATTATAATACATAATACTACAACAACCAGACCCGAAAGAAATATTTGCAGAGCATACAAACATTTCTCCCGTAGCGAGTATCGAGCCCGCGCCTCTTGCGTCTCAGCCGAGCGTCCGCTACGCCAGTCGATGGGCTGATCACCTGCCACCATGGTTCACCATATCCAAGCGCTCGTGGCGTAGCTTGCTAAGGCGTTCTTGAGGCGTTAAAGTTAAGCAACTATATGCGCGGTCACAAATCAGGGATGGGTGACCGCAAGTGGCATTACGAGCTGAGCGCTTCCGTGCTTCGGAGGGCACGTTAAACAGTCGGTCCCGGCTTTTAAGTCGTTAAGCCTCGACGGGGGTCTTTAGGCGGCGTAAAAACTACGTCACTAGAGTTGGCCACTAGCTCATACGAACATACATCACGCCGCCGAGGTCGTCGCACACGTTGTATATTAACTTACAATAGTCCAGCGTCCCCAGGCGTCTCTGGTGAGCAGCGCGGCGCCTGCGTCCCACACGCACGGCGTCTCTTCGTCCAGAGCCACGGCACACGCCACGTGCGGGGGTCGCATCCGCCGACTGTACAGCTGAAACACAAAAACCACAGCTAGACCACTTCCAGCCCTTTCACCACACTGGTAGCCACACTTGAAGCTCTGAGCTCTGATCCAAAAGAGTCCCAAGATGGATATGGTGAACCATGGTGACAGGTGATCAGCCCATCGCCCATATAGATGGTCCATCATGTTGGAGGATACTATCCCTTAGTCGGCTTTTACGACATGCTCGGGGAGAGAAGCAGCTGGACGCATTCTGTTTTTGCTTTACTCCCAGTCCAGCAGAGAAGGAACTAACTACATAGTTAAACCTATTTCATTAAGAAAGAGTCTATTCCGCTAGCCATTTCTCTTTTTTTTTATTTAGGCCCTCACTACACGTTACAAAGAAAAAAGAATAAACATACAACTAAAAGACAGTTTCGATCTAATTTGTAACATAACACTTATGAGCGCACAGCTAAACAATGTAAATATTGTTAAGCGAAGAAAAAGGCAATAAGGTATGTTTGAGGACCATTCGCGGTGGAAACCCGGCTTTAGGGTTTATTGAGAGTTTTAAAGACAGACTATGCCTTTATTTTATTTTAAACATATCAATATTATTATGATTACTAACGTTAGCTAATATGTAGAACTCTCTGCACAAATCAGACGGTACATGTGACATCGATATCACTTGCTTCTGAAGCTCATTATAATCTGAAACAATCAAATAAGTAAATAAAAATTAAATATTTGAGGACATAATCACACATCACCATCTAGCCCCAAACTAAGCAAAGCTTGTGCTATGGAAACCAGATGGCTGATAGAATACTTATATACTCTTTTTAATAAATACATAATATTATAACACCCAGACCCGGAAGAAATATTTGCAGAACATGCAGACAATTCTTCTGCAGCGGGAATCGAACCCGCGCCTCTTGCGTCTCAGCTGAGCACTCGCCCGCCACGCCACAGTCGTCAAAATACTATCCTACTGAAGTAAGTTAGTAAGTATGAGCTAGTCGCCAACTCTTGTGACAAAGTTTTTAAGCCGCCTAAAGGCCGTCGTCATGGCTTGGTCGACTAAGGATAGTATCAATTATAATGACGATTTTTAGTTTGAACATGTTTCATAAACTAACCTGTTTTGAATTTCATGACGTAAAATATCGGATCTCTCAAAATTTCCGGCGGCGGGCACAGCGCTCTTATTTCTTCTGCAAAGATAATTAACAGTTTCATCTACTATTTCTAGTTGTTATTTTATTTAATCGTATGACAGTATCATAAGTGTAACAAAATATTAAAAATAAAATAAAATTACAAACTTAAAAAAAATAACAATAAAAATCAAAATATTCACAAGTCAATACAAAGATTTCTTTGTATCTTTGTATTTCTAGTTGTAATAAGGCGGGTCTAATTCCAAAGTCGTGGGTTCGAATACGGTCATGCACCAATAGGATTTTCTGTTCGAATATTGTATGCTATTTCAGTAATCCCGGCGAATGAAAACATCGTGAGGAAACCGGTAAGTTTTAAAGAATATTTATTTTTTAATATCAAACTTAATGTACGCTAATAAAGGTTTCTGAGTGAGGAGCACTTTCTTACATAAATATTATCACGCCCGTATCCCTAATGGGGTGGGCAGAGCCACAAGTAAACATAAGAAAACTCGCAGCCACTTCTGATTTGGTCCTAAGATTGATATGGTGAACCATGGTGATAGGCGATCAGCCCATCGCCCATATAAATGGTCCATCATGTTGGAGAGGATACTATCCCTCAGTCGACTTTTACGACATGCTCGGGGAGAGAAGCAGCTGGACACATTCTATGCTTTTACTTTACTCCCAGTCCAGCAGAGAAGTAACTTTCTTACTGGTCCGAAATTTCTTACATTGGTCCGGAGTAGTACTTACTATGGCGGACGATGTCCTTGAGCTGTACTAGCGCTATGGTGTTGAGCGTGTCTCCGTACTCCGGATGCAGCACGTAGTTCCTGACGCGCCGCCCCGGCCGGTTCCACCGCTCGCCAAGCAACACCCGGCTGTTCTTCCTGGAACATTCCATCACTATACAATCGCGTAAAAACTTTAGAATAGTAAAAACACAAGTTTTTATTTTTTACTAGCTGCCTCCTGCGACTTAGCTCGCGTGGTACCTGGATGAAAGATAGCCTATATGTTAATCCAGCACATGGTACTATGTATATTCCAAGTTTCATTCTAATCCGTTCAGCCGTTTAGGTGTGATTGAGGCACAAACATATATCTGCACATCCTCACAAACTTTCGCATTAATAATATTAGTAGGATGTAAAAACACCCACTAAATTAAAAAGTAGGAACAATTTTTTCATATCAAGAACAAAGTTATGATTTAATTATATACTTTATTTTTTTGGGTTGGGCACTAAAAAAGTAAGTTCGTATGAGCTAGTGGCCAACTCTTGTGACGGAGTTTTTAGGCCGCCTAAAGGCCTCCGTCATGGCTTAACGAATTAAAAGCCGGGACCGACAATATATATGCCCTCCGAAGCACGATAGCGCTCAGATCGTAACGCCACTTGCGGTCACCTATCCAAAATGTGACCGCGAATTAATTAATTAATTAACGTTGCTTAACTTCAATGATCAACCAAGAACGTCTAAGCCACTCCAGCATTATGGTAACCTTTGGCCGAAGAGTACAGAGGCTTGCACTAACCTAAATACTTCAAGTGATAGAAGGTAGTGTACCTGAAGTCTCGTTTGGGCATCGGTCCGATGTCAGCCGCCACGGCGATGACGAACTCCTTCTGGATGAGTGCTACCGTGGTCACGGCGCGCGTCTCGCCCACGTCGCCGTCTGAAAACATTTCAGTATTAACACACATCATCATTATCTTCCTGCCCTTATCCCACTCTATGTGGGGTCGTCACAGCATGAACCTTGGATCATGCTGTAAGAGTTTTGGCTAAGGTGTTTTATGACCGGCCGCCTGCCAGACGTCAACCCTCCTTGGGAATACTTGCTTATTCTATCTCATCATGTTGGAGGATACTATCCCTTAGTCGACTTTTACGACATGTAATGAAACTTGCGGATACCCATCGAAATTGTGACAGCGCACAAAATTGCTTAACTTCAACGATCGATCAAGAACTTCTCAGCTAGCTACGCCAGGAAGACCTTAAAACTCACAGTAAGTGTAGTAGAGGATGCCAAGCCACGGGTACTGCATTATGTCGACGTCTCCCTGTGTCACTTCCAGGTCATTGTCGATGCCGCACTCGATCAGGTCGAGCTCGACTTGTAGGCATATTGGCACTGAAATAACATCTCTACATAGTATAAAACAAAGTCGCTTCCCGCTGTCTGACTATCCCTATGTATGCTCAGATTTTTAAATCTACGCAACGGATTTTGATGCGCTTTTTTTTAATAGATAGAGTGATTCAAGAGGAAGGTTTATATGTATAATACATGCATAATATAGTAGAGAAACACTGATAATTTTAGATGTTTCTAATGTGATGTCGTAAATAAACACTTTTTTTGCGCTTACATTGCAAACGCTGGCTGAACCCTGCGAGATAGATCAAAATATTGTACTACAGTATTGTACATCTTAAAAAGGTCTACAAAAAAGTCCGCGTTGGTATATGTCTATCCCCGTGCGAAGCCGAGGCGGGTCGCTAGTCTTGAATAAGACACTCAGACAAATTAATAACACAAACAGTTAACATGCATAGTTCTGACCCCACACTGGGACTCTTTGTGTTGTGGGTATCAGAAACTACGAGGACTATGATACCACAACTTTACGACCTAGATATTTTTGCAGAACATACAAACATTTCTCCCAAAGCGGAAATCAAACTCTTGCGTCTCAGCCGAGCACTCCACCGAGGCCATAAAAAGTGAATTATTTCTCTTAAAAATAGTTCTCAATAGGCGTATGAGAAAGTTTTTAAAATATTACAAACAAAAAACTACTTGGGGTATAAAAATGTAAAGCAAAATATGTTTGTACTTACCATGTATTAAAAACACAACCATAACACGAATTTTATACATTTTAAACATAATTTTGTACTAACTTATTTACAATTCATGTACTTTCTTATGTTTTCTATTTTATTTTATTTTATTTATTTTAAATTGTCAAAAATCTAACTATAACTGAGATTAAAAATAAGGCATGAAAGCTTGAAGCTTTTAAAAAACAAGCAAACCGAGATAAAAAACCCTTTATGCTAAGTTAAGTTCTTAATTATCACTCCAGAAAGTTTACAACTTAAATATGTGATTAAAGATTTTTAAGAAGTACTATTTAACTTTTTTATTTTATTTTATTTCTTTCTTTTAAAAAATTATATGCACCAGTCACAATGGCACACCAATGAATGAAGTCAACAAAATAAACAATTTTCTAACAAAACAGCAGATGTTTTGCTCACTTGAATTTAAAACAGGAATGTTTGTTTTAGAATTGTTGTTGATTTCGTACACAATTAGAAAAATGCACTTGAATTTTTTATAATTGTTTGTTGGTTTTTCTGTTTTGTAAACAAAAATAAATGACTATGATTGATACTAACTACTAATAATTGTGTTGCAAGTTTTTCGAATGTAAGTGTGGTGGAAGGATTTAAAATGCGCCTAAAAGGCTGCTTTCATGCATTTTACACAGGTTTTCGAACTTCTTAGGTTCTACGATATGCCAGTTTCCTCACTATGTTTTTCTTCACCATTTGAGAGCATGTCAATTTTTCAACAGAAAGGTCCATTGGTACACAGCTGGGTTTGAACCCATGACCTTAGGGACGGCAGGCGAGGCCGCTACCATTAGGCCACTAGTGCTCTCTGAGAAAGATATAACACATTGACGTCACAGAAAACCAGAATTAGAAGACTTATCGAAAGCTCTTCCAAGACATTATGCTGAATGATAACATATCAAACCTTTTAAGTCACGCCGCTACTACAATGTTATTTTTTTTTAATAATCTTCTACAATGTTCATTTTGTTTAATATTTTTTTAAATAAATGTTTACTTTTATATTACTACTACTAATCACGTCCTTGCGAACCAGTGTGGTGAAAGGATCAAAGTTCCTCAAGAGGCTTATTTCATGCACTTTCATTTTGAAATCATGACATGGGCAATGTTAAGTATTTATCAAAATTTAGCAAAATTAAGCTATTCACCAAAACAAACATCAATATGTATAAAAACCTTATATTAACTTACTCTTATAACTAAATCACTGTTATTGTGTCCTCAAACCAGTAGTGATCTTTCGATATGCACTAAAATGTTCTAAATACTGATATATAGTGTCTATAGGAGTGTAGATATCGTTCATTTTAGACATTAAGTGCTGTGGCGGCTGGACAGGTATGGACGGGCCGAGGAGGCCCTGAAGGAACTCTCTGAGCAAACCCCAGACCGCATTGGCCATTACACATGGTCTGTATTCAACCTGAAAGAAATTAGCAGATTGTACCTACATTTCTTTGTCTTGTTCAGGCCTTGATAGAACTTGGATAAAAGAACTCAATGTGTCTCTCATTGCTTGAGTGTTAGAAATTGGAGATTAGTCTCAGTATTGTATGTATGAATATTATCACTCCCGTATCCCAAACGGAGCGGGCAGAGCCACAAGTAGTCAAGGCAAGTTGCAGCCACTCCTGATTCATTTTTCTTAAGTACTCTTTGACAATACCAAAAGAACAAGAAAATTAAAAAATTGACGGGTTTTTAACAGATTTTCATCAAAAACTGTCAAAAAACCGTGATTTCAGACGTGTTCAACTCCGAGTTGTTAGAGTATTCGGAGGTTAGTGTCGGAAAAGGCGAAAGCACTGGTGGTCTAGTTGGTAGTGACCCCGCCTTCCGATCCAAAGGTCGTGGGTTCAAACCCGGTCGTGTATTAATGGATTTTTATGTGCGCTATACCAGTACTCTCAAAACGGTGAAGGAAAACATCGTTAGAAAACCCGCGGCTTAGTCAGCTCCGCCGTACTGACCTTGTCTTTCCTGTGGACAAGGCCAACTAAGCATGGAATAGGTGCTGGGCAAGCCTACTCCATCTTAATTCATCCCGGGCACTACAGAGTCCTGTTTGTGAAGGTAAAAGTTGCCTCCTGACGCTGTATAAACCATCTACTATAGATGGTAAAAGGCCTTAGTTTTTTTTAGTGTCAGAAAGTGGCGCAAGTAAGGAAATGTTGAAGAGCACCTAAGAGGGGCTCTTTCTGAGTAAATATAAGAAACTTACCTCAATCAAAATCCCTTTAAAGTTCTGGTTCATAGTCACGGATCCCAGCTTCACACAGAAGTCTCCGAGTTCGAACCTTGGTCCCTTACTTTCGATCTTGGTCTGCTTCTTAGACGTGTAGTGCTGAGACAACTTCATCATCAACAGATCGAACAGGCCATCAGCAATGACGTGGATGTTCTTCGGACCACTCTCCAGGATTGAAAAGACCGAAGCTGGCTGTTCCGAGTTATGAAGAATGTGAACTGTTTTTGTGGAAACTGTGACATCTAAAAGATTAACACATAGATATATTAAAATATAAAAAGATATTTGTTTATCATATTATAAAAATTACTGTATAATATGTTGCTGGATATACATTCCATTATGTGTTGGTACACTTAATTGCATTTTATGTATTTCTAATTCGCCTTTTTAGTAGGTTACTAATCAGATTGAGGTATGGTAGTTTGGAAAGTGACAAAAGAACCCGTGAAAAGTATTACCTATGTTCTTCCCATAAAAAAACCTGGTATGAAGAGTGTGACCTAAACTCTTCGGAAGTGGTTTTAGGATGTTGTTTCAAGATAGTAGGTAGGTATCTAATGTTGTTTTAACGATAATAAAACCGTGCCTTATTGTACATACCGTTAGCATCCCAATAGTCTGTGGTACATACCCATGGGTAGTGACAAATAGCTCTCGCAGTCCACTAAAAAGGAGCCTTGCTGCGAGGCTCCAAGCGCCAGGATACGCTTCGTTAGTAACTCAATCACGAATGTGCCGGTCTTGTTATCCGGGACAGGATACTGCTGTAAACTAAAATACATACTGAGATATCAATTCGAGATCAGGTTTATTGTTCAGTTAGAGATTCACAGTAGAACTTACACTGTAACACCCATTTTTGTGATGTTCGTTTAGGTTAGATTTTCATTATGGAAAAAACAAATTATCAGCTATCGGTTCTCGTTATTGTGGCACTTAGATGGTAGTCATTAAATTTGCGATTCGACTAAAATTTTCTATTGCCTTGAATTCAGTTTTTGGGGTAAAAATGTGTAAAGAATAGATATTTAGAAAAAGGAGAGGAAACGAAAGTATCAAAACAAAACAATACGCCGTGCTGTGACCTGCCGTGACTGACATTGACATTGATTGACTGCCATTTTCATTTTGATTAATGCAAGCGGAAACGGCATAGACAACCCTTTAAAAATATACTCTTGTCTATGGTTCTACCTTCCGTTCCTGCCATCTAGCGTCGAGTAGCAAAAAACTATATCGTTAGTTTGACCAAAAACTACTAGATGACGCTAAACTTCATTTTGTCCTATCTCTCCTTTACTCTAGTTCTTTTCTTTTTACAAAGAGTTTAAAAGCAGGAGTTCTGTCTGCCTGCCGATGCCGTTGTGTTGTATTTTGTAATAGTTGAGTTTGTGTAAAAGGAAGGATCTAGGTATTCTAGTTCTAGTTCGCTAAAAACAAACAAATATTATGACGTCATTGACAAAGTTGGACCAATAGAAAATCGACAGATATTTTCATGCAGAAATTGACAAGTGCCGAGCCCGGACGACGACGTATTTATTTACATCGAATACCAAAATCTCGGCCAATTATTTTCTAACATTCGCGATATTGTTTTGGATACTAATTCGGTGTTATTGCGTCAGTCTACATTTAGCATTTGGTGTTGAGCACGTACAGTGACAATAACTAGTTAAATTTTTTGTGCGTTTCAAATCACGAGATCTTAGATTATCTAACCGGGAATAAGTGGATGATTGGACAATGATACCAGAAAACGTGACCCTGATTGTAAAGGCACCTAACCAGCAAATTGAGGACCAAAACGTTGAATGCCACTCTTCATGGACAGTAAAACAGCTAAAGGGACATCTCTCGGACGTTTATCCGAATAAACCAGTAAGAATTTTATTAGAACTCGTTTATCCTCATCTAGAAGAGGTTGTCTGGAAGGCGTATCAGTTAAGCGTGTTTATGTGTTATCCTTTTGCACTTTGAACAAGCAAATTGACTATTCTAGCCGTTTAAGGTTTAGACCTTTAGACCATACAACAAAGCTTGAAACCAATTTGTTCTGGGCATAGAGAAAAACATACACCTCAGCCATGGGCGTAGCCACACTGGGGCAAGCTGGGGCGCTTGCCCCACCCTGGCTCTGACCTAAAAGGTGCCTAATTAAACAAAAAAAAAAGTTTTTCTTATACTAACAACAATCATAATATCCGTTATAATATCCGATAATATCCGATAGGTTGACTGCTGCCCCACCCTGAGCCCAAGGCTGGCTACGCCCATGACCTCAGCTGCCCAAATATTTACAAAAATACACAGCTGAGTTGGAAAAGAGTCATAAAATTCACAACCATTAAATTAAATTGCATACATTTACACCGTTACTGATAAGATAATTTTCAAGTTAACACATTATATCACAAAATGTAGTTATTGGGTACAGTGACTATTTTACACATGAAAACCTGTAATTGGCTTTCTGTTTTTTTATAAGTGTATTTAATTTGTTACTTTACTTAGCTGTTGGTTTTTTTTTTTTAACCTATTTCGTCCCACTGCTGGGCAAAGGTCTCCCCCATGGATTTCCAGACATCTCTGTCACGAGCCAACTCCCACCACCCTCCCTCGAAGGCATCGAGCTTGTCCCGCCAACGCTTTCTCGGCCGACCCTGACGCCGCCGCCCCTTAGGTTTTCCTTTATTTAAAAAAAATAAGTATATGGGTAAACCTATAGAAAAATGTACATTTATATCTGGTACATTTGAAGTGCTCTTGGCATAGCTTGCTTAGACATTCTTAATTGATTGTTATGGTTAAGCAACATTATGCACTGTCACAATTGAGATGGGTGACCGCAAGTGGCATTACAAGCTGAGCGCTTCCTTAAGTTGTTAAGCCATGACAAAGGCCTTTAGGCAGCCTAAAATCTCCATGACAAGAGTTGGCCACTAGCTCATACAAACCTACTTACTTTACGAACATAACTCTTAGTATAAACAAGTGCAAATTATCAGGCTGTAAAGCTTGAAGAACAGGGCCCCCACCTGATGGACCAATAGCATTGACAAAACAAGTGTTCTGAAATCCTATGTCTAGCAGTAGAATTCTATAAGTCAATGAATCAAAATACACTAACTAATTACCTGATTTACCATAGGGAATATTTCTCAACTGTGATAGCTATGGTTCTAGAAAACAGCTGATAAGAAACGCTACTGTTGAACTACATAGAATGTAGTTTATCAGCACCGCAATTTTTGCACTCCTATTACATGTTGATAAGAAATAACAATGTTTAATCCAATCAATACACAATAGCACATTCATAATGACTGTGTGTAAAAATAGTTGAGTGTTTTATTCTTTTTTCAATGTTGATTTCATTGTATTGACGTAATTTTTCAAAATGTGTAAGCGTTTTGAATTAGTAGTTGCTTTTGTTTCAGTGACTGTTATTACACAACATAGAATCATAATAGTACAGAATGTTGTAGGTAGATTTTGTACTATTGGTATTCCTATAATTTAACTAAATCAGTAAGTAAGGCTAATTATTGCTGTCCCTTTTTTAGACTAAGATAACAGAAACAGTAAATTTAAGTCTAGTTTAAACTGAAACTGAAGTATTTTCTTGAGATAATACAAAACAGAATCTGCAACTGTGTTTCTAAATATGAGGGTAGTTTTTTTTTATTCAGGGGGGTTACAATTTTTTTTTTCTCTGTGGTTGTGTTTATTAAGACTTTGTTGTGTATTTTACTTAATTTGTTATTTCAATGTATAAGGGATGCCATTATTTTTAGGACTGTCCAATGAAATTATGTTTACGAAAATATCAAACATAATTGATACCATTATCAACAAAAAGTTTACCTTGCTTACATACATTATGTTCATATTATCACCCCCTTATCGCTGGGGCGGACAGAGCCACAAGTATTCATAAGAAAACTTGCAGCCAGTTCTGATATAAAGTCTCATAATTACCTTACTTAAGTTTACTTATTGGATTTTGTAAAGTCAAGTGTTTAAGCCTATTTGGCTTCTAATTAGATTGCCAGAGATGACTGACTTATTAGTTACCTACAGTCAAGGCTCAGAATACAGAAGTCAAGGTTTCAATATTTTATGCTGGTGTATTTCTTGTGATATCAACTCAAAATAATGTTTACTCACAATGCCTAATTGTGAAGTATTTCAAATACTACTATCTACTATATAGTCTTCCTACTAATATTATAAATGCGAAAGTTTGTGAGAATGTAGGTATGTCTGTGCCTCAATCACGCCGTAACGCCTGAACGGATTGAATGAAACTTGGAACATATCGTCACTGGAAAGGCAAATTTACGTAAGCGCCAATCGAGAAAAAGCCGTTTGAAGTTCATTTTTTTCGTTTTTTTAATCATAACTTTCTACCTAACTATCGAATATTGATGACGTCAACGTAAGATTTCATTCTTTTTTCATTTTCTATGTCCAGCAATTCATATTATTGTATTTGGACTGCTATTTTAGGATAATAACTCAATATGCCTATTTGGCGCCATTTTGGCGCTTACGTAATTTTGCCTTTCCAGTGACGATATATAGTATGCGTGCTGGAACAATGTATAGGCTATTTTATATCCTGGTACCACGCAAGCGGAGCCGCGGGCTAGTGTCACTATAGTTCTTTCAAACCAGTGTGGTGGAAGGATTTAAAATGCGCCTCAAAGGCTCCTTTCATCCTTGAAATAGATAACATAGAAAAATGAAAGAACAAATCAGTTAAAATGTATGCATTGAAACACAATTATATTTTGATGATCTCAGTGGCGTGGCCTAGTGTATGACTAGACGCGAAAGGTGTGGGTTCGATTCCCGCAATGGAAGAATTGATTACATGTCCTGCAAAAATATCTTCTGGGTGTGGGTCTTATGGTACCATGGTACTAGTTTCTGACACCCAGTGGGTATAGAACTATGTACAACTATCGGATGATATTTATTCTTATTTTTATTACTTGCAGAGGACAGAAGAACAGAAAATAATATACTCCGGTCAGCTATTAGATGACAATACTATCTTAAAAGATGTGCTGCGAAGCTACGACAGTCAGATGGCTCATACTATGCACTTAGTCTGCACACCCAGTAGAAGGATGGCGGAACCTATCCACGCCGAACCTGACGGTCTACGGAGGAGGAACATAGAACCCACAGCTCCAGAGCTACCTCCTCGGGCGGAAATGAGCCAGAACCAGCAAAATCACACTGTTGAGATGCAGAATTACTTAAACTCCACTATGAATAACTATGGCAGGGTGCCTCCGTACCCGAATTACAACTTGGAACAGCAAATGCCAGCTCAGAATGCAGCGGCCATGACTGCTAATCAGATGCTGATGATGCAACAGGCGTATATGCAATATATGCAGCAATATGCACTGTGAGTTTACACTTCATCATCATCCACATCTGGAGAATACAATCCCGAGCATGTTTTTTTAATCCCGGGATTACGGGATGTTTTATGTGTGATCCCGGGATTAGACTGTTTAGTTTCTAGTCGGTTTCAAACAATAAAAAAAGGCCGGGATCCCGGGATTCTATTATCTCTATTAGTACAGTACCCCCAACGGAGCTTGACATTCGTGAAGTTAGCCGTTTCGATGCGCAGTAGACAATTTAGTATGAAAAAGCTGCACTGCGCATCACAAACGGCTAACTTCACGAATGTCAAGTTCCATTGGGCGCACTGTATATTATGTGCCTACTATCTATCGTATTTGATCATCATGATATCATCCGCTTCAAATTGAGCTGACAAAATAGATTATGAACATTTACCGTAACCGCCTACATCAAACTCGACCTTGTAAATCTAACATCATCAAGCGAATTTAAAATTATTTTTGTATTAGAAGTTATCATTTGCGGTGATAATTCTAGTTTTTGCTTGGCGTGTTTGCAAACAAAGCCACGTGCTAAAGCTAGATGCAATAATGCTTCTTTTGCATTTTTCGCTTTCAAATTTTTCAAGTATACTGGATTCAAACCCCCCCCGCTCCCCCCCACCATAGGATCAGAAGGGGGGTACAGTTAGTGACAGAAGTTATTTACTTATGTTACACTAGTACCTATTTCAAATAGGCTATTTGTGATTTTACTTTTGCAGACTCTTCTGCTGTGCATTTTAATACGAATAGTAGGTTACAGACAGAGATTTATAACATTTGAGTTCATGCAGTGTTAATTTTCTTCTGTCGCACCAATTCTCTCGTAACTTTACGTAATGTAAAGTGTAACCAGGCGCGGTCCGAAGGGGGGGGTCACAGGGGACATGATCCCCCCCCCCCCAAATCGTACACATCAAAATCTTCTAAAAATTTACAAAATATAAAAAGCGACATACCTATTCTATTATTTCTATTATTAGTGAACCCCTCCAAAATTTCAGGCTGCGATCGGGCCTGCGTGTAACCAACTTCAAGCTCCATGTACATTGCAGGTGGCAGGCGTCAATCCGCGCGACTCCTCCCCCCCCAGCCGCCGCCCCCGCGCCCCCTCCCCCCGCGGAGGAGGAGGAGGCGCGACGCGACTGGCTTGACCACCTCTACGCGGCCTCGCGCCTCGCTGTACTGTCTTCACTCATCTACCTGTACGGCAGCGGCGCAAGACTTCTGTTGGTGATTGTACTGGCAATAGCGGGATATCTGTGAGTATACTTTTATTTCTCAACCGCAACCAACCTGACAACCTCAACCAACGGCTGACGACAACCGGTCGCTTTAGTTTTAACCTGTTTTATGTTAGATAAGGATTGAAATCGAAATCCCAATCGTTTAGCGTTGAAACCGAATTTTCTCGCTTCTGAAAGTTGCCAAAAAAGCCGATTCTGAAACTAACTGCACTTAAAAATACCACCTAAAAAATCTTATAGCGATCGATGGACAAAGCACGTTTGAAACTGGTGGGTCTAGATTAAAGGAGTACTTAGTACAATTTTACACAGGAGTTTTTTGTGTGATATTATAAAAAAGGTCTGAAAATTCATCCCCCTAAGGGTATTGAGTGAAAACATTGAAAATGCGTAATTGAAGGAAACGTTTGCAACTTTACATTGGTTCTTCATCAGTAGTCAATATTATTACATACAATCAAATTTTGGAACTGCGATGCACAGTTGTGGCTCAGAATAAACTCATACAAATAGTCTCAATGTCACATCGAAACGACTGTGACTTACCGAGAAGAGCTGGACACCCCCTTGGTCACCCCACCAATGCAGAAGTGAAAGATGACGAATGAATGTTGACGAATGAAAGAAAGAAAAAGTATGCAGAAAGCAAGGAGAAGAAAGAATGTAATAGAAAAGACTCGGATAAAGTCCGAGGAAGCAAGGGTAGGCTAGCTCGCGGGCTGGACCATAGCGTCCAGACAGGCTTAGCTATAAGAAAAAAAAAAAATATATTATTACATAATTATAATATTGCAGGATTATGGAAACAAAGTCTATTTAAAATTAAATTGAAAATAGTCGCTCATAAAAACACTGTTTACATTTCCAGACACCAAATAGGCTTCTTCCGCGAGCTAAACCTCAATCGCAACCAGCAAGCCAACCGCAACCAACCTGAGAACCAAAACCAACCGGCCGAGAACCAACCCGGCAACCAAAACCAACCTGGCAACCAAAACCAGCCCGGCGGCAACCAAAACCAGCCCTCAGACGCCAACCCACGGGCTGAGCCGGGCAACCAGCCGCAACCACAGGATGACGACCGGTCACTGTGGTCTGTCACTTGGATGATATTCACGACTTTCTTTGCTTCGTTGATACCGGATGCTAATCATCAGTGATTTTATTTAAATGTAAATTATATTTTCGTAAAGAGAATTAGTATTTTTGGTCAAGTTAGGGGTTTTATGGTTTATTAGCTGCGTTCGCATGATATATAACCAGATTAAATGCAGGTGAACCTCACAATTTCTTTTTTCTAAATACTTCTGTCTCATGCTATTTCCAATATGATCCATCTGATCCAACATGAGATGACAATGATGACGAAAATTCATTTGAATGTAACCCCAAAGATTTTTACACAGATTATTCTGAGGCATGTCCCAACACATTTAAAACATGTTCACTTTTTGGACAGTAATTTTCAAGCAAGTAGCCAGCTCATTGCCGCTTTTGTATCATAAATGGGTTATAAATTCGTTTATCTATTTATTTAACTATTCTGTGTATTGGTTAGAGGCAGTCTTTTTTTTCTTTTTTTTATATAGTTTGTTTTGAAAATTGTGTTAGTTTAAATTAAATCATAAAGTACATAAAAATACATTCGCTTTCACGTATATTTCATAGAAATAGTATTATTATTGCTAAACTTAAAAGGTTTCGTTAAACATTCACACAAATGTTTTATTATGTTGTGTGTTTAAACTTATCTTAATTTGATAGCTCTAAAATTATAGCGATACCTGTTATCTCAATGTATAAGAAAGGGACGCAAATATTTTTTCTAACTAAATGAATCAAGCAAAAATCGACACCATTGTGTGATATCCACAACTATTTATAAACATAAAAATGGTATAATGTAACATGGTTTAAAATAAATTGGAACATGTACCAATGAGGATAACCAGTTGGACTTTGGTGTTTTGATAAAATAAGTAGTACTGAATATAAAACCAAATAATAAAATGTAAATACATACTATAATTTTCTAGTGTATATTATTGTAGGATTTAGATTGTAGTTTGTGCTTTTATTTAAATACCTTCAAGGGTAAAATTCGATTGAGAAAATTAATTAGAGCTGTAAATAACTTATATTGTAGTAATAAGACATCTACTGCTTGAGATTTAGATAGACTTTTGCACGATTTCACAGCACAGTGCCTACTTAAGCTGTCATCTAGTCGAGACAATTGCGTTAAAACGAAATAGACTAGATCATAAAAATATATTTGATCAGTTGTCTCGCTCTATCGGCGTTGTAAGCTAATTGCCTAAGAAATCGAGTTCACACTAGCGTCGGCAGCTGCCTATGTAAACGTGTGCAGGTACAGAAATTTTCAATAATCGGTCATCTATTATATTGTAAAGGCTAGCTTTCAAATCCAGGAAAAGTTTTATGTATGAGCAAGGAATCATTGTATGGTACAGATTGACGGCCACGGCGTGGCGCGCGATTGCTCAGCAGAGACGCAAGAGGCGCGGGTTCGATTCCCGCTGCGGAAGAAATGTTTGCATGTTCTGTAAATATTTCTTCCGGGTCTTGGTGTTTGGTACCATGGTACTCGTAGTTTCTGATACCCACGACACAGGGAATCCTAGTGTGGGGTCAGGACTATGTATGTGACTGTTGGGTGTTATATAGTTAAAGGGGACACGGGGATTACACGGCTTTTGTGTATAGGTACCCTTAATTATACAAATCTTTCCTTGATTTAAAAAGAAAACTCTAAAATAATTATCGTAAATAGTTCTTCACCATCTTTCGAAATTTTATTAAAAGCTAGTAAAACTCCAAAGCTATTTTGTAAAGGGTTTAAGTTACATGTACTTCAGCACAGCTGTCATTTCTCAGTGATGTCAAGGTCTTGAGGGTTGCTGATGACATTCCATACAAAGCATGCCTGTTCCTATTGAAGCTCGAGAATGCATTGTTTGTAGCTTGAGAATTACGATATCCACCTACTACCCCTTTCCATATTGTATAGTCACTGATACTGCACAAAAAAAAACCGAACTAAAAATTTGGTACAAAAAGCTGAGCAAAAATTTGAAAGCTATCTCTTCACAGGAAATCGATGATGGTTGGTTATGGAACGATACAAAGAATCATTGCATTTGTACTATCATGTAATTTATTGATATTAGCCATGGAAAGTAAGATTATTTTACTGTGATAAGGTTCATTCTAGTTTTTGTCATGCCGTAAATAAATTTTAAATAGATTATGGCGTTTTATTTGAAATTATCTATAACAAGACCCCGCAAGAAGGCTTTGTTAGGATGAAATCACACTGATATTATAAATATGAAAGTTTGTGCAGCTGAACAAGTTTGTCCTGAAATTACAAATAAGGTAGGTACCACGCTAGCAGACCCGCGGGCGGGTGCTAGTCAATAATAATATCAGTAACATTCGTAATTAATTGCAAATAAACACATCAAAAGCCATCATTAAAATCAACATCCATTAACTCATAAATATTTTCCATTTCTTCACCTTGATTGTTGCTTCCTTCAATTTGATCAGCAGATTTTGTTTTAGGAGTATGTTCATTATCACTTTCTGATATAATATTAGGCACTTCAGTATCATCACCTATTTTATTACTATTCATAGCATTTTCGTTACTTAAATCGTTAGAATTATTTTCAATACCAATGTTAGTTCTCAAACTGTCAAATACGCTATCAATCGAATTAGTATCAGGGTTGTTACTTTCGGTAGTAACATTACTTCTTTCTGTAGGAACATTGCTACTATCAGTAGTAACAGTGTTACTTTCTTGAGTATGTTTGTTATAACTGTGGACTTCAATAGTAATTGGCTCATTTATAACAGGCTCGTCTTCTGAATTTGAGCTGTTGATAATGTTAGATCCATGTGTCTTGGCATTGTGGTGTTTTTCAACATCAATAGCAGGTTCAATTATAGCTAGATCATCATCAAAATTATCCAATACACTAGATTTATTGATATCAATATTTTTTGATGATATTATGAGATTGTCATGTTTTTCAACATCAATAGTGATTGGTTCAGTGATATCATCATCTGAACTATCAATTCTAGATTTATTGTGTTTCTTTGCAGGCACATAACTTTTTGGTGATTTTGTTACAACTTTGCCATGATTGTCAAGCACAACAATGTCATGATTGCTACTGTTACTATCAAGATTTGTAGTAACATTTTGGTCAACTCTTGAATCATCAATTTTAGATTTGTTATGCCTCTTTGCAGGTACATAACATTTGGATGATTCTGTCACTACCAGACCTTCATGATCAAGTTCTATAGTCTCGACCTTGTTACTAACAGTAACATTTTTGGCCATCTCTTCATCAGAACTATTTATTACTGATCTATTAGGTGAATTTATTGATGGAGATATTGATACAACTGTTTTATTCTCTACTTGGTTTTGTGAAGTGTTCTGCTTAAGCCTGGCCAGTCTTCGTTCTTCTGCCATTCTTCTGTTTTTGAGCATCCTTTCACGCTGCTCATCGTTGATTGAAGGTGATGATGCAGCTTTTGGCATCATTGAAGGCCTGGAATAGATAGGAAAAGAGAAAATTGAAATCATGACATAATTTTACTCAAGTCTGTTCTGTGTACACTGAATTATGTGTTGTTTTAGGAAGGGTTTATTTGGGCTTTTTGGTAAAACAAGTACATGACCCATCCTATGGACCAATAACATTATAAACAGTTGAGAGTGTTTTGGTGAATAAAGGTAACATAAAAATTTTCATCCTAGAAATATATTAGGGAGGTCTATGACCAGCTGTGGGTTTCTAGTCTAATGATGTTGACATGACCAACCTTTCAGTAAAAGGAGTTTTCTTCACCGAGCTGGGAGCAGGCGTGGCCCTGGCTATGTCAATCTGCTGCTGCAGTAGCTTATCAAACTCATCTTCCTCTGGTTCTGGGGCTGGTGGAGCTTCATCATCACTGGAGTCTTTCTGCACTACCATCTCATCTGATGTAATCTGGTCTGTGCGGATTCTATGGAGGTAGACCTGGTTAAAAAAAGAAATTTAAAATGTTGGTTTTCAAATACCGGAGTAACAAATAGATGTGTGAAATTCTAAATGCAAAATGTGAACCAACTTTAATAAGTAGCAAGATGCTGTATACCTAAGGAGTTAAAAGTAAAATGAGTCGAAAATAAAATTCAAATAAGTGGGATAGGAAATTTTCTAATTTATTTCTTACCGCAACAGCCCTCTTCTTTCCAAGAGTTTCAATTTTCTTCAAGCAATCTTCAAATTGAAACTTTGGATACAACCTGTATGCCCAATGCTCTAATTTCTTTAGCAACAAGTCTAGATCTTCTCTTTCATGACCCTTACCTGAAATGCAAAAATCTGAATAAAAAAATCTCTTACGTGAAGGAATTTGTCAAAGCGACTTAGTCTAAATTTACCATCAAGCATTTAACTATTTTAGTTAAATGCTCGATGAAATTTACCTTTAAACTTAAAATCCTTGAAATGCTCTGTCACAATTTGAATGCCTCTTGGTCCTGTCAGTCGAGCTGGGTTCAGAACAAATCTTGGGTTCTTTATAACGCGCTTCGGTTTAGCACTTGCTGGGTCAACTCGTCTCTTATCTTCCTCTGCAAATGAAAAAAGTGGTTTGAAAACTTTCTGGTGACGTTCTTACTTGTAGGAACTTAAGAGATGATCCTGTAATTACCAGCTTCATCCTCTTTCGCGCTGTTTTCATCGCTGTCGGATCTTGACCGGGGTCTTTCATCAAATTCATCCCCTTCGATAACTCGCTCCAACTCCTGAGCCTCACCGGCTTCATCCTCAAGGAACACGTCTTCTAAGAGCGACATTATAAAAGAAAAGAAATTGCTTAAGTTTTTCTTTCTTTTTTATGTGCGTTTGCGAAATGAAAGAAAAATAGACTAAGGTACATACTTCGTCAATTTAATGTTTAATGATTTTAATGCCTTCTTGACTGACACAAATTTAGGCGGCAAAATACAAAAAGTAAACGCTCGGGATCTCTGTTAATAATTTTCTTGATCACCACAAAAGTCTAAGTTAAACATTTGATTATTCTATTTAATAGGTAGTGTGCATTAAATATTCTGGAATAAAAAATTTGAAACTTAAAAGATATAGAAAGGTATGTATTTTTTCTCATTACTCTTCATTATAATGTAAAAACATTTTTGTTTTGAATTCTGGGCTCAGACTGATTCTCATCTCAGTCCCGAACGCACTTTCTTAGTCTGTGGAATAAAATAGACGCCATTGCTGCTTAGTGATGTAATCCAATATTTAAACGTGGATTATATGTATCTGAATCGATTTTGTAGCAATCGTCTGTAGCAAAGGTACAAATAAGTAAGTTGCATATCTCATAAAACTAAACTCACGGTTGAAATCGTTGGACAGAAGAACATAAGCTTGACGGTTTGAATATGTACACTAAAAGCTTTTATTTAACTTGCAATATATGGTACAAGTTTGTATGTTTGTTCGATTTAAGAGTTTAGTGCCGACTTTCGCACTTTGCCGGCTTTTGCAGTATTCAATATAGGTAATAGCGGAGTGCTCAGGTCAAATCTTGCAACTGAATTTTAAAGCAGTTATCTTCAACCGATTGAGCTGAAATTTTGCATACGGGTTTTGTATTGATGACAATGCATGAATAGTTAAGTGACGTCTTTCTAAATCCAATATAGCGACCCATAGAGATGGATGGATAATGATTCGTAGTAACCCCCATGATATGGAAATCAAAAACATGTTTTAATCAAACCCGTCATTTTATTAGGTACATAAGGTACACAACTTATTTATATAAATGAATAATTTTTTTTTAGCTTCATTTTATAGCATTTAAATAAAAGTTTGTATTCATTCATATTGTTTTACTACTAAGTTATTTCTATTCTTGCCCAGGATTTTTTCCCAAAACGTTATCCGTCATCTAATTGACAAAGGTACCTAGGTACTGCTCTGCTAAGTCGTTAATTTCCACTGGTCTTATTTGCATTCACCTCATGCATCCGTTTTTTGTTTATTCATTTGTACCCTCGCAGCTCACAGTTACCTTTACGCCATTCCAAATTATGAACTATTTTCATTCAAGCTTGTTCAACTTATTCATTAGAAATAGAAATAAAAAATTGTGACTAGAAACGCAGGTAGTAGACCTGCGTTTCACAATTTTTTTATTTCTTGAAAAAATCGACATAATCAAGTAATCGAATTGACAAACAAATCAGTAAACCGTTACGAAATACTCGGACGAATGGTTGTGGTTGGGTGTCACAGCACTATAAAGTCACGTGACCAGCTTGCGTTTGAGCGCACTCTCAGGTATGAAGAATTGGATTTTTTTCTGAAAAATCGGTTCATTTTCAGTTTTTTATCGTAGTTCTATGGTAAATAAAACCTTTACGCTGCTATGCTGTGTATAAGTGCGTGAAAACAAGGTGTGGTTTGGTGCCGTGATCGGTTATTTCATCAACAAAGGCTGTCATTTTGATACCAAGAAAGGTGCTTCAAGAATGGCGTCCCCCACATGTGCCGCTGGCCCGTTGAGTTTCGTCGGGGTTGTGCTATAATTTGATGACGTGAGTCCTCGAAATGCCAATGAAAGTGATCGTGCTCGGTTGATTGTTTCCTCAAGCGCGCATCCTTGCACTGCGCAGTCCTTCCGGCGCTGCCCTTGCAATCGTAATGATTCATTGTCTCGAATTGTGGTAAAATTGGCTGAACAGTTCCTCCGATTCGGTGTCAGAAGCCGCCTCCGCCTGTGGTTCCCATTGCTGGTGTCAGTTGTGTTCTTAAAGTGGGTATTTTTGCGATACGCCTAAGTGTTTTGTTTACGGTGTTGCTGCGCTGTTTGCCGCCGGGCTTTGCAATCTACAATAATTCTAGACTTAGTCTAGATCCTAAACATTTGGTGATCTATACAAGCAGATAACAGTATACCTATATAAATAGTGATTTACCAAGCTTTTACAAATGCAACTTTCTTGTCAGATTTAATTTCAAGCCCATCAACTAGATTGTTGATAAATATCAAATTATTAATTACATTCCGTGTTTACATAGCACATAAGGTCATTACTTGTGCATTTATTGTTATCTCAAGTAAATGCATTTGGCTGTATCTCAAACAGCTGATAATGAAACACTGGAGCTATTTTCTACATCATAAACAATGTTGTTCTATGATGACTGATGACAAACTTTTATGATTCGCTAGCTGCCGACCGCGGCTTTGCTCGCGTGGTACCCGGTAAAAAAATTGCCTATATGTTAATCCAGTACATGTAATATGTGTATGCCAAGTTTCATTCAAATCCGTTCAGCCGTTTAGGTGTGATTGAGGCACAAACATCCTCACAAACTTTTGCATTTATAATATAAGTTAGAAGTTAGATTTTAAATTTGACCGATTATGTTGATGGACCTGAATAATTTATCATTTAGGTCATTATCACTGATGTACTTAGTTAGAATTTCTAATTAGACTGCAGTACCAACTTCTAATGATGTCTGCTGTGTGAAAGTTTTCTGAGCCATTTATTATGTAAATATCTCTGTTATAAGAATTTTACATAATCATTTGACTGTAATTAGAGTGGTGAGGGGTTTGTTTGCAGTTTACTATTACAAAAAAATGCTTTCATTGCTGAAACAGACAGACAGCGGAATGTAATATTCGCACCACACGGTGTTCTCTAAGTAATTTGAATCATTCCAAATCACTATGTTCTTTGATACTAAATACTTGTTTAGGGCTTTTTGTATCAAAATCTTTCTCTATTTGGCAAACAATCTTGTCTATCAACTTAGTTGTTCTGCCATACCCTGGCTTCTCCACCTACCATCAAATCTTGTCAACTTTGCATGATGCCCTGTTCCTATATTACCAGAGATCGGACTATTGGGTGCTATTGAAAAAATATGTCATCAAAGTATGGATACTACCAAAAAAATTCCAGGAAAAGTTCCGTGTCTCTCAATTACATAGATCACTGGGATATTGAATATGGATGAATGTTGGAATCATGAGTATGACTATTATGTAAAGAATGGATACAACTAAAAAAATGCTTAATGTGGTGTTTAGTAATCGATTTTAAAATATTAATGATGAGATTCCGAATAGTGATTATTAAAAGTAATGTATTACGGAATTTTTTATTCCGGAATGTCATATCCATGTTAGTGATAACGTCTAAAATAGCACCCAATCGCCGATCTTTGTATATTAGTAACACAAGACAGATTGAAGATTATCAAGGCAACATTGTTTTCTGTCTAAAAGCACCATACTTTTTTTGTAATGAAACATTGGATATTGGTGGGTAATCTACCTACAGACATCTAGTCCTACTATATTAAAAATGTGAAAGTTTGTAAGGATGTTTATATGTTTGTGTCTCAATCACGCCTAAACTGCTGAACAGATTTGAATGAAACTTGGAATATACATAGTACATGTGCTGGATTAACATAATAATATAGGCTATTTTTTATCTGGGTGCCACGTGAGCGAAACCGCGGGCGGCAGCTAGCTGAATATAAGGAAAAATCTTACAATAAACAAGAACTTTTACAATTTTCTGTGACCAGTTTTCTTTGTTAATTTTATAAAGGATTGGTTACTCAAGAGTTTTATTAAAAACGTGATAAAACAAAGGCATTTCCAAATGTTTCAAACTGGATAAGTTTGAAAGTGTTTGCATGGTTTCCTTAGCAAGCAAAATTTCACAATGTTCCTTTCAAATCACTTAGTAACTTTTAATTTACTTTGTAGGGCTTTTGGTTGAAATTTTTCTATTGTTTTTTAAAACTCAATTAAAACATTGACTTGCTTCATTTCAGCCAGTTCGCTCACTTCTCTCTCGTATTCCTCATCAAGTGGTCGTTTTCTATCCAAGTGTGTTTGTATGATCAAAATATTATAGTCTAACATATTATTAACATTGTTCTTCATAAACTTAACACAGCATAGCAGGAAACTTATTTAACTATCTAATTGGGTTTGTTCAAGTGTAGTACATTATATTGGTGAGGAATCTGTGTTTCCATTATTTTGGCACTATTCCGCCAGTAAATAAACATCTGATAGACACATATATAGTTCTGACTCCATATAAGGAGTCCCTGTGCCGTGCGTATCAGAAACTACGAGTGCTATCATATCACAACACCCAGATTGGGTAAGAAATATTTGCAAAACAGCAAACATTTTCTCTGCACGGGAAACGTACACGCGCCTCTCGCGTCACAGCCAAACACTCCCGCCACGCCAATGATGTCCTCAATACTTGCCTCTCATAACTAATAGTACTAGTACCACTGGCTATGGCTACACTAAAGTGTTCACAGCCTAGAAACTATAAATTATTTTCTGTATAGTTTCTTATAAACTTCAGTATTGTAGAAATGGTAGTTTCAATAGAATGATGTACATTTTACATTTAAATTGGAATTAGCTATAAAATACATGGAATCTTTTGTGTCAGGGACAATCTTGCATTGTGACCTACTTCCATGCATTCATACAGCCTTGACCTGTTATGATGATATGAATCACTCTAGTGTTGTAAGTTGAAGACTATAACTTGAAATTCATCAAGTTTAAACTTTAGTTTTTACCTTATACATCTGACTTTGTCTGGTACAGTCAACCCTAAAAAGATCTATTGAGCACCTTACTAAAAATCTACTTAAAAAAAATATTTATGTTATATCGGATAGTATTTAAACGAGCGAAAATAAATTCAAGTGAAGCTGTCAAAAATGTTGAACATGCTTTACTGAAATACTAAGTGGGCGACAAACGTATTACACTTCTGGCAATACGGGGCGGCCGCTAGCGCCGCATACTCGCTTACGCCGCATACTCGCTTACTCTCCTCGCTCGTAGTTTTTTCACTAACCAAACCTACTGATTTCGATCTATTAGTCCTACCGAGACTCAAATCAATTTAGTAAACGGTTATTTTCATCCTCACGATACAGGCTTGGCCTAGTGTGAGGTCCATTGTAAACTCTTAATCACAAAAATACCTGTCAGCTTTTACATTTCTTCTAATTCCTCTGTATTGAGTAAAATTATTGTGTGTTTTTGCTGAAATAAATTTATTTTGTATTTGTGTTATTAGATATGCGACATCTGTATAGATCGAAATTAGTAGGTTAGGTTAGTAGTACCGAGCGTCTACGGTTTAGTATTAAAGTATCCTATTAATAGTCGCCAATACATTTCCGCCCGATCAATAATTACACTCTTATATCTATAGTGAAATTGACTGTACATAATAATCTAATGAATAAGTTTTTATCATCCACGAATATATTCGCGGCGTGTGTCGGGAGAAATGTTTTGCATGTTCTTCAAGTATTTGTTCCGGGTGTGGATATATTGTAGTCCGCAGGTACTCATAGTTTCTGATATGAATGACACATGAAATCCTAGTGTGGAATCAGAACTATGCACGTCGAAGTCGCGGGTCGAAGCCTGCCTTAACTTGATTGATTTACCCCCGAATACAACGCGACTCAGAGTTGACCACGTTTCAACTCACGGTTTTTTGACAGTTTCTGATGAAAAACTATCAAAAAAAATTATCGTCATTTGAGACGTGCTCAACTTTGAGATGCGTTTGAGTATTCGGGGGTAAGTGTCCATTTCTAAATGCAAACATTTGTTTCAGCTGCTTGTAAATAGAAGCTGTAAATATAAAGTACATATAGTTTAAAGATGAGTTTGGGCGCCCGCGGTGGTGCCAAGGGGGGTGCCAAGGGGAGTGGGAAGGACAGGCACCAGGATAAGAAGGACAAGCCACAGCCTAAGGAGAAGGTCAAACCTCAGGTTAGTGAACTTTTTATGAGAGCATTGCCGCCGTCCGATTACTAAAATGCCGTTAAGTGACATTTGTTCAAATCTAACTTTTATGTACTGGGCGAAAGCCCTTTTTTTTCTCTATCGACCAGTATGCGTCATATTTTTCTATCATTTATAAGTACTGAGATTTTGGAGCCGCACGTACACCTCCTATCTACATTGTTCTGGACTTTTTCAGTTCTAAAATACGGTTAACTCATTTTACATTACTGAAACACAAAAAGTTAAATAAAAATCACAAGATAAACTTGTATTATAATGCAATAGATACACTTTAAGCTTATAAAATACAAAATATTTTGGTATTTCAATAAAAACTGTAAGTTTTCAAAAAGTCTAGAAAACAAAATTTCTCACGTTTTTGCTCATAGCCAAAATTTTGGGTTTGTCACTTAACAGCATTTTAGAAATCTGACGGCAGATTGGTGGTCTGGTAGCGGCGGCCTCTCTCTCTGATCCTAAGGAGATTTTTCTGTTCGAAAAAACAATGTGCGCTGTACTCAGTGGCGGATTTACCAGCAGGCTAAGTAGGCTTGAGCCTAGGGAGGCAGATCTTAGGGGCGGCAAATTTGAGAACCGATATAAGTATTTTTTATTTTAGACGTCTCACAGAAATCGAAAAGATTTCTGTGAGACTTTATGATTTTGCCAGCAAAAAATTGCGCATGAAGGTATTGTAAGAAAATTTAATAAGTTAATTTAAATTATTATTTTTTAATTCCTTTACCGAATGTATATTATTGCGTGAGTGGCATACCCCGTCTTATATTAGTCGTACATCATTGAGCTTTGATTACCTCAGAAATATACCCAAAAACTATTTCCTGTGCAATTTGAAGCGAATTGTTGTATTGTAAAGATAATCTAGGAACTGACAATATTTACAATTGTAGAGGTTAGGACGGCAAAATTTCAATAGCCTTTACTTAGGAAATGTGTGAATCCGACACTGGCTAAACTATCAAACGGTGGAGGAAAATGTCGTGAGGAAACTGCCAAGAGAGAACCTAAAAGTCCGAAAGCATTTGTCTAGAGTACGAAAGGAGCCTTAGAGGACTTTGAATCCTTTCACCGCACTGGTTCGGGAGAATTAGTAACACGAATAATAGTATTCTTTACCCGAAGGTAGTGAACTTCGTGACCCCTAGTTTAGCTGAAAGAGTTCGAAGATATTCGAGACGCGTTATCTTTATGATGTTTGTGTTTCACTTCAAGGCCCCCTTCGGACAGCCTAGTAAAGGTGATTGACCAGCGTAGGGTGCTTAAGAAAGAACCAGTGGCACTTTAAATTAGAGTCGACATTTGAACATGCAATCACATTGTAATAAATCAAATTTAATAAAAAATAGTAAGTTCGTATGAGCTAGTGGTCAACTCTAGTGACGGAGTTTTTAGCCGCCATAAAGCCTCCGCTATGGCTTAACGACTTAAAAGCCGGGACCGACAATTTAACGTGCCCTCCGAAACACGGAAACGCTCAGCTCGTAATGCCACTTGCGGTCACCCATCTCAATTGTAACCGCGCACAACGTTGCTTAACTTCGACGATCAATAAAGAACATCTACCCCACGAGCGCTTCATCAAAAGTAATAGGTAACAGTAGATATTTCAGAATGCGATTATCATACTTGCATAACGTAAAAGTGGGAGAAATTACATGAGCGTTCGCTTTCGTTGAACTCTATCGCTAGTTCGCCGCGCTTACTTACGCATGAGCGATTTGTCTAACACTAATTGGAAAATTACATAGAGATATTTTTTATTTTTTTATAACTAACGTTTAACTTAGAACACGTAGACTTACAGGCTTGTACATTACTTAGTTACAGACAGGACCTACAGTAAGTTTAGATAACTTGTTACGTATTTTGAACGTTAATTTCTATCACATACTACCCCTTTCCATAACCGGAACGTCACTGTTCCAGGCACAAAAAAGCAAAGCAAAGTCGTGTCAAGTTTCCTTGTCTAATTTTTTCTATGCATTTTTGTGTCAAGATTGTGACGGTATAGTTGTAGAACGGCATCCCCAAGCATGATAAACATAATCTTGAATCTCTAGTTCAGAATGCCAGTTTTAAGACGTGCTAAAAATCCAAAACGGGAATCGATCCTGCGACCTCTAGCCACCAATAATCTCAGTGGTCTCACAGAGGTCGCAACCGCAAGTAACATTAAAGTTAGGACAAGAAGGTCAGGCCGCAGGTCAATGCCCCGCCTGTCGCAGACAGTAATACCTACTTCAATTTTATTTAGGGTAGCGTAGGTTAGGGTTCGTGGGGAAAGAATTTGCGCGAGTTTGAGTCCAAAGTAAATAAGCACGAAAAGTACTAATGAATTTAAAACTAGGGAAAAAGACGAACTTATCACTTTCTTTCAAAACTAATCTGTGAATGCTGTTTTTTAGAAAATTTCCGAGACCAGACGATGTTGAACAGAGTAAAAATCTAATTAGTCTCAGAATTAGTTTGACAGGGAAAAAGTAGCTAAATAATAGTAATTCTGATTTAGGATTATCATCATCTTCCTGCCCTTTTTCCCACTCTATGTAAGAGTTTTGGCTATGGTGTTTTATGACCGGCCGCCTGCCTGACGTCAACACTCCTTGGGAATACTTGCTTATTGTATCTCATCATGTTGGAGAGGATACTATCCCTTAGTCGACTTTTACGACATGCTCGGGGAGAGAAGCAGCTGGACGCGTTCTATCTTTTTTATCTACTCCCAGTTCAGTAGAGAAGTTAAAAGTAGGTAGGGTAAGGAAGTGATGATGATGATTAGGATAGTACGATTATGGATAACAGGGTTAGAATTTTTTACAGGGTGACTGTAAAATGACCTTTGACAATGATCTTAAGTGTAATTCATTTTACAGGCTACAACAGAACAAATCCGTCTGGCAAACATGATTGATCGCAAAACCACAGACGACGGCGCCGACGTCAGAAAAATGGTAAGCGACTCTCGCCCATTGATGTTGGGAAATCTGACGCGATCGTGGGAAACGCTGGCGGACAATACGGCTCAGATTTCTTTGCAGTTTTTTTGCTGATTATTGTTATTACTGATTTATGTTTCGAGTTTGTAGGTGATTTGCATTGTGAAAGGAGTCCCTTGAAACTCATTATGTCCTTTAACTGATTCTCTCACCAATGATCGCATCAAAATTTCAGTTCTCACATTAGTAAGTAACCTATATGCGATATTCCATATCACGAATTATGTATATGCCGGGTTATATCTGAAACCGTTCAGACCTTACGCCTTGATTGAACCTCGATCAAACAACTTCAAACTATCCAATCTTTAATAGTAGGATCTTATCAAAACGACTTACGATCTCGGTAGCATAGTCAGCAAGTGCCCGGCTGGGACGTGAGAGGAGGGGATTCGCTTCTCGCGACGAGGAAAATATTTGTATGTTGTGCAAATATTTCTTCCGGGTCTGGGTGTTGTAGTATTATGTATATGTATGTATTTACAAAAAAAAAAGTACATAAGTATTGTGTCAGCCATCTGGTTCCCATAGTACAAGCTTTGCTTAGTTTGGGGCTAGATGGTGCTGTTTGAAATGTCGGATCGGTCTTTTGGATATATAATATTTGTAGGATGGTATCAAGAATGTTTCATCACCAGGTTCAAGATCTGATGGAGATGACTTGCCGCACGGAGGAGGAGGTTTGCTCGGCTCTGCACGACTCTGACAATGACGTGGTCGTCGCCTGCAACATTCTGCTCGAGACAGAGAAGACGGTAATCTTCATTACTTACTGTATAACATTCATATTGCTACAGTCTTTTTTTTCAAAATAGAATGAAAACTTGTTCATATCGTTCTCAAGTTCTTGAAGTGCTGCTAAAAATTAATTCTTTAGTGAACCAGCTAAGTTTTTGAGTAAGCATTTATAATTGGGTCTGTTTAGAGCTTATTCTGGAATCTCAAAGCACGCAATATACTCAGTGCAAACATTTTAGAAAAAAACATATGGAAAAAATTTGCTCCAGACAAGGTTATCTTGTGATCTATACCTAACCTATATCCGTCTTATTCTTCGCATTGTCAACGGATTTTGGGTTCAAGTTCAAACAAAAGAGTTCACTGCCATAGTAATTTTTTTCTTTAATCTATAAAATCACAAGCATCATTTTGAAGAAGAACTAGTCATTGCGAGATTGGTGAACCTTTCACACACCTTGCCTTCAGGGTCAAGAGAGCTGTTTAATGAGTTTTTAAGCTGGATCTAGTGCTCGACCCACGCTCATCGTTAATGTCAGTTGAACGCAGCATAAATAAAAATGTATTAACTGTTACTATACATGTTAGCTACGCTCGACCGACATTTATTTTATTTATTTATAATAGAACAACAAACAGCTACATCATATGGCTTAAGTAAAGTCCTTATAGATATTCTGCGTATGCAGATCAACTTATTAATAATGTGTAGCCCACAGCGTTATCCACAGATTAAAATAAATATGTGTACAACAAAAATTAACTGCTAGAGAGTCTAAGAAGTATATGAGTTTATCGTGATTGAAAAGGCAAAGAAGAAGGAAATTTATACTTACATAGAAGAAAACAAAAAAATAAAAAAGAGATAATTAACTTAAATATAACTTGAGAGTCTACTAATCATTGCTATTCGTCGGTCTATCGGTTGAGCAATAAATCCAGCCTAACCCCCGAATACTCAGAGTTGAGCACGTGTCAACTCACGGTTTTTTGACAGTTTTTGATGAAAATCTGTCTAAAAAAATCGTCCTTTGAGACGTGCTCAACATTGAGATGCGTTTGAGTATTCTGGGGTAAGTGTTGATAAAACTAATGTACTGATTTGTCTAGCAGGGCGAGTGGCAGACGCGCGAGAAGAAGAAGAAGAAGCCTCCACAGCCGGTCAACAACGGCGAGGCTGCGCCGCCGCGGGAGCGCGAGCGCGGCCCGCCCGGCGCCAGGCCGCGTCAGTACCCCACACTATATCACCCGTCTAACTCATATGTCACTAGCTTCCGCCCGCGGCTTCGCTCGCCTGATATCAGGACAAAAAGTAGCCGTTATTCCAGCTCACATACTATGAGTGTGTTAATTCAAATCCGTTCAGTCGTTACGACGTGATTGAGGCACAAACATACATCGTCACATCCACACGGTTTGAGATATAAAACTGGCTGTTGCCCGCGACTTCGTTGTCATTCAATATGATTTTCACAATTTGAACTAGATCAAAAAATCTATGGAGTGCAAAAACTGCGGTCACCCATCCAAGTACTGGCCGCACCCGGCGATGCCTAACATTTGTTATCTCAGTTCCCCATTATAACCTTTCATCCCTATATCACCCCTGTAAGTATTTTTGAAAAAAAAAGTAGGCAATGTTTTTCTCCGGGTTTGGGATGAAATTTATCTGCTTGCCATACCACAGAGGTAGGTACACAGACAGAGAGAGACAGACAGAGACAGACAGACAGAGGCAAACAGACAGAGTTACATTTATAATATTAGTAGGATTCTTATGCTAATGACTGACTGACTGATCAACTGACTGTATGTCCATCATTTATTATACATGCATCCATCTGCACTTCATTGTAACATTATCCATCTTAAATCATATAACACTATTCATTATAAATGATGTGCAAGATTTTCTAAAGGGACTCCACATTGTCAGCGATAATGCCATAGTTTCTGCTGACATATTTGAAGTGGATCATATTTTAAGCTTTTACTGCTGATATCGGCTAAATCCCTTAGGCTCCAATTTTTAATGAGAATTCCTGTTGTATCAACTTTCAGACTTCACAGCCGTCAATTATGCCATACAGGCATTTTAACTTGCTTGACTTCGATCTCTACTGACAAATTGTTGTTCTCAGGGCGAGGCGAAGGGGGCGACCGCGGGGAGCGCGGGCGAGGCGCGGGGCGCGGCGGTCGCGGGGGTGGGCGCGGGGGGCGGGGCGGTGCGCGCGGGGGGCGCGGGCCGCCTCGCGCGCCGCGTGACCAGAGAGACTGGCAGCAGCCGCACTTCAACGACAGTAAGTTACTGACTTGTTATAGTTCGACCGCACTTGTGTGCATAATATCTGTATGCGCCGCAGTGATGTAGCGGCATATAGCCGTCCACATTTTCATTAAAAAACTGGAACAACTCGCGCTTGCGAGTCGAATTTGCTCACGAAGGGGTCCGTACCATCGTACATGTACATAAATGTTTCTTGTATGGTACCCCTTTTGTATTATTGCTTGTTATAGCGGCAATAGAGATACACACACTGTTGAAAATTTCAACTCGCTCTACCTAGGGTTCAATAGATACAGCCCGCTGACAGACGGACGAAAGGACGAACAGCGGAGGCTTAGTAATAAGGTCCCGTTGGTACTCCTCGGGTACGGAACCCTAAAAAGTGAAGCTAAGTTTGTACTTACATCCACTGCGGCGAATGGGCATGCTACGCACGGCCTTGATTATTCCCGCCCGTGGACGTGGGTCATATCCGTGCTCAGCAGTGGATGCAGTCAATAAGCTGTACCGTGTAATCAGAGATAATCTTCAGCTTACTCGGTGAAATAGTCAACATAATGTACAAACTTAAAACTTTGTCAACTTTAGCTGACTAAGTCGCGGGTTTTCTTCACGGGTCACGATCTTTGTTTTCCTTCACCGTTTGATGCTACTGGTATAGCGCATAATAAAGCTTTGTAGCAATTGACATGAAGTATTTTTTGCAGCGAATCAGATGGGCGACGCGTTCCCGGCCACAGAAGACTGGGACAATGAGGAGTGGTCCGGATCTCTGTCAGACACTAAGGTAATACTTATGCTAACTAAACTAAGCCTTTTACCGTCTATAATAGATGATTTATACAGCGTCAGAAGGCAACTTTTACCTTCACAAACGGGACGTTGTTTGAGGGTACTGGTATAGCGCACATAAATTTTTCACACAGAAAAATCCATTGGTACACGACCGGATTTGAACCCACGACCTTAGGATCAGAAGGCGGGGTCACACTACCAACCAGACCACCAGTGCTCTCAATGTACTACTTTTTATTATTACAGTAATATGTACTTATTTGTTCATAATACAGTATTTGTGACAGCCTCGGTGGCGTGGCGGACGGTTGCTCGGCATAGACGCAGAGAGGCGCGGGTTCGATTCCCGCTGCGGAAGAAATGTTTGCATGATCTGTAAATATTTCTTCCGGGTCTGGGTGTTGTGGTAGCATGGCACTCGTAGTTTCTGATACCCACGACACAGGGAATCCTAGTGTGGGGTCAGGACTATGTATGTGACTGTTGGGTGTTATATATTTTTTGATATTATTTGTCAGGTGTTCACCCCGAGCGCGGCTGCGGTGCCGCCTACGGAGCCCGAGGGTGCTATGTTAGCTCCTGCGGTAAGCCATTTTCATGTCGCGGAAAAGATAAGGCAACATATTCATCAGATCGATAGATAGATAAACACTTTATTGCACACAAAAAAAAACACAGAAAAGTAAATAAAAAAACAAACATAAACTGTACAATGGGCGGCCTTATCGCTAAGAGCGATCTCTTCCAGGCAACCTTTGGATGGAGAGGAGCTACTGGGTATCAGAAAAACAGCTATGAATGATGGTTTTATTTCAAATTAAATCGAACAGCCCTAATGGATAGTGTCGGTAATGTCGCTCTGAGTATAGTACATATATGTATGTATGTCCCCTACCCCCGAATACTCAAACGCGACTCAGAGTTGAGCACGTCTCAACTCACGGTTTTTTGACAGTTTCTGATGAAATTCTGTCAAAAAAAAGTCTTTTGAGACGTGCTCAACTTTGAGATGCGTTTGAGTATTCGGGGGTTATTGTATTAATTTTGTTTGTTAGTTCGTCATCATCATTATTTTAATATTTATCATGTTGTAATGTTGGTGTTGCAGGAGGATTGGGACAGCCCGGCGACAGTGGCCGGTGCGGTCGCGGGTTCAGAGCCGCACAGCATACCCACCTACACATACCACAGTGCAGCTCAACACCATGTCACTATGGAGGTCAGATACCATTCGCTTGCTTACAATAATATTGGTTAAAATTTATACTACTAGTTCGTTACACAACCAGTGTGGTGAGAGAATTATATTGCGCCTCAAAAAGACTAAAAAAATTGACTCACTGACTAAAACGTTTTTTAACCGAGCTGTGACTTTGCACAAACATCGCAATTTTTCATTGTCACCGCATCATACTCTCTTTTGCCAAGCTGGACAAACATTATAATATGTTTTACTTCATAATGGAAAAATTGGAGGGAGACCCCAGTGCCCAGCGGCGGGTCAGTTTTTCTTTGTCAAAATAAGCTAAATAAAACAATCAGCTGAGCTACTATAGACCGTTTGTTGATGACGATGCCCTTGACGAGGATATTGTACAGGGATGTTGTAATATGTTTTATCGTACAGTTGGGCAGCACAAGCCTGTCGTCGGCCGCGGCGGAGGCCGATCACTACTTGCACCAGCCGCACGCACTGCCGCACCCGCCGCAACAGGTAAACAACTGGCGCAGCCTTACCCTAAAACTGGCGCAGCATTTTTTTATCACCATTAGTTTTTAGAATCGATAAATGTTTGCCGGGGTTTGAACCTTGTATTTTAATCTGAAAAAAAACATCATTCTCGGTGATGGTATAACTTTATATCTGTGAAAGAAGAATGATTATTATTGGCTTGGTAGTTTCTAAGATTCCTACAATAACATTCAAATTTTAGTATTATTCACACCTGTGCAATACTGTGCATTTCGAAATTGTTATTACCTTGCTCACTGTTTTTGTCTGTGGTCTACTTGTCAAGCAATTTTATTTGTTTATGAACAGCCAATGGGCATGTCCGGCAGCCTGACGGCGGCGCAATCGCAGTACTTATCTCAGCTCACTCAGCAGTCGCAGAGGGATGCCAGTAAGTGCTTACTACGATCGCTGCCTTTATCCTTCGATTCTATAAGGATGTCTCATCCATGACCATCACCAACCTAAAATAAAAACCAAAGCAAAGGTCGAAAATTCTTCAAAGTTCAATTTTAATGTTTAGTTGTGGTATGCTTTAGTCACTAAACTTTAAGTGGGTACATAATATGGTCAATACCAGCATAAAATTCGGATTCTTACAGTATCAGACATTATCTTTTAATAATGCAAAACGAAATTTACGTGCCTTTTATCATAATAATATAATGTAATAATACGGGGAAATGCTGAAGAATAGAACTGGCTGGCATTCGAAGTTCTGTCTTTGTAGAATTTTTGGGATGTTTTTTTTTAAAGTTAATACAGCGATAACTGCTTGTCTGTTATCGATGTTTGTTCTTCAACCTGTTTCGTCTCACGGCTGGGCATACGTTTCCAGACATCCTTATTCCGAGCGATCACCCACTCTCACGTATCGATAATTAACATGTAATATTGTGTTTTCCCAGTAGTGTACTCGTCTAACTACGGCGTGTACGGATCCACGGAGATCACGACCCAGCGGAAACCGCAGCGCGCGCGCGTCCCGCCACCTTCTAAGGCAAGTTTTGGCTCAATGCATTTGGAAGTTCGTCTGATGACCTCAAGCAATTGTTCTTAGGATTCTGAAGAAATATTTGCAGATCAGGAGGGTTGTAGTATTATATCGTCACTGGAAAGGCAAAATTACGTAAGCGCCAAAATGGCGCCAAATGGGCATATTGATTTATTATCCTAAAATAGCAGTCCAAATACAATAATATGAATTGCTGGACATAGAAAATGAAAAAAGAATGTAATCTTACTTTGACGTCATCAAAATTCGATAATTAGGTAAAAAGTTATGTTTAAAAAACGAAAAAAAAAGAACTTTAAACGGCTTTTTCTCGATTGGCGCTTACGTAAATTTTCCTTTCCAGTGACGATATAATAAAAAAATATGTAAATAAGTAATTATATCAGCCATCTGGTTTGCATAGTACAAGCTTTGCTTAGATTGGGACTAGATTGCGCTGTGTGAAATGTCGACAAATACATATTACTAGCGACCCGCCCCGGCTTCGCACGGGGATACCATACCATTGTGGACTTAATCTAAGAATGATATTCCTACATATGGATATCCTTCCTTCCTTTCTCCGCACGCCAAAATCTATTTTGGATTTTGTACCTTGGGTTACAATACTGCAATTTTCTTACGGATCCCTAATTTTTTGAAAATTTATTATAGCCTTTACTGGACCCTGATAATGTAGCTTTCTATTGGTGAAAGAATTTTTGAAATCTGTCCAGTAGTTTCGGAGTCTATTCATTACAAACAAAAAAACAAAAAATCTTTCTTTATAATATTAGTATAGATTAATTATTATTTAGTAACCTTCTTACTATGTTATTGATTGTCGATTAGATTCCGTCGAGCGCGGTGGAGATGCCCGGCGGCGAGCTGGCGGGCGCCATGTTCCTGGACGTGCAGTTCGGAGCCCTCGAGCCCGACGACACGCCGCACAAGCCCTCCGCTCAGGTACAGCCCACACCATTGTCATCATCATCATCTTCCTGCCCTCATCCCACTCTATGTGGGCTCGGCACAGCATAATCCAAGGATCATGCTGTAATAGTTTTGGCTAAGGTGTTTTATGACCGGCCGCCTGCCTGACGTCAACCCTCCTTGGGAATACTTGCTTATTGTATCTCATCATGTTGGAGAGGATACTATCCCTTAGTCGACTTTTACGACATGCTCGGGGAGAGAAGCAGCTGGACGCATTCTATGTTTTTTTTTTACTCCCAGTCCAGCAGAGAAGTGCACCATTGTACCGAACAATATTAACTTTAGTACGTCCCAAGCTGCAGGCACATACTGGAAATTATACAGACATATTTATATGAAGAGACTAGCCTACCGATGTTCCGTTCGAGTGATACCTGGATAAAAAAGGGTCTGTTGTAACTGTGTGTGTTCCAAATTTTAGCCAAATCCATTCAGTTATGGAAATTTTAGCCAAACACACACTGACTAGTGTAGTTCATTTTACAATGTTCTCGGACGAACGACATAGGAAATAGTGTCTTGCGCCCGTCACGGTCTGATGTGAATAATCCTTACTGCGTAAATAAGTGACACTCAGCGGTGACATTCAGTATGGACGGATATGGCACGAGAATTGTGTGAAAGATGACATGAGTAAGAAAGAAGTGAGTGTTGTGATGACTTCTGACAGAGGAAAATGGAAGAAGAGTACATATTGTGCTGACTCCACATAAAGTGGAAAAAGGGCAGGGAAATGAGGATGAGACTTCCGTGAATAAATCGAGCTGACTTCACTCGGTTGTCACCGCCCGCTTGCTGCGTTACTGATTTAATTAGCTGGTTACTGACTGACCGAGCACTTGCCTCGCGCGGCAATTTCGCGAGGCTAGTCAATATTATACAGCTGTTGACATGTTAATTTATCAGTGTGATGTAAGCTTGTTGTGTGTTCCAGCCGGCGCCGCACGTGCCGAACCACGTGTCCCCCGCGCCCCCCGCGGCGGCGGAGCGCGGCTCGCCCCCCGCGCCCTCCCCCGCGCCGACCGCGCCGCCCGCGCCCGCCGCCGTGCCCCTCCCCGCCATGCCGCAGTACTCGCAGCACCAGCCTCTGGTAACTACCTCAAACCATCCTCTTTTAATTAATGAATAATAATAATAGCATCTGCGCTCGCGCCCGTCTCCGCAGTACCGGTATGTACTCATCATCTTCCTGCTCTTATCCCACTCTATGTGGGGTTGGATCCAAGGATCATGCTGTAAGAGTTTTGGCTAAGGTGATTTATGACCGGCCGCCTGCCTGACGTCAACCCTCCTTGGGAATACTTGTTTATTGTATCTCATCATGTTGGAGGATACTATCCCTTAGTCGACTTTTACGACATGCTCGGGGAGAGAATCAGCTGGACGCATTCTATGTTTTTTCTTTACCACCAGTCCAGCAGAGAAGTTATGTTACGTTAGCAGTACCGGTATGTACTAACCTCCGATAACTACTAAGAAAGATCTACCTTGCGGTACAACGAAATTTCGCGTTTTATGCCTTTCACAAATGAAGGGTAAGGGGGAAAAAGGATCATAGTCATAATGACATTGTTTAGAGAAAATGCAAAAAAACTGTCTTATTTTGAATAAGTAATCATTTATTTGAAACAAATGTATTGTCATAAATTGTGGTCTTATAGTCTTTCATTATACTTATACGTCAAAAACGATCATAGTCCATTGACAATGCTCTTTATTTTAATTATTGATTTGACTATGACCTTTTATTAAAAAAACGGGGGTTTTTTCTACTTCATTTTCCGTAGACAGTGACCATTTTATCAAATTTCTGTCTTCACCACATCATAGTACACATTAATGGGAACTAGATGGCGTTATTACCTCAATTTTGCTAAAAAATGACTATGACCTTTCTTCCCCCTTACCCTTCAAATTAGTTCACTGAAGTCTGGGAAATATATTTCGTGTATTTTAATGTCGGTAATGTATAAGTAATGGTTTACCCCCACAGCAGTTGAACGAGAGCCTGTCGTCGGTGGAATCGACGTCGACGTCGCAAGCGCCCGTCGCGTCAGAGCCCGCCGTCACTACTAACGCCACATGTAAGTTCTTTATCTCTATAACTAATTAACTAGGTATGATGTGCTGAATAGTATTTAGTACTTACCTCCTAGCTCACAAACAGCTGGGTTTTTATGAATCAGGTCTTATTTGATTTGTCCCAATCCGATGTGCGCTGTAGGGTACCACAAATGTTATAACAAAACTTATTATGACCAGATAAGCAACTCAGATTTGAAAAAATATATAAACACTATTGGTATCAGTAACAAAAGTTTGACAAGCTGACCTCAGTGGAATATGCTGGTTTGAGTAAATGTAGATCCTATCGTTTAAAAGTATAAAAAACCCGCAATCAAATTTTTGTGTGTCATTACGATTTTTGAGATACAACAAAATTTGGATACGGGCGTGAAAATGATGTATGTATGTAATCACACTAATGTTTAGTTCAGTCAATATTGAATAGTTTATTCAAATCTGAAGAAGTAGCAATGATTGGTCTGTTTGTTGTAGCGTCTCTGGAGAAGCAGCTGAATGCGTCAATGAAGCAGCTGAGCGTCAGCGCCGACAGTGCGTCTGCAGCGCCGCAGCAGCAGCCCTACGCGCACCGACCCAAGGTACGTCATGCAGCGCTGCGGACCATCACTGCACTAACCCACAACAAAGCAAAGGACACGCATGTGTACAGCTAGTTGATGACTTTTATTGCTAGCACGGAATGTTATTCTGCCCTCCTAGTGAAGAACGCAGTAACTATGTCTAACATGTTTTGTTTGATACGTGAATAAGAACAGAATGTTGTATTTTGTTAGGCGATTCCGAATTATGTATCTAACTAATTTTTGACAAAAATGTTAGTTACTGCATTCTTCACTAGGAGGGCAGCATTATAATTGGTGATATTATGCAGATTATTTTATACTGTTTGTTATGTGGAAACGAAAACGAGTTTCACAAAAAGATTAACTTATATAAACCAACAACTGTAAATAATCAATTAATAACGCTGTGGAAGTGGCTAAGTCTATTCTAAAATAGTATAAAAGTGAACCATTGACACTAAAGAAGATGTAACGAGAGAATAAATAAATGTTTATGGACATTTCAAAGCTTGTACTTTGTACCAGATGGCTAGTATTCTAATAATACTTATAATTCATTATATTAAACACCCAGACGCGGAAAAAATATTCGCAGAACATGCAAACATCCCTCCCGCAGCGGGAATCGAATCCACCTCTTGCAGCCGAGCGCTCAGCCGCCACGCCACCGAGGTCGTCAATAACACGTCCGTTAATATGAGGTGTGTTTGCAGCAACAGCCTGTGACGGCGCAGAACGTGTACGCCCAGCATCCCGCCTCGCACCACCCGCCCGCCGTCTACTCCGCCAACGTGTACGCGCCGCAGGTAACGATCCCGACGTTTAGGCCACCAATGGATTCTAATTCTAATTCTAATTAACGTTAGGGGAACAAAGATCTGCACTGACGACGGGGTGGGGTGTATTGTGCATTATCCCCCTGCTAACCCTCCCCCAGCCAGCACAACTCCTTGAAGTGCCACCAATAGATGTTTCTATTTGAAAAAATGAAGCGCTCGTGGCGTAGCTTAGGCGTTCTTGATTGATCGTTAAAGTTAAGCAACTATAATGCGCGGTCACAAATTGGGATTGGTGACCGCAAGTGAGCGCTTTCGTGCTTCGGAGGGCACGTTAAACAGTAGGTCCCGGCTTTTAAGTCGTTAAGCCACGACGGAGGCCTTTAGGCAGCTTAAAAGCTCCGTCGCTAGAGTTGGCCACTAAGTCATACGAACATACATACATACATTTGAAAAAATTACGTACCCTTTACCAGTACTCTCAAACAAACATCGCGAGGTAACCGTTATATCAAAATTGTGGCATTGTTTAGATTTTTTTTGAAGTCCGCCCTCATGTTACTGTTGAACTCACGGAGCGATTTTCGACCGCGTCCGCGGTGGCGGAACAGCTGTTATTATAAACTCAAGAGACCGGTTGCTTGTGCGGTTACGCAGCCGTTGATCATCGATGATCAACGGGGTTGGGCAATGATCGCAAGACCCGCAAACAATCGCGCACGCCGCGTCGTGAAATCTACTCGTCTACTCCAATATATTCAACTATCTGTACAACCAGTTGAACATATTGGATAAATTACCTCCAATTTTTTCAACTTAAAAATATAGGTATCTACATTTCCTTGTACTACGTGTTCGTACGAGTGTTGCGTTCCGCAATCGCGGCGAGCGCAGGTGAAAATCTCTCCGTGAGTTCTAAGCCTTATGGTGAAAGTTACGGTAAAAAGTCGCCACTAGTTTGAGAGAACTAGTAGTAGTTTTGACCCATTTTTCAATACCAAAGCTTTGTTAGTTTGTATAAACTTTAATCTGAACGAAGTTGGGTGTTTGGCTATAATTTTATTTGTTTTTATCACAGGCGAACTCAAGTCAGCCATCTTTATCAGCGGCAGCGGCGGCGGCCGGCATCACCACTGCCTACCCCTCCAGTGTCACGCTCACGCAGTACCAGCCCATACTCAACTCATATCAGGTATAAAATGCATTTCGAGTAAACACTTACAATATTTCTCGTTTTTTACATAGGCATACAAGCAAAGCGAGTGGTGCAGGTAATTAAATAATAATAAATAATAACACCCAACAGTCACATACATAGTCCTGACCCCACACTAGGATTCCCTGTGTCGTGGGTATCAGAAACTACGAGTACCATGCTACCACAAAACCCAGACCCGGAAGAAATATTTACAGATCATGCAAACATTTCTTCCGCAGCGGGAATCGAACCCGCGCCTCTTGCGTCTCTGCCGAGCAATCGCCCGCCACGCCACCGAGGCCGTCATTGCCTGTCACACTCGCTTACTTGTTCACAGCCAGCGACGCTAATTTTCTATCTATCTATCTATAAATGAGACAATTTTTTTATTTGAATTTGAAGGATTGCGTTTGACGGAGCATTTTTCGTGGTCTCAGGAAGACGGTTATACACCGCCGGCACAACTCGATCAGCTTTGACGATCATGTGTATAACAAGTGTGTATTGTTTATACAGCAGACATCGTCCTCAGCGGGCGTGTACAACAACAGTGCGCTGTACACGGCCGCCGCGCCCTACTCCTACCAGCCTCAGCCGCACCACAAGCACAAGGAAACCAACCACCAGGTACCACCTTCCAGCCACGCTCTACGGCCTGTTCCTACTCGACACACACATTTTTATAAAATAAATTTTAAAAAAATGTGGAAATTTCACACAGCGCCATCTAGCCCCAAACTAGCAAAGCTTGTACCATGGGCGCCAGATGGGGTAGTGAGAAATCACTTTATTTTCACGTTTGTTATTAGATTATACTCTTATTTAGAGATAATATTCTGAAAATATTTATGATGCTTTGTACCCTCGGACCAAATAAAAAGAAAAGACGCCGCGCTGCGAACAACAAAAGTGAAGCCATACAAAACCGTGCTCCTGCAAGTAAACACACGCACACACCTACACTAAAACCATGCTCATCGCTCTCGAGTCGTCGTCTAGTAAACTTAAAATTAAAAATAGAATTATAAATTCCTGTGTATCTAGTGAAAACTTGTAAAAACAGCAGCAAATCACATAAAAAGTCTCACGGAATCACTTTTAAGTACTTCAAATAACATAGTTTCTTAATTATTATACTTACTATGAATTTTAGGTTACTTGAAACACAAACTTCAAAACCTTCGACACACACATAGATAAAAAGATGGCTTCACTTTTGCTGTTCGCGGCGTCTTTTCTTTTTATTTGGTCTGAGTTTGTAGCAAAAAATGCACGTGATTTGGGTGTTAAAGGGAATTTCCAGAGGGGAGGGGAGGAGTTAAAAAAATTCATAAAACATCACATGATTAATGGACGACTCCTTTGTTCTAAATCACTTACTGAATGACAACTTACGAAGTTATGATTGACCAAAGTGACAATGTTCCTCATGGTGTGTTTCCATCTGTTCCAGTATGAATCTAGTTCGACGGGCGCCAGCAGCAGTCTCGCCAGCACGTCCACCACACAGACTTCATCCGCTAAGGTCTGTATCCTATGAAACTTCCCAACATTATCAATAGAATGATGTATGGCTTGTATGTGAAATGGCTATTGCACAAGTTATTTTCCGCTTGTTTTGTTCCATTGCTGAATTGGGTATGGTTATTTTCGACTGCTCAGCTAATACCACAGTAATACAGTGTCCGCTTAAGTAATGTTTTTTTTTGTTCAATAGAGTTATTTTCGGTTTTAATCGCCAATGTTATTTATCTTTTATCTTACTGCAGTTACCGTTTGTACATGTTATGGAATATCATCATCATGATTTTCCTGCCCTTATCCCACTCTATGTGGGATCGGAGTTTTGGCTAAGGTGTTTTATGACCGGCCGCCTGCCTGACGTCAACCCTCCTTGGAATTACTTGTTTATTGGATCTCATCATGTTGGAGAGGATACTATCCCTTAGTCGACTTTTACGACATGCTCGGGGAGAGAAGCAACTGTTATGGAATATACTTTTTTTTTATTCGATTTGACGGATGGGTAATATTATTGATTATATTTGTTGTTGTTTGCAGGTGGCGACTAGCAGTGCGCCCGCGCCGGCGCCGGCGGCGTACGCGGCCGGCGCCCTGTACGGCTCCCAGGGATACGCCTATGACGACCAGCTCATGCGCTCCACAATGCCACACCATATGGTGAGTCATAGGGTTTTAAAACTTTAAAACCAAATCGAATTTGCACAGAAAGGGTTCCGTACCATCGTAAATTTGCATAAATGTTTTTTTATATGGGGGCCCCCTTTCATTTTTATCATTTGTTGTAAGCGGCAATAGAAATATACACTCTGTGGAAACTTCAATTCTACCTATTACAATTCATGAGATACAGCCTGCTGACTGACGGACGGACATAATAAACATTAATTTAATCACAAATATAAACTGGTTCAACATAAAAACTTGACAAATGTTATTATAATTAAAGGTCACATCATGCAGTTGTCCCAATGCTGTTGAATGGCCTTGCTTTCTAATTCTAATTCTAATTAAGGTTAGGGGAACAAAGATCTGCACTGACGTCCCGCGGTGGGGTGTATTGTGCATTGCAAGGCCTTGCTTTGTAAAGTTCATCTTTATAATAATAGTTGCATGGAGTTTGAATGAGATTGCTTGCAGGGCGGGTACTACGAGGTGGGGTACGGCGTGGGCGGCGCGCGCGAGGGCGCCTTCGGACTCGGCGCGGGCGAACGCTTCGGCCGGACCGACGCCGCCTCGCCGCAACAGGTGACAACTGACACTAGTTCATACACCTTTAATTCTTTATCTCTGTTACCAGGGAATATCGTCAAAAATCTATCTTTAACAAAGATTAGACAAAAAAAGCTACTTCTCTCCCCGAGCATGTCGTAAAAGTCGACTAACCCCCGAATACTCAAAAGTGACTCAGAGTTGAGCACGTTTCAACTCACGGTTTTTTGACAGTTTCTGATGAAAATCTGTCAAAAAAAAATCGACATTTGAAACGTGCTCAACTTTGAGATGCGTTTGAGTATTCGGGGGTTAGGGACATTATCCTCTCCAACATTATTATTAAGTAGTAAAATTTTGAACCAGTAACAATTTTTCTGTTTTTTACTTATTAGCGAACTTGATTGGATCGATTTAAAGTATTTTTTAGTTATTATACTTGTTTGTACTTATCAATTTTGTATTTTGACTTTTGTTTTAATTACCATTTCAGTCTACAACAGACTGTCGTAAAAATTTAATGCTGAACATATTTTGATGTTTTATTTTTTCACTAGGTCCCCGCAACCGCATTGCCTCCTGGCTACGCCTACTTCTACCAGCCACCACCGCCGACCACCTACCAGTACGGAGTCTATCCCACGGTAAGACTAAACTAAGGCCTTTTACCATCTATACAACGTGTAACATAATGTCCCTATAAGCCCGAAAGGGGTGTATTCAGACCGAGCACTTGAATACATTGACGTGTGCAAAAGTTCAATACATCATATTTGAAATTCCAATACAATTAAAAACAAATTATTTCATGAGAAATTTGTGACAACCCTATGTGTTTGTTTACCATTTGCGTAGGTAACAAACACACGCGCACCCTCCTATCGCGTCGGACCCACACATACGCAGACAATTGAACGCGCGGCAAGTTTCAAAAAGTACCTAGGTGTAATCACCAAAGTTTTCGTAAGAATTTGCAATTTTTTTAATTCTACGTAGAAATTAAAGTCGAAGATTAAAATCACGATATCTTTCACACATAAAAAAACAACTACCTACCTACATCTACCTAGGTAGTTACCTAAGGACCTAGGTACAGGAAAAGTTAAGTTATACCTTTTCTCCCTTCTTCTTGGTTGGCTCGGAACACGGCTAATTGACATGGTAGGTATTAGGTAGGTATGTAGGTACCTAGGTTGGTATTACTGGTACACATTCACATTCACAATCACAAAATTATTTTTGTCATTTTTTATTAGTAGGTAAGCTAGGTACTAATGGGGTACCTACTAGGTAGGGTGATAGGTTAGGTACCTATCATCATACCTACCTATCACTGAATTTTATCACTGTTGACACACACAGTAGGTACTCGGTATCCATCAAAGGGAAGTAGGTACAACACACCACCGAATTCCCGGTCTTCCCTCACTGGTGCGCCGGTGGAAAGATCCCGTCGAGAGAAGACGGTTCACCAATCCCAGAAAATAGCCCGTAAGATGGCAATGGCCGCCCTGGATAACGCTCTCTGTAGAGCTGAAGCGCCACTACTAAGCTATTAATTATTTGGTGCTGCTCCAACACACACACAACACCATATCATAATACTCACCGTTTGAGTACAAAGCCGACATCGTATCGTACGTTAATTAGTTACGCGAACCGAGAGATTGCTTGTTGCAGTTGTTGCAAGGAACGAATGCTAATTGCGACTGATAAAAACCGATCTGTTTTGCGACCAAAAGTAGGTACCTATTGCCGAAAGCCGAATTTTTAGGGTTCCTTGTCTGGGGTAACCCACTAAATACCGATTGGGAAAAAAAAGGAAAAAAACTTCACCATACATCTACTACTACTACTACTACTGTCGTCGTGTCCGTGTCGCTAGCTCTTTTGAACCAGTGTGGTGGAAGGATTAGAGTGCACCTTGAAGGTTCCTTTCGTACACTTTGACACACGTCTATGACATGCCTGGTTTCCTCACGAGGTTTTCCTTCACCGTTTGAGAGCATTGATATTGCACACATAAATTTTGAATCGAAAAATCCATAGATTCGAACTCACGACTTAAGGATGGGAAGGCGGGGTTCATATCAATATGCTACCATGTGCTCCATCCCCATTTGCTACTAGGTACCTACCTACTTACATAATAACCTACCAACAATTACGTAGTTCAATCAAGAAAAGTAAAAAACAAATAAACCTACGGAACCAATTTGATTTTATTAAACAAACGCTTGCGGTGCGGTGTCGGTTGACGGTTGCGGATTTTGAATTTAGCAAAGGCACCGACAGCCAATTAGGGCGAGGTGCCATCCCACTAGTTGTTGTTGTTGTTTGAATGCAACCAATGACAAATAGGCTGTTCACGATGAAAATGAAGATTAGTAAGACAGATAAGTCACAACCTTTGACTTTAGTGCCCAAGTAGGTAGGTACAAAATTGCATTGAAAAATGCTCCAATGAATATTGGAATAATACATCGTTAGAAAAACTAAAGTGGAATAGGGTCACGGCTTTATCCTCAGGCACGGTAGACCTCTTCTCATACTTCTTGTTACCTACTCAAGATGCTTTTAAGGCCCGAGTAGGTAGGTACAAAATTGAGTAGGTATCACGGCTTTATCCTCAGGCACGGTAGACATCCTCTCATACTCCTTGGCACCCACTGAAGATACCTTTAAGGCCCGAGTAGGTAGGTACAAAATTGAGTAGGTAAGGTACCTATCTCCTATACTAGGTACTTAACAAAGAGATCTGAAAGGATGTATACGGTGCCTAGGGATTTTAGTCGTGATGTGACCTTACATTTTAATTACCAATAAATACCAAGGTACCACTAGGCCTTCAAAAAAAATAGAAATTACTTATTAAGCCACCTCGTTATTAGGTAAGTAGGTAGGCATTTTACTAATGGTGTCTGTTCTGTTACCTGTTTCATCTAGAGTTCACACTTAAAGGTCAAAAAACAGCTGTAAATAGGGATGCCTCATGTTGAGTCAAGTTACGTATTGGAGCAAAGTTTAAGAGACATTTCATGAATGAAAACCTTTGAAATTTTAAAAGTCGTTGAACAAACGTTGTTCGCAATGACGTAAAGAACACCCCCGTTTCGGGCTTATAGGGACATTATGTTACACGTTGTATAGTGTCAGGGTACTCATTTTTAGGGTAATTTAAGGTTAATAATTAGGGTAGGAACAAAGGTTGGTTCCATTCGCGTCATGGTATGAACCCTTATCAAAATAAATTAAAAGCTAGGCAGCACCATATTATAAATAATAATAATAAATAACATCCAACAGTCACACACATAGTCCTGACCCCACACTAGGATTCCCTGTGTCGTGGGTATCAGAAACTACGAGTACCATGGTACTACAACACCCAGACCCGGAAGAAATATATACAGATCATGCAAACATTTCTTCCGCAGCGGGAATCGAACCCGCGCCTCTTGCGTCTCAGCCGAGCAATCGCCCGCCACGCCACCGAGGCCGTCACTATTATGCGATGTAGGTGTCACTGGGGTAGTAGAGGGGAGTAATTTTTTTGTTAAATACCCGTGCGAAGCTGGGGCGGGCCGCTAGTACTAGTTAAAGGTGTATTAAGTGAATCGTCTGGTCATCTACTTCTATTAAGATCCCTAATCGTGGCCTCGTCCGACCAGACACGAGCAGTGTACGAACCCCTTGTTAGATTGTTTGGTGTGATGTTCCAGTACGGCGGCGGGTCCAGCGTGGGCGGCGTGGGCGGCGTGGGCGGCGTGGGTGGCGTGGCTGCGGGCGGCAAGGTCGGCAACTACGCACAGCAGCAACAACCGCAGTATGACGCGCAGGACACATACAAACCTGGTAAGTATGTTCGTATGAGCTAGTGGCCAACTCTAGTGACGGAGTTTTTAGGCCGCCCAAAGGCCTCCGTCGTGGTTTAACAACTTAAAAGCCGGGACCGACAATTTAACGTGCCCTCTGAAGCACGGAAGCAGTCAGCTCGTAATGCCACTTGCGTTCACTCATCCAAACTGTGACCGCGCACAACGTCGCTTAACTTCAACGATCAATCAAGAACGTCTAAGCAAGCTCGCAATGAACGCTTCATTGATAAAGATAATCAGAAACAATTTCACTACGTCCGAAAACTGAGCGAACCCTAGTGCATCCCAGAATGGAATGTTGAACTTCAAATTGAAAAACAATATCAAGGAAGGCGTGGGTGCCAACTAAAAATCACATGCGTATAAGAACAGACCTTACTCTCGCAGGTAAAAGGTTTGCAATCCCTTAACGGCGGTCACAGCACAATGGACACAAAGTTCGAAAGAGGCTAGCTACCCACAACTCAGGTTTTCCTAGGGTGGGAGCTAGCGCACTTGCAAATTGTACCCACATATACAATCTTTTTATAGCATATTTTGTACTATTTTATTTTTTGTTGTGTCTTATCTATAATATTGTGCCGAATAAAGCTTTTATCTCTTAAAGCTTTACAGCCATGCTTTGCTACATCTTGCTTTGGGCACAGGGGCTACTAGATCCATCCTCCTGGTGTTTCTTTAGTTGTAAACTAGATGGCGCTGTATAAAGAGTATGCATTATTGCAGGCGGCGGTTACACGGGCAGCGGCAGCAAGTCGGGCGGCGCCGCCTCCACTGATCTCACCAACGCCATGTACGCCAAGACGCATGTCGCGCTCAACAAGGTCAATGTGAGTGCCACACACAATGCACCATTCTCTTGTAATATCTCTTATCCTTGTCTATCCTGTAGCAAATAGAGTTAATAGGCATCTTATGGTAAAGCTCACTCAATCGTAGATCTTATCCTAGGCAAGCTACTAGGTTACTCAAAGAGAACTAACAAGAGCTTACTCATTTCAAATAAAAAGTAATATATATATAATGGCCAATACAAAATCCATATTCATCACATATTAAAAAGTGTGCCTTAAAATCTCCTTTGGTGCACTATGTGTATATTTTTATATGTGCAAATGTTTGTGAGTCATTGATACGATCAGTTATTGAACCACAAACATCCAATCTTTCATATTTAAAATAATAGTGGGATATTATAAGATGTCTTGTTCGTGAGTGATGCTTATAGGACAAATTGCATGGTTACGAGATATTTTACGATATTAGTAGCATGTTATCTCTTGTATATCGCTTATTGTTATGGTCCATGGTTGAACCGCAAACTTTGAATTGTTCGCATTTACAATATCAGTAGGATGTTATCTAGTGACACAAGCAGTAGGATATCGTCTCCTGTACTGGCATTGGGCATGGTGAGTGAGTAAAGTGGTTAGGACAAATTGCAGAGCTACGAGAAGGCGGCTTTCCACAGCGGCACCCCGCCGCCCTTCGGCGCCGCCTCGCACCTCTACATCACCGCGCCGCCGCACCACCACCACGTCCCGCAGCACCAGGTAACCACTCCACACGACCCAATGCGTACCCACTCCATCATACCGCCTCCTACCTCATCACCACGTCATTACGCCATCATCAACTCTTTAACGAGCAGATACAACATATCATGGTTACTCACACCGCACACGCATACACTTCATTATTATTTATTCATACACACATCGTCCACGCCTTCCCTTGCGAACCTCCACTTCACAACCACCATCAGTGCCGTAGCACTAGGTGTTTACCACAAATAGGATTGTCTGTCGTACTATATTTTAGTCAATTGTACTTTTTTTTTAGTTTTTTGTACTATACTATCATAGAAAAATATTAAAGTACGAAAAGTACTAATTATATTTTTATCGCTACATAATTAAGCTGCCATTATATTAACAGCATGGGGAATTTCTGAACGAAACTTATTGACAACAATGTCTACTTTTGTCACGGCAACTAAACGTCGACTTTCTGTCATTGTCATAGTCAATTTGTCAATGAAAACCGCCAGCAACCGTACTATTTTTTGTGAATTTTCTAAAAGTACTATATTTTTGTAATCTTTTGGAAAAAATCTGTTTTTCATCAAAAAAGGTAACCCTCTACCATCCTTCCTTACACATTATCCCAACACATTCGCTGATACATACAGATACAAACGCACACCTGCCGGCGTCACTGAACCAACACAGATCACAATGCATGAACATTATAAACATTTTCACACATACACAACCACACTTTAACATCTTTTTCCTCATAAACTCTGCGGCTACACTATCGGCCTTCAAAGCTTCGCGTTTTCTGTCCTTGTTTATCCTTATAAGACTACGTTTTACTCGACTACTAAGGCCTTTGCCATCTATAGTTAGATGATTTATACAGCGCCAGAAGGCAATGTTTGCCTGCACTAAAGGAACGCTATAGTGCCCGTGACGAATTCAGATGGAGTAGGCTTGCCCAGCACCTATGCCATCCTCTCAGCTTAGTCGGCCTTGTCCACAGGAAAGACATGGTCGCCGTGCGGAACTGACTATGCCGCGGGTTTCCCCACGATGTTTTCCTAAACCGTTTGAGCAGTACTCTCAATATAATTTTGAACTGAAAAATCTATTGGTGGCATGTCCGGGTTTGAATCTGCAATCTTAGGATCAGAAGGGTATCACACTGCGCGACAAGTTTTGATAGCCGATAATATAGCTGCAGGATTACATTGCACGATTATACCTAATGTAAGAAGCACTTATAAAAATAAGGTTAAATTTAGGCCCCACATTTTATATTTACATATATGAATGTAAAAATGTATGCCCTGTTAGTTCGTACACTGTGTGCCGCATGTTACATTCAAATACATAATGCATGTTTCTTTTTTTTATTGTTATCATAGAGTTTTGTTTTGTAGATGGATGTACGGATGAACAGTAGTCATAATAGGCGGGTAAGTTGACATACGTATATGTACCTTAAAAGCACAATATTTATCGCTTAATACTGTTACCCGCCTTTAGTTGCATGTTTAGAGCTACTTTTGACTAATTATATTTATATATGCATTTATAATAAATTATACAAGAATCTTATAGCCTCAATGCCTTTCTAATTTTATGTAGTTTATTTGTCATTATTTATAAAATTTACCAATTTAATTTGTGAATGTACCCTAATTTGTATATGCCTTACAAACGTGATAATGTTAGTGATTATGTATTTTGGTTGCAACTAGTTCCTATAAATAAAAAAATATATATATTAATCAAATTTCGGACAACTTACTTTATAATAATTATACCTATTATCTGTCCAGTCGTACTTGACGGTTTCAAATAGAAACTGATTGCAACAGTTACATAATCACTCCCCTGGTTAACCTGCGATAGTGTAGCTTTAATTCTGCTGTCTACGAAGTTGGGTCTTCAGTACATGCCTTTGAGAATTCAATCCAAGTATCCACAGAACTATTTTTTTTTCCATACATAACTTGGGGTGTTTTACCTACAAGAATCTATCCTCTATTCCGTTATCCATAAGGTTCCGTATCTCTAAGGCATTTAGTACTTATGCCCCTTGAAAGTTAGCAGATACAGCGTATGACTGACTAGCTTAAAGGTCATCACTCACTATATCAATGAACAGTGGAATTAAAGTCTAGCTCTGTAGATATAATACTTAACTAAGCCCGCCCCTTGTCCTTTGGAAGGAGCTCCAAAGAACCCTTATCATTGAGAAGCAATCAGCTGTGCCCTTGTAGTAATGACCTGTAATCTCTAGATCTATGCCGTACCATTATAGACCTTATTCCGTTGCACATTAGGTCATGTAAAACTTACCCCCGAATACTCAAACGCGACTCGGAGTTGAGCACGTCTCAAGTCACGGTTTTTTGACAGTTTTCGATGAAAATCTGTCAAAAACTCTTCACTTGAGACGTGCTCAACTCTGAGATGCGTCTGAGTATTCGGGTGTTAGGGTGTTAAATTTACGATTATAGACTTTATCCCGTTGGTAATAAGGTTGTGTTTCCAGCAGGAGGCGGGCAGCACGGGCGGGCGCACGTCCAGCAACAAGACAGCGCACAGCAAGCCCAGCTACTCGCACTCCTACTGGCCCCCGAACTAGCCGCTGTCGGTAAGGACTCGTTTCTCTACCACGCTTGTTCGTAAATTCAACATGCATTAAGATAATAACTTAAAAATATAACAAAAATAGACAAAAAGAATGGTATAAACAATTGGCGGCCTTATCGCTAAAAGCGACCTCTGCCAGGCAACCTTGGATTGGATGGAACAAAAACATAGAAAGAGTATCTAAATAAAAAACGTAAATAGGAAAACGAACTAAATTAAAGACTAAACTAAACTAACGTTATATACACGCTTGGACCTTTCCATTGACGACAAAGTTGAGCGGTGAGGATTTCTGCTGTACCTCGAACATTTAAGACCTGTCTAAGTGATCCCTCGAGATTTTAAAGAATAAAGTATTTAATTATGACAGATAAATAGACAACACATTATTGTTTACCACAGATTCGTTTTAATTAGACTAGCAATAAAAAGGCAAAACAGTGGGCTGTATTGCTGAAAGCTATCACAGCCAGGCTACCTAGGATTGGTACACGACCGGATTTGAACCCACGACCTTAGGATCGGAAGGCGCGGTCACTACCGACTAGACCACCAGTGCTCTCTCCGTCACCAGGTCATACGAGCTTAGTTGTATTGAAGTGTTGTGTTGTTGCAGGCCCCGACACTTGCAGTCTCCGACGCATGTACATAGCGGGTCCCTCCGCCCGCCGCCGCACTGGCGACTCCATCAGAACATAAAACGTCTATGTATTTTTAATTGTATAAAAAAATTAAAACCCGCGAATGTTAATATTATTTTAAAATTGATAGTTGGCGAGTTGATCGCCGCCGCTCGATAGAGTTAGGTGATTCGTTTTCTAATAAAATTAACTGTAGTCGCTATGTATATGTTTACCTACTTATATGTATATGTATGTTAGTGACCGGCTCGCTGTGTGCGCCGGACCTCTTGTATTTAGTTCCACAGACTTTGTAATTATCATTATATTATGAAAAAGTAAATGTAATAGGTGGATGATAATCGTTATGTAACAAGTTAGTTGATGTCGGTTTTTTATGTGGAATAAATGCTGTTGTGATGATCTCGAGGGCATTTGAAAGAATGAGGGATTACACATATTGGAACTTGAATACCTACTTTTATTTTTCATCTCCGTCAAAATAGTTATAAGGTTTCCTGTTTCACACATTTCATCTGAAGATTTATAACAAATATTTATACTGAAATCTGTGTGAAAACACATGATACATAAGGCTGATATGGTAAAAAATCGATTACTAATATAATGTCCAAAATTGGATTAGATCTAGAAATAGTAAGAAATATTATAAAAATACCCCTAAGGTAAAAAATAAAACAATACCTACTAAATTGGTGTAGTTATTGTGGTTGATTTTAGTAGAAAAATAAAACAACGAAATATAGCCCAAAATAACTTTATATCAACCAAAAATCAACAGGAATGTAAAAAGTACCTACTGCATGTAAATATAAGTTTCATAAACTTTATGTAGTAACTTTAAGTTTAATTTGCACTTCCATCATGAACTAGATAAATACCCTCAAAGATTCTTAACTTACTTGGGTCCAGCCCCATTACAGTCTATGTTTGGTTTGGTGTCATTCTATGACCATTGTCTTGAAAACAATTTTTTTATGATTTTCATTACAGAAAATTGGTACATAGTGAAACTTGACTGGTGAGTGTGGTGAGTAATGACATTTTGTGAGCTATCAACAATAATGTATAATGTATAGTGTGTCATAAAGTCCAAAAGTCAGCCAACAGATCAGTTGGAGAATCTTGTCAAAAATACTTGAACAAAACTTGCAAGGTTTTGAAATGATGTATTTTTAGCAAGATCAATTTTACCAGACCAAAAGTTTTTGTCAAGTGGGTATTGGTAAAGTTAGAAAACATGTGTCGAGTGCACGAAGGGAGCCTTTGAGGCGTACTTCAATCTTTTTACACTTGTTCGAAAGAGCTAGTGACATAATTAGTTAGTAGTATTGGTATAGGTAGGTATACAGATCTGCCGTCCGATATCTAAAATGCCGTTAAGTGACAAACCCAAAATTTTGGCTACGACCAAAAACGTGAGTTTGTTTTCTAGACTTTTAATACTTACAGTTTTTATTGAAATAACAAAATGTTTTGTATTTTATAAGCAGGAAGTGTATATATTGCATGAGAATACAAGTTTATCTTGTGATTTTTTATTTAACTTTTTATGTTTCAGTAATGTAAAATGAGTTAACCGTATTTTAGAATTGAAAAAGTCCAAAACGGATGTAGATAGAGGTGTACGTGTGGCTCCAAATCTCAGTACTTATGAATGATAGAAAAATATGACGCATACTGGTCGATAGAGAAATAAAAGCGCTTTCGCCTAGTACATAAAAGTCAAAGAACAAATGTCACTTAACGGCATTTTAGTAATCGGAGGGCAGAGATAGGTATTGGCTAGATTCCCTAGTAGAAATGACTGCAGCCACGACCACCAGTGGTTACAAGTGAGCAGCGGCTGCGTTGTCAACAAGCCAATACACAGAGCCGCTGTGGGGGTTGACACGCCCGGCTGGCAGGTCCTCCTTGTCTTTTAGGATTCGCTGGAAATAAAAAATATTTTGTTATAATAATTACCAATCTATTGGGTTATGTTTAATTGGAAAAATCTTGATTAATCTAATGACCTTATAACTTTTTTCTTCAACCTGTTTCGTCCTAGCTGGAGCGTCGTGAAATTCGTCTGAAGTATGTCAGGATCGTAGCTAATGGAGATTCGTGATCTCTGCCTACCCCTATGGGAAACAAGCGTGATTTTATGTATGTATGTATGCTTCGTCCTACAGCTGGGAAAAGGTCTCCCCCATGTATTACTTCCAAACATGCCTATCTGAAGCTTTCCCCCACCATCCTTTTTCGCAGGCTCATCCTGCCAATGCTTCCTCCACCTCTCTTCCTTTTAAACAAAGTATCATTAGTGATTAGTGATACACTCATAAAAATAACATAAAATCATACTTTTTAAAACACAATTATCACTAATTACCTACTTAAGTATCAACCTACCTACCTAGTTCCTAATAGATAACTTCTTGTTTTTGTTTTAATTATTTAATATTTACACCTAGATATACTTGATTGCCTGACCATAATATACACATCTATACCATTGTTAGTTGTAAACTGAACTAGCAACTAACTCAAACCTTAGTGGTTTTTAGTTGCTAAGTACCTAAATATTGTTAATTTTTTTCCTTTTAAATCGTTAATAAATAAAATAAAAAATGCTAGTATACTCACCATGCTGCATGAACCTAGTGGATTACTTGTTAGTCTGTGGGATTTGTGCATTTAGCATAGTGAGTGCCCACACAGCTTTATATAAAAGCTAAGAAAATAACCAGTAACCCCATAATTCTAGTAAAACAATTATATAGATCCATTTACCTTGATCATATCAGCTTTCCCAGCCCCGCTACATGCAAAGATACAGTTCCTTGCATTATTCAGCACTGGATATGTCAAGGTTATCCTTTCCGGAGGGGGTTTTGGAGAGTTGGTTATAGCAGCTACTGGTAGCCTCTGCTCTTCAAGTAATGCGTGATCAGGGAATAGCGAGCATGTGTGGCCATCGGGGCCCATCCCAAGAAGAAGCAGGTCGAATCTGAAGTCATCGCTGTTAAAGGCTGCTTTGAGCTTCTCTGTGTAGTCTTTGGCTGCTTCTTCAGCTGGAATTGAAGAGATTTTGTGTAGTTTTTATCTATATTGTGCATACAAAAATGTGTTTGTTGATATTCTGTTCCTCTCAACTAAGTAAAGGATCAACATGTTTTTTGCATCAAGATAGTTTTTCCTTGTGCCATGCAAGATTGTAAGTGTGGGTGCAAACTAGTCATACATATGTATATAAAACATGTTTTTTTAGAATGATCATGTTTGGAACACATTTTAAGTATCACATTGAAGAGATAGCTCAATGAAATTTACGTTGTAAATAGCTGATGAAATTGGGAAATTTTAGAAAAAGTGTTTGGATACAATTTCTCAAGTAATGGATTTTTGTAATTTTCAAAAATTTTGGTATTTTAGCTAACTTTGGGATTCAACATTTTTTATAGGGCAGTGGTATCAAATCGTCCCACAGTTGGTCTTGTGTCTGCAAAGCATACTATTCATCACCTATATTTGGAAAAAAAATCAAGCATAGATTTCAATAATCCATGTCATTTGTCAAAAAAATAGTCTCCAGATTTTCGTTTGACAATATTTTTTGGGCACCTGTATATTTGCAAGAATTTCATAACATTTCCTTCTAAAATCATCATCTTTCTGCCCCTATCCTACTCTATGTGGGGTAAGAGTTTTGGCTATAGTGTTTTATGACCGGCCGCCTGCCTGACGTCAACCCTCCTTGGGAATACTTGCTTATTTCATCTCATCATGTTGGAAAGTATACTATCCCTTAGTCGACTTTTACGACATGCTCGGGGAGAGAAACAGCTGGACATATTCTATGTTTTTTCTTTACTTCCAGTCCAGTTTACATTTCCTTCTAAAATGGTGGTATATTATAATAAAAAGTTAACCTGACACTCCTTGCTTGATCACAACAAACTGACTCTCGTCTAAAGCAGTTTTAGGTATGAGTTCCTTCTTGTAAATGCCAAATGTGGAGTCTGCATTGTCTTCTGGAACTAGTCTCTCATCACAGAAAGCTAGGGTCCATTTCGACCACTCGGTGTCCACCTTGGGTAACCCCTCACAGAGGTATTTGACCACGGAACCACCTGAAATTATTTTGCTTGTATAAGTACCTGTGAAGTATTTTAGGAATAAAACTGTCAGACCGCGTGCAGAACAGTATACTACGCTCCAAAACCCGAATTGTTGACGTTGGTCAAAAAGCCGCCAGCCTGAAGTGGAACTGGGCAGGACACGTCTGCCGCATGTCGAGCGAGGAAGACCACAGAGTGGACCCCACACAACGCGACGCGGCGACATGGAAGGCCTAGGATGGGATGGCGGGACGAGCTGGAAGCTCTCCTTGGCACATGGCCTGTCACAGCGTTAAATCGCGAAGAGTGGAAAAAGGGAAAGGAGGCCTTTGCCCTGCAGTGGGACAAAAACGGCTGATAAATAAATAATAATAATAAATAAGTACCTACAGGGAAAAGATACCAAATGAGAACGAGCGAGTGTAAGTAAGGGTAGCCTTTCATAAACAAACCTGCAAAGTGAAATACCTAGAGTAAGTTGAAGATCTACATGTAAGTAGCATGAGTCATGAATCAACACATCACAAGTAATCCTTGTCTTGTTTGTAATTCTACGAATGGAAAGTTTCAACTTACCGGAAAGTCCTACGTAAAATCTTCCTCTATTACTGATGGAGTCATTTGATATCTTCTCCACGTAAGAAGAAAGCCTGTTAATGATTTCTCTTTCGTCGCTTACTTTAATAATAGTCGTCATTTTGCGTAAATTATAAACTTTAACTGTATGTAGGTAGTACGTAAAACTAAAAACCGAAACAAAAACAAAGTTGAGGTTATAAAATCTGACAGCCATGACCTTGATGTAACATGTCAAGATGATAACGTTTCGATACAAACTTAATACTTATCCAGATACGAACTACTTTTAGCTTTAAAAACATGATATACATGAGATAGCGTGACCGTCAGAAAGAGATGGATTTAAAAATGAAAAATTACAGCAATTTTAAGAGATTTTTCATTTTGAAAAATTACAAAAATGTATAAAAACTTTGTCAGAAGTGGGATTCGAACCCACGCCCACAGAAGTGGACTGCGACCTGAACGCAGCGCCTTAGACCGCTCGGCCATCCTGACATGAAAGCACTGTATGAAAATTCAGGAATATTTGAGGAAAATCTAAATTTCCAAGAAAATAGTAGAAAACTAATTAGGTATACCTACGTAGCTAACGTATCCAAGCAAATGTTATGAAGATTAAAAAGAAAATCGCGGTGGTTAATGGTGCTTATATTTTGAAGCTACTTTCCACTCACATGTTCATCAAAGTGGTCCTTGTGATTTTCATCAAGCTAAGATTCTAAAATTCTACTTATGATAACTGTGCTACACGATTACAGATGGTGCTGTATCTATAACCTCATCTACTCACCAACAGATGGCGCTAGCAGCTCCGACAAAATTTTCTCAGGAATCCGCATGTAAAAGTGAAAGTAAAATGCATTGGAAAGAAAAACGACAGTGTTGACCGCGACCAAACGGTTGTTGACCGCCAAAACGATTAACCGCATGACGTAACGATTATGTATATAGAGATATATAGTAGAAGGGGTTTTTTATTTATTCTGATTGTGCCTTCGATAGCCTACATTACAAATCATAACGTACCTGCTATGTAATATAATTTAATCTATGACATTGCATCTTTTAGTTTGGTTTTACTTTTATTACTTAGTTTGAATGAAAGTAGCGCCCGCATGTGACAGAGAGGATGAGGAGTAGGTAATATGTTAGCGTATGGGCATGTTATGCGGAGGGAAGAAAGTCATGTTACAAGGAAAGTGTTGAATAGTTGAATATGAATGTGGATGGATACACGGGCAGAGGAAGGCCTAAGAAAAGATGGATGGATTGTTTGAAAGAGGACGTGCGTGTGAAAGGAGTGAGTACTGAGATGACGAGTGATAGGATAAGATGGAAGAGGGAAACATGTTGTGCCGATCCCACCTAGCGGGATAAGGGCAGGAAAATGATGACTTAGGTACCTAGGTAATTAAAATTTATTAACTCCTTTCAAATAACGACCTAAGTAAATTACCTAAGTCTTACAATTATGTATAACCGTTAAACAACTGTGGGTACTTAAACCTACACAATGGGAACACCACTAAACGCCTGGAGGGAATCCGTTTGGTTCTAACGTTGTTTTCATACTTTCATGAAACATTTTACTTAAACAATCATTGCGCCAAGTCACCTCAGCATTTAAAAGGAATAATTGTGGAGGCTAACGAGATTTACTTACCTACACGATCACATACTAGTACCTACATACATATGCACTCATATCCCAGAATACTCAACAGTTCGTTATGACCTCAGGAACATTGTATTGAGTACCTACCTAGGTATGTTTGCGCGTGACTTGATGGCCGCTATAAAAAGAGTCTGCTCTATAACTATAATGGAAGGAAGGATGCGATGATACTATGGATGAGACAGCTGGCTAATTAATGATATAGAATAGTAATTGGTTAAAAAAATCAATAAATTAATGTTAAAATCTTCTCAGCATACGTCACGTCGTATTGATACACCATCGAAACCACCGAAAGAATAGGTAATCAAAATCGATTGAGTCATTACCATCATCATAATTTAAGCTTGGCATCACCCACTGCTGAGTATAGGCCTTCTTTCGATAATGCCAGCCTCCTCGATCCTCTGCTTCTCTTATCCAGATTTTTTCATAAAAACTTTATCTTCCTGTTGCGTCAATATAGGAGCTAGAATTCTACGCGCATCCCTCCCTACACCATAAGAATAATATTAACTCTGTTAGGTAACTCTACGAGTATCATGCTTCTAGGATTGAGAACCTCCACTTTTTTGAACTCAGTTTATAAAGACACTTTTACTTCTCTGCTGGACTGGGAGTAAAAAAAAACATAGAAAGCGTCCAGCTGCTTCTCTCCCCGAGCATGTCGTAAAAGGCGACTAAGGGATAGTATACTCGTACACCCCAAAATGATGGACCATCAACATGGGCGATGGGCGTGGTTCACCATATACATCTTGGGACTTTGAATCGAGTGAGTGGCTGCTTTTCTTATGGTTATTAGTTTTCTTATAACTTGTGGCTTTGCTCACCCCATTAGGGATACGGGCATGGTTAATATACGTACATACATTTATACAGACAGTTTTGTTTATTTATGCCTATATAACTAGAAAGCCTTGTTTGCTAAGCAACTAATCTAGAAAAGCAGTTACTAGCCTAGGGTTATATCCGATTGATAGAAAGGTCGAGTTTTATAGCAAATACCCACATGTATTTACACATGCGCTAAGCAGTTACACTTGACACAAATCGTTCATGTCCATTATTTTTCTCTGCGTATGACGTGTTAAATGATAACTGTAAAGTGCCAAATATTGGGCGGACTTGCCTCTCACTACCCCCTTAGTAGATAATTGAAATAAGATAGTAATGTTTACCAAGCTTTTGAATGATATAATTTTGGATTATACATAGGCGTTAGGTATACATAATTGGGACCGATAGGTACTACTACATACGACTAACTACTAGTCGTGTTACAGTTGTTTCGAACCAGTGTGATGAAAGGATTTAAAGTGCGCCTCAAAGGCTCCTCCAGCCGAGGTATTGATGATGATGATATTTTAGTGCTGGCCATGACGGCATTGGATTAATGTGGTCGTGGGTTTGAAGTCTGCGTCGGTGTTATTGTCAATATGACATCCAAAAGTTACACCAAGTATTGCCAAATATTATTATATCTCCCACACTTCCTCAGATGTAGCCAAAGTGTTATTCCACCGTGAGATTTCCAGGGTCTCCCTCTACATAGAGCTTCAAAACACCCCTCTTGTTCAATCTCAAAGCAATATTAATTGACTATCAAATTATACGTAAGTTGGTATCTATAATCTATCCATCTTAAATAGTTATATTTATTTCTAAGCCTCTTTTTTATTTTCCGAACGAAATCTACATCAATCCAATCAGGATTTCCCACAAACCCAATTCTCAGAACTAAAGCCGCAACCTCTCAGTCCAAAGCCGGCCGGCGGGGCATTGCTGATGACCGTTTCCAATATTCTATCAACAGACGACGGATCGATCATTACCATAATTATCAACGTTGTTTTTCTGAAGCACTCGTGGCGTAGCTTGCTTAGACGCTCTTTATTGATCGTTAAAGTTAAGCATCGTTGTGCGCCGTCACAATTTAGATGGGTGACTGCAAGTGGCATTACGAGCTGAGCGCTTCCGTGCTTCGGAGGGCGCGTTAAATTGCCGGTCCCGGCTTTTAAGTCGTTAAGCCATAACGGAGGCTTTTAGGCGGCCTAAAAACTTCGTCACAAGAGTTGACCACTGGCTCATACGAACTTACTTATTGTCAAAAAAATTCTAAACGCTTTTCGTTTGTTAATAGAATATTGAAATCGGCCATCAGTCACACACGCACACATACGCATCATACTTATGAGTTGTCTAAATCGTGCATGATCGAGGTGAACACTTTCATGACTTAGCAGGTGTTAGCATTGGCCTTTTATGGTGTTAATAAGTCATGCACTAATCTAGCTAGAGCACTGGTGGTCTAGTGGAAGAGACCCCGTCTTCCGATTCTAAGGTTGGGTTCAAACCCGGTCGTGTACCAATGGATTTTCGTGTGTGAAAAATTTATGTGCGCTATACCAGTACTCTCAAACGGCGAAGGAAAACATCGTGAGGAAACCCGCGGCTTAGTCAGCTCCGCACGTATTGACCATACCTTTCCTGTGGACAAAGCCGACTAAGCTGAGAGGATGAAATAGGTGCTGGGCAAGCCTACTCCATCTTAATTCGTCCCGGGCACTACAGCATCCCGTTTGTGAAGGTAAAAGTTGCCTCCTGACGCTGTATAAATCATCTACTATAGATGGTTAAAGGCTTTAGTTTAGTGATCTAGCTACCCGCACTAGTACCTGTGACTCCAGTAACCGAACCAGGGGGAACTGAGGGGCTCAAGCCCCCCCTTAAAGCTGCTTTGTGTACTTTAGTTTTTACCTTTATAAAACCTACCCTCAACGGGGCCAAGCCCTTTAAAATTAAAAATGCTAGATCCTCTACCATGAGCGATTCTCTACCTCCTCACTCCTCGTAAGCTACTCTAGTCAAAATGTGTCAAAAGTCCAATGAACGTCTTATGAAATTATGGACGGGGTGAGGTGGGACGGATCAGCGTTGCCGGCGCTGACGGGAAGCTATCCATTCTCTGAATTCAGTACTTGCTAGCTGTAGCTCGCGACTTCGTCTGTATTGATTTTCGTGTTAAAATGTAGCCTAAATCCTTCCCTAAGATATTATCTTTCCATGCCAAATTTTAAGCAAATCTGTTCAGCCATAATAATAGTCATAATAGTCATTTATTGATAATATAAAGATTATAAGTCAGCGGTTTAGGCGTTAAAAGTTAACGAGTTACAGGCGTTAAAGATAGTCAGAGTTACTTTCGAATTTATAATATTAGTATGGATTACTTATTAGTAGAACGCCGCGCGACTTATTTAGATCGTCTGAGTAATGCGATGTAAGGATCTAGCTCTAGTCTAAGATAACAAAAATAGTGTTTAAAATTTAACCATGCAGGATTAATTCTACATGATAGACGGGTGCGAGGTCTAGATCATAGCAAATCGTAATTACTACGGCAATGCCCCAAAGTCGTGATCCAACGTGACCTCCTAATCACGTCCGAATTCAAAGTCGTACTAGTTGGTAATCGATTACTTTGCATAAGTTGCGAGCTTTATTTGTCCACTGAATTAGTTTTCAACAGCACGATATCAATTCTTGAAAATTACCGAAAGATAAAAAGTTAGGTTTTCACGTGTAAGATATAATATAATCCTAGTCCTACTAATATTATAAATGCGAAAGTTTGTGAGGATGTGACGATGTGAGTATGTTTGTGCCTCAATTACGATAGGAATCTGAACGGATTTTAATGAAACTTGGAATATACATGTGCTGGATTAACATAGGCTATTTTTTATCCGGGTACTACGCGAGCGAAGCCGCGGGCGGCAGCAAGTGTTACCATAATTTCTTATCGATAATGCAGAACGATCAGTCTATTTTTAAAGAAAGAAAAGAAGAAGAAAGACAATACATTTATTGGTTCATAATTTCATCACATGTAGGTACTTTTGGAAAGGTTCTGCCTGCTCCCGCTGATCGCTGACTGTCCCACCAGACCCCAGGTCGTGAGCAGCGACGACCTCTGCCGGCCAATGTCGCACCATGCTTTCATGTAGGTTAATGCCGCCTATTAATAGTTCTATCACAACAAGAAATGTCGTGTTTACACGACAATGACCAATTGACCATTAAGTCTCGCAGTGCTGCCTTTCCTATGAAGATCCTTTTTCCATTCTATCCACAAGAAAAACATGGACAATAAATAAGTGGATAGCAGACGGAGGGATATTCCAACCATAAATTGGCTTCTTTTGATTTTAGCGTACTTATTAAGTTATTGATTGAATCACAGCTCGAACAGGTCCTAAAAGTGGTTAGCCGAAGGGGTCCTATGGGACCCTATTACAAAGCCTCTGCTGTCCGTCTGGTCATAAACCGTAATAGGTAGAAAGTTGTCATTTTTTACAAAGTGTGTGTTTCTATTGCCGCTATAACAACAAATAACAAAAATAAAAAGGGGACCAATACAAGGAACATTTCTGTACATGTACGATGGTACGGAAACTTCTCTGCTGGACTGGGAGTAAAGAAATAACATAGAATGCGTCCAGCTGCTCATTTTAGCTCATTTCATTTCATTTCAAAAACTCTTACACCATGATCCAAAGATCATGCTGTGCCGACCCCACATAGAGTGGGATAAGGGCAGGAAGATGATGACGGAAACCCTTCTTGTTTGACCGGTTTTTAAACCTTTTGAGTTTTGATGATTTGTGTAACATACCTTATCTATTAACTAGGTACCTTAGGGCGAGCAGCGGCCATATGCAGCAATAACAGTTCGTCGGTCCACATGCCCGGCATCGCAGATAACGATCGGGCCATTTATTTAGCAATGCGTATGAGTACGGATAGCAAGCTCAACTAGTTACGCATACTACTAGTACGTGCTATTAGTTTTTCGAACCAGTGTGGCAACAGGTGTCCTGTCGCCAGAAGAAAAAGATTTCGTGTACTTGACACACTGCTTTAGAACGAAACTCAGGTTCGAACAACTTCACCGTTTTTTGTAAATAAATAAATAATAATTAATGTAGGTAATTCTTTTAGAAGCTAGCTTTCTTTTTTTTGTACATTTATACATCTTATAATATTGTTTTTCTTTAGTTTCCAACCTCTAAGATCAACTAACGAAGTCAGACTTGAAAATCCTCGTAAGCAAATACTCCGTCATCATCTAATAATCATACGCCTTTAATAATCCACTGATGGGTTTAGGCCTCAAAAACCTCTCGCATCCAAAACCTCTGGGCCTTTTTAATGCCTGATTCTGATCCCATTTGTTATCTATACCTGATGATAATCAGGCGCGGTCGCAGCCTGAAATTTTTGAGGGGGCCACATAGAAAATGTGGAGTAAATCAGATTTTATTGCACATATTATAAATCAAATGGAAGCCTTCTATTTTTGTTGACATCGCGGCTAGAGGCAGAAAATTGCTTTTACATATTTTGTAAATTTTTAGAAGATTTTTCAATTTGACGTGTACGATTTTGGGGAGTCATGTCCCCTGTGACCCCCCCCCCCCCTTCGGACCACGCCTGATGATAATGATTTGTTATCAGAAGCAGTTGTTCTGTCAGCAGTACCGGTCCGAATGTGTGCCGGGGTGCGGCCAAGATCCGCGTGACCCGCGCAGCTGGACTGACTGAAGAATATAATATCGCCTTACTAATAGATAAGAGCTGTGCAACTGTACATTCAGTAATATATCATTACAGTAAGTACGATAATAGTTAATAGGCAAGTCAGCGAAGTACATACATACCATATCACACCCGTCATTATCACAATCATCATTACTTCTGCAAAGTCCCAAGATGGATATAGTGAACCATGGTGACAGGTGATCAGCCCGTTGCCCATAGGTATAGATGGTCCATCATGTGGGGATACTATCCCTTAGTCGAATTTTACGACATACTCGGGGAGAAGCAGCTGGAAGCATTCTGTTTTTTCTTTACTCTCAGTCCAACAAGACAGAGAGATAAAAGTGTGGTGAAGTAAGTTTTCTCAAACACAAAGTGTTCATGAGGCTCTTTTTGACCACACTACCACTAATCTCTTCTAAATGTGACTATAAATTAGGTACAGGTATATACGAAACAGCTCAATGTGCCGCGCTTTTCATAAATAAATTGACTTTCTGACTCATTGACGAGTTAAAAGTCGTTAGTAAGGCTGTTCTTTACGGTTTAATACATACCTAAGCGGGATAAAAGTCACGAACACTTCAAAAACCTTGTAACATTCCCAGAGTCCTTTATTTTTAAAGAAATCTGCCCTCTTTAACCAAGAGCAAAAATGCTCAAGTTCTGACTGTACCTACTGCAAACTGATGCTACTAGATAAAGTTGATTTGCTGTTCCGAGGATGCCACCTAAATCATCTACAACAGATGTAAAAAGCTAATGATGATGATGATTTGAGGAGAGACAGGCACATGTACCCTCCGCAGACATAAAGAATCCTGAAGATATAAAACAGAGTTTTAAAAAATGCTATAATTGCAAATCTGCCATGAATCCTCGCTTATCCCAAGGTTGACAGACATGTTTGCAAAATGCAAATACAACTCGACATTGTGCAAGTGATAAATAAAAAGTATACAATCATCATCATAGATAAGTAAGTACCTACCAGCAAGGATCTTTTTGTTAATAAATAGTAAATTATGCATTAAGGGGGATGGCAATGTCTTATACGTCCCGGGCGCCATATTGAATCCCGACCATCAGCGAGGTTCTTTCCTTATTTTTATGTAAAAGGGAGGAAAATCAAACATCAAGAGTGATAACTAGGGAATGAAATACCGGGATATCGTAAATATAATGGAATTTAATATAATGGGACGGTAAATTGAATGGGATTTCATTTTCATTTCCGCGCTGGATTGACGAAGATTAAAATTCATACTTACACGTCTTATCTTCTAACGTTTTTTTAAAAGAATATTTATATTTTTGTGTTTAATTTTTTTTTATAAAAGGGTTTGATAAGGAATTAAGTACCTACTGTAAATCTGACTGACCATACCCGTCACGTCGGAATTTCCAGTCCCGCAAACACCAGAATTGACATATTCTTACGGGATTGCATTCCCTAGCGGTAACATAACTTTGCAGCTAAACTATTTCTAGCATATAGAGATTTTTTAATAGGTACTTAAATGAGAACTCTCACTTGGTTGACCTCTATCACCAGCTGTGTCGGTACCTGATCGAGATGGTGCGAACGCCTCGGCAACCAGTGCTGAGTGCACGGAGGAATGCACCACTGGCTGCCCGCCAACCGTGTCACGGTCGAGATGCACTCCGTTCCTCTGAACTTTACATCCTGGATGAAATAATAGTTTTATGAGCTGTTTGGATAAGGATTGATGCTAGGTCGTGCGTAGGCATGGGAAGGGCATGTACGAATGTGTTGATGATAATCATATTTTTCTGCGACCTTGAATAAAAAGTTCCATTTCACATTCGATATTAGTTTTGAAAATCGAACTTTTGCGCACCCCGGTTCGAAATGACTCTAAATGAATAGGGCCCCTGGTGCAGGTCAGTACGAAATATTGCAATAAGGTCGATATTGGATAGTCTGTGGTATTGGTAGAATGATTACTGGCCACTTCGCACCGCGCTGCGTAAAAAAATGTAATTTTAAAAGACTTTAAATTTGGCGGGAAAACATTGAAAACATGGCAATTTTTTCAGAAAGTGATTCAAATGATGAATTTATATCTACTCTACCTGAAATAGTGAGTAAAGTTAAAATTGCAAGCCTTAGGTTTTATAGGGCTATTAGGCATTAGAAGGTACCTACTTACCTACCTCTAGGCCCCTCTATAAACTGCGATAAAGCTTGTAAGTCAACTAATGCAGTTTTCAACGTGTTCCAATAAAATTGTTTTCATTGTTTTTTTATTTCCAAATAAATATTTTTTTTTATCTTCAACTTAATTTTTATTTTATTTAGAAATGAGATATTTTTTGACCCTGATTCTTGCCTAGGCAAGGCTGAGATCCACGATGGAGCGAGCTTTCCCAGAAGGTGGCTATTAATTCATTCTTGAAAGTGACAGGGTTATCATACGTCAACGGTAACGAATAAAAGGCCAGTCTTTAGAAAACAAAAGCTCTTGCTAAGAAGCTTGTCCAGCTACATCCACAATGTCATTGCAAAGGACGAATGTTTAAGTGGAGTCTCCAATACTTTCTAATGTTCTATAACTACAACTACTATTACGGGTAATTGAAGCGCTCGTGGCGTAGCTTGCTTAGACGATCTTGATTGATCGTTGAAGTTAAGCAATGTGGTGTGCGGTCACAATTTGAATGGGTGACCGTAAGTGGCATTACGAGCTGAGCGCTTTCGTGCTTCAGAGGGCACGTTAAATTGCCGTTCCCGGCTTTTAAGGTGTTAAGCCATGACGGAGGCCTTTAGGCGGCCTAAAAACTCCATTACAAGAGTTGGTCACTAGCTCATACGAACTTACTTACTTACTTATCCCCGAATACTCAAACGCATCTCAGAGTTGAGCACTCTCAAGTGACGAGTTTTTGACAGATTTTCATCAAAAACTGTCAAAAAACCGTGTGACTTGAGACGTGCTCAACTCTGAGTCGCGTTTGAGTATTCGGGGGTTAGTGTGATAAAAGGTTAAAAGCCCCTTGCGTGATTGTTCGGAGAGCACTATTATACATATAGTCCATCTTCTGTCATTCCTTTTTGCCTCTTTGAACTTAGATACATAGAATACGTAGGTTAGGTAGTATAAGTATAATAGGTAGGTATAAGTATGTGATTTTGTGCGACATTGCGACACTGCACATGTGTGTTTCACAACTCACTCGTGCCGCACTAAGGATGGGACTTATCGATGTTTAATTTTAAACAATTAACCGAGGACGGGCCGAAGAAATCCAAGACGTCCAACAGCGCGTTGGGTCAAAAAAGTTGCGGACAATACCTGGATAAGAGACCGAGGAAGCTGGCACGATAGAAAGGAGACTTATATCCAGAAGAGGGTGATACCAGGCTGAAATTATGGTCACCGAATGTATTATTACTTTAACTCAAATAGCAACTTAAGGTATACAATCTAATAAATAAGCTATTTTAGTTTGTTCAGCTTAAAAAACTGAACCATCGCTTCATTTACCCAATTGCATTATACAGATTGGGACAACTTAAAAAAATGTAACATTCGTAATTATTTACTTGATCGGGTTTATGCAAGTCGATTAGAGTTCAATAGCTAGAAAGAAAAATGTGCCATATCTGGTACGTTAAAAGATTAGAAGTTAGTACCTAAATATTTAAAACTAGCAGCCGCCCGCGGCTTCGCTCACGCGGTACCCAGATAAAAAGTACCCTATGTCCCATTCCAGCACACATAGGTACCTACTATCCTCATTATTCATTATAATATAGTGTACGCTAAACGATGACTAAAGTATTGCCATCTCTTACCATTTCATAATGACAAACAGTGACAGGGCTAACTTTAAGCAATGGCTAACTTTAGCGAACGAATATGAATAATAGGGTATGTAAGTACATTCCGTAGTTTTTGCGTGAAATGTTTTATACTGGGGGGTTAGTCTGAATTCTTAGAGTAGAGCAGTATTTGAACTGCCCGACTTTTTTGTGCCATTTTGATCCTTATGCAGAACAAATAAGCACAACAAAGTCGAGCAGTTCAACTACTGCCCTGCTCTAAGGCCACATAGTAACCCACCTGCAGTGTTAACAGTCCAAAATATTATCGCAACAATTTTTTTTTGGATGAATGTAGTGTAATATGACATTGACAGTTCCTTTTCCATATGTTTTGTATCATCTATTACTAATCTGTGGTATCATCGCTGTCATATGTCAAAATAAAAGTATTCTATTTTTCATGAAAAACATGCTAAAAATAAAGAATTTACAGGTAATTATGACATCAACTAAATGAGAAAAATCGGCTCTTTAATTTGATATAGGTTATGTGCAGTTTTAGACCAAAAATTGATTCCAGTTTTTCATCCCTTTTCACCCCTTTAGAGGTTGAATTTTGAAAAGTCCCTTCTTAGTACACCCCTACGTACCAAGGTTTACCTACACTGAAAATTTCAAGTCTCTACGTCCAGCGGTTTAGGCTGTGTGTTGTCTGTCAGTCAGTCAGTCAGTCAGGACAAAGATTCTTATAATATAAGAAGATAATATAAGATTGTCATGTACTTATTCATTATAGTACTACTATATTACCTACATACAATGTCATCGATATTACAAAATACGATATCCCATCTCTATTAACCTGATCGCGTAGGGCGCGGCCATGCATGTGTTACATACTATGTAGGTACACTGTACCTATGCAGGTACTTGCGGATTGCTGGTACGGTCAGGACCTTAAAAAAACTCGTATTTTAGTACCCTTGGTGTGACCTTGGCCTGGTGGCTGCAGTACGGATTGGCCGGATTTTTTTAATCAATTTTGTAAATTATCTTGTCATTTCACTGATGCCTCCGGCAGTCAATTCGTGAAATATCAATTAGCTGCAATTTTCGAGGTGAATATTTTCGTTTCTGCTTTGCACTGCTGTTTTTCTTTATTTCTAGGATATTGGAAATATTATTTTGGGTCAAATAGAAAAAAATATCTAGGTATTTGGAAATTATTTCTCTAATAATAAATAAATGTTTTAATTTAAATGCATACATTCCTAGGCACGCCAGTCTTAATGATATCATTCATCGTTTACCAGTGTCAACGTCCCAGCCATTCTTGAACCGAATGGTCTGCTTCGTGATGACGGTAAAAGACCCGTCGGTAAGACTAGTTCCTTGGCAGAGGGGAAGGCCTTTGGTGTGGGACGCCACATGCGTATATACCCTTGTGCGTTCTCATTTGCCGGCGCGGCGCCGGCGGCAGATTCAGCCGAGGATCTAAAAAAGTGCAAATATGGAGGCTTCGACGGGGTTTATGTATTTGAGCCTTTTGGGGTCGAGACCCTAGGTCCGTGGGGCACGGATTCTTTCAGGGCGTTTGGTCGAAGCGATGCGCGATCCAAGAGCTGGTTCTTATTGGCTCAACGGATCAGTATTGCCATTCACCGTGGCAATGCGGCCAGCATCTTGGGCACGCTTCCACCGTCTGATCTAGCTCAGATCAGATTATATTTGTACTAGTTGTTAGTTTATTTCTATTAATATTATGTATATTTATTTAAAGCAATATATATTTTGTTGCAACCTGTACATGTTTGAATGTAATAACAATATATCTTTCGAGATAATACTGCTGGTAAGCAACTGGTAGCTTGCACATACCTGCCTGACACACGCCCTCTTATCTTTAAATACCTATCTGCAATCCACGCATTGCATTGTGTGGGCCAAATTATATTTATTACTATTGTATGTAGTGATAGATAGTATATATTATAGTAAGAATATAGGCACTAGCTCAAGTAACTGTATAGTATACTTACAATCTTACCAAAAAGGTAGAACAAAAAAGGCAGGATTCAACAGATACTTCTTTGAAGTCCCCTATTATGTAAAAAATAGTTTTTGTAAGTTTTCTTTTGCTTATGGCTCTGCCGCATTTCAGAATCAAGGCTGTGTGTACAACTGGCGTCTATTTACAGAATCTGCAACAACATGCGATGCACCGGAATACCTAGCATAGGTTTTCTTAAAAACGGCCGCGGTAAAAACTGATTACCTACTGTAAACTAAAAAGTTCAAAACGGCATGATGAAAAAAAAAATCACAGTTTAGTTAGTTTGCTATCTCTAAAGCGGAAAAATTTTAGAGCGCATCCAAAAACACTTTTTTCACGTTTCATAATATTTGACATGAGAGCACTGGTGGTATAGTTGGTAGTGACCCCGCCTACTGATCCTAAAGTGGTGGGTTCATATCTGGTCGTGTACCAATGGATTTTTCTGTGTGAAAAAATTATGTGCGCTATACCAGTATTCTCAAACGGTGAAGGAAAACACCGTGAGGAAACCCGCGGCTTAGTCAGCTTCGTACGTATTGACCATATCTTTAACAAGGCTGACTAAGCTGAGAGTGTGGAATAGGTGCTGAGCAAGCCTATTCCATCTTAAATCGTCCCATTAGTCCATTAGTGAAGGTAAAAGTTGCCTCCTGACGCTTTATAAATCATCTACTATAGATGGTAAACTTATTAATATTTGACTTGCCATCAGCAGGTAAGCTCTATTAAAATGGTAGGCTCATAATTTTGTTAGTCAAAGTCAAAGTCAAAATTTTTTATTCCATAAAATCACGGGGATCAGTTGGACACGTCTTAAATCTACGTTGCATTTACACCTGTTCGTAACGCGAGCAATACAATATGTTACAAAAACATATGTGAAACCTACATATTTTTCATATATAAGACATCACAATACAGAAAGGTGTTCTGCTGGGTAGGGACCATGACACCCCGAAATGGGTGAAGCTCAGAAGGGTGAAGTAAAGTTGTCGAAACTGACGTAAGATGTCGTTGTGCGGTTTTTGAAGTACGAAAATTTAATCCAATAGTGTCTTTCCTGACGCCGCGTGACTGCAACCTTGTCTGGTGCCGCGGTCGGGGCTGGTAATCTTTGTTTACAAACAATATAAATAAAATATCACACAGCTGTTGCATGATTCACATATTAACTCATTTTAAACGCATTTTCTTCTCATTTTAGTTGTATTTATGGATATTTTGTTTCGTTTAGGGGTAAAGTAAGTAAATTCGTATGAGCTAGTGGCCAACTCTTGTAACGGAGTTTTTAGGCCGCCTAAAAAAGCCTCCGTTATGGCTTAACGACTTAAAAGCCAGGACCGACAATTTAACGTGCCCTCCGAAAGTATAACGTATATAAAAGTAAACATTTAACGTCTAGGGGTTAGAAATAGGTAATAGCGCCGTTAATTTTCTTACTTACGGTTTTTTGACAGTTTCTGATGAAAATCTGTCAAAAAATCGTCATTTGAGACGTGCTCAACTGTGAATCGCGTTGAGTATTCGGGGGTTACTCTCTTACTTGCTTATTCCATTTTCTATATAGAAAAGATGTTATTTATATAAAACGATGTATCATTGCGGGTACAGAGGTTCCGTAAAGTTATTTTGACACAACATTTCAGATAGGTAAGTTTTAGAAGATAGCCAGGTAGGATGCTTATATTAAAGCTAGCTGTGCAGAATGAGACATCGCCATAAAAGTTAAAAGGTCGTCTGCTTCCGAAAAACGACTTATTTGCATAAATTTACGAATTTATCCATCAACAGTAAACAAATGAGTCATCCAGATGAGAACAATTAATTGTTAAATCGTTAGTATTTACGAGTATAGATATAGTTTACCGGAACCTTTTTGTATTTTTATAGATTTATAATAAAAGAAGAGTACCTAAACATGTAGGTAATTAAAGATAATCATACAAATTAAACGAAGATGAACAATATTACTTAAAAATTAAAAATAAGTACCTACCTATATATTACTGTGACAATGTGAGCATGTTTTCTTTATGAATTTGTGATTGCATAACTTATTTTTTTTTTCTTATTAGAATAATAGTCGTGAGCGCCTCGCACTATGAAGGCGGGTTCAGGTGTGGCCCGAAGGTGGGGGGGGGGGGAGGGGTGGGGTTACACGGGACATGACCCTCCCCCCCAAAATTTACAAAATATGTATAAAAAAGCAATTTTCTGCCCCTAGCCGCGATTCCAATAAAATAGATTTATTTTACTTTTATAATGTGTGCAATAAAATTGTGCATTGTGCAATAAAATCTGATTTACTCGACAAATTCTATTATTAGTGACCCCCTCCAAAATTTCAGGCTGCGACCGCGCCTGGGCAGGTTCATAGTATGTTAGTTCATTATGGATGTGTGGATGTATGTTTAGTCAAGAGGTTGACGAGAGACATGACGGCTGTAACAATAAATCATGGTAAGTTCGTACTTGTCAATGAATGCAAATGAGGCAGCAGAGCTTTTGAGGTCCACACATGCAGCGCACCTGTGTGCGTGCGACAACGCACTGAAACAGTGTCAAGGTCTACAACTGATTTTTAAATTTATCTTTATGTCTCTATGCATTTGCGAACAACCGTGTCAAACTAAGTTTTATCACCGATCGAACATGTCGCTTCGTAACTCAAGTTAACTTATTTCGAAAAGGTCGTATATATTCACGCGTCGAATATAAATCAATGTATGCGGTTTTATAATTACGGCTGGCAGTTTTATTTTCAATATGGCGACATGGTTAACCGGTAGAGACCGCAGGGCATCGGTAACCTAGGGATTTATAAAAGGAAGTCAACTTATTTACGACTGAAGTGAATTTGAGTTATTTGAAACCAATAATGGCGATAAATAATAACAACAATAAAATGATTAAGCACTGTTTATTTGTCAATTGCTGTTGTTATAATTTATGTTTTGAAGTTTTTAACGCGGATACCATTAATACGAGTTTTTATTAGCAATTTAAATGTTGTTTTGATGAGTTGTTCCTAACGCGAATAATAACTAAAACAAAACTACAAAATATTATAACGATGCGAAAAAAATGTTGATGTTTCGGAAAATCCGAGCTCATTACGGATACCTACAGTCATATAAATATGGAGCATTTAGTAGTTTATTAATAGTTTTGTGGAATAGGATATAAGTATTATTTGTAATCTAACTTTATCTTTGTAAAAGTCAGTAAGTTCATATGAGCTAGTGGCCAACTCTTGTGACGGAGTTTTTAGGCCGCTTAAAGGTCTCCGTCATGGCTTAACGACTTAAAAGCTGGGAAAAACAATTTACAATATTTGTAAAAATAATCGACACTGTTTCAAATATGATACAAAAATTAAATCGATCTTTGGATGAATTGCTGAAATCTTCAAAAGATTAACTTCTACTCTCTACAGGTAAGCGGTTTGGTTCCCTACGATGTTTTCATCATTCCCTTAGAAAATAGGTATTAGTAATCTTTGTCACGGCAATAGAATAGAATAGAAATGATTTTATTTACGAGTGCAGCCAGGTGAGAAAAGCATGCTGTGCCATTGTGACATTAAATGGACCTCTACAACGGGCTTTTGAATTTGAAAAGCACGCAAGGATTTAAGAGTACATTTATAATGTTCTGTAACACCAACACAAAATTGTCATGTGTGGTAAAATTCCACTCATAAAATATTAAGTAACCATTAAGTATGTACATTAAGACTAGATACTAAAGAATGGGGAAAATGCTTTATGTAATGGCGGCGTGGAGAACTGTCCATTGAACGTCTTGTGGTACAGGGGAAATTGAGGATACAAGAGCCCGAGGAAGATCTCCAATGAGATGGACGGACCAGTCAAGGCTGAATGGCCCACTACACGAGTGTACTGGAAAGGCCACCATTAGAGACGAATGGCGTAGAATTGTGAAGCCAGCCACTACTCCTGAGCTGGCGACCACGACCACTCTGACAGGAGTGCAGCGACTAAGAAGAATGGCAAAGGAACCAGTGGTACAAAAATATACACCGAAGAGTAGGAAAGGATCTAGGTATCCATGAGATAAAGGCTTTCTTAATCCGTTCGCCCGTATAGCATTGACCTTATTTCGACCCTGTATTTAATGAGTTTTACGAAATGTAGGTACTAATTGTTTGTCACTTTCCTGTAGCAAAATTTAATTGTTTTAAGTACATTGTATTGTATTTTATGTATTTTTGAAGTACTTATATGGCGATTACCAGCTGTATAATATGAAAATATAGGTAATTGTTTTAATTGACAACCTCTGTGGCATGGCGGGCTCAGGTTAGACGTAAGAGGCGCGGGTTCGATTCCCGCTGCGGAAGGAATGTTTGTATGCTCTGCAAATATTTCTTCCGGGTGTGGGTTATAATAATACATAATTATAAGTGTGATTTTACAAAACAAGTATACCTATAAGTGTTCTATCAGTCATCTGGTTCCCCTAATACAAGCTCTGTTTAGATATTTATACCCCACATAAAGTAGAAAAAGGCAGGAATGATGATGATGAAGTATCTAGGAGGCGTATCAATGAAAACCTTACTAATATTACTTAAAATCGTGATGTATTATTTAAAATAAATCGAACTAGTTTGATTATGAGGTAATTTATGGTAGAGTACCGTAACTTAATGTGTTTATAGGTTCCTGTGTCGTTTAAGAAACCCATAAATGCTATGGTGGTAAACAGGAAGTATTAAATTATTTTAATAGTAATGGCAAGTTCCTTAAATTGATTAACTTTGTACTTAATTGATTAACTTACGTAGGTATTCTCGCTACCTAGGTAAAAAAAATCAGACAGCTTTGATAATGTCACACATGACGACCTTGATGGCGTGGCGGGTGAGTGCTCGGCTGAGACGCAAGAGGTGCGGGTTTGATTCCCGCTGCTGGAGAAATGTTTGCACGATCTGCAAATATTTCTTCCCTGTCTGTGTAGAAGTATTCTATCAGCCATCTATTTCCCATAGTATAAGCTTTGCTTATTTGGGGCTAGATGGCGCTGTGTAAAAAGTCTACAAATATTTATTTATTACCTTATTTATTAACTACAGGTCAGGCACATTATATGAAAAGGTGCAATTAAAATATTAAGTAATTTACATAGCCTATGATCTCTAGTTGACTAATTTAACTTGTCACAGGTGAACTGGATTAATGACAGGATACAACACAATAGCTTTGAGAATGATTCTAATTTGTTAGGACTAATCAAGAGTGAAGCTTTTTTGTTTTGTGGTCACGTTTATTATATACGTTTTTATTTTAAATCTAAATTGTTCTCTATGATCTTAACAAGAACAAACGATTCTATTTTTAAGTACCTTAATTAATCTTATCTTACCATCAGGAAATAAAGTAAATCCCCGAAAATGTAACAAAAACCACATAATTAATTTCGTAACAAAATTATCTACAAAAACCAACATGAGTTCTCGAGTGGCCTAATGTATTGTATGTAAATGAGATTATGTGGACTAAATACATCTTTAAGTGAGGGAGCAAACCATCTGTTAGACTGTTAAGTAAAAAGTTAACAAATGCAAAATTGAAACTTTTCAGTAAGTATACTCAAATTCATGTTTCTATTTACACTTTTTAGCATCTTTATTTAGAACACAGTTACAAAGACAAACTATAATAACATTAAAAACTTTAAGGTAATCGGTATAATAATAAGAAATAAAAATGAGCTCAGTTTTTTATCTGAGTTCGCCTACAGATAGAAAACAATTTTACTTTCTATTTTATTTAAAAGGAGATGTTTCATAGCAGGCCTGGTCATGTACACCCTTCGATCGAAGTCTAATTAAAATAAAAAATCAAATTATTGCAGACTTTTTACAATGGTTACAGATTTTCCTGGGTAGCCAAGACAGTGAAATTGTTCGTGACTACCGCAAACGAAATACAGACATGTTACCTACTTACTTCAGCTCACAAAACATTTTACTCAATACCGCCCCGCTATATTGTTTTTTGTTTTGTGTTGCTCTCCGTGAGAAAGGTATTTTTGGAACACTCAATAAATAAAGCAAAATATAAAAAAATACAATGGGAAAAGGTTTTACATATATTTAGCTATGTTTATACAAGTGTACACCGACCAAGCTATGATTTTTTTGACCAAGTTTCCATACAATTGTGACACATCTCCTTTAGAAAGTTCTACTAAAACTACTAGGACTCAAATGGTACAGTAAAAGGGCAAATGTTTGTTTTCGCGTGTGTTATATCTAACCAACTTAAGCCAAAGGTCAAAATTAGTGACCTTATGTCAGTTTGACAGTTGACAAAATGAAAGTTGATCGTGTAAAGCCTTCTACAAACCTGATTCTCCACACGTGCAAGTTATTATATAGCTTAGGTCATAACGCAGTCATTATTTGGTAATATCGCTTTTGCAGACACCACGTACTATTATTATAAGTGTTATGCTAAATGTTAAGTTAGATATTAAAGATTACAATTTAGGGTAGTAAAAAAGTTTAATAAAAGTAGATGCATGTAGGTATACGACCTCGGTGGCGTGGCGGGCGAGAGCTCGGCTGAGAAGCAAGAGGCGCGGGTTCGGTTACCGCTACGGGAGAAATAATAATATAAATAACATCGAATAGTCACATAAATAGTCCTGACCCCGCACTAGGATTCCCTGTGTCGTGGGTATTGTGGGTATTGTGGGTATTTCTTCCGCAGCGGGAATCGAACCCACGCCTCTTGCATCTAAGCCGAGCAATCGCCCGAGACGCCACCGAGGCCGTCGAAATGTTTGTATGTTCTGCAAATATTTCTTGCGGGTCTGGGTGTTGTAGTAATATGTAATGTAAAATGTCCACAAATATTTATTATTATTTATTCATTAAACTGTTATGTTGTTAAAATGTTACCCTGACTCACAAAGGTCCGGAGAAAATGGTGTACCTGACAGAATGGAGGTCTGCACCCAGCAGTGGATGCAGACAGGCTGATGATGATGAATAATGGAGCCATATAATATATAGCTTATTTAAACAATAATAACTAAATACTTGCCGTAAATTATTCACTAGATTGATTAATTGTAGAACAGCTGAAGTGATAAATAGTCTGAATTAGCATGAAAACTACATAACTCAATTTACTTAAACTTTACGATTTCACTGCAAAATGCAGGAAAAGATCACACAGTATTATGTTGTTTTTTTAATGATACAAAATGTTTTACTGATACATTCTATTGAAGGGGTTGAAATTACCCATGGATTTCCCATGGGCGGTGGTCCGATCACCTGTCACCATGGTTAACTATATCTATCTTGAGACTTTGAATCAGGAGTGGCTGCAGATTTTCTTATGATTACTTGTAGTTCTGCCCACGCCATAAGGGATACGGACGTGATAATATGTATGTATGTAAAATTATCAAAAAAATTATACAAGTATATCTAAAATAATTTTCTAGGTTCTAATTAATTACAATAGATACCTATTTTTATATTAAATTAGACATAATAAAATAATAGCACAATGCTTGTCAAAATTACAACAAAGGTTACAGAGATTTGTTATCAGCACTAATAATGATTGACTGACAAAGGTCTTTAACTGATAAAGTTGTCCAATAAAATGGGCTTTGAAACCGGTCATCTAGCGAGCACTGGTAGTCTAGTGGTAGCACCCCCGCCTTCTGAGCCTGAGGTTGCGGTATCAAACCCGGTATACCAATAGATTTTTTATTTCGAAAAATCTATGTGCGATAAACCAGTACCCTCAAACGGTGAAGGAAAACATTGTGAGGAATCCCGCGGCTTAATCAGCTCCGCACGTATTGACCACGTCTTTCCTGTGGATAAAGCCGACTAAGAGGATGGTATATTTGCTGGGCAAGCCTACTCCATCTGAATTCGTCCCGGGCACTACAACGTTCCGTTAGTGTAGGCAAAATTTGCCTTCCGACGCTGTATAAATCATCTAGTATAGATGATAAAAGGCCTTAGTAGTAGTATACGGAATTGTGGTATCTGTCAACATATACTGTATGTATGTGGGTGAAATGTGCAGTGTTATCGAGTGACATTGGAAAAGGCCAATACGGGCGCTGCGCCTACCGACAGAAAAAAACAGCAATAATATAATTATATACCTACATATATATTTTCTCGCTTGTGTCCCTAACGGGGTGGGCAGAGCCACAAGTTATTTTAAGAACACTTGCAGCCACTCCTGATCCAAGAGTCCTAAGATGGATATGGTGAACCATGGTGACAGGTGATCAGCCCATCGCCCATATAGATAGCCCATTATGTCCAACTCAGACCATACGCTGCCCGATTGCCGTATGCACGCCTAATATTTACCAATCTAGGTGTCGATGCAAAGAAAAATTAAACAAAATAATTGGTAGTAAGTTTGTTTTGTTGTCCGTATGTTATCTTTCACCGGCACATCCGTCGCGGAAGCGGCGTCAGTGTGTCAATGCCTTGTCGCTTTATGGCGCACTTGTTAGCCTAATGCATTTGATAATAAGCAAGTACTCTCTTCGTCATCATCATAGTACCAGTCTACATTCTCCCACTGCTGGCTATAGATCTCTAGCACGCCATTCTTTCCGGTCCTGTGCTAACCTACTAAGTTACCTCTTACCATAAGTCCTAGAAGCATGAAGCTTGGAGCGTATATTCCTTTTATGATGGAGGAGTGTATATAGTATCCTCTCCAACATGATGAGATACAATAAGCAAGTATTCCCAAGGAGGGTTGACGTCAGGCAGGCGGCCGGTCATAAAACACCTTAGCCAAAACTCTTACAGCATGATCCAAGGATCATGTTGTGCCGACCCCACATAGAGTGCGATAAGGGCAGGAAGATGATAATGATGGAGGAGTGCACTAAGACAGTGTTACTGTTACTTGTACACTATTTCATCCTAGTTATGTTTAATACCTTCAAATCGTAAACTACTTGGAAAGACTTAAGTACTGGCACTTATTATGAAGTTTAGTACTTCTGTACCTTTCTAGAGAAGGTAGGTCATTTCATTGTTAGATTATCTAAATAAATAAAATAAAAGCTCAACTTATTGCTACCTTTGGCTTTTTAAAAAACAGCGACTGACATATAACGTGAATGGACATTTCAAACATGCCATACAATTTACCTTATAATAACTAAGATAGAGTAGGCTTGCCCAGCACCTATTCCATCCTTTCAGTTTAGTCGGCCTTGTCCACGGGAAAGACATGGTCAATACGTGCGGAGCTGAGTAAGCCGCGGGTTTCCTCACGAAAAAAGGTGAACATTTCTCCCGTAGCGGGAATCGTAACCGCACCTCTTACATCTCAGCTGAGCACTCGCCCGCCACACCACCGAGGTCGTCTAACATAAACGTGTCTATCGCATCATCATCATCATTTCAGACTGGTATGGTATCACCGTACAGACCTTCTTTAAATTCTACGAGCCTAAAAGAGTTAATTATTATTTTTGACGACCGTTATGTCACGGTAAGAGATCTTTAAACAGCAATTGTCCAATGCTCGAGCAATTGTATAAAATTGTATGACATAACATGTTTTCTTTGAATTACGAAGTGATTGTATTTCATGAGTTATATTGTGTATTAATACTTTCAATTTTATCATCATAATATCCGTTATTACCGAACAACAGAGGTAGGTACATATCTATGAATTTAGATAGACTAAGTAAGTTCGGATGAGCTAGTGACCAACTCTTGTGACGGAGTTTTTAGGCCGCCCAAAGGCCTCCGTGATGGCTTAACGACTTAAAAGCCTGGACCGACAATTTAACGTGCCCTCCGAAGCATGGAAGCGCTCAGCTCTTAATACCACCCATCCCAATTGTGACCGCGCACAACGTTGCTTAACTTCAATGATCAATCAAGAACGTCTAAGCAAGCTAACGCCACGAGCACTTCATAGTGCTTTTAGTTTACTTATAATTATAAATGCTAAAGTTTGTGAGGATGTTTGGAAGTTTATGCCTCAATCGCTCCTAAACGGCTGAACGGATTTAAATGAAATTGAAATATACATAATACGTGTGCTGAAATAATATATGGGCTACTTTTATTCGGGTATAACGCGAGCGAAGCCGCAGGCGGCAGCTAGTTAATACTATTTTGAAGTCCTCGATGGCGTGAAGAGCGATGGTAAGGCTGAGGCACGAGAGGTGCGGTTTCGATTCCCGTGACATAATGTAGTTGTGACATGGTGGCAGATGATCAGCCCATCATCCAGGGAATCCTAGTGTGGGGTCAGGACTATGTATGTGACTGTTGGGTGTTATTTATTTAATAAGAAAAGGAAAGATATCAAGAAAAAAAGAACTAAACTATACATAACTTCCACTTGTGGTGGTGAATTTGGTTTGGCGTTTTGCTGTTATTTATTTGATTTGGTCGCGTCGGTTGTGGCATGGCTTTACCACACACGTACCGCCTGACCTAGACCTGAAGGCGGGCAGGAAGTCACCTCGCAGTACGCCATATTGCAACTTCTGATAACATTCACTATTCAGGCATTTAACTCAGGCCACTGGCGCTGATTTTTCTAGAAGTGTGGTATGGGGGAAGGAATGATTTTATGATATCAATATCGTTTCGGAAGCCCCTGAACAGCAAGTGCGAAGCCGTGGGTGGATATTAGTATTGAAAATACGAAGGTTTGAATGTTTTTGTGTTTGTGTTTTAATTACGATTGAACCGATTTTGATGAAACTAGGAATAGACATTTAAATATTAAGTATCCCTCCCTGTAGTTACAATGTAGGTATAAAAGCTTGTACATTGCCACAGAACAGAAAATTACATTTAAATTCAGAATGGACACAAACACAAATTTGTAAGATGTTCATTGGTTGGTTTCATTATATATTTTCTACTATTTTACCCACGCGACTTCGCTCGCGTGGTGTTTGACACTCCATTTTGACTCTCTTTGAGAGTTATTTTGGAATACCCTGAACACATTTTGGAATACATTATTTTGGACACGTGTCCAATTATTTTGTACTTAATTTTCAAGTTAATCGCACCAGGGGTACCTAATATTGAAAGAAATTGTCCGAGATTTAAAATCAAGAAATATTTTTTTCAATAGAAACTTTACCACCCTGTATACCCCTTACAATCGATTTTCAAAAATTCAAATAGCATATTCAAGAACATAAACTATTTACATTTGAAATTTCATCAAAATCGATTGAGCAGTTTCGGAGATACGTGGGAACAAACATTTACATACACAAACTTTCTCATTTATATTATTAGTAGAGCCATTGGAGTATTAATATTAGGTAACAAGCGAGTAAAGTCGGGTTTAAAGCTGCATACTAAGCTGAATGAAAAGATTTTTTATTCTATCTAACTATAGTAGGTTAGATTCCCATTTGGAGTCAGTGTGAGTGCCACAGCCAGTATCACAAAGCCTGACCATTTACGGAAAACACTGCTACATAGCTCTTATAAACGTTTCACCCTTATTTCGAATAGCATAGAGTTCAAAATGAAATAAAAAACATGGAGCTTTGCAAACTCGTTCGATCTTATTTCAAGGGAACAGAGTTTAAAACGATATGTGGTATTGTAAAGGATTTTCTATAGCGCATAGAGTAAAGCTAACACACCCAAAAATCATTGCTAGTTCGACAGTGTTTAATTGAACATGTGGGACTTTTGATATTGAATTAGATTTAGTTTTATTTTTCTTGAACAAGATTCTTTTTTCACGCTAGGAATGACGTGATAGAGAAGAAGCCTTTGCACAGCTGTGGGTGCTATCGGCTGTATAGATAGACAGAAGAAAATGTTAAGACTAATCTGCTGTATAAAACTTGGGTGAGATCTTTTTAAATAAAATGTGTTTATTTCAGACCAATGATCCATATTGTGTTAGTAGCAACTTAAAACCTAAATGAGTACCTAAACCTACCTAAAAAAAACTACAAATAAATATAATATAACCTACAAATATATTCACAGTTTTTGATTACGTTTTTGTGCTAAAGTAAAAAACCAGAGTATACGTAGTTCATTATATAAAATAAAATTAAAATCATAACATTAAAGACACAAATTTAAATTAACTTTGTAAAGTGATATAGCTATTTTTACAGCGTCTGTGTCGTTACCATTCGCGATGGGGCCAATGTCGATCGGAAGGAAATAAGGCCACATGTACACGACTTGTTTTTACAACCGTCTGCAATTAGCCTTATTGCGCTGACATTTTTATTTATTATGGACAACAAGGATATATTGAAATCCTGTTTGTTCACTTAACTAGGTCATTCTACGTTCAGATCATGTTACATTCAGAAATATTATAAATCTTAAAGTTTGGGAGGGTGCTTAATCACGGCGAAACGACTGAACAAATTTGAATAAAACTTGGAACATATACAACGTGTAACATAATGTCCCTATAAGCCCGAAAGGGGTGTATTCAGACCGAGCACTTGAATACATTGACGTGTGCAAAAGTTCAATACATCATATTTGAAATTCCAATACAATTAAAAACAAATTATTTCATGAGAAATTTGTGACAACCCTATGTGTTTGTTTACCATTTGCGTAGGTAACAAACACACGCGCTCCTATCGCGTCGGACCCACACATACGCAGACAATTGAACGCGCGGCAAGTTTCAAAAAGTACCTAGGTGTAATCACCAAAGTTTTCGTAAGAATTTGCAATTTTTTTAATTCTACGTAGAAATTAAAGTCGAAGATTAAAATCACGATATCTTTCACACATAAAAAAACAACTACCTACCTACATCTACCTAGGTAGTTACCTAAGGACCTAGGTACAGGAAAAGTTAAGTTATACCTTTTCTCCCTTCTTCTTGGTTGGCTCGGAACACGGCTAATTGACATGGTAGGTATTAGGTAGGTATGTAGGTACCTAGGTTGGTATTACTGGTACACATTCACATTCACAATCACAAAATTATTTTTGTCATTTTTTATTAGTAAGCTAGGTACTAATGGGGTACCTACTAGGTAGGGTGATAGGTTAGGTACCTATCATCATACCTACCTATCACTGAATTTTATCACTGTTGACACACACAGTAGGTAATCGGTATCCATCAAAGGGAAGTAGGTACAACACACCACCGAATTCCCGGTCTTCCCTCACTGGTGCGCCGGTGGAAAGATCCCGTCGAGAGAAGACGGTTCACCAATCCCAGAAAATAGCCCGTAAGATGGCAATGGCCGCCCTGGATAACGCTCTCTGTAGAGCTGACGCGCCGCTACTAAGCTATTAATTATTTGGTGCTGCTCCAACACACACACACAACACCATATCATAATACTCACCGTTTGAGTACAAAGCCGACATCGTATCGTTAATTAGTTACGCGAACCGAGAGATTGCTTGTTGCAGTTGTTGCAAGGAACGAATGCTAATTGCGACTGATAAAAACCGATCTGTTTTGCCACCAAAAGTAGGTACCTATTGCCGAAAGCCGAATTTTTAGGGTTCCTTGTCTGGGGTAACCCACTAAATACCGATTGGGAAAAAAAAGGAAAAAACTTCACCATACATCTACTACTACTACTGTCGTCGTGTCCGTGTCGCTAGCTCTTTTGAACCAGTGTGGTGGAAGGATTAGAGTGCACCTTGAAGGTTCCTTTCGTACACTTTGACACACGTCTATGACATGCCTGGTTTCCTCACGAGGTTTTCCTTCACCGTTTGAGAGCATTGATATTGCACACATAAATTTCGAATCGAAAAATCCATAGATTCGAACTCACGACTTAAGGATGGGAAGGCGGGGTTCATACCAATATGCTACCATGTGCTCCATCCCCATTTGCTACTAGGTACCTACCTACTTACAATACAATACAATACAATACAACTTTATTGTAAAACACATCGGATAAAATTAAAATAAAACAAAATAGGCTTACAAACTTACATAATAACCTACCAACAATTACGTAGTTCAATCAAGAAAAGTAAAAAACAAATAAACCTACGGAACCAATTTGATTTTATTAAACAAACGCTTGCGGTGCGGTGTCGGTTGACGGTTGCGGATTTTGAATTTAGCAAAGGCACCGACAGCCAATTAGGGCGAGGTGCCATCCCACTAGTTGTTGTTGTTGTTTCAATGCAACCAATGACAAATAGGCTGTTCACGATGAAAATGAAGATTAGTAAGACAGATAAGTCACAACCTTTGACTTTAGTGCCCAAGTAGGTAGGTACAAAATTGCATTGAAAAATGCTCCAATGAATATTGGAATAATACATCGTTGGAAAAACTAAAGTGGAATAGGGTCACGGCTTTATCCTCAGGCACGGTAGACCTCTTCTCATACTTCTTGTTACCTACTCAAGATGCTTTTAAGGCCCAAGTAGGTAGGTACAAAATTGAGTAGGTATCACGGCTTTATCCTCAGGCACGGTAGACATCCTCTCATACTCCTTGGCACCCACTGAGGATACCTTTAAGGCCCGAGTAGGTAGGTACAAAATTGAGTAGGTAAGGTACCTATCTCCTATACTAGGTACTTAACAAAGAGATCTGAAAGGATGTTTACGGTGCCTAGGGATTTTAGTCGTGATGTGACCTTACATTTTAATTACCAATAAATACCAAGGTACCACTAGGCCTTCAAAAAAAATAGAAATTACTTATTAAGCCACCTCGTTATTAGGTAAGTAGGTAGGCATTTTACTAATGGTGTCTGTTCTGTTACCTGTTTCATCTAGAGTTCACACATAAAGGTCAAAAAACAGCTGTAAATAGGGATGCCTCATGTTGTGTCAAGTTACGTATTGGAGCAAAGTTTAAGAGACATTTCATGAATGAAAACCTTTGAAATTTTAAAAGTCGTTGAACAAACGTTGTTCGCAATGACGTATAGAACACCCCCGTTTCGGGCTTATAGGGACATTATGTTACACGTTGTATAGTTCGTGAACTGAATGGAATAACATATAGGCTACATTTGCGTAAAATGAGAGCCAAAGTATGCAAACATAGATTACTTTGTCTTGTTGTCTTTTCTTCTGGTCACCGTGTTGGGTCATTGACAGAGGCGAGCTCGGTCGATGACCTCGATTGGAGGTAAAAGAACGAGTGTAATGAAAGGATTAATAAAAATAATACTTTTATGAGAAAATATCCAGTGACTTTGAAAAGAGCGCGTTGAAATCTTTTGTACAGATTTTAAAAATAGTGCCTGTATGTTTTAAAAGCAGCATTTATTTTTTCCAGAATAAAGTAAATACGGAGCAATTGGTTCTGTTTATGGTTAACAGCACGTTATACATTTATTTAAAATAAATTTGTTAAAAGATATTTAAAACTTCTCCGCTGGACTGGGAGTAAAGAAAAAAACATAAAATGCGTCCAGCCAGCTGCTTCTTTCCCCGAGCATGTCGTAAAAGTCGACTAAGGGATGGTATCCTCTCCAACATGATGAGATACAATAAGCAAGTATTCCCAAGGAGGGTTGACGTCAGGCAGGCGGCCGGCCATAAAACACCTTAGCCAAAACTCTTACAACATGATCCAAGGATCATGTTGTGCCGACCCCACGTAGAGGATAAGGGCAGGAAGATGATGAAATTTGTTAAAAGATGTAGGTGAAGTTGTGTAGTTGTAAGGTGTACGATAAAGCATTTTCATTCTTCATTTATTCATAGTTTCAATTTAAATTAAAATCTTGATGAAGTATGGAGAATTCGGAAAGATTTATAAATTATAGTGAAAATAAAAGTCGCTGTTTGTGTCGGTCTGTTTATGCGCTTAGCTCTTTAAACTACGCAGGTTATTTTGATATGACTTTTAAATCATTTGAGAAGACTTTTACTCTCATTCAGAGAATTCCTTGTGTAAAATGCATATTAGATTATTTTAATTAAATACCTACAATTAAATTAATGAACTCAGATAAAAAACTGAGCTCATTTTTATTTCTTATTATTATTATACTGATTACCTTAAAGTTTTTAATGTTATTATAGTTTGTCTTTATATTTAACATCTAATGCATAAAATAAAATAACAAAAAAGTAAGATAGAAAGGATTGATATCAACAATTCTTATAAAAGTGACATATTCTTATCAATGGCATTGAGCACCACCAATCAATATGACCCGACACACCTGTGTGCCTGTGTACAGTCAGCATCACAAGTTTTACAGAACTTTCATAATTTAGTAAATAAATTACTATTTTTTTTAACATTGTATAAAACTACAATAATAGGTTATATTATAGTTTACTGTAACATTTGCATAGTAATCTTAGTAGAACATGATTGAGACCAAAATAGTTATAACATCTGTGTAACCTACATTGTGTTCAAGCAAATAAAATGTCTTTATCTTTATTTTTATCTTCCTTCCGATATATTTTATTTAGATAAACGTAGATTATTTACATCAAAATAATAAATTATTTGGTCATTTGTCAATGTTAAGCCATGACGGAGACCTTTAGGCGGCCCAAAAGTTCCATCACAAGAGTTGGCCACTTACTTCATGTGTGTGACTGTTGGGTGTTATTGTTTTTTTTTTATTTGATCATCATGTTTTGCTGCTGAGTGTACCTGCATGTGGTACAGGTAGGTTTGTATCAGATCCGCAGGCTGTCGCGCTCAATGCCGAAATATAATAAGGTCAAGATCTGCCTTAACTTGTGTACTTATGGTTTAATGTAATTATGGTTTGAGCTGTGAGGGAAAGCGTTTATTACAACTTAGCGGCACACGCAATGCGTCGATTGCTCCCAGTAGTGACGTGGGACACATCCATACGTTTTGTGAAGGGGCACCTTAAAGTAGTGACTTAGACTTATCTTGACTTACTTCTTTCACTTCATTTACTCTCAAGTGTTTAATAATAAATAATTTGACACAGCGCCATCTAGCCCCAAACTAAGCAAAAAGCTTGTACTATAGGCACCGGATTGCTGATAGAATACTTATAATACTTTTTTTGTTAATACGACTACAACACCCAGACCCGGAAGAAATATTTTCGGAATATAAAAACATTTCTCCCGTAGCGGAAATCGAACCAGCACCTCTTGCGTCTCAGCCGAGCACTCGCCCGCCACGCCACCGAGGTCGGTTTGATGGGTAAGACCTATGGCGTGGATCATATAGGTGCATTGCGCTATGGGTGATCTCTCTGAAGACTGAACGCTTTAGACATTATCAAAAGATCTGATATGTATGAAGATTTAAAAAACAACCTTATGTACTTGATGTTAAGACACAAAGTGGTGCTATCATATAAAATTAATTACTAAGTTACCTATTTGAAAAAAAATATTAAACATGGTCCAATTTATATACTCGTTTGTTTCTGCTCCGCGAATAAATCGCTTCAGCTTGTACCTTGCACGCAGCGTTTAATTGAAAGCCTTATGTTTTTGCCGCTAGGTAATAAGTGTTATAATATAAACGTGTACCTAACCTATGTTTATTTATGTAACAACATATTTTAGCAAACTTGTTTGTCTGTCAAATAATCGTAGAATTCTTAGTAAATAATAACATTATGTACATACATAATTATCGCACCCGCATCTCTAATGGGGTAGGTTTACAGCCACTCCTGATTTAAAGTCCCAAGATGGAAATGGTGAACCTTGTAAATGATTACTAGGTAACTACTGCGATTCTGTGTCCCTTTTAATTCATAATTTTCCTGCCCTTATCTCATTCTATGTGGGGCCGTAAGAGTAAGAGTTTTGGCTAAGGTGTTTTATGACCGGCCGCCTGCCTACCTACTGCAATTCTGTGTCTGTTGTAATTGCAAACAATTATGCGTGTCTTCTGGTGTGAAAGCTGTTCCAGAGGACGAAATCTATTTTAGTTATTAAGTACTAACCCATAAACTTAAGTCTTACTAACACTTTGTGGGCCCTGGATGTCTAAATAAAGAACTTTATCATTAATTCTAGAACAAAAAATACTAACAATGAAGTAGGTGGGTACTAAGGTACGGATAAAAAGAATTTGGGTGCCTTATTGCATTCTGTGGATTTGAAAACAATGTATTCATTCAATAAGATCACCAGTTTCATTTTTAAACCTACGTTAAATTTCTGTTCGCGACGCGATAAGTGCGGAAGAAACAAGACAGTAAATAAGTTCAAGTGAACCCGCGGGCAACAGCTAGTGAGCCTAGGTGTTGTCTAATAGCTATGTTTACGTGTTTATGCCGATCGGAATAAACATAATGAAACGCGATCGAATCGCCGCCGGATCTTCGCACAGGGTCGAATCGAGCGCACACGGAGTCAGAACATTATGTACAGTATGTCCTACTTCCTATTAATACTACTAATCGTGTCATTAGTTCTTTCCAACCAGTGTGGTGAAAGGATTTAAAGGGCGTCTCAAAGGCTCCTTCCGTGCACTTGAAACATGTTTTTGTACTTTTTAGGTTTTAGGCTGCACGGATTTGAATGAAAGTTAGAATATACATAGTTCGTATCCTGGAATAACATTTTAGGTATCTTTTTATCCGGGTACAGTACGAGAAGGTACCACAACACCTTGACCCAGAAGAAATATTTGCAGAATATGCAAAAATTCCCGCCGTATAACGCGAGACGGGAACCATTTGAATTGAACCCGTTCCTCTCGCTTCTTAGCCTGCCGCTAGCGCGCTAAGCCACCGGTACCAAAATTTTCTATACTATGTAAAACCTAGTGTAGATAAATCCATACATATTATCACGCCCTTACGGGAAACCCCTATTGGGGAACTCTCAGCCACTCCTGAATCAAAATCCCAAGATGGATATGGTGAACCCTGGTGACAGGGGATCAGGCCATCGCCCATACAGATGGTCGATGGGCGACCCCTATGGATGTCACGGTTTCATTCTGAATTATTAATTTTACAATTTCTAATATTGCACACATTATTATGTTTTCCAAAATTTTGTTCATATTCTGGATTTTCCGTATTATTTTTGTGTGATCAAATCAAAGTATGAACTCTTACACACTATACAATTTTTTTATAGCCTGCTATAGCTACTTGTTATAGTTCTAAGATGTATATGGGTGTGCTGCTAATTGACGGGTGTGGGATCGACTGATGAAGCATGCATTGGACTGATGACCTCCACTCAGAGGAACTGCCGATAAGTGTTTTTATGCAAAAAAATACCTATTGAAGGTAATGCTATAGAAATTAACGATCCGTCATCTTTTAGTAGAATATGGGAACCGGACAAAAGTCATGTGACATTGTCAATTTGTCTTGAACCCTCCCATATGGAAGCGTTTCGTGCTGAGAGTGATAAATAAAACCCACCTAGGGTAGTCGCTCGCGGCATAAAGGTGTTTTCCTGTCCTGGGTTTAACCTGTTCTTGTTGTAAGTTAGTTTTAGTTTTAAAATTTTTATTTCAAAGACAAACTATAATAACATTAAAAACTTTAAAGTAATCGGTATAATAATAAGAAATGAAAATGAGCTCAGTTTTCTAAGTTCGCCTACAGATAGAAAACAGAGCTCGGATCACCGACCGCAGGTAAGCTCCCCAAAAGGCTGGCGACGTTATCTCGTTGGATAGCTATACTTTCTTTGTCCGAGGTAAGCGCCAGCCCTTTGGTCATTGGTCACATCCATCAGCTTCTTGGATATCTCCTTGAAAAGAAGCCACGTCTCCGGACCCGAAGGTCCTAAAGTTTCCACGCCAAAAGGCACAAAGCATGCATATTTTCGCCTTTTGATTAAGTTAACGTCTTGATAAGGAAAACTTATTTCTTAAAAAAGATTGACATACATTTATTGCGGGTTTCTTGACCTTCGCGTTAGTTCATCAGAAAAAATATTGCTTCACTCTTTGAGTAATTTGTTGTGACTCATTTTGTTTTATGTTCGTTTTATGAGACTTGTATGAGAGACACTACTAAAACTGTGCTTGTGGTCTTAGTTTCGTTTTGAATCCACGCTCGTGGACTAGCTAAAGCGCTCGTGACGTAGCTTGCTTAGACGCTCTTGATTGATCGTCAAAGTTAAGCAACGTTGTGCGCTGTCACAATTGAGATGGGTGATCGCAAGTGGCATTACGAGCTGAGCGCTTCCGTGCTTCGGAGGGCATGATGAATTTGTCGGTCCCGACTTTAAGTCGCTTTTAGGCGGCCTAAAAACTCCGTCACAAGAGTTGGCCACTAGCTCATACGAACTTACTTACTTACCCTGGCATTTGCGTCATATGTGCACAAATGTTTTTTCAAAGTTTGATATAGTTTAGAGAATGTAGCGGGAAAACAAAATTTGTATGAAAATAAATGCAACGCGGACACGCGGACATAGTCGAGGGGTTTATGATAAACTACTATTTCGGGCCGAGATCATTTGGTACGAGTTGCAGATCGACTCTTTTATTTAACTTCTCTGCTGGACTGGAAGTAAAGAAAAAAAACACAGAATGCGTCCAGCTGCCTCTCTCCCCGAGCATGTCGTCAAAGTCGACTAAGGGATAGTATCCTCCATCATGATGAGATACAATAAGCAAGTATTCCCAAGGAGGGTTGACGTCAGACAGGCGGCCGGTCATAAAACATTTTAGCCAAAACTCTTACAGCATGATCCTGGATCATGCTGTGCCGACACCACATAGAGTAGGATAAGGGCAGGAAGATGATGATGATGATGATTAGAATGAAACCTGATATATTTTTCTCACAGTGTATAGAGGCAATAAGACAAGGAATTTCTTAAAAATTAACTCCTAAAGGACGTAAGGGGAAGATGAGAGTATGAAAAACTATGGACAAGGTCTCGCGAGTTCTATTTTATTAATTAACCTCTGACGAAAAAATGTGATATTATAAGTTTGTAGTGTGTTTGTCTGTGGCATCGTAGCTCCCAAAAGAATGGACCGATTTTGATGCGGTTTTTTTTCTGTTTAGAGGTGGTGATAGAGGTGGTTCTTAGCAATAGTTAATAATCTGTTGAAACGTTTGAAGATCATCAGCTCATTTTCTACTCGAAAGATCTTTCCAACTTTCACAGGACCGATTGATTTGTAAGTAATTTTTAATTTAATAGCTTGTACTATTTACCTACAGATATAACGTAAACTCAAAGCATTCGTTATTCCCAGCACATCGCAATCAGACGCATTAAAAGCTTTATCATCATCATGTGTATTAATAGTATTAATGTACGAGATCAACAAACCACTGGTAATTGTTTATTCTCGGCGTTGCGGCGCGACCTAGGACAACTACAAATAATGTGTCTCCAGGGACGGAATCAGGGATTATCGGCATTAGCCAAGTCATGCCGTGACACCGTACCCGTGCAAGCTTGGATGTATCGACAGATATCTTTGACGATCTTTGTGGCGAGGCGGGCGAATGCTCGGCTGAGACGCAAGAGGCGCGGTTTCGATTCCCGCTGCGGGAGAAATGTTTGCATGCTCTGCAAATATTTCTTCCGGGTCTGGGTGTTGTAGTATTATGTAATTTTATGTATGTAAGTGTATTATATGCTATTTGTGTATCGTGTAACACAGGCTCGGCACGCACTTTATTTGGCACGTCCACTCTCGCCAATGGCTCTCATGCGACTGCCCGTGAGTTGCGTTCGAGACAGTGAAGTGTTTGTTATGTATGTGTATGTTTATGTATAGTGTTGTTCATTATTAATATAAATATGATTTTAGATATATAATTTATATATTTATATATTCACAAACACTACATCTCTTTCTTATCAAAAACATTTATTTATTTATTACACGATAAAACTTAACGTCAGATTGAACATAAGCTTAAATCACACTTAACAATTTATTAATTCAATCTCTATAGTTCAGCAAAAGCGCCGTCTTCTATCTCCTGTTCTGGCTGCTGGTTACTTCCTTCCGGGTCAAGTGAATCTTCAGATGTACTATACACCTTCCAAGCCGATTACCGTTCTCACCATTACACCACCTTGCGCGCTTCTACTATGTGTTTTTACATTAACTTTATCTCCTTCCACTATATCTGAATCTCTACACTTCCTGTATCTGAATCTCTACATTTCCTGTCTCCATACTCTTTTCCTTTTTCTTTTCGTGCTTTGTCTCTGACCCTAACTGCTGAGTCATTTAATCTGTTATTAATTTCTTTAAAACAGCTCCGATGACGATTTCCTGGTAACTGAATGAGTACTTACATTAGCTGATACTCCCACAAACTTTCGCTATATCGCGTATCTAGTAGTTATTTTATTTTTTGTCTCCGACCTTATGTTAAATCGCTATGTTTTTATCCCACAGGTCTCGGGTACCCCCCAAAATAACATACATTACAGCATCCTCTTGTCGTCCATTAATTCCGATTGTAGTCTCGAATGATCCCTCTACCAACAATGGTGTATTGCCGGTAGAGGATCGTTAAAATCCTTAAAATCACTAGAATCACCTGGCTATCTTTTGGACAATGATCCCTCCATAATCATGCTTATAAAAGAAGTTGGACCACCATTCAGTCCAAAGCATTCCTGTCCTCTACAAAATCGGATCTATTTTATAATAAGCCTTTCCAAACAATTTAGTTTTATTAGAGTTCTGAATTAATTAACTGACAAATTTGTCATCTCGCTTAAGACCCCGTTACAGAAGCGCACACACTGCCCCTTAAATGATTTGTCAACCCCATCTAGCCCAATCGTAGGTACAGCAAGTCCATCTTTACTTCCAGCATTAACACTACGATTATCGCCATTTTCCTTAACCCACTAACATTTTTATGTACGTATATCAAGTTGTCATAAATGCTAACAAAGTCTTGTTAGGCTTCTTGATCCTTTTATGTACTTGTATTTTTTTTTATGCCTTCTCAGTAACTAGGTTCAACTTACATCCAAAATCAATCAACATATCAATCTCCATGCCACCCACTGTACATTTTATAAATAAATAAATATTTGTGAACATTTCACTCCACGCCATCCAGCCCCAACCAAGCAAAGCCAGATGGCTGACAAAATCAAACCCGCGCCTCTAGCGTCTCAGCCGGGCTCCCGCCCGCCTAGCCACCGAGGTTGGCAATTTTATGTTAGCATCATTATCCACTTGGTTCCTGTTGTTATTTCAACGCTAGCGCCCGGTAGATTGTAAAAATCTCTTGAACGCCCGAATCTCCAAAATGCAACAGTGTAGCCCTTTTCTTTGGCGCTGAAGCGATGTCGGTTGCATCAAGGTATGTTATTAAAGACCACTTCCACCTAATATCCATAGAAGCACCATCCCCCTCTAGGTCCAGCCCTTCAAGAGCCGGGGGACGTCGGAAAACTCGCCATGTTTGTTTTTCGTGTAACTGTTATTATTATTTTTATTTTGTACTTCTTTATTATTATTTTTTGTAATAATTATGTTTTTATTGTAAACAGTATTGATTATGATCATAACCGTTGTGAAAGGGCGCTAGAACCCGCGATACCGTTTTTAAGTTAACTAAGCAGTTTTCAACGTGTTCCAATTGTTTCTTGTAATGTTGTATTATTATTGTCTTTCATTTTTTAACAATACAATGTTATTTCCAATTTAATGGTAGTGTTTTATTTACACCCGCTTAAATAATTTAACAATAGCACTTATCTCGTTTTAGTACCCAGACTCCAATGAAATGGTGGTATTTTAGTACCCAGACTCCAATTCAATGGTGGTATCTTAGTACCCAAACTCCAATTAAATGGTGGTATCTTAGTACCCAGACTCCAATTTAATGGTGGTATCTTACTACCCAGACTCCAATTAAATGGTGGTATCTTGATACCCAGATTCCAATTTAATGGTGGTATTTAAATATACCCGAATTCATTTTCATGGTGGTACTCCCGTACCGATGAAAATTATTGAGACAAAACACAGACGCTCAACTTTAAGCTGGTTTCACCATGCTCTGCTGGTTGCACTATCAGCTTGTAAAGCGTTTTAACAGACTGTTAGGGTTGTTTTGCGTCCCAGCATGCCCTAACAAGGATTATCTTCCTTAACAGGCTATCAAATCTAATCGCAATGGACTCAACGGCTCATAATATTATTAATTTTTTGAAGAAAATGTTTCAGAAGATATTGTGAATTTGGAGAGCACTTTACGCTATCCCAGAACAATGAAACATTTCGAAGCTACTTTGCAGAACACGATATTGGTATATTGGAATGAATTGAAAAATCTGGAATATTATCCATCAGATCATTAAGTACGCACCTTCCTACGAACCATTCGCTATTATTATGGGTAGGTACGCCTTTAGGTACTTAGGTACCTGCTTATTTACTTGCTGATATTGACTCTAGGTAGGTAACCTACTAACCAATGACTAGTTTCCACCTAACAAAATCTGGCCTTTCTAGGTATTTTGTTACAGAAATGAATCTATTTCGCCCATCAAGAGCTATGTACCTGGTTCACAACAAATTACAGTTTGTGGTCTAACCAAATCTACCTATTAATTTATTATTCTATCTCATAGGTTTTTTTAATAATAAATTATTATATCACTTAATTATTAATTCATTTCATACTGATATAGGTTTTTGAATACTTGACTGATTTCTAATTTTCTTATTTTATACTGACACTAGCTGTGCCCCGCGGTTTCACTCGCGCTTTTCTCGCTTCCGTGGAAATACCGAGACAAAATATTGCCTATATTATAGCCTCCCTCAATAAATGGACTATTGAATATTTAAACAGTTTTCATATCAGATCAGTATTTCCCGAGATTACCGCGTTCATAACAAACAAACAAACACTGCAGCTTTATAATATTAGTATAGATTGTTAACTGATATATTCTATGATATTATATTCTGATTTGTGTAATGTTTAAAATGTATTTTTTTTTCAATTGCCTAAGTATTTTTATTTTATATTCTTAAAATTTTATGTTATATGTGCTATCTTAGCAAATAAATGTTATGTCTATGTCTATAATAATATACGATCGTACATAACAGCGATACAGTGCCTATCTGGAAATCGCTCAACCGACTCCGGACCCAAGCAGGCCGCTGCAGAGCAAGCCTTGCCAAATGTGGCTACAGGGACCCAGAACGAATCGAGTGTGAGTGCGGTGCTCCCTCCCAAGTCCCACGGTGTCCCACCTCACCTCATGTGTTCTGTGCCCAGTCGGATGCACTCGGGACGACCTGATGAGGGCCACCGACAGTGGAATCGCTGTTGCCTCCTACTGGGTTAACTACATTTAAATACCTAGTTGAAACATTAATTCGATAGAAGAAGAAGAAGTGAAGATTTATTTTGAAATCTTGCTTAAGAATAACTAGGAAAAGACGAAAATCGAAATAAAAATAATGAATAAAATGTTATCCTCATGTTGTATTAGAATTATCGTTTCTGTCCTATTAGTATACTACTTTTAGGAAAAGTTAAAATTATACAAGTAAAAATAATAGGTATCATAACAAATTTATTAGTCAGCTACAGGGATTGAATTTGAACCTCCTGCTTCTCAGCTGATCCCGCCAAGCCACGCAAGCTACAAGCTTCGTCGGATGGCGTCGCATTCTTTTACTTTACTGATAGCTTCTCTATCTTCATATTATAATTATGTTACTGTAAGTTAAGCGCACAACAACGGATTTAAAAATGAAAAGTCCGCTCTGCCACCTCAGTGACAGACATATCCACCAGCTGAACGATATATACACCTGATTTCGTTTCATTTAGACAGCTTGAACGTAATCTTAATTTAGTCACTTTACGAGATCAGAGACACTGATATGAAGGACAATGACATTTGTTATAAACTAAGAGTGAATGGTTTTCGAGTTGACGGCCTAGAGCCACAGATTGCAGTAAATAAAATAGCTGAATGATTGAGTCATTCGATTAATGGTTTATCTATGAATCCTTTTTAAATGTCTTCCGTGGGACGTACATAAAATACATAACAAGATTTTAACATTGTTGTTAATTTTGATGCCCGATAAGTCAATCCCTTTTTAACAAAAGTTTGGTGAAATCGCGCCTAACCTAATAATAATCAATAATTACTACCACTTGTTGTACATTACATACTTACTCACAATTCCGAATAAAAAGTTCCATATTGTCGCGCATTTACATGATCAACACAATTTGTAGGTACTTTATATATAATTCCAAATGAAAATAATACTTACCTAACTTCCCCTTTAATAAAAAGCGTTTATTGTTTTTTTTTTTTTTTTTGCAAGCAAGATGAACCGTTAGTTGTTTATTTCATCAATTACTTATTCGCAATGTTTTTGTTTTTGAGGGTACTATGTAGGTAGGGTCACTTTATTCTGAACAAAAACACTATGTTTTAAAATAGGATAAATACTTCTAGGTACTTACCCCTTTTTATCCTCGTCGCCACTTGTATTATATGCTATTTGTGTATCGTGTAACACAGGCTCGGCACGCACTTTATTTGGCACGTCCACTCTCGCCAATGGCTCTCATGCGACTGCCCGTGAGTTGCGTTCGAGACAGTGAAGTGTTTGTTATGTATGTGTATGTTTATGTATAGTGTTGTTCATTATTAATATAAATATGATTTTAGATATATAATTTATATATTTATATATTCACAAACACTACAGTAAGTACAAAAAAGGATATTATGTATTCTATTAGCCATCTGGTTCCCATAATACAAGCTTTGCTTAGTTGGAATATACATAGCACATGTACTGGATTAACATATAGGTAGTTTTTTATCCGGGTACCATGAGAGCGAAGCCGCGGGGGAGAGTTAGTTTGACATAAATTCTCGATAAAACGGGGTTTTCTCGAATTTTGTCTCAGGTCGGTAGCACGGTACTTAGTTTATCGACGGGTAGATAAAATTCGAGAATAAAATAAATTTTAACGAATTATTCGATTTTTATCAATAATCTTACATGCCTCGGTACTTCGGTGGCTCCGACATTTCTTGACAATGATAACGATCGTCTTGTCTCTATTTTTCAATTTATATCTTTATATCACAAAAATATATAAAACAATATGTTGAAAATTGCTCCATAGAAATAGCTCGTGTGAAGAAAGATCTTTATTGATTCACGAGAACCATTTGCGGTATCGAAATGACACGAATTCAATCTTATTCCAAAAAACGTATACAAAGTACGATAAATTCTCCTATTCTTCAAGGTTATAAAACTAGAGTACCCAAGTATGAGACATGTTTGTGAAGTTGTATGAGCTGTGTGTGTGTGTATGTGTGTGTGTGTGTGCATATCAACAGTGTTGCCAATCCTCGGAGCAGGAAACGAGTGAAAGCAGATAACCCCTAATCCGGCCCTGATCTCTGCGATGCAAATAGTTTCATAGCTTCCATGGGAATCGGACACCGTCATATTACGGTGATATTAGACAAATAAATCAAATGCAAATTCAGTGGCAATGGGTAGGTCATATAGCTCAAAGAACCCATAAGCGATGGGAGTAAAGGTTCTTGAAGAACAGCCATGCCGGTCCATGAAGGAAGGCTGGATAGCTCGTTGTCACAAAATCGATCGTCTTGAAGTAAATTGCAGGAGTCTATGCCCAGCAGTGGACTTCTATACGCTCATGATCATTAAATAAAGCATGTTTATGATATGACACGATTAATTATGTTAGCATTGTACAATTCATTTATGTTATTTACAATGTTTTATTTATAATTTAGCAATATTTGTATCAATCTACAACAATAAGTAGTAATCTAGGAATTTTAGTTCGCCAATTCCTAACTAGATGGCGCTGCTAAATTTGTACAAAAGCTGAATCGCGCTATCGTTGCGTTTTGACAATTTCAACCTGTTGAAAGTCTATTATTGAAATGAGAAGTATATTTAATGTAATTGAAATTGAAATTATTTGGAACCCGACCCTTTCATGATGGTCCTACGTCCCTTTTACCCGAGTAATTGGTGACGGCAATTGTTAGGGGTGTAGGCCCATACGGTCGTTATATCACGGTCTCTCTATTTAAAGAACCCGCAGTTTTGCCTAGAACTAGGAAACACTTGCGGAAATGCAAGTACCAAGGTTCACACGTAGAAAACAGATGGTCGTGTGATTGCAAGTCTATTACCGTCCTGCCAGGACAAAGAGTAGGTATCTATTTATACCTGATAAGTAGTATATTGCAAGATTTGCAACGAACAGCAATCAGGAAACAAGGGTAATTATGGTATCGTGATGTGAGGTGATAAAAGGTTTAATAGTCAGATTGTACAATGAATAGAATAAATAAATATTTGTGGACATTTCACACAGCGCCATCTAGCCCCAAACTAAGCAAAGCTTGTACTATGGGCATCAGATGGCTGATATAATACATAAATACTTTTTATTTTATGTAAATACATACTTATAATAATACAACATCCAGATACGGAAGAAATATTTGCAGAATATACAAACATTTCTCCCGTAGCGGGAATCGAACCCGCACCTCTTGCGTCTCAGCCGAGCATTCGCCCGCTACGCCACCGAGGTCGTCATTAATATTCAACAGTTCTATAAATAACATACATATTTCTGTCCAACATCTAGGTTTCTTTGTATCCTAGGTCATGGACCATGATACCACAACACCCACACTGACATGTCTAGTGTAAACTAATTTTCTAATGTAAACTTTGTCCTGCCGCGGGAGTCGAACCCGCGGGAATCTAGAATAGTATTTATTATTGAATTTGTAGTAAAATAACGATTTAGTAAATATAATTTTAACTAGCTTCGTGCTAAAAATGCTAAATGCGAGAGCACTGGTGGCCTTCCAATCCTAAGGTCGTAGGTTCAAATCTGGTCGTGCACCAATGGATTTTTCTATTATGAAAACAATGTCAATGGTTTCTTAGAAAAATCCATTGGCCTGGCATACAACTGTTTCTGAACCCATGACCCTAGGTCGCAACCACTAGATCACCAGTGTTCAGTGCCATGATAACTCGTTTGTATCTAGGCACATATAACATTGACCCTAGGCGTATTTATCTAGACAAACCTATCCAGTACTAATGATACAGGAAGAAACTGTTTCCTCGTGTTTTTATGCTTATTTACTTAGATAAGGTAATGGCATATGCATAACTTAATTGATATGCACTAGGTATTTAAGGATCATTGATAATAACAGGTTATCTATAAAAAAGCTGCTTCTCTCCCCGAGCATGTCGTAAAAGTCGACTAAGGGATAGTATCCTCTCCAACATGATGAGATACAATAAGCAAGTATTCCCAAGGAGGGTTGACGTCAGGCAGGCGGCCGGTCATATAAAACCTTAGCCAAAACTTTTACAGCATGATCCTTGGATCATGCTGTGCCGACCCCACATAGAGTGGGATAAGGGCAGGAAGATGATGATGATCTATAAAAAAACTAAGGCCTTTTACCATCAGGTAGTAGATTATACAGCCTCGGGAGGCAACTTTTACCTTCACAAATAGAACGCTGTAGTGTCAGGGACGAATTAAGATGGAGTAGGCTTGCCCAGCACCTATTCCATCCTCTCAGCTTAGTCGGCTTCGACCACAGGAAAGACATGGTTAATAATACGTGCGGAGCTGACCTACTGGTATAGCGGACATGCTCGTAATTTTTTCGCACAGAAAAATCCATTGGCCCAAGAAGACAAACAGCATTGTTATTTTTATTATTTATTTACTTCACTGCTGGACTGGGAGTAGGAAAAAACATAGAATGCGTCCAGCTGCTTCTCTCCCGAGCATGTCGCAAAAGTTCACTAATGATAATATATATATACTATTTATTTATACTTTGAAGCAATTCGATTACTTAAACGTCTGACCAAATTATTAACTACCTACCACAAAAAATGTTACTGTACCTAATTAAGACTTTTTTGCGATAAGCGATAAGATTATGAAACAATGTATTTTTTAAAAAGCTTTCATTTATTTAATAGTTCGGTGTTGTCACGTGACCTTTCGATAACTTATACCATTGTCAATTTCAGACATCATACAGAGTTTCCTTCTTGCGACATCGCTGATCGGTCACTGCCCTCAGCGCGAACAGCAAAACAAAGTTCTTCAAGGTTGCTTGTCTTCGACCTATTCCCGAAGCAATGAAATGGAGTAGTGGGCGGAGACCCTTACTGAAAGTCCAGCAATGCCACTGATAGCGGCATCCTACTTCCACTTCCGATGTGGAAGTGGGTGTGGGATGACATCCTAATCAAATCTACTAGATCCGGTGGATGTCAAAATAGGTTGATTTCAGGAATTTTTAAATTACGTAACTGAGAGTTTGGGTTCGATTCTCGCTAGGAGGTAAAATGTTTTGCGAGGTTTGGATGATTTCACAGGTCTGGTGTTAATATATACTTTTTTCTTTTACTGAAAGTTAACTAAAAATCTACGGTGACCTATTTTCAAGTAATGTTTCTGAGCCTCGGTGGCGCAGTAGGCAGCGCGTAAGTCTCATAATCTTAAGGTCGTGAGTTCGATCCTCACCCGGGGCATAATTTTGCAATTGAATTATAATTTTAGTTTTCATCAGTAGGCCTCAATAAAAGAACAATTCGTTTTAATTTTGCAGAGAAAACATTCTCCAAAGGAATGTTTCTCTTAGAAGAAGGACACGAAAGGAGCCTTTTTGAATTGCACTTTAATCCTTTCACAACAACGGTTTGAAAAAAGTAGTGACACGACGACATAGTAGTAGGTATAAGGTAATCTTTTTTATAACCAAACCTTTTGAAAAATATTACTGTAAATGAATTTTGTAATGTGGAATGTGGTACGTGAATTTGCCGCGGACATTTTCTACACGAATTCTTTGTAATCTCCCATGAGCGGAGTCTGCCAAGTCGTCGCCTATGTATAATTTACTCCATACAGGTCCATAGACCACCACAGATTGAGAGAACAGCCCGTAATTCCTTGCCACATCTGTATAAACCGCAATAGACATAATTTTGGTCTAACCTCTGAAATACGAACTAACGCGATGATGATAAATAAATAGACATTATTACAATAATTATGTAGGTAGATACTTGGGTTATTATTTTAGTAGCATATTCGGACAAATTCGGTTTTTCATACAAAGTACAAAGTTTGCCGAGGCGCACAGTATTTGTGGTACTACTGTGGATGTAAAATAACAAACTATTGCTTTAATGAATTGTGTGAAAAGTTTAGATTCCCACACTTAAATGATTGATATCGCTTGACTAACTCTATTATTGACTTAATTAATCAATTCATTTCAATATCATTAATATCAATATCTAATAATGATTGATTGTTGTAAATAAGAGTATTTTGAATAACTTTGATCATCAATTCACTTATTAACTATTATCTAACATACGTACGGTAGTACCAAAAGTACTGTGCGCCTCGGCAATTTTCGTCTATCTTGATGAAATTTAATATTGAGATGTTACAATAAATCACGCTTCCACCGTCTGGTGAGCTGGATCAGTTGAGCTATCTATAGACCGTTTGCAACCGCCTTTAGATAGCCCGATTGTTTCTTTTGTATTTTGTAAATTATATTTGTATTAGTTTTAAGTTTCTTTCTGTTAATAAATGTTAACGTATTCTGTAGAATACTTATTTTTTTTAATTCAGTTATTATGAGTTGACCATTAGTTGCATATTCGGATCAATTCGGTTTTCATAAAAGTTCGAAGTTTGCCGAGGCACATAATATTTTTGTGGTACTACTGTACTACATATAATCACCAACTTAATTAAAATTGCCTACTTACCTAGGTTAAAACAGTTTTTCTATTAAAGTACTAGTAGAACAGTCCGTAACTTTGTACGTGTAAATATTTTCATACAGATGTCATCTTTTTCGAGAATTTCTTTCTTAGTACACCCCTATATAATAAGATAAAATATGCCCTTTAAGCTTGCATGTTTTCTTATGTTTATTTGTGGTTCTGCCCACCCCATTAGGGATACGGACGTGATAATGTATGTGTGTATTTTTTGGCATTAACAACTCAAAATTAACGTTGCTATGGTAACGAACGACCTAGCGATCATTAGTAAAATATTAGAACAGGGAAACATTAGTCAAGAATAAAAATTGTTTTTGAACAAATTCTGGATGCATCATCTGTACCTTATATTATTTATACCTAGATAGGTAGATATGTTTATAACTTGATTGATGTGTTAGTTCATTGACAGGCACTTCCTTATAACCTTAGTTGGTACCTGGGTAAATAGTTACTGATTAGGTATCTATTAATTTTCCCTATTGGGATTCAAGGTGAGACCTTTAACATAGGTAACTACTTAGCATTTTTACTTGTACATCTTATCTTGCTAATTACTTTAAATTCGAAAGTTTGTAAGGACGTTTGTATGTTTGTGTTTCAGAGCGTATCGGCAACTTGGAATATAGTTTGCGGCATGGAATAACATTAGGTATAGGTTATTTAAGATTACCAGAATGTAAATGTGTGCTGGAATCCAAACTAATATTATAAATGCGATAGTAACTCTGTCTGTCTCTTAGGTACCTTTTCACGCTTAAACTGCTGAACAGATTTTAATGAAATTTGGCAAGGAGATAGATTCTAACCCGAGGAAGGCCATAGGCTACTTTTATCTAAAACAATCCCAAAATAGAAAGGGATAACGCATAAATACCCATGATTGGTAGATTTTATTGGTAGGAGATAAGCTGTGGTATTTTGGCTTCCGGCTTATATTTGGCCACGAAACAAAGATTAAATTATTGTATGTGAGCTATAGGACACTGTTTTTTTAGGCTCAAATAAAATTATTTATTACTATTATTTTCTCTGCTGGACTGGGAGAAAAGAAAAAGCATAGAATGCGTCCAGCTGCTTCTCTCCCCGAGTATGTTGTAAAAGTCGACTAAGGGATAGTATCCTCCCCAACATTGTGGACCATTTACATAACTGTATTATGAGAGATGGGCTGATCACATGTCACCATGGGAGTGGCTGCAAGTTTTCTTATGTTTAATTGTTGCTCTGCCCACTCCGTTTGGGATACGGGCGTGATAATATTATGTGTGTATTATTTAGAAATGACCAGTGTTGTGTGAGTAGGCTTCAGTCTAAGAGTTGGTTTTCCTACTTAAATAACAAACAGCTACTAATTGTGTATGCTTGTATAGACGCAGAGAGAGGTCGTCGGTCGAATGTGGAGCTACTGTGAAACTATTTATGAAATACCATTGCCACTACTTTAATATTATAATTTTAGTGATAAGTGTTTAATGTTTAAAATGTCTTTTTTTTTCTCAATTGTCTATGTATTTTTTATTGTATTTTCCTAAAATTCTATGTTATGTGTGAGGGGTGCTATCTTAGCAAATAAATGTTATGTCTATGTCTATGTCTATGTCTACTACTATTACTGCTACTTGAACGGTTGATTTGACAGCCTCGGTGGCGTGGCGGGCGATTGCTCGGAAGAGACGCAAGAGGCGCGGGTTCGATTCCCGCTGCGAAAGAAATGTTTGCATGTTCTGTAAATATTTCTTCCGGGTCTGCGTGTTGTGGTACCATGGTACTCGTAGTTTCTGATACCCACGTCACAGGGCATCCTAGTGTGGGGTCAGGACTATGTATGTGACTGTTGGATGTTATTTATTTATTGTATAACATAGTTTATCACTCTCTATCTTGTAGTGTCACTAGTGCTTCCGAACCAGTGTGGTGAAAGGATTCAAAGTGCGCCTCAAAAGCTCTTTTCGTGCACTTGACTCATGTTTTCGAACTTTTCAGGTTTTACGACATGCCGGTTTCCTCACGATTTTGTACTTTACCGTTTGAGAGTATTAGTGTAGCACACATCAATTTTTCCATCTCATAGATTTGAGCCCACGAACTTTGGATTGGAAGGCGAGGCCGCCACCACTAGGCCACCAGTGCTCACCAGCTCTCTCTCTCCCGAACTCCTCATCTCGAACGGACTTGAATGCTGTGTGTCACAGATGACCCCTGCAGATTTACCAACAACTTACAGATAATAAAAGGAAAAAATAATAGAAAAAAAAATCTATCTTATAGAGCTTGGTACATATTCTACTCGTACATATAGATAGTTTTATGTACTGGTAGCGCTGCGTAGCCCTAGCGTAGGCTTTCGTAGCACTCAAAACAGTCTCTGCGGTATATTTTTGCGACACTTTAGCAGAATATCGGAACCAGTACCAGCGACTACAGAACAGAGGCGTTTCGCAGTAGCCCCGTTGACACTGACCTTCTGAACAATGCGTATAGAAATGAATGGACGCGAATACCTCACGGAAGTACATCTTCAATGCACGATCATGAGAATAGCCGTATTCTTTGTTTAGTTAATATCAACCACATAACTCAGGCTACTCCCCACGCATTTACGCGGGACGTGAAAGCGGAAGGGATAGTGGCAACAAATTCATACACAGCTGTACATGTGTAGCATGCTAAGTAGGTACTACTTATATTGTCGGTGGGTCTAAGAACCAGTGTGGTGAAAGGAATAAGCTCTCGTGCACTTGACACAAATACAGTCCAATTTTTAAGGGCCTCTGCCCATTTCCCCTTTCTATCACCATCAAAAAAAATATAACTAATTATAGAAGTAAACTTTTGTCAGAACCATTTTGTGCGGAGATGGTTGGCGACTGACGGTCCGTTTATGGAGCGGGGGCGTGGGTGGAGACCCTCAAGTGCATGTGACGTCAGAGATGAGAATGTTGAGATGTGTGGATGAGAGTGGACAAGATACTATACTCGTGTGGACTACCTAGCCTAATTTAATTAATTAAACCAAAAATATAGTTACATAATTATGCTTTTATTCAGCAAAATACAGAAAATTTTCAAGAACTCCTGGCATTCTTTTGTTTTTCTGACAGTTTGAAATGGGAACAAGACCGAGGAGGCTTTAGTTAGGGATTCTACCAAAGAGGCGGCATGTGTGAGAATAATGAAGTAACTATTACATAATCCATGACAATGCGTAAAGAAAGTGTTACAATGCAATATTACTCATAGTACATCTTAGCTATAGGTATAACCTAATGTAGATACTCGTATATCAGAGGCAGTAAGAAAGTAGCGCCTGTGATGGAGAAATTGAGAAGTAAGAGGGTTATCATGGTATGGGCATGCCGTGAGGAGGGATTAATGTCATGTGATGAGAAGAGTGTTACATATGTAAATGGATGGACTAGTGTAGAGATAGATTGAATAAGAGATAGATGGATTGCGTGAAAGATGGTATCTAATAAGCCAGGATTTTGTGAGTGGGCAACAGCAGGAATACATAAAAGTAGACAAACATTGTATGAATTGTACAGTATAAAACAATATAATTTCAGTGAAGAGTTTAAAGAAAAAGTTAAGAATTATTCTAAAATATTTAAGAAAGTATGTAAAATAGCCAAATCATTATATTTGAGTTCAAAAATTAAAAACAGTCAAGATAAAATTAAAGCTACTTGGAATGTTATTAAAGAAGAGACTGGAAAAAATATAATTCATAATAACAGTTTTAAATTAAAAATAGATAATATAATTATTAACAAAGATGAAGATGTAGCTAAAGCGCTCGAATTGTTTTTTACTGATATTCCAGTCTCTACTACAAAATCTTTAAACTCTTCCCACATAATCGCAGAGTCAATGTTGAAACAAAACGTACCTGAATGTAAAACAAATTTTTCATTCGATTATGTCAGTTCTAATGACATTGTCAAGGCTTATAAATTAATCAATGTAAAAAAGACCACGGACCTCTGGGGAATTTCTGTTAGCGTCGTAAAACCATTGATAGACATAATTGCACCTGACCTAGCTATGATCTTCAATCAATGTATTGATTGTGGTGTGTTCCCTGATTTAATGAAACATAGTAAAATAACACCTCTCTTCAAATCTGGTAGTCATTCAGACCCTAGTAACTATCGTCCTATATCAGTACTACCGACCTTTAGCAAAATATTTGAAAAACTGATTCTAAAGCAACTTCAAGACCATTTTAACATAAATAACCTACTCGACAACAAACAATTCGGATTTATGAAGGGCCGTTCAACAACAGAGGCTGGTGTCGAGTTAATATCGCATATTTTCCATGCATGGGAAGAGTCTCGTGATGCTTTAGGGATTTTTTGTGATCTGTCAAAAGCATTCGATTGTGTCCATCATGAAACATTAATCAGGAAACTCCGACACTATGGGGTTAGGGGTTTTGCTCTTGACCTTCTCAGTTCCTATTTAAGTAACAGAATACAAAGAGTCGACGTTAATGGAAAACGTTCTCCAGGGTCAATAGTAACAATGGGTGTACCACAGGGATCAATATTAGGACCATTTCTATTTTTAGTTTATATTAATGATTTACCTAAACTTGTTAGGGATGATCATGAAATTGTATTGTTTGCAGATGACACCTCATTTTTATTTAAAATGAAACGACGCCAGGTTAATTTTGGCGAAGTAAACAATGCAATCTCCAAAGTCGTAGAATGGTTCGATGTAAATAACCTATTGCTAAATGAAAAGAAAACCAAATGTATAAGATTTATACTACCAAATGTTACACAAGTAAATTCTCATATAAAAATAAAAAATGAACATATAGATCTCGTGGACACTACTACTTTTTTGGGCATAACCTTAGATAAAAAGATTCAATGGGACCCACATATAGATAAATTGTCGAAGAGACTTAGTTCTGCGGCATATGCAGTCAAAAAAATACGTCTACTTACAGACGTAGATACAGCTAGACTAGTTTACTTCAGCTACTTCCATAGCATCATGGCATATGGCATTTTGTTGTGGGGGAGTGCTGCAGATATAAACACCGTATTTGTGTTGCAGAAGAGGGCTGTTCGAGCAGTTTATAACCTGGGTCCTAGGGAGTCATTACGTAATAAATTTAAAGAAATAAACATTATGACTGTTCCTTGTCAATATATTTACGAAAACTTGATGTACGTACATAAAAATGTTAGTAAGTTTAAGAAAAATAGTGATAATCATAGTGTTAATACTAGAAATAAGGATAAACTTGCTGTACCCACGATTAGGCTAGGTAAAGTTAATAAATCATTTAAAGGGCAATGTGTACGCTTCTATAACAAAGTCCCAAGCGAGATGACAAATTTGTCAGTTAATAAATTCAAAACACTAATAAAACAAAAGTTGTATAAAAAAGCTTACTATAAAATATCCGATTATATAGAAGATAAAAATGCTTGGGACTGAATGCTCCAACTCCTTTTATAACATGATTGTAAAGGGATCATTTTCCAAAAAAATAGCCAAGCGTGGTTTCTTGCCTGTATCTTCCACGCCTGGTCGCGTTACGAACAGGTGTAAATGCAACGTAGATTTAAGACGTGTCCAAGTGATCCCAGTGATTTTATGGAATAAAATTTTTTGACTTTGACTTTGACTTTGATGACATGATGAATTAGAAAGGAGTGAATACTGATAGAGGGGAGTGGAAGAAATCAAAAAACCGGTCAAGTGTGAGTCAAATTAGCACACGAAGGATTCCGTACAATGTACATAAATGTTTCTTATATGAGGTCCCCTTTTATTTTTCACACTCTGTTAAAATTTCCTGTGAAAAAACTCTCTACTACGGTTACGGTCTCTATTACGGTTCATGAGATGCAGCCCGTTGAAATACGATTGGACAGCGGAGGCTTAGTAATAGGGTCCCGTTGTCACCCTTCGGGTACTGAACCCTAAAAAGACATATTGTGCCGACCTCACATAAGCGGGATAACCCATTAAGGGCAGGGCTGCCAGCCAAAGAACCAGAGGAAAAGGAAGCGTATACTAATTACAAATCAATAGTTCATTTCCTTTCTAGGTATTAGTAGCTTCGAGGATCACTATCCAATTAGTGAGGTAAGACTACCGTGACATAATTAGAGGCCTAAATATTTGGGTTACGTAACTCTATGGCTTCTGCGACTGAAATGTCAGGTTAAATGGGTAGCTTTGCACCGGTTTTCTTCTATAAGAGGTGGCAAATGATCAAGCAGTTCACCTGGATGGTAAGTGATTAGCGCTACCCACGGACACCTGCAACATCTTGGTGCTTGGACGCGTTACGAACAGGTGTAAATGCAACTTAGATTTAAGACGTGTCCAAGTAATCCCAGTGATTTTAAGGAATAAAATGTTTTGCAAGAGGAAGCGTTGGCGGGACAAACTCGATGGCTACGAAAGAGGATGGTGGGAGAAGGCTCAGGATAGGGATGTCTGCAAGTTTTTGGGGGAGACCTTTGCCCCATTTTTAAATTTACTTTTATTATTTGTATTATATAGTGGCAATAGAAATACACACTCTGTAAAAATTTCAACTCTACCTTTTAACGATTAAACATAGGGATAGGGTCCCTTTGGCACCCTTCGGGTACGGATCCCTGAAAAGGATTCTATGAAATCCAATTATTAGAAGAGGCAGTAAGATGAAGTTTGTATGAGATAAAACTCAACGCGTGCAAAGTCGCGGGGCATCCACTAGTCTAAAACATTAGTCTGTGCTCCAATTCATAATGCAAAACTTGTAGCGTGGGCATGCCCAAAATAGTTTTATTTAAGTCATCTCCAAGGGCAGATGTCGCCGAGGTAGACCAAGAACGCTCTGGCATGATAAATTGGTGGACTTCGAAGGAGATTGGCAGGAGTTGGCACAGGAAAGGGATGTGTGGAAGGAGAGGGGGGAGACTTTTTTTTCAGATTAAGGATTCATATTGTGTTCGCAGTAACTTAAAAACTAAATTAGTACCTAAACCTACTCAAAAATAAAAACCACAAATAAAATTAACTATTATTGTGACACTAGGCGCGTATCATCACCATATCCATATTAGAAGTAATTCAGAAGTAGCTGCAATATTTCTTATTTTTACTTGTGGCTCTGCCCACCTCTTTAGGAATACAGGCGTGATAGGCCTAAGCAGTAAGCACTCCCAGTCAGTGTCTCATTGTAGGCCGAGCACATATCTTTGCCCAGAATTGGGACAGCATAAATAAAAATAAAATAAAAATAAAAAAGCCTTTATTCTACTACTCTTACCCCCGAATACTCAAACGCGACTCAGAGTTGAGCACGTCCAACTCACGGTTTTTTTGACAGTTTTAGATGAAAATCTGTCAAAAACTCGTCACTTGAGACGTGCTCAACTCTGAGATGCGTGGGGTTAAATACTTAATACAAAAACCATCATTTTCACTTTATTTTTATTTTTTTTGAAATGGTTTCAAGCTCCTCAGCAGTAGTCGACTCCATGGCGTAAGCCTCCCCTAAATCTCTCCATTTTTCCCTTTCACAAGCCTTCCTCATCCATTCCGGTCCACATCGTTGTGCAAAAATATCTCTCCATAGGGACAGCATAAGCTAGTAAAAAAAAAATTATCAAAGGATTTTTCTGTAATTTTTTCCGTCTAACATTCTTCTTACAATAATGAACACAAGTCGGAAGTCGTGTTTGTATCACTTGTAATTGTTGTACAAAGTACTTATTAATAAGCGAATGCGGAAGTGAATCTATTCTCGTACTAGAATACAGAGTACACACAGCCTTGCATGGTATCTCTGTAAGGACTAGAGGATTCTCAACAACTGTCCTTTCTTGGTCACAATGAGATTATAAGCAAAGACCTGACGCTCACCTGACAAAAGATAAATGACGTTGGTCGTTAACTTTTTGGGCAGCGTTAGTTACTTGTCTGTCGCCAGTGGCGTAGTGGATTGTAGGCATAAGCTTAGTAAAGATAATCGTAACATAATTATTATTATCAGAGCAGTGGTCTAGTGAAGCGGCCCCACTGATCCTAAGGTCGTGGGTTCAATGGATTTTTCGGTTCGAAAATTTATTTGCGCTATACCAGTACTCTCAAACGGTAAATTAAAATGTGAGGAAACCGTAATATCGTAGAACCTAATAAAGTTTGAAAACATGTGACGAGTACATGAAAGAAGCCTTTGAGGCGCACTTTAAATCTTTTCACCGCACTGGTTCGAAAAAACTGGTAACATGACTAAGCAAGTAATTTATCATATATAAGTAATTAACCAAAAGAAATTGAATTATTATGTGCCAAATGATGTTTGGACGTGAACTGACTACCTTCTCGAGTGCCTGCACTGCATCTACAGTGTCGTTCACATTATTGCAATCGAAAAGCATGCGTCACAATGTCCTTTTGAAGGCATTAGACAATCGTGATTGCAACAATTACCAGTGCAAACTCGATAATAACAATAAGATGCATTTACTTCCTGCTGTCTGTTTGTCACGAGCAGCCTTCACCTTAGTGTTGCAATACTAGATAACTCTAGAACAGATAAACGATGTCTACAGCTGGGTACGGACCAAGCAAACGAATTATAGTGAGTACCGATTTAAATCAATTAATTATATTGCCTTCTGCGCTGCACGCTGTAATTTCTACCCAGGACAAACATCAAAGTGGTCAAGTGCGAATCCAATTCACACACGAAGTATACCGTACCATCGTATATAAAAAAAGGTTTCTTGTAAGAGTATATTCAAAATTCAAACTCTTTACCTATTACGTCTCATGAGATACAGCTCAGATTGCTTGGCTTCAGCGTTGTGTAAAATGTACTGTCCGACGATATTTATTTACTAGCTGCCGACCGCGGCTTAGCTCGCGTGGTACCCGAATAAAAAATAACTTATATGTTAATCTAGTACATGTACTATGTACATTCCAAGTTTCATTCAAATCCGTTCAGTAGTTTTTGCGTGAAAGAGTAACAAACATCCATACATACAAACGTTCGCGTTTATAATATTAGTAAGGATTAGCACGATCAAGAACTAAAATTTATGATAACTAAGGTTTTAAAAGAAGTTTGTTGTACACAAATTATTTCATACATAAACTAGATTCCTGCTAAATAACAAAATTAAAATTATCAATTTACAAATTTGATTGAATAAGAATGAAATAAATATACAAAAATACATTTTAATACCATTCATTCATCAATATCGCTAAATCTCAGACATAGTAAACATGATATGACCATTCTCATCGGCACAGATATATACGAAACATGAGATCTGATCTCTTTCTAAGGGTCTCCACCCACTATGACCCGTTAAATGACTGTATCGTGTTTCAAGTGCACGAAGAAACCTCTTTGGTTCTAAAAAAACAGGTTCTAAAGAACTAGGAGCACAAGTAGGTACTTTATTAGTTTTGAAAACATCTAAAAAACGTGATGAATAATATATCTTAGTTTTATTGTTGTTTCCAATAATTTCCTGGTCTGATACGTACAACTACTTCCGAGAGCTTCCTCTTATCAACGGGTTTTTAAATATTTTCATTTTGTAAATAATATTTCCATAACTGGAATGGTGGAATAAATTATTTACATAATAAAGCCTAAACAACACAAAAACGTGTTTAAGATTGTTTATTAAAACAAAAAGTAACACGAATTTATTTTGTTATCCGGGACACATCAAAAACTGCCTTTTTGTTACCCTGTAGGTTGGATAATTAATCATTTGGTAATTAGATAATTTTACATACATTATCACGTCCATATCCCTGGGGTGGGCAGAGCCACAAGTAATAACTCCTGATTCAAAGTCTCAAGATGGATATGATGAACCATGGTGATAGGTGATCAGCTCATCGCCCATGTAGATGGTACAGCATGTTGGAGAGGATAATTATTATCAGTGCTTTTTTTTTACATTCAACTTTCTTTTCGAATGGTGACCACGGACCAGGAAACGAAATGTTGGACGGCCTCCACCCAATGGAACGAAGATGGGAGTGGTTGGTAGCACCAAATTGTGCTTTTCTTATAAATAAACAAATAAATATTTGTGAACATTTCACACAGCGCCATCTAGCCTCAAACTAACCGAAGCTTGTACTATGGACACTAGATGGCTGATATAATACTTACCTATACATATACTTTTTTTTGTAAACACATACTTATACTTGTCTTATACTTATAAAAACATTTCTACCGTAGCGGGAATCGAACCAGCGCTTCTTGCGTTTCAGCCGAGTACTCGCCCGCCTTGCCGAGGTTTTAAATTATTACATGGAAAGCTATAAAAAATTGAGATGTGTTAAATTAAGTATCTAGCTATTTAGGGAAAAGGTCAACAGAATAGGCAGGTTACAGTTAATAGAGTGCGAGAATTGAGGTTACTTAGTTATAATTCTATAAAAATTACATAAAAAAATATATGTGCTTGTCAGTCAGTACCATCAAACGGTGAAGGAAAACATCATCAGGAAAAAGTCTTGTTGCAGAACCTACATGTTGTCAGGTGCACGAAAGGAGCTTTTGAGGCGCACTTTAAATCCTTTAACACAGTTTGGAAGAACTAGTGACACGGAATCGCTCCTAGTAAAAACATGACGGGTCACTCAACATCCCACTGTTGCACCACATTTAAAACATATTAGGAATTAGATATCTGATACATAGATGAGTAAGGTTTGAACAAATCTAATTAGTTACTCAATGAGGTGACCGTCCAGTAATCCTGTTTGGTTGGAGTAATTGTTTTGCCGATAATGTTGACGTAATGCTAGATTTTCGGTAACATCACCATCACTGGTTCTTTCTTGGTATACATCACGGAGTTATGTAGTTTGTGGACTTGATGGGTTAATTCATTAGAGCAAAATATCCTTTTAATCAAGATTGGGGTAGGTACACTACTAGTCCATACCTAATTACCCATGTAAAAGAAAAGACACTTTATTTAAAAAAAAATCGGTAATTTAAGGACACGTCTCCGTGAAGTTGCAAAATAATAAGGTAATTCAATTATTATCTATTCATTTGATTTTTTTCATTTTTTTTAACATTATATTTGACAGCCGCAAAGTTATCTGGCGTGATTAAAACAAAACAAACAATAGATCTCCGACGAATATGCGAATGGAAGAGTAGATGTATTGCATAGTATCATAGGTATGTATTTATCATTCTTGAAAACGAAACCTCACACGCCAAAATCATTGTTCAATAATTGCATAAAAACTCATTTCGTGCCGTAACTCGCACGTAACAGAAAAATTGCAAGAAACACCCAACTAGCGCGCACTGCACGCCGCGGAGAATACTACTATCGGAGCAAGTAGGTGCAAGGGTACACTCGTAATATTTAGTAAAGGAAGCCGCGTCACCAATGTCATCTCGTTTCCGAATACCTTTTACTCGTGCATCCCCCCGATATTATAAAAGGGAGGTCGACGCGCCGCGCGCCCGCAGTCTATACCGCGCACTCGAGCGACGCACACGTCTCGCCGCGCTATCAGTCCCCACGCGCTAACATGGAGGGGACCCTGCCAGAACCTGACGAGGGCATCGCCGCCGACCGGGAGAGAAGACCCTCGGACCACGAGCAAGACTCGGACTCCGCGTCCGACGCGGGCTCCGGCGGCGGGAAGGACTCGGGCTGCGAGGTGGCGCCGGACGCCGCCGACGCGCCGGAGCCGCCCTACTCCCCCCCGGACGAGGAGCTCGCGGCGCGCATCGTCGCGCAAGTCGAGTTCTACTTCTCCGACGCGAACATCACGAAGGACGCCTTCCTGCTGAAGCACGTGCGCAGGAACAAGGAAGGATACGTGTCCCTCAAGCTGATATCGAGCTTCAAGCGCGTCAAGCATCTCACGAAGGATTGGAGAGTGGTCGCTGAAGCATTGAAGCGCTCCACCAAGCTGGAGATCAACGATCTAGGAACAAAGTTAAGGAGGATCGATCCGCTGCCGGCATACGATGAGACGACGCCGTCCCGCACCGTGGTGGCGGTCCGCATGCCCATCGACAAGCCCTCGGTGGAGAACGTGTCGCGGCTGTTCGCCGGCTGCGGGGAGATCGCGCTGGTCCGAGTGCTGCGCCCCGGGAACCCGGTGCCCGCCGACGTGCGCCAGTTCCTCAACAAGAACCCGAGTTTGGTTAACTGTGTGTGTGCCTTGGTAGAGTTCACCGAATCGGAGTTCGCAAGAGAAGCCCTGCGCTTACAGAGCCCCGAGGACGAGGGGATGAAAGTTTACGAGTTAAATGGAGTACCGAGGGAGCCGAAGCGCAAGACCGGCGCGCGCCGGCCCACGCCGCGCCGCCACGAGTGCGAGTACAGCTCGTGCTGCAGCGGGTCGGAAGCCGAGTACGAGTACCGGTACACGCAGCCGTTCTACCGGCGCAGCTCGAGCGGGTTCTTCGCGCCGCGCTCGCCGGAGATCCAGACGTGGCTGCCGCGGCGCGTGTCCACGTGCAGCCACAGCTCGGACTCGGGCGTGTCGTTCTACTGCAGCTCGCGGCGCACGTCGCAGGCCAGCACGGGCAGCGCGGGCAGCGGCGAGGGCTGGCTGTCGCGGCGGCTGTCGGGCTGCTCGCTGGGCGCGGAGTGCGGCGGCGTGCCGGGCCAGCGGCGGGTGTCGTGCGCGCCGCGCATGGAGCCGCGCGCGCCGCTGGTGCCGGACGGCACGCGGGGCTTCCACGCCGCCGCGCGCCAGCGCCGCATCTCGGACCTCGCTCTGTACTCGCGGTAGAAAGCGCGCACGGACCGTGACACCTTTCTATTGGATAACCGCCTTTCACGTTGTCGGCGAGTTTTTATTTTTAATCTATTTCGGCCGAGGAAGCGGCTCGCGTGTGTTCCGCTCGCCGATTCGTTTCCTTTTCTAGTAGAATCCGAAAATCACAGATTTGTTACTTTCCAACAGAAGACGCTGTTTTATGTAATTTTAGCCGCGACCGCGCCGGATCCGACTATTTCTGGCCGCGGTCGAGCGGCTCCCGGTTGGAAATGAGGGTCTGTGAATTTCAGTTTCGCATATTGTGATGATAGCTCATTTAGTTTAGTCGCAGATAGCTGTGTTAGATTAACTTATTTTAGTAACTTATTAGTAATTTATTGATGTCCTGCGCGCGCGCACGCGCCCCGAGTATTCGTCCTATTTTGTTTGAGTTGTGAGCACAAAATGAATAGGCAAAATCGACATTGTTTGAGACTAGACTCCGCTAAATTGTTTTTGGCGAAAACTTACATCACGTACGAAGCATGTTGCTGTTACACCTGGCTTTACTTGCAACACTTACATTGTACGTTATACTGCCATGTAAATACACGGTACTCAAATGAACCTTTAACTTAGATTCAACATGCTATCAAAATTATGTTATGTACTGCAGTTACGCTGGCTTATGACATGAACAAACAGAAATGTTGGTGTCAAAAGTCTCGTCCATCAGCAATAAAAAATAAAATTGCTAGCTATAACGATTCTGTTTTCACACCGGTAATGCAAGTGAAGCAGGCAACCTGCCTCCTACGTGAGCGGCTCGTTATGTAAGAAAGTGCGGAGAACGCACGAGGCTAGCAAGAGTACTACAGTAACAGTTGTTTCGCTACTAACTAGAGCGACCGGCGGTTGGCGCGCCAAACTATCAAACTATTTGTATTACACATGTATTCATGTCATTCACTTTCCCATTGGGTTTTATTCTCCCATAATCCTGGGAAAAAATCGCCCCTTAGAAATGTGAAAAGAGATTTGTACCTACAGCAAGGAATTTTTGAACTGTGGTTAGTGTTTTTTAAGGGAGACCCGATGGGAAAACTTTTGAAAGACTCTGTTTTAAGACCAGAGACAATAAATAAGAGATTTTCTTCGGCGTTTTTGTGTACATAAGTTTGTTATTCTTAAACTAGAGTTTTTTAAGAGACTTAACTTAAAATAGTCATAAGTTATGATAAGTCAGTCACGCCATTTCATTTTTCATTTTTGTAAATTTGTAATTAAGTATGTTTGTAAGTTGTGATGTTTTTGTTGATTAAGTTCGGTAATTTATTTTGTACAGAGGTTTTTTTTGCTTTGGCACAACGTATTTTGCTTTCCGTACCTCTGCGAAGATTATTGTAATTATGTAATTAAATTAAGTATTTTGGATCAGGTTGTTTCAATTCGACCCTGGGAGAGGAAAGCGGGTGACCCTGCTTCACTGACGAATCAATTAAAATTTGTCACAAGCGAAAAGTTTCATCAGAATTTACTGACAATGTCTATGAACTTGACGAAATAACAAAAACATTGGCAAAATTGTTCTTCAAAATCCAAAGCCAAATCGTATGATGCCTTTCGTCTGTCTAATTAAGTAAGTTTAGTTCAGAATTTTAAATACAATCAACACTAAGTATTATGTATGTGTTTATCAGTAATAATAAGGCAGTAATAATATATGAATTAGGCAGCATAGAGTACTCATTCTCTAAAACAAAACTGTGATGATTCTATAGATTTTTTTCTACCAGTAGGTAATCCCAACAGAGTCCATGCAGTTTTAGATTCCTACTTGTCCATAGGTGCTGAAGAAAAAGCAATTTGGATGTAATTTGGAGTAGCAATTATGGACTGTTGGCCAACATTCATTATGATATAACGTCTCGGGTGGCCGCGCTTTGTACCTGGCGGCTGTGCCGGTGGAACTTTTTGAATTTTTTGTTCGTTTTTTAATAGAAATCAGTCACTAGGCAGAAAGCATAAACTTGTAGGTATATAGAGAAGATAACTTTTCATATTGTGACCATATCGACCTTGGTGGCGTGGCGGGCGAGTATTCGGCTGAGACATAAGTGCGGGTTTGAGTCCCGCTATGGGAGGAATGTTTGTATGTTCTGCAAATATTTCTTCCGGGTCTGGGTGTCGTAGTATTATTATAATGTATGTATTTACAAAAAAAGTATGTAAGTATTCTATCAACCATCTAGTGCCCATAGTACAAGCTTTGCTTAGTTTGGGGCTAGATGTCGCTCTGTAAAATGTCCACAAATATTTATTCATTTACAAAATTGCGATAGGTAAGTCAAAACAAACGATAAATCAACTTTATAAGGAAAAAAACAGTGATCTATACCAATAACAATAATGTAACGAGAGTAATCCATCAAAATTAAATGTAACAGATCTCCTGGCAGTATTGTGCTAGCCGAATGCTCACCTAACAAAATGTCTTCCGACCACTGGGAAAGGTCTGCCTCATGAGCGTCGCAAAACTCTTGGCCACCATTCGGCAATTACTTTCATTATTCAAATACCGCAAGATGCCTTAGAACCACCGAAGTAAGCCTTACATGCTGGTCTCGTTTCGATGCATTGATGAATGTCACATACGCGCCTTGAATCACTAATTCTAGGCCATTTCACTTTCCGCAATACATTTTCCTTCTACATTCTGTGCGACTAAAAAGGCCACTGTAAGCAATTCATCTAGAGCAATTAGTTTTTCGATTTTACAGCAAATACTAAGCGATTCCTGTTAATATTCGTAAATTGGTCCGAATTGTAGATACTCAATTCGATTCTGCAGCAGATTCATATTTGGTCGTAAATGGTCGGAATTTTAGTAAATTGTAAGCAATTAAATTCAGCAGCAGATCAGATAAAGTTGCGTTTTTAACCTACCTGAACAAAACAACTGACGTCAAATAACTTTGCGGCTGTATCCTCACTTTTAACTTGCGGTTGCATCATCCAGTTATGGCAACTTCTCACTTTCATAGAGTGACAGGTGCAGGTATTAGACCGGGGTATCAATTTTTGAAAATCACAGAGTGATAAAAAGTCACCAAAATGGTCAATTTCCATGGTTTTTTTCAATTTCGTAGTCTTTAAAGTCATTTGTTGACTTCAAAATGAAAAATAAATAAATTGGAGACCCAAAACTGTAAAGTGTAAAAAGTGTAGCTAGCTGTAGAGATACTGAGATCATTTTTATGTCCGTTTGCAATATTCTACTAACGGGCGACGGATCGTTTATTACCATAGCAACGATGTTATCTGTCGAAAAGCGCCACACATATTGGAACCGGACATTAATCCCCCAGTTCGGTTTATAAGTGAAATGGGCTTAGTGATATAAAGTTACCAGTGTGGTGAACTTCATACCTACTTATGCACCGAGTTTAAATTTTTCCTGTTATGATGATACCTACGTGAGTATTTTAGGTAAGTTATTGGTGGTACCTACTGATTTTGAAGCCACGACCTTTGGATAAAAGGACGAGGTCTACCACTACTCTTTTCAAAAGGATTTTCAGTACCTACTCAATGAAGTTAATAAACGTAACCGGAAATTAAAATAAAGTTATATGTTTGACAGATGATCGAATGATTATGCTAATTAATAAATGCATATATTTTAACTGTGATTGGTTGATTATAATATTTAAACTCGTTTCAAGGTTGTTCCCAGAGAATATTTAATGTTATTTATTTGTATCATCATATCAACGCAGTCGTGGGAATTTTTAACTTTTGTTTGTGTCTTCATCAAAAGTTAGGTAAAAGCATAAAACTTACCTACTATAACTCATCTTCAGTTACAGTCCAAAGTACATGAACTATCATCATTAGGATATCCAATTTGAGGAGCAAAGACGACCTCGGTGGCGTGGCGAGCGAGTGCTCGGCTGAGACGCAAGAGGCGCGGTTTCGATTACCGCTACGAGAGAAATGTTTGTATGTTCTGCAAATATTTCTTCCGGGTCTGGGTGTTCTGGCTTTTCATTACATTCCTCGTGCCTGATCGTCGGTTTAGGGTTAATTTCGTTCCAAAAATAGTTAAAACATTGATTTATAAAACATAGTTAAACCTCGAAGCATTGCATGAAAAATGTGATGAGAGTGAATAAAGCGAGAGTAGCCAGGACAAATAGAGATCCGTGCTCCCTGCCTACCCCTATGGGAAACAGGAGGCATAATTGCTATGGTGTAAGGTTGTCTCATAAAAGAATAGGTACTATCTAGTAGAACCTAGTTGGGTTCTGACCTCGTGGTCTCCCTGACCCTCGAACTGCACGAGTGATGTCTTGAAGAGCTGTCAAATATAGGTAGGTATCTAATAAGCAGGTGCATAAGACGTGCTGTCTGAATGTCACGGCTCTTTCGGATAATAAGCTAAGCGAGTGCTTATTATCAGTTTGGTGATAAGGCTGATGATGTACCTATGAGAATTTGATAATCGTTTGTTACCTTTTTAGCCGACTTCGAAAAGGACCGCATCCTCACGAGAAGACATTCTGAAAAGTACAGGCTCTTGAGTTTATAATACCAGAAGCCTTTTAAATAAAACCGGTCAAGTGCGAATCGATTTCGCACACGGAGGGTTCCGTACCATCGTACATAAGAAATGTTTCATGTATAGGGGCTTTTATTATTAAGTACTAGCTGTGCTCCGCGGTTTCACCCGCGTTTCGTTTCGTGGAAATACCGAGATAAAATATTGCCTATATTATAGCCTCCCTACCAACTCTTAACATCTTACACACGTGATAACTTTTAAACGAAATATCCGATTGAGATGAAACCAAAAGTATTTTACTTCTACATAAATACTCTTGATAACATATGGCTTAATTTCGATAAAGATTAATATTACGATACATATTTAACGTAGTTTTTTTTTCTTCAGACGATTTAATAATTATTTTGAACACAAAATCGGTTATTGTGATTAAACCATGATAGCTAGATATATGTTCTCGCGGACTTTTTTGTAGGCCTTAATGGGATCTACAAACCCGTAGTACATCATTTTGTTCTATTGTCAATAGTTTTTGCAGCGCACGCAAAAATAGGTTTTCGATTTTACACCTTGTGTTACAAAATATCAATTTTATTACGGATCCCTAATTTTGAAAAAAATAAAACATAGCCTATAGCCTTCCTCGATAAATGGACTACTCAACACTGAAAGAATCATTCAAATCGGACCAGTAGTTCCAGAGATTAGCGCGTTCAAACAAACAAACAAACAAACTCTGCAGTTTTATAATATTATTAGTATAGATTATTTATTGTTATAGCGGGACTACAGATACACACTCTGAGAAAATTTAAACTATCAACCTATTACGGTTCATGAGATGTAGCCCTCTGACAGACGCACGGACCGACGGACGGACAGCGGAAGCTTCGTAATAGGGTCTTTGGCACCCTTCAGGTACGCTCCTACACCTAGGATACCTCAGGTCAGTTGCACTGTGCGTCCTGCAACAGGACTTTCAAAACCAAATTCGGCTTTGCAAGCCACATTCGCTCACATGTCCAAAGCTAGCAGGGTTCGCCGTTGATGGACACGTCAAGAAGGACATTATCATCATCAATTTTGATGACCTCGGTGGCGTGGCGGGCGAGTGCTCGGCTGAGACGCAAGAGGTGCGGGCTCGATTCCCGTTACGGGAGAAATGTTTGTATGTTCTGCAAATATTGCTTCCGGGTTTGGGTGTAATATATTGGGTAGTATTATAAGTAGGTAGGTACCTACCCTATGTAATTTACAAAAAAAAAGGTATATAAATATTCCATCAACCATCTGGTGCCCATAGTACAAGCTTTGCTTAATTTGGGGCTAGATAGCGCTGTGTCAAATATCCACAAATATAAAAAAATATATAAGTAGGTATATTAAATTTGAAGACGCATAGTGGGTTAGGTCGGAGGCAATAAGCGTGGAAATAGGAGGTAATTATGTAGGTATATACTTAGAATATCAACATATTTTTTTACATGTTTCCTCTTAGTTATATTTAGGTATCCGGTTAGGTACTTACATAAAGATCGATACGAAAATAAGAGAATAACAAACGAAGGTCTCGCAAAAGGAAAATCCTCCAATGTCACAGGATGGCGAACGGAAGTGAAATTAGTATGTCAGTGGTGGCTGCTTACGCTTGCCTTCTGAATCATTCACAGGATGTTGTTCCGTTATTGTTGGTGGTAGATGCTTCACAAAGGATGTTTTGTTTACATAATGATCCTCCCTCCTCTATGGCCCACTGATATGTAAATACAGTTTGCGATTTTGCTTTATAGTAAGTTCGTATGAGCTAGTGGCCAGCTCTTGTGATGGAGTTTTTAGGCCGTTCTTAGGACCGATTTAACGTGCCCTCCGAATCACGGAAGCGCTCAGCTCGTAATGCCACTTGCGGTCATCTATCCCAATTGTGACCGCACAAAACGTTGCTTAACTTCAACGATCAATCAAGAACGTCTAAGCAAGTATACGTGGTATCCAGACAAAAAGTAGCCTATATGGTTATTCCAGCACTCATACTGTGTGTGTATATTCCAAGTTTCATTCAAATCCGTTCAGTCGTTACAGCGTGATTGAGGCACATCCACACATCCACATATCCTTACATCCTCACAAACTTTCGTAGGTACCTACCTATTTATAGGATATGACCAGCCAACCTACCCAGGTGCTTAATAGCACCTAGTACCTATGTAATGCTAGCTGGAGCGTAAAAACTACAATAAATCTCGTTTAGCCAAACTTCAACATTCACTTTTATAAATCAAATGAACAAAAACTAATTAAATTGCATTCAACACACGTGTTTCTGTTTAATGAGTGATATAACAGTTCAATGCACTTGGACACGGAAGCGATGTACCATATTTGCCGCTCGAATTCGGTCAACTCTGCGAGGCAGCGGTACGGATGGATGTCGGCAATTTGGAAGGTACTTTTACTTTCAGTTTAAAATATCTAAGGGTCTTACCAGTTACCTCACCCGTGTCCGCATGTTCATGATGATTTTTTATGTAAGTAAGTAATTCACGCTCAAGAGGTTTCGAACCTGGCGTAGGTTCGAATCCTCGTGAGTGTGAGTTTTATTGAGTGTTTTTAGCAAAATAGATGCACATGACGACGGGTGCGGAACACTAAAAAGGGATTTTTAGCGTTCCGTGCCCGAATGGCGTCAACGGGACTCTTTTACTAAGCCTCCATTGACCGTCCATTAGTCCGTCTGTTAACGGGCTAAATCTCATGAACCGTAATAGAGAGTAGAATTTTTTACAGTGTGTATTTCTATTGCCGCTACCTATAACAAAAATAATAATAATAAAGTAAAAGGCGACCCACAAAATAAACATTTATGTAGGTACTTGGTACGGTACGGAAGCCTTCGTGTGTGAATTCGACCCGCACTTGATCGGTTTTTTCTTTTGCTCTGGGCAGGCACTACATAGTCATGGAGGCTCATATAATTATTATCTACTATTTTCTTCACTTTTAAAATAATACCTCTGCATCAGTAGCCACAAGAATAGAGTAGAGGTGTGGCATGATGAGGCCATACTACCGTTACCAAGCAGAAGCGATCGCACCAATACATTTTTACATAACTGGGTAGGTAGGTAGGTACTTTCACTGTGTTTACACTGAGCTCGCTCCGAATAACTCATGAATGATTGCAGACTTCGTTTTATTTTTTATCTGTCTGTGAAGCTATAGTGCTTGGAAACAAACGAAGTGATTTTTTGTTCAGTACCTACTTATTGGAAACTAAATGTTCGGGTGACGAGATCACCGAACACAAAATTAATATTTTTATGACTGCATACTAATAACATAAAACTGTCCCTAACATACTCAAAACAAACTACTTATAATCAACAATTAATGACCTCTCATTAAATGATAGACATGTGATGGGGTAGACCAAAATCAATTTTACAAATTGGAAGTTGCATGCTGTCAGAGACATCTAGCGTCGAGTAGCAGAACTAAAATAAAACTTGTGAAAAATTAAATTAAGTTAGTTTAGTGGTTTTAAAGAGATGTCAGTAAAATAAAAATTTCAGTGAAAATTGTCTATTGATAGATTAGCAGCTGCTGTTTTCACTAGACTCTTGGATTAAAAGGGCAACACTGAAATATTCTTTAGCTTTAGTCTCTATGGTATGGTCAAATTGCTTGCGGCTTGTGACATATCGCGGCGCTTGTGAAAATCGTGAAATTATGAAATAAATTTCTAAATTATCGTGTATAAATGACAGTGGGAAAAGAAACCATGGGGTAAGTAAAATTTTATAGAATTTACTTAATCATTTCCATAATTTCGGGTCATTGTGCGATGTCGCAAAAATATGAAAAAGCGGTTTCAATCACACATTATTTTAGGGTGGGGATGCATTTTGCCAATGCGAAGGGATATTTTAAGTTTCCCCTCAAGAACCCTCTAAATATAGCTTTCTCATCCATTAAATTGTACTGTAAAGCTTCATTTTAGGCGCTGTATGTAATGGTTGATTGAGATGGTTTTTGCAAGTAATTTCGCTACACCGATACACTTCGCATGAACTAGGTATTGCAGAAACATCGATTGCATACGATTGAGTGCTTTTACTCGGCGGGTAAGGTCGTCGAGACCTGCTCGCTATTTATACAGCCAGCGAATTACATAGTTGAATGACTCCCGAGTCCTTGGGAGAGTAGCTACCTACCTACTATACTGAAGAATATCGTGTGCTGACTTCTAAATAGCTGTAGTTTATTCATACCTACCTGCTGTAGAGATGCCTACCTCCTACCTGTATTTATCTTTACCAGCTGTCCCTATTTTATCATTTCAAATTGTTGCTACAAATAAATTACAAATTAATATCCTGCTACTGAGCCTGCTACTAATAGAGATTTTTTTATTAATTATGGTTTACCAACGATTGTTACAATATTACATTAAATAAAGACATGCAGAATAGACACTTATATGATTTAAAATCTATTGGTTTGCAATTGATTGAAGATTTATGCACAAACATATGTAAATAAGCTAAAGGTGCTTAAATACTTTTTACAAATTATTTATTTCATTCTGAACTAGACATTATTTTAAACCACCATAAATATAAAAGATAATGATATGGTTAAATGGTGTATGATGCATGCAGCTTGTAAACAAACAGCACTGTTTTGATGTACCTCTGAGTTCCCGCACATTGTGATAATGTCCTGTCCATTGTGACGGTCAACTATAAAATCCTTGTATGTTTATTGACCTTTTATAACAATGTCATTATTCTTTGTGTAGTATTCATAGTGGAATTTCTTTTGTTGACTGAAAGGTTTTCTGTAACTAATAATTGAATGAAGCAAAAGTAGTCTGTCAGGACCGTAGTAATGTGAACTGTTATAAAAAAATCTTTAAGATACCTACCCTTGGTCGGTACCTAACTGTATGTATTCCAAGTTATGCAAATTTGTTCAACCATTAGTAGTTGAACAAATAAATCTAAATGTTCTTGCTTCTTGTTCATCCTACTAATATTATAAATGCGAAAGTTTGTGAGGATGTGTGGTTGTGACGATGTATGTTTGTGCCTCAATCACACCGTAACGACTGAACAGATTTAAATGAAACCTAAGATATACATAGTATGCTTGCTGGAATAACACATAGGCTACTTTTTGTCAGGATACCACACGAGCCAAGCCACGAGTGACAGCTAGTTTCAAATAATATACACAACATGACCTAATTACAAGAGTAAACAATTACTTATATGTTAAGATAACATTGTTATTGTAATTGAACAGGCAATATGCTAAGTAACTTGATAACTTAACCCTCACTTGTTTTAATGTAATGACCCTGTGAATATTTAAATGACATGTAAGGTAAGTAACTACTAAGTAGGTAGCTCAATCTTAATCAGTCATGCTCACTGTATTTTGACTTTTTATTGCCTTATACAAAGAAAACCATTCCACTTATGGCGTTCTACTGAAATTGGAAATACTAAAATTTTGTTTGTATTTGAGTCATGCTCAAGCTGAACTGTTTTGGATGAAAGTTGGAACACACTAGCTTGTGACCTTGAATAGCATAATTATGGTAGGTACTTTTAATTTATACATCAAATCACAGGCCATGCTCATATTTTATTCATTAAGTAAGGTCATCAAACAAATTAAGATGATACCTACCTATTAAAAGCAAAAAGACAGGTGTCCATAACCAGTTAACTGTTATCTTATCAAATGTCATTCACCTGTCATGATATAATATCGGAACATACGTTTTAACTTGCTGTTCTGATCTCAGCCTTGTAACGAAGCAATAAGGCACATTATTGGTTGTAGGTTGCATACATTTTTGCAGTTCCCAACATTCTCACATGTAAAATTGTTGTGATAGCTGGAAATAGTTTAATTTGAGTGGTTTTGTTTTATTTTGGAGTAAAATAGAATTATTTGTTGATGAAGATGTGTAAGTGTAAAGGTTTTTCTGACTAGTATATGGCACTATTTTTGATATACCTACGGTTTACTTGTACCTTGTGGAAAGTTGTAGGTTTGCCCTTATCAACATTTGTCATAGCAGTTTGATGAAACCTAAGAATAGTATTATTCAGTGGTTTTCCAATAAACGATTAGTGACCCTACCCCCTGTAAGGCAAGTCATGTTTCTCAGTGAGCAGCCGATATTCACGTGCAAGGCGCACGTGTTCCACATCGACCCGAAGACGAAGCGCTCGTGGATGTCGGCCAGCTCGGCCGCCGTCTCCGTCTCCTTCTTCTACGACTCCTCCAGGAACCTCTACCGGATCATCAGCGTTGAGGGAACCAAGGTATGTCAACACATCTTACTTATATTATAAATGCGAAAGTTTGTGAGGATGTTTGGATGTTTGTGCCTCAATCACGCTTAAACGCCTGAACGGATTTGAATTAAACTTGGAATATACATAGTATATGTACTGGATTAACATATAGAATATTTTTTATGCGAATACCACGCGAGCGAAGCCGCCGGCGGCAGCTAGTCTTACATATATTATGAATGCGAAAGTTTGTGAGGATGTTTGGATGTTTGTGCCTCAATCACGCCTAAACGGCTGAACGGATTTGTATGAAACTTGGAATATACATAGTACATGTGCTGGATTAACATATAGGCTATTTTTTATCCGGATACCACGCGAGCGAAGCCGTGAGCGGCAGCTAGTTTAATAATACATTTTTGTGGACATTACCTACACACAGCATATATCCCCGAATTAAGCTAAGCTTGTACTATTGAAACCATTAAGGCTGATATAATACTTAAATATTTTTTTTTGGTAAATACATAATGTTACAACACCCAGACCCGGAAGAAATATTTGCAGAAAATACAAACATTTCTCCCGTAGCGGGTATCGAACCCACACCTCTTGCGTCTCAGCCAAGCATGCCACCGAGGTCGGCAAGAATGCTGCTTCTCCCGAGTATGTCGTAAAAGTCGACTAAGGGATTTTATCCTCTCCAACATGATGGACCACCTATATGGGCAATGGGCTGATCACCTGTCACCATGGTTCACCATATCCATCTTAGAAGTAAATCAGAAGTGGCTGCAAGTTTTCTTATCTTGTGGCTTTACCCACCCCATTAGGGATACGGGCGTGATGATTATGTATGTTTGATCTTTTTAATACCTGTGTCGACTCATCACACCCACGACTTCCTGCTCTTAAACCGGAACTTCTAATAAAGTAATGTGACAAGTTTTGCAACTGCAAAGCTAATAAGAGGGGGGAAAAAGGAACATTGTACAGAGTCCTTATAGCTGTTGGTCTACTGCGATGTAGCTTGTGGGTTCAATTCCCACCCAGGACATAGTTTTGTGTAATGAACATGTATATTTTATCTTCTCTTCTGGACTGGTTGTAAAGAAAAAACAGAATGCGTTCAGATGCTTCTCTCCCAGAGCAAGTCGTAAAAGTCTACTAAGGATTGTAAGGATGAACCATCTATATGGGCGATGGGCTGATCACCATGGTTCACCATATCCATTTTGGGATTTTGAATCAAGATTGGCTGCAAGTTTTCTTATGATTACTTGAGGTTCTGCTCACCACATTGAAGTTACGAGCGTGATAATATGTATATTTTATGTGGGTGTCTGTTATGGAACATAAGTATGTATTAAAAAAATAAGTATATCAGGAATCTGGTTCTCATATTACCAATAAACATAACGATGGCGCTGTGTGAAATGGCCGTGCTATGTAAATTCCAAGTTTTATTCGAATCCTTTTGCCGTTACACCGTGATATGGCCGTGATTGAGGTACGAACAGCCTCTCAAACTTTCGGATTTACAATATTAATCAGGTCAGGTCGCTTAGTATTGATAAAATTTCAGAACAGAAATAAATAATAGAGTTATTAAAGAAAATATTTACGTTTAGATCAGGTACACAAACTAGGATTATTATGATACAATTTGAATATCATGATTTGAAAGACAATGTTGTTTTAGCTGACTGTTATCTACACTATTATTATAAGGAGCTTGAGTTGGTACGCTTGTTTGTAGGTAATCTTGGAAACTACTGAACCGATTTTAAAATAATTTTACTAACAGGGATCTACATTATCTGTGAGTGCTATCTATACCTATAAAAGAGCTTAACCTGACTGACTGATTTACCATCGCCAAGCTGAAACCGCTGAAGCTAGAAAGCTGAAGCTTGGAAGGTAGCTTCCTTTTATAGCAAAACCATCCACTAAGGCGGGATTTTTCGAAATTCAAACCCTAAAGTGGTGAAAAGGGATGAAAACGTTAGTATGGAACTTTTAACGCGTAGTGCGATTTGCTTGAAACTCGGTTCGGATACTGTAAAGGCAAAATAAATGGACACGTGTTTCAGGATTTTTCAAAAAGAAGAGGTGGACTGGGGAGTCTTAAGTTTGTATTGAAACTTTAGGGCGGTGCGATTGGCTTGAAACCTTGAGGCCTTTTTCGTTCATATTGTATGAGTAATGCACTGGTTCACTCCCAGTGAATTGCTTTATACACATGCTAGTTTATTGGTTCAAAAATAGCATGCTCACGTGATATTTAGTAGTAGGTATGTGCCTTTGTTACTACGTAAGGTAAACTGCTCGGGTACAGTAGGATAGTTGGCCTTGGTATTTTTGTCTGTAACTTACTTTTTTTTACTTGTGGCTCTGCCCACCCCACTAGGGATACGGGCGTGATAATCCTACTATATTATAAACGTGAAAGTTTGTGAGGATGTTTGTATGTTTGAGCCTCAATCACGGCTGAACGGATTTGAATGAAACTTGGAATATACATAATACGTGTGCTTGAATAACATATACGCTACTTTATATCTGGGTACAACGCGAGCGAAGCCGCGGGCGGCAGCTAGTATGTATATATTATATACTTTTATACATATTTTTTATTATAAATATTTGTTTATGTTCAAGGCGGTTATAAACAGCACAATCACTGCCAACATGACGTTCACGAAGACATCGCAGAAGTTCGGGCAGTGGAGCGACGTGCGGGCTAACACCGTCTACGGACTGGGCTTCGCTTCGGAGTCCGAACTCGGCAAGGTAACCGCGGGTTCCCACCTTCCCACTAAATAACAACATAACCCGAGCGTAGTAGGACCTCCTAAGTGAACTTATTGATTTCAGTCCTGACCTCACACTAGGATTCCCTGTGTCGTTGGTATCAGAAACCACGAGTACCATGGTACCACCCCTGGAAGAAATATTTGCAGAACATGCAAACATTTCTTCCGCAGCGGGAATCGAACCCGTGGCTCTTGCGTCTCTGCGAAGCAATTGCCCGCCACGCCACCGAGGACGTTTATGACTATTTAGTAAGTCCGTCCGAAAAAAATAGTAGGTACATAATTTTATTGTCTAAAGTGCGTCCGAAAACATAAACCAGTATTGTTTCAGAATTTAAACTAGGTTCCCGATAATCACAGCCATTAATACTGTTTACTCATTCTCTGTCAGTTGTGAGTTTGTGGATATTGTCGCTAATTCAATTAGCTCTGGATTCAATCGACTGTTCTGCAAACAAGAAACTGGATCGCAGCTCGGGAACTTATTTAGGTTACCTGTTAAAGTTTATTGACGCGAATAGATTAGACATGTTTATCTATTCTATTGATTGTGGTTTGAAAATAGAATATTATAGTGTTGTACGGCTTTGAACATTGAACGCGTCCTTGCGAAGCGTGGCCATGGGCCGCAGTTGATATCCTGAACAAAGCTAAAAACAGAATCAAGCATTGTTTATTCAGTATTATCTGTAAGGATAATTTTGATTTTCGCTACACGTCACATAACCTCTGCGTGCTCTACCCAATCCTAGGATGGGGTTAGGGTGATGTCTGTGTCTGTTAGGTGTTATTTAATTGTTAATTTAATTTAATTTGAGCGCTTCCGTGCTTCGGAGGGCACGTTAAATCGTCGGTCCCGGCTTTTAAGTCGTTAAGCCATGAAGGTCTCCACCTTTAGGCGGCCCAAAAACTACGTCACAAGAGTTGGCCACTAGCTCATACGAACTTACTTTTATTTAATTTAACTTCGTCAACAGTTCATAGAGAAGTTCCAAGAGGTGAAGGAGGCGATACAGGCCCAGCAGTGCGGCGCCGGGGGTACCGCGGCGGGCGCCAAACCCACTAACGGCGCGACGCCCGTGCCCTCCGCCTCCGCCAGCCCGCTGCTGGCCGCGCGCCCCGCGCCGCCCGACGACGAGCCGCACCCGCCGCAGGTGACACATACACACACACACACACACACACACACACACACACACACACACACACATGCTGTAGTTCCGCCAGTCCCACGTTGGGCGCCAAGCTAACACTGGTTTTTTAGAATCAGTGTGATGAAAGGATTTAAAGTGCGCCTCAATAGCTCACATAAGCACACTACAGCAGCCTCACACAACACACACTCATACACACATGCTTACATACTGTGGTTCCGCCAGCCCCACGTTGGGCGCCAATCCAACACTGGTTCTTTCGAAAAGATTTAAAGTGCGCCTCAATAGCTCACATAAGCACACCCCAGCAGCCTAACACAACACACACACACACACACACACACACGCTTACATACTATGGTTCCGCCAGCCCCACGTTGGGCGCCAAGCCAACACTGGTTCTTTCGAACCTGTGTGATGAAAGGATTTAAAGTGCGCCTCAATAGCTCACATAAGCACACCAGCACTCTCACACAACACACACAGTGTTGTTCCGCCGGCCCCACGTTGGGCGCCATGAAGTTTTCAGATCTATCTTGTATATCAACTGAAGTGATCATCTAGTCTAGTCCATCTGTAATTTAAATAATGATTGTGTTTTGTTTTAGCCAAAAATAGAAAACGAAGAGGTGCCTCATCCGAGATCCCACTCAGTGCCATTATCCTCCGCCAGCAATATTACGGTAACCAAATAGATTAGTCTATTACTTGTTGTAAACTTAATTTCTTTGGGTTTTACTTCTCCATTCGATAATTGAACCGTTAACTTATCAGACACAAAAAACATATAATTTTACAAGGAAATTTTTGACGGAATTTTACACATTTTGCAATTTTTTTTGGATCAAGAAATGGTATAGCACTCTGCAGGCGGAAGTGTTTATTCAAAGGATAAAAGTGTGGAAGAAGCAAAACGAGTAGTTACATAGCTATCCAGACACAATAAAGCAAAGAAAATTTCACCCCAACGCGGAACGTCAGATCTTGTACCCTCACCACTAATTAGCTAACTGTACGTCCTGTCCAAAGTTTGCTTGTCTTTTTTGTTTTGCTTTTCTGGAGCGGGAGAATATACTGCGATCGCCTATAGTGACATAATTTGTCACAGGGTAGAAAAGTTTGCAAAATGTTAACCGTATAGCTACAGTTTAGTAGAGTTAGAGTGTGTTGTTGCAGGGGGGCTACGCGACGGTGGGGCGCGGGGCGCGGGCGGGCGCGGGCGCGGGCGTGGTCGCGGGGGCGGGGGCGGGGGCGACGGGCGCGGGGGAGACGGGGCCGGGGGAAACTCCCGACCAACAGCTACGCTATGAAAACGACCGCCTCAAACTAGCGCTGGCACAGAGGTAGGTTACCATTTTTATTATTCATTTATAGGAAAACCAACAGCTACAGCAACAAAGTTAAATACACATATAAATAAAACCGGTCAAGTGTCGACGAGTCGAATTCATACGAATTCGGTTTTATATTGTGTAGTTCGTTCACAATATATTTTTTAATACCGATGGTGACATTATGTACATCCCTACAGAAAAAATTGAATGCAAAAAAAGTAGTTTATAGTATTTAAAAAACAAGTTAAAAATAGCTAATCGACACAGGCACTTTAAACGTTTGCCGTGTGACGTCATGGTCTATCACCCACAGGCAAAACACCAAACAACTACACACTCGTCGGCATTGAATAATCTGCATATGTGCTCCGACCAATGGCGTCGCGTTTCAAATGTTTGAATTTATCGAAAGTTTTTTTTGCACTTATTAAAAATGAATTTCTCGTTCAAAAATGACCTATAATCAAAGATGGAGCTATAATTCAGGTGTTAAAAAGTTTATTAAATACATATTTAACCCTCATTTGAATCACATGCATTGAAATGCTAATGAAATTTTTAATTGAAACACATTTTGCGAACAAACGTTTATTAAAACCGCAAGAGTTTTGTACAACACTTAAAACTACAAATAATACAAACGACAACAGTCTCATAATGGTTACAACAAGAAAACTAAAATTCAACACTTAAAAGGTTACGCTTAAATAAAAAAATATGCAGTAAAAACAATTTAAACCAGTGGCCAACAGCTGAGATGTCTTATGCCTCCGAGACTTCATCTCTTACTAAGTTTTAAAGCACTTGTAAAAGGAAAATAAGCTAATCTAAACATAGAAAACTTATTTGATCGTTATCGGATAGTCAGTCGATCATAATTTGCATCCTTATCTACCTAAATTATTCATACCTCTGGACTCTTTAAACAACTCCTAGACTCGTATAAATGTTTTGACAGATTTGATGAAAATTTATCGAATTTATGCTTCAGTCATTATTAGCGCATAACTATGTTTTCAAGCGCCCTTCGTCCACTCAGGTAGACTAAGCAGAGGTCATCCACGACCAATGCCCAATGGACACTAGACCCATTACTATTCGTGTCACTGGTTCTTTCGAACTACGTTGATGAAATGATTTTGAGCGCCTCAAAAAGGCTAGACCTATTAGGTATGAGCTAGGCAACTTAAATACGAGTAAAAACATAACAAAAAAGTAGGTCAGTTTAGTGTCTTCCATACCCCACTACAGGTACAAAGCCTTCGTCGAATTGTCCATATTCGTGGTTGTAAGCTAAAGGCTCATGTGACGGCCTCGCATGATACTCCTCGGCTTTTGGATGATACTCTTCGACTTTCGGATGATACTCTTCGACTTTCGGATGATACTCTTTAGGCTGGTACTCTTCGACCTTGTAATCGTGGTGTTTCGGGGTGCCTATTCTGTGGACCACCGCGTTGAATCCGTTCTTATCGTCCGCTTCGTATTCGACCACTCGCTTCGTACCGTCTGTTTCTGTTAGCGTGTAGGAACCTGAAATTAAATTATTTGTAACTTTTTAGTCTTTCAACGAGTTTAATCCAATCTAGTGCTCTTAAACTTGAAGGAAAACGTTAAGAAGTTTAAATGTATATGTATTTATCCATCACGCATCACGCATAGCCACCACGGAGTGATCATTTTTGAGCGAGACACGACCTCGCGGTAAACCACGGCGTAAATGGAGAGACGAAATTAATCCACATTAGTTTGAAATCGAGAATATTGGAGAGATGGAAGGGAGACTCATAATATAGGACCAGATATTGCTTGAGTTACCACACCAGACCATTCAAATAATATCTTAAAATACCAGTTGTTCAAAAATCCAATTTAAAGCTTACCTTTAACTTTGTCACCGTCTCTGGTCTCCCAATGCTCCTTCTCGTCTCCCGTGTGAGGGTCCTTTACGGCGTAGTCGTAGGAGTACTTCGGATGTGCCTGGAACCAGTACGTAAGTTTTACGATCATATTGAAACAGTTCCTATGGTGTGATAGTTTAGTTCGTACTACTTCTGTTGATCATTCGAGCTCTGATGCGGTACGTGGTGGAAGCCCTCATGTTGGAAGCCCTCATAGCTCTCGTACTGTATATAACGTGATAGTCGAGTTCGTACTCCTCATGGTGATCATCCAGGCTCAGGTGCGCCTGGTGGAAGCCCTCATAGTCCTCGTACTGTATATAACTCACGTGATAGTCGAGTTCGTACTCCTCATGGTGATCATCCAGGCTCTGGTGCGCCTGGTGGACCGGCGCGTGGTGGAAGCCCTCATGTTGAAAGCCCTCATAGCCCTCGTACTGCGCCACGGCTGATGCCACAAGTAGCAGGGGTAGATATCTCTGCAACAATTATATCCTCTTTAAAACAAGTTAGTCAAAGTAAAAAAAAAATTATTCCATAAAATCACGGGGATCACTTGGACAGGTCTTAAATCTACGTCTTATATCTTAGTAGTAGTAACATAAAGTCCCTGCTTACGTAATTTTAGACGTGACACTGACTATCCCCTTGGTCATCGTCATAAGTATCCGGATAAATATTTCAAGTTTCACGCATATCCGATCAGCCGTTTGGGCGTGATTCGGACAAACATACAAATATCCACACTCATTTATACTATTAGAAAAGATTAGGGAGCGTGCACGCAATCCATAAACATAGTTTAACTCTAACTAGCTTCCAACTTAAAATAATCACCTGCAATTTATTCAAGCTATTTCCCACTTCAGACAACAACTTTGACGTTTAAATTGTCCCGAGACGATGAAATTCGTCAGTAATGACATCACGTCTCTTTGTGAGAAAGTTGTTATAATAACAAGCACGAAGCTACCCGCCTCTCCACTACTCGTCATCATCATCATCATTTCACTGCCCTTATCCCACTTTATGTGGGGTCGGTGTAACATGTATTCCTCTTTCATTTCCCCTTCTCCACTACGGCGGGGGAAAATTTGGACGCTATTTTGTTCACGATTTGAACTAAGATAATAAATAGTTAATTGATTCAGGCGTGACTTTGTGGAAGTCCATTTTTGTGAAAAGTGCAAGCAATTAAAAACCATGCAAGGCTCATGCGATACAGCACATAAGTCCACACAAAGCATACTTAATATCTTCAACACGCGTTTCGCCTCCGCGCATTAGTACTGAAGATTACAATCATTTAGTATTATCTTAAGATAAAAAAGGTAAGATTGTTGTGTCCGCGAATCACCTTTTAGAGCACTGGTGGTCTAGATTGGATTGAATTGATTTTTCTGTTCGAAAAATGTATGTGCGCTATAAATACCTGTACTCACAAACGCTGAAGGAATACATCATAAAAAAACCGGCATGTCGTAGAACTTAAAAAGTTGTCAAGCACACGAAAGGGTTCTTTGAGGCGCACTTTTAATACTTTCACCACACTAGTTCGAAAAAACTAGTGACACGACTAGACAGACTTTCATTTTGCAAATATTGTAATTACTACATAACTGTTAGTTGTGAGCTTTTCTTGTCGAGCTAATCTTCAACTCCACTTAGTATAATCAGCCGTAGTTACAAGACGTGCTTGCGGCTAGCCGGCATTATGTCACAGTGTAAAGCTGCGTTCTGACTTGGCTACCTTGAGTGTATTCTGAGCGAATGTTCTGCTGACGCTCGCTCAAAACGTGCCTATTGATAGTTTTTCTATCTACTGCTTTCCGTAGGCAAAAGAACATGACAGACTATCTTCCGCCCGCAGCTTCGCTCGCGGTCTCCTGATGTAAAGTAGCTAATATCCAGCCTCTAAACGAACTATGCAAAAAATCAATTCGATCAAATCAAGAATCTGTTCAAGTATCGACCTTTGCTTTCATCATAACACTGAATCACAATTATTTAGCTTTAACAATTTGCTATTTAATTTCATTAGGCGTTTAGCTCCGTTTACTTTCATTCTTTTGATTTATGTCATTACATTCCCTCTCGAGTCCCATCTACTCAAAATGGACGTGTACCTTTTTTTACTTTGCCTTAAATATAACAACCAATAAGAAACGCTCTAGTTTAATTTAATAAAATAATTATTCTCCCTTATGTTCTAAACCGGAACAGAATCAAGACTCCATTACTGCGTCAGAAAACAAACGTAGCACACTTTTCGCATGAATCCTCCTAACTAATATTATAAACGCGAAAGTTTGTATTTATGGATGTTTGTTACTCTTTCACGCAAAAACTACTGAACGGATTTGAATGAAACTTGGAATATACATAGTACATGTGCTGGATTAACATATAGGCTATTTTTTATCCGGGTGCCACGCGAGCGAAGCCGCGGCTGGCAGCTAGTAATACATTATTATGGTAAGGACAAGGATGAAGGTTATGCGATAGATGGCGCTTTTTCTGATGTGTTTTCATTTACCGCGTGAATGAGCGAATGTTCGCTTAGAACTGTTCAGAACGCTAAGTGTATACTCGGCTTAATTAATACGCGCCTACTTCAAGTTTCACTATGATACGACTTAAACTATCTACAATTGCGTGTGCAAATTTTAATTTTAAAGCTAGCGTGTGATGGTCCAAATTTAATTGGCAAAAAATATAAAAGTTTCACGACTTCAATAAAAACTTTGTTAAAGTTCTCAAAATCCTGTAAACTGTTGAAAGGGTTAGTTAAAGACAGATTTAATAGTTACAACTGTCTTTAAAAAGTATGTTGATTTTTCAATCCTCATTCTTGCAAGACAATAAATATACCAAGCTGTTTTAAATTACAAAATGCTTCAAGCTCAGATGGACAGTCAGATGGAGTACATTTTGTGTGTGTTCTTGTCAAGTATAATCCTAAGGTCGTGGGTTCAAACCCGTTCGTGTACTAATGGATTTTTCTGTGCGAAAAATATATGTGCGCTATACCAGTACTCTCAGACAGTGAAGAAAAACATCGTGAGGAAACCCGCTGCTTAGTCAGCTCCGCACGTATTGACCATGTCTTTCCTGTGGACGAGGCCGACTAAACTGAGAGGATGGAGTAGGTGCTGGGCAAGCCTACTCCATCTTAATTCGTCGCGGACACTACAGCGTCCGTGTGAAGGTAAAAGTTGCCCCCTGACGCTGTATAAATCATCTATGGCCTTAGTGTTAGTGTCAAGTGTGAGTCGCGTAAGACTTTCATCTAGCACTGAGTTGCAAGTCACTCGGACTGATTTGCTCAGCTTTTGCGTACAATCATGGCGTGCTACTTTCCATTGTAAATCAATATTATGGCATCGATCATGTAATGCGGCGCCTGTGACAGAAACATTGAGGAGTTGGGCTGGCGCGTGTCACTGGTTCTTTTCAACTAGTATGTTGACGACGGCCTCGGTGGCGTGGCGGGCGATTGCTCGGCAGAGACGCAAGAGGCGCGGGTTCATTCCCGCCGCGGAAGAAATGTTTGCATGTTCTGCAAATATTTCTTCCGGGTCTGCGTGTTGTGGTAGCATGGTACTCGTGGTTTCTGATACCCACGACACAGGGAATCCTAGTGTGGGGTCAGGACTATGTATTTGTCTGTTGGGTGTTATTTATTTCTTTATTATGTATGTTCGTATGAGCTAGTGGCCAACTCTAGTGACGGAGTTTTTAGGCCTCCGTCATGGCGTAACGATTTAAAAGCCGGGACCGACTGTTTAACGTGCCCTCCGAAGAACGGAAGCGCTCAACTCGAAATGCCACTTGCGGTCACCCATCCCGATTTGTGACCGCGCATATCGTTGCTTAAATTTAACGATCAATTAAGAACGCCTACGCAAGCTACGCCACGAGCGCTTCCAGTGTGATTAAAGTACATCTCAAGGCTCCTTTCGTGCAACGGCAAAGGCTACGTTATCTGCCAAAAAGTACAATATTTTTTTTTAAGGATGAACTACGTTTTATTTTAATCTGCCACTTACTTGGTCGCGTTACAAACAGTTGTAAATGCAACGTAGATTTGAGACGTGTCCAAGTGAACCCCGTGATTTTAAGGAATTGAAAATTTTGACGTCGTCCGTTGAATATAGGAATTAGACATTAGAGCTAGAAGTCAAAGACAAGATGGATTTTGACAAATAAATCTGCAATCCTACTAATATTATAAATGCGAAAGTTTGTGAGGATGTGAGGTTTGTGCCTCAATCACGCCGTAACGGTAATATTATAACAAAAAAATTGAGCTAATTAATAAATAAATAACACCCAACAGTCACATACATAGTCCTGAGCCCACACTAGGATTCCCTGTGTCGTGGGTATCAGAAACTACGAGTACCATGGTACCACAACACCCAGACCCGGAAGAAATATTTGCAGAACATGCAAACATTTCTTCCGCAGCGGGAATCGAACCCGCGCCTCTTGCGTCTCTGCCGAGCAATCGCCCGCCACGCCACCGAGGCCGAATTAGTAATATCATGTAAATGAATACGCAGAATCAGAATACTATATCAAATTCTTGAACAAATTCGCGAATACCATTTTGCAATAACAGTGAAACCAAGCCGCGGAAATGCAAATTCTCCGTCACTGGTTAACTCGGCCATTTACCGTAAAACAGTATGTTACGTTTTTTATCGATTTTTGATGACTTCCTACTTTTTATTGGAATGAGGTCTGTATGCGCTTACACAACGTATTGGTAACTTCGTGGGACAACAATAAATTATTGCATCTCTCTTATTGTTTTTAGGCCATCGTATAGCAAGTTGAGAGCACTGGTGGTCTAGTTGGTAGTGACCCCGCCTTCCGATCCTAAGGTGGTGGGTTCAAATCCAGTCGAGAACCAATGGATTTTTCTGTGCGAAAAAATTATGTGCACTATACCAGTACTCTCAAACGGTGAAGGAAAACATCGTTAGGAAACCCTCGGCTTAGTCAGCTCCGTATTGATCATGTCTTTCCTGTGGGCTAGGCCGACTAAGCTGAGAGGATGGAATAGGTGCTGGGCAAGCCTACTCCATCTTAATTCGTCCCGGGCACTACTAGCGTCCCGTTTGTGAAGGTAAAAGTTGCCTCCTGACGCTGTATAAATGATCTACTATAGATGGTAAAAGACCTTATATAGCAAGTTACAGGTACAACGCATGCGCGGAGTCTCGTCATTTTTATTACTTGGTACGTGGGCATTTACGCTCCATAAAATAAAAACACAAAAGTAAAATTATCCATATTAAATTTTCGATATGTCGCGATTCCAAGAGATGATGTTAAAGTTCTATGAGAATAGTCAATAGCATTCCCTACGTTTATTATTTACTAGCTGTTGCCCGCGACTTCGTACGCGTATAGTACATTATTTTGTTCTATCAATAGTTTTCGCAGCGCACGCCAAAAACTATTTTGGGTTTTCTACCTTGGGTTACAATATTGCAATTTTTTTTACAGATCCCTAATTTTTTTGAGAATATATTATAGCCTATACTGGTCCCTGATAATGTAGCTTTCTATTGGTGAAAGAATTTTTTAAATTGGTCCAGTAGTTTCGGAGCCTATTCGTTACAAACAAACAAAAAAATCTGTCCTCTTTATAATATTAGTATGATATCTATGGGATCACTTCGGTAGGTATCTTAATAACAGCCGAATGAAAGAGTAATTCTTTGAACCTCCTTTTCTGATGCCTGTTAAAACTGTGAATAATGCCAATACATACATAAAATCGTGCCTGTCTCCCATAGGGGTAGGCAGAGATCACGGATCTACATTTGCTACGATCCTGACATACTTATTTCGCTTTCATTCACTCTCATAACATCCTACTAATATTATACATGCGAAAGTTTGTGAGGATGTGTGGATGTGACGATGTATGTTTGTGCCTCAATCATGCCGTAACGGCTGAACGGATTTGAACGAAACTTGGAATATACATAGCATGTGTGCTGGAATAACATATAAGCTACTTTTTATTCGGATACCACCCGAGCGAAGCCGCAGGCGACAGATAGTTCCTCATACATGCTTGTCGGTTTAGGGCGATATAACCTAATAACAATTTTATTTAAATCGACATACTCGATCTACTGTAAAATGCTGTAAGTGCAATATCCGCATTTTCGTTTCCCATCCGGCTGACTTGTCGCGTGACATCCGCCACGCACGCGATTTGTTTTCACTTACACCTTTTTTAATTAACTGTATAATGATTTTACTTTTTTTTATCTTTTTCCGAGCGGTGATTATTTTCATGGTGGTAGGCGATTAAAGTTAGCTTTATATTGTGAACACTAAAATATCTCTTGTAGCATGATTACTTTTGTGTTGCTGAAATAAAAATATTTTAATTTATAAGTTTTTTTAATGGAAATAAATATAATCGTACTTCTAATTTGTATAAGTAATTAAATTTGTAAAATATTTTAATAGTTTTGTTAATAGGTATACTAATAATTTTCGATTTGATCATGAATTTTGTATATAAAATAAATGTATCAAAATAATACCCAGTTACTCAAATATAAAAAATAACTATACTTATTAATACCTATCTAAATAATTATTATAATGAAAATAGGAACAAACAAAACAGAAAAAAAAAATATTTTTTTCTGCGGAACAGCATTGACCCACTAAACTTGTCCCCGTTCCTGATCTATTCCCAACACAAACACCATCACAAAGTATACTCACGATTAAAAAATCCATAATTCAGATGTGAATTGAAGCACTAACACTGACTGAAGTAAATCCGACTTTCGTGTTCGGTAACACTTATACCTTTTATAAATAAAGAGGGGAGAGTGGGGGGCGTTCGCTACTATGACTGCTCGGAAAATATCCTTTGTGAATGACGCATACAAAGAAATTATGTAAAAAAGTTTCAATTTAGCGATTTTTAATCTTAAACTGGTTTGTGGAGCTTACTAGCTTTGTCACTCGGCTTCGCTCGCATGATTCCTGGACAATAATAAAATGTAATTTTTTGGTGTGTCAGTTATCTCTAAGCAAAATATCATGTCGATCTGTTGTTTCGATGCTACGTGAAAGGACAAACTAACGAACTTACAAACTCGTGTTTTGACTTGTGTTAGTTAAATACGACATCATCATCGTCAGCGCAATCTAGCTTATATAAATATAGCATTAGTGGCTTCTGCCAGCGGCTTCGTTCGCTTAGAGTATCTGGATAAAAAGGCAGTATATATGTTACTAGCTGACGCCCGCGGTTTCGCTCGCGTTGTACCCGGATAAAAAGCAGCCTATATGTTATTCTGGCACACGTATTATGTATATTCCAATTTTCATTCTAATCCGTTAAGCCGTTTAGGCGTGAATGAGGCACAAACACCCAAACATCCTCACAAACTTTCGCATCCTATTAATAAAATAAACGCGAAAGTTTGTAAGTATAGATGTATGGATGTTTGTTACTCTTTCACGCCTAAACGGTTTAACGGATTTCAATGAAGCTAAGAATATTAAATAAGACCCATATAAACAAACATAGTACATGTACTGGATTAACATATAGGCTATTTTTATCCGAATACCACGCGAGCGAAGCCGCGGGCGGCAGCTAGTTTATAATATAAGTAGAATTTCAGGTCAAAACAATCTATGTATGTTCCAAGTCTCATTCGAATTCGCTCAGCCACCACGGCGTGATTGAGGCTCGAACATCCTCACAAACTTTCTGTATTTCAGTATTTAGTTGAATGATTGTATGTACGCGTGGTCATGCGTAGCTGCAACATGAAATTTTGTAACTAATCCGCATGATCATCAATATAATTGATTTAGTGGCGTTTTGTAATTTTTATCGTAAAACTGCAACCACATTGTAAATGGCTCTGTGACATTCATTCATTGAGATTAAGAAATTTGAAGATTTGATCAGATCACGTATTGAAGAAAAAAAAACTTGAATTCAGTAATAATTTGATAACTAGTTTAATGTTTTTTTTTCGAATATCCTCGTTGCTGGTCTGGAGCTAACTTGACTAAAAAAAATATGGACGAAATCCTGGGCAACAGCTTCTCTTCAAATAGCTATATTAGTTAAAAAAAATAATGTAATAGTTATTGTATGGGTGGGTGTTGTGGTACCATGGTACTCGTAGTTTCTGATACCCACGACACAGGGAATCCTAGTGTGGGGTCAGAACTATGTATGTGACTGTTGGGTGTTATTTATTTATTTGTTTATTATTAATTAACGATCCGTCGTCCGTCAGTAGTGGGTATCACGGAAACACTTCGGGACATCGTTTACTATGTATTCTTAATGTTATAATTGCGTACGTTTCATGTTTTACATACTTTTTTATGAGGCCACTTATGCTGATAATTGCTGGTGACTGTACCGAACGAAGGCTTATTATTTATGGGTTTCCTTGAAATGTGGAATGTGTGGACTACTAGTTTCCGCCCTTGGAGACGCTCGCCTAGCACCTTGATAAAAGTACTACTAGTCGTGTCACTTGTTCTTTCGAACCAGTGTGATGAAAGGATTTTAAGTGCGCTGTTTTTGAACTTGTTCTTCGACATGCCGGTTTCCTCACGATATTTGAGAGTACTGCTATAGCGCACGTTAATTTTTCGATCAGAAAAATCCATTTTGGATTTGAACCTCCATTTTGGATTTTAAAATTTGACCGGATTTGAACCTACGACCTTTTCTTTTTTAAATAACACCCAACAGTCACATACATTGCCCTGACTATGGCTGCTTATGGCTAAAACTATCATAAACTAGTTGCCGCCCGCGGCTTCGCTCGCGTGGTACCCGGAAAAAAAATAGCCTATATGTTAATCCAGTACATGTACTATGTATATTCCAAGTCTCATTCAAATCCGTTCAGCCATTTTTGCGTGACAAAGAGTAACAAACATCCATACATACAAACTTTCGCAAGTATAATATTAGTAAGGATTTATCCTAGCATCCTAGTGTGGGGTCAGAACTGCATAGAATTAGTGATCTCCTACGTCATGCATAGAAAAGCATAATTTCCATACAGGAAACTAATTCAAGTAATAATTGATGATGATGGATATCATCATGCTGTCATAACGCGGACATGTCCGTCTGTTTGTAATAGATATGTTGTGTTCCATCGACAATAATTGATTAGTGTTTTTTTTTTTGCATATAATTGCAATACTTCCGTCGTTTTACCCTACTACGCGAAGCAAAGACGGGTCATGCGTTTAATCAATCTGTGTATAAATATTTATATTACATAGAAAAGGTTGCTAATTTGTTCGTAGCTATTAAACGTAGGTACTAAAGTTTTAAGTGTAGTTTGTTTTCATTTGCGTAAAGTAATAATAAGTATTAAAAGTTATATTGATAATGTGCACATAGTGCATAGCGATGCGTTGCACAAGCGCACTCGTAACATCGGTTGCATATAGTGCACTATGGAACAGATATAATATAATTGTAGCGATTTATCTGTTGCTCAACTGAAGCTTTAACTAGATTGCCGCAGTGCAGGAGAATGCAGTAAGAAAACTACGCCTATTTCACAATACGTTTAAGAATATTACTCTAAATGGTTTTTTAAGTCTACCCCCAAACTAATCTATTTTCCAATTGGGATGGGTGACCGCAGGTGGTATTACGAGCTCGTGGCATAGCTTGCTTAGGCGTTCTTGATTTATCGTTAAAGTTAAGCAATGATATGCGCAGTCACAAATTGGGATGGGTGACCGCAAGTGGCATTACCTTAGCCAAAACTCTTACATGATCCTTGGATCATGCTGTACCGACCTCACATAGAGTGGGATGAGGGCAGGAAGATGATGATGATGATCTTGATATTTTTTTCTACGTATTTTTTTACAAAAAGAGTAAATATTTGTAAAGTCTTGAGTCATCAGGCCTATCGAAGTCCATCTATAGCCTACCTTAGTCGTTCTGTTGCCATTATAATCTAGTAGCCTAATTACTGAGTGTCATTTTCTTTCTATGGATGATTTTACGTATGTATAATGATTTTTTTATATTACCTTCTGCGTTCCACAGCGCTGTGATGTATCTGTAGGCAGATCTAGCGTCGTAACTAGCGTGAAGATGAAACTATGCCCGGCGATCTACTTTCTTATGTAAAACATCGTAGGCATTTACCTCTGTACTAGTAAGTTCGTATGAGCTAGTGGCCAACTCTTGTGGCGGAGTTTTTAGGCCGAAGATATTATCAGAAATATGGTAACCCTTTTTTTTACTCAACAGTATAAGAGTCTTGGTAAAATTCTCTGTTGGGCTGGGAGTAAAGAAAAAAACATAGAATGCGTCCAGCTGTTTCTCTCTCCGAGCACGTCGTAAAAGTCGACTAAGGGATAGTATCCTCCAACATGATGAGATACAAAAAGCAAGTATTCCCAAGGAGGGTTGACGTCAGGCAGGCGGCCGGTCATAAAACACCTTAGCCAAAACTCTTACCTCCTGCCGACCCCACATAGAGTGGGATAAGGGCAGGAAGATGATGAGTATAAGAGTCTTGGTAACTTAGGTTGAGATCTATAGAGCGCACTTACCTTTAACTCAGACTTTACTTGAGTAAAACAGTCTTAAGTTTTTCGTAAGTCGTCGTCATGGTGCACTTAATCATAAGCTGAGCACTCAGAGCAATGGTTACAGGTTAAATACCGACCTCGACTTGCTAGGTATGAGTAAAGCTAAAGTATTCTCTATAAACTATTATAAGATAAACTATTTCTCAGATTTTTCACCTCAATTCATCTTTCTCAGACAATTTCACCCTCGGTCATTTCTTTGTAACTCTTACTCCCTGCTTTCATGACTAGTTTGGGCCTCGCCGAAAAAAATTAATCTTGTGTCTGTATCAATTGAATTCGGTTTAATTGTGAAATGTGTTTTTTTTGGGAAAAAAAATTCTGTATTCTAAGATCTGTAATATATTCGTCATAAGTCGTCTTAACCCAGTACCCTCGATCGCTATGTGACGTGCGAACGACAATACGCTGAATTAGTGCGTGTAATCCGATGTGTTTACGCGAGATCTCCGCAATATGGCTGACGCCAATACGCGTGTTTTTGGTTTTGATGACTTTTCGCGTTATTTTAACTCAGTACCCTCGGTCGCGGAGTGACGTACGAGTGACAATAAGCTCTTCTAACGCGTTTAATCTGGTTGTTTACGCGAGATCAACGCATTAGGGCGGTCGCGAATACGCGTGTTTTTGATATTATTGACTTCACGTTTAACCCAGTAGCTCCGATAGCGGAGTGACGTGCGAATGACAATTCGCTGAACTAGTGCGTGTAATCTAATGTGTTTACGCGAGATCACCGCAATAGGGCTGTCCCTAATGCGCGACTTTTTGATTTTGATGATTTTTATACGAAAATCTTTGCTTAGTTATTTTTACATAGCTTTGCTATAATAATTACTTATTGTATATTATGGCCAGCTTGCTCTGCCCCGCTCCTGTGGTATCTATAGTATAAAAAGTAAAGTGTACCTATGCTATTTCAGCACACGAACTATGTATACTCCAAGTTTCATTTGACCTTGGTTTGATCATAACCTACCTATCTTTATCAATGTCAGTTGTGAACTAAACGAGCAATAACACAAATATTAGTGTTTCTTAATTGCTAAGAAAACATTGTTATTTTTTTTATAAAATTGTGAATCGTTAATAGTTAAAAAAAACAGTTTACATCCATTCTGCCGTTTGGACGTGATTGAGCCCCAAATATGCTCATATCGTCACATCCTCACAAGCTTTCATATTATTCGTAATTATTTTCTGCTGTTTGACAACCCTAAGTAGAATAACGATTCTGTATGTAAAATGGATATGGATCGCAGGATTACGCAACAATAATCCGTGGTTTACGATCGAAAGCGGAGATTGGGACGAGCACGGCGGAACTATACCATGACTTAGTGTTTCCTCAAATAAATTGTTCATCGTAATGAAGATTTCAATTAATTTGCTTTGTGCTGTTGTAAATTACATACAAGTGTGTCTCACTGATTGAATCGATATCAGGTTTTTTGGTGTATGGCTTGTAACTGTTATACATAGTCATTAATTTATTGTGCTAACAGTGTGATGATGATGATAATGATTTGCTAGAAGAGATTGACATAATATAAGAGTTTCCGCCCAGTACCAAGGTTCCATAACCGGATCGTCACCTGGACGGTCGTAAAAAGCCTAAGCAAAGCCCTGTCAAAATCTTTTCTGCTAATTGGCATACAAACTTTTGACAGACGGTGACGGGCTATGAAGCTGATGAGGCTGTGACACTTTTTGACACTAAAGTGTAAAGTGTGAAAAAATCCAGTATGGCGTCTTTAAACGATGAAGAATTAAATTAATTAAGCCAGTTTCAACGAACTAAGATTTGACTGAAAATAGCTTACTAAAATGGTACAAATTTATCATCATCATCATGCGTCAAAAAGTAGAATATGGCAATTGTACTACGAGTATGCTACCTAAATTTAACGCAGTCGGGTTTAATTGTCCTTTTAAGGCCGAGGCCGCTGGCAGAAGCTAGTAGAATACATTATTTTACCCTTCAATGGTGATGGACGACTTAATCGAAGATAATCATAGAATCAGCTTCTGTAACCGTGTTAGGCATGCGTAGTTATATTGTTGTTCTCGCGTGCCGGTCCCAACTAGAGCAGCCATTGTATCGAGACCAATTCACTCCGTATTACGTATGTACAGTCGACGATAAACTCCACACGGACGTGAGGCGAGTTACTCGCCATGAAATGAAAGGTTGCGGCTTTTTGCAAGTTATTTGTTATGTTGAGATAAAATTGCGGTTTCTAGTTCTGGGCCTACAAGCAAGTCACTGCGTCTAACGAAGTTGCCAGGCGTTACGTGCAAAAATGTTGAGGCAGATATAAAAGAGCGTAATGTCACGTGACTTAGTAATGTCAGTCCCAGCGTTCAGCGACTTAGCTTAGTCTAACTTCCAATTACGCCTCATTAAGGTTGCGATATACATGCTTGTAACTGTATCTAGAAAGGGAGGGCTACTCCCCGCATTTTTGCAGGGAGGAGGGAAGGGAAGGGGAGAATTGCGATGTGCTAGCATTCCACGTATACGAGCTACTGGAAAATCCACTAGACACTATGCCAGTAGCTCGCACTTATCAGAGTTGCTAGCATGCTTTCGTATGAGCGACTATCATGTCTATTAGGATCAGTGTTGACATTATATAGTAGTTTTGAGAAGAATTTTCACCAGCAAGTGGGTTGTCTAACGATTTTGTCGCTAACCGTACTTTGAAGATGTGTCTATAACTATGTTTGCACTAAAAGTTTCACTGTGACGGTGTGATTTTTTAATGTTGTTGGATTTGCACGAGGCTCATGTCATGCATGTGTGCAATATTAATGTGAAGTTACATAAAATCTGACTGTAATTTCCAAGCTTAATCGGCTAGATGCTAACTTAAGGATGATGTGCAGTACAAACAACTGTGCGTTTCTCTGGGTCAGCAGATTCGTTCGAATAATTTATGTGCGCAACGCCAGAACTATTAAACTGGCTTGCCTTGAAATCTCTTAGGTTAAAATTCGAAAGAAATGTGTCAAATGCACGACATGAGCCACAGGTTCGATTCCCGCTACAGGAGAAATAATTGCATGTTCTGCAAATGTTTCTACAGAGTCTGAGTGTTGTGGTACACAGAACTCGTTGATTCCACGAAACCGGTGATCCTGGTGTTGAGTCAGAACTGTATGTGTTATTTTTTTTTAATTAGCCTATCATATCCCACTTCCGGGCAAAGGTCTCCTTCAAAAGCTTCCTCTGATCCCGGTCTTTTGCAATCTCCCAGTGTCGAAGCTGTCGAGATCCTCGGCGTTATTATTTTACTGAATAGTCATGTTGTATTGGATCAGCTCAGCGAACGCGAAGAAGTGGGAGGTGGAGCTGGCGACCCTGAAGTCCAACAACCTGCGGCTGACGGGCGCGCTGCAGGAGAGCACCGCCAACGTGGACGAGTGGAAGAGGCAACTGCATCAGTACCGCGAGGAGGTAGCGCGCGCCAGGCACCACGCCGGGAAAGGTGAGTGTGTGTGTGTGTGTGTGTGCGTGCGTGTGTGCGTGTGTGGGGAGGACTTCACTTTGAACCTAGTAGCTCCACTGTAACATTTATTGCCTTATAACTGTGGTAGGTATACCATAACTTTGTGTACGTGTTGGCTTAGATGATAATACAAAATGGAGCAGGCAATTGTCTCCCAACTAATTTTACATTTAAGAGTAAAAGAACCGAAACAAATTCAAAACTCAGCCGGTACTTTTCAAAAGTCTCTCTGTGACCTTTAATTATAATAACATTTGACAAGTTTTTATGTTGAATCAGTTTATATTTGTGTTTAAATTAATGTTTATTATGTTGGTTACTCAAATAAATATATAAAAGAGTAAAACAATCTAAATACTAGCAGTCTGTCACACTAAGTTTCACTAAGTAAGACCAGTTTATAGCTTGATGGGTACACTGAGATACAAGTTTTGTTGTCTAGTACGAGTATAAGCATAGTGATGTGGTCCAGGAGGCGAGGCCAGCGAGGCGGAGCAGCTGAGGCAGCGCGTGGCGCAGCTGGAGGCGGAGCTGGCGCAGAAGAATGAGGAACTCGCGCAGATCACCAAGTCCAGGAAGAGCGAACAGGTCTGATTCTACCTCATACCTACCTCATCATTTCCCTGACCCTATTACATTCATAGAGCACTGGTGGTCTAGTTGGTAGTGACCCCGCCTTCCGATCCTAAGATGGCGGGTTCAAATCCGGTCGCGTACCAATGGATTTTTCTGTGCGAAAAATTTATATACGCTATCCCAGTACTCTCAAACGGTGAAGAAAAAAAAAACATCGCGAGGAAACCCGCGGCTTAGTCAGCTCCGCACGTATTGACCATGTCTTTCCTGTGTACAAGGCCGACTGAGCTGAGAGGATGGAATAGGTGCTGGGCAAGCCTACTCCCCATCTTAATTCGTCCCGGGCACTACAGCGTCCCGTTAGTGAAGGTAAAAGTTGCCTCCTGACGCTGTATAAATCATCTACTAGATGGTAAAAGGCCTTTATTACATTCATACTAAACAGGATCACACATAATACAAATGCACAATATATTTTATGCTACTTTGAATTGTCTACTTATTTAGAGAAATAAAAAGGCAATGTTCATGCTCTAACAACACATTACATGGCTAATGTAATGTGAGAAGCTCAATATAATACATAGACAAGGCAGCGGGGTCTGGGAACAATATTAGCCAATCAGCGCGTACTATCACGTCATCTTGACGAGTCCTTATTGGTAGTTTATGACGCAATCGCAAGGTTAATCTTCTACGCACGTCTCATTCACTCCCTTGAGTGAATGAGACGTGCGTGACGTGAAAGCAAGGGCTTCAAGACATCTTTCTTATAATTCATCTCTCCGTTCTTAGGTATACCTCTGCACTTAAAATACAACAAGTTTTGTGCTCGAAACTCGAAACTATTGATATTAAATTACCAAAATAATAAAATAAATAAGGCCTATATGTCGTAGAACCTAAAAAGTTTGGAAACAAATAAATCTTCCAGAGACATGAGCTTCGTTGAAGGCCCTCATTGATTTTTCTTACCATACTGGTTCCTAGAACTAGTAGTAGTAAAGTATTCTGTCATTCTGCATCAGTTGCCAATCTAAATTGCACGTTACGTTCCAGGACGCAGAGGCGAAGTTGGCTCAGAGTCAGTTGGAACTCGCCTTAGCTGCTCAGGAGGGGCAGAGGCAGGTGATATCGGCGCTCAGCGATCAGCTCGCGCGCCAGCTTGAGGAGCTGGTAAGTACTCACAGCTTGTAGAAGTCCACTGCTGGACATGGGCCTCCCCAACATCCTTTCAGGACGAAAGACTTCGTGCTGACTCCACCAACCCTCGACCTTCACGATGTCATCGGTCCATCAGTATAATGGTATATTATGTAGCTAGCTTTTGTATGTATGTGTAGTATTTATTACTCTATTTTATTTTATATTTGGACGTAGGTACTCTGTGTGCCTTATTTCTGTGTATTTTTAGTTTTTATTTTTATTTTTCTTCTTATTGTACATTTAATTTTTATGGATCTCGTGTCTGCAAATAAAGAATTTATTATTATTATTATATTATTATTATTTGGTCTCCTATAAAGCACTACCTCTGTTTGTTCTCCAAATTTCACAAAGGTTAGCTGGAAGAAAATGCTAATTAGCATTAAGTTCGCCTATGTGCGTGCATGTTATTTCTTTTGTGTAATAAAGAATTTTCTATCTGTCAATCGGTTGGGGGGGTTTTACACTTGGTAAGTGCTCTCTACGTTGTCATGAGCGGCTCGCTCTGATTCAGCAAACCTGTCAGACAAACAAGAGCGCAAGAAGCCTCGCAGTATTGTGATAGTGCAGTCGCGAAGTTAGAGCCAGCTGGGACAGGCTTTGGCAGTTCAGTTCGTATTACGACTCGGAGAGGTCTGGACGCAATGTTGGTCTTGTAAAAATTCACTGTATAGCGCATAATTTCGACTACGTTCGGACTTTCGTATGCGTACTCATTTCCTTATGCTGTCTATTTGTCGAAGTGACTATTCTTGTGTTTTATAATTTTCTCTCAAACGTCTGACACTATTCGCAGAGCATCATCCACCGTGAGCTGAACACCGCTCTGCAGACATGAGAGTCCGCCCCCCCTCCGCCGCCGGCGCCCGCGCGCTACGCGCCCTCCGCGGGGCCGGGGGGGGGGCCGCTCTGCGCGCCGCCCGCCTTCCAGACGCGCGCGCCGCCGCAGGGGGGGAACAGCCAGAGCACGGGGGGGAACGGACAGAACGCGGGGGGGACGGGGGGGAACACTCAGAGTATGGGGGGAGGTCAGATGGGTCACGCGAATGCGATGGGCAGTGTTCAGAACGTGGCTTACGACGGAGCTTACGCGGGGGGCTATTCGGGCGTCTCGCCTAGCTACTCGGGGGTGAATTACGCGAGCTACGCGGGAAACTATCCCTCAGGGACGATGACTTACACCACCGGGACGTACGCGGGGGTCAATGTCATGTACACGGCCAGCGGGCCGGTGGGCTACTCCGGGAACGTGGCAATTATGTATTCGACGTCGCCCCCCCAGGGGGGGCCGCAAGGGGGGTTGGTGTCCCCGGGGGGCTCGATGCGGGAGCGCCGCCTCCCCCTGCTGCTGTCGAAGCAACCCCCCGACGGAAGGGAGGGAGAGGAACCCACCTACGTCACAGTGAAAGCCAAGAAATGAAAAGTACTATCGGTATTTCGCAAAGTGCAGGATGAATTTTGAATTGTTTTGTGGTTTGAGAGCATTGTTCTATACAAATCCTTTGGTGACTATGTTTGTTTAGTAAAAATCAAAACCCTCTTTCGGTATCCTAGTCGGGTAAGAACAGACTTTCCGATATAAGAATATATGATCTTAAGGCTTATGTTCATCAATACACTATAGACTTAAGTCAAGCAGACAGTTTCAACATGTCTTGCTGTTGTGGACACTGGCATTTATATGAGGCAATTGTATCAAGATGCTCTCATTCCCATATTCTTTGATAATTTTGTATTTATTTGTGATTTGGAATGTTATATGAAACAGTATTAAATTTTAACTAAACCAGTATGTTTGTAATCGTTATGGTGTCAGTGGGATTTTATTATTATTGTATTGTTTGTTATTATTATTCATTTTGATCTGAATTTTATTTTTATATTGATAATGATGGTTTCCGCCCACTAACGGATCGTCAAGACAAAGCAAATTAAAATTGAAAATTAAACTTTTGACGGGACTTTGCTTTGCTTTTCTGTGACGGTTTTGGAAGCGTGGTAATAGGCGAAGACCATTATAATTTGATTTATTTCGTAGCTGAGTATAAATCATAATAATTATTTAACTGAGCAAATAAGGTCAAAATGAACTAGTGGCCAACTGATGATTAACTAAGCCATATCATGGCTTAGTTTAGCCAGGATCGATAGCTTATCGTGTCATGAAGGTATTTTATAAGCCACTAGCGGTCACCCATCCGTTATTATTGAGTGGTTAAACGTGATGTCTTCATGAATCAAATAAACTTTAAAATGTTCCATTCATGGATTTTAATAATCCCATTTTAAAAACATTTTGTATTGTATGATTCAGTAATTAATTGCTTACATAATTTGATATTAAATTGTATATTTAAATTACATATTTCTTAATAATACACTTAGGGACAAAAAAAATAGAACACAATTTTAAAGACGTTTCTTCAAAACGTCGCAAACATAAATACATTTATTATAACATTATTGTATTTAAAATTTTATAACATTCTTTAATTGTAATAATATTAACTTATCAAATTTAATATTTTCCTTCGTATTTTAGTATTATTTATTCATTACGTATTGTGAAAGTTCGAGTCAAAACTCCCACCCAATAATTGTATTTGTAAATACGTTATCGTGCAACCGAGACGCAATGCCAAAAATACTAATTTAATTAAAACGTTAATATATTTAATGTAGCATTAATAATGGTTAAGTTAGATTAGCTGCTTAAACTTAAAAAAACACAACTTAACGAAAATAAAGCCGCGGTTCTACTGCGGCGCACGCAGAGGCTACGCACGTGTACTTAGCTTCGCTTTGTATGAAAATGTAGACGGCAAGCTCCACGGGCACGCTGCGCGCGTATGATTCGAATGTTGCTGGCCGTTGGCGTGGGTCATATCCGTGCGCCGCAGTGGCGTAGTGGCTTCAACTTGAGATAGTTTTTGTTAGTGAACTAGCTTGCACTACTCAATTTGTACACATTCATTGAATTAAGTAGGCACTAGTTGTAATTGCAATAAGTAAATGCTTTTGATTAGCATGAATACGGACTTCGGAGCTGAACAATTCTTTTAGTTCTAGACTTTTTAATGTCTAAGCAGCTATTTTGACATAACCGAATATATATTTAGAGTTTTTAAATTGGCTGCACGGTGAAATACCGAATTTAAATTAGAAATTGTATTAATCACTTCGTAAAACTACGCCTGTACATATATTATCAGGCTGTGCCATTCTCTATTCTATTTGTATTATACATATTCTCTAAATTTAATTAATATATTAAAAAAGTAATTTTAAAAATTATAAAACATCCCTGTGTACTCTTGTGACGCATAAAGCACGAGGGATTTAAAAAAACAATGATAAATGCTTCGATTAAACTTTTTTGGAAAACGTTATTAATTATAAATAACATATAATATAGAAACATTGCGTAGTATGTAAGAGTATTTTAAATGATATTGTGGTAATATTTACCAAATATTATTTAACATTTAAGTCTTCACGATCTGCGTTGCATTTTCATTTTCTTGCATTTCTCGAAATCGATTCTTTTCCATAGATAGAAATGAAAGAATCCTAGTATCAATTTATTACCTATAGTCTTACTTTGTCTCTCTTTCCTACTGTGTAGGTGAATTCCTCGATGGAACATTAACTTTTGAACATGTTCAATGTTCCTTAATAAAATAATCCCTAGGAATAAGTCGGTTCACAATCGGTAGAACTCCATAAAAGTGACTCATCATTACGTACTCATAAATAAACTCCAATATACATAGTTAAATAATCAACAACATAAAATTAATAAAACCTTAAAAAGTCTCGGCGTCAAATTGATGGGCTATTTTCATGATTATCGTCTTTTTTATTCCCATTTTCAGTATTTTTGTTTCATACTTTTATCTGTTTTCCCGTTTATTTTTATGTAAAAACCCTGTATTTTCATAGATCCCTTAGCAAATTAGTAAAAACGATTTGACAGATAATAGTCATTTGCTATCGACATAAGATTTCGGTCTTAGGACATTGTATTGTGCTCGTGTACTGACATGAATAAAACTAAGTTAGGTTCCCGTAAAAATCCTATAAACGCTTTTCAAACTACTGATAGTATTTGCCCATTTCAGTGGTGGCCATTGTCTGTCAATGAGAACGAATGAAAATTGAAAACAAAATGATATCATTGAAAAAGGCTGAGGACACATTTTTAAGATATACAATGTCTTCTAAAACAGGGTAATTTCATTTACTGTTGTGTATTTTTGAATAGTGACGTTGTTATTCGATTTTTACTCTTACCTTTTGAATCAAATCATTTTCTGTGTTGTTGCAGTTGGTTGAAAGTCTTGAAACTTGAATTTTTAAACTTAATCCATGTGAATTGAAGTAATGTCATCGACGTAGCTTATGTACGAGTAATAAAAAAATATTATAGTCGTGTCTTCATACATTTATTATTTAGGATAAATATTATTGAACAATTTAGTTTCATAGTTTTAAGTGATAAATATAAATGTTTAATAGTATCACAATATTTATTTGTAAATGTCTATTTATCACAATTTGAGTAAGTAGAACCGATCTGTTGGTGAATGTATAGACTAGAGTAAGTGTTATGCCGAATGTAAACCATTTGTTATGTGTGATTACAGTACATTATACACTAACTAAAATAATACTACTATAAAAATACCAATAAATAAATATAATTACAATAGATAAATAAATTCTTCATTAAATTAAAATGATTTATTAATTGCATCTGGCTGGGAGATTCAATTTGTGTAGATATTTATTTCATCGGCCCGCAGTGTATACTTTCCCACCGAATTTTAATTTGAGTGCCAATTTTTTTGCCACTAAGTGTTTTCGTGAAAGGCCGTGAAATATATTGCTAAATACAAATTTGCATATGAAATTGAATGATTGTTGTATTGTAATCAATCGCATTATAGTTTGTAATTTATTAATTTTTATTATATTTAAATCATATTATTGTGGTAGTCTGCGTTACATTTGTATTGAAACTACTAATAAAAACCAATACCTAAGTAAAAAAGTATAAACAGTTATGAATAATGGTTCCTCTTAAGAAGATGCTCGGGCCCGACTTCTGTACTTTTAGATAAAAAACACTTACGGCTATTGACCAGTACATTGAACCGGACGCGAGCACCCTCTTAAAGGAATAAACAATATAACGACGACCTCGGTGGCGTGGCGGGCGAGTGCTCGGCTGAGACGCAAGAGGCGCGGGTTCGATTCCCGCTACGGGAGAAATGTTTGCATATTCTGCAAATATTTCTTCCGGGTCTGGGTGTTGTAGTATTATGTATTAAAAAAAAGGTTATAAGTATTCTATCAGCCATCTGGTTCCCATAGTACAAGCTTTGCTTATTACGGGGCTAAATGGCGCTGTGTGAAATGTCCACAAATATTATTTAATATTTATAAGTATTAGTATTATTTATTTGACTTGTATGTGTGAACAATTGAAGCGCAGACTAGGTATATTATGTGTACGTATATCTTCCATTAGCAGTAGTTGCTGTGAGCTACCATGCGTATAATAAATGATTAAACCTGTATTCTTGCATTTTTATTTATTTTTACCCTTTTAATGAACATAAGATAAAAAATAACATACTAAAAATTAATATGATTACATAATTCATGTAGGTAGTTAAAGTTAACTATTTGGAGTCATAAAATGAAGTATTCTCTTAATTGTTTATTAATACCTCTCAATTTATTTATATCTCACAGTTTAAAGTCGCTGCTTTGATAAAAAATACTGACGTTTCATTAAAGTCTATATTTTTGCTCGTGATTGTATTATAGTTTTTTTGTAAGACATTTTGTTTGTTTATTTATTTTCTTTTCAGTATTAAAGAAACCTTCAGCTTTAACTAACTTTGGAAAGTGTGGAAAGAACCAGTGTGGTGAGTGCGAAATTGAATTACAAAAGCTATAAGACATGCTTTGTGAGTTATTGCAATTTTAATTTGTATAGTAATATAGTATAGGAATATTTATTATTGTGTTGATTTTTAATCATTATACTAGATATACCTATTTAGTAGGTAGGTATTAAGAAACATTCATTGGTTTTAATAATGAGAGCACTGGTGGTCTAGTGGTAGCGGCCCCGCCATTCGATCCTAAGGTCATGGGTTCGAATCCAGTCGAAAACCCATGGATTTATCTGTTCGAAAGTTATATGTGCTCTCAAACGGTGAAGGAAAACATCGTGAGGAAACCGGAAACTGTGCTAAGCCTCCGCGGACCAGCCCTTTTTAGCGGAACATTCGTCGGTGCTGTATTCAATAAAACTATAAAAGTTAATCTATTTCTAACGAAAGGCTATAGAATTTATAATAAGATACCTACCGGGCTACCGCCATTATGAATTACTTGGTTAGACAAAACGTAATCGAAAACGAAAGCGTTACAAACGCTATCGAAGCCAGCCTTTTGCTAATTGGAGATATCCTTGGTTGTACTTAACTGGGCGAGTTCCCTTTTCATGTTTACTAACACATGATTCATTGTACAAAAATGTTCAGCAATATTTATTTATTTATGAGCATAACAGAAAATTGACAAAGATAATTATCAAGGCTTTAAATGCTAGGTTTAATTTCGAATCAAAGGGAACTTTGGTAATGTGAGGTTGTAGGTAGGTACCTACCTACTTAGTTTAGTCTGATTCTAATAGAGGTCTGCCCGAAAAAGAAATGTTCATCTGCTTTATGCTGCTCCACCATGGTACAGCCACAGTAGCCTGGAAAAGTTCATGGCTTTTATTGGACCAAGTATTCTCGTTTAAGCCATCCACCCACAAATTCGTAGGATGTTTGTAGGAGATTTCTGTGAGAATTCTAAGTAGACTGAAACTTACTAGAGTCTCAAATCCTATCGCCGAAAAACTCGTTAAAAAGAGCTGACTCGACTTAGTTTCTTCGCCATCCGCCATCGATTTACCCGCGCATGTCCGTTCCCGCCAAACCAACCGCACCACAAAAAATCACCTTCAAGCTAAACTCGACCTTAGTCCCTTTTAACACGGTCTGAAATCGTTTCAACGCGCGCAAATCGAATCACAACCGAATGTTATACCGTATATTTGCCAACCAAAATTGAGCTCTAGACTTAAGAGATAAGTTTGAAAGTAGATCGGTGATGTACTAAAATTCGTAGCGCTCGTAGAGTGAAACTTGTATTAGACGTACTTTTGACGGTTCTGTGTTCGTTCATTGCCTCAGTATCGTACGTAGTTCGACAGAGTGCGTACGTCTGGTCGAACTCACGCGTATTTCATAGCCATAAATTCAAACTGTACAATTTATAAGACATAAACTGTGATTTTAAATTTGGATATTTTTGTTTTTAATATTTTTGGACAGTCACATTCTGTGGTTTAAAGGTGAGTTTCTGTTATCAAAAATCGATAATTGTGCACTAAGTAATCCTAGACGTCTTGAAGACTGCGAAACTGAAGTAGGTACCTATACTGGTGTCGTGGAAAACTACGCCATAACATCGAACTGTAACGTAGATATAATTTTATAGCTACGCCTATTTATCGTATTTTATATTCTCACATAACGAAAAATCTATAGAAAATATATATATCTACCTATTTGACCTTTGTCTAAGGAAATTTTTGACGTCTTGTCACAATGCTCGAGCTACGAATTATCGGCATGCTGGCTTTTTTACATCGGTCCCTATTGTAATTCTGGTCATTGACCTTACGCACCAGGAAACAACCAGTAGGTAACAATACCTAACTTACGCCTTGACATCAATTTATTTGCGGAGGTTCCAAATAGACCCAGAAAATATTTATAACGGGAAAATTTTCGTAATTTTCTGTTTAAAATAACTGAAAACTTGTTTGCGTTAGGTAGGTACTGTGTGGCAAAGTCTGCCCGTTGAACCCGGATAAAATGCAGATTATGTTAACTAGCGTGGTATGGGCATGTCATGAGGAGGGATGAAAGTCATATTGCAAGGAAAGTTATGAATATTAATGTGGAAGGATTAAGAGGTAGGGTACCTACGCCAAAGAAAAGGTGGATGGATTGTGTGAAAGAGGACATGAGTAAGAAAGGAGTGAATACAGAGATGACGGCTGACAGAGGGGAATGGAAGAAGAGAACATGCTGTGCCGACCCCACATAGAGTGGGATAAGGGCAGGAAGATGTTGATGATGCCCTTATCCTATGTGGGGTCGGCACAGCATGACGTTTTATTCTATTCTTTTCTGTCAGCCGTCTGAAGAGAGCACTTTAGTGGTACCTAGTGACTCCGCCTGACGATCCGAAGGTCGTGAGTTCAAATCCGGTCGTACACCAATGGATTTTTCTATTCGAAAAATTTATGTGCGCTGTACCAGTAGGTAACTCTCTAACGGTGAAGCGAAACATCGTGAGGAAACCGGCATGTCGTAGAACAAAAAAAAGTTCGAAAACATGCGTCAAGTGCACGAAATGAGCCTCTTTGAGGCGCACTTAAAATCCTTTCACACTGGTTCGAAAAAAATTAGTGACAATAGCAGTGGTAATGTCAGCTCTGTCATTTCTCCACTTACTCCTCCACAACCTCATGCTTCCAAGTTTCATTAAAATCCGTTCAGCCGTTAGGCACGACCTATTGAGTCACACACATCCTCACGTCCTCAGAAACAGTCGAATATATAAAATTCACAATATGATGTCCTCCTACAGCAAGTTTTTATGGACTGAGGTTAGCAGCCAATTTTCTCGAAAACAACCTTTTTCTACGCAAATTAAGTATTTAGGTATTTGTCCCAAAGGATATACTAAGTACTTGGGAGTTTTGCCAAGCACCAAATACTTACCTGTCTCGTAGCTGACAAGTATGGAACGGTACATTATAGGATAGACCTAAGATGTTTATGTATAACTAGCTTAAAACTGCGGATTTACTCAAGTTATTCATTTTCAAAGGAGATGTTTCATTGCAGGCCTGGTCTAGGTACACCAAACAGAAAATGGTGACTGCCATTATCACTTAAGTATTTGGACAGTTTTATCATTTTTTTAACATTTTGATTCTACGCGAACGAAATGCAGCCATTTTACCCACTTGTCAATGTCAATGTCAACAGCTGCCAAAATATTTTAATCAATACCGTCCCGCCATATTGTTTTATCTTTTGTGTTGCCCTTCGTGAGAAAGGTATTTTAGGAACATGCAAAAGAAAAAAAAACGGACTAGGTACCTACTTATATGAAAAGGTTTATAACATATATCTATGTTTATACAATACGTACACCGACTAAGCCTAGGTTCCATACATTTGTGAAACATCTCCTTTTCACTCCTTTAAGGGCTTAATTGACCTTAGAGGCTCTTCACTCTCTTAGGGGCGAAATCCATTCTAAGTGCAAGCCTACAGGTACAAAAGAAAAATATCCTCCAAGTTCCATGCTAATAGAACTTTAGGCGCTCTATTATTGTACTGCTAAGGTAATTGCCTGACTTTTACTTATGTTATCTATGGTCATTCACTATCAGTCATCCGTTACCATCAGTCGTGTGCCACTGTCGTGGCATTGTCCTTGTCTTAAGCGATGTTTAGACGAAGCCAGAAACGCTGGCGCCAGTCCTCAGACAAGCCAGCGCTGGCCTGGCCCGTGTTGTTTAGACGAAGCCAGAAACGCTGGCGCCAGTCCTCAGACAAGCCAGCGCTGGCCTGGCCCGTGTTGTTTAGACGAAGCCAGAAACGCTGGCGCCAGTCCTCAGACAAGCCAGCGCTGGCCTGGCCCGTGTTGTTTAGATGAAGCCAACTGAATTCATTTCTTCCTGGATCATTCTTGTGGTGAGCACACCTTTTGTGTTTTAAAAAAATAAATTCGGGACAAATGCGGCGGCGGTTGAAAATTAAATGTATAGAGAACATCTTTGCACTATCGATCAATAAATTAGACGAAGAAATTGCGCCAGTGACTATCGCGATGCGTCTACACGCGTCCTCACACTGGTGCGGGGGTTGCGGGGCACGCGGGCGGAGGTCACTGGCTTGAAAAGCTAGGACGGCGCTCTATTCCCGCCAGTCCTAGCAGCTAGCGCTGACTTGTCTTGAAAACTGTTTATACGAGACCAATAGTAAGCCAGCACTGGCCTCGTCTAAACCTAGCTTTACGTTACTGACTGACTGATTGACAGTCAAATCAACGCAAAGCCGAAGCGAAGGCTAGATGTTAATTATATACTGCTATATCAGTGTGATAAATACTGATGGATTACATTCCGTCGTCGAAATAAACAGGCAAGCTAGATGCTCAGTATTCATACGAGTTTCGAACAGTTCAGATGTGAAATGGATACAGAGACAAAAACTAAGGTTGCTATACCGTGTTATTTACTGATCGTCTAATCTAGTGTACCTACTGACAGACGTAAGTATATAGTATATAACACAAACTTTCATTCCGGAATTCAGAACTCTAGAAATCCGTGGTAAATACTGACATACATCACAATACACTGGCTTACACGATCAGTAAATACCACGGTATTTGGTAAATACTAAAGTAAAATACTGATGAACCACATTATAAACTGAACGTCAAGTCCTCGCCTACATATGTCCGAGAAGCATGGCATTTGAAGGGCATATTTATCTTATGGTGTAGGGGTGAAGTAAGCTAAGTTCGTATGTGCTAATGGGCCTCCGTTAATTTAACGTGCCCTCCGAAGCACGGAAGCGCTAAGCTCTTAATGCCACGGGTGTAGGTACTAAGAAGGAATTCCCGAAATTCAACTAGAGGGCGCAAGAAGGTGAAGTTTGTATAATTTGTATGAAAAAAACACGGACAAACTTGCAGTCTCACTAAAATTCTAATAATGGAACGAATGTACGAAACTCGGTATTTTTTGGCTCAATGATGATGATGTAAGCAGACGCGTCATTGATAGATAGATAGATTATAACTCCCGTATCCCTAATGGGGTGGACAGAACTAAGTACATAGTAATCATAAGAAAACCTGCAGCCACTTTTGCTTCAAAGTCCCAAGATGGATATGGTGAACCATGGTGACAGGTGATCAACCCATCAGTAACTGATAGTATAATATCGTTTGAAATTGACTGCTATTCGCGTCAGTTCTTTTGAACCTTACGGCTTCGGTGGTGTGGCGGGCGATTGCTCGGCAGTGACGCAAGAGGCGCAGGTTCGATTCCCGCTGCAGAAGAAATGTTTGTATGTTCTGCGAATATCTCTTCCAGGTCTTTGTGTTGTGGTACCATGGTACTCGTAGTTTCTGATACCCACGAGACGGAATCCTAGTGTGAGGTCAGGACTATGTATGTGACTGTTGGGTGTTTATTTATTATTGTGGTGATAGGATTAAAGTAGGTACCTCGGAAAAGCTCTTATCGTGAAATTGATAGTCATATTTTTGAACTTTTAAGATTCTGCGATATGTCGGTTTGAGAGTAATAACATCGTCATCATTATCATCCGTCCACCACGATCCTGCGCTACTGTACTGCCGTGCACGACCGAATTCGAACTCACGACATTAGAATCGGTTACCACTAGACCACCAATGCTCTCTACCGTTTGCGATTAGCTGGGCATGTAGATACTTTATCCAGTTCTTCTATCTCCTTCGTAATACATTTCTCCGTATTCCCATATGTTAGCGGGCTCTGTTTGTTTTGGCATACGGTCTCGACTAATTTATAATGTTCACGAAAATGGCCTTTACACATTAGCTTTAGCGCCCGGCTTCGCCTAGGTCCCGGATGCCTTATGTTATTCCAGCAGGCATTCTATGTACGTTCCAAGTTTCATTCAAATCCGTTTAGTTGTTTAGGCGTGATTGAAGCACAAACATACAAACATCCTCACAAACTTTCGCATTATTAAATAGAAGAACATACATAGACTGCTGACATAACTCTCCTTTTACTTGACTTAGTCGGATAAAAAGCCCCACTGTTTTATTTTTAACAGTCTTGGACAATAGCTGCCTGTCTGTTGCAAGAAGCTAACATTGTGTTCTCAGTCTCACAGAACATTCCTCGGAAACTGAGCTTCAGACTTCGTTTTGGTCGCTGAAATTGCGGTTCTTAAAGTTCCAGCGTATTTTTAGAATTGGATCCGAGCCGGGAATAGCTTTTACTTTCGTAGAGCTTGTTATTGGATTGCTAAGCCTTTGTATGAAGTGGTCACGACAGGGCGGTGCGGTAATAAACAGGGGGTTGGTTTTATATACAACTTCAAACCAAAATCATAATACAAGCTTTGTTTAATTTGGGGCTAGATGGCGCTGTGTGAAATGTCCACAAATATTATTAAAATAAATATAGTATCCCATTCCATACTAATATTATAAATGTGAAAGTGACTCTGTCTGTCTGTCTGTTACCTTTTCACGCCTAAACTGCTGAACAGATTTTAATGAAATTTGGCAAGGATAGATTCTATCCCGGGTAATGAAATAGGCTACTTTTTATCCTGTAAAGCGATCCCAAAATGGAAAAAGGATAACCAGGATAACTAGACATTAATTTATGACAAGACAGTTAATTTGACATTCATAAAATTTTGATAATTGACAATGTCATTCATATCAATGGGGTCGGTAACGTAAGAGTATTAAAATATATTTTTTAAACAGTCACATACATAGTCCTGACCCCACACTAGGATTCCCTGTGTCATGGGTATCAGAAACTACGAGTGCCACGGTACCAGAACACCCAGACCCGGAATCGGGAATCGAACCCGCTCATCCTGCGTCTCCTCTCTACCGAGCCACCGAGGCCGTTGTTTAAATGCTTACAAAAATAGTTGGTGGTGGAACATCATCGATTCATGTGAAATCGATTGGTAAACTTGGATGTTTTATTGTTTAGGTAGGTACTTGCGACCTTAAGGTCGTCTGTTCGAAACCGGTTCTAACGAGTTACTTATTCCAATCGAATTAATCAATTACGTTTTAAAAACAAAAAATATTTAATGGTGAATGATAAAAACTTCTTAATGTTATTCTAAACTCAATTAGTGTTACTGCATATGTACGAAAACATTGTCCGGATTCGAACTCATGATCTTTGGATCGAGAGTCAGGGCATCTCCCACTAGGCACGATGATTAATTGAAAAACTGGAATACCTCTACCTTTCAGTAGTATCTATACCAGAAACTACATTACAATATTTGATTTTTAGGGTTCCGTACTCGAAGGGTGCCAAACGGGACCCTATTACTAAACCTCCACTGTCAGTTCGTCCGTCCGTCATAATAGATAGAGAGTTAACATTTTTATAGTGTGTAATTCTATTGCCGATATAATAACAAATAGTAAAAATTGAAATGGGAAACATTTATGTACATATATGATGGTACGGAACCTTATGCGTGCGAATTCGACTCGCACTTGACAGTTTTTTTTTACAAGTCAATTTTTTTTATAATCCAATTCCCTGGAACACATTTTAGTATGGTGAAAAGATTCAAAGTGCGCTTTAAAGGCTCCTTTCGTGCTCTATACTCAATATACTCACGAGTAGGTACCTACACCTACATAGTGCGGAGTTACGAGCCAATTTGTCACACATTGTGCGAGGTGCTCGGTTGGCGACTGTTTCAGTTAAATTGAAGCCATTTTGTCGTTTTACTATGTGGGTTGACAAATAAATGTAATAAAGAAAAAATAGAATGCGTTCAGCTACTTCTCTCGTGGTTCTGCCCACCCCATCAGGGATAGGTAAGGGCGTGATAATATGCATGTATGTGTGTTTGAAACATGGAGGGTATATTCCTTTTATGGTGTAGAATGCACTAAGAAAGGAATTCAACTAGAAGACGAATTTGGAAGAATGAAGTTAGTACGCAGAAGAAAACCCGAATTGTTTTCTCGCGTCGCGGGGTATTTCTTTAGTTCAATATAAAAGCATTTAAATATGAATATCTGAAGCCAACATTCGACATCATAAGGGAATAAGCCTTCTGAAGATCGTATTACAGATTGCCTTCCTTCCGACTGGGCCACGTTTTTACACCAGCTCAGGAGGAAACAACTGGAGTATAGCTTGGGAGAAAACTTACATTCAACTTGCTTTTAAAATATATAAGAGGTTTTGATTTTGGCTATTTCATTGTACAGATAGTACATAGTCCCGACCCCACACTAGGATTCCCTGTGTCGTGGATATCAGAAACTACGAGTACCATGCTACCACAACACCCAGACCCGGAGGAAATATTTACAGAACATGCAAACATTTCTTCCGCAGCGGGAATCGAACCCGCGCCTCTTGCGTCTCTGCCGAGCAATCGCCCACCACGCCACCGAGGCCGTCGAGTTTTTAATGTCGCATGTCATCTCCAATTATTTTTGCATACCGTAAGCGGTCAAGCATGTTGTTTCATCCATACTATTTGTTATCTTTTTACTTTTTCCTTTTTACTTTTACTTTTTACTCCAGATGTCTTTTGCAAATAAATATCTTTATCTTTATCTTCGCATTTAGAGAAGAAGTTAGAAGCTTTAATACTACATCTTGATTGACTAGATAGCAGTAATTACTAGATCGCTTTCTGACTAAATCCCGATATGACTACATCGCTTTAGGACTAAATAGCTATCAAGCTATTTATACATACGACCTGTTATCAGATTGACTTGATATCGTTAGGACGTACAATGGTATCGAAAAGTGACACTTAGTTCACTACTTTTTGTAAATATCATTGATAATTCTTCGCTGGCATGTACAGAAGGAATGATCCTAAAGAAGTCCCATAAAATTTATTTCTTTTATATTCCTGTGCATTACGAGTAATAATTTACCCGTGAAACTTAAAACAAGTCATACTCGTAATAGTCAGAAATCAAGAGAAATCACGACTGTTGACATTTGTTGTGGTCAATTTTTCTTTTGTTTTTATTCGAAAGAGTAAAGCCAGTGTCATCCTGAGTGATCAATATGACGTCATGCATGCTTAGAAAAACCTCCTTTTTGGGTGCTGATAGGATGGCCCCGCGTAGATTTTGTCATTCGTCATTAATTTATATTTTTTTTAGTATTAAAACGATTTTTCTTTATTCAAATTGGTTTAATTTAAAGAACTAATTTCTAACTTAAGAAAGTTAGGTCCACACTTTTCGTAGTATTTACTACGGCGTAGCTCTCAAAGGCCTACGGCGTAGCAAAGGATGTTATTCTGTAAGTACCTACCGAGAAGGTACTATTTTATTATGTAGGTGAACTTCCCCTCTACGTACGAAGTTTAAGAATTTGTATATTGCTTACTGTTACTTGTTCTTTTAGTTCCTGTGTTAGACGAAGCGCAGCTGTGGAATACACAGCGCTTATGAAATGGAATAACACATTTATGAAGTGGAATAACGTAAAAAGTATTCTTTATCCGGGTTTTACTACAGGAGCGGAACTGCGGTTTGTTGTTATCGTAGTACCCAATACTTACTACTATGATTCTAAACGATTTCAATGAATAAAATACTTTTGACTTGTCTTTTAAGAGATATTCGTGTGAGACCGATTTCAAACGGCCTTTAGGATCGGAAGGTACCCTACCCCGTGATTAATTTTACCCTTCTTTGCTCTCAAACACTGAATGAATTATAAATGATTTATATACCTCTAGTACATAAAGTTTACTTCCTCTCCAACTTGATGTCCTAAATATATGGACGATGGGCTGATCACCTGTCACCATGGAGCGGCTGAAAGTTTTCTTATGATTACTTGTAGCTCTGCCCACCCCATTAAGCATACTGGCCTGATGAAGTGTATGCTTAACTTTACAGAATAATTGCAAAGCGCTTGCCTGCCTATTACGATAACTCACATACAAAAAAGAGAACTTAAAAACTTAAATTACTTAAACGTTACAATGATCGTACCGTTTCGTCCAGTCTACGCCGTCTCCCGAAGGCAATGTAAAGTACTAATGAAACTCTGTATCTGGTGTAATTGTCAGCTCGCGGGGGAAGGGGAGGGGGTGGGATGAAGGGGGGAGAGGGGACTTTGCATTCCATAAAAATGAAAATGAGTTCGTAAAATCGTAATTCGCTCCTTGCTTTTGGGGATTACAGTCTGGAGGATTAAGTGGGGTCAGCTTTTGTAATGAAAATATCCTTTTTTGTCCGATACGAGCTGCTTTGGGGCTTTGATCGGGTGGACGTGGGGCTAAATGTTCTTTGAGACGTTTTATGGAGGTTTATATAGTTAGATATACATGTTCGTAAACAAGTTTGATGGTTTTATTACTTAAGCTAGTAAATATTCGTAGGTAAAAAAGTAGGATTTCAATTTATAATAACAACAGAGCAGGCAGAAAATGGTAAATTGATTCTAAATCATAACAAAAAGTTTGCTTTACGCATACGTTTTGTAGGAAGCTTGTAGGTTTCTGTGAAACAAATCTTGAACGCCATACACTGGATAGATAGCATGGTTTTATTTTAATAATTTTCGGAATACTAAGCGCACTATATAACTTGTGCTCGGCTGAGACGCACGAGGCGCGGGTTCGATTCTCATTGCGGGAGAAACGTTGTCAGTTTTGCAAATATTTCTGTTGTAGTACCTATTATGTATTTAAAAAAAGGTATATTAAGTATTATATCAGCCATCTGGTGTCCATAGTACAAGCTTTGCTTAGTTTGGGGCTAGATGGCGCTGTGTGAAATGTCCACAAATATTTATTTATTTTATTTTATTTAAGGACTAGCTGTTGCTCGCGACTTCGTACGCGTGTAGTACATTATTCTGTTCTAAATAGTTTTCGCAGCGCATGCCAAAAACTATTTTGGGTTTTCTACCTTGGGTTAAAATATTGCAAATTTCTTACGGATCCCTAATTTTTATGGAAATATATTATAGCCTATACTGGTTCCTGATAATGTAGCTTACTATTGGTGAAAGAATTTTTGAAATTGGTCCAGTAGTTTCGGAGCCTATTCGTTACAAACAAATAAAAAAACAAAAAATGTTTCCTCTTTATAATATTAGTATGATGACGGTGACGATCCGGTAATAAATCAGGGTAGTGGGCAGAGACCGTATAACAATAATTCTCATATATTGCTCTCCACAAACATTGCTCCCAATACTCTAACATCAGCTAACATTTATGTTCATCTTGTAATCCTCAAGTAAATATCTCGGCTTCTTCCACAAACATTGTCTGTAATCCTCATACATTTTAAACATAACTCTATATTTTCTCTGGCCATGAATGTTAATGGACATTTAAGTATTCCATGGTGTGTTCGCTCTTGACCGTGTTTCTACAAGGTCTTCCTTTAAGGTCTTCCCATCTTCCTATAAGGATGGTGTGCGGCCTCCATGTTATCGGAGGAAAATTCTGCAATATATTTGGATATATATTTTTTTAAATTTAATATAATCAACGACAAAGTGTCTTCCCCTTAATAGAGACAATAAGAAAAGTGCTATTGGACACATTCTTAGATATAATTTACTTTATAAAACTAGGTCAAAATTAAATTTCTAATTGGCCTACTTGGCTAGATTGTAATAGTATTAGAGTACAATTAATTAATATTTTTAGTACACTAATTATAAAAAATAAAAAATATTTAACCAACAAAATCCGCTCTCTTAAAATTAAAATATTTAGCTCTCATAGAATAAACATACAGCAATACCGAACAATAATTTTGAAACCATCGATCGTGTTCATTAATAGTTTTAGAATGTACACCATGGAACATTAGCGTTAACAATCTCCCATGAGGGTTGCCAGGGGGGGGGAGGGTTAATAAAACACGGTCCATATTCCCCATGTCGTGGACAAATGGGCTTGTTTGTCGGGAGTAGAACGTACTGCCTCGGGGGGGTCTATGGGAATTGAAAGTAAGTGTGTCAAGCTGGTAATTCTGTTCTCAATATACTTTTGGGGTCTACCATTACTTTTCCTAGATTACAGTCGTTGGCGACTGTGTCCTACTTCCTACTGGTATTATAAATGCTAAAGCTAAGAGAAGTACCGGATTAAATTAAGTAAAGTGAGCAATTGTATTTTATATTGAAGCAGCATTCCAAATTTCCAACCAGTATGTATGTATTCGCAGGAGTCTTTCAGTATTTGAATACATATTTTTGACTACAATGTTGGTCGCGAGTAGAATCTAAAACGGGCTAAGCTGGTCGGCCGCACAAAGCTGCCTAATGGATGATAAGTGATGGATTGCGTCAACTGGACAAACAACAGATAATCTATACGAGCTGGACTAATCTGCGTTGAAAAGATCGATTTGTTTTGTTAGATATCTAAATAACACGTTTGCGGTTCGCGGCTAATATTACATTAAGAAAGATAGAAAAATATTTTATTTGTAACAACACACAGGAACAAAAAAAAACAATAAAGATACACTCAACACAATTTCAAAGAAAAACAGAAATGTTAAAAAAACCTACTTTAGAAATGGAGTGTCTCGCAATCGTCATAATGCGCTGCTACAAATTGGGTCCGACTCAGCATTATGTTGTGTTATATTAAGTGCCGACCCCACATATAGTGGGATAAGGGCAGGAAGATGATGATGATCAAAATAAGGGGATTCGACGTCGGACGAAAATTCAAGTCATCGGTAACCGTGCAATAGATTTAAAATGGAGTTGGGCAGGATACCTAGCTAGACGTGGAAGTTCGTATGAGCCGCCTAAAAGCCTCCGTCATGGCTTAACAACTTAAAAGCCGGGGCCGACAATTTAACGTGCCCGCCGAAGCACGGAAGCGCTTGCGGTAACCCATCCAAAATTGTGACCAACGTTGCTTAACTTCAACGATCAATCAAGAACGTCTAAGCAAGTTACGCCTCGAGCCCTAGACGTGGTGTAAAAAGGGATTCCAGGGCTGGAAGATGATGATGATGACACCGTTTCTTAATCTACCAGCCGTCATCCGTTAGTAATCGGGTAATTACTCGCGTAATAGTCATTTTCACGGCTGTTGTCAGCTATCATCAGGACAATATAGAAGTAATTATTTGACCACCATTGTTTTTGTTATTTGTATATAATATGTAACTTTAGCTACGCGATAAGCTCCACCTTCCAAAATATGTAGTAAACGTAAAAGTTCCACGAATTCCTTTACTCAATTTCTCTTCTACGTACCTAGGTATGTACCTTCTTGAAAATCACTGAGCGATAAAAAGTCACCAAAACGGTCCATTTCCATTGTTTTATTTCCATTTTGAAGTCTTGAAAGTAATTTGGTGACTTAAAAATTTAAAATCGCCAAATGACTAAATAATACGTAATATAAAAAAATCTGTGGAAATGGACCATTTTGGTTATTTTTTATCACTAGATGATTTTGATACCCTGATTTGTATAAAAGGAAAGCTATCGCTAGAACTAGCTTATTTATGTTTTACGTAAGAGCCGTCGCGAGCAGACCTGTGATATTGACACGGCCGACTGCAGCCTGCAACACAAACAGCGGCTCTACCATGAGTTTTCCCACGGGCGTAGCCGGGGGGAGGGTTTTGGGGGTTCAAACCCCCCCGAAAAGTTCAGACATTATCATTCATAGAATTAAAATAAAAACAGGCATGCGGCATATCTCATTGATGTCGCGGGCAACAGCTAGTATTTAATATTTTCCTTATTAGGGGTTATTTTATGTACTTTTAGTTTTCTAGATTTTCTTGAATCCTCCCCCCCCCCCCCCCCCCCCCCCCGATACTAAAACCTGGCTACGCCCGTTTCCTATCTCCTCTCTAGCTATTTTAGTAAAAACATGTATTGAAACTTTTTCCACGAACATCGTCGATGTAAGACGGATCGACGGAAGGTTGTGTCTCTGAATTTAGAACTATTATCTGTCTGTTGCGCTGTACACGTTAATCATACTGTTGAAATGATGAACGCAAAATAGATGGCTCTGGCAACACTGCCAAGGACTACAGGAGCGCCCTCTAGGCTTCTACTTTCTTACGTTTTTAAATGTTCAGTTAGTACAACTCTGCGATAAATTATTTATTTTCTCAATATATTGTTAGACCTATCCAAAGTCTGTATTATTCCATCACATACAAATATTTTATATTAAAGTTTGTGTGTTTTATTCCCATCCATCTTTATAACATCTAAATGAATTTGGATGAAACTTGGATTGCTTAGTTTATGACCGGATGACACATAGACCTTTTTATCGGGGTATACGGCGGATGGCAGTACATAATATTATTTTACTAGCTATGTAATGTCTCTGAACTTATGGTAGAACCACAGTTGACACATCATGAGTCATGCGTGACGCGTGGGCTTTCAATGGCCATTGGCTTCGATGGTCGATGTTCTGTAAAATGATAAACATACAAGCTTTTATAATAGTTATTTGCACATTGTTTGTAGGAAACTTAAAACTAATTAAAAATGTTATTTTTTCCGTACCTCAATAGGAAAAAAGGGATCACATTGTGCTCCGTTTGTCTACGGAACCTTCTTTACATAAATCAAAGTTCTAAGCCAAACCCTAAAACCATTTGGCAAGAAGCAAGGTCTCACAGCACTAGTCACAATTTGGATGGGTGACCGCAAGTGGCATTACGAGCTGAGCGCTTGCGTGTTGCGGATGGCACGTGAAATTGTCGGTCCCGGCTTTTATTTATTTATTGAACAAAATCCACAGCTCTTAAATTTTATATAATTATATCTTTAAGTCGTTAAGCCATGACGGAGGCCTTTAGACGGCCTAAAAACACCATCGCAAGAGCTGGCCACTAGCTCATACGAACTTACTTACAGCACTAGTCTAATAAAGGAGAAAAAAATTGAAAATTTTGTACTTAAGTACCTCAACTAACAACTATATAGTCGTACTAACAGAGAATCAACTATATAGTCGTATCATATCTTTCTGTACAATCACTCTTCCTTCTCTGTTTATTATTAAGCATCTCTCTTTCTTCTTCTTTTCAAGTTTAACCCCGTTTATGAAGTCTCTACATACGTATAGATACGTATATTTTCTATATTAAACGTTGCGATTCCGTCATAAAAGTTCTAAAATTGTAGCTAAAATTGTCGTAAGTTAACTTGGACTTGAAACTCTGAACTCTTGTATCAAGAAGTTTCAAGTTCTAAATTCCATCTATTGCCAGAGTACAGCGCAAGTTCAGTTATTCCCAAAGTTGGCCGAGTTCGGACTTGTTTCTGGTTTACGATCGAAAATATGTCGGAAGTTTCAAGATTGGAAACCACTGGCAAATTATGTTGGGAATTTTTGTGGACTTTTGGAAAAAGCTTAAGTATCTCTAAACATACATACGTTTGTGAGGATGTTTGTATGTTTGTGCCTCAATTACGCCTAAACGGCTGAACGGATTACAAAAAAAAAAAATATACATAGTACTTATACTGGATTAACATAATAGGCAATTTTTTTTTATCCGGGAAGCCGCGGGCATCTAGTACATTATATAATTTAGAAAATATTTACAAAAGAAACAGTCGGGCTATATAAGGACCGTTCGAAACGGTCTATAGATAGCTCACTTGAGCCAGCTCATCGCTCACCTGATCCAATAAATGATTAATTAATTGTATCGTGGCGAGGCAGGCGAGTGCTCGGCTGATACGAAAGAGCCGTGGGTTCGATTCCCGCTGCGGGAGAAATGTTTGCATGCTCTGCAAATATATCTTCCGGGTCTAGGTGTTGTAATATTATGTAATTAACGTAACAAAAAGTAGGTTTATAAGTATTTGTATCAGCCATCTAGTTGCCACAAGCCTTGCTTAGTTTGAAGCTAGATGGTTATGTGTGATATGTCTTCAAATATTGATTTATTATCCTAATAATATTACAATCTAGCCAAGTAGTCCAGTTAGCAAAGAGGCAATATCATTTTGACCTAGTTTTATAAATGACATGTAAGAATGTCCTATAGTACTTTTCGTACTGTCTCTATTTAGAGAAAGCCACTTTGTTCTCGTGTTCTTATGTTATTCTAGTTTTGCATAAATAAATTTGTACACCTTTCTCTCAGGTCGGAAAGTATTCGTGACCTTTTTGACTGAACAAACGGATAAGGGAGCCCTGTTATTTTAACATTGCCCTTTGCAAGTTTGGTTATTTGTGTAAGGTACACTTTTAAAGCCTTTTGGGTTCCTACTTTTATTAACACAGAGACATTTAAGGCTACACCCACGCGAGACTAAGAAAGGACTAGTGTAACAAGTATATAGGTTAGAGTGGGCTTGCCCAGCACCTATTCCATCCTCTCAGCTTAGTCGGCCTTGTCCACAGGAAAGACATGGTCAATACGTGCGGAGCTGACTAAGCCGCGGGTTTCCTCACGATGTTTTTCTTAAAGAGTCTAAAACTAGACTTTGTTTGTTTGTTTGACTGTTTAAATTTCCATAGTCCTTAGGTTGGGCACTGGAAAATGAAACACAGTTTTTACTATAGCATTTTCCAGTGTTGTATTTGTATCATGCGCATAATGTATTTGCTCCAAATAAACAAATTAATAAATAAGTCTTTTTAATATTCTTCTTGAATTTGGTCATGTCGTAACTGTCCGTCTGCCCGAGCGCCGCTAAACGACTGTTCTCCACAGATATGCACCCCCCGTCACGATGAGCGAGCGAGCGTGGCGCCGTGTCTTCAGGCCGGAGTGGTGTCGCGAGGGGTCCGGATGAGCTGCGCCATGGCGGCCGAGATCAGCTGATGGTGCGCAAGAAGGCCAACAGGCGAAGTCAGCGCATCATGGTAACACTCCTCAATTGTGTTCAGAACCAGTTACCCTGTTTCAATTTTCATTTTGAAGACTGTTCAGACATATCTTCATGGTACGATATAAAAGGAACTTAAATATTTACGAAGACATGACGACATTTGGCGACCTCGGTGGCGTGGCGGCGAGTGCTCGGCTGAGACGCAAGAGGCGCGGGTTCGATTCCCGCTACGGGAGAAATGTTTGTATGTTCTGCAAATATTTCTTCCGTGTCTGGGTGTTGTAGTATTATATAAGTATGTATTTACAAAAAAAAGTATAGAAGGATATTCTATCAACATCTGGTGCCCATAGTACAAACTTTGCTTAGTTTAGGGCTCACGCTGTGTGAAATATCCACAAATAAAAAAAGATTGTCTTGAGAATGAATATAAATAAATAACACCCAACAGTCACATACATAGTCCTGACCCCACACTAGGATTCCCTGCGTCGTGGGTATCAGAAACTACGAGTACCATGCTACCACAACACCCAGACCCGGAAGAAATATTTACAGATCATGCAAACATTTCCTCCGCAGCGGGAATCGGACCCGCGCCTCTTGCGTCTGGCGAGCGATCGCCCGCCACACCACCGAGGCCGGCACAGTATCGTTGTAAGTGTGGGGTGCGGGGTGCGGGGTGTGTCGGCAGCAGGTGTTCGGCGAGTGGGCGCAGGTGGAGCTGGTGGAGCTGTGGAACGACGGCTCGGGGCTGGCGTTCGGCATCGTCGGCGGCCGCTCCTCCGGCGTCGTCGTCAAGTCGGTGCTGCCGGGCGGCGTCGCCGACCGGGTAACTACACTATATCTAACGCCGGTATTCAGTATTCAGTATATTTATTCACATGTATGTATGTTCGTATGAGCTAGTGGCCAACTCTAGTGACGGAGTTTTTAGGCCGCCTAAAGGCCTCCGTCATGGCTTGACGACTTAAAAGTCGGGACCGACTGTTTAACGTGCCCAAAGCACGGAAGCGCTTAGCTCGTAATGCCACTTGCGGTCACCCATCCCGATTTGTGACCGCGCGTATCTTGTGATTGTTGACACTGTCTAAAACTACAACTAAAGGTTATAGTTGAAACTCATTGTAACATTTACTTGCTAATCTCAGTAGAACATAATTGAGGCCATGAGAGGCAGAGTGGCCTATCTGCATTTTTTCAATATTGATCTTTGTATTGGAGAGAGCAGAGGCTCTAGACAGTAAAAGTTATAGCGCAATAATAGTGGCCTAAAATCAATTAAGTAAGTATTTTATTTTTCCATAGATGGCAGCACCAATGGCATTATTTAGTAAAGTTACACATATCCAAAATCAGGGCTACTGTTATTTCTTTGATAATGCAAGTTTTTGTTTTTGTAGTTAGGTCACTCTGGCTCTCATGGCCTCAATTGTAACTAAAATATTATTAACATCTGTGTAACCTAGGTACATTGTTTTCAAGCAAATAAACTAGCTTTATCTTGTCCCATTGTTGGCCTCCCCCATTTCCGGCACTCAGGACAATCCGTACCAGTTCCCCTCGTCAGCATCTAACTCGTCCCTCCACCTCATTCTGTCTAGCTCAGTTCGCCGCGCTAGCGTCCCTGTGTTAGGGCTCCATGTAGTGTAGTCATCTATCTAGTCGTGTGTCCTTTCAAACTAGTGTGGTGGAAGGATTTAAAGTGAGCCTTAAAAGTTCCTTTCGTGCACACGCGGCAGTCGTGGCTAAAGTTTGTTGCAGATTCTCTATACCTCTATAACACCTACATATATGTTAGGCGATAAACATCCTATCTATCTATCTAGTCATCACTAGTTCTTTCGAACGAGTGAGGTGAAAGGATTTAAAGTGCACCTCAAAGGCTTTCTTCGTGCACTTGACACATTATTTAACATCCTATGATAATGATTTACGAAGTCATGAGAATTGAACTAGCATATTATATAGATTACATAAAAAAAGCTTAGTTTCTGGGCTCGATTAATACGGAAACGTTCCAAGTTGGCAAATAACGCAACGTGCTGGCACAAATAGAGTGCGAATCCTGGAATCCTGCCAGGGTCTAATGTTATTACTCTTAGGTTTTGCGCTTTGAGGGAATTTAAGCTTTTACACGACGAAATAAGATGTTATTTCGTTTGTGTTTTTGGATGTAAAAGTTTGTATGAACTTTATGCCAGTTTTGCGAGTAAATCTAAATGAGCTACATCACGATTGCCTCCAAGCATGAAATCCAACCACCTTATTTGTAAAACACAGATAAAACTACTTGTTATATTGTATTTCTAGCTAAACTTAAAATCAACTCTAGGTGTCTATGGAATATAGAAACAATTTAATTTTACACGACACAAGGAATTTGGTACACAATTTTTTTTTTCTTTCTTCTTTCTTTCTTTATGGTACAGCTGGTTTTCAGTGGTAGCGTAATACCTATCTTACAAAATATTAATTTAATTTATACTGAAAAAGAACAAACAGCGACACTTAAGATAAATAAAACCGGTCAAGTTCGAGTCGAATTCGCACAAAGGGTTCCGTACCATTATACATGTGCATAAATGTTTCTTGTGTGCCACTTATTGTTATATTATATAGCCGTGACGAAGGCCTTTAGGCGGCCTAAAAACTCCGTCACAAGAGTTGGCCACTAGCTCATACGAACTTACCTATTATTGGTGAAAGCACGTTCCAAGCAAAAAATGCAAAAAGTCAATCAACCCATTCAATTACTTACAGCGCCTAGTGTTGCCTGCTGAACTCATAACCGCCTTTCACGTCGTCGGTTAACTAATCCGGTGGGACACTTGGCACATCGCCAAAGCTTAGCCTAATGTCTTTCGGGACAAACTTTTTGACACGTCGAACCTAATTTCATCTTTACGTGTGAAAAAATAAGATCTATTTTAATTTATTGAGAACAACAAACAAAATTTTAGCCTGTAAGAGCATTGGTGGTCTGGTTCCAACTTCCAATTCTAAGGTTGTGGGTTCAATTCGGTGCACCACTTGGTTTATCGGTTCGAAAAAATTATGTCTTCTATGCAAGTACTGTCAAATCGGTAAAGGAAAACATCGTGAGAAAACACACGAATTAGTCAGCTCCACACCTATTGACCAGGAGGCTGATTCTTGAAAGTCACCAGTGATTTCGAAATCACCACAATAGCCCATTTTTATTGTTTTTTATTTCAATTTCGTATTCTAAAAGTCATTGGGCAGGTAGGCCGATATTACCTAACGCGGTGTTAAAAAAAAGTCAAGTGCGAGTCAAATTCGCACACGTAGGATTCCGTACCATCGCATATGTACATAAATATTTCTTATTTGGGGCCCTCATAATTGATATTATTTATTGTTATAGCGGCAATAGAAATACACACTTTGTGTTTCAACTCTCTAACTACGATTCATCAGATACAGTACGCTGAAAGACGGACGGATGGACGGACAGCGAAGGCTTAGTAATAGGGTACCGTTGGGTACGGAACCTTAAAATAACGTAGGAACGAAATAAGTTTAAAAAAATATATGTATAAATTCCCAACAGTCACACATCATAACATAGTTCTGACCCCACACTAGGATTCCTTGTGTCGTGGGTATCAGAAACTACGAGTACCACGGTACCACAACACCCAGACCCACAGAGAAATATTTGGTATAATATAATGTAGTATAAATGGCAAAGGCCTTAGTAAAGCCTAAACAAAAGTTGATTGAAGCCGAGGAATCTGTTATTGTTTGTTTTGTTGAGGTTCTGCTTTGATCTGACCGTTCTAACGAGTTTATCTCGACCACAATGTTTTTGTTGATGGATCGGATAAAATGAGCGCTGATTTTTTTTTAAATTACGTTGTTTGTATCCAATTTTACGTTTCACTGGTTTCGGCTAAAAGTCTGATGGTCTTGTTTGGCTAGGTTTTTACTTACTACTTCATTTTTCACTTCACCGGTGTCTAGTGGTAGCGACCCTGCCTTCCAATCCTTAGGTCGTGGGTTCAAATCCAGTTGTGCACCAATGGAGTTTTCTGTCCGTAAAATTTACGTGCACTATAACTCTCGAATAGTGAAGGAAAACATAGTGAGGAAACCGGTATGGTGTACAACCTAAAAAGTTCGAAAATATGCGCCTATTGCACGAATGGAGCCATTGAGGCGCACTTTAAATCCTTTTATCACACTGGTTCGAAAGAACTAGTGAGACTAATAATTGAATTTTAGAATAGAACATTTAAACTGACTGATCTATAAAGTAAAAATAATTAAAATATTTTGCTTTACTTTTTTGTATGGTATATACAACTGTGCTTGTTAGAGCAAATAGGTGGAGACCTTTACATCAAATATTTTCATCCTTTTTTCACATTCTAGAGTACAAAAAATTCGTACACTCCTATATTCTCTACAGCACATGGGGTGGGCACAAACCTTTATAATAAAATAAATTTCAACTTTTACAAAGACAGTATACCAAAAGTGGTACTCTCGTAGCCCTCTACGGCTTTGCTACGGCGCTACGGCGTAGCAATTCTCGTAGCGAGCTCATAAAACATCGTCCACTCGAGCCCCATCCAATTAATGGAGCAATTACATAAACGACATGACGTCATATAATACGCCCTGGTTTACTACTAATAACACTATAAACTGAATATCAGTGCGCTAGAGGTTTGAGGCGCACTTTTATCCTTTCGTCACACTGGTTCGAGAGAAGTGACACGAGTACCTAACTGAATTTTACCTAATTTTACTATTACCATCATCATCATCATCATTATACAGCCCGTTTTAGACAACTTCTAAAATTTTTCTATGGCGTCCATTAATCATGTAATGTTTTTTAGCAACTTTGAAACTCCCCCTCCCTGGTCGAAACTTGATGAGATTTTAGCTAAGCTAAGAAAAATCTATTGGTTCACGACCGAATTCGAACCCACAACCTTAGGAACGGGAGGCGGGGCCACTACCACTAGACCGCCAATGCTCTCACACTTTCCGGATGAAATATCATCAAAATGAATGAATACAACTCTTGTTAAACTTTACTGGATCGTAAAACATCTTACGATTGGGCTTGATGCCTCTTAAATACTGTTTGTGAGCAAACATATAGTCGTCTCTTTCTTACTTACGAGTTTGATATCCCCTGTCTCTGTCTCTCATAGGATGGAAAAAGGAAATGTAGGCAAATATGTTCAGTGTTTATGATTTTTTTATGGCAAACTCAAAATTATGATAATAAAAGTCAGCAGGAAATATTATTTCCTCGAAATTCTCCTTTTTATAATACGTTATAGTGTTGGCATACCTTTGAGTCTACTATGACGGCCTCGGTGGCGTGGCGGGCGAGTATTTGGCTGAGACGCAAGAGGCGCGGGTTCGATCCCCGCTGCGGGAGAAATGTTTGCATAATCTGCAAGTATTTATTTCGGGTCTGGGTGTTGTTATATTATGTATTATAAGTGTGTATTTACAAACAAAACTACAAGTAAATTAACATTCGACTCCTCAAAAATCCTTCAAGCCATTTCTACAGCGACTGCTAAAGGAATCAATTGAAAATGGTTTCTTACAGCCGCCATTTTGGATTTTTTGACACTTTATAATTATAGCCCTCAGTTATAGCCTATGAGACTCTTGTCATCTAGACGAACCTAACGACACCTCATTTGACATAATCCGTCCAGAAGTTTGAACTACAGCTTCAGCTAGAGGAATTCCCATACATACATAATAAAGGCCTTTTACCATCTATAGTAGATGATTTATACAGCGTCAGGAGACAACTTTTACTTTCACAAACGGGACGCTGTAGTGCCCGGGATGAATTAAGATGAGTAGGCTTGCCCAGCACCTATTCCATCCTCTCAGCTTAGTCGGCCTTGTCCACAGGAAAGACATGGTCAATACCTGCGGAGTTGACTAAGCCGCGGGTTTCCTCACGATGTTTTCCTTCACCGTTTGGGAGTACTGGCATAGCGTACATAAATTTTTCGCATAGCAAAATCCATTGGTACACGACCAGATTTGAACGCACTACCCTAGAATCATAAGGCTGGGTCACTACCAATTAGACCACAAGTACTCTCCACATACATACATACACACTAAATACATTACCCTCCTTCGCAGTTGGGTAAAAATATCAATGTTACCAAATATCAGAATCATGTTAGGTAAATGTCGTACGATTCCGTAATTTGCACATCGCGGGTTCAGATCAATCAGGTTTTTCGCATCTTTTCACTTCGCGTTCGGAATTAAGTTGAGGTTTGGTATTACCCGACCAAGCGAAACGAGGGTTATGTGTTTAGCAGTCTGTATCTGAAATAATGTTTATTTTGTTCCCTTGTAGCCTCTACACTACTGGTCAGATTTGGGGAAATAATACGTCTCGGGGGTAGAACAGGCTATATTCCGTCATCATTAAGTGTGACGGTCAATTAATGCAAGTTTTCAGAATGTTTTAGAACCTAAAAAGTTCAAAAACATTGTGTCTAACCCCCGAATACTCAAAAGCGACTCAGAGTTGAGCACGGTTTTTTGAAAGTTTCTGATGAAAATCTGTCAAAAAATCGTCATTTGAGACGTGCTCCACTTTGAGATGCGTTTGAGTATTCTGGGGAAAGTGTATGAAAGAAGCCTTGTTAGTAAGTAAGTAGTTCGTATGAGCTAATAACTAACTCTAGTGACGGAGTTTTTAGGCCGCCTAAAGGCCTCTGTCATGGCTTAGCGACTTAAAAGCCGGGACCGACATTTTAACGTGCCCTCCGAAGCACGGAAGCGCTCTGCTCGTAATGCCACTTGCGGTCACCCATCCCAATTGTGACCGCGCACAACGTTGCTTAACGATCAATCAAGAACATAAGCAAGCTACGCCACGAGCGCTTCAAAGGACTAGTGAGCGAGTGATATTATTGTGAGTAATGAACCTTGTTTGGTATCAAATGAAAGGGCGTGTACGTTCTAAATCAGGTTTTTTTTGTTTGAACATTTTTTATCATAATTTATGCATCATAAAGTGGGACAAGTTCTAGTACGACTCGAGCCCTGCGGGTTCCGTACCTTACAAATGACTGTAGACACCCCATGGTTCGTTAGAGCAATGTTCGGTACGTTGCTCTCAGAATTTACAAAGGCTTTTCTTATCACACCCACTTCATTATAAAGGTTTCTGGGGTGTATGAATGTATGTATGAGAGTTCCTTTGGCTGTCGCTGTAGCTCAAACGGTTAGATTTATTTAAGCAAATGAGTTGTCGTGGGATTCGTCTAGATCATGAGAATGAACCGGCTATAATAATGTCAAAAAATCAAATATGGCTGCCGTAATAAGCTACCTAAATTCTACGCAGTAGTTTTAATAAATACTAATTTCCCCCTTGTAACTCAATTTCTTAACGACTTCACTGACGCCGCTCAATTTAGCGTGTGACCAAGAACAGACAAGTGAGATGCTGATAAATAAATTGGGACACAAAGTAAATTACATTTTGAACAAAGTTGAAGGCAAATTGTAACAACATTACCTTTAATGGAGTATCGCTGTATAGACCGTGTATCATCAGTGTAATGTATTTAATTTATTACGAGGCAAATTATAACTATACCCACAGTAGCTCACTACCAGTCTTTCCATGTTAAACTCACCAGTGACTAGAAAAAGCATGCTTGTATGCTTGTGGTAAGAGTCAGGCTGCGATGCAATAAGCGGGTTCGATTCCCGCTTCTCGTCAAATTCTGTTGTGTATATTCAACGGACAAGGAAAAATGTTTCCTATAAAAAAATCTGTTTGACACCCTCACTTTAAAAGGTACAGTGCCATAGAACAGATAATAGTACTGAGTTCAGAATGGACTTACCCCCTCCTGCAGATCCGCTTTCCTTACCCCGCTCATGATTTTGTAGGACAAGTTTTCATACATTTACTAATGTTGCTAGCGAGTATGGTCTGGGAAAACATTTTATTTTATTTTATTTTTTATTTTATTTTATTTGGGAAACAAACAGTACTATTTACAATAAAAAAACACATTTAAACAACACATAAACCAATAAAGTTTCCACAGTTAAATTTTACATTAAAAGCTACAAACATATGACAAATATCAGAGCTACTGCAAGAAGGCTTTTTGTCCAACGTGTTAACTATGTGATAAGAGTAGATATAACAGAATGGAATAGAATAGAAAAACATCTATATTGTTCTATCTATCTAGTCATGTCACTAGTTATTTCGAACCAGTGTGGTGAAAGGACTTAAAGAGCACCTCATAGGCTCCTTTCGTGCGCTTGACACATATTTTCGAACTTTTTAAATTCTACGACATGCCGGTTTTCACACGATGTTTTCCTTATCCGCTTGAGAGTACTGGGTAAAAATCCATTGGTGCATGACCGGATTTTAACCCAGTATCTTAGGATTGGCAGGCGGGATCACTACCACTAGACCACCAGAGCCCTATTTATTTTGTTAAAACATACAAACACACAAATTCAAACAATAAAGTAACAAAGAAGTCGATAAATTGTAGATAGTTTTTATTGGTTTTTGTCACTAGAGTTGGCCACTAGCTCATACAAACATACATACATACAATGTTGCATGTAATCTCTCCAATTATTTTTGCATACCGTAAATGGTCAAGCACGTTGTGTCTACCATATTATTTGTTACCTTTTTGTAAACATATCTTTTGCAAATATTATGTATGTATGTTCGTATGAGCCAACTCTAGTGACGGAGGTTTTAGACCGCCTAAAGACCTCCGTCATGGCTTAACGACTTAAAAGCCGGGACCGACTGTTTAACGTGCCCTCCGAAGCACGGAAGCGCTCAGCTCCGTAAATAAATATCTTTATCTTTATCTGGTCTTCTGTAATCGCACGGAAGGCCGAGGTCGCTCGGTTGATGATGATGATGCTTATTTGCATGAATAATGGCGTCCGCGTCCGCGGGCATCTGGGTCGGCGCTGATTTAATGAGAGACTACAGCTATGGAGGATGGTTTATAAAGTCTATTGTCTTGATTTGAGTCAATTTTCATGTAACTTCTTCATGAATTTCTGTAGTTGTTTTAATGGTTCTTTACTTCTTTTTAAAGAGGCAATGAAGAAATACTTTTACTGCAAACTGTTTACTATATTTATAAACTAGCTGCCACCTGCGGCTTTGCTCGCGTGGCACCTGTTTAAAAAATCCAGCACATGTACTATGTATATTCCAAGTTTCATTCAATCCGTTCAGCCGTTTAGGCGTGATTGAAGTACAAACATCCTCACAAACTTTCGCATTTATAATATAAGTATGATACATAACTTATACTTACGTAACGGAAGAGATGACGGCTGACAGAGTGGAATGGAAGAGGAGAACATGTGTATTTCCCAAAAAAAAGTGAGATAAGGGCTAGAAAATGATATTTCTTGTCTACACTAATATTAAAAAGAGGAAAGATTTTTTTTTTGTATTTTTGTTTGTAACGAATAGGCTCCGAAACTATTGGACCTATTTCAAAAATTCTTTCACCAATAAAAAGCTACATTATCAGGGTCCAGTATAAGCTATAATAAATTTTCATAAAATTAGGAATCCGTAAGAAATTTGCAATATTGTAACCCAAGGTAGAAAACCCAAAATAGTTTTTGGCGTGCGCTGCGAAAACTATTGATTATAGAGCAAAATAATGCACTACACGCGTACGAAGTCGCGGGCAACAGCTAGTTTTATATATATTGTTTGTGTTGATTTTGTTGTTGAGAGTGTACGTCACGTGCAGGATGGCCGGCTGCGCAGCGGCGACATGCTCCTTCGCATCGGCTGCGTGGTGGTGGTGGGGATGTGCGCGCGCCAGGCGGCCGCCGTGCTGCGCCAGTGCGGCGCCGCCGTGCGCCTGCTGGTCGCGAGGCCCGTGCACCAGCCGGACCCGCAGCTGCAGGTACACAGCCACCGTCACAGTCACAGTCACAGTCATAGTCATAGTCATAGTCATAGTCATAGTCATAGTCATAGTCATAGTCATAGTCGTAGTCATAGTCATAGTCGTAGTCATAGTCATAGTCATAGTCATAGTCATAGTCGTAGTCGTAGTCATAGTCACAGGCACGGGCACCGACACAGTCACAGTCATCATTCATCATTCATTAATTCGTCTACAACTACTATTGGCAACAATGCTATCGTTTGTTTCGTAAGCTCGCTTCTGCATCGCTACCGAATCGCATCTCAACCTAGCTTCAAGCAATTAGTATTTTGTCAGTTTAATACTGTTGGTATTCTTTGTAATGGGTTCAAAGTAAACAACGCAAGGTAATCACCCCACTTGACCTGCCTTTGACGCAAGTGAAGTCGACCGTGAGCTTGTAAAATCGTTTCATTTCAGTCCCTGAATAATGTATCTCAATGGAATGATAAACAGTACCAGTTCTACGTACTACTAGCTTCCTACGGCTTTGCTTACGTGGTACCGCGATAAAAGTAGACCCGGAAGAAATATTTGCAGAACCTACATTCATTTCTCCCGTAGCGGGAATCGAACCCGCGCCTCTTGCGTTTCAGTCGATCACTCGCCCGCTACGCTATCGAGGTCATCACATTATCTGTATTAGACTGGATGTCCAGAGTCCGTAGTATTTGGACAATCGATAGTGGCCTAGATTCTGCAGTTGTCGGTCGAGTTTGTTTCTCTACCTAAATTTTATTGAACTCCAATTTGTACAGTCACGGAATGAAACGGGTCGTCATCTGAAAGTCGGTATTCGCTTGCACTACTGTAAGAATCAATTATGGTTTTATTTCAGTAAAATATTCTTCATGACACGATAAATTATCAAACAGCTTTGTTGCGCGTCAATTTTAAATTTGTTGTCGAGCAGTTGTAGCAAACATAATTTTCGAATTAGAGGAAAAAAAAATCGATTTGATGTTTCTGATTTATTTTATCAAAAACATCAAATCGATTATTTTTCCTCTATGTCTCTTCTTCCTCAGGGTACATTATTTCTACCAGTTTCATATTTATAGACATATTTTTATAGACATATTTGTGACCTCAAACCGTAATTTTTAACTAATTTCTTAAATTTCAATTTGCAAAAATTTTTAACATCTACAAGACGCTCCCAAAATATTCTTCTCGATATATTTTTTACACCATAGATCATTCACCTTTCTTTTTTTTGTTTTTTAATTCATTCCATCTAAATGAAACAAACACACTGGCTGGTAAGAATATTTTTGATTAACGTCATTAATAAAATTGTCAAGTGACAGTTACTTGCTCTGTTAATAGTTTACTGTTTTGCGTGGGCGATGGTGACACATATCTTAATGCCTAGTCCATCGTTCCTAACATTAAACTTTCAACCTTTCAGAAGAATACAGAAACGTTACTTCTCTGCTGGACTGGAAGTAAAAAAAAACCAGAATGAGTCCAGCTGCTTCTCTCACCAAACATGTCGTAAAAGTCGACTAAAGGATAATATCCTTCTCAACATGGACCATCTATATGGGCGATTGAATTAGGAGTGGCTGCAAGTTTTCTTATAACTACTTGTGGCTCTGCCCACCTCATTAGAGATAAGGGCGTGATAACATACATACAGAAACGTGGCAAACTAATGTTTACTCATTCTACCAACGGAATAGAACCTCTTCACGCAAACTTATGACATATTTATTAACTGAGCATCGCGAGCTTCTAAAACCGTAACAATACACGTAAAAATCTGTAAATTCTCATCCATCTAAAAGTATTGGCATCGATCTTTTGTAATATTTCACAAGCTCTATTTTTATCCGCGCGTTTCCAATCGCCCCGAGTCCGAGAATACTGGAAGTTGCGCAGTTATTGTTTACGTGATGTACGAGTAGCTATACTTCCACGGTGACTTGTGTTTGAAACATTTAAGAAGTAATCTGATGGGTAATGGGCCCTCCTTCCGATCCTAAGGTCGTGATAAGTATATACGCAAATTGCGAAAAATTATGAAGCACCATGTACTATTAATTAGTCCATGGAGATACTAAAATCGTCGGTTCAAATCCGGTAGTACATAAATGATTTTTTCTGTTTGTAAAATTGATGTGCGGCATACCAGCACTCTCAAACAGTGCTGGAAAACATCGTGAGGAAACCGGCATGTCATAGTAGAAAAAATCTTAATTTACAGGGCAAATCCTTAACAGTTTAGGCAAATTCAATCAAGGTACTTAGATTCAAACTAATTGACGTTTAGCTTCTAATCTGGGTTCGAGAGCTGTCTGCTGACAGTTTTCATATAAACTGACAGCGCTTGAACTAAGTTCAGAGTTAAACGCCGTTCAGTTTGAACGGTGAAATCAGCCCTTAATTCTTCTTATTTTTAAGATGCCTACATTCGATTCGAGTAACCAAAAAGTATGGCAAATGTATAGTCACAGTTTTTTAATCAACTTACGATAAAAAAAAATCATAATAATGATAACCCCCAACAGTCACATACATAGTTCTGATCCCACACTAGAATTCCCTGTGTAGTAGGTACCAGAAACTACGAGTACCATGCTACACAACACCCAGACTCGGAAAAAACATTACTTCGCGGGAATCGAAACCGCACTTCTTGCGTCACAGCCGAGCAGTCGATCGCCGCGCTACCGAGGCCGTCAATTCACCGTGAACGTTTAAAAGATAAGCAAAATAAGTTAGATCAAATAATAGAACCTATGATTATTTGTCCGACTGTACAAAATCCATTACCGTTGTGGTGTGAAACGTAAATACATTAAGGGGTAAAACGAATGAAAATATTATTAAATGATGTCGTGCGTACATTTGGGAAAAAAAAGAAATACAATTTTCATCCTGAGAAATCATGGTGCGGTCCTCATCGTCATCACAGCCTGTCTTTTTCCACTGCTAGGCTATGGTAGCCATACAAGCTATGGTGTCTGCGAGTTTGCCTATACAGTGGCGTACATGGCCTCGGTGGCGTGGCGGGCGATTGTTCGGCAGTGACGCAAGAGCCGCGGGTTTAATTCCCGCTGCAGGAGAAATGTTTGCATGTTCTGTAAATATTTATTCCGGGTCCCACGACACAGGGAATCAAAGTGTGGGGTCAGGACTATGTATGTGACTGTTGGGTGTCATTTATTTGTTTATTTATTTTAGTCAACCCTTTAGGTATACTTGAGCTAAGCAACATTAACATAAATTTAGATCTGGGTACCACGAGAACGGAGCCGCGGGCAGATGCTAATAACAAAACATATCACTACATAGAATAAAACAAAGTCCATTCCCGCTGTCTGTCTGTTCCTATAGCTTACATCTTTAAAACTACGCAACGGATTTTGATGCGGTTTTTTAATAGATACCTAGAGTGATTCAAGAGGAAGATATGTATAATACATGCATAATATGGTAGAGAAACACTGATAATTTTAGAGGTTTCTAATGTGATGTCGTGAATAAACATATATTTTTGCGCCTACATTGCAAACGCTGGCTGAACCCTACGAGATAGATCAAAATAATGTACTGAACGTTGTATATAAAGACATTTTGTAGTATATTTAGTATCAGCATTGAACCAATGCGAAGCCGGGGCGGGTCGCTAGTTTTATCTAAATGAGTACTGGCGGTTCAGTGGCCTTTTGATCCTTAGGTCGTGGGTTCAAATAAGTACGGTCTTAAATGGATTTTTCGGTTAGAAAAATATATGTGCGCTATACCAGTACTCTCAAATGGTGAGAAAACCGGCATGTCGTAGAGCCTACAAAGTTCGAAAAACATGTGTGTCAAGAGCACGGAAGGAGCCTTTGAGGCGCACTTGAAATCCTTTCACCACACTGGTTAGAAAGAACTAGTAGTACCTAAATGAGCTTAACTGTCAGTTCAAAAAGGAATTCCTTACCTTTTACGATTTCCCATTTACTTCCATTAAAGTTTTTCCAACTTTAAAATGTAGATGCAAACAGTTTTCCCATTTAGCGAGATCCAGTTCTCACGAATAAAAGGCTGAAAAACCTTTAACGTTTCTTGGAACCCGCCTTTTCACACTTTACGAAGTTACTTACTTAATATGACGACCTCGGTGGCGTGGCGGGCCAGTGCTCGGCTGAGATGCAAGAGGTGTGCTTTCGATTCCCGCGTGTGAGAAATGTTTGTATGCTCTGCAAATATTTATTCCGGGTCTGGGTGATGTAGTATTTTATGTATGTTATTACAAAAAAAAAGTATAAAAATATTCTATCAGCCATCTGGTGCGCATAGTTTAAGCTTTGCTTAGTTTGGGACTAGTCCCAAACTAAGCAAAGCTTGTACTATGGGCGCTGTGTGAAATGTCCATAAATATTGATTTTATTATTTATTGATAGACTACTTCATTTTGTCCGGATATCACGTAAGCGAAACCGCGGGCGAAAGGTAGTTCTCTATGTAACAGCGATCATCCAAAAATCATCCAAATTCGAAGATATGCTGTGACATACATGCAAAAAAAATTATTCAAATTAAATACCTTTTCCTTTTTGCGACGTCTCAGCGAACACTATTATCGAAGCAGTAGTATTCGCCAAGAACAACCCCAGTCGACCTATTTGCGAGACTTCTAATTGGAGGGAGTTACAAATTCACCCTCTACCTACACCCTCTTAACTTCTTTTGCTTGGATACTGCAGCCGTCTTATGCCGGACGTAACAGAAGCGTCAGTTTTGACGTATGCTTCGAAGGCATATTGCAACACGTCAATTTCTCAAAAAATATTACTACTAAACTAAGGCCTTTTTATTTATACAGGATTAGGAGGCTACTTTTACATTCACAAACGGGACGTTGTAGCGCCCCCGGGCGAATTAAGATGGAGTAGGCTTGCCCAGCACCTATTCCATCCTCTCAGCTTAGTTGGCCTTGTCCACAGGAAAAACATTGTCAATACGTGCGGAGCTGACTAAGCCGCGGGCTTCCTCACGATGTTTTCCTTCACCGTCAGAGAGTACTGGTATAGGGCAAATAATTTTTTCGCATTGAAAAATCCATTGGTACCCGACGGGATTTCTTAAATATGTCACAATTTTATAGTCAAAAAATTAAGTTGGCATAAATTTCAGGTTTCAATCAATTTCGATCATTTTCTATTTGAAGCCGCCAGGAGCTGGGCACAAAGGATAAGTTGCGACTACCGTCATTTAGCGTCGTTATGACCACCAGTTTTATAAAATTTGCAACCTTTGGGAAATCGGATCTCGGCCCCACTTGCACCCTTTGTGACGCGCTTAGGCTAAGTTTCCAATTAAAACTCCGCGAAAAAGTCGCGCCAACTTGCCGTTTAATTGCTTAGTGACTGTGATTAATAAAGTTTATGTTGTCGGCTATTAGAGAGACTTGCTTGCCGACACAGCTCTTGATTTTTTTTTTAATTAACAAGCAATATTTTTGAATACCTTGATTAAGCAAGGTGAAGTGATTCTGGACAGGTTGTACCTCGTAGAAAAGATAATCGTTTGGATGTAAAGGTTCTGGAATTGCAGCTACGGATCGGGAATAAAAACAGAAAAACTTAAAAACGCCATTCAATCCCCAATTCCAAAGAAAATGTTTTCAAAACTAGCCTGCTCAGTAAAATGCAACCGGCCAGGCGTTTCCCGCGGTAACTCGATATCCGGTGACGTGCCGCACAGGAAATGACGTCACACCCACACCTTAAAGGAAGCTTATTTGACTGCATTCTGTCGAGCAGTCACATTGCACCGGGGAAATTGGCTGGCGAATTAACGTTTCAAATATGTCAAAGTAAATGGTTGATTTTTGTTCGTGATGTGGATATCGTCGCCAATTTAGGTGTCAGAAACCCTGCATGCATATTGCAGTCTTCACCAGCTTTACATTTAAAGTGACAGGAGTAGCTATTTTTTACCATCATAGTAGATGATTTATACAGCGTCAGGAGGCAACTTTTACCTTCACTAACGGGACGCTGAAGTGCCAGGCACGAATAGGCTTGCCCAGCAACTATTCCATCCTCTCAGCTTAGTCAGCCTTGTCCACAGGAAAGACACGCTTAATAAGTGCGGAGCTGACTCAACCGAGGGTTTCCTCACGATGTTTTCCTTCACCGTTTGAGAGTACTCGTATAGCGTACATAAATTTTTCGCACAGAAAAATCTTACACAGAAATGTCTTAGTTCTAAAACTAGTTCTGCCAATGAAACCGTGATGTTTTCCATCACCAGTCGCTAGGCTCGTCTCCGGCGCCGGTGGTGCCGTCCCGGCTGCTGGCGGACCCGGTGGAGCTGGAGCGGCGGCTGGCGGAGGCGGGCCACGACGGCTTCGGCGCGCTCTGCGAGGAAACCAGCCCTCCTTCTCCCCCCGGTGTCATCGAGGAGAGGATGCATCATCGGGTAGGCTAGCTTCCAGGTGGTCTCCTTGCGAGCTTGGTGGTAGCTGAGCACAACAGCGTGTTTATTTATTTTTTAAAAATTTACAGAACAGATTACAATCATACTAGCGTAAACTTAACTAAGCAATTTAATTTTGATCTAGTTTGTAATCCAAACATGTAAATCTGACAATTATTATGTTGCATGCATAAAATTTAATTTAACCTAAGACTAAAATGAATAAAAAAGATGATTAATTATTATCATTTAAACAATAACACAAGATCTTGCCAACGCTCTTCTTAAATCTACCGATATTGTTGTCAAGAATATCCAGGTTATTGGATTTGATTGTTGTATGACTTGTGTTGGGTGGATGACTTCTAAACTTTTGCGGAAGAGATGCAAAGAGCCCAGGACTTTTGAATTTTCTGGGTCTATACCTTCTGGGTATGGACCCAAGGAGTCACCAGGTTGAAATGATAATATCGAAGCTCGTCTCTGTTCATTTGCTTTTTAACCATGGCTAGAATAATCATGAATCTTCATAACTTATCAATGGTATTCTCCCCAGCCCGTGGCGTCAATGGTGGCGGTGGTGCCACGGGGCGCCATCACTACGCCCCGCCCCCCGCCCGCCTTCACCCCCGCGCCGCAGCCCCTCCAGCCGCAGACTCCCAGGTTAGTGTATAGTTAGTACTGAAGTTTATTTGCAAATAGCAATGGTTGTGTAAATTCGGTTTTCAGTCTTAGTTTAGTCGAGGACCTAAAGCAGGATGTCTGAAAGAACCGTTATATCATAGCATCGTCATTTTTCGTCAAAAAATATTTCGAAGTTTTCTTGATGATGATGCTTACATAATAAAATAAAAAGAGCTTTATTTTCCAACACCTAAATTAAAACAATATAAATGCCTAATTAATTAACCTACACCAATAATTACTCTAACTTATAATCTATTACTTATTGAATTATTTTTAGTTAAATGGATTTTAGGTAGGACCGCCAGTGGCAGTAAAAGTCTACTCTGAGAATTCCCACTCTTTTCTATCTCTTGCTTTTCTTGGCCAGAGTTTTCCTTTCACTTTTACGATGTCGTCATTCCATCTCGTAGACGGTCTTCCTCTTCTTCTTACGCAGTCACGAGGTGTCCAGTTGGTCGCTATCTGGCACCATCTTTTCGCGTCTGTTCTTTGTGTCCATCTCTGTTTTTCTATCTTTCTATTGTTAATTCTGTTCTGTTTTTATGTATGTTGGTGTGATTGTCGTTGCTGCACTTACTCTTCCTACCCTACTTAGGTTACAGCCGAAAATCAGCGTTGGTTGTAAGTTCTACTTACTTCCAACACATGCACACCAAGTGAAGTAGCTCAAAGCTGAGTTAGGACCTCTTGGCAAATCTTTTTGATTGACAGAGCAACCAGGACATGTGCTATGTAGGTTAGGTCTGTTTATGTATTTTCTTCTCTTTTTGCCTCTTTTTGCCCTATTACTCTGTTTTAATTATTGCTCTGTCTTTTAATTTTAATTTTTTCATTTCTGTTTTTTTTGTGTACCTACCTAGGTTGCCAATAAATCATTTTCTTTCTTTCTTTTTTGGCACTCACACTTTTAGTTAAGTAGTATATAAGTTAGTTTAAGGTTTTTTTGTGTGCCAAATAAATGTCTCATTCATTCTTTGGTTCACTTACATAGTTAACTTATAATGATCATCATGTTTGAATGATTTATCTGTGATATGTGCACGGGCAGGTTACCGCTAGACATGGCGGTCCGAGGGACTTCAGAACCGGAGACCCTCAGCTACGAAGTACAGCTGAACAAGAACTCGCTGGGGCTGGGCATCACCGTGGCGGGCTACGTCTGCGAGCAGGGTCAGTTACCATGATCCAATTATTTAAAAAAATCTTCATTTTTTTGTGGACATTTCGCACAGCGCCATCTAGCCCCGAACTAAGCAAAGCTTGTACTATCTGCCCTCCTAGTGAAGAGCGCAGTAACTAGCATTTTTTGAGAAAAAATTGTTAGATACATATTCGGAATCGCCTAACAAAATACAACATTCTGTTCTCACTCACGTATCAAAACATGTTTGACATAGTTACTGCGTTCTTCACTAGGAGGGCAGCTATGGAGACCAGATGGCTGATTGAATACTTATCTTATATACTTTTTTTTGTAAATACAATACCGAATACTACAACACACAGACCGGAAGAAATATTTGCAGAATATACAAACATTTCTCCCGTAGCGGGAATTGAACCCGCGCCTCTTGCGTCTCAGCCGAGCACTGGCCCATCACGCCATCGAGGTCGTCATCAAGGAGATGTTTTCATGGTTGGATCACTTGAATCTGACTATCAACTTTGACGGTTTGGTTATTTAATTGATCTCCTTATTACCATTTAAATACTACACTAAGATAAGCATGTATGTTTGTCCAAAGGTGTCACTAGACGTTGGGATGACTTCTTTAGATGCTAAGCGACTTTGATACGGGCTCCGTTTTATGCTATGCTTCTTGCTTCTTAGTATACAGTCAGTCTCGATAACAAAACACTAAAACAATGTTTATAGTTTTTATTACTAGCTGTTGCCCGCGACTTCGTACGCGTGTAGTACATTATTTTGTTCTAAAATCAATAGTTTTAGCAAAACTATTTTGGGTTTTCTACCTTGGGTTACAATATTGCAATTTTCTTACGGATCCATAATTTTTTTGAAAATATATTATAGCCTATACTAGTCCCTGATAATGTAGCTTTCTATTGGTGAAAGAATTTTTGAAATCGGTCCAGTAGTTTCGGAGTATATTCGTTACAAACAAACAAAAAAACAAAAAATCTTTCCTCGTTAATATTAGTATGATTATTAATTTATATTTCTTATCCCATAACCTTGTCATATAAAAAACTTTCTAATACGTCATCCTCTGAAGAAGCGTCCGAAAACCCCATTGTGAGTTGTCAAGGTAAGTCGCGATCAATGTAAGCTGCCTTGTTGACTGACCTACTTAGGAGATGGAATCTATCCGCTGGACGAGGACGCTCAGTGGCATACCCCTTTATCCCATTTGGGATTTGTACGAATATGAGTGTGCAGTTTTGAAATTGGATTGTCTTTATAAGACCACAAATAAACTGGAGAAAACGTTTTGATATTTACACACATACATACATTACTAACTAAGGCCTTTTTACCATCTATAGTAGATGATTTATACAGCGTCAGGAGGCAACTTTTACCTTCACAAACGGGACGCTGTAGTGTCCGGGACGAATTAAGAGGGAGTAGGCTTGCCCAGCACCTATTCCATCCTCTCAGCTTAGTCGGCCTTAATACATACATATCACGCCCGTATTCCTTATGGGGTGGGCAGAGCCACAAGTAAACATGAGAAAACTTGCAGCCACTTCTGATAAAGTCCTAAGATGGATATGGTGAACCATGGTGACAGGTGATCAGCCCATCGCCCATATAGATGGTCCATCATGTTGGGGAGTATACTATCCAGTATTACAAATTTACAATACGAGTAGTATCTGAAAATTTGTGAGTGCATGTGTCCCACAAATGTCTCCGTAACGGCTGAGTGGATTTGGATAAAATTTTGAACACACATAGTTCTTGACCTGGAATGCTTTCGCTTTTTGTCCAGGTAAGTCAAAAGGTAACCACGAGAAAACAGCCAAATCAACGACGCGAGTCACGGGTGGGTTCTTGTTTTATAATAATCCATTAGTAGTAGATGAATTAGGCTGGCACTGGACGTGTTGAATGTCAAGAGGAAAAAAGCCTACTACCAGCAGTAGGTAATAACAGGCTAAATAGGGTAAATGATGATGAAAAGTACTGGAGGGTTAAAAAGGCCACTTTATATCTATCTACTGCTAAAATTCGGACCATTTTATGGCCAAATATGAATCTGTTGCTGAATTAAATTGCGTGAGCTTCAATGCAATTCGGACCATCTTACGAAAATTAGAGGAATTATTAAAGAGCTGCTTCTCTCCCCGAGCATGTCGTAAAAGTCGACTAAGGGATAGTATCCTCCAACATGATGAGATACAATAAGCAAGTATTCCCAAGGAGGGTTGACGTCAGGCAGGCGGCCGGTCATAAAACACCTTAGCCAAAACTCTTACAGTATAATCCAAGGATCATGCTGTGCTGACCCCACATAGAGTGGGATAAGGGCAGGAAGATGATGATGACTAAGAATCTGGGAAATCAATTGCCATAGATTGCTGGTGGCCTTTTTAGATCCTTTGCCGGAGTTTGAAGAATATTTTCACAAAATGACAGAATAAGTATTTGAAAAACGATATAAATTTAAACCAACAAATGTAAATGCAACGTAGATTTATGGAATAAAAGTGGTGCTCGTGATTTTATGGAATAACAAATTTTGACTTTGAGACGTTAAAACCCCATATAGCGTTGGGTAGTTACGATGTATCGAGAACATAGAGCATGGTTGGATACAAGTTGTCCACAAGTTAGCTCCTAGTTTGTCAGGAAGTTTTACGTCAGACGCTATGGCGCTGGCGGCCAGCTGTTGTTCGTTATTGCTTCCTATTGCTGCCAACTTTGCTGCTTCTGAAGATTGTTTGTTGCCTTAGTTAAGCTTTTGCATCAAATATTATTCCTTCTATAAATCGACGACCTCGGTGGCGTGGCGGGCGAGTGCTTGGCTGAGACGCAAGATGTGCGGGTTCGATTCCTGCTGCGGGAGAAATGTTTGCATGTTCTGCAAATATTTCCTCCGGGTCTGGGTATTGATGATATTATGTATTATAAATTTATAAATATGTATTTACAAATATAAGTATTCTATCAAACCTTAGTGGTTTTCGCTAATTTAATTAAGCATTTGGAAACTTTTTATTATGATGAATAAAATTAAAAAAATCTGCCATTGGTTCTCATAGTACAAGCTTTGCTTAGTTTGGGGCTAGATGGCGCTGTGTGAAATGTCCACAAATATTTGTTTATTATTTCTATCCTACTTATAGCTCTTTTTAGTACTACCTACTACTCGTGTCACCAGTTCTTTTAAACCAGTGTGGTGAAAAAATTTAATGTGCGCCTCAAAGACTCCATTTGTGCACTTGACAAATGTTTATATTAATAGAATCCTTTTAGTAATGTTAGGAGTGGTCAAACCACTTCACTTATTGCAGAGATAAAAGGGGAAATCTACAGAATTGGTCTATTGTTTTTACGAAGGGGGACGGGCACGTAAGAAGTGACTTGCAATAAACTAAATTCTGATTTTCAAGCTTGACTTTTCATTTAAGTATAGATTTTTGCACAGTTTGTAATAGAAATACAGTGTATTTATGAATTAGCGGGTAACTCCACGGGTGTATTACTTATACACCCGTACATGATGCTTTTTATCCGGGTATCACGCAAGCTGCTGGACTTGGAAAGAAAAAACATAGAATGCGTCCAGATGCTTCTCTCCCCGAGCATGTCGTAAAAGTCGACTAAGGGATAGTGTTCTCCTAACATGACCATCTATATGGGCGATGGGCTGATCACCTGACACCATGGTTCACCATATCCATCTTAAGACTTTGAATCAGGAGCGGCTGCAAGTTTTCTTATGATTACCTGTGGCTTTGCCCTTAGAAATAGCTATAAGTAGGATAGAAATAAATAAACAAATATTTGCGGACATTTCACACAGCGCCATCTAGCCCCAAACTAAGCAAAGCTTGTACTATGCGCACCAGATCGCTGATAGAATACTTTTATACTCTTTATTTATTTATTTCCGTTATGTATTTCCAGAGGAGCTGAGCGGTATCTTCGTGAAGAGCATCAGCGAAGGCAGTGCTGCCGACCTCTGTGGACAGATACAGGTCAACGACCGGATCGTCGAGGTGAGTGACCTTACTTCTTCATTGAATATTTTTGTATACAGACTTGGCGAGTGTCGTTACTTCGTTAGCGAGGCAAAGACACCGCTCATAGGAAATTTCATATGCATTTATACTTTTAGTGCACAAAGAAGCCTTTGAGGCGCACTTTACATCAATTGAACACTGCTGCATTGCTAGCAGACCATGCAAACACTTATCCCGCAGCGATAATCGTACCCGCGTCTCCCGCGTCGTCTCAGCCGACCACTCGTCTGCCACGCCACCGAGGTCGTCATAGTGGTTAAAGTAACCATGAATCTATGCAGCGAAAATGGACGAAACTGGCAATCATATTCTTTTTCGTTTAAAAACTTCGTATGCAGATGAAAAAACTTTGAATATTAAAAAAGAATTGAACCACAAATAACTCTTGAAGAACTCCACGTCGTCCCGCAATCAGAGCCGAGTACAGTCGCGCACTACAGTTCTACAGTTTGTAATTAGCCCTTGTGCACGCGATGGTACTCATGTGTTGCATTTTTCTATTTGAAAAATAACATTTCTAACTAAACAAGCCAAGTTTTAATTATGTCGAATTTGAAAAGTTAATTTTGAAACGTAGTTTTGGAGTACCATGAACATGCTTCCGCCCTCGGCTTTGTTCACATTGCGAAACTACGAGTCTGTTAGCGCTACGCCGTGATTGAGCCACAAACTTCCAAACATCTTCATAAACATCGGAAATTATAGTTTTAGTAGGATTAAAAAGGTGTTTTTTTTTGTTTTTCAAACTAGCTCTTAATGCAAATCTTGTGACTCTCCAAAACATGTTTCTCATACAAAACAGTTTCGTTTTATCCGGAATAATTTCGACAACCCGCAATCATAGAGTACAGTCCGGTAGAACGCCCCTATTCGGGCCCAGCCAGTCGGGAATTTATAATTAGCTGTTGTGCGCGACTATACCCCTCGATTCTGGGTCAGTCTGTTTTCTTTGTTCTACTTGAATGTATTTTATTTGATGGAAATTGTGTTTTATTTGTGTTCTTTTGTTTTATTAATTATTGACATTGATATTGATGACTGTGATTGATGATTAGGGTTCCGTACCCGAAGGGTGCCAACGGGACCCTATTACTAAGCCTCCGCTGTCCGTTGTCCGTCCGCGCGTCCGTCCGTCCGTCTGTCAGCGGGCTGTGCCGTAATAGATTGAGAGTTGAAATTTTCAGAGTATGTATTTCTGTTGCCGCTATAACAATAATAAAAATAAAGTAAAATTAAAAAATAAAAATCATTTTTTATTTTCGTAATCGATCATTGAAGTTAAGAAACGCTACGTGTGGTCAGTACTTGGATAGGTCGAGTGCCTTTTCGCACATTTTTTGTAGAATTTTTGTGTATTTCTTTTACAAACGACCTAAAATTTACTGATTTATACAAAAATAATAAAATATTAAGGGGTGTCCTCATAGAAGAGATGTGTTTCATAACAAATAATAAAGAAACAATAAAAAAATGGAGCCCAATTACAAAAAACATTTATGTACCTACTGACATGTACGATGGTACGGAACCCTTCATGTGCGAATCCGACTCGGCTTGACCAGTTTTATTTCTTTTGCGATGGAAAACTACAGTAAACCTATCTTGAAAATGACTCATGCTTACCTTCTTGAATAAGAGCCTGATGTTGTATTGAGTTATTGGTTTATTCATGAACTCTCTCAAAGAAATCATTGACGGAGCGGCTACACTATCGTGATACTGCGAATTTTTGCATTTTGTGTCCTTGTTCGCCGTAGCCGAATAATGTAGCCGCTGGGTTAAAAAGAATCAAACGATTGTCATTAGTCAACGATTGTCAATGAACCAACACTGGTGGTAGTTGCTTGCTAGTGACTTTGTAGTGCCTTCCGATCGGTCGTGGGTTCAAGTCCGGTGGTGTACAAATGGATTTATCTGTGCGAAAAATTTATGTACACTATACCAGTACTCTCAAACGGTGAAGGAAAACATCGTGAGGAAACCCGCGGCTTAGTCAGCTCTCCATGTCTGGCCTGTGGACAAGGCCGACTAAGCTGAGAGGATGGAATAGGTGCTGGGCAAGCCTACTCCATCTTAATTCGACCCGGACACTACAGCGTCCCGTTTGTGAAGGTAAAAGTTGCCTCCTGACGCTGTATATATCATCTACTATAGATGGTAAAAGGCCTTAATGAACGGCGTGGCGATGGCCATCAAGCATTTGCTGTCAAGTAACAAAACAGTTGCTTCAATTTCGTAAAGGAATTATTGATGCTTCAGTAAGCTTCAATCACGAAATCGTTGACAATCTTTAATGAGACTTAAGTAATGAATTTTCTTATTACAGTTTATAACGGGACTCAGTAGGAAACCTTTTTTATTTTCCCGACGTTTCGAACGCTTTGAAATGATGTTTAACAAAAACAAGTCAAGAACACGAAAGGAACTTCTTAGGCGCACTATAATCTCTACATCACACTGGTTAACTAGTGACACGAGTAGGTAGAACCGAAGCGGTGCCAAAGTAAAAAGTAAGTTCGTATGAGCTAGTGGCCAACTCTTGTGATGGAGTTTTTAGGCCGCCTAAAGGCCTCCGTCATGGTTCTGCCGGGACCGACAATTTAACGTGCCCTCCGAAGCACGGAAGCGCTCAGCTCGTATTGCCACATGCGGTCACCCATCCAAATTGTGACCGCGCACAACGTTGCTTAACTTCAACAATCACCCAAGAACGTCTAAGCGAACGCCACGAGCGCTTCAGCGGGTTATGCTAACCACCGGTTATTGTGTTGGTAAACTCTATAATACCCTATACATCCCTTAGGTCACGTACCAAATAACCCGAGAAACTTTTACAGGCGTTATTGCATGAGTAGTCATTTTGTCCTTTATTACATACCTCGCATAAGAGGGTACATAATGGCAAGGTTGGATACTTTACATCAGGACGAAGAAATGTAATGTGGGAAAAAATATATAAAAAGGTTCTTACATGTTTGTATGTGCTTGTACCGTAGACATTTTTAGGGATTTTAAATTGCTTCTTTTCCCGAGCATGTCGTAAAAGTCGACTAAGGTATCCTCTCCAACATGATGGACCATCTATATGGGCGATGGGCTGATCACCTGTCACCATGGTTCGCCATATCCATCTTGAGACTTTGAATCAGGAGTGGCTGCAAGTTTTCTTATGACTACTTGTGGCTCTGCCCACCTCATTAGGGATAATATGTGTGTAAGTATGTTAAATTCCTAATATTGGTTTCCGCCCGCTACCCGGCACAAAAATCGTGATAAATATGGTTTCTGACATTTTTTCCAACAAACTTTCCCTCTTATCAAATGTTGGTGTAGATGTAGTATAATAATTTATTTGTCCTTTGTAGAATCCATTTAGTACCTAGTTTCTCAGATTTCCACTTACGAACAATCAAACATACAAACTTACCTCTTTATAATAATACTGTAAACTAGCGAAGCCCCGTGACTTTGTCCGCGTAGAGATTTATGGCAGAAACTTCATAAACCCGCTGTATCCTCTAGGAATTGAATTACTACTCCTTTCTGCAACCCTAAGTAAATATTTGTGGAAATTTGACACAGCGCCATCTAGCCCCAAACTAAGCAAAGCTTGTATTATGGAAACGAGATGGCTGATAGAATACTTTTTTTGCAAACACATAATATTTTATCATACAGACCCGGAAGAAATATTTGCAGAACATGCAAACATTTCTCCCGCAGCGAGAATCGAACCCGCGCCTCTTGCGAGGTCGTCAGTAGAGAGAGGTTGTCATAAGATAAATTCATGATTCGAAGACTTATGGTTTAGGGTGTCCGTTTGTTGTCAGTCAGCCACTAACGTAATAGTTTTCTATATTTAGATACTAACTGCCTTCCGCGGCTTCGCTCGCGTGGTACCCAGATGAAAAATAGCCTATATGTTAATCCAGCACATGTACTATGAATATTCCAAGTTTCAATCAAATCCGTTCAGCCGCGATTGAGGCACAAACATCCAAACATCCTCACAAACTTTCACGTGTATAATATAGTAGGATAACATATAATTTATTTGTCCATTGTTCAGGTGGACGGCGTGTCACTGAACGGCGTGACAAACCACAGAGCAGTCGCTTTGCTGAGAGACGCGAAAGGTCCCCTCGTCAGACTCAAGGCTTTGAGGTGAGTTGTAAAACTAATCTTCTGTTGAATCAAGACCAAACTTAATTTTTATTGTTTTAAACAAACATCTCTCACAGTTTTATACGTTAAATCTTGTTTTTTCCAACGATTGACACTTATTGGGGTATTTTATTGAGCATGGTTTTATCGTGTGCAAGTATGAATCGAAATAAAACTATTCAACTCGACACAACAATGTGTATTTATAAATAGATTGATAACGGAATGATTGAACAGCTGAAGGCATAATACTTTATCTTCAATATAGGTACTTTTGGAGAATTCGAATGAAATTCCTTTAAGTGCCTATTTTGTTTTTATTTTGTGTTTTTTTAGATAATAGTTATAATAATTGTTTAATTTTTTTTTCTTCTCTGCTGGACTGGGAGTAAAGAGAAAGCATACAGCTGCTTCTCTCCCCGAGCATGTCGTAAAAGTCGACTAAGGGATAGTATCCTCTCTAACAAGATGGACCATCTATTTACATAGGCAATGGGCTGATTACATGTCACCATGGTTCACCATATCCATCTTGAGATTCTTGAATCAGGAGTGGCTGCAAGTTTTCTTATGATTACTCATGGCTTTGTCCACCCCTTTAGGGATACGGGCGTGATATATGTAGTTCTATATTTCGCTACATGTGTGATTTTGTATATTCTTGTCAGGTACCTGCGCGGCGCCGGGTTCGAGAAGCTGCAGAAGGCTCTGGCGGCCCAAGACCGGCGACCTGGCTCGCCTGCTGCGCCGCCCAGCCCCTCGGTCACCTCGCTCGCCAAGTACAGCTTCAGTGTGGTGAGTACTTATATCTACCTACTGTAACCCCTGTATTTATTTATTTATTTGAGTAATCAACATAATAAACATTAATTTAATCACTAATATAACCTGGTTCAACACAAAAACTTGACAAATGTTATTATAGTTAAAGGTCATAGACAGCATGCAATAGAATTAAAATATGGTCGAGCGAGTAAAAAATCGTAATGGAAAAATAGAATATTGAATAAAAAAGACACAATAAATTTACAATTAAAATTAAATAAAATTGGTTACATTTTAAAAAAATTGGTTGCCTGTAAAGTCGGTATACGGGCGAAAGTTTTACGTGACAACGACGGGCGGGCTAACCATGCCCGAGTGGAAGGGACGCGTGCCTCTCACTCGCTCTCATTGTGAGCGCATAACGTGAGCGGAGCGTAACGCAGTTTCTTGAAGTGTCACCCGGCAAACCAATTTATAAGACGTTGTCACGTCAATAATAATAAAATTTAACAAAAACAAATACAAAAATTACAATTTAAATTAAATAACTATTAAATTATAACTGTACATAAATAAATAATAATAAATTCTCAAACGGTGCCAGTATTCTCAAATGGTGAAGGAAAATATCGTGAGGAAACCCCCGGCTTAGTCAGCTCCGCACTTATTGTCGATGTCCTTCCTGTGGACAAGGCCGACTAAGCTGAGAGGATGGAATAGGTGCTGGGCAAGCGTACTTCATCTTAATTCGTCCCTGGCACTACAGGGTTCCGTTTGTGAAGGTAAAAGTTGCCTCCTGACGCTGTATAAATCATCTACTGTAGATGGTAAAAGGCTCTTATTATTTATTTATTTATTTATATCCAGCAGCAAACTTCTGTAAGTGATGTCTCTTTGTTTTAACCCCCTCCTTGAACACTAAATGACTGGATTAATAAGAAAATCGAATTTAAGGGTTTTAAAACGCATCTTCGTGTAATGTAACGGTCAAAATCTGATCTATTCTAGTACGACGAATCAACAGTTATAGAAACAGAAGTGGAAAGCTTTGCGCACCTCCCCTCACCCCCCGCGGAGAGAGAGGACGAGGAGATCGTGATAGGAAGAGAGGATTTGGAGGAGACGCGCAGGATACAGGACAAGTGGCGGGACATCCTGAGCAATGAGAAGGACTGGCCGGGACATCAGTACGAATATGACATTGTGGTGAGTTTAAAGAGAGAGTGATAAAGAGAGGAACGGATGATGATTTACTATTTCATTCTTACGGTTGGAATTGGCACGCACTGCAAAAAACCATTTTACACATAGAATACGTCCAGCTGCTTCTCTCCCCGAGCATTTCGTAAAAGTCGACTAAGGGATAGTATCCTCTCCAATATGATGAACCATGTTTATAGGCGATGGGCTGATCACCTGTCACCATGGTTCACCATATCCATCTTGGGACATTGAATCAGAAGTGGCTGCAAGTTTTCTTATAATTATTTGTGACTAGCTGTCGCCCGCGGCTTCGCTAGCGTGATAAAAAATAGCCTATATGTTAATCCAGTACATGTACTATGTATAAGTTTCATTCAAATCCGTTCAGCCGTTTACGCGTGAAAGAGTAACAAACATACATACATACAAATTATGCCTAGCCTATTAGGAGTACGGGCGTGATAAATAAGTAAGTTCGTATGAGCTAGTGGCCAGCTCTTGTGACGGAGTGCTCATGACTTAAAGCCGGGACAGACAATTTAACGTGCCCTCCGAAGCACGGAAGCGCACCGACAACTTTGACCGGAAGTCGAGGCGCGCACCGACACCTTTGACGCCGTCTGGCGCAAAAAAACAGCCTCTGCTGAGCAGATTTCGCGCCAGCAACAACAGCACCCTTAAGGCGATTGGATCAAATTTCAACTGTCCTCAGGTATGGAAGCTCATCCAGAGGACAAAATCACTTATTAATACAGCATACTAATCCCTAGTTTTTAAGTATTACTAATCTTAATGGACTAATTATGTTGTCTGAATAAATAAATGAATTATATTATGTATTAATTTTCCAGGTGGGAACAATAATCCGGGACAAAGAGGCCGGTCTGGGGATATCTCTGGAGGGCACCGTCCGGGTGGTGTCGGGTAAAGAAGTACAAGCCAGGCATTACATCCGGGCGCTGGCGCCGAGGGGGCCCGTCGCCTCCACTGGACTCTTCAACAGAGGAGACGAGTTGCTGGAGGTAATCATCATGTCACTGAAATTATCCATGTTCATCTGTCAATTCGGCCTCGGTGGCGTGGCGGGCGATTGCTCGGCAGGGACGCAAGAGGCGTTCGATTCCCGCTGCGGAAGAAATGTTTGCATGTTCTGCTAGTATTTCTTCCGGGTCTGGGTGTTGTTGTCTTGTAGTATTATAATTTATAAGTATGTATTTATAAAAAAATGTATAAGTTTTCTATCAGCCATCTGGGTGCCCATAGTACAAGCTTTGCTTAGTTTGGGGCTAGATGGCGCTGTGTGATATGTCCTCAAGTATTAGTGTTTGTCAGGTGAACGGGTGGCGGGTACTGGGCGCGCACCACGTGGAGGTGGTGTCCCGGCTGCGCAGCGCGCCCTCGCCCACCACGCTGGTCGCCGTGAGGACCCGGCGCGACCGCGACCCGCCTCGGATCAATGTGAGCTTTGTTTCACTCTATTTTATTACTGAGGGTAATGTGTTGGGGTGTATGTGTAGAGCACTGGTGGCCTAGTTGGTAGTGACCCCGCCTTCCGATCTTAAGGTCGTCATCATCATCATCTTCTTGCCCTTATCCCACTATGTGGGGTCGGCACAGCATGATCTTTGGATCATGCTGTAAGAGTTTTGGCTAAGGTGTTTTATGACCGGCCGCCTGCCTGACGTCAACCCTCCTTGGGAATACTTGCTTATTGTATCTCATCATGTTGGAGGATGCTATCCCTTAGTCGACTTTTACGACATACATTTACCTCGTGGGTTCAAATCCAGTCGTGTACCAATGGATTTTTCTGTGCGAACGCTATACCAGTACTCTCAAACTGTGAAGGACAATATCGTGAGGAAACCCGCGGCTTAGTCAGCTCAGCACGTATTGACCATGTCTTTCCTGTGGACAAGGCCGTCTAATCTGAGAGGATGGAATAGGTGCTGGGCAAGCCTACTCCATCTTAATTCGTCCCGGGCACTACAGTGTCCCGTTTGTGAAGGTAAAAGTTGCCTCCTGACGCTGTATAAATCATCTACTATAGATGGTAAAAGGCCTTAGTTTTTTTACTCGGTTTTTTAAAGTACTTGGTTCATCCGTATTTGCTTTATTTCAGAGCTCTGTGCTAGGAGGCAGCTTGCGACAACTGGCGCCGCCGCCCGCCAGACTCATCAAAGCCAAGTCTGAGAGTTCCGTCGCGTCGCTCTGCAGTACCAACACCGTGCTGTCCCATCAGCATTCTGGTAAGTTATTTTTGTTGTTTGCGTTCCTCATGTTCTTTATAAGTAAGGCAATAGGTAGCCCTATAACATTGTAGGAAATCTACCCTTTATCGTTTAGGTCTTTTTTGTACTTTTTGTTAGGGACTAGCTTCCACAACACAAGGAATCCTAGTGTGGAGCCAGTAAATTAAAATGTATTGTGTATAGTATGTAAGTTACTTAAATAAATGATTTTGAATTTGTGTTTAATGTTCTTTGTGTTATTTATGTTTTTTGTTCTACATGTTCTTTATGGAGCTCTGGATCAGTAGGTTGTCATAGGATAATAAAGTGTCAAAAACATCAATATGGTGGCTGTAATACTATCTAAATTCTACGGAATTGCGTATATCTTCAATCTAGTTCCTCAACGTAAAAATCTTCGTCAACACAAGAGTATCGAGATACCCTCACCAAGCTTTTGTTCACTTTTCTCTTTTTATGCCGAGTAAGAAATATTTAGCCGTTATGGCGTGATTCAATCACAAACATCCACTTTTGGATTTACTTATTTTCATCAGAAAATACATGGCAAGTGCACGAAAGAAGCCTCTGAGGCACTTTAAATCCTTTCGAAAGAACTAGTGACACGACTAGACAGATAAGTAGATCAGTTTAATTCTGTTTTCCAGAGTTCTGTTCTGAAGACTTGGAGCGCAACAGGTCCCGCTCGCTGGAACCGCTGAGTGGGCTCGCCATGTGGACCGATGACGTCGAGTACATCGACCTCGTCAAGGAGGACCGGGGGCTCGGCTTCTCCATACTCGACTATCTGGTGAGTTACCTCTATGTCACTGGACTACTTAGTGAGTCATATCATCATCATCTTCTTGCCCTTATCCCACTCTATGTGGGGTCGGCACAGCATTACCCTTGCATCATGCTGTAAGAGTTAAGGTTTTAAGACCGGCCGCCTGCCTGACGTCAACCCTCCTTGGGAATACTTGCTTATTGTATCTCATCATGTTGGAGGATACTATCCCTTAGTCGACTTTTACGACATGCTCGGGGAGAATAGCTACTAAGTGAGTCATATCTTTAAGTTTTTTCTTCGTAAATTTAAAAATATATGAAATACTGTCATGATCATCATTTATCTGACCTGTGTTGCGTTTATTTGGCATAATGCTGATTGTCATAAATTATCGACTTCGGTGGTGTAGTGGCCAAGTCTCTGTTCTGGTTCAGATGTAAGAAGCAGACTCGATTCCCGCAGCTAGAGAAATGTTTGTATCTTTAGAGGTAGAATGATGTATGTACAACACGGTACATGTGTGACTCTGCTACTTCTCTTATCGGTCATTCGCTTGCGACATCTGGAATTTAGCCCACTTGCGAATTTCGGTATTAGAGATTACACAATCTCATTAGTCATAATTTCAAATATCATAATGTAAAGACGTTTTTGGAAAAGGGTCAGGTCAAGAGTACCCTAAACCGACGAGCATGCATGAGGAATGTGATGAGAGTGAAGGAAGCAAAAGAAGTATGTCAGGATCGTAGCAAATGGCGATCCGTGATCTCTGCCTACCCCTATGGGAAACAGGCGTGATTTTATGTATGTATGTATAATGTAAAGAATGATATATTTACAAAAGAGTATTATGACTATTCTATTAGCCTCTTTCTCATAGTACAAGTTTGGCTTAGTTCGAGGCTAGGGGTGGCACTGTGTGAAATATCTAGCAATTTGATGTCAGTTTACTACACTTCTATGCTACTATAACATTCATTTTGACGACCTCTGGGGCGAGGTGGGCGAGTGCTCGGCTGAGGCGCAAGAGGCGCGGTTTCGATTGCCGCTGCGGGAAAAAAATTCCAATATTTCTTCCGGGTCTGGGTGTTGTAGTATTATGTATTATAAGTAGGTATTTACAAAAAAAGCAAAGTATATAAGTATTCTATCAGCCATCTGGTTCCCTTAATACAAGATTTGCTTAGTTTGGGGCTAGATGGTGCTGTGTGAGATAAATAAATAACACCCAACAGTCACATACATAGTCCTGACCCCACACTAGGATTCTCTGTGTCGAGGGTATCAGAAACTACGAGTACCATGCTACCACAACACTCAGACCAGGAAGAAATATTTACAGATCATGCTAACATTTCTTCCGCAGCGGGAATCGAACCCGCGCCTCTTGCTTCTCTGCCGAGCAATCGCCCGCCATGCCACCGAGGCTGTCCTCAAATGTCCTCAAATATTGATTTATCTCGTTCCAGGACCCGTCGGACTCGAACAGGTCGGTGATAGTGGTCCGGTCGGTGGTGGCGGGCGGGGCGGCTGCACGGCACGGGCGGCTGGCGCCCGGCGACCGCCTCGTCTCCGTCAACGGCCTGCACTGCGCCAACAGCCCGCTGGCGGCCGCTGTGGCAGCCATCAAAGCGGCGCCTAGAGGTACCATTATTTAGATTGCTATAATGTTGTTTGTCATAATGAGCACTGGTGGTCTAGTTGGTAGTGACCCCGCCTTCTGATCCTAAGGTCGTGGGTTCAAATCCGGTCGTGTACCAATGGATTTTTCTGTGTGAAAAATTTATGTGCGCTATCCCAGTACTTTCAAATGGTGAAGGAAAACATCGTGAAGAAACCCGCGGCTTAGTTAGCTACGCACTTATTGACCACGTCTTTCCTGTGGACAAGGTTGACTAAGCTGAGAGGATGGAATAGGTGCTGAGCAAGACTACTCCATCCTAATTCGACCCTGGCACTACAGCGTCCCGTTTGTAAAGGTAAAAGTTGCTTCCTGACGCTGTATAAATCATCTACTATGGATGGTAAAGGGCCTTTCTAATGTCATAATCGGCGTGTATGAAAGCCTAGAGGTATTGTCTATTGCAATGTTGTTTGTCATAATGTCATTGTCGAAGTGGGTGGTTGGTAGCCACTGTGACCGCCATTAAAACCGCGCATAGAAGTCTGTAGCTTCGATTGCTATAATTTTATTTGTCATAATATCGTTTCGGCGGCCCATTTAATCAATCATCAAAGCCGAGCCTAGAGGTATGGTTTTGATTGCCATAATATTGTTTATCATAATAAATCTTGAAATATTAAATGTAATATTTACTAAATAACATTGAATAATTGTCATATCTTATTCATTTTATAAGTAATTCATAGAATAAAATTCAATAACCAAAAATAACCAGAATTTACCTTACAAAAATCTACCCATTAAATTGAAGAAAAAGGTAAATAAAAAAATATTTATTTAACAAAGACAATATAACGCTATCTTATCAGGTCGAGAGATCTACGAGAGATCGACAAGCAAATAATTCCTTCTCCTAAAACAATTAGATAATTTCTATTTCACGCTTGAGAAACGCGTTTGTGAATTTACTTCTCAATTATTTAATTCAAAATACTCTTAAATTATAATATTTTTACATTAATTATTCATTGGTATTTAATAATGCTCCCGTAATAAGGCGTAATAAGTAATTTCTTACTTTGTCACTTTATTTACTATCAAATTGATAAAATAATAAGTAGTAACATTACAAAGTTGGTAATTTTAAAATACTTCCAGTATAATTCCAAACTAAACCGGTTTTTTTTTATAAAATTCATGTGTAGTTGTTTTATTGCAGGGACAGTAAGAATCGGTATTTCTAAGCCCTTGCCGTGCAGTACGGTTGTCGGAGGAGATAAGGCAAATGGACACAGCATACAGAGTAGTCAGGTATGTGGACATTTCATTAACATTTACAACTAAACAATAATATACTTAAAACAATACTTGCGTCGGTTTAACAAATTAATACACGGTTTTTTTTTCTTTTTTTTTATAGTTCTTGCAACACATTCACTTTTTAGTTTATAACAAAACCGGTTTATTCTCTTACACAAATAAATGATTTATTTCTTAATATAAGTGTCGTCATTATTGTACACTGAGGGGAAAATCAAAAAGTAAGTTGTTTTTATATTATTGAAGCTTGTTTTATGCTTAGAGCAGTATTTTACTTTTTAAATTTATTAACCGCATGCTGTTTTCTAACTAAATTTCTTTCAAAATTTGTACAGTAAAGGGAATAGACTACCGCTCTAAGATATATTTTTTCTTTAGTTTTTTTATTCGAAAAATATAGTTTTGTTTTTAGAATTAGACTATTGATTTCCCTTTAGTGTACAATACTTGAACTTGCATGCTTTACTTACACTTAGCTAATACTTACAACTTGAGGTTTCGATACTAAAAAGGGGCACTCCTAAAAACTAGAACTTAGGCACTTAGTTTTCACACTTGAAACTAATACAAAAACACTCAACTATAGAACTGGCATGATAGCCACGTGAAAATAATATAAATACGTTATTAGAAAGCATTTTAATAACAACAAAAATCTATTAGTATTATTTATATTTTTACTTACTTTTCAATTTTTCTCTTAAAACCAGTGACATTAATCGGTTTCTATACTTCGCAAGTATAAATATTTCATATTTATTTCAGAAACTGGAATACTTCTCAAAGATCCTCCGACTGATAATGTCGCTGCATCGAGACATAATGGAGTTGCAGCTGGAGTGCAAACATGAGGTGGAAGCTGTTCCTACACCACGACCCTTCAGAATCCCTTCGAAGATCAAAACTGAGATCACCATGAAGTGAATCTATGAATAGCGGAGAAAAATTGAAATAAGGTTTACTACTGTAATCTTCAAGCGAGGTATTTTTCATCTAGCGCCCATATAAGACGAGATAAAGGCACTATTAGGTCACTTTATTTATCCTGTTCATTCAAAAGTTATCTGAAAATGATCGCTTTTGGCTAAAGTCGCTCATTGTACTAAATAATATTTATATTTTTGAGTACAATAAAGTTTTATCCATCTATCTAAGGATAGAGATATGATGATAATGAATCGTAGACGTCTTGTATTTATTAAATCTCTTAGGGAGGTAATCAGATGCACGCTCAGTATAATAATGTTTCTGGCGGTTAAGCTACAAGTCAGGCTCATGACGCGATGATGTGTTGTTGAATTGTTATTGTGATTATAGAAGTATCAATTGTATGTGTTAGAAACAAAATCAACGTCGTCCAAGTTACATTTAAATGCTCAGTTATGAAGCCAATGTTGTTCGTAAGTATTGTAGGTTTATTATAATGTTTTGTCCCTTAAATTTAAGTAGGTCTTACTCTTTATCTTCTTAAAACTTGGCCCCAATGAATACATTCCATGCCCCACTATCCAGTCAGTACTTTTTTCTTACAATGTTAAATTACTTCCAAAATTCTGCCGGAACGGTTTACCGGTTTACGTCGGCTTTACCATAGCTATGCTGACCAACAGAGCTATCGGACAGTCGCCGTTTCGGTCGAATTTCAGGAAATTCAGCATTGTCGCCATTTTTTAAATTTAACAGGAAATTTCCTTGTTCTTAGTCTTTAGTCTTAATCCTTTTTAGATCTCCTTTTTATTTATAAGATTTAGAATATTGCACGTCTGCTTTAAGTCGAGAACGTCCATTTTAAAGTGGCATATAATTAAGTACAAAATAGAAATTGATGTCTATTTATCAAGGTTGTGTAGTCGTGGAATTATAGATGTTAAAATAATATTTATGTTGCTAGTCAATTTATGAATGTGATAGATTTATAATGCTCATAAATTATCAAAAAAGGTAATTGTGTCAAATCAAAAGTGCTACCGCAAAAGAAGAAGGAAGGATGAGGAAAATTATTTATACCTAAAATCTTTGTATTTCAAGCACATGAACAAATTATGAATAATATGATTAGTTATAAAATTTTAAATAATATTTTTGTTTCGCTCGAGCTTCAATTGTTTATTGTCACTTACAGGTTATTTCGAACATATCATAGGTATTAAGAAAATGAGGGATTGTTGGATTATTATAATAAATTTTATGGTCAAATTTATGGCACGAGGTAAGGCAAAGACTGCAATGAACTTGGTATTTTGATATTTGTCGGAAAAAACATTTTTGTTTGCAACATAAGTGACGCTGAATATTGGATTAAAATATATAATTAATATTAAAAGTATTAAATGAAATGTTATTATGGTTTATAAATGTATATTAATTTTACGTTTATTATGAAATATATACTTAAAAAACGGATAGGCATTGAATGTTTTATTTTATTTTATCTGATTTAAAGTTGAAACTGTAACATGAATTTATTTAATTTATGTATTTGTATTTATTAGATTGTTCTAGTGTAAGAAGTAGTGCAATATCGATGTCAAATGCTTTAAAGAAGTCTGTGTTAATGTTTAAGCTTTGTTAAAATCAATGTGCGTTCAATAAAACGATAAAAAATAAACCGACTTTTATTATTTGTACCGGTTATTTACGTCACATTTGTGAATAAGGCTGTAAATACTTATTTTCAATTTACAATTCATTTAACTATGATAGGTACATTCTATTCTTAAGTTAGATGACCCCCTTATTAATATTAAATTGTTATTATAAAATAATGAATACCATCGTCAATTTCATGTTCACTAAAAGAGGTGGCAACAGATTTACCAGCATTATAGACTGTCAAAAGCGTATTATAAATTTTGCGGCATTTTGCTTAAAATTTTAAACCGAAATTATCTAAGATGTCAATGCAATATTGTACTTGTTAAATAACTAATAAACTATGATATGACTACCAGTTTTCAATTTCCACAGGAATGCGTAAACTCCCTGGCCTCTGACGAACACACCGGTATGGATTCCTTTCACGAGTGCCTCCAGGAGTACGGCGAGGGCATCGAAGTCGTCCAGATCTGTCTCGAGCCGGAGGAACCCTCCATCAAGGATGACGAGCTCTCCGCGCTAGGAGACCTCAGCTTCGAGGAGTCTAAGCCCAAGGTCAATGGCATAGACCACAAGTCATCAAAATCAGACTCACTAGACGAACACGACGACGACATGACGATCACAGAAGACGATGTCCTGACCACTCCACGAGAACTGCCAGATCTGAGGATCAAAACTGACAAAGGGGATCTGATAAAGCAGCAGAGTAAGGAAATCTCCACGTCAGATGAAATGGTGTTCGCTGTTACGCCAACAGGGTTGGAAAGAATCAGTTTTGATAAGTATTGGAACGATAATAAAATTACAAGTCTAGAGAAGGTTAAAAGCGATGAGAGTTGGAAAGAATGCCTGAATTCTCCCGAAGATGCTATAAGCTTTTACGAAGCTACAAAAAAATCCGTCCATGATACAAATCTACTTTACATAGATCACGAAATAGATGGTTACGAGACATGCTTAGATGATGATCCTATAAAAAACGGACATAAAACCGAGATCAAAGACGAACGTAAACATAGCAAAGGATCCATAGATAAACAAACAAAAGACTTTGAAAACAACGATCAAGATTGTACAGACGACGTTTCAACGTACCCTTATGTCCAGGAACACATCATAAAGCAAATGCAATCGTTACGAATTGAACCTATCAACGTGAACATAGCGAAGAAAAAGAAAAGTCCAACGAAGGAACCGTCCAAACCATGCGTAGAATACAAGGAGCCGAAGAGCATCCAAATCGTAGAATACTACAATGACCAAGCAGAATGCTTAAAAGAAATCAACCAGCAGAAACTAGTCGAAGAAGAGAAGAAACACAAAGAAGATCAGAAGAAGATTCTTGATTCGAATCAAGCGGTTATAGAGAAGAAGTTGCAGTTGAAAGTCCAGGAGCCTAGTGAGGAGTCCACTGACCCTGAGATCTACGTGGATGAGTGTCATAAGTGCTTCTTAGAAAATTACGCTTACGCTATAACTACTGCTTATTTGTCTGAAGCCAGCTCGTGCAAATATTGTGAGGTAAGATTTCAATTATAGATATTCCACTTAGAAAAATGTAAGTGCCTATACCAGTACTCTTAAACGGTGAAGAAGAACATCGTGAGAAAACCCTTGGCTTACTCAGCTCCGTACGTATTGACCATGTCTTTCCTGTGGACAATGCCGACTAAGCTGAGAGTATGGTATAGGTGCTACGAGCCTACTCCATCTATTCGTCCCCAGCGTCTCGTTAGTGTAGGCAAAAATTGCCCCTTGCCGCTGTACAAATCATCTAGTATAGATTGTAAAAGGCCTTAGTGTTTACTTAGAATTAATTTAAATTGGTCAATAAATATTTTCTTGGCACTGGGACGGTAGAGTTATAGAACGATGTTGTGGAGACGATTTATATCAGAAAAAACCAAAAACATGTTTTATTCCAGTTTTAACCCATTTTAGTCCAAAAGCACACAAATTGTAAGTGTAAGCTTTTTAAATGTTCTAGGTAATACGTGACATGCTGGAAGTATCGAAAGTTAACTCTAGAAGAATGTCGGCCCCAGCTCTGGTGAACCTAGAGAGCTCCTCAGAGACAGAAGATGACGACTATCTCTTGGTTCCCATGGTCAAGGGCAGGAGGAAGTCTGCTGGGCCGCTGAAGTTCCTTGTGCCTTCCAGAAGACCGAGGTATGTCTTATTTTTGGTGACATAAGGTTGCGATTTGCTCGACAGCACTTGTTTGGGGGCAAACATCTCCTGCTAAGTTATGAGCGCCTGGTACTTTTTATTTTGGCATTCAATAGGTTATGGCTTGATGCTGGTAAATAACCAGCGTGGTGAAAGGATAAGGAGGTTTTTTATCCTCTCGCTAGTTTTTATATCCTGCGACTACACTACGATGTTTTCTTATCTATCCTGTAATAAATCATAAGGCTACACTTGTTTGGTACTCTACGCGACAAGTCAAGCTTCTCGCCTCTCAAAGCCTAGCCTGTGGCCACACTATCGGGCTTCTGCGAAGGTTAGCGTTTTGCATCCTTGTCAAATAAAGGCTACACTTGTTACTCAACTTTAAAAGTTAGCTAAAACCCTATGATATTATAGCCCATAATAAAACACTAGATAAACAACAAATTTTTCTGTTTGAAAAAATGCATGTGTGTGTGTTACACCAGTATACAATCAAACGGGAAAAATAATTCCAAAACTCGTATCAAGGGCACGAAAGGAGTTGCTTTGAGGCTTACTTTTATCCTTTCACCTCACTGGTTCCTAAAGAACTGACGAACGAGTAGTATTCAAAGAAGTTTGTCAGGATCATAGCAAATGGAGATCCGTGATCTCTGCCTACCCTTATATAGTAGTATTTCTATAACGGCTAATCCCTTAAGACCCACTAACCTTATTATGATAATCGTAGTAACACACTATATTACAAAAGCAAAATTTGTGTCTGTTTGTTCACACTAGGGTCTGTAACGGCTGAAATAGTTTGGATAAAATTTGGTATGCACGTAGATAAAACTCTGGACTAACACATCGGCTACTTTTTATCCAGGTACCATGCGAAACCATGAGACCACCATGAGAGCACTGGTGGTCTAGTTGGTAGTAACCCCTTCCGATCCTAAGGTCGCGGGTTCAAATCCGGTCGTGTACCAATGAATTTTTCTGTGCGAAAAATTTATGTGCGCTATACCAGTACTCTCAAACGGTGAAGGAAAACATCATGAAGAAACCCGCGGCTTCGTCAGCTCCGCACGTATTGGCCATGTCTTTCCTGTGGACAAGGCCGACTACGCTGAGAGGATGGAATAGGTGCCGGGCAAGCCTACTCCATCTTAATTCGTCCCGGGCACTACAGCGTCCCGTTTGTGAAGGTAAAAGTTGCCTGACGCTGTATAAATCATCTACTATAGACGGTAAAAGACCTTAGTTATGCGAAGCCGCGGGCAAAAGCTAGTAAGAACATATACCTACTTAGTAACTACTTTACCCCAGCGGGAGCATTAAGTAAATTGCCTAAAAGTATGTTCAATTCATTGCACTAAGTAGTAGGAAACTAGTTCAATTAACCAATATTTTATAGTTCCAAACAGTTAGTGGCCTGGTTTAACTGACGTTTTACCCGACTACAAATGAAAGTAATATTTTTGGCAGCTTTAAAGGCCTCCAAACTCGCAATCTTCTTAATATGACCTCATCACACTATTATTACACACTTTCAAGTTTCACCACGACTTGATAAATAGACAGACTGTTGGGTGTTATTTATTTATTTATTCTATTAAGCCATCTGGCTCCGATAGTAAAAGGTTTGCGTAGTTTGAGGCTAGATGGCGCTGTGTAAAATACCCAGCAATATTATTTATTTGTAGCGTAAATGCATTGACAAGAGATTTCCTGTAACTGTAGATAATGCGATGAAGGAAGCCATACAATTACTAAGGACGTAAGCGTTGATATGTTTAAACAAACACTTTATTACAACCTGCCATCCAACCTACGACTCTACCCTCTAGCAAATAGAATTCAAAATCCAATAAATCAAAATGACCTTTGCATGATCACAAGTAGTTAAAGGACTTTGAACCCTATTGGGGGATTAATAAAGGTGGTTTTGGGGAGAAGTTTCGAAAGGGCGGCGAAAACGTGAACATTTAATACGTCAAGTTCAAGTTGAATGGTCACGTGATTGTATTTTTGGAGTCTTAAAGGTTATTTCTTTTATTTAGATTCTAAGGTTGAATAATGAGGCATACGTTAGGAAACCAGCGGCTTTGTCAGCTCCGCACATATTGTGGATAAGGTTGGCTAAGCGGAGGATTAGGTGCTGGGCAAGCCTACTCCATCTAAAACCAACCCAGACACCATAGCGTCCTATTAGTGTAGGTAAACCGTTGCCTCCTGACGCTGTAAGTATAATAGATGACAAATGTTGAATGGTGATTTCTGATCGTCTAACTAAATAAATTTCTTATGAAGCTGACTGACTGATAATCAAATGACAGCCTAAACTATAAGAGATGTCCCACTACTCCGTTTCATAAGTGGACCATAAAAAGACCGGCGTGGCGGGCGGCAGCGGCGCTTCAGGTGTCATACTTTTCCTCTTTGTGCCGGGATATTAACGAATTTGTTATAAAAACAACCCGTCAAGTGTGAGTTGAATTCGCACACGAAGGGTTCCGTACATCGTACATTAACAAAATCTTGTATTGGGCCCGCTTTTAATTATTATTTTTTGTTATAGCGGCAATAAAAATTTACACTGTGAAAACCTCAACAGAACTCTACCTATGGTTATAATATTTATCTACTCTACGGTTCATGAGATGCATGCCCGCTGACAGACGGACGTACTGCAGTAATGTGGTTCCGTAGGCACTCTTCCGGTATGGAACCCTAAAGTCAAAATCAAAATCACGGGGTTCATTTGGACACGTCTTAAACCTACGTTGCATTTACACTTCGTAACGCGACCAAACGTGGAAGATTTTTGGAAATGATCCCTTTACAATCATGTTTATAAAAATAGTTGCAGCATTAATATATTTAATAAAAATTAATAACTTGATGCAACTGGTAAAAACGATCTCTCCTTTCCTAAGTAGACTTGCGTGTTATAAACCAATTCAAAAACTAGAGGTAAATAATCATATTGTCAATTTAATGAAAGCGTATGAAAAATTAATGAAAAATGTCTTCTACCCGCGCGGGGCTTTAGGGATTATAGAAAACAGGCGACTAGTGATGGGACATGCTTGGTTGATATGTGTCGATGATTTATGCGTGACAGCACTGGTGTGGAACAACGCCAACAAATTGTGCTTCTAATTCCGTTAAAGATCACATGAGTAAGAAAGGAGTGAATACTGAGATGATAGAGGTACTGGAGGAAGATTACTTGGTCCCCTAGAGTGGAAGAAAAACACATGTTGTACCGACCCCACATAATTAAGTGCAAAGAGATGAAAACGAAGATGATGTAACATTGCGCTTAAAATTTTTGTAGAAATAGTATGAAGATCGATGTATTCGTTTCATCGATATCGATAAATCACTCCTGTTCTCTGCACGTCACTAGACGGAATTGTTAATACCCATAATTGAGTTACCGCGTCTGCCCTCAACGTCCATTACGCTGTTAGACGTCGCCTGAGCGTTTGTTCTTTTAGCACTTTTGAGCCCCGATTGAGCCAGTTTTGAGCCATTTTCGAACCAGTTTTGAGCCATTTTTGAGCCAAGTTTCCAGTGAAATTGAGCCAGAAAGGCTTAAGAACTCGAAGTGTCATGTAGAGTGATTGCAGTTGGAACGGTGAGTAGTTAGTAATTAGATTATGAGATTTAATTATTGTCATTAGGATGCCCTGGTTTTGTTCTCTCAAACAGGGCACCTAAGCACTTATCACGCTCGTATCCCTAACTGGGTGGGCAGAGACACAAGTAGTAATAAGAGAACTGGCTCTCCTGATCCAAAAGTCCTAAGAAGGAACTTGCTGACAAGTGATCGGGCTGATAGTTCGCCCATATAAAATGTTGGATTACTAATTTAATACTTTTTAAATTAGTCGTTTTGAGTAAGAAATCGCAGGATATATCTTACGAAGTGTGTTATCTTTCCGCCTGATTTTTACATTCCATCTTCTTGATACTAGGTACTACTACCGGGTATCACTGGTTCCTTCAAACCATTGCAATGAAAAGCTAGAGCACGCCCCAAAGATTATCCTTTCATGTCAGTACTTGACATTCGAAGTTTTAAGGTTCAATGATATGCCAGCATCCTTATGTTTTTCTCTGTTTTTTCTTCACTGTTTGAAAACACTGATATAGTGAACATAAATATTGCGAACAGAAAAAAAATCAATTTTCTCGACCGGATTAAAACCCACGACTCTAGGAATTAAAGACGGACCACTTCCACTTGACCACCAGAGCTGCTCTCATTTGACGGAAAGACGGAAACATTATTTTACATAAAAAATCTAATTACCAAAGAGCCGTGTGGGTGTGAAGAATCGATGTGCAGTGATACGTCACTGGTGCAAGCCAGCGGGTTTGAACCCCGACCTCTAGACTGATATATATCAAAGCGATGTGCAGCAGCAACCGATCTATGCAATCTTCTGCTTCGTCGAGTCGAATAACTGGGAGCTAGTTTAGTTGATACCCGACTACGCGTAATAAAAGGAGTGTTATGTGTTTATCAGTATGGTTTACTAGCTATTTTCTATTTTATCTGTTACTTTTTGCTATAGCTTCAAAAGTACTGGGCAAATTTAGAAAAAAATGGGGGATCTAATAGTTAGTTAACTAGTACTCGTGTCACTAGTTTTTTCGAACCAGTGTGACGAAGGGCGCCAGATAATGAGTGACTTCTGCCTATCCGAATATACATACTTACACACTAATTTAATTGAGTTCATTTCCTGCTAAACGGATTTGGTTAAAACTTAGGATACCTACATATAGTTTATGACCTGGTGATCCGGAAGAAATATTTGCAGAGCATGCAAACATTTCTCCCGCAGCGGGAATCGAACCCGCGCCTCTTGCGTCTCAGCTAAGCACTCGCTCGCTTCGCCACAAAGGTCAACAGAGGTCGTCCCCTTCCAACGATACCATTCACACTCGCCTCATACACCTGTTTCCAATAATATTAACTGTGTAGAAAACTAGTGTGTGGAATTAATATGGCTTCTATCGGCTCACTAATGAATTAGTGTACCTTTTGTATTCCCATCTGACCCGTTCAATACCTTGCGAACAGGACAGGTAGCAGCCGTTGTCGTGGCACGTTAGAGCTCGCTCAAATAATCCTACTTTTGTTATTTTCGTCGTAGATTAAAAATAATTCGTTCAGATCTGTTAGATACTTTTCTAATTAAATTTTTACGAACCCAATTTTGTAATGATTTCGAATTAATCTTGTCATTCTGAGAGTCGATAATCTGACTTTGACTGTGTAATACTTATGTTTTGAAATTCAAAAACGTGTATTTTTTATACTTGAATGTACATTTTGTCACAGCAGTGAGACATTTGCTCCGACAAGGCTCGTGGGCATCTGTGCATCAAATCAAATCATTTATTTTGCGAAACAAAGGTACCTTGATCAGCTTTTTAGCATGCAAATATAAAACATAAAGCATTAACTATACATCCTTAAAAAATATTAAATTATGTTATGATCACATTACATTAAATAATATTAGATATGTCAAATATGTCAGATTATTAAATGTCAAACAGATATAAAAATTACTAGAATTTTTCCGAGAGATATTCGTTGACACTATAATAAAACTTTTGTATCACCTGTGCCGCTTTAAGACAGCGCTACACTGCACTGAGAGCACTGGTGGTCTAGTTGGTAGTGAAGTGACCCCGCCTTTCGATCCTGGGTCGTGGGTTCAAACCCGGTCGTGTATTAAAGGATTTTTATGTGCGCTATCCCAGAACTCTCAAACGGCGAAGGAAGACATCGTGAGGAAACCCGCGGCTTAGTCAGCTCCGCACGTATTGACCATGTCTTTCCTGTGGACAAGGCCGACTAAGCTGAGAGGATGGAACAGGTGCTAGGCAAGCCTACTCCATCTTAATTCGATCGTACACTACAGCGTCGCGTTTGGTAAGGTAAAAGTTGCCTCCTGACGCTGTATAAATCGACTCGGTAGACTTAATTCACCTGAAGTAAATCACCTGGGTGCATTAAGTGCTACACACGGTAGACTTAATGCACCTGGGTGAACTAACACAGCTTTCAATAAAGTTGAAGCGCCAATCCGGTAGACTGAATTCGCCTGGCTTAAACATAAACAAATGACCTATTTTCTTTCGCATCTACTACAGATGGTAAAAGGTCTTAATACGCAATTTTTATTGAACGAGCGTGTTCACACACTGGCGGTGTGATGTCGCTATGGAGTCAGCGCCACAGCGGGGCATGTGCCCGGGCGCGGCCGTCGCCGGCGGTAAAGTGATTGATTTGTGTGCATCCTGTGAGCGAGCGCCCGCGCTACCACACTCATTTGTTATATAAGCACGGCCTTACTCATCATCATTGCAACCCGACCCCTAGTGTCATCAGTTTTCACAATATCTAAATTGCCCTCAAACCCCCGAATACTCAAACGCATCTCAAAGTTGAGCACGTCTCAAATGACGATTATTTTTTTTGACAGATTTTCATCAGAAACTTAAAAAACCGTGAGTTGAAACGTGCTCAACTCTGAGTCGCGTTTGATGTTCGGGGGAAAGTCACTTTTCGTGCACTTGGTACAATGTTTTCGAAATTTTAGGTTCCGTTTTTTTTTTCGTTTACTGTTTGAGAGAACAGAAAAACCCGGCGCACGACTGGATTTGAACCCACGGCGTTAGGATCGAAAGTTGATGCTACCACTAGTCCACCAGTGCTCTCATGGTAGTACCTGTTTTCAAGGGAATAACAATAAGAATGGTTTTGACAAAAGATATCAGTAGAATGTTTAAGTCTGAATTTGGTTCGTTTGTAGAGCCACAAAACAATGTCATTTTGTCAAACATCAATAAGCAGCGCTCGTGGCGTAACTTGCTTAGACGTTCTTGATTAGCACAGTTGTGCGCAGTCATAATTGGGATGGGTGACCACAAGTGGCTTTATGAGTTTACGAGCTTAGAGCTTCCGTGCTTCGGAGGGCACGTTAAATTGTCGGTCCCGGCTTTTAAGTCGTTAAGTCATGACGGAGGCCTTTAGGCGGCCTAAAAACTCCGTCACAAGAGTTGGCCACTAGCTCATATGAACTTAGGTACTTACTTTACCACATTCAATCAGATTCACTTCAATACCACTTATAATCTTTGCCCTCTGATCCTATTCCGGCAGAATATATCAAAATAGCAAAGCGAGATATGCAATCTTTTTCTTAAGCTTTTTGTGGGAAATTGGGAAGAACCGGTTATGGAACGGGTGTGTGCGGAACCTGCACGTCATCGACAAAGCAATGGATAATATCCGCAGTCCATAATAATTGAAGTCGCCATCTTTATGACGTTTTATTGTTTTTCCGCGATATAAAAAACCCTGGGAAATAGCTCAAGAGGACACGTGTCTAATTAATTAGGTTCCTTATAAATGATCGCATTGTTTGTTTGGTTGTCGTTACTTGGACACGCCTCTGACTACCAGCAGATACATTGTCAAATAACTAGAGAGCGTGGAGATTTGGTCTCTGGTTTTTTGTAATCCCACTATTACAATGAAAAGGTTCAACCAACTTCGTGAAAATGTTTGGGAGTGAGTGTGGATAATATCGCTGCTTCCTACCCACATAGAGAGCACTGGTAGTCTAGTGGTAGTGACCCAGCCTTCCGTTTCTAGGTCGTGAGTTCTCCAGTCGTGCACCAATGGATTTTTCTGTTCGAAAAAACATTATGTGCGCTACTCTCAAACGGTTAATAGGAAACAACGTGAGGAAACCGGCATGTCGTAGAACCTACAAATTTCGAATATATTTACGAAATGTGCCGAACCCGCGCCTCTTGTGTCTCTGCCGAGCAATCGCCCGTCACGCCACCGAGGCCGTCAATTTGTCCGGGAACATTTTGGCTTATTATTATTTGGGTACTACGCGAGCTAGTTATAAATAGGATTTCGTTTGTGACAGCTACGCGCCCCACGCCAGCATGACTGTGACAGCGACCCCCGAGCGGCGGGGCGAGGCGCTAGTAGCCCAGCGCTGGGGACCCGCCAGGAGAGTCACTATAAACAGGAGCCCTGGTGCTCCGCTGGGCGTCAGCATCGTTGGCGGGAAGGTTAGTAGTGGAATCGGAAGATTGATGCGTTCTCGGATTTTGGGGACTCCTGGGTCTGTTGGGTTTCTCTACAGCTATCAAGCCAGGAGCCCTGATGCTCCGGTGGTGTGGTCCTGAGGACCATAATTTATTGACTTTTGATCAACATTTGGCCTAAGATGACAATGTTGATCATCATCACATTGTATTTAAGTTAAATATCTATGACCACCAAGTGCCATTAGCTCTTATAACCTATGTCAATTTTGATGATGTGGTCTGTCCATCTCGCTTCTAGACTTTTTACACTTATGAGAGATGGTATAGCGATGCTGTAGCGACCCTATCGCATGTAAAGTCAAAGGAATGACATTTATGTCCATCCCAGGTGGATATCATCTCGAACAGAGAAGGAGAAGAAGGCGAAGAAAAGGCGATCTTCGGCATTTTCATCAAGAATGTGGTGACGGACAGTCCGGCGGGCCGATGTGGGGAATTAAAAGTAAGTAGATCTTTTAGAACATTTTACTTTTTACTTATATTATAAATACAAAACTTTGTGAGGATGTGAGAATGTGTGGATGTATGTTTGTGCCTAAATCACACCTAAACGGCAGAACGGATTTGAATGAAACTTGGAATATACATTATACGTGTGCTGGAATAAAATATAGGCTACTTTTCATCCGGGTATCACGCGGGCGACAGCTAGTATGCCATAATTTTGACCATAATTGTTTTACCTGGTCGTTGTTTTAACACATCGTTGCCCGATTTGTGTACGGCTGGATTGGAACCCATAACCTTAGGATCGGAAAACACTACCACTAGACCACCAGTACCTAAACAAAGGTTGATATTTTTCCCCTCCAGACAGGGGACAGGATCCTGGAGGTGGACGGAGTCTGCGTGAGGACAGCTCCCCACGAGAGATGTGTGCAGCTCATCAAGGCAGCTGGTGACATCGTCACGCTCACAGTGCAGAGTCTACTAGCTTGGGTAAACTTTGGTTAAAAATAAAATAACTTTATTTCAGGCAACATTAGGAAAGTTGTATATCTAAAGTACGGCCCATAAGAACGAAGAAAACGAAAACTGAAAAGTACTTACTTAAGCTAAATGCTAATAAACTGAGGCCTTAGCCGAATCACTTTGCTAATGATGACTCCGTGCTAAACTGTATGGAATTGACACTAAACGATCGCCAAGTCACGGGGTGACGCAATCGCTTAAATCGAACGATTCCCAAACATTTTTGGTTCGGCAACAGGCTCGGGCCTTTCATAAATTCTACTGTATTAAGAAATGGATCTCTGTCCCAGCATAAAAAAAGTAAAGAAAAACCACAAGCAAACTTTTGTAAACAGAAATAAACTTACAACTAATACAAATATAATTTACAAAATACAAAAGGAACAGTCGAGCTATCTAAAGGCCGTTGCAAACGGTCTATAGATAGCTCATCTGATTCAGCTCATCAGACGGTGGAAGCGTGCCCAAGACGCTGGCCGTATTGCCAAGTTGAATAGCAATACTGATTTGTTGAGCCCAATCAGAACCAGCTCTTGGATCGCGCACCGCTACGACCAGACGCCCTGAAAGAAAAGAGACTTTGCTAACTTATTGTTGACACCGGTGACTGTTAGGTTATGGAATAGGGTTGTTGCTGACACCCTCAGCTTTAATTCAGTCAAAACAAGCGATTTCGTTTCCCGATGCTAGATGAATATCTGCATGTTCTGAATACATTTTTTTCGAGTCTGATTATATTTCCATGGCACTAGTAGGGACAAAACTGTATGTCACTGCTATTTATTGATCAATGGACTTTATCAGTCATTGTTCGTCTTCAGAACACAGACTCTTCAGACATAGAAGCGTCACCAGCTCGGTCGGTTAAGAAGTCACCCACCAAGTCCATCACCAAGTCTCCAGCAAAGACGCCCGTTAAGTCACCAGATCCTGGAGAGAAGACGCCGCAGCCTGAAATCACGGTGAGTTTCAGTGACTTAAAACATCGATTCGTTATGTTTTGGCTGCCGGATATGTTTTTTAAGAAGGATATTTTTCATGGATGTAATTATTGGTTTCAAAAGGTAAACATCACCACTTTGCTTTATGATTTGATAAATGTTGAAATAGAGTAGGCTGCTCAATAATCTACTTAAGATTTACCTTTCGCCTGGTTTCAACTAAATCCGTTTAGCCGTTACGGCTTAGTTGAGGCATACAATGAATGTCACATTCTCACAGACTTTCGGATTTATAATGATAACCCATAAATGATAATGATAAACATCAACAGCCTCAAAACCCATAGGTTTTTAATAATCCACAAGAACCTTCTTCCTCGGAACAGATAACAGTGACGTCAGAGCCAGATCCAGTAGACCCCGAAGAGGAAGTGAAGCCTGAAGACCCGAAGCCAGTCTACTCCGATGATGAAGAAAGTAGTGACGAGGAGGATGAAAGGGAAATGCAGGGACGGACTTATACTGAGAAGGGGTTGGAGGTATGTTCAAATTTTTCATTTTCAATAGTTTTTCTTCATCGATCATCATCATCATCATATGATTGATTCTATTAGCTAATAGCAATAGTTTCAATCGTACAAGTTCAGCTGTTACGCTCTGATTGAAATTCAAACATCTTCACATCCTTACAAACTTTATTTATATATCACTAGCGAACCACCCCGGCTTCGCACGTGTGTAATTTTACTTACATAAAAACTTAAAAAGGATCTAACTGATGGTAAAAACCGCATCAAAAATCATTGCGTGGTTCGTGGTTTAGAAGGAGTTAGCGGATATGCAGACAGACGCGGAAAGCGACTTTGTTTTATATTATTGTAGAGATTCGTAAGATAATAGGTAAAATCATCCCAAAATTGCATTTATCATAATGTTTACCCAGTGTTATCCGATATTTTTCTTATAGATTGATCGTGCTTCAGCCGGGGCCGTCAAGCGTAGCAAAGAAGAGAAGGAGGCAGACCCAGAAGAAGAAGATGACTTCGGATACACAGCAAGTAAGTGGAAAGATACATTATTCACATTTGTCAATTTCTTATTCTACTTTGTACACGTCTACTTCTACGCCTGCCTCGTTGAACATAACAGATGAATAAATTTAACATTAATATATAATGTTGGATTTGAATATGTTCATTTATAAAGGGCCATGAATATACAGTTGAGTAGGGGTTCGACTTGAATAGATTGAACTTGTCATGAATATGTTCATTTTATAGCTATGAATATGATCGTTTATAAACGATTATGTTTAACAGTTTAATAAGTGGATAAGTAATGACATCAGAATAGGTTGCATAGGTACAGTTATCATTATAGTTGCATCATTGAAAAAGTATACTACTCCGTTGATAGTTTTCTGCAGGACAAAAACTTTTAGAATTTGGCTGTAATTTTTGATTTCAAATGTAATTTTAATTTTGATATTCAATTTGTTTCATGTTTTTACACCGGTTGGTAGGAACTAGAGATACCTTGTGATCATAATACCATCTGTACTACTTAGTTTCACAGACAAATAAATATTTCATTTCATTTCACAGTTCATGAGTATGTTGGTTTGAAACCAGTTGTAATGCTTGTAAATAGATGATCTGAGAATATTCTAATTCAATATTGTTGATGTACTTTCATATGAATAAGTTGGATAAAGGCGATAAATATGTTCATTTATGAATGCCTACTTTTGTTTATTTAATGCACCCAGCGTATTATGGGTTATTGTTTTTTAGTTGATAGCAAATATTTTAATCTATGCATTTGACTATCTTTTCTTATCACTCTCTTGAGCCAGAGTGAACTGCTTTAATACGAATTTTGTAAAAAAAGGTGCATGCATTCAAATATTCAAACATTTTAACCGAGAACTTTCTAGAACATATTCATTTTTCGCAACAAAAGCGAATTAAAAGTCCTCAGAGTAGCTCAATGGCCACTTACGGAGGAGAGCGCGCGGCCTACATTTGTACAATTCGTAACAAAGACGCTTGTTTTATACATTTTGTCCTCTCTTAAGGACAGGAGAACCGTAGAACAACGTATAGCTACCACTACTTACTAGTCGTGTCACTTGTTCTTTTGAACCAGTGTGGTGAAAGGATTTAAAAAAGTGACTTATTTGACACATATTTCAGAACTTTTTAAGTTTTACGACATGCCGGTTTCCTCACGCTGTTTTCCTTCACTGTTTGAGAGTACTGGTACGTATATAGCGCACATAAATTAAAAAAAAAAAATCATTGGTGCACAACCGGATTTGAACCCATGATCTTAGGATCGGAAGGCAGAGCAACTACATCTAGGCCACCAGTGTCCACCAATAGCTTAGAATATGTCAGTGGCAATGGGGGCAAGTTATATTGCTCCGTGAAGATATTGGGAAGTAAAGGTGCTCGAATGGGGCCACTTATGGGGAAAAAGTATAGGAGCCGATGGGCCGATGACATTGTGTTGGTTGGGTTATAAAGGCAACACAAAACCGTTCGCCCTGGAAGTATACTGACCGATGATGATGATGAAAATAAAGAATTATGATCTTAGTGGAATCTGCAGAACTATTTTGGACCTTTTTGCAATCTCGTATCCATTATCCTTTCAGTATGGCGTCGTCATATCACTGGTCTATTTTCGCCCACTCTTAAAGTTATAAATTCTCCATGAAAACAGCATAATATTTTAGACGTCTGTTAGTGCGAGATACGGGGACATGCATATTAAACAGATTTAATATGTTAATGTACACAAAAATATGGCATACGTAACGGAAGTCAAACAAACGGACGAAAAACTGACGATTGTAGCCAGCGGGAAACAAATTGCCACATAACAGAAGCAAAAGCTTTTTTAGACTATTTATAACCTAAACTTCTTTGCTGAACTGGGTGTAAAGAATAAACAAAAAATGCGTCCAGTTGCTTCTCTCCCCGAGCATGTCGTAAAAGTCAAGGGACAAGTATCCTCTCCAACATGGACCATCTATATGGGCGATGGGCTGATCACCTGTCACCATAGTTCAACATGACCATCTGACTTTACATCAGGAGTGGCTGCAAGTATTCTTATGATGACTTGTGGCTCTGCCCACCCCGTGATACGGGTGTCATGATATGTAAGTATGGATGTCTACTCTAAACCTAAACCCATAAACACCTACACTGTTTTATAACTCGATCAAGAGTTTTCCAGACTGCCTTAACCGTCTAAACTAGTTGATTTATACTGCGTCATGGGGTAACGATATACCTACAGTTTGCATTTTTTTTATATTTCGTTGTCTAATGTATCTTTTCACTGCTTAGTTTTTAGTTTATTTTATTTAAGTTATTATTAATTTAAAAATCTAATAAAGTGTACGCAAATTCGATGAAAAAATTCTATTATTCGAAGCTCGATTACCCATGCTCTTTAAATCGTAAGCAAAACAATTTAACTCACATCAGTAGGTAGCTGTTGGAGACAGGTACAAATCAAACAGCGGGTAGGACACCTTACAATAAACCATTGCGTAAACAAAACAAACCTAAATCCCGATTAAATTCTTACAAAACAACACGTTTGTAGTTTTTAGGTAGCTACTATCAACTTTGTTGTGTAAGCTTTGGCTCTACCATGAGTTTTCTCAAACTGAATTCACGATATATTCAAAAAATATGTTTTAAATCGTATACCACGAAACTTGCTCAGTGATTATGAATTCTAATTCTTAAAAAATGTTGTATGCGTTGGATGAGAGTTAATGAAGCGAAAGAAATAAGGCAAGATCGTAGCAAATGATGATCCGTGATCTCTACCTACCCCTTTGTTTGTACTCAATTAAGAATGGGCACTAACCCCTTTCACCGACAATTTCGTATGAACTGCGAAGAGGATAGGATTAGTTTTTATACATTATTTACTTCTCTGCCGATCTGGAAGTAAAGAAAAAAACATAGAGTGCGTCCAGCTGTTTCTCTCTCTGAGCATGTCGTAAAAGTCCACTAAGGGATAGTATCCTTTCCAACATGATGGACCATCTATATGGGCGATGGGCTGATCACCTGTCACCATGGTTCACCATATCCGTTTTGGGACTTTGAATCAGAAGTGGTTACAAGTTTTCTTATGATTAATTGTGGCTCTGCCCACTCCATTAGGGATACTGGCATGATATTATGTATGTATCTATGTATTATTTTCAGCTGCAGTCGCAGGGGAGTAGTCTGAGAAAACTCATGGTAGATCCACTTTTTCATGTAACTGTGAATGATTTGATTTGACATTACCATTGGAACGGTCTCAAAAATGTTTTTTTTTTTGTATTTTTGTTGCTTTTACTACTGCTTCTACTGCTGGGCAAAGGCCTCCCACCCATTCCCTCTATTATAATGTGATCCTTTGTATTATTGGTCCATTTTTGTAAAATTGTCGAGTCTCTCGCGCCATCTTGTTCTCGGTCTGCCGCGTGGTTTCGACTGTTGAGGGCGCCACCCTGTGGTCACTTTGACCCAAACCTCGTCAGTTATTACTCTGTTAAAATAAAATTAATAATTATTAACAACTAGCTGCAACTCGCGGCTTCGCTCGCGTGGTACCCGGATAAAAAACAGCCTATAAGTTAATCCAGCACATGTACTACGTATATTCCAAGTTTCATTCAAATCCTTTCTGCCGTTTAAGGCACAAACATACAAACATCCTCTCAAACTTTCACATTTAAATTATAATAGGAAGTAGGATGATAAAATACCTGAGGGCTGTTGAAAAACTTCTGGCCTGTCTTGAGCAGCTCCTCAGTAACACAAACAAGAAAAATAATGTATGGGAACGCTAAATCCGTTGTCAATATCTCGGCGGGGCGCATGAAAGTTTATGTCGAATCGATTGAAGCTATTCCGGGCGAGGCCGCGGGAGTAAACAATGCCTCGGCCAGGTGCCGGTGACAGCTGACAGGAGGACAGCTAGAATTCTTTATAACAAAGAACATAGAACATCATAATTTTATTATTTACTAGCTGCCGCTCGCGGCCTCGCTCGCGTGGTACCCGGCTAAAAATAGCCTATATGTTAATACAGCACATGTACTATGTATATTCCAAGTTTCATTCAAATCCGTTCAGTAGTTTTTTCGTGAAATAATAACAAACATCCATACATACAAACTTTCGCGTTTATAATATTAGTAAGGATAGTAAGGATTTGAAAAACAAAAAGTAAGTTTGTATGAGCTAGCCGCCAACTCTTGTGACGGAGTTTCTGGGCCGCCTAAATGCCTCCGTCATGGCTTGACGACTTAAAAGCCGGGACTGACAATTCAACGTGCCCTCCTAAGCACGGAAGCGCTCAGCTCGTAATGCCACTTGCGGTCACTCATTCCAATTGTGACCACGCACAACGTTGCTTAACTTTAACGATCAATTTAGAACGTATTAAGAGAGATAGTTACTAAAACTAAGGCCTTTTACCATCTATAGTAGATGATTTATACAGCGTCAGGAGGCAACTTTTACCTTCACAAACGGGACGCTGTAGTGCCCGGGATAAATTAAGATGGAGTAGGCTTGCCCAGCACCTATTCCATCCTCTCAGTTTAGTCGGCCTTGTCCACAGGAAAGACATGGTCAATACGTGCGGAGCTGACTAAGCCGCAGGTTTCCTCACGATGTTTTCCTTCACCGTTTGAGAGTACTGGTATAGCGCACATACATTTTTCACACAGAAAATTCCATTGGTACACGACCGGATTTGAACCCACGTTCTTAGGATCACTACCAACTAGACCACCAGTGCTGTTAACCTAGTTACTAGCTGCCACATATAAAACATGCGAACATTTCCCTTTCCGATCAGTCGCCCGCCACTCCACCAACTTCACCTATCATGACCAGCTGGTTTGAGTACGCTGGGGGCCATCCTGCATAAACCCTGAAAACACCCACTGATCGCTGCTGATAGAAACATGATGTGATCAAAATCTGGAGTGTTTCAGCTGTTATGTGTTGAGCTGTTTATAAATATGTACAGTGTGTATAAATTGTACATACATAATGTAGTGAGAACGTTTGTCGAGAATAAGAATTATTTATTTGAGCTATAGAAATTGATGTCGGCGAGACGGCTGAGACGCAAGAGGTGCGGGTTCGTTTCCTGCTATGGGAGAAATGTTTGTATGTTCTGCAAATATTTCTTTATTATAAGAATGTATTTACATTTAAAAGTATCAAAGTATTCTATCAGCCATCTGGTGCTCATAGTACAAGATTTGCTTAGTTTCGGGCTAGATAGCGCTGTGTGAAATGTCCATAAATATTTATTTAGCTCTGTGAAAATTTCAACTTTCTACCTATTACGGTTCATGAGATACAGCCCGCTGACAGACGGACGGACGGACGGACAGGTCCCCTTCGGGTACGGAACCCTAATTACATAATAGTAATGTATTTCTACTCAGGAGTGGGTGCAAAGAATAATCTTAAACGTAGAAGACTCTCTCTACGGTTTTATGTTTCAAAACGTACAGTCGCGAGAGTAATAAACATGTTATGCTAAAACTTGTGTAAAACCAAACGTTTACACTAAAATAATATACGCACGTCGTGATCTAGCAGTTATTATGTACACTCGCCTAGAAAAGGCCTAAATAGACTTTTTAATACTTTTTCCTTTCTCAGATAAAAAAAAACATAAAAAAGGGAAATAATATAAGGCATTACCGCTGAAAGCGATCTATGCAAGGCAACCTAGGATAAATTGGACAGAACATTTTAATCATACTAATATTATAAAGAGGAAAGATTTTTTTTTTGTTTGTAACGAATAGGCTCCGAAACTACTGGACCGATTTCAAAAATTCTTTCATCAATAGAAAGCTACATTATCAGGGACTAGTATACGCTATAATATATTTTCAAAAAATTAGGAATCCGTAAGAAAATTGAAATATTGTAACCCAAGGTAAAAAACCTAAATAGTTTTTGGCGTACGCTGCGAAAACTATTGATTATAAAATAAAATAATGTACTACACGCGTACGAAGTCGCGGGCAAAAGCTAGTAGATAATAAATATGTTACCGTAAAATTGTAAATACTGTTAGATTATAATCTCACGAGATTATAAACTATCGAACATCGGCTTCGAAACTAGTAGGTTAGGTTAGTTAGTGAAAAAGCCTACGCTTTAGGCGAGCGAGCAGAGCGAGCGTAAAGCAGTTAAATTGTAAGCAGTATGTTTCAATTCACAATTTACAATCAAACAGTTTCAAACAGTTTTTCAAACAGTTTACAATCTCACGAGATAGATTATAATCTAACGATATTTACAATTTTACGGTAACGTATAGGTACATTTCACAACTTTGTAAACGGTATCGAAATGTTGTACAAAAAATACAGAAATTATATTCGTTAATGTTTACACCATTTTTAGAGCTATGTAATATATGAAATACTCAATCGCAAGTGACATACACAAATCATCGTCTCAAGATTATATTTCTCTGACGACCTCGGTGGCGTGGCGGGCGAGTGCTCGGCTGAGACGCAAGAGGCACGGATTCGATTTCCGCTACGGTAGAAATGTTTGTATGTTCTGCAAATATTTTTTCCGTGTCTGGGTGTTGTTGTATTATGTATAAATGTGTTTACAGAAAAAAAAATATAAATATTCCATCAGCCATCTGGTTCCCATAGTACAAGCTTTGCTTAGTTTGGGGCTAGATGGCGCTGTGTGAAATGTCCACAAATGTTTATTTATTACTTACTAGCTGCCGCCAGCGGCTTCGCTCGCGTAGTATCCGGATAAAAAAATAGCCTATATGTTAATCCAGTACATGTACTATGTATATTCCAAGTTTCATTCAAATCCGTTCAGCCGTTTAGGCGTGATTGAGGCACAAACATCCAAACATCCAAACTCACAAACTTTCGCATTTATAATATAAGTAAGATAAGATTTCTTACTGACAATCAACACAGTCCAAACTTGACGTAGTTGAGCGTGTTTTCAAGAAGGTGAAAAGGAAAATATAGTAACATGATACATAGGTATATTCGTATATGTGGGTGACTGTACCGCGCGTTCATAAAGATATTTTATGTAATCGTAAAGTGCGATGGAAACATCACCGCTTCCCTGACGGCTCGATGACGAGCGCGGGACGACTCCGTAACGACTCGCTGATTAGTCGCGCGGTCGCGTGACTTTACGGATTCTTGTGCAATTATATCTCCGACGTAAACTTGCTTCTGATAGCGGCTTTGTCTATGGTAATTGGTTGTAAGTCATAATTGTATTAAGTTAAAAAATTATACCAAGTGTTTGTTTTGAAATTGTAATCTGAAAATTGTGTGGGGATAATCTGTCTTAGAAACAATTTTAACAAGATGGGTGACCGCAAGTGGCATTACGAGCTGAGCGCTTCCGTGCTTCGGAGGGCACGGTAAATTGTCAGTCCCGGCTTTTAAGTCGTTAAACTGTGACGGAGGCCTTTAGGCGGCCTAAAAACTCCGTCACAAGAGTTGGCCTCTAGCTCATACAAACTTACTTGAGAATTATCAAACATTAAATAGTGCTATTGTCGATGTAATTGAGTTGTGTCCACCAAAAAAACTAAAAAAATAATGCTTTTATTCTCTTTACATGATTGGTACAGCGTTAGCAGGCAATATTTGCCTACACTAGCGGGACGCTGTAGTGTCCGGGAAGATTTTAGTTTTTAGTGTCCACACAAACCTCGGTTTTTATCGCTAACTTCCGCTCGCTCGTGGTATCCGGATGGAAAAGCTTGATATTAATTTTTTATGTTGCAAATAACATTTCAATTTAAAAAAATCTGACGACCACGGTGTGGCGTGGCGGGCGATGCTCGGCTGAAATGCAAGAGGTGCGGGTTTGAATCCCGCTACGGGAGAAATGTTTGTACGTTCTGCAAATATTTCTTCCGGGTCTGGGTGTTGTAGTATTTAAGTAAGTATTAAAAAAAATAGTACATAAATATTCTATCAGCCATCTGGTGCCCATATTACAAGCTTTGCTTAGTTTGGGGCTAGATGGCGCTGTGTCAAATGTCCACAAATATTTATTTACTTTAAGTATAATCTAAATTGGTCAGTGAAACATACATCCCATCTTTCTTTTCCTCTTTCCTTATCCTTATCACTAGTTCTTTAGAAACAGTGAGGTAGAAAATGTAAACTGCGTTCGTACATTTGACATTACGTTTTCAAAATATTTAAGCTGCTACGACATGGTTTCATCAAAATCTTCCTTCACCGTTCGGGAGGTGTAAGACCGGATTTGAACCCACGCCCTTAGGATCGGATGGCGGGGTCACTACTAATGGAGTAAAATTTTCACTTCAGTAGTTCGGTCGACGACGTCCGACTGTACTTCGGCCGATTACGGACGAAGTATTTGGTGTAATCGTTCCGCAAGTGTATTCAGAATTAATTTGTTGTGGTTGAAACGTCCCGCCGCACCTCGCCTCCGCAATTAGCATAATGGCTTATAGAACTGTACTATTATTGTTTTTTTTATAAACGTTTATGGTTAAGATACCTGTGGTACATTCCAAATCACACTATCTACTGTAAAGTCCAAGAAGCATAAACTAAGGCATTTTACGGTCTATAATAGATGATTTATACAGCGCCAGGAGGCAACTTTTACCTTCACAAACGGGACGTTTTAGTGCCCGGGACGAATTAAGATGGAGTTGGCTTGCCCAGCACTTATTCCATCCTCTCAGTTTAGTCGGCCTTGTCCACAGGAAAGACATGGTCAATACGTTTTCACGCCTAAACAGCTACCTAACAGATTTTCATATTTGGTAAGGAGATAGTTTGCATCCTAGGGAAGGACATAGGCTATCTTTCGTCTCACAAAAACCGTAGGCAATAGATCTGAGCAAGCTACACCATGAGCGTTTATTATTAGATGTTTATGTTATTTTATTATTATCTGAAGAGAATAAGGAGAATTCTGAAGCATCGTTTTGAATTCACATTATACGCTCCATTTCAGTCGTAATACTCATATCCTCTGCATACGTGTAGAAAACACGTTCCAGCAAAATAATTTTATTTTTTACATCTTTACATCTTGCACGTAATTTGTCATCCGAATATGTTCATCTCATTTACCTGAAACGGTAAATACAAGGCCGATGCTAATGCAATTTGAACTTTATCCCTTCACCGATAAGGTCCAAAACTCGGAATTGAATTTCGTAAAGCACCCAACTTCCCAACAATACTTCGAAAAGTTTTCCATATTTGAAAACCACTTTATATACTCCGCCATTCAATAAACGACTTAAGGAGCTTGTATATAAAGTTGAAAAAGTATAGAAACTTTCGCTGGGGCAATTTTCTTTTTTATTGTTTACGCTGATTATTCTAAACTCGACTTTGCTGGGATGTTTTAGAATTGCTTTTTGTGTGTATTGTGTGGAGGGAATGTTCGCCACGTGGTCAGTTTCCCTTTAGTAGCGCGTCGGAAATGGTCGCGGATGGACGTTTTCCGCATTCCCTTTTCGTTTTTCGTGTTTTTTTGCGGCAAAAAGTGCGAGTTTTTGCTACAGTGATGTTTACTCAATTTTAATTTAATTGTGATAAAATGACGTTGATACAATTTTTTCTCGGTACGAAAATGAATTTACATTTAAATCTTTTAGCGGAAAACGACACTTTAATAATTTATGATGTTAGTGAAACGCCTCGCAACTTTATACCCGAAGTTTATATTTTATACAAACTTCGTCGTTGCACTGCGTTGCACAGGAATTTCTGAAATTCCTTCCTTAGTGCCCCCCTACTCCATAAGAGGAATACACCCTCCAAATTTCATGTTTCTAAGACTCATGGTTTAGGCTGTTCGTTGATTGTCAAGTCATTAACGATATCCTACTAATAATAAATATTATAAATACGAAAGTTTGTGAGGCTGTAAGGATGTGTGGATGGATGTGACGATGTATGTTTGTGCCCAAACGGCTGAACGGATTTGAATGAAACTTGGAATATACAATAACACTTGTGCTGGAATAACATATAGGCTACTTTTTATCCGGGTGCAACTCGAGCGAAGCCGCGGGTGGCAGCTAGTATTTACTATAGATTCTAGAACTTCTTCTAAACTTATTCATAAACGAGATTCGATAATTGTTTTTGTAAATTATTGAACCGAGTAAACCCTAACAGCGCTTACAAACAAAGCATCCAAGAAATTTGTGTTTGAATAAAAATAAAATTGTTTCCACCCGTTCCCGCTTAGAATGTGATATTTGGTAATCTGTTTTCCATATGAATATTATAATAATCTCCTCGGCTCCCCACGAGTCGGATTATTGAAATCATTGTGGAAAAATGTTTTATTCTAAGCTTATTATAGACTGCTGAGTCTATAGTAAGGTTGTTAGTTGTTCTATCCCATTGAATGCTCGATGTTCTATCCACAAATCCACAGAGCACTGGTGGTCTAGTTGGTAGTGACCCCGTCTTCCGATTCTTAGGTCGTGGGTTCGAACCCGGTCGTGTACCAATGGATTTTTCTGTGCGAAAAATTTATGTGCGCCATACCAGTACTCTCAAATGGTGAAGGAAAACATCGTGAGGAATCCCGCGGCTTAGTCAGCTCCGCATGTATTGACCATGTCTTTCCTGTGGACAAGGCCGACTAAGCTAAGAGAGGATGGAATAGGTGCTGGGCAAGCCTACTCCATCTTAATTCGTCCCGGGAACTACAGCGTCCCGTTTGTGAAGGTAAAAGTTGCCTCCTGACGCTGTATAAATCATCTACTATAGATGGTAAAAAGCCTTAGTTATCCACAAATGGCTCGTTGTGAGCCGCAAACTGAGTGTAGTGTTTTTTGGATGTCTGTATGTTCATGTTTGTATGGATATGGATGAATCGATTTGTACGAAACTTAGATATAGGATGTGTATGATTGTTTTGAAGCGCTCGTGGCGCAGCTTGCTTAGACGTTCTTGAATGATCGTGAAGTTAAGCAACGTTGTGCGCGGTCACAATTTGGATTGGTGACCGAGCTGAGTGCTTCCGTGTTTCGGAGGGCACGTTAAATTGTCGGTCCCGGCTTTTAAGTCGTTAAGCCACGACGGAGGCCTTTAGGCGGCCTAAAAACTCCGTCACTAGAGTTGGCCACTAGCTCATACGAACTTAGGTACTATGGATTATTTGTGGATCTTTAGTCCCATCTCCGTAAAAGCTGAACGGATTTTGACCTGGAATACCTCGTAGGATAGGTATTTTTAATCCGGATAGGTACCGCGAGCAGACTGTGAAGAAGCCGTGGATTGACTTGACCGTGGATTGACCATTTTTATAATTTGTCGAAGCCAGAGGTAAAAATACATAGTGCAGTAATTAGAGGTTGTCAGTATAATAATCACTATAATGATAAATTGAAAATCCAACATTGAAAATGCACGAAACCCATGGCCGAGTGGGCTCTTAACGGTGGTAAATGACACTGTGGTACCATGGTACTCGTAGTTTCTGATGCCCACGACATCTATGTTCGTATGAGCTAGTGGCCAACTCTAGTGACGGAGTTTTTAGGCCGCCTAAAGGCCTCCGTCATAGCTTATGGCATGGCCCACGACATAGGGAATGCTAGTGTGGGGTCAGGACTATGTATGTGAATGATGGGTGTTATTTATTTATTATGGAAGACTAAGACTGAGACATCGGAATGACTCATTCATGAAGGATTGGTGGAGGAATGTGGAGTGGGGATTAGTAGGCCTTTGCCCTGCAGTGGGAAAAGCACTGGTAGTCTAGTGGGTCGATCCTAAGGTAGTGAATTCAAATCCGGCCGTGCACTGTTAATTTTTTTGTTATACTCTCAGACGGTGAAGGAAAACATAGTTCGAAAATATGTGCAAAGTTCACGAAAGAAGCGCACTTTAAATCCTTTCACCGCATTGGTTCGAAAGAACTAGTGACACGACTATAACAGATAGATATTGGAACGATATGGACTTGTAATAATATTAATAAATAATTGAATATCAGAAATAATTGAGTCAATAGTTGTAATAATATTAAGAAGAGCTATTAGCCATGACATTTATTAATTAAGGACAATTATCGCAAGGTCTGTGTTCTTGGAAGGGTCCTACTGCGAGAGGTACCTACAATTGAAACAATGGTGGAATAGATTGAGTAACTCTGCAATTTTGCAAATTAAGGCTTTGAATTTGGAAATTGCTAAAAGGCAATGTTAAATCGAACATAAATTAAAAAAAAAACATAGGTATTCCAAAACGATTTCTGAGATCTAATTAGTTTTTTCAGGTAGTTTCAAACATTTGCTTTCTTCTGTGGCTTTGCTCGCATAGTGCCAGAATTAATTCTAAGTCGCAAACTATTCGCATTCAAAGTTTCATCCAAGCCCGTTCAGCCGTTGAGCTACAAACATTCATCACAAACTTGCGGATCTATACCTAATATTAGTAGAATTAAGAATTATATTTCAAAATATCAATCTATCCTCCCGGCTCAATGGACCGGAATGTTCTTTGATGACAAAACTAATAAAATGGCGATTACATAAATCCGAGCAGAAAATTTATTTCGTTATTAATATCTATAACTTCAAAGAAAAAGTTCGGACGAACCGTGATGAAAATTTCACTAATATTTCATAATTTTAAATCAAAAGTTATTTTTAGCCTGTTAAATAAGTAATAAAAATAACTTATCACTTCTTCCAATCGTTTTTCCAATTGGTCGTGGGTTCGAATGCGGGCGAGTCATCTCAGTATTCACTCCTTTCTTACTCATGTCATCTTTCACACAATCCATCCACCTTCTTTAGTCTACCTTGTAGCACTAAATAAACTAAGGCCTTTTACCATCTATAGTAGATGATTTATACAGCGTCAGGAGGCAACTTTTACCTTCGCTAACGGGACGCTGTAGTGCCCGGGACGAATTAATATAGAGTAGGCTTGCCCAGCACCTATTCCATCCTCTCAGCTTAGTCGGCCTTGTCCATAGGAAAGACATGGTCAATACGTGCGGAGCTGACTAAGCCGCGGGTTTGCTCACGATGTTTTCCTTCACCGTTTGAGAGAACTGGTATAGCGCACATAAATTTTTTGCACAGAAAAATCCATTGGTACACGACCGGGTTTGAACCCACGACCTTAGGATCGGAAGGCGGGGTTACTACCAACTAGACCACCACTAAATAATGTCCAATCAATCAGCCTGAATTCCCCAAAAATCTACAAATTAATTCGTCTAGCAATTACATAGTATTTCGTTTTCATAAACAATTGTGAATCCATAAAATACATAAAGCTATAAATCTTTGTAACGATCGAACCGTGCCAGATCCCCTGCAACTCTGCATTTCGAGGTAATAATAGATGTTACAGTCACTGTAGATGATGATGGACATAGTCATACAGTACGGAACCATTACAACACTTTGAATATGACATAGCTCCTACTCTTTATTCATTTGACGGCCTCGGTGGCATAGCGGGCGATTGCACGGTACAGATGCAAGAGACGCGGCTTTGATTCCCGCTGCGGAAGAAATGTTTGCACGTTCTGCAAATATTTCTTTCGGGTCTATGGTACTCGTAGTTTCTGATACCCACGACACAAGGAATCCTAGTGTGGGGTCAGGACTATGTATGAGACTGTTAAAAAATAGAGGCAGAACAAAAAAAAATTTTTCAACCCATGACACTAAAAATTTAATTATCTACAATAAAAGCAGGTCTTTAAGAAGCGTGTTATCGAGTTTCAGAAGTGCAAATAAACTATACTAGCTGCTACGTCCCCTGGTGGGCTATGGCCGTAAACCATACCTGAGAACCTTCCCTGAAATGGCACCAATAAATGCAAAAAACCGCATCGAATTCGGTTCTTTAGTTTTTGGAGAAAATGGTAACAAACAAACACACAAATAAATAAATAAACAAACAACCTCTTAGGCCGAACGCCATCAGACGATGGTCATGGCAGTCACCCACAGCTCCGCTAGCGTGATACCCGGATAAAAAGAACCGTGTGATATTCCAGGTCATAAACTACGCGTTTTCCAAGTTTCAGTCAAATCGCTCAGGCGGAGATAAACGCAGCCAAACCACACAAATATTCACATTTTAAATATTAATCTGCTTTTATTTTCGGAAATTACATCTATTCAATTTTCGATCTTATTGATAAAAATAGTTGGAGCATTATTCAAATATAAGGTTTTTTGTCTATTACATAGTAAGCTATATAAAACTATATTGGTAGGGGATGCCTCATGCCCTAAGTAAGGTAATGATACTTTCTATCTAACATTTCCTCTCCCTCTGGAATCTAACCTGCCTTTACTAAGATTGTCTGTGAAAACTAGATCTACTATGTTTTCACAGACAATCTTACAAAATAATAAGGAAAATGTTTTTCTCAGTCCGCTTCATTAGCATAGTACTCAATAGGTACTTACAGTTACACACATAATTGACAAGTATGACAATAAGTGCCGATGCAAGCGAATGGCGAATCCGCTCGTAATTACAAGGCAATTAGTGTGACACGCGATTCGCGATTTGCAAGCACAAGGTTGCTTCGGGACCTTGTTGGAAAAACTTCAATGGTTATTAAATGTACCTAATCAAACTACTAAGGCCTTTTACCATCAATAGTAGATGATTTATACAACGTCAGGAGGCAACTTTTACCTTCACAAACGGGACGCTGTAGTGTCCGGGACGAATTAAGATGGAGTAGGCTTGCCCAGTTTATTCCATCCTATCAGCTTAGTCGGCCTTGTCTACAGGAAAGGCATGGTCAATACGTGCGGAGCTGACTAAGCCGCGGGTTTCTTCACGATGTTTTCCTTCACCGTTTGAGAGTACTGGGATAGCGCACATAAATTTTTCGCACAGAAAAATCCATGGGTACACGACCGGGTTTGAACCCACGACCTTAGGATCGAAAGGCGGGGTCCCTACCAACTAGACCACCAGTGCTCTCACCTAATCAAAACAGTTGCAATAAACATTCGAACATCTTCAAAAACTTTCGCATTATTAGGACGCCTTGAAGATATGCCGGCTATGACTTTGTAAGAAGGTAATTTCTCCCCTACAAAATGCCGGTTTCCAATTTCTTAGCGAATATTTTCCTAACGATTGTTGTCGAGAATTTTCTATAAGAGTATGGAGTATTTTTAGTAGCTTCATAACGAGGGAAGATTTATATTTATGAAATACTTTCTAGGTAAAGAATATCAAAAGGAAACACGTTATACCTATTTATAGTTAAAGATAAATATACTATCTATATTGAGTTTACGCCCGTTCAAGCTAGTTTCCTAATAATACGCAAAATTAACTATGATTGTGGCCTTCTAAAGTACTATCCCTGTAGCGTCGAATTGACAATTAATGTGAGTGACACATTGAATATTTCTAACAAAATTATCACGGGTAATAATTACTACTGATGCGTCGAAGTGACTAATACGTAAGCTCTTGTAATGCCGTAGGGGTTTGCGTCACATTGCCAAGCATATTGTTAGCGGGTTGTTGATGCGTTAAAATGACTATGTGTAATAATTTCTGCTGATGCGTCGAAGTGACTATGAGTGAGACGTTTTAGCGTCGTAGCGGCCACGTCACATTGCCGGGCATAGTGTGCGCGGAGTGCGCGCGGCGTGCGCGAGTGCGGTGCACGCCCGCGCGCGACGAGCCATGCGCCTCCGTCATGGAGACCATCGCCGAGGACGCGGAGGCGGAACTTGAACTTGGTACGTATGGTGTCACCAACGAGCTAGCCCTCATGGCTATACTAATACTTTCACAAACACTGTTAACTTTGTAATCTTTTCCGTAATAAACAAATATTATTTTTGTTATTGTTCAACCATGAACATCCGTCACGCCACCATTTCTTCTTCATCGTCCTCTTTATTTATAGTGTGCGTGTGTGACTGCGACTAAAAAACTACGTCAAATTGACATATACGTATGAGTAATTTGAGATTTTCAAGTGCGTCAAATTGACTAAGATAAAGAGCGAGCTTTTCTAGTGTCAAGTTGACTATGAATATTACGAGCGAGCTTTTCTAATACGTCAAATTGACTTTGAATGTTTTAAGCGAGTTTTTTTTATTGTGTGTAACGTCGTCGTTAGCCGTTTTGTTAATGAAAAAACACGTATCACAATTTATTGCTTAGCAATGATCGTCGCGAAATTGGTATCATCATTCATCATTTCTCTGCCCGTTTCCACTTTATGTGGGATCGGCACAACATGCAGAATGTAGATATCCTTCTCCTATTTCTCCTGTCAGAAGTCTTCTCACTAACGAAGTTGATTTGCTGTTTTCAAACCTCATCTCTATTCTTACTCATTGGTACATTGAAATAGTTATTAATTCTAATCAAACCTTATTTTTCTATGAGTTAGTAGTCCATGGTCAAAGTCACAGTTCCCTGCGTGTCCAGGTGGAATGGAACGTTCAGCTATTTCTGTAATTTACGAGATGCGCGCCGGCGGCCGTCACAGCGCACACCGTGCTGCGCACTTGTAGAGGCAAACTAACCCCCGAATACTCAAACGCGACTCAGAGTTGAGCACGTCTCAACTCACGGTTTTTTGACAGTTTCTGATGAAAATCTGTCAAAAAAAAATCGTCATTTGAGACGTGCTCAACTTTGAGATGCGTTTGAGTATTCTGGGGTAAAACTCGGAAGCGCTCAGCTCGTAATGCCACTTGCGGTCACCCGTCCAAATTGTGACCGCGCGTAACGTTGCTTAACTTAAACGATCAATCAAGAACGTCTAAGCAAGCTACACCACGAGCGCTTCAAACCAACTTGTAGGAAATTGTAGTTTATTTCTGTTAATAAATGTACTCATTTTGGGACCTGAAATGTTTTCGTAGCTCTATGATGAGCGCACTGAAGTCTTTGAAATTCGGCCAACAAATAGCTGCAGATGTAAATCAAATCTCACAGATTATGACGTGCCAGCGCCGGTACAGTCAACATCACACGTTGATGTTGAGGAATATACTCATCATAATCATCAACAGTCGACTAAGGGACAGTATCCTCCAACATGATGAGATACAATAAGCAAGTATTCCCAAGGAGGGTTGACGTCAGGCAGGCGGCCGGTCATAAAACACCTTAGCCAAAACTCTTACAGCATGATTCAAGGGTCATGCTGTGCCGACCCCACATAGAGTGGGATAAGGGCAGGAAGATGATGATCATCAACAGTCAGATCGTACCCACTGCTGGGCAAGGGACGACGGAAGAGGCAGTTGCTCCGAGAGGGTCAAAATGAAAAGTTTGGACTTTTAATTATCTCAACAATTCATACATTTCCCATTTTCTGTTATATCCAATAAAGTTTGCTGTATGTCATTACTTCCCAGAATTCGTTCCTTATCAGCTACATTATCGGTGTTTTTTTTTAAATCAACGAGTTCGATTCCTGGCTAGGAATATTGAATTTTCAAAAATCCAATGATGCATTTTTAGTTTTCATCAAAATCGGGCTCGTGACTCTTTTGAGTACTTTTCCCTATTCCTCATAGTTTCGGATTAAGCCATGCACGTCCACTTGAAAAACTAATCCTGCATGACACCATAGAATAGAGAATCTCTCTTAAAAAAAATCGTTTCAAATACATTTTATTCAAACACAAAATCGCGCATTTAATTGTGGCATGTAATATTAATTTCACCAATTACCTATTCTAATATTAAGACAAAATATTTGCATGCCTATATAAGGTAAGACAGTACTGGAGCATTATGTATTATCTAATTTAAATTTGTATAACCTACTTTCTGACAAATAAATGAATTGAATTGCAAATCATTTCAGCTAGTCTACACTTATCTACACTTATCTACACTTATAATATTATAAAGAGGAAAACTTTGTTTGTATGTTTGTTTGTTTGTACTGAATAGGCTCAAAAACTACTGGACCGATTTTAAAAATTCTTTCACCATTCGAAAGCTACATTATCCACGAGTAACATAGGCTATATTTTATTTTGGAAAAAAATAGGGTTCCGTAAGATATTTGGGTTTTTCGGACACAAGGTGTAAAAAATCAACCAGAAAAGTTACTTATTTTGCGTACGCTGCCTAAACTATAAAAGATAGAACCATAAAATGTTCTAATTAATTGTAGATCTTATAAATATCTACAAAAAAGTCCGCGACACACTATACCCATCTATGTCGAGTGAGGCACAGCAACCATTTTTTTATTTAAAAATCTTGAATTTTTTTTGGACTACATTTAAACGCGTTTATTTTACTCATGCTATTAATCCTTATCAAAATAAATGATTTCATCACTAAGAACAGTTTATGGAAATAATATTTGGTCTTTGAATGATTAAAATTGGACGTTTGGTTTTGAAGTTATGGCGAAATTAAAATATTACGATTTCTGCTGCACGGCCCGTTGCGAAGTGGGCGTCACCAAGGCGGGGGTGCGCGTGCGGGAGGGGAGTTTAGATCTATGAGTAAGGTACCAGCGCGGCTCAGTCGCGAGGTCGGCTCCCTACGCAGCGGTCGTGCGCGAAGTCTATATAGTATAAAAATGAATCGCAAAATGTGTTGGTAAGCGCATAACTCAACAACGCCTGGACCAATTTGGCCAAATCTTTTTTTAAAATGTTCGTTGAAGTTCAAGGATGGTTTTTACGGCGAGAAAAATTAGAATTATTGCTGGAAAAACCCTAAAAATAGCCCTTTTCTTTTTCCCATACAAATGATTTGTAACTAAAACGTAGTCAATTTGAGCTTTATTGCTATGGTATAAAGTTCATATTAAATTACAAGCACTTGAATTATTAATTTTAAGGCGATACGAAGTTCGCGGGGTCAGCTAGTTATAAATAAATCGATCATCCCTACAGTTTATTTTGACGCTTGTAAGACAACCTCTTGAAAAAGTGCGCGAATGGCGCCCGATAAACAGCGAGTCCAACGACCCGAGGTACAGGCGCAGCCATTGACGGCTCTTGAGAGGCTGATGCAATAGGTACTGGCGCGCACACAAGTGGTTTCACCTTTTCTTGAATAAGCTTAGCTTTCGTCTGTGGTTTCACGTGTGTTTTTCCTAAATAAAATTTTCTGTTTCACAAAATCTGTCAAAAGTTAAACGAAATGAAGTAGCGCCATTATGTTTAGATATTATCAAATAAAGACAGGCCTTGATCAGTGTTTAGTTTGCCTACGTTGATAAGTAAAGGGGAATTATAATTTTTACAAAAAAAAACTATATGTTTTACAATCCTTTAGAAATAAATAAAGAAAATTTTTATATTATTTTTACTTTTATTTCTCGCCAATATTGGTTATTATCTGTATCATCATCTTCCTGCCCTTATCCCACTCTATGTGGGGTCGGCACAGCATGCTCCTTGGATCATGCTGTAAGAGTTTTGGCTAAGGTGTTTTATGACCGGCCGCCTGCCTGACGTCAACCCTCCTTGGGAATACTTGCTTATTGCATCTCATCATGTTGGGAGGATACTATCCCTTAGTCGACTTTCACGTTATTAGCTGTATACTGAACTTATTTATTTCACTAGTTCAACGACCTAAAGGTATTGATAGGTATTATCCAGGGCGTTGCAGAGGTGTCAGTCGATGCATTCTAATGGGTACTGGCGCGTACACAGGTAGATTTCAATTCATTTTATAGCAATATAAATAGGTTACTACACCTAGTATATTTAAATAACATTTATCCTACACAAACACAAATCAGCATAACTTATTTTTTTGATAAAACATTATTGTATAAGACAAAAAAACCTGAACACAGGAGAATTAATGATTATATTTCGGCCAAACTGGTGATACAATTTATGTAAACTAACCATCGCGTATTTTTCGTTATTACGATGATATAACTTCAGTTTTCGGTTAATAAACCTCACAACATAAGTTTTTACACTTTAATTTAACTAATAGTACTAATTAAAAGTTCTAAACATGTAATGAAAAAGTAAGTTTTAGGTTAAGTACTGGCGTTTTGTTTACATAATGTTGTATCTCCAGTTCGGCTGAAATATAGGTAACACTATTTAGCATTTTCTTCCAGCTAACCTTTGTCTAGTTCGGAAAACTTATTGTTTATGCATTAACAACGACCTCAGTGGCTTGGCGGGCGAGTGCTCAGCTGAGACGCAAGAGGCGCGGGTTCGATTCCCGCTATGGCACAAATGTTTGTTATGATTATTAAATCTTCTTTTTCTATTTTCGTTTTTACTAAAATCTAATGTTGTATAATAAAGATCAATATCCTTCAAATAAAAGTTTTTCAGTGAGTTGTAGTCGTCGGCTCGATGCAGTGGGTAGTGGGTACTGGCGCGCACAGATCAATTCCAACTTTTGTTTTCGCACACAATAGACTCTATTCGATGCGGCGACTGACCGCGTTCGGTTTTATTTAATCTTCATATTCACTCACCACTTTTTAATTAGCCTTTTGTTGAAGATAATTATTGTTAATTTAATATTGTACTTATCGAACTACATAATACAATACTTTGTCGTGTTTGTTGTATAATAAGATATAAAGTGTTTAATAAAATACTGTATTGAAATTAATAATAATTTCATTGCCATATATGTAGGTAATCATTATTTATTTTATCATCATAATGGTCAAGGCTGCTACACCTCCAAGGCCTCATTAGCTTCGAAGGAAAATGTTCTAGTTCAAATTGTTCTATAACTGATGATACCTAAATCGGCTGCAATAGATGTGTAATTGCTGATGATGATGATAAGTATTTTAAAAGTAGATACCTAAATCAGGACTGTAATTTAGTACATAAACATATAATCTCACAATATTTCAGAGCTTACACAAAGCAGGTGACAAGAAAACACCAACAAAGCCTTAACAATAGCTAAAATGATTTGTAGGTAAACTTCGGAAGAGGGTCAAAGCGAAACAAATGTAAAACATTAATTGTTACATTTAACCGAATGTTTGCTAGAACCATTAAAAGTTTATAATGAGAGGGAAAGTTTCCTGTTACTGATACCAAAACCTCAAAAAAAAAACCAGTGGTGTGTAGATGTGAAACTACCAAAAACAAGTCGACTTCTGATATCTACACTATATAATATAATATAATATATAATATAATAATATTATAAAGAGGAAAACTTTGTTTGTATGTTTGTTTGTTTGTACTGAATAGGCTCAAAAACTACTGGACCGATTTTAAAAATTCTTTCACCATTCGAAAGCTACATTATCCACGAGTAACATAGGCTATATTTTATTTTGGAAAAAAATAGGGTTCCGTAAGATATTTGGGTTTTTCGGACACAAGGTGTAAAAAATCAACCAGAAAAGTTACTTATTTTGCGTACGCTGCCTAAACTATAAAATAGGCTCAAAAACTACTGGACCGATTTTAAAAATTCTTTCACCATTCGAAAGCTACATTATCCACGAGTAACATAGGCTATATTTTATTTTGGAAAAAAATAGGGTTCCGTAAGATATTTGGGTTTTTCGGACACAAGGTGTAAAAAATCAACCAGAAAAGTTACTTATTTTGCGTACGCTGCCTAAACTATAAAAGATAGAACCATAAAATGTTCTAATTAATTGTAGATCTTATAAATATCTACAAAAAAGTCCGCGACACACTATACCCATCTATGTCGAGTGAGGCACAGCAACCATTTTTTTATTTAAAAATCTTGAATTTTTTTTGGACTACATTTAAACGCGTTTATTTTACTCATGCTATTAATCCTTATCAAAATAAATGATTTCATCACTAAGAACAGTTTATGGAGATAATATTTGGTCTTTGAATGATTAAAATTGGACGTTTGGTTTTGAAGTTATGGCGAAATTAAAATATTACGATTTCTGCTGCACGGCCCGTTGCGAAGTGGGCGTCACCAAGGCGGGGGTGCGCGTGCGGGAGGGGAGTTTAGATCTATGAGTAAGGTACCCGCGCGGCTCAGTCGCGAGGTCGGCTCCCTACGCAGCGGTCGTGCGCGAAGTCTATATAGTATAAAAATGAATCGCAAAATGTGTTGGTAAGCGCATAACTCAACAACGCCTGGACCAATTTGGCCAAATCTTTTTTTAAAATGTTCGTTGAAGTTCAAGGATGGTTTTTACGGCGAGAAAAATTAGAATTATTGCTGGAAAAACCCTAAAAATAGCCCTTTTCTTTTTCCCATACAAATGATTTGTAACTAAAACGTAGTCAATTTGAGCTTTATTGCTATGGTATAAAGTTCATATTAAATTACAAGCACTTGAATTATTAATTTTAAGGCGATACGAAGTTCGCGGGGTCAGCTAGTTACTAATATGAACGTTTGTGAGGATGTTTTTATATTGCTGCCTCTATCATGACATAACGGCTGAAATAATATAATGAAATCTGGAATTCACGTAGTTTGTTACATGGATGTATATTTTAGCCTATATGTTATAGGCTAAATTATAAGAACGACAGCAAAGCCGCGGGCGGCTAACAGTTTTCAAATTTTCATTCGATCACCAAATCACTCAAATGAAATCTTCAGCATCAATATTTTCACTCGTTTAATATAATAATTTAACTTTGTTTTGTGAGGCAGGCTTTGTACAACTAATGTTGGGTTAGGTTAAATATGAGTCTCACATCTACACGCTAGTGTTAGTATTTGTGAACCTTTGTCATCCCCTGAAATATTTGCTTTATATGAAAACCGCTGGGGTTTTATGTTATTGGATAATATTTTGCATATCCTTTTACTTGACATTTTCAGAGATTTCTGAAATAGGTTTTCTTACTTTATTTCGTAAAGAGCACACAATTTTAAAGATCACTTGCAACAAATTAATAATAAAAGAGATAAACTTAAGTAAACAAAACAAACAAATTTGGTCATTCGGCAAGGTTCCAAGAGCACTGGTTACATTATGTATTCCCGAGTTGTTTGGCCAAAGAAATTATTTACGCTAGAAATGAGCGCTATTATCACCTGCGGCGTCGACTTACAATGGTGAAATATACCTAATTACTACTTTACTTCATAATCTCCTGCCCTTATTCTACTTATGTATCATCGACTGAACATCAGATAATTTGTAGGAACGAGTGTATCTACTTATTTTATTTTAAATAAAAATATGCATTCCACTTATCATCTCACTAGTACAGCTTTACATCGACAAATGGAATCGAGATAGCGTTGGCGTCGATCGACACATCTCTACTCGATTGTACTTTAAGCCGCGCGTTTAATGCACTTTTGCACCAACCTGTACGTGAAAATATTTTCCATTTTCGTTTTTAAAACACGAATGGTTAAGTACAGCGATTAACAAGCACGGCGCTTGTTTGTTCTTTTTCAATATGGTTTACCTACATTTTAATTAAATACTTTTTTGTGGACATTTCACACAGCGCCATCTAGCCCCAAACTAAGCAAAACTTGTACTACAGGAACCAGATTGCTGATAGAATACATAAATATTTTCTTTTTTGGGTTCTGTGAGAGCATTGGTGGTCTAGTTGGTAGTGAGCCCGCCTTCCGATCCTAAGGTGGCGGGTTCAAATCCGGTGGTTTACCAATGGATTTTTCTGTGCGAAAAATTTATGTGCGCTATACCAATACTCTCAAACGGTGAAGGAAAACATCGTGAAACCCGCGGCTTAGTCAGCTCCGCACGTATTGACCATGTCTTTCCTGTGGACGAGGCCGACTAAGTTGAGAGGATGGATTAGGTGCTGGGCAAACCTACTCCATCTTAATTCGTCCTGGGCACTACAGCGTCCCGTTAGTGAAGGTAAAAGTTGCCTCCTGACGCTGTATAAATCATCTACTAGATGGTAAAAAGGGTTCTGTACCCGATGAGTGCCAACGGGACTTATTAGGTACTAAGCCTCCGCTGTCCGTCCTTCCGTCCGTGCGTCTGTCAGAAGGCTGTATCTTATGAACCGTAATGGGTAGAGGATTAAAATTTTCACAGAATGTGTATTTCTGTTGCCGCAATAACAATAGCCCGACCGCACGCGGGGCCCACAGATAAATAAATAATAATAAATAACACCCAACAGTCACATACATAGTCCTGACCCGACACTAGGATTCCCTGTGTCGTCAGAAACTACGAGTACCATGGTACCACAACACCCAGACCCGGAAGAAATATTTACAGAACACGCAAACATTTCTTTCGCAGCGGGAATCGAACCCGCTGCCTCTTGCGTCTCTGCCGAGCAATCGCCCACCACTCCCCCGAGGCCGATAGATCAATTTATGAAGATACCATCACAAAACAAAATGCGAAGCCTCAGAAGTTTTCTTGTCAAATATTTAAGGTTTTTTTTCTTGTCTGGCCGCTGTGTCTGAGAACTCATAAACCTGAGTTTCCTTTAAATCAGTGTTTTTTGGGCATTCGTTGTGTGAAGGATTATTTTCTGTCTATTTCATTTACTTTACAAACATCCAGGTCAGTGACCTTTGCTAGCACTAAGCTGTTGGCGACAAAGAGCGTCCTCAATAACAATTTAAACGCAGTAAATATCTGTTTGAGTTAAACGAAGAACATTTCTCAAGGTAACTCTACTTTGCACTACATGGGGCCAGGCTAGACATTTAACTGTCATTTGACTGTCCTTGTAGGTCAGTTACTCCATCTGTGGGTTCAATTCCCACCCAGGACAAATATTTGTGACATAATTGCTTTTAGTAATACTTTTAATATGGTTATATTTTAGTAATACCTTTAAACTATTATAACTAAACATACTCTATGACCATACTTCTGGTAAAATAACATTTTTATTTAATTACCTGTACAATGATAAAAACTGAAGTAAGGAACTAAAACATGTGAACAAGATTGAAATGCATAACACATCTCGTTTGTCCTAGTAAACCGAACGAGCTAGGTTCTACAGTGTACTTAACTTCGAATTATTTTTACTACACATTCACACTGCGCACTTTTATTCCAATTGAATTGTCGGGTGCTCTAGAATTCTTTATCTGTCACAAGTTCAAAAATGATTAAAGTTATATTACCCTATTTTAGCCGTATAATAACTATATTCCTCTATTTTATCTTTTGTCAATATTATTAAATCAAAACATTAGATAGTATTTTCTGGTACCTGGAGAAATAAATATTTACTCTATTTTCTTTTTTAGGGTTACCCGTACCCGTGGCACCTGGCTGGTTTGCGTGGTGATCGATGACCCTCGCGTAGATCGGATTAGTGGCCAGAAACCCTGAAATCTTAAGTAGAGTGATAAAGAAAAGACCAGTCTATCCTTCTCCAAGGATTATGAGCATTGCCCTTTTAAGTGTCCATAAAACGTTAACGGGTATGCACAGCACAGCTTCCGGTCGGAGATAAGTCTGAATATCTTTATTTGTATGTACTTTATGGTCGTTTTATTAGGATGGGATGTATGACTTTAGAAATGTCTATTAGTAGAACATAGTTTCGTTTCACTGGTCCTTTCATGGTCTTGCTGATGAGGTAAACCATCTCTACTACTGGGAAGTATCCTTGCTTTCGATCCGAGGGTTGTGTGATTGAAACTCGGCCGTGCTTTATGGATTTTTCTGTTCAAAAAATTATGAGAGCTCAAACAAAACGAAAGAAAAGAACATGAGGAAACCCACGGCTTAGTTACGAGCGAAGCTGACATGTATAGACTATGTCTTTCCTCTGGATAAGGCTGACTAAGCTGAGAGAATTACTCGTATATTGGTTCTGCGCAAGCCTAATCCATCAAAAAATTCACCCAGGTCCCGTTAGCCCCTACAGCAGCGTCCCGTTAGTAACGGGATGCTGTAGTATCCGGAACAATTTTTAGCTCCTCATCACCAACTGCCATCTGACGCCTCATAAATCATCTAGTATTGGCGCTGTAGTTTTTTTAATGAACTAAATTGAACCGAATACCCTTCGACATCTCAATACTACTACTCGTGTCACTTGACAAATGTTTTCGAACTTTTTAGGTTCTACGACATGCCGGTTTCTTCACGGTTCAGTACCCACTGGACCTTCATAATTGGACCCTACTTTCACTATAGGACCTATTCGACCTACTATCAAAAACATGGTACCCGGACGACGTCTTCCTTCACCTTTTGGAGTACATAATTATACACACATAAATGTTTCGAACTGAAAAAGCCATTAAGGCGAGGCCGAGTGCCCAGATCACCAGAGCCCTTCTAGTTTTTTAGTGACTAAACTAAAAAAATATACTCTTTTCCATCTGAATAGTTTGACCTTGTGTTCGTCACGGCTGCGCATGCTATATCGCGATCTATCTCAAGTATAGCATAGCTTCGAGTGGTCCCCGCTAAAAGCACTCCTCGACACCAGGGTTCTTACTACTGACACTCGACTCGATTCTAATCCTAGCTTTACTTGGGATTTGCTACTAGAGAATGACTATTGTATATTGTATCTAAGGCTTCAGGCGTCAACTTTTACCTTCACAAACGAGACGCTGTAGTGCCCGGGACGAATTAAGATGGAGTAGGCTTGCCCAGCACCTATTCGATCCTCTTAACTTAGTTGGTCTTATCCACAAGAAAGACATGGTCAATACGAGCGGAGGTGACTCAGCCGCGGATTGCCTCACGATGTTTTCCTTCACCGTTTGAGAGTACTGGTATAGCGCAAATACATTTTACGCACAGAAAAATTAATTGGTCTACACGAACGGATTTGAATTCACGACTTTAGAGTACCTAGACTACTGTACTACTGATAATTATCACTACTAGGTATAGCATTCTAGAGTGTGAAATTTTATGAATTTAAGCAAAATACAGTTATGATTGGAATCGAATCGAGTATCAGAAGCAGGTCCCCGAACTCTTCACACCGTGGTTTCACGTTACTTTCCTTCCATATTCTTACCTTTGTCAATATTAACTTTGTTTTAACTACCTTCATTACATTAGTAGCGGGCTGAGCCAACTTGCACCAAAGTTTGTTAACAAGGTAACTGTTAATTTGATTGGTTATCCTCTTGAGACTATTGTCTAAGTTTATTCGCTATTTTCTTTGATCTAAGGATCTAAGGTGGGTTCGAATCCAGTCGTACACCAATAGATATTTTTTTTTAAATGTACTTTCACTTTACCAGTGTGTCATCAAATGGTGCAAAAAAACATCGGCATGTTGTAGAACCTAAAAATGCGAACACACATGGTGTCAAGTGCACGAAATTGACACTAAAATCTTTTAACACATCATCCACACAGTCATAAAGACAGTGACACGAGCCTACACCTGTGAGCAGGTACTCTAAATGATAAAGAAGGACATGGATATATCATAAAACCAAAAAAGTTCTAAAACAAGGCATGAAGTGTGCAAAATTTTGCTTTTTTGAGCTCTATAATCCCGTAAGTCATCATATTCACTGACAAAAAAAGGGTTAGGGTTGTATGCTCTGGATTGTAAAACGTCTGTGTTAGCAAAATGTCTGGATGGAAAAAAGTCCAAGTATACACAAGGCCAACTAGCAAATGGTCCTATTTTTATAATGCCATGGTTGTAAGAAGCCTTAGTGACAAATAGTTCTTGTTGCTTATGGTCTAGGTAGGAAGAACGTCTTGGATGAAAAACAAGCCTTTACCTAGGATCACCAGTTACTGGCTTCGTAATGGCTTTATAATCTGGCTTAGTTTGTTCAGGTCGGTAAAAGCCTCGTTGGCTTCTTCAATTTTCCGGCCTTAAGCGACAAAAAGGGATGATTCGGTTTGCGGCGGATCGGAGCGGTAACTTGATTGACACTAGGATCGTTGCCAAGACGAGAATTGATTTCAAGTATACTTGGAAGGTCCTTGATTTCCAGTTATAGTTTAGTATTACTACTCTCCTTGGTTCTTTTAACAAGTAAAAGTGACTAAAATACTGAAAGAAACAGTACAGTTGCTGTTGGTTTGTCAATTCCAGGATTTAAGGACATAAATTTGCAACAGTCCTGACGATGTTTCGCTTCATTCGCTCTCATCACATTAGCTGACTTATATCATGCACTATACTTATATGATTCTATTTGTTTATCCTGAAACTCTAATAGCCTGACTCGTAAACCGGAAGGTTTACTTAAAATAGACATTCGATCAAACCGAAATCGTTTTATTTGTTAAAAAAAATCACAACATTTAAGCGATGTCTAAGCAACAACTTTGAAAAATGTATATTCGGGTTCTCGATTGAGTAATAGAATACATTTTATTATTTTAATTATTCAATCCAACTATTACCTTGTTGCAGATAAAATCCGTAAGAAGTATGCGTCGCTAGGAGACAGTGTGGTGGTGGTCCGCCTCGAGCGCTCGCCCAAGGCCGGTCTGGGGCTGAGCCTGGCGGGCCACAGGGACCGCTCGCGCATGGCCGTGTTCGTCTGCGGCCTGAACCCAGCAGGATCTGCTGCGAAGGCCTCCCCAGCAGTCAAAGTGGGAGATGAGATTTTGGAGGTGAGTGGTCAATATGGGTTTATAAAAACGCCGTTTGGATTTTCTGTTCGAAAAAATGTATGTGCGCTATACTAGTACCCTCAAACACTGAAGGAAGACATCGTGCGAAAACCGGTATGTCGCAGAACTTAAAAAGTTTGAAAACATGTATCAAATGCGTGAAAGGAGCATTTGAGGAGCACTTTAAATCCTTTCACCACACTGCTTCGAAGGAACTAGTGACACGACTAGTAGAAATATAAAAGAAACAGAAATCGTTTATTTGAAACGCAATACGCAGAGAACACAAAGACACTAGATACAACAAAAATAACAATGAAAATAGGGTCAAGCAGAAGAACAGAAATAGAAAACATAAGATAATAAATTAATATAGATTTGTGCTAATTAGTTCCCTCTGTGTCATGTGGGCCGAACAGATCCGATTTCAGCAATATATAGCTTGCCACTTTGAAATGAGATTTTGGAGGTGAGTTACATAAATGTTCTTTATAGGTTTATTCGAATGCCGTTTGGACCAATAGAGCACCAAAGAACTTAGCCTAGCATGCAACCAGGAACAGGGATCAGGGAGATATAGAGTGATTTTTTGAATTCTTACGATTAGAATTCATAATTTAGATTTATCAAATGAGATATTATCGCGTTCTATCCCTTATTATTTTCCTTTCAATTATGTGAATAATAAGGTAAATTAGCGATAAATACAAATTCATAAATATAGGGATGTAATGTGTATTTCACTTATATCATTTGTCGTATAAACCTTATTAGCCAAGAAAGTGTTTTTGATAAAACTTCCTGTGTAACCAAAATAGTGCTAAGACAATACATTAGTCTATATAACTGTCATAATATTATTGTAAAGAAAATCAACCTTGTTGTTTTATGACGTGCGAATTAACTAAAACTTTAGGGTAGTAGACCCCATTTTTGGCCGACCGTACATATTCTACTATAAGATCTCATCAAGCAAGTATGAAATAGTGCAGGGGAATGGTCATATAAAGTATATTCAAATACCATTTGGACGGACCAGAGCACCTCAAAGTGGCTCTGTTTCTGAGCCGGGCGTAAGATACAAAGACATAAACACTCGTTTATTAAAGAAGACGAAACAACAAAGAGTAAAAAGTAAAAAGTAAAAAGTAAAAAGAAAAAATGACATATAAAAACCATAAACAAACAAGTCACAAGGTATAATCACTCTGATGGTTCTAACTTGACTGGTTTCTGACTAACCCGGCTGAATCCCGTAATGGAATTATCATTCTTGACTGGGTAATGTGCAAGTGACGGCCTTTGTAGTCACTGAGGGTAATATGGGTTTTCTCGAATGCGATTTAAAGAGACGTATTGGCCTAGACGGAAGTATCGGCACTGACTTTCGACCTGAATGTCGTGGCTTCGAATTCTGACCATGAACCGATAGTTTTTTTCAAAAAATGCTTTTTACTTAAAAAAATGCCTGTCTTTCCACTATTAGATGTATAAGATGAGCGTCTATCTAAAATCGTCCCGGGTAATACATTGTCCCTCCATACAAACATTACCTCCTGACGCTGTATAAATCTATTACTAGCTTCTGCCAAATCCGTTCAGCCGTTACGAAGATTAGAGGGAACAAACACAATCACTCACAAACTTTCATATTTGTAACTTGAGTCTTTTTTTACCGACTACGACGAAGGAGGGTAATGTGTTTGGGGTGTATGTATGTATGTATGTGCAATCCTATGGTAGCTGTATGAAGCTGTAGTCCAAACGGCTAGACGGATTTTGACAAATGAGGTGTCGTTGGATTCGTCTAGACAACCAGAGTGTCATATTCTATATGAAGTATCAAAAAAAAGTGTCAAACGTGACGTAAAGAGAGTGTTGTAGGTACATACAGCCTATGACACTTTTTTGATACTAAAGTGTAAAAAATATGGCAGCTTTAAGGAGCCATTTCCAATTAACTTATGATAACTAAAAACGTAGACTAAAATGGTACAAATTCTTCATCATGTGTCACAAAAACAACTATGTCAGACCTCTAACTATGCTACCTAAATTCTTTGCAGTCGGGTTTTTTGTTCTTTTAGATAAACACTTGTCCATGGAAACTTGATCTTCCCGCTGCGTGTAGCTGAAGTTCGGAAATTCCTTTCTCCATAGAAGATTGCCTACACCATAAGATACCCTCCAAGTCCTCAGTCAGTCAGTAAACAAAGGTCTTTTACCATCTATACTAGATTATTTATACAGCGTCAGGAGGCAAGTTTTGCCTTCACTATCGGGACGCTGTAGTGCCCGGGACGAATATAGATCAGACAGTAAGAGCATAATTATATTACTGTGATTATAACTCACATACAAAAATCAAGTGGCGTCTTATGATGCTAATGGTCCTTCGATCAATATTGACAGCCGCCCACAGTTTTCGACCTTTCAACCTTTTTGTCTCTTTTTGTACAGAAACTTGAGTTACACCGAATATAGGAAATTTTCCTTTCCTTGCGATTCGGTTAACAAACTCAACAAAGAAACCAGCCGATGCGATGTGCCGAATCACAATGTCAATACGAAATCACTTGCGTGAATAGAAAAGACGGAAAAGCTGGAGTATTCATTACATTGTAACACTCACGTGAGAGAGACACGCGCTGCGCACTAGCGTTATGCTTACATTCATATCAGAAAAAATTACTTCCACTGTATTCAGATACTCGTCTTGAAGACATTAAACACTGGCATAAAGTTGCGTGATACTGTGCCAAGACCATCACCAGCTAATACAAGTCAGCTACTGGACATTAGGCCTTCCCAATAAACTTCCAGGGTGAACTATTTTGTGCTGTCTCCATCCACCGTCCATCCACGAAAATGTAGGCGGGATCCTCTTCAACAGCCAAGTGCTGACGTCCGTGGGCGTGGGTCGTAGACGCACGCGACCAGAGTAACACGCTACCATGCGTAGCCTCTGCGTGCACATCCCCCGCCGCAGTGTTATGGCTGGACAAAATAACTTGGCGAACTGGCCCACTTTCTGTTTCACAAAACTCGCAAGCAACATTCAGTTCTTCACCAACGCTACTGCGCAAATCGTGTCTCCTTCACTTAGGGAGCAGTGGAATACTAGCGCGGCTTCGGAATTTCTTAGAAATAATAAATAATATTCCCACAATGCTCCTGGGACTGCGCAGTTTGGCAAACGTCTGTATAATTAAGAGTTTTTGTTATTTCCATCAGGTGGTGGAAAATACCTTAACATGGACGCTCTACACATTAATTTGTTTAGAAAATGGGTGTAAGAATGTAGAGTATCCTAATAGAAGTCATAGTTTACTGTCCAATAAAGTATTTTTTAACTTCATACTATTTTTTTTAAATCGTGATAAGCGTAATCGCTACTCATCATCATCATCTCCCTGCCCTTATGCCACCTAAGTGGAGTCGACACACCATGTTTTAGTCATACGTTCCCTTTTATCAGCCGTCATCCCAGTATAACGTGTCTTCAGTCAATAAAATACAACATAATATATCTTTATTGTAAAAACACAAGAAAAAAAAAGAAACAAAAATTATTAAATCAAAATCGGTATTATAAATATGGGTCATACCTTATCGCTAAAAGCGATCTCTTTCAGCCAGATCTTTCTCAGTCAGGCAATGCTTCCCTCTTTTCTTATCGTAACTCCTATGTCCCTATTAATATTATAAATTAGGAGCAATAGATTAGCATGGTATGGGCATGTCATGCGTCAATGTCTTGTGACGAGAAGAATGTTAGATATGAAAGTGGATGGATACAAGGGTAGAGATAGACCAAAGAAGAGATGGATGGATTGCGTGAATGATGATATGAGTAAGAAAGGAGTGAATACTGAAATGACGGCTGATAGAGGGGGATGGAAGAGGAAAACATGATGTGCCGACCCCACTTAAGTGGAATAAGGACAGAGAGATGATGATTATAAATTCGAAAGCACCAGTGCTCTAGTGATTCAGAATACAAAATAATGACATAACATGAATATATTGGTGATTGGTGACAGCCACCGACGGTTGCCAAGTTTGCGCTCATTAAAGTGTTTAGCACTAATACATACACGTGTGTAACTACTTACAACCCACTCCGAAGACATTGGGAATAGATTTACAAGCATCCGTTCGTTATTATTTACTTCTCTGCTAGATTGTGAGAAAAAAAATACGTCCAGCTACTTCTCTCCCTGAGAATGTCATAAAGTCGACTAAGGAATAGTTAGTATCCTCCCCAACATGATGGACCATCTATATGGACGATGGGCTCATCACCTGTCACCATGGTTCATCACATCCATCTTGGGACTTTGAATCAGGAATGGCAGCAATTTTTTTTATGACTACTTGTGGCTCTGCCCACCGAATTAGGGACACGGGCGTGATAATATATAATATACATACTTCCGTCCGTGACTTTGCTCGCTTGGTGGGTACCAAATATAGAAAATCATATCGATCCGTTGCTCATTTAACGCGTAAAGGAAGACAATACTCACCCCCCCCCCCCTCGTAGATCCGATTTACCTCACCCCACAATTTCATAGACAATCGTTTGTAGGGCAATTTATACATTTTTATAGCTGATCTCTGTTGTTTTTTCCTCCTAAATATTTCCGTAACATGTCAGTATTCTGAAATGTTTTCCTCCATCTGAAAGCACTGTTCAATTTGGAAGAAACAGTAAGGTTTTCTACCTAAAACTATGAACTTCAGATATCCAGTTTGGCACTGCGCCATCATAATATGATCTACAAGTGGAGCGCCCACTACTTTGGCCGCGTTGAGTTTTTTTTCATACAAAATTCTTCTTCCCCCTGCGTCCTCTAGAAGCTAAATTTTGGAAAACCCCCGACTCAGTCCACCCCTACGCCATAAGAGAAATGTACTCTACAAGTTTTATGGTTCTAGGACTTACGGTTTGGACTGTGCGGTTGTCAGTCAGCCAGTAACGAAAGAGTTTTATATATTTAGATGAAGAAATGTTGAGTTTCTTAGTTGATTGATGACCCCCTCAGTCCTCATAATTTATTAGTGAATAGCATTTTGTAAATGTACGCATATTATGAATGTGGGCGAAATATAACATATTTTATTTGAAGTCTTGGCTCTTGAAGATCAAGGTCATTGCTGGAATTTAAAATAGATTTCTTTGATATATTTCTTTTTTTTTGTCACATTTACTCTTGGACGAATAAACACTTCGTCCAAGCATTTACTGCTGTAATATTTAATGATGTGGGTGGCGTGGTCACTGGTCAGGTTTGATTCCCGCTGCTAAATATTTTTTTATGTACATAATATGTTGTATATTCTGCAAATCTTCTGTCGTGGTACCATGGTACTCGTAGTTTCTGATACCCACAACTCAGGGAATCCTAGTATCGGATATTTTTTATGTTCTCCCTCAAAGTTCAGTTGTAGTAGCTCTGGCTTCTGTAGGTTGTGAGTTCGATTTCCATCCAGGACAAACAAACCTTTTTGTGTTGAAAATACTACACTGGCTTTTAAGTTTCAATTTAAAATAAATTCTTCTAGTACAAGTTAGTCGTGTCACTAGTCCTTTCGAACCAGTGTGGTGAAAGGATTAAAATTTTTGCATTTTAAGAATGTTTTTCTGATTAATTCTTGTATTTTTGGATGCATATTCGACCATTTTTAGTTTTATTTTTTTCTAGTCTCTTCTCATCGCATTGATCGATTTTTGCACAAGCATAGTTTATGTACCAGAAAGTGACCGACTACCTTATATCCGGGCCCAATGCAAGCGAAGCCGCGAGAGGAAGCTAGTAAATCGATAAATGAATCAAGACGTATTTTTGGCAACAATAAAATACCGCACGCGTATCGACGTATTTGTATACAACAGCTGATTTGAGCTCAATGAAGCTGGCGGCATGCCAAAGAGATCGTGGCGTAGCATGAGCGGTAGCGACAAGCGGAGCGGGCAATATGGGTCGCAATCTCGCTATAGGTAACCATTCAGAACTCACTAATAAATAATAGTACAATGAATTACACCAATCAGCGCGGCAGTACTGCTAGGTATACTGCTAGCTCGCTGAGGACGATGAGCTAATTTGGTATAGGTACTAAATGAACTGTTAATATGCTGGACCGAACTGCATACAATTATAAACAGTTCTGAATAGATTATACATCCTGAAAAGGAGTTCAGTATTTTGGCAGTTCAACGGAATGCCCACATACTCGTAACACAAGTCCTCTGAATTTAATGCATAAAGCTTACGATCTCTATGAACGCAATCTCGAAAGTGTGTAGGTAAATCGTACTGTTACAATGCTGATCTGCTGAGCTACTCAGCAAGCCAGCGCCATTTTAACTTTACAAACTCCTAGTTTTGGGTAATTTAGCTCATTCCGTTCTTAGAAAGTAACTCTGCTCTCCCCATCTACGGAGTTGGTATTCTGCTCGCCGCTGGCTGCTTCAGAGCTCCAGAGATTCTGGACGAGAAGTTCCGGGCGCGATATTTTAAAGTCCGAATAAATAAATAAATAACACCCAACAGTCACATACATTAAGATTCCGTGTAGTGGGTATTAGAGACTACGAGTTGGTACCACAAAACCCAGACCGGGATCGAATCGGCGCCTCTTACGTAGCGTCAAGCAATCGCCCGCCACGCCACCGAGGCCGTCGAAAGCGTAAAAGCAATTAGGTATTTAATAAATCAGCGTTTCTTTCTTTAAATCTTGTTTGTTTTTTTAAGACTAGTCTGGGACCCGTTTTAACAGTACATACGTTATTTAGAATGTTTTCATCAGCAAATGTGGATTCTATAGCGAAAATGTTTCATAGATAAAAAATAAACGCTTCTCGCTCCGCTCTCGCGTCAAACCTCACCACAAACAATCTAAAACAGCGATCTGTTCTAGTTCACCGCGGATTCAATTGAAACATTAGCAGTTAGGTAGGTTGGTACCTCCAAACACCAACATTCACCTGACCTGATACTATTCATATAACTCAGCCACTCTTTTCGGAAACTGTGTCAAATTATGGATTATGCCTCTTGATTTGAGTCGATCTGCAACTCGTACCACATGATCTCGGCCCGCGTGGGCCGAGATCAGTTATAGACGCACAAAATTTTATTATTTTCGATCACTAACTCGTACCACTTTTTTTTTGTATGGAGTTTTTATCTCAGTTTAAGTGAAGTAACGTCAGCACGAAAAGTGCTTTGTAAGTTTAGTCCTTAGTTTTCAAAATTTTAAGTTCTTGACATTGGGCCGTCACGCAAAGCAAATAAGGTTTGTGTTTTTTTATCGTACATAATGAAGGAAACAAATTAAATAAAAATAAAATTATGTAAAATGCTGTTGTGGTAGTCAAAGATAATGCTTCATTAATTTGAACTCTCACAAAAAGTTGAAAATACCGCATTCAAATCAATTAAACCATTTGGGAGAAACATAAACTCAACATTTATAAGTTCAATAAGCTTGGTTTTTTTAATACCTTTTAGAATTATTTAAGTTTCTGATTCCCTTCATCATCAGCACATTAGCGGCATTGTCTTCTCCCACAAAGTAGTGAGGGAAGCTTTTGTTCCCCGCTACAAAGCGCCTGTCACAAAATAATTGCAATCTTACTTGTTTTGCTCGCCGGAAAAGCGTAGGCGCTACAAATTCTGTAAACTATTTGATGAGGTGAAACAACTGGGTCTTACTGAAAGGCTTAATGTATTTTTTACAGTACCTAGTCTTATAGTAGGTTATATCTAATACATACTAAGTAGGCAATCGCTTGAGTAAAACTCACGATTTTCAGATATTGGAAATTATGTTATTTTTATTGACTTTTTGGAGAACCTAGAACCCACACCGGGTTCGAATCCCCTTGGTGGATAATATACCTGATAAGATAATATTTGACTGTAGTAGAATATTTTACGTAAGTATATTAAGTTTGGAGAAAACCCTTCATTCATATCTATTAGCAGAATAACGCTCCAACTTAAGAGTGATCAGAAAATGCAAGCAAAATTAATTTATTTTGACAAGTTTTATTCCGGCTTAAGTTTGTACAATAGCAATGATAATAAATCATAAAGGCCGCTATATTAATGGACTACGAAGATAAGATCCCGTTTTCATACCATACTAGGAGCTTGAAGGCTGAGACACAAAGGTGCGGGTTTGGTTCCCGCTGCGGGAGAAATGTTCGCATGTTTTGTAAATATTTCTTCCGGATCTGGGTATAACATCTAGGTTTCTTGGTACTCGTAGTTCCTGATGTCCACGAGACGCAGAGAATCATAGTGTGGGTGTGGGGTCACATCACAACTATGTAAAATAAAAATGAATAAATTATGAGACTATCTCATTTCCTTTCTATAAAAAATTCAAGATCATCCAAGGTGACATACACCATAAAACTGTCATAGCCAGTGACAATAATTCACAATTTTCACATTTTAATTTAATTCAAAAGATTTAAATTCATTTTGACATGATTAAGTGTTTCCGTGGATAAAAATAATTTGTTTTCCTGGTTTTTCCGAAGGCGTTTTTAGCTACGAACATACAAATAAAACCTGTTTGTATTTTTTTTTAAATTATTCGACAAATCATTAAATTAATAAACGATGTTTCGTTAAGAAAAAATATACAGAGTTTGAGGGTTGAATTTCGAACAAAGCCGCCTTAGTAGGTGGTTTTGCCATAAAAGCAAGCTACCTTTCGAAATTCAGCTACTTTGGTTCAGTAGTTTGGTCTGTGCATACATTATACATAATTATTATCACGCCCGCATCCCCAACAGGGTAGGCAGAGTCACAAGAAATTACTTATGTAACAAACCTTGACGTGTTATCTATTTAACGAAATAAATGATTATTGATTATTATTGAAATCACAAGAAAACTTGTGCCACTCCTGATCCAAGAGTCCCAAGATGGATATGGTGAACCATGGTGACAGCCCATCGCCTATATAGATGGACCATCATGTTGGAGAAGATACTAATTTTCACATACTTCTCTGCTGGCCTAGGAGTAAAAAAAAAACATAGAATGCGTCCAGCTGATTCTCTCTCCATCATTCCGTATTGTTTTATATTATACAGATTATTATATTAATGAGTGCATTGTCCGCAGGTGAACGGAATAGTACTGCACGGCCGATGTCACCTGAACGCGTCGGTCATCATCAAGGGTCTCGTGGGACCCATCTTCAAGATCATCCTTCTGAGGTAAGATTGTCTTAGTTCAAAACAAGAAGTCCATCCACTCGACTGCATTGGTTCAGCTGGTTTGGAGTTTCAACGAGGCTACTTACAACTTCCATCTTGTTTTTGGATTGGAAGGACATCTGTCTAACCTGTCGTACGTGACTTGGTAGCCGAGGACAGAAATCGATGGAGAGAACTGGAGGGGCTTATGCCAAAAGGCATGCCGAACTGCGAGACATCATTTATAAACTCTTTCATCCAAAATTCTTAATGTACCAAAAATCGGAATAAAAAGCTGAATTATTTTTATTACTAACATATACTTTCATTTTCTTTAATCATCTTTTTTAAGGAAAGCGCTATCTCTCGTCTCAAAGTTACTGTGCAAGTACTTTAAATAAGTTGAGCAAGAAATAAGTGTTTTTAACAAGAAATAAGTGAAACTTCCTTTAGGCGTAGTACTGGCGGCATAAGACTGATAAAAAAGTAAGGGACACATTATAAATATCAGTTTAAAAAGTAATTGAGCTACATATAAACGAGACAAAGCTACTCTTCGGTTTGTCTATAAAAAATTACTGCTCATGTTCTGTGACTTTCGATGTTAGCCATACAACTGTCCAAGATTAGAACAGGGGAATCCCCATAAACTCCCCTCAATACGGTAGTTACCTTAATTTATGTCCGCCCTAAGCCATTGGCCACAAATAAAATACCTAGCGTTTTATTAAGTAATCCGGGATACGCGGAGACGGCAGGAGATAGAATCCGATAAAAATCGTATAAGTCCTATTAAGAGGACAAAAGACCATCCTCGTAACTGAGCCCTTTGAGGAGCACTCAATGCTGGAAGTGGCATGGCATGACAGCATTTTAATAAGCTTTGTATGCAGGAGATCCCTCTGCGAGAACAAATCCTTAGTTCAAACATAGCTCAATAGATGGCGTTATAGTCAATTTGATATTGACATTTTAAGTTCCAACTTTCAACTAAAAAACGTTCAAACACGGGAGCATTAATCATAATCAAAGTCAACCAATAATAAATCTACACATAAAATACCTCTTCATACATACAAATACACCCTCTTCTTCGTCTTTTAGCATAGCCCTTTAACATTTAATTATTGTATTTTTTTGTAATTATTTTATTGGTTAACAATTATGGGGGAATATCCTCATTTTTCTATAATGGTAGATACTAAGGATACAAAGTTGTGTCACTTGTACCATCAATGGTACAAATCAATGGTACCTATGTATTACTGACACAAAGGCACTATTTCATGTTTAAATGTTCCTGTTTTTGATGGTTTTTATTATTATATTTTTTTTAATTTAATTTTATCTTTTTCATGATGTTATTTAGTAACTGTTGTTTTTTTGTAATGTCGATCTCCCGCGACACAGGCTAGCCCTAGTGCGGGGCCCTAATGGTAGGAAATCCATGTATTTTATTTAATTTTGGTTGGTAAATAAATATATTTGTATTTGTATACCTATTTATTCGTATTAATAACCTCTGAGGTACTCTAGATGAAACGTTTTGTGTAACTTATTACAAGTTTCAGCCAAATCCATTCATTCAGCCGTTACGGAGAGGAGAGGAAACTAACACAATACACTCACAAACTTTTTCACATTTATATGTATTAATATCCTGATGATTGTATATCAATGTACTAGTGAACCGCCTGCGGCTTTGACCGCGAAGGGGTAAGTGTTGAGATGACTTCTGACAGTGGGATATGGGAAAAGAATACATGTTACGCCGACCCCACATAAAGTGGGACAAGAGCACTTCCCACTGCGTTCTCTGGGAATTGAATTTCATTAATTCCTTGACTATACCACTGCACCATAATGAAAGAAGATTAACGAGACAGGTGTATGAGGCGAGTGTGAATGGTACCGTTGGAAGGGGAAGACCTCGGCGCACGTACCTGGACCAAATCAGCGACGTTTTAGAAAAGGGCCAGGACAAGAGTACCCTTAGTCGACGAGCATGTATGAGGAATGTTATGAGAGTGAATGAAGCGAAAGAAGTATGTCAGGATCGTAGCAAATGGAGATCCGTGATCTCTGCCTACCCCTATGGGAAACAGGCGTGATATTATATTATGCCGTCCAAGTTTCATACCTCTAGGACTTATAATTTAGGCAATGCGTTGATTCATTCAGACAGTAATGTAAAAGTTTTATATATTTTAGATGGATACGGTATCTGTAGAGTATTTTGTTATCTGTGGTGTTGATTATTAATGCTATTTTGTGTCTGTGGGATTCGCGCTGCGGGCGGGCTGCATCACGACGGAATGTCACTTCCATACATTTTGAAATGACGATTAATTTCGCACCACCGATGTATGAAAGTGACGTTCGTATGCGCGCTTAAAATTAAATTACCTACTTATCCACTCCTTTCATCACACTGGGTCTTTCACTATGGTGGAAGGTTTGCGATGGCGAACTAAAGATGAAAAGGCTTCTTTACACTGGCACATCAGGTTATCCGCCCACTGCATCGTTTATCCGATCGTCACCGCATAGGTACAGACAGGTATTTTATGACAGAAATAGAAGGACTACGTTTTGGTCGACGATGATGGAGACATTCCCTGAGTCGTTTCAACCAGTGTAGTAAAATGATTAAAATACGCCAAAAAGAGGTTCCTTTTGTGACATTACACATAACATAATTTAAAGATGATGACTGTAATTAATTCTTTACTTCTCATCATTCATAGAATGCGTCCAGCTGCTTTTCTCCCAGAGCATGTCGAAAAAGGCGACCAAGGGTATAATTATACAACGTGTAACATAATGTCCCTATAAGCCCGAAACGGGGGTATTCTATACGTCATTGCGAACAACGTTTGTTCAACGACTTTTAAAATTTCAAAGGTTTTCATTCATGAAATGTCTCTTAAACTTTGCTCCAATACGTAACTTGACACAACATGAGGCATCCCTATTTACAGCTGTTTTTTGACCTTTAAGTGTGAACTCTAGATGAAACAGGTAACAGAACAGACACCATTAGTAAAATGCCTACCTACTTACCTAATAACGAGGTGGCTTAATAAGTAATTTCTATTTTTTTTTGAAGGCCTAGTTGGTACCTTGGTATTTATTGGTAATTAAAATGTAAGGTCACACACATCACGACTAAAATCCCTAGGCACCGTAAACATCCTTTCAGATCTCTTTGTTAAGTACCTAGTATAGGAGATAGGTACCTTACCTACTCAATTTTGTACCTACCTACTCGGGCCTTAAAGGTATCCTCAGTGGGTGCCAAGGAGTATGAGAGGATGTCTACCGTGCCTGAGGATAAAGCCGTGATACCTACTCAATTTTGTACCTACCTACTCGGGCCTTAAAAGCATCTTGAGTAGGTAACAAGAAGTATGAGAAGAGGTCTACCGTGCCTGAGGATAAGCCGTGACCCTATTCCACTTTAGTTTTTCCAACGATGTATTATTCCAATATTCGTTGGAGCATTTTTCAATGCAATTTTGTACCTACCTACTTGGGCACTAAAGTCAAAGGTTGTGACTTATCTGTCTTACTAATCTTCATTTTCATCGTGAACAGCCTATTTGTCATTGGTTGCATTGGAACAACAACAACAATAAGTGGGATGGCACCTCGCCCTAATTGGCTGTCGGTGCCTTTGCTAAATTCAAAATCCGCAACCGTCAACCGACACCGCACCGCAAGCGTTTGTTTAATAAAATCAAATTGGTTCCGTAGGCTTATTTGTTTTTTACTTTTCTTGATTGAACTACGTAATTGTTGGTAGGTTATTATGTAAGTAGGTAGGTACCTAGTAGCAAATGGGGATAGAGCACATGGTAGCATATTGCTATGAACCCCGCCTTCCCATCCTTAAGTCGTGAGTTCGAATCTATGGATTTTTCGATTCGAAATTTATGTGTGCAATATCAATGCTCTCAAACGGTGAAGGAAAACATCGTGAGGAAACCAGGCATGTCATAGACGTGTGTCAAAGTGTACGAAAGGAGCCTTCAAGGTGCACTCTAATCCTTCCACCACACTGGTTCAAAAGTGCTAGCGACACGGACACGACGACAGTAGTAGTAGTAGTAGTAGTAGTAGATGTATGATGAAGTTTTTTGCCTTTTTTTCCCAATCGGTATTTAGTGGGTTACCCCAGACAAGGAACCCTAAAAATTCGGCTTTCGGCAATAGGTACCTACTTTTGGTCGCAAAACAGATCGGTTTTTATCAGTCGCAATTAGCATTCGTTCCTTGCAACAACTGCAACAAGCAATCTCTCGGTTCGCGTAACTAATTAACGTACGATACGATGTCGGCTTTGTACTCAAACGGTGAGTATTATGATTTATGGTGTTGTGTGTGTGTGTTGGAGCAGCACCAAATAATTAATAGCTTAGTAGCGGCGCGTCAGCTCTACAGAGAGCGTTATCCAGGGCGGCCATTGCCATCTTACGGGCTCTTTTCTGGGATTGGTGAACCGTCTTCTCTCGACGGGATCTTTCCACCGGGGCGCACCAGTGAGGGAAGACCGGGAATTCGGTGGTGTGTTGTACCTACTTCCCTTTGATGGATACCGAGTACCTACTGTGTGTGTCAACAGTGATAAAATTCAGTGATAGGTAGGTATGATGATAGGTACCTAACCTATCACCCTACCTAGTAGGTACCCCATTAGTACCTAGCTTACTAATAAAAAATGACAAAAATAATTTTGTGATTGTGAATGTGAATGTGTACCAGTAATACCAACCTAGGTACCTACATACCTACCTAATACCTACCATGTCAATTAGCCGTGTTCCGAGCCAACCAAGAAGAAGGGAGAAAAGGTATAACTTAACTTTTCCTGTACCTAGGTCCTTAGGTAACTACCTAGGTAGATGTAGGTAGGTAGTTGTTTTTTTATGTGTGAAAGATATCGTGATTTTAATCTTCGACTTTAATTTCTACGTAGAATTAAAAAAATTGCAAATTCTTACGAAAACTTTGGTGATTACACCTAGGTACTTTTTGAAACTTGCCGCGCGTTCAATTGTCTGCGTATGTGTGGGTCCGACGCGATAGGAGGGTGCGCGTGTGTTTGTTACCTACGCAAATGGTAAACAAACACATAGGGTTGTCACAAATTTCTCATGAAATAATTTGTTTTTAATTGTATAGGAATTTCAAATATGATGTATTGAACTTTTGCACACGTCAATGTATTCAAGTGCTCGGTCTGAATACACCCCTTTCGGGCTTATAGGGACATTATGTTACACGTTGTATATGTAAACTCAAAACGTAATTTTTAACTGATTTCTTCATTTATTTGGATTTGCAAACTTTTTGTACGACGCGGGATGTTCCCAAAATCTTTCTGCCGCCATATTTTTCTTATACCACAGATAATAATAATTTCTTTTATCATTCGATTCCAACCAAAGACAACACACTGGCCGGTAGAATATTTTGATTAACATCAGCAACTGACAGTGACAGTTACTTGCTCTGTTCAGTTTTTTTTTCTTTTCTTTTGAAGGCGATTGTGACAAACTCATTTTACCAACGGGATTTAACCCATTTAAACAAACTTAGACATGACACGGCCATCCTACAAGCACACGTCCTCGTGTAGCTTACATTACGGGATCACATTCGCTTTAATCTAAGGCTCAATTCACCGCTCGGCCAATTCTGACCTAAACATTGTTATACAGTCACAAAATTAATACTTTCAAACGCAAATAGTCACAATTTTAGTTCATCGCGATCAAAGCTTTAGTTCACACTAGCTAGCAAAACATTTTAATTTACTCAGCAGTATCTAATCATGGAGTAGCAATTTTTACTTTTCATTACGGTTACGATAGATGGCGTTCACAACGTCAAACGCAAAACATTTACATTACACGATTCATTTCAGGTACGATACGATTTTTTTAAACAGAAAATACTTTTCCACAAAAACAGTTTTCAGAACAAATTAAAGAATTCAAGGAAAGTCTTGAAAGTTAGGGTTTCAATTTTCAACTAGAGTTACACCGGGCGACTCTGCACTCTCCATCTAGAATAAATCTTATTTTAGAATTTACATGAAGATTTTTTACTTAATTGCCTTCTGTTTTATCTGAGTATTTACCAACTTCAAATAACCCAAATTCGTCATAATTTAGCATCACTCAATATCAAACAGGATCGATTAATTCTTTAGTTATTAAGGCACGCGCAATACAAAACTTTAAATACTTCAAACACCCAAACTACCATTAAGGACAGTACCAAACCAAACGTTATTTCGGCCAGAGCTTTCAACAAAGCCATCGAAACATTTCTAATTGAGTAAGTATATCCATCAACCCCAGAAACCCAGCATGCTCCAGCCACAGGCCAGACACACACTCTAACACCACCGCGAATCCACGCGTGGTCAGTCCAACATCCGTTCAGACTTTCTCCTCACACCACCGCAACAGCAAGTCACGTGGTCAGTCCAATCTCGCAGCAACCGCAGCGTATCCAACCACAGGTCAGATCACGCACGACATTGTCATCTGGCTTCCCAGCACGGCTCCCGAGACTGACTCTGCATGAAACTTGCCAATATTCACCATAGTACCCCGCTCTCCCAGATAGATTTTAATGATCACGGAACGCGTTATTTTAGAATGTAATGAATTAAAAATAATTTCAATTAACGATTTTACTAAAATCAAGGACTCGATTAGGGTTACTGTGAATAACTGCTAAGATTCAAAAATAAATGTCGATTGACGACTTACTCATTATAGTCTATCACTAAGACTCCGAAAAATCAAAACAAATAACGTTGGTACTTCCTTCTGGTATCTCCCGATTATAGACGTTGGTCCCCAATAAATAATGCTTCAACATACTACTCAAAATGCACGTTAATTATACGCCTTTAAGGTGTCGCATCTCGTTACATTTATTAAACGTTATATACAGCATGAACATTAAGTTATTTCAAACACCCGTATGCCAAGTGCAATAGGTAAATTTCAAATCAACCCATTAAGATATTCTATCAGTAAGAAATGGAAACCTAAGAGTTACTCTCAACTTCATAAGAAAATCTTAAACTTTGGTTATTTGAATATGGATACTCACACTATCAATTTCAACAAACAGGCAATAATACTCTCTCACAAAAGATCATTAATTATTATTTTTACTGTTTAAACCAAACCGCATATTAGACATGAGTCTGCATTATACCCAAACATACCTAAAAACCGTTGACATTCTCTTAACGTATCGTATCAATATTGTAATGTCTGACAAATATTGCTTAGTTATCCGATTCCACTCAAACATCATACACAGTTGTGCGTTGATACTGTACAGAACACAAAACTTAATGACAAATCAAGTTTTCTCAGACGCAATTGAATCGCTATTGGATCCCGCCAAACAAATGAAGAGACCTTTCATTTTCAATCATTTAAAATCAACAACAAGTCACTCACCAAATCTCCCAGGTCAAAACTTCAATAAAGCACCTTACCGCATGAACTCATATTACCGCTTGATCAGCTACTTGTCCAAGTTCCCACTAGTAATTTTACTAGTTTAGCAATCATGTTTGTGATTTAATAAGATTCAGCCCCCTAAAAACAAAATAAAAAGAAAACAGTACCACATCATCATACATCATACACCTTTAGTGTTAGGTATCTTTATTTAAAACCACAACCCAGTTTTTGACTAAACCCAATGTACCCAGAAGAACCAGTGATATGACAAGAAAACACTGAGCATAAACAGGTTTACAATTATTATAGGTACCCCAAGCGCAGTTGACCTCATTTAAAACCTTCAGGCTCTCATTATTGTTGTCCAGAAGTGTAGTCAGAGGCAAGTCCAAATATTACATTTAGAATCTATCTTGTTAACTGGAATAAATCTTAGCATATAAAACTGCATCAAACAAAAATTTGTTAGCTTTATGAGTGCTTAATTTCAAACAGAACCAACATTTCAACGGCAACTTGAAAATGAAATCATTTTAATGTTTGCTATTTAATCTCATGGATTTCATCAAGGTATGATCTATCATTCCTCATATTATCATGTGGTTATGATAACAAACCAAATACATGAGTATCTCTAACTTTCTTACAAAAGGAAAATTATTGTTTTTGTACCGTCCCATACATTGAACTCAGAAACTTGAATTATGCACACAGTTAAACAAAATTAAAGGCTAGCAACAAAATGAAATAGACCAACCGAGGTTCTTTTTTGATGCTTCAAAAAGTTCTCAGGTTCCAAAAAATTCATTCAAATATTGGAGTTCAGCGTTTGACCTCTACAAACATTGTTATCCTTTAGGTATCTGAAAAACAAAAATTCACAGAGTAAACCGCTCATTACAAACATGCATCCAGCCCCTCAAAGCAGGTAAGCAATGATATTTCCTAGAGTTGATAAGTACACCTACTCGATAAGTGCTTTACACAAAGATGACCAGCTAAAATGGCAAACTTATTCATTCAAAGACCATGGTTAATTTTATGGAATACAAAATCCTTTTCAACACCTTGTAGGTAGGCACACTGTCTGCAAGAACATACCTACCTAGGTACTGATAAAGCTCATCCTACTAAGCTCTGGTCCAGTACCTACTTGATATGGCTGAAAGCCATCACTTAACGGGATGGATTTAGCTTCAGCTAATTACATAATGCAACAATGCAAACATAATGGAAACTCAATACATCACCCAAGCCGGCGTCAAAGTCTAATACGTTCAGTGCAGCGCAATATCTCGTCACGTCACGTCCCATCGAAATTTTAGGTAACATCCGCACTCTCGTCCTTCTGAACATCTCTTTACAATCTCTTCATGTATGAGATGAGTTCTGCTTGCTTACAAACCAGATACGTAGATAAAAAAAGGATACAAGAGGACCATTCTTCTTTTACAATATCAATCACCAAGTATTTGCCAAATACACGCATTTCAACTAAATGCAACACTTGTGGGCGGTGATAAGTTCTTGATCCCACATCTGATGTAAACTCAAAACGTAATTTTTAACTGATTTCTTCATTTATTTGGATTTGCAAACTTTTTGTACGACGCGGGATGTTCCCAAAATCTTTCTGCCGCCATATTTTTCTTATACCACAGATAATAATAATTTCTTTTATCATTCGATTCCAACCAAAGACAACACACTGGCCGGTAGAATATTTTGATTAACATCAGCAACTGACAGTGACAGTTACTTGCTCTGTTCAGTTTTTTTTTCTTTTCTTTTGAAGGCGATTGTGACAAACTCATTTTACCAACGGGATTTAACCCATTTAAACAAACTTAGACATGACATATATTATAGTATCTTCTCCTAAATAATGGACCACAATATTGGCGATGGGCTGATCACCTGTCACCATGGTTCACCATATCCATCTTAGGAGTTTAAATCAGAAGTGACTGTAAGTTTTCTGATGTTTACTTGTGGCTCTGCCCACCCCATTAAGGATACGGGCGTGATAATAAGTAATATGTAATTAAAATATAACGCTTGTTTGTCCTCTTTATTCATGATGGTATGGTCCATCCAGTGCCGCTAGTCCCGGGGCGGGGCGCGGGGGCGGGGGTCACGATTCTTATTTATTATCAGGGCTAATAAAGGGAACTGTCCCTGCGAGTGACGTGCCCCGTCAGTCTACTCTACTCTGTGCCGAGGGAGTCTCATTATATGTACCCACCTAGCTGTTGCCTGACGCTGCTGTCCTACTGATATATTACAAATCTCAGACCAAATAAAAAGAAAAGACGACGCGCCGCGAACAACATAAGTGAAGCCACACAAAACCGTGCCCCTGCAAGTAAACATACACACCTACACTAAAACCATACCCATCGCTCTTAGTAAGTCACGAGTGTTAAAAATAGAATTATGCCTTTCTGTGTAGTGAAAACTTGTAAAAACAGCAGCAAATCACATAAAAAGTCTCACGGAATCACTTTTCACCTGTGAGTACTTCAAATAACATCGTTTCTTAATTATTATACTATGAATTTCAGATTATTTGGAACACAAAACCAAATACACACACAGATAAAAGGTGGCTTCACTTTTGTTGTTCGCGACGCGCCATCTTTTTTTATTTGGTCTTAGTTACAAATGCAAAATGTAACTGCTGAACTGTTTGGATGAAACTTGAAATCGTGACTTGGTATAAATTATTAGTCTTTTGGTCTGAATACCGCGCGAGGGAACCCGCCGGCGGAACATAACTTATAGCATTGTTTTGTTCGGCCCTCACGGCTCAATTGCTCTGCCTTCTGCACTTTTGTTGGTGGGTTCGATCTCTACCTGAGACAAAAATAAGTACCTACTTATAAATATTCTAATAATCTATACTTCTATTCTTCTAATGTAACTTTTATGATCTCTTTAATTTTAAGGTTTTTAATTGTAAGATATTTTTATATATTTTACGGAGTTAATTGTTATTTGTAAGCTTTTTAATTTTTACGCATGCTGTTACATAGGAACACATAGTACGAAGTTTTATTAAACCTTATTCATACTTTTAATGTGATTTATTCGTTGGGTGTCCTCAATAAATAAATAAATTATTCTATCAGACATCTGGTTCCCCATAGTACAAGCTTTGCTTAATTTGGCGCTAGATGGCGCTGTATTAAATATGTAGGAATATTTTTTAATTTAATTCCTCAGTTATTCGTTAGCTTATGTCGATGGTGTTTGCAGGAGGAAGTCGGCGTTGGAAGACGTGGCGGTGAAGCCTCTGACGGCGACGCAGTTTCCGGTCGCGTTGGAAGAAGAGGTCAGTGACGTATAACTTTTATGAATGACTTCCGAAGCAACCGTCAATGACGCCGCGACAGAGATACTACGCAAAGATAAATACTAAATTATTTCAAAAAAGTGAGAATCGAATTCGCAAGCGAAGGGTTCTGTACCATCGTAATCGTAAATGTGCGTTATTATTTGTTGTTATGGCGGCAATAGACACTGCGAAAATTTCAACTCTCTACCTTATGTTTAGGGATACGGGCGTGATAATTATGTATGTATGTACATTAGCATAGTAGGTTTGTCGCGGCGTCACTAACGTGGCGTCACTGACGTTTGCTTCGAGAGTTCACCTTTGGCTGGCCTCATAGCTAGGTTGACTGGTTGTGGGTTCGATTCCCATTCAAGACAAACATGTAAATTAGCATTCTATTCCATCTGGTTAGGTACCTTGTTTTGGTCTGATCTTTGCGTAGGCAGATACTTTGGAGTCGACTTTCTACCATATTTTTTGAAGACTACACTTATTTTGTAATTATGCCGGTCGAACTAGCACAGTGACCCAGAAAGAACCAGTATGGCGAAGAGTTCAACGACACGCAAGTTCAGAAACATTTCAACCAAAGATTACCGCAAACCGGTACCTTCTGAGAAAATTATTATAGCTCTAATATTAATGTATGTGTTTTGTGTGTATGTTTATTAACTCTGACCTTGTCGGCTCCATGTTCCCTCTCTTTCGCACCTACCACTGTCAATATCTACGGTTTTCCTCACGGTTTTCCTACACACTCATTATCATTCAAAAATAAACCTTAGCGTTAAGAGAATAGAGTCGCTTTTCGCGGAAGAGCAACAATTTTCAGTGTTTATCTTACGCTTCAACTTTGTAATGACGTAACCTTATTCAAAGTGCGAATGGATTTGAGTTTTACTGTTGCGGAATAAAGATGGGTTTTGTTTGATAATAGCGTGCGTTATAAGTGGCGGTGTGTCGCGTATTTTTCGACTATGTTATCTTACATTTTAGCAATGTCATATTGCAAACAGTGAGTTTTTGTGTTTAGTACCAATTTGTAGGCTCTATCACGCGGTGTTCAACTACGAACTCATTCAAAAATATAGTTTCAAATCAAAATATATAACATAAACGTGAGCAATAACAAAAGTGACATAAATATACGAGTTTGGTGTTGAAAAGAGTGTTGTGATTGGAATTTTTGTGTGAAAACGTGTGTTCTTCAGTGTTTCTTGTAAGATTCGGTTGCCATGCCATAATATGGGAATGAGAACTTACCTAATAGGTAAACTATTTTTGCCATGTGGTCATAAAAAATGGTTTCTGGTCAAGTCAATCAAACTTTAAAGGTTTTTACTTAAATACATGATTGTTATGTAGATTTGAGAATACCACAAAAGTGGGTAACAATAGTGTTTTAAGCCTCTACCGATTAATCTCGTTAACTGCTAAAGGATTTTGACCCGGATATAATCGATTTGTTTTACTAGAAATAACTTGTTTCATTTAAATCACTTGTGCAAACTCTACAATTCAAAAGATATATTATAAAAACACCTTTATCATTACAATATTTATCGACCATTATGGAAATTCTTTACATAGTTCTATCCATTAAAATTCTGAGTAATATTTTTCATATTTTGTATTAGAGATGTAGCTATTGCGCTACAGATTCTGTTGTTATATTAATAATAGTTAACAAAAGCCGGCTTAAGCCATTATGAATCTGATTTATGGATGAGTTTGAGGCAGAATCTGTAACAGACATACTTCAAGCCACGAACGCATGGATTCTGCACGGTCATGGATAAAAATACAACAGGATACAACTCTGAAACGATAAATACATTACCTAGGTATGTCCAAGCCTTTTCAAATTAATCATCATGTTTGATAGTTCGATTGTTTGATACCTTAGTAGTATTTTCGTGTATTTTTTTAATTAGATCCAAAAGTAATAAAGATCTTACAATGCGAAATATCCGAATGTGCTAATTTGTTTAACCACACGATCTGTTATTGACAGAAATAAGTTTGTTTTTATTGCTTTAAAATAACATTGAATTCCATTCAGTAAAATACAGCGATTGTTGGTTTTACCAGTAAAATGTGCTCATTTGAGAACACAATTATGTGTAGACAAAATATTGTTTACTAACAAAACCGACTATAAGTTTTTACGTAAACTCAATATGGCTTAAAGCCTTTTTAGCAAAGTTTGACAACAAATCCTCTGTGAAACACGAATAATCAAAATAACATTATATTACTTTCTATCAGCGACCACCTGCCCAGTATGACGATTATGTCATGTATCATTTTTACAGTAATTTTTTATCAGTTTATTATCAAATATGACTAGTATTTGCTTTAAAAAGAATATTTGGCATTATTAAACAAAAATAATTTCATGCAACCAAAGTTATGTTCTTGATTGTGCGTTGTGCGCGGTCACAATTTGGATGGGTGACCGCAAGTGGCATTACGAGCTGAGCGCTTCCGTGCTTCGGAGGGCACAGTCGGTCCCGGCTTTTAAGTCGTCAAACCATGACGGAGGCCTTTAGGCGGCCAAAAAACTCCGTCACAAAAGTCTGCCGCTAGCTCAAACGAACTTACTTAGCAAAGTTACATAAATTACCTGATGGACAAGCGTGTGACAAATCTGTAACTACCTAAAGATTATGTAAACCATGCCACAAACATCATTATGTATTTTTAATGAGTTAATTAGATTACAGCTTACGAAGCAAACAGTTAGATCAATTATACACGCACTACATGTAAAATACCAATTGCAAATTTTTTGTTTTATAATAGATAAAAGAAAAACCATAGTGCTCATCTAAATAAAAGTAGGTGTGTATTAGTAAAAAGTATCAGCAAGGAACAATCGTAATAACTTATGCTTTTATTAAGTTTTTTTAAAATAATTATTATTTTTCTATTATATCTTAGTCTCATACGGTAAAGAAGAAAAAAAAACTTAATTTGTTATTTATTAGGCAAATAAATGCTCCTTTGAAGTAATTTACCGAAATAATTAGGTACCTAAATAAGTTTTATTTTATTTTTAAATAGCGTTTAAAAGTTTACAGTTATCTAGATATTCTCGATTCAGCTGCGTCCAAACGTTGCATATGTAGGTACACGTGATGCGCGATAATCAATTAATTAGTTATAATTACAATTAACTCACTATTGAACCGATTTATCAATGACTAATGAAAGCAACTTGTTATGCACATGTACTCTTTGGGAAAGCAATATGTCATATAAATGATGCCATTTGGACAGCTGATTTCCTAGACCAACAAGTCAATGAAATTAGTTTTATATAAGTCATCATCATCTTCCTGCCCTTATCCCACTCTATGTGGGGTCGGCACAGCATGATCCTTTCCTGCTGTAAGAGTTTGAAAAAAAAAAGTAAAAAAAATAAGTTAAAATAAGTTTTATATAAGTATTTTTTTAAGATAACAAAAAACCCGACTTCATAGAATTTTGGTAGCTCTGACATGTTTGATTTTGTGACACATGAAATGATGATGATGGTGATGAATTTGTATCATTATATCCTACGTTTTTAGTTATATATCATATTAAGTTAATTGGAAGTGCCTCCTTATAATCACCATATTATTGGATTTTTACAATTTAGTATCAAAAAAACTATCATAGGCTGTACCTATAATACTCTCGTTATCAAGACAAAACCAACAACATCTAATTTGTCTAAATCCGTCCAGCCGTTTCTGCTACAGAAGCAGCCAAAATAATAAATTGTAAATTGCCTCATACAGCCGCCATGTTGGTTTTTTTGACACTTCGTATAGCCTATGTCACTTTCGTCGTCCAGACGGATCCAACGACACCTCATTTGTCAAAATCTGTCAAACCGTTTGGACTACAGCTTCAGCCAAAAGAATGCACATACATATTCCCACATACCCACATACATACAAACACCCCAAACACATTACTCCAACACCTTCGTACTCTTCGTAGTCTGGTTTATTTTTTATAACACACTAGCTGTCACCCGCAGCTTCACTCGCGTGGTATCCGGTCAAAAAGTAGCCTATATTCCAGCACACATAGGTACTATGTATATTTCAAGTTTCATTCAAATCCGTTCAGCCGTTACGGCGTGATTGAGGCACAAACATACATCGTCACATCCTCACATCCTCACAAACTTTCGCATGTATAATATTGGTAGGATTATCAGCTAATTTCTAAACATACGTTTTTACAAAGTCACTGCGGATGTTCATTGTGTATTTGATACAATAAGGTACAATGTTCAATTAAGGTTCGTGTTTATTAATAATTTTATTTCATTTTGCTACAGATCTATATTCTTATTACTATCCTACTAATAAAAACAAAACCGTCCGTTTGTTAATTTTTTAATCGGAATCAAACGGTTCAACCAGTTTGTATTAACCAAATAACTACAAATTATATTTGAACATTCGGTCAGCATTTGGTCTACGGGCTGTGATGATAAAGGTCCAGTCTCTCATATACGGAAACAGTTCGAGAAGTCCTTGGAACTTCTTAACCTTTTAACTTTTTCCTTCATTTAGTTCGAACGGCAGCTACTTGCCAACTTGTACTGTGAATTATGATGATGATGAGTAGTATGGCACTCTTCATACAGTGAGCATTGGTTGTCTAGTTGGTAGTGACCCCGCCTTCCGATCCTAAGGTCATGGGTTCAAACCCGTCGTGTACCAATGGATTTTTCTCTGCGAAAAATTTATGTAAGTACACTATACCAGTACTCTCAAACGGTGAAGGAAAACATCGTGAGGAAACTCGTGGCTTAGTCAGCTCCGCACGTATTGACCATGTCTTTCCTGTGGACAAGGTTGACTAAGCTGAGAGGATGGAATAGGTGCTGGGCAAACCTACTCCATCTTAATTCGTCCCGGGCACTACATCGTCCCGTTTTTTGTGCCTCCTGACGCTGTATAAATCGTCTACTATGATGGTAAAAGGCCTTAGTTTTTTCATACAGTAAAACAAGACACACATCAAGTCATAACCCTCCTTTCGCCTTGCGTTTTCGAATGGAAACAATATGCACTTGGTTTAAAATGTGATTTCAAATTTGATTGATTATTAATATGTGGATAAAAATGTTATTCGGCAGAGACCCTAAAAATATCAGTGAAATTGTTTTTATACAATCATTTTTTAATACAAATCCTGACGCAACGCAGCAAACTAACCCACGAGACAATTTAATTTATAGTCCAATCAATTCAATTCAGTTTATTTATGTTATAAATCATTAAAATATTGCCTTTCGCTGCTGTTAATTTAATGTATGCAAGAATGCCAAACCACTCTTTATTATGCATGAAGCTCAAATAATTTATTATATTAATAAAAATAATAAATCTTTTCTTCTCTGCTGGACCGGAAGTAGAGAAAAAGCATAGAATGCGTCCAGCTGCTTCTCTCCCAGAGCATGTCGTGAAAGTCGACTAAGGGATAGTATCCTTTCCAAAATGATGGACCAACTGTAATGGGCGATGCGCTGATCACCTGTCACCATGGTTCACCATATCCATCTTAGGACTTTAAATCAGAAGTGGCTGCAAGTTTTCTTATGTTTACTTGTGGCTCTGCCCACCCCATTGGGATAGCTTAGTACCAGAAAGATCGATACGGTCGTTAAAATTTAATTAAAATGCAATCAAAATATCCAACCTTTCTTCTTATTCCAATTCAAGACAACCTCGGTGGCTTGGCGGGCGAGTGCTCGACTGAGACGTAAGAGGCGCGGGTTCGATTCCCGCTACGGGAGAAATGTTTGCATGTTCTGCAAATATTTCTTCCAGGTCTGGGTGTTTCAATGCTATGTATTATAAGTATGTATTTATAAAAAAAGTAATTCTATCAGCCATCTGGTTCCCATAATACAAGCTTTGCTTAGTTTGGGGCTAGATGGCGCTGTGTGAAATGTCCACAAATTGGTATATTTGTATCTTTCTAATAAAATATTTTATTTTAGCTAATGCTCTGATACAAACAATTTTTACCAAACTTTTAACCACTGGTTACAATACACCATCCATAAATGTTAACGGAAGCTGTGGCCTGTGATGGATCACGTGATCGAGTAGGTACCTACACCATGTGTTCGTAACTATTGATAAACTAGCGGACGCCCCGCGGTTTGCTTAACGTTGATCATTTTTAAGCTTTCCGTCTTCTAGGAGTTGAATTTTGGGAATTCCTTTCCTCTACTTTTAGAGCACTGGTGGTCTAGTTGGTAATGACCCCGCCCTCCGATCCTAAGGACGTGGCTTCAAATCCGGTCGTGTACCAATGGATTTTTCTATGCGAAAAATTTATGTGCGCAATCTCAGTTCTCTCAAACGGTGAAGGAAAACATCGTGAGGAAACCCACGGCTTAGTCAGCTCCGCACGTATTGACCATGTCTTTTCTGTGGACAAGGCCGACTAAGCTGAGAGGATGGAATAGGTGCTGGGTAAGCCTACTCTATCTTAATTCATCCCGGGCACTACAGCGTCCCGTTTGTGAAGGTAAAAGTAGCCTCCTGACGCTGTATAAATCATCTACTATAGATGGTAAAGGGTATAGGGGATAGTACCTAGTTTTCCCCTACACCATGAGAGAAACCCAACCTTCTTTACTTTATGACTTGCTAGCTGCTGTCCATGGCTGCGTTTACGAGGTACCTGGATAAAAAGTAAGTTATTCCAACTTACGTATTATGTATATCCCAAGTTGAATTCAAATCCATTCAGCTATTACGGCGAGATCGAGGCACAAACATACAAACATCCTTACAAAATTTGTGCAAAGAAGAAGTAAGTCTTGCGTTGTCAGTCAGACAGTGACGTTTTTTGTATATATCTAGCTGATAGATAAGTAAACAGATCGTGAAATTCGACACGACGGCGTTACGGTATCGGCGCGTGATGAAACAAGATAGCCTATATTCAATAGAGTTTTTGAAAAAATCAAGTGGAATCAGTTATTATGAAACCCCTTTTTATTTAATACTAGCTGCCGCCCGCGGCTTCGCTCGCGTGGTACCCGGATAAAAAATTGCCTATATGTTAATCCAGCACATGTACTATGTATATTCCAAGTTTCATTCAAATCCGTTTAGGCGTGATTACATAATTACAAACTTTCGCGTTTATAATATTAGTAGGATATTGATCATTCGAATTAGTGCAATTATCTAAATAAAATAAATAAATAAAAAAACATTTATTGTCTGGCTAACTTTTCACATGTTTTCACATAACAGAGCAATTATATAAAGGGCAAAGGGTGTAAATACTCTTTTCATATTCTTCGCTTCAGAGTAGGTACTCATGACCTGGCCTTTCTCCAAAACGCCACCGGTTTAGTCTTTATTTAGGTATTTATTAGTTGGTAACTTTAATCTACTTCATAAGTATCAATAAGTATCTATATGATATTTTGTGACTATATCTCTAGAAGTCTAGACAAAGGCGATAAGAAATGTTTACTAACAAAACTTAAGTAAGCAACCGTTGATTGACTGACAATCAACATTAGTCTTTAAAACAACTTGGCGGGTGTATTTCTCTCATGATGTAGTGATGCACTAAGATAAGAAGGGAATTACCGAAATTCAATTCCTAGGAAACGCAGTAGGAAAATGAAGTTTGTATAAAAAAAACGCGAACAAAGTCACGGGGCGTTCCTGAGATTACTTTGTTTTCAATTCGAAAGAGTGTTGATGGCCATTGATCTTGACATTATCTACCTGTAGTTTCTATAAGATGGCACTTAGGAGTTTCAACTTGTTTTTCATTGAAGTCGGTTTTGTTTTTAAAACGTAAGTACTATTAGTAAATCAGGTTCACAATAAAATTGTTAAAAAAAATCTTATTTTTTTTTAAATTTGTTGAAAATAATGTGTATTTTGTTTTGGAAACGCTCGTTATCAAACTTCCTACGAATAACTACCTAGCAAATCCGATGTTTGTATGCAGATGAATAGGTATTATTTTATATTTATTTTGTTACTAGCTGCCGCCTTCAGCTTCGCTCGCGTGGTACCCGGATAAAAAATATACTGATCTGACACAAATCTGATTTACCTACTCGACATATTCTATTATTAGTGACCCCCTCCAAAATTACAGGCTGCGACCGCGCCTGTGTATAGGCTTATTTTATATTCGGGTACTACAATAACGAAGTCACTGGCAAATGCTAGTCTAACACTATAGTGGTTTATATACTAGACTGTTAAAAGAGGGCCCACCTCAAGGGCTTGCATTGTGAATGACATTAATTACCACAGACTGCATTCAAACCAACTGCTGGTTCCAACCCCTTTCCGGGAACTACCGGGAATTCCCTTGAATGACCGAATCAATGAATACATTTAGTTAGATACATGTTATCGATCTATATGGATACTACCTATCCATCTAGTAAAGGCCTTAGTTTTCTAATCTATGTTATCATAATGTAGTACCTTCCTTATCCATAGATTTTCCATCAGGTCAAACATAAAACATAAGCTTTTAAAACGTACGTAATCCTACCACTAGCCGTTATCAGTAGAGATGGGCGGGTGGGTAAAAATTCGGGTGGGTAAAATAGGAAGGAAAGGGTAAAATAGGTAAAAATTAAATAATACCCATTTATACCGGGTATTTTTTATTAACACCGGGTAAAAATTCGACCTGTATTTTAATTTTTTTTTTAACCGATTGCCTAGATCTACCTACCCGTCCGTAACCGTACCGTAACGAAAACGATTTTTCACTCACCTTTTGTTTTGTTTATACAGAAATTCACAATTCAAAGAATATTATAAAGCTGCAGTGTTTGTTTGTTTGTTTGTTTGAACGCGCTAATCTCTGGAACTACTGGTCCGATTTGAATGATTCTTTCAGTGTTGGGTAGTCCATTTATCGAGGAAGGCTATAGGCTATGTTTGTTTTTTCAAAATTAGGGATCCGTAATAAAACTGCTATTTTGTAACACAAGGTGCAAAATCGAAAACCTATTTTTGCGTGCGCTGCAAAAACTATTGACGATAGAAAAAAATGATGTACTACGGGGTTGTAGATCCCATTAAGACCTACAAAAAAATCCGCGAGAACATATATCTAGCTATCATGGTTTAATCACAATAACCGATTTTGTGTTCAAAATAATTATTAAATCGTCTGAAGAGAAAAAACTACGTTAAATATGTATCGTAATATTGATCTTTATCGAAATTAAGCATTATGTTATCAAGAGTATTTATGAAGAAGTAAAAAACTTTTTGTTTCATCTCAATCGGATATTTCGTTTAAAAGTTATCACGTGTGTAAGATGTTAAGAGTTGGTACCTATTAATGAGTTATGGGCCATAGTCTATTTATTGAGGGAGGCTATAATATAGGCAATATTTTATCTCGGAAACGAGAAAAACGCGGGTGAAACCGCGGGGCACAGCTAGTAAACAAATAAAATAATAAATAAATAGTGGCGGACATTCTAACACAGCAACATCTAGCCCCAAACTAAGAAAAACTTGTAATATGGGAACCAGATGACTTCTTCTTCTTCTCGTGTCGATGCTTCGTTAAATGTTTTTAGAGTAAAAGGTGGCCACCTCAATCGCGCTATCTGTAGCGGCATTGAGGTCATCCCTTGTGCAGGTGGTTGGACACAGGGGGCACACCAGCAGGTGCGGCATGGTTTGCGCCGGAGCACCGCAGTCGCATTGTGCCAAATTAGGCTCCCTAAATCCCCATTCGCACATGTTGAATCTGCAACGACCAACTTGGGTGCGGAGCCGATTTAACGACTTCCAGACTAGCCATGGCAGAGCGTGTCCTGGTGGTAATTTTTCCTGCGGGGTGATAAAATTAGGAGGTGGGGGTTTTTTCTCCTTCCAAAGCTTATACTTTGCGGAAGCCGGATGGTCATTTGAAGCCTGTGTGAAACGCTGAAAGCTTTTGCGGCTTTTGAGGCGAGCTTCAGGTATTTCGTGCCCATACAAAGGATGTCGGTTATCACTCTCTTGCTTGGATTTCTCCATTGAACTAGCTACATCCCGTCGCACGCATGGTGGTGTGATACCTGCTGAAGAATATAGCATGTTGAGAGGAGTTGGCTTGAGACACCCAGTAATTATGCGACACGTTTCGTCGAGCGCTACTTCAACGAGTTTGGCATGTGCAGACATGTGCCACACTGGGCACCAGCGGAGAAGCACAGCGCCATACCAGTAGAACGTAAAACGTCTGGCGCTGCTCCCCACTTGGTAGATGTTAGATGCCGTAGTAGACTGTTGCGAGAGCCGACTTTCATCTTTGTCTTTTGACAGTGTGGTTTGTAACACAATTATTTGTCCAGTGTTGCGCCAAGATACTTTGGATAGCGCTCACATTGGATGGTAACTCCTTGCCACGTGATGTTGAGAGACCGATCAGCCTGGTGGCTGCGCAAGTGGAAAGCGCAGGCTTGAGTTTTTGATGGATTGGGTTTTAGACCATTTGCATCGTAGTAGGCTCCTAGTTCTTCAAGGGCGACGGTCAGGTTCTCTTCCGCCTCTTCAAAGGTTTTTGTCTGGGTGGTCAAAGCTAGGTCGTCCGCGTATAAGAAACGGGTTGTATTTGGGCTGCTAGGTTGATCGTTCGTATGCAAATTGAACAGGGTTGGTGCAAGGACACTCCCTTGGGGAAGTCCGTTTTTGACGCTGCGCCATCTACTTTTTTACGTAAGAAGGTGAACTTGAAAGCGGTGGTTACGAAGCAGTTCACCAAGTATTTGAACAAACCCAAGATCGTTGGTCAAATCTTCAACTTTTCCTAAGAGTTTTCAGATGTTTACGGTATCATAAGCAGCAGTTAGGTCAACTAAAACCATGCCTGTTATATTATTCGTCTCAAAGCCGTCCTCGATATGTTGGGTGAGTCTAAGAGTCTGCCCACAACAGACTTTTCCGGGTCTAAATCCTGCTTGTTCGTGGATCAGTTTTGAATCCACAAGTGGTGTGAGACGGTTGAGGAGGAGTCTCTCAAACAGTTGGTACAGGTGACACAACAATGAAATGGGCCTGTAGCTTTTAGGGTCATCGTGAAACTTCCCAGGCTTTAAAAGTGCCACATCCTTTGCTCTTCTCCACATTTTTTCCACCAGATGACTGATAAAATACTTATATACTTTTTGTTTGTAAATACGTTAGAACACCCAGACACAGAACAAACATCTATTATTCATCACACAAATATTTTTTCTGGGTGGGGATCGCAGCCACAACCTTCAGCGCAAAGGAAGAGCTACTACCAAGTGACCTGTGAGGCCAGTCAAATCATTATAGCTAATTAGGAATAAAAACTAACAAATAAAAGCATATATAATTAGTTGTACCTCAAAAAAAGATGCATTGAATTTTTACCCGGTATTAATTCGAAATGGGAAGGTAAAAATGGGTATAAATGGGTAAAAACCCAAAGGTCGGGTTTTTACCGGGTAAGCGCCCATCTCTGGTTATCAGTACTAGCGTACGTTGGTTAGCAGTTGCCACCCACGAGTGCAGATTACTCTGAAGGTCGTCTGGAAGATATCCCTCTGATAAGACCGCGCATTTACCAATTGACTTCTCTTGGGACTCCCTCTTGGGACTTTGAATCAGGAGTGTGGCTGCAAGTTTTCTTATGATTACTTGTCGCTCTGTCCACCCCATTAGGGATACGGACGTGATAATATGTATGTATGTATTTTTACTACAGTTGTTAGCGGATAATTCTGGTAAAACTCTTGGCAACTAGTACAATACCTTGGAAACAAACGGCCAAACATGTTCTCAATCTTTCACCTAGCCACTTCACAATGGCAGAATCTTAATTTGAATAAAATTTGTTTAATTTTCCGTGTTTGTTTATATTAATTTGTCTAGCAGTATGTTTCTATCTTTTATTTAAGTTTGCGTAATTATTTACAATATAATCTTTAAACATTTATTTTATTTCGTGGATATTTCCATGTACCTACCACCTGCTTTCTACCTACTTATCTAACATACATATGTTTACGTGTTGTCGGAAAAAAATACGGGATGGAGTTCTTCTTATTTATATTTTACATTACATGTTTATTTAGTAGATTCTTAATTAAAAAAAAGTTGAAAGTGCGTTTTACTTTGAATTGTATTTATAAAATACACTTGACCAGAAGCCATTTCTCTATCTACCACAAAAGTGATGATGTTTTGATTGTCATATCACTTACCACAAATTATAGTAACAAAGTGTTTATCAATAGTAAAATGATCGAAAAAACAAGTATTGAATCAAATCTATGAAGTTCGGTTGTAAACAAACATCCTGATCTAAAATTGAACATTCAGATGTGAACTGTGCATCTTACTAGATTGTGATCTGAACAATGAGTTGACTGTGAGCGAATCAGAGAACAGAGAAAACAATACGATGTTCAGTTGTGACCGGTTGAACACTATTCAGCTGTGAGCCGCTTTGAAACACAGTGTTCAGTTGCGCTACAACACAATGTTCAGTTACGATAGCCCTGAACAAATGGACGTTCAGTTGTCTGAACTAGGCGTGATGCAGATGTAAGGTGATGACTGTGATGACAGAGGCGCGCTCGCGCCCCGCGCCTTTCACCCCGACGATTCTGTTCAGGTCACTATGGAAGAGGACTCTGTCATTCAAGAGGAAGAAGGTAAAATAACCTCTTATCTCGTTTTATATGTTTTTGTGTTTATGTAAACAAGTTTATATTTTTATCGAGATATGAAAGAGACCTGTAATCTTAAGACCTGACAATCTGTTTAGTTTTGCATTTTGCTCAACAGATTTTTTTTAGCATTATCACTTTTATGACAACGAATGGTGGCAACGGATTTATTGGACAGTTGAACGTTCAGGTTCACCATATCGATCTTCGGACTTTGAATTAGAAGTAGCTACAAGTTTTTTTATTGAGACTACTCATTATGGATATGGACTGGACGTGTGATGTATGTATGAACGTTCAGAGGTTATATCATAAGACTTGTTATGAATGTAGAGAGTGGTGTAGCCGTATATCTCCACCACTGGTTCTTTTTGTAAAAGTATGTTTTTGTTACCTACAACTATTAGTAAAACTATGATTCACACGAAGTAGGTTCCGAAAATAAACCAAATTGTTTTTACTTCCTGCATCGAAACTCATAAAATCGATTCCTATGAGTCTGTTTATAAAACAAATCTTATTTTTAGATGTGCTATTTGTTTTATTAGGTAGGTAAGTACCTATTTAACCCACCTTGGATTAACTGATTGTGTGATTTTGTAACGCACTAGAGTCGTGGTCGCAGTTGTCTTTCACACACGAAGGGTTAAAAAAATAATTATAAAAAATAAAAATAAAATGATGTGCGCGGTCACAAATTGGGATGGTTGATTGTAAATGGCATTACGAGCTGAGCGCTTCCGTCACGTTAATCAATCGGTCCCGGCTTTTAAGTCGTTAAGCCATGACGGAGGCCTTTAGGCGGCCTAAAAACTTCGTCAATAGAGTTGGCCACTAGCTCATACGAACATACATACACGAAGGGTACACACTCTAGGTGCGAATGGGACGGATGAAGGACTGTGTTACAAAATCTCACCGCTGAAAAGGTCTGAAATTGTTCGTGTGACCAATTTCTGCAATTCGCTCTCAGCAATTTTTTTCAGGTTTTTTATTTAACTATAAATAAATAAATTATTATTGTAATTGTTTCAGTCGGAGGACCGCTTCGCCGGCTACAAGGGCGTTCGAGATATTACTGTGAAAAAGGTAACTTACAAATTATATGTATATTAAAATATCAGCCGTTTATGCGGAATTGAGGCACTAACATACAAACATCCACACAAACTTTCACATTTATAATATATGTAGTAGGATTCCTTCTTCTAAATTCTTATTCATAGATTATACAATACAGTAGTAGTGTATTTTACGAGACTGCTAGTACCTACCTACAAAATCGTTTGCTTACTGCGCATGTTGTGTTTACCTGAAATTGGTTGCCCAGCACCTATTCCATCATCTCAGCTCAGTCAGCCTTGTCCTCAGGAAAGACATGGTCAATACGTGCGGAGCTGACTAAGCCGCGGGTTTCCTCACAATGTTTTTCTTCACCGTTTGAGAGTACCTACTGGCACATATTTTTTTCGCACAGAAAAATTCATTGGTACATGACCGGATTTGAACCCACAACCTTAGGATCGGAAGACGGGGTCACTACCAACTAGACCATCAGTGCTCTCCAATGTATTAAGACTAAATCGCATTTATTGACGATACGATAACACGCATCATTTAATTTTTTCAAAATCTGTCTCCATATTTTGTCCAAAAGTTGACCAGTACATAAGGAACAATGAAAATAATCTGTTGGAAAACCCGACGGCATGTTCGCAGTCGGGTAACAAAAAAGAAACATTTTTCAATCTTCTAAAAACAATATATCGAAGAGCATATTAAATTATAGATTCATTTATTCACATACAGCGTAAAACCTTAATACGTAATAAGTTTTCCCCAAAGCTATTTTTGTTGCGAAATCGGGGCTCAGTTCAAATTACCATTTCAAATGGACCAAATCATATGAGAGCAAAGGTATTTAGGAATTTCTCAAACGTAAATTATCATCAAAAATACTATGACATTTAATAAATCGAGTCATAGGTATTACCTAATTTCTTGAATTATCATTATGTATGTATCTCACTAACTTTTTTTTGTTTTGTACCTAAGTATATAATTTTAATCATTATGTATGTACCTCAGTTTCAAATGATAATTTATTTAAATAGCTTTTAAATCAATTTCTTTTATCGATTTTTAACTAATTTTATTCTTGTATTTACCTGACTGATTTGCGTCTATTATTGGGGTGGTACTAAATTTGAATTTAATTTTGTCATATCTTGAACTTAATAAATAAATAAACATTATAGTACTCAAAAGTTACGAATTCTGCGGCTTAACTGTATTGATACTGCAAAGGTTGAAAGATTGATTTAATATCATTAATCATAGCACGTCACTTTAGGTAACTATAAATAAAGTGAAAGTCGGGCCTTATATCATTACCTTACTTTTACCAAAATGAGCGCTGAAAACACATCTACATTATAAAAATATCTTAGACGAGGCGTCATCAGATTAGGAATCCCGCAATCACTCAAACGTCATCAAATATATCGAGCTGATTTTATGATGGTATTGACAGATTGATGAGTCATTGTTTTTAGTTTTTCTTCAAGGATTATGTTTCAATTTTTGTTTGGTTGCTGATCAACTATGTATAAAATATAAACTGACTATATTATATAATACAATTCATATCTATATGAATTAATTTAGCACGCATTATCCTACCTCATACTAATATTATAAAAAGGAAAGATTTTTTGTATTTTTTTTTGTTTGTAACGAATAGGCTCCGAAACTACTGGACCGATTTCAAAAATTCTTTCACCAATAGAAAGCTACATTATCAGGAACCAGTATAGGCTATAATATATTTTCAAAAAAATTAGGGATCCATAAGAAAGGCTTATACTCAGCAGTGGTACCTAGGTAGATACAAGTTGAGAATATGGATGATGATAGATGATAGATGATAAAGCTGCGCCTCCACTGCGGCGCACGGGTATGACCCACGCCCACGGCTAGGAACAATCGACGCATCAGTGCGTAGCGTGGCCGGCAGTTTGTAAGCAGTTTGGTTAGAAAGAACTAGTGATACGAGTGGTAGAACTTTGAGAATTTCGATCGTACCTTAGAGCTGTGTCTGACGGTTCCAGGGTCCCTCTGGTCTCGGCATCATGATCATAGAAGGAAGGCACACGGAGGCAGGGCGGGGCATCTTCGTCTCAGACTTGCAGGAAGGCAGCGCCGCGGAGCAGGTAAATTTGTTCTAATGTTACCCTATTTATGCGAAGTTTTTCTATGATTAACCTATTTTAGGGTATAATGAGAATAAAGTCTATTAAAGAGTGACATATTAGAAAGAAGATCTATACCGAGTAGTGAGAGAACATAGGCTGAATAGACAGGTACTAGATGATGTGTTAACTCTTAAATTAAAATCTTATTTTGTTATAAAATTATGTTAAAAATCGTGGTTTTCAGATTATAATGGGAATATTGAAATATCTAAAATTTTGATTTCTTATATTTCAGGCTGGTCTTCAAATCGGAGACATGCTGCTAGCTGTGAATCGTGACTCATTGCTCAATTGTAGCTACGATGCTGTAAGTATCATAAAATTAATGAATGAATACTGTAAAATTGGCAATTAAAAGTCATGTTTGTGTGAGACCTGTTTTTAATGAATTATTGACTGAGTCGCGAGAGTTGTGGGTTTGATTTTCTCGACGGGAGAAATGTTTGCATGTTCTGTATAAATATGGGTATTGTGGTATACATTATAATAATCATTGTTTGTGATACCCACAACTGAGAAACCTATTTGCAGTCTGAACTGTGCATGTGACTGTTAATTCGAGCTCTGGTGATCCAGTAGCAGCGACCTTTCGACCGTGAGTTGAAATCCGGTCGTTCAGCAATGGATTTTTCTGTTCGAAAAATGTCTGTGCGCTATGTACCAGCTCTTTCAAATGGTGAAGGAAAAAATCTTGAGAAAACTCTCGTTGAGCCTAAAAAAACTCTAAAACAACTGTCAAGTGCCCCTGAGGTGCACTTTCATAACTTTCATCACACTGGTTCGAAAGAACTAGTGAAAAAACTAGTAGTAGTACTGTTGACTGTTATAATGTCGATGCAGGCTGCGGCTAAGTTGAAGCAAACGGAGGGCGTGGTGGTGCTGACGGTGTGCAGCCCCAACATGAAGGACCCGGAGGACGCTGGTACGCCAACTGCCCCCGGTACAATGCTTGCTAGTTTCTTTGTTTACCCCCTTTTTACCCTATTACGGCGAGACCGTTACTATCGCCCCGTTTGATTCCGAAGCGATCTCGTAATGATCACTTTCCTTTGTTTTTCATTTAAGAGCACGAAAAAAATCCTTTTTCCTGTTTTCGTTTTTACTTTTTATGACAGAAAGAATACTTTATTTTATAAGAAGTTAAGAAAGGCAATACTTTAAATCTTCAGTGGCCGTGTTTACTGTGTTATACTTATTAACTTCAACTAATCTTTATTTCTGTCTTCTCTTTCAGGAGGTCCGTCTCGGCCCGCGAGCCGGAATCAAACACCCGACCCCAACGCACCACCGGGTGCCTCGCGGCCTCACACGCCGCGGCCGGCACCTTCCCCTGTTAAAGGTAAAGGTATTGATGATTAAATTGTACTGGTAGGTTTTGTAGTAAGAAAATATCTCGAAATATTATTCTTTGCTTTTATGGCTTCATCATGACATCATTGGATCAATGGAATTATTATCGTTCAAGTTTATAAATAGTGAAAACAAATCATTATCCCTCTAGGCCTCCCGTCCCGATAGACCTCTGTGCGTACCATTCTCCACGCTAGTGACGGATGCTACATCGTCAGCCCATTCCACTGCAGGACGAATAACGTAATTATGTGATAAATTGTTTATTAATAATAATTATTTGTAATTCCAGTGGAACCCCCACCAGACCCATCGGTGGCTCCTATCATCCCCAACACGGATATGACGATAGAGATCGCGTCCGCAAACAACGTCCTAGGAGTTGTTCTACTTGGCGGCAGCGATACCCTTATAAATGTAAGTCATTTGCATTTATGTATGCACAGTGTGATTCTCACTAAACCCTAAAATGTTGTTATTTGACACCCAATTCATACTCTCTTAACGCATAAGCATTTATGAAATTGAATATTCTTTTCTATTCAAGATGATTTTATCCTAAACCTTTATTTTTTATATCTTCCCCTCTCGTGAAGAAGGTAGAAAAATAGTTGGGGGTGCACATACTCCCTTTTTATTTTATTTGATTTTAATCCGTTACTTCTCTGCTGGACCAGGAGTAAAGAAAACGTATGGAATGCTTCCAGCTGCTTCTCTCACCAAGCATGTCGTAAAAGTCGAATAAGGAGTAGTATCCTCTCCAACATGATGGACCATTTATATGGACGATGGGCTGAACACTTGTCACTATGGTTCACCATATCCATCTTGGGACTCATAGATCTTGGAGTGGCTGCAGGTTATGATTACTTGTGGCTCTGCGGAGTTGCCGTAGTGGATACGGGCGTGATAATATGTATCAATGTTTGTATTTTAATCCGTTTCGTGCAATTCCAGGGTGCAGCAGCAATACTCCTGGACATCTACAAGGAGGGCTGCATCGCAAAGGACGGGCGGCTGCAAGTCGGCGACCAGATCCTGGACTGCAACGGAGTGCCCATCACCAAGGAGATGGCGCACGAGCGTGTCTGCCTCACCATCAAGCAGAAGACTGCCAAGGTAGCTTGACTAACTGCTTGAAGTATCATTTGAGTCCTGTTTTAGGTTCTTAATTATGTTGAGACATACCACTCCCCAGTATACTTTCAGAAAGATGAATTTAATATTGCTTCTATTTACCAACCACCCGTGTCATTTATAATTTCATCGGTCCATCGGGCTTAGGACCATCCTACACTTCGTTTCCTGTTCCGTGGCTGCCATACACAAACCTTTGGTCCCAAACGATATCAGTGTTCTTCGACATATTTTATGACCGGCCCATTGCCATCGCTGATGAATGCACTTATGTTTCGGTCATTATCGGTCTTACGAGTCTTCAGAATCCTACTCGTAAGAAAGAAAGAAATAATTTATATGCTAGAAAGATATGTAGTAATGTAGGTGTTACAGGTCTTACTCAAACAACTTCGCCAACTGGTTTTTTTTTGTTGAGATAATTAATTATTTGTCAACAATTAATTGATGGTATGAGTTTAAATCAGGAGTGGCTGCAAGTTTTCTTATGTTTATCATTATACTTGTGGTTCTGTCATACCCAAGTAGGGATACGGGCGTGATATAATGTATGTGCTCGTATTAAGAGAAACCTCCCTGTGTCCAGCTGCGTCTGCTAGTGCACCGGCCGGAGCCGCTGAAGTTGGAGCAGGTGGAGGTGGAGCTGGCGCGCAAGCCAGGCAAGCCACTCGGCATCACGTGCGTCGCGCCCGTCAGTGCGCCCGGCGTCTACCTCGGGGACATGGTGAGACACCTGCTATCTTGTATTTTGTAATTTTTGCTAAAATAATCCGCCATCTGAGAGTGAATGAGTCGAAAGAACATAGCAAATCTTTGTCTGCTACGGAAAACAGGCGTGATTTCATGTATGATTGTATAATGTATTCTGCCATTCAAATGTACTTCATCATCAGCCTATAGAAGTACCCTGTTGGACATAAGTCTCCCCTATGTATTTCCAAGACAAACGGTTATGGGCTGCTTTCATTAACCACCATTCACAATACCATCGGTCCATCGGGTTGGGGACCGTCCCACTCCTTTGTTGCTGATGTAGCCATCAATCACGAGTTTTTTTGGCGAAATCATCCCTAACAAGACTTCATCAAACTTTCGGATATCTTTTTTTCCTACTGCCACCTCAAACTAGTAAAAACGTTTTAAACTTTTCATAAACGCATTAAATATAACTTCAGCTGTGTAAATTAAACTTTTCTTCTCCAGCTGACGGGTTCCCCAGCGGAACTGGACGGGCGTCTTCAGAAAGGCGATATCTTGGTGTCAGTAGACGGCAAGGATCTCACCGCTGCTGATCTGATCGCCGCCGCCACCGCGCTCAAGCTCTGTGGGAACAAGGTCAGCATCAAGGTCAAACGGTTCAAGACTGTCAGATAAACCAGTGAGAGCGAGTAGAATTCTGGTTTATCCCTAAATGGGGGTTGAAGTGATAAGTTTCTTTTGAGATATTTTTGTTGAAGTTTATCTGATAAAAAAATATTTGTTTTGGTAGCAATCGTTGAAATGAAATTATGTTCATTATGCCCTGTACGCTTGGTTGGGTGCAAGATTAAAATAAACTACAGGTTAAAAACATGCGTAAGTGACATCTATAGAAGGATAATTCTCACGACCCCCACTTAGGGTAAAACGAGAAACAGTGAAATCATCTTGAGAAAAAAGCTGATGGTGCCGTCGAACCAAAGTTATTGTGATGTTTACAATTACCTCGGCTCCTAGAAATTGATAGTTATTACAATTTTATGTATTTACGCCTCTTTCTAAAATGTACGTTTTCGAATAAATTAATTGATACTATTCGTAAGCCAAAAGAAATAGGATTATTAACTTTATAGGTTCTATTCTTAAACTCGGTACCAAATAAAACACTTTTAGTCCGTCTTGTCACTGATTTGAGAATAGGTGCGACCTAGGTACGTTAAAGCTTATTTTAAAAGAACACCAATATTATACATAGAAAACTAGATTTATTTAGAAGTGCTAATTTGAGTTGTCTATTCTATTCCTATAGTTTATACTGTAAAATTGATTTTAAAAAGAAAACACCAAATATATGTACAAAATGCACCTATAATATCGTTAAATGATTGAAACAGTATTTACAGTTTCTCTTTTATTTCCCCAGAACTAAAATCCTAAGCCAAAATTGACGTAGTCTAACACTTTTAGAAACTAAAGTTCGTGTGACTAGACAATAAAATAATTAAACATTTTCTAAAACATTTTTTCGGAACTTCACCTTTTCATAATAGATCGGAATGCCAAATTAAATACGTAACTAATGTAACTTCTAAAATATATTCCCAATAATTTTCTCCTCTTTCCTCTTTCACATAATAATAAGGAGCGACGTTTCAGTATTTGTTGTAAAAATATTAAAATCTATGTTCGCAGTAACAATAGCCCACAGTTGCCAATAAAAAGTACAAGTCATTGACCCCGTTGGCGACCGTAGGTCATTGTGTATGAACCCTTTAGTCGAATGAGTTAGCTTAGTTAGATAATTTGTGTTATAGGTACTTACTCGTATAGTAAAATTATGCAACCATTTTTGTGGCATTTGGAGGTAAAAATAAAAATAGGATGTATATTATTAAATTAATAATGAACAATACAGATTTTATTATTAATTTAATACATCAGTAGCTATTTTTCATAATAAATTCATCCATACAGTTTTTAAATGTTTCTGTTCATCAATTCTAGATCTACCCTTTTTTCTTACCATACCCTTTTTACCCCAGAATGCGTCTCGATTATTGTTATAAAGTGTAGGCCGAAATAACCCTTGATTGTAGACATTACTTGAATACTTTCAGTATTTTAGAGGTACTTTAATTTTAGAATAACATTTTATTTAGAAGAACATCAAAATATTATAGTTTCAGGAATTAAAACATACAGAGAGTTTTTAGAATTTTTTAGCGTTTTTTACTCATTTGTAAAAATACCGAGTGTCAAATTTTATAAACCAAAATTAGGCGTAAAGATAACTCGAATGTAATTTTACTAGTTTTAAGTTATATAATAATTCAGATTGTTGTATATAAATAGGTATAGAAGTTCTTCACTGTAGTTTTCGGCTTTTTTCACATAAAATATTGCAGCTTTGGAGGGATTCTTTAGGATAGTTTTAAATAGGAATCTTAACTACGTGTGGCCATTAGTGAATTCAAAATACAAAGCTATGTCCATTATTACTAAACTATTAATAGCTTACGGGACACAATAGTTATTATAATGTACTTATTGCGTGTTCAATTTTAATATATTTTTCCCCATAAAATGCCTGACGACGGTACGATTTTGTAATACAATCGTGTCGGCGGGCGTCGCAGTTGTCAACGCCATCCGCCTGTTTCACACCTACTACGAGTATATTTCGCCGAGATGCGATTGAGATACAAAATGGGACACACAGGACTTATGGGGAAAATCTGTGCACGTCGCGTTATGTCTAGTGATTTTGTAGATTGTGAAAATGATGATGATTAATCTAAAAATGAGCCACATTTATAGAAACTGGTTAAAAATGCCTTTTAGATTTAGCCCTCGTAATCTAGGTAAGAAACTCTAGAAGGCTAGAATCGAACAATTTAGAATTACGGAAAAAGGATCAAAATATCTAAAAATTATTTATTTTTGTTAATTAATTTTATCGGAGACAATTATTACCACAAATGAGAATATTTAATTTAATTTAGACGCGATTGTATTGAAATTATTTACAGAATACTATAACTTCAAAAGAATATAAACCTTACTGGAGAGTACTGTACTATTTTTAATATTATAAAGCATTTTATATTAAAAAAATGTGAATTGCGTAGCATTATTCTAAATGAATGTAAAGTGTATAATGTAGTTTTTCTTATTAGGAAAATATAAATTAGATAAATTCGTTGATATTGTGTAGAAACTGTAATGGCCTCAACTTTTTGGATATTTTCCTTGCATGTATTAAAATACATAAATAAAGAATTTATTGTATGTATTTGTAAATTCCTCAATTGTTATAAATACCTACTCCTAATACCTCCTAGAATTCTTTTTCAATTTGGTGCTTCGTCAAACTCTAAGGTTTATTTCTAAATTCATAATTGACTACCTTATTACGGCTAACTAGTTTAAAAATACTAAAAAAAAACCTAATTAACACCTATCTAGTAAATTGTTTCAACTATTAACAACCTAATCTAACTGAAATAAAATAATTTACCATAATATAAATATTACATAAATAAACGTGTGTCCATAATTTTTAAATAAAAAGTATATGCTTTTTATTTATTTTAAACCCCTTTTCCTCTCTTATAAGTATAAAGCCTTGATAAGATAGTTTAGTGATAAATAAATTGAATTTAAATTTTATTCATATACAAAACATTGTCTTTTAAAATAAATACTTATAAAATCTATAATGTTTGTGTGAATAAAATTAAATTTACTTATAAATGATAGCTAATACAAATTATTTACTATTGTACTGTTAAAAGTTCGTAAATATTTTTATCCATATTTTATTGCGAAAAAAGCATAATTAGTAATATCAGAGTGTGTGTTATTATTTTGGTTTTACCATTTTTTTATAATTCGATAAATATGTGTATTTCAACGAAAAAAGTTTCTCTGAGGTGTCCTTAAAACCTTTCACCACACTGGTATAGTCAATACTACTTTGCATACTTGTATAAACATAGACTGAATATTATTCAGTTTACTTTTTATCGATTACTTTGTGATGGAAAAATAATATGTTTACGGGTTTAACAGTATCTTTAGACTTTCTAAGTGAAATTTAGATGTAATTAAGGATTAATTGAGTTACCCGTTATTTGATCCAAATATTATTGTAAACTTTAAAGTGTACGAAATAGTGATACTGTAATAAAATGTGCGCTTTTTTAATTTGTGTTTCATTATTTCTCTAAACAAATAAAAAAATATTATCAGTTATGTGGCGTAGCTTGCTTAGACGTTCTTGATTGATCGTTAAAGTTAAGCAACGTTGTGCGCGGTATGTTTTATTGATATTGATAGCCAGCCGCCGCTTGTAAAACTAACAGGTTTCTTCAGCGTTTTGAGCACGTATTAGGTCACGTTTATATTACGCCGATAATCAGTGGCAAATTGCTGTCTTGTTGTTTGCAGCTAAATGAAAGTAACATAAACAATGTCACAGACACTGCGTACTCGCTAATCACTAAGGTATTGTTAAACACATGTCTTAAAGTGATTAGTGAAGGAAGCGAGCCATTTTTTTTTACTCAATGTTGTTTTAAAACAATGTCTAGAAGTCACTCGAAGTTAACGAGCGAAGCGAGCTTCATGTCAATGCGAGCGAAGCGAGGCAAATTTTTTAACTCAATGTAGCTAGACCATCTCTAGAATTCTCTAGAAGTTAGCGAGCGAAGCTAGCTTAATGCCAATACAAACATCCAAACATCCTCACAAACTTTCGCATTTATAATATAAGTAAGAAGTAAGATTATTGTAAAAGTCATTATTACTTTCTTCAAATAAAATTCAATTTAATTCACAATAATTTTATTTGTTAGTACCTCCTAGTTTATTTATTCACAACTTATTAAGTATAGGTATAGCACTAGGGTTTCAATTTAATAATACAGATCTAATAACATTAATATTTTGTTCAACTGCATCATTTTCGTGGGTTGTCGAATGACTAGAAGCAACAACTTGTGATAATACTCAGCTTATATTAATATAATAGTCACTATTATTATAATAAGTACGATTATTTTAAGTTTTGGCTGTTATTTTTAAGTAGATAATAATATTAACACAAAAACTAACATTTTTAAATCACAATTCAATCTTATTTGAGCATTAAATACTGATAAAATCTTATTAAGTACTTACATGATAAGTAACAATTATTTATAATAAATTATACACTAGATAAAATACTAAAATTATGTCAAATGTTAAGAACCTTACATAATCACTAAAGTTCTAACTTTAAAATACAATAATATTTATTAACAGATATAAGCTTTATTAATACAAATATAATTTACATTTACAAAATACAAAAGAAACAGACGGTCTATAGATAGCTCGTCATTGCTTGCTTGAAATAAAATATTTTCGATGATTTATAACATTATAAAACAGCTCTGTTGGTTTGTAGGGCTAAGTCTTGGGCAGAATTTTATAACTTTTCATCAGAATTCTTCCTAATAATTAAAGGCTTCAGTCGTCCTCTCAGCTTCACCAGCCTCTTACTGACCTTTCCTGTGGACGTAGGAGACCTCAAGTCTGGCATGGACTTACTCTCATTCAACGCCAAGTTCTCAGTACTCTTAGAGATCGTACCGTAATACCGTGGCATGCTGAAGTCATTCTGCTTATACATCAGCGCAGATTTCTGCTTTATACTCTGTAACGTTTCCGTGTTATAATCTATGGTTACTGTAGGCTTATCGTCGAAGAAGCGAGGTAGGTTGTTGGATTTGATGATCGGTGTGTCCGGGAGTTGGCTGAGTTTTAACTCCTCTGTCATTACGCCTACCATAGACTTGCTTTTCAACAGTGGTGGCTTCTCAGGGACTAGGTGTTCGGGAATGTTCAGGAAGGATGCGCTTCTATGCGGCATTCTTGCTAGAACCTTGTTTATTTTATGTGGGTCTATGTTCTTGAGGCTTTCCACTCTGTTTAATACTGGTTTGTTGAGTCTACTGTTGCTGTCTGCTCGGTCTAAGGTTCTAGCACTATTGCTCCTTGGTAGTTCACCTTTCTGCCTCAGAATTCCTTTGACGCTTTCAACTCTTGGTAGCGCAAGTGTCGACGGTAGTGTTACTACTGATATAGGATCGTAGTTGTATGTCGGGTTTGGAATGGTAATCTTCGTTTCATCCTTAATCGTAACAGTACTGGGTTTAATAACATCCTGCCTTCTTAACTCTACATTCATTGTCAATCCTTCTTCTGTATCGTTGCTACTGTTATCTTCTTCCTCTTCCTCAATTTTGAACATGTCATGGTTTGCCAGAAGTTCGTCCTTGAACATGATCTCGAAGTCTGTGACCGGGGAGTCCACTTCGTCTTCGAAGTAGACCTTGGTCCTGTTCGGCTTGTCGGAGAGGTAGTCTGGTTCTGACTTGGTTTCCAACTCGTCCAGGGAGTCGTTGCTCTTTGATTTGAGCTCGTGCTCGTCTCTGAAGATGAGGGACTTGGAGAAGACCTCGAAATGAAACATAAAAGGTAAGTAAATAATAAGTAAAATCATAATACAGTGATTACTCCTTCTATTCTCCCTATTCATCCATCCCAGTTCACTGACCTCGTACAGCTTATCAGCGTGCAGCGGCAGTTCGTTGACCTCCCTCCCGCTGATGGCCTGCGACGGGAGGTGGTTGTTGTTGAGTGGCTGGGAGGTGACCACGCTGTCGACACTGGCGCCCATGTTCGTGTAGCCGTTCGCGTGGCTCTCCTCTTCAAGTCTGCAAGTACAATTGATAGTTAGGGTCTCGCTCACTACTCTGTTTCAACTGATACCAACAAAGTCAAAGTCAAAAAAAATTATTCCATAAAATCACGGGGATCACTTGGACACGTCTTAAATCTACGTTGCATTTACACCTGTCCGTAACGCGATCAAGCGTGGAAGATACAGGCAAGAAACCACGCTTGGCTACTTTTTTTTAATAAACTTCATCGACAGCCAAAGCCCGACTTTACTGCCCGCCAGCCCTGCTGGGCACAGGCCTTCCTCTGTTTGTGCCATCCAGTTCGGCTTTGACGATATCATCTGCCTATCTCACCGCAGGACGACCCACATAGACTTAACCCATCTTATTTGAAGTTGTTTTATAGATTTAATGGAGGTATCTGTCTGTCCGAACCGGGAACAATGTGTAGGACGGCTCGCCACCCGATGTACCGATGACATTTTGAGGATTGCGGTTGGTCGGTGGATGAAACCAGAACAAAACCGTTCCTCTTGGAAATATGTTAGGAAGACCTATGTCCAGCTGTGAACTTCTATATTCTGATAATGATGATGATCTGTCTGTTTTTCCATCTATCCGTTCATAATGAGAAACATTTTAACAAAACTTATAGGTAAATAACTATCATAAGATATTCTAGTTATCATTCCTTCCGCAAATACAAATACATTAGTTTCTTCAGAACTATTCGTCACGGTTCACGACAATACACAAAGAACGTGTTTGTAACACCTACCTGCCTGTCACAGATGAAAGAGAGAAGCTGAATTATTACAAGTAGTTAATTTAGTAAATTAATAAAATTCCGTAGTAATAAACGTTTCTTGTAAAGGGCCCCTTTTTATTAATTTATTTTATTTTTATTATTTGTTGTTATAAATACATACTGTGAAAATTTAATCTCTGCACCTATTACGGTTTATGAGATACAGCCCGCTGACGGACGGACGGACATAAAAATGTATCAGTAGTACGACGTTTATGTCTAGAAATATTTTTAATTCATCTAAAATGACAAACTATAATAACATTTAAAACTTTAAGGTAATATAATAAGAAATTAAAATGAGCTCAGTTTTCTACCTAAGTTCGGCTACACAGAGCTCAGATCACCGACCGCAGGTAACACTCCCCAAAAGGCTGGCGACGTTACGTCGTTGGATAGCTATACTTATCCTTTGTCCGAGGTAAGCGCCCGCGCCCGCGCAGTATTCATATACACGTTAAAAAACTGTATAAAGTATTATTTTGTAAACCGGACTCAAGCACCGTCTTCATATAGGTAAATGCGTTTGTGAGTGTCTGTATGTATTTGTTTCCACTTCGTAACTGCTGAATGGATTTGAAAGTGACTGAACCAACTCACCAAGCCTGTGATCTTTGCATCAGACTACAGGCAAACATTACTGATACAATTAATAATCATCATTGTATCGCATGTTGGCTTGAAGGTTTTCCTTCAACTATTATTATCCATCTCGTGACTTTAAATCAGAAGTGGCTGCAAGTTTTGTTGTGACTACTTGTGGCTCTGCCCACCCCGTTAGGGATACGGGCATGATAATATGTATGTATTATTATAAATGCGAAAGAAATTCTGTCTGTTACTGTTTCATTATTAAACCGCTGAATAGATTTTGACAGAATTTGGCAAGGAGTATAGTCATAAAAACATCAATGCGGACGTAGTAGCAAACAACAGATAGTACGATACAATATTTCCTTTTATGTACTGAACCTAATTATTTAAAATGAATGTAATTTATTTGTAGTTAATTTATTACGAGTTATGAATACCAAATTGCTCTTGTAATGCCGCATAGAATATTGTACTGAAATGCGGTAATGTTTTTTATGATTGTGGTATTGCTTTACCTTGGATAGTTACATTAGGTAGGTACCTATTAGCTTCCGATCTGGTCTTCCCTTGTGCGGTACCTGGATAAAAAGCAAGTACCTAAAGCCTTTTTACCATCCATAGATGATTTATACAACGTCAGTAGGGATCTTTCCTTCACTGACGGGACGCTGTAGTGCCCGGGACGAAAAGATGGAGTAGGCTTGTCCAGCACCTATTCCATTCTCTCAGCTTAGTCGGCCTTGTCCACAGGAAAGACATGGTCAATACGTAGCTGACTAAGCCGCGGGTTTCCTTCACCATTTGAGAGTACTGGTATAGCGCACATAAATTTTTCGCATAGAAAAATCCATTGATACATGACCGGATTTAAACCAACCACCTTAGGATTGGAAGGCGTGGTCACTACTAACTAGACCACCACTGCTCTCACGAAAAAGTAAGTAGTATGTTTAATGTTTTTTTTATGCAAACTTCATCTTCCCGCTACGTTCCCTAGGAGTTAAAATTCGGGAAAATTCCTTTCTTAGTGCATCACTACATCATGAGAGAAATACACCCGCCAAGTTTCATGCTTTGAGGACTCTAATGTTGATTGTCAGTCAATCAGTCAGTCAGTTACAGTTTTATATATTTTGGTTGCATGTTGCATGAAAAGTTTCCATGACTTTTCGTTTCCATAATAATGTTTTTACTTACTTATAGGATGCTATTTTCTTGTCGAAACAAAACCTCTCCTCGCAGCACGTCCAGTACATCGTCTCCAGACAACTGAAATTATAATTTGTTTCATGAATGTGTGTCTACACAAGGGTCTACCTTGGTCAGAATCGATCGGCAGTGAACAAAAAACAAAATGGCCGCCATCCAAACTTTGACTTGGGGTGTGAATAAATAAAATATTTGTGGACATTTCACACAGCGCCATCTAGCCCCAAACTAAGCAAAGTTTGTACTATGGGCACCAGATGGTGATGGTGATACCTATATACCTACTTTATTTTTTTTTAAACATATTTATTACTACAATGCCCAGAACCGGAAGAAATATTTGCAGAACATACAAACATTTCTCACGTAGCGGGAATCGAAACCGCGCCTCTTGGTTCGTGGGGATGTGAGGGTCATTTAACCAAAATCACGAACCAATCACATCGCTGAAGGTTCGTGGGGATGGGGATGTTCAAACCTCAATCACGTCGCAACAGTTAAACAGATTGAGTGAGGTAAGTATTCACATATTTTATGTTCCTAGGGTAGATAAGAATTTATCATTTCAAGGTAAACACAAACAAAACGGTCACTGAACTTGGTCATCTAGAAAGATCACTAAAAACTCAGAACTACTTATCAAAATCCGTTATTGGGAAAAAGTATTATGTGTTTTAAATATTTTGTAGTCAGTGAAAATGATGAGATTTTTAGAATAGGAAACAAGGAACCAACGGGAACAAATTTGATTTATTGAGTCTCGTTCTAACTTATAAGCTTTTTTTTCACACCTAGATACTGTTAAATAAATTATTTACTAATGAGAAGTTTAAGAATAGGACAGTAACTAATTCCACGTCAGTCTCATAAGACTTTATTACTGAACTAGGAGTAGGTAGGTAGTAGGTACCCACCTGTACCTGGTCTATGTAGGTAGGTGAGCTCAGTGCGTCTACCATGAGATCTATCTAACCATGGGCTGCAATTATTTTTTTAATTGAATAGTCACATAAAATTTTGAAGCTCACTGAGAGAAATGATAATCGAAAAATAATTAAATTCAAGGTTTCTTAATTAATACCTATAGTCAAATATGTTTTGGTTTAACTACCTGTTGCAAAGCATTTCCTGTAAATAATCCTGATTCGAAATAAATGAGGTATCTTATTTCATTACTGCATTAAATTTGCAAAAAGCTACAAGCAAAACAACTCAATTAGTTTTTTAGGTGGCAATATTTTTTTCAAATCAAATCGTCGAATTTGTAAATCATAAAATTCGGAATAAAAATTCAAAATAAACGCGCAGTCCCTTCGATCCATCTTGCCACATATTTCAGAACTCTGGTAGGCAGGACCACATAGTATAATTCTTGAAAATCACCGAGTATTAAAAACAAAAAAGGTCAATTTCAATTGTTTTTTTTTTCAATTTTGTGGTCTTGAAAGTCATTTGGTGTCTTGGTGACTTCAAAATTAAAGATAAATAAATTTTGTAAACATAAATTTACTTTTAAGAATACGAAATTGAAAAAATCTATGAAAATGGACCATTTTCATGACTTTTTATCATTCGGTGATTTTCAAGAATTGATACTATGTGGTCCTGCCTCAAATAATAATAATAATAAGTATTTATTTGCTCTCACAAAAGGTTAGGTACTGTTGTAGGTACTTAGATTTAGAAGTTAAAAACTTATTTTAATCTGCTTCGTGAGAGTCTAGTGCCTGTAATAGGTTTGTGCAAACCTGTGACACAGGTCACCAGTGCAATGCATGCCTCACTTTACGCTGAATGTGCGTTAGCCATCATCTACGTTTCTTATTGCAATCGCTAGTGAGTATAGTCCGGAAATACCCATGGTAGGCCCACTGGTTATCTCGACTCTGACATTATCTCGATGATTGAAAGGAAATTCAGTTTATCTTAACTGATAGGTATTTAAGGAAACAAACGTGAGGGAAATACCTAAGTTTCAACACCGTGGAACAAAAATAATTTTTCAATGATAAAAGTCACAAATTGTAAGGATGTTTGTATGTTTTTTCCTCATGCACGAACAAACGGCTAAAACTGGCCGATTATCCGGAAAGCTTCAAAATTTTAAAAAGATTAATAAAGAGATGACCTTGCAAGATACTCATAGAAAATAAACATAGTAGGTAACATAGGAAACCTGAATTTAATATTCTTTAGTAAAAAATGTTGTTTTAATTTTAAAAGATGTTTTTAAAAATTAATTACTTAGGTATATTCATTTAACTTGGCTAACTAAGGTAGGTATAGGCTGTATAGGTAGTTCACGTCATAATAAAATGAACTCGCGGGAAAATGTTTGCGCCCATTTGTTTTTGCCTATTGTTTAGGTATTTACTTATTCTTCTTCATTTGAATAAACTTTACACCAAAATATGACAATAGAAATTTGAGAAATTCGGAATATAACAATTGAGAGCAGTTGAAGCGGCCCCGATTAAGGTCGTGGGTTCAAATCCGGCCGTGCATCAATAGATTTTTCTGTACGAAAAATTTATACATTCACCGTTTGAGGTACTCTCAAACGGTGAAGGAAAACATAGTTAGAAAACCAGAATGTAGTTTAAAAAAGTAAAGTTTGAAAGAACCTTTGAGAAGCACTTTGAATTCTTTCACCGCACTGGTACAAAAGAACTAGTGACACGACTATCAGAAAGTAGTACAATATAAATTACTAACTGCCGCCCGCGGCTTCGCTCGCATGGTACCCGGATAAAAAATAGCCTATATGTTAAACCAGTACATATACTATGTATATTCCAAGTTTCATTCAAATCCGTTCAGCCGTTTTGGCGTGATTGAGGCACAAACATCCAAACATCCAAACTCACAAACTTTCGCATTTATAATATAAGTAAGATTTGTACGCAACAGATAGCTCAAACTTTTTTCCCTTAATCATTTTACACGACGCGGTAGATACTTACTACTGGCATGATTTGCAGAACTTGAGCAACATCTTCAAAGAGTTCACATTGTCGGTGATGATGATGATCTGATCAGAGGCTCCTCATCAACTCCTGAACATTGAAGACGCCATTCCTGAAAAAACCAAAAGGATCACTTATAAAGATACTCAGAGAGAAATAAGCACCTGGTGATATGTCACACAGCATTTAACAATATTATTGTAGATTACCCAGGACTATAAATACTAGTCGTATCACCAGCTCTTTCGAACCAGTGTGGTGAAAGAATTTAAAGTACGCTTCTAAGGATCTTTTCGTTTCGGTTTCCTCACGATGTTTTTCTTCACCGGTTGAGAGTAGGTTGTGTAACGCATATTTCCTCTTCATATAAATTTTTCGTACAGAAAATTCATTGGTGCACGGATTTGAGCCCACGACCGTAGGATCTGCGGGCCGCTACCACTAGACCACCAGTGCTCAATGGACCAAGCACTTAAAATTTGACAATAAGCATGATCTGACATTTTTCACACTCAAACTTCATAGCCATGATAGTTTAGAAAATATTTTGTAGAATACCTAAGGAGTCAGAAAAATAAATCTGCATGTCACACATCACGTTACAATATAATGTAAATTGACTATATAATAAATACAATAAAAATAAACATTTGTAGACATTTTACAAGCAAAGCTTGTACTATGAACACAAGATGGCTGATACAATACTTATATACTTTTTTGTAAACACATACGAGTAAGTTCTTATAAAAAGTACAACAACACCCAGACCCGGAAGAAATATTTACAGAACATACTAACATTTCTCCCGTAGCGGAAATCGAACCCGCGCCTCTAGCGCTTCAGCCGAGCACTCGCCCGCCACGCCACCGAGGTCGTCTAAATGACCGGTTACCTACTATAATATTCTACTATCGGACAACGGACGATAAGTTACCAAACAACGTTGTTTTTATGGCGTTTTTCTACAAATAACAACAATGGTATGGCAATGAACAATCTGTCTTCGGTTAGTAGCATATTGGAACAGGGTCAAAACCATTTATCAGAGAATCGTGTTAAAACTATCACATGTCACAGAGCATGGTACAATATAATAAAGTAAGTGTTGACATAGCGATGTTAAACAATACAGATACAGTTCAAACATGTCGGTTAGTCGTTCCTTTGTGGAGATCATTTTATTCATACATTCTTTACGAAATCTGTTTGGATTCAGATTACAACATTAAGATATCAACCCGTTATTACGCCCGGTTCCGATATTGTTACAAATGGACGACGAATCGTTCGTTAAAGTGACATACATTTTTTGACAGAAAAACAATCCGTAGTCTGTTAGTAGAATATTAGAACCAGGCATCAGCCAAAATAAAGAATCATCATCATCATCATCATCTTCCTGCCCTTATCCCACTCTATGTGGGGTCGGCACAGCATGATCTTTTTTGGATCATGGTGTAAGAGTTTTGGCTAAGGTGTTTTATGACCGGCCGCCTGCTTAAATAAAGAATCATTGAAATACAATATGAATTTTATAGTTATAAAAGTTGTAGACATTTCACACAGCGCCGTCTAGCCCCAAACTAAGCAAAGCTTGTACTATGGACACCAGATGGTTGATAGAATTAGTTTAGGTTTGAGTAGTTTGAGTATTTTTCTGGATCTCTTAAATTATATGCGTCGAACACCGTTATGATATGTTTTTTTAAAAGAAAGGAATAAAGAAAGAATTGTGTCATTGAGCTAAATCTTGAGATTTTCAGAATGGTGGTAAAAGTTTGAAATAAACGATGTTCCCTAACCATTCGGATTTCCACCAATATGAGTTGCGAAATCTTAGGTTTTACTGGAAATTCTGAGGATTTACCGTAGTTCGGACTTTTACCGTAACATTTTCATCCAGCTAGAAAGCCAGTAAAGCCGCGGGCAAAAGCTAGTCATTCATATTCCTACAGAAAGCTTTTGCAATAGGCTACCTACATAAATATTTCACGTAACATATGTAACCTCTACGACAGAATTAGATCGATATTATCTCGACCATTGTATGTTAATGAAGCCTTCATACAACCTACATTACTAAGTACCAAAGGACAAGGTTATTGAACTCTATCGTTATATAGGTACATAATCGTGGTTTTAAAATCTTTGCATAATTTAATTAACATTTTAATGAGTGTGAACTGTCGTCAGTGGACCTAATTAAAACATAACATAAGTACCTGCATAACACGTGTAACATAGAAGAAAATTAAATGCTTAATGAGTAAACATTTCTCTAATCGCTAATTGATCATAATTCACTACTACCTTCGATAGTGTGACAAGTAAAAGTTTCATGTGGCAGTAAAATAATAAAAGTGCGTATCAAAATCCCTTACGTGCAATTTGACAGAAACATGTCTTCACGAATCATTACGATTTTTTACCAAGTCTTCTAACTTTTGGGGTTTTACGACATGATCACGTTTGATCACGATATTTTTCTTCACCATTGGTGCACAAATGGGGGCCCATAATCTTTACTCTGTTTTACTTCACCGATAAGTAATATCCATTATTGCTTAACTGTATTTGAAATACCCACAGTTTAATGATCGAAAGACAAGGGGGTCTAGCAAAGATCATTTCTATTCTCTTTCCATCGTAGAAAACGATTGGTAGCCGAGCAGTGTTGCCACCTTGCATTTTTTTAAAGCGCTAGGTCAAAAATAAAATGTCATCAGATTTCAGAAATTTGGATTAAAAAAAAAACACCAAATTCCGTTAAATTATTTCAGATTAAAGAAACCCTAGTTTAAATTAAAAACGAACATACAAGTATGTATGAGATGAGTATGTACAATATTATGTAGGTATTTTACCTACGTAAAATTGTATAATGTTTAGTTTTAGTGTTTTTTTTTTAATCCAAATTTCTGAAATCTGATGACATTTTATTTTTGACCTAGCGCTTTAAAAAAATGCAAGGTGGCAACACTGCTCGGCTACCAATCGTTTTCCACGATGGAAAGAGAATAGAAAGGATCTTGGCTAGACCCCAAGGTCTCTAGTCCGACCACCAGTGCTCCCATTCATTCAGTTACCATTACAACAGTACAATGGTGCTACACGATGGTAAATTAATATTTCAAACCCACTAGTTACATACTGCCTTACCAGCTTAGTTGCAAAGTAAGGTCACCGGTTTAAACACAAAATCACGATGGTTGATTAGGTTACTACTATTATTCGTGTCACTAGTTCTTTCGAACCAGTGTGGTGAAAGGATTAAAGAGATCAGAGAGGCTCTTTTTGTGCACATGGCATATGTTTTCGTACAAGAAAAAATGTCTAAGTGTTCATAGTCGATCACTGAAGTTGAACAACAAGAGGCGTGGTCAGTATTTGGATGGGTTGAGTGACTTTTCGCACTTTTTTATATATCTATTTCAAACTATCTATAATTTACTGATTTGTACAAAATATAATAATAAGATAAAAAAATTAAGGGGGTCCTAATATAAATTACTACTAGTTGTTATTTCGAACCAGCGTGGCGAAAGGATTAAAGGCTCTTTTTGAACTTTTTAGAGTTGTATGCAGGTTTGTAATGGTTGACTTAACAATAGCGTTATATGTATATAAAAAAAATTCTAGTTGAACAATACCGCTACTGATAAGTGATAGATCCATTACATTATCTGTAGGAAATTGCATTCTGTCAATTTTATTGTCCTTGGTAGGTACAGTCAACGACATTTTAGATTTTATTAACAACAGAAATCCTGTTTGCACCATATTCTGTGATATGACGCAAGCGTTTGCCTACGTAGACCATACTATTCTGTGCAGTAAACTAGAAACGTATGGGATAAGAGGCAATGTTTTAGATTTAATCTGTTCTTATCTAACTAATCGAAAACAAGTAACTGAAATATCAAGATTTATTTGCAGCTATAATAACAAAATCAGATACAGTTTATTTGTTAATTCTAAGAGCTGTCTCAGTAACTAAAGCTTGAACTGGTTTCAACGGATTTTCTCGTTTCGATTTCTATCACATAGAAGAAACTCCGAGCTTCACCATCTTCATCATCATTTTTTAAGTTACCAAGCAGTTATGTCGCTGTCTGTACATTCTGTCCATATCAGGAAAGTATATATCAAAGGATTAGTTATTTATAGTACGTACTCACATTACCTTGCATTATTGACATTAGTAGTTATTGCATTTAGCAAAGTAGATACCTAATTGTGTGAATAGAAATAGTCCTGCATTTATCTACTGTACGCATTGGTATTTTATTATAAATATTGTTATATTTAAATGCCACTTATAATATACATACACTCCTGATTGAAATCCCAGGAAGAATATGGTGACAGGTGATCAGTCATAGATGGTCCATCATATTGGAGGATACTATCCCTTAATCGGCTTTTACGACATGCTCGGGGAGAGAAGCAGCTGGACGCATTCTATGTTTTTTTTTTACTCCCACTCCAGCAGAGAAGTATAATATAAATGTGAGTTTTTGATTTTGACCTCGTACATCTCCGTAACGGCTAAACGGATTTGGTTGAAACTTGAAAACACATAGTAACCCTAAGAACCGTAATACGTAATACGTAATACGTAATACGTAATTTTATTTTCAAACTCAAAGGTTCTTTCTACATAATCTATGTGTCATAAGTACCTGGACACTGTGTACCTATTATTACATGTCTATCTATTTTTAAAGGCACTCTAACTAAATAAAACTCTAAAAATGAATATAAAATAAACACGTTTCTATGACATTGAATTTTTATTAACACCATCGTTTGTATAAATATTTTGTTGCTTAGCGGATTCAATGTCGAAGACGTTTTATAACTTAGATAAATCTTACTTATATTATAAATACAAAAGTTTGTGAGTTTGGATGTTTGGATGTTTGTGCCTCAATCACGCCTAAACGGCTGAACGGATTTGAATGAAACTTGGAATATACATAGTACATGTACTGGATTAACATGTAGGCTATTTTTATCCGGATACCACGCGAGCGAAGCCGCGGACGGCAGCTAGTAAAGTTTATAATTTAGGCGACTTAAACCTGTTCCTCGTTCTGGTACCTACTCTATGAAATATAATTTGTTGGGTATCTCCCGGTCTATTTCGGAATGATTATAACTAACTCATTTTTCCTGTTATTGTTCTTAACTAAACATTTTAAACTCCAAATAAAGCATTACAGTCTAAAATCACCACTAGATGGCAGCCCTGATACAGAAAGACGGCAGCGTGTTAAACCATGAGACAAATAAGGTGGCTGAATGAATGTGGGGTGGCCTTTGCCCAACTGTGGGACAGCATGGACTAGTAGTAATAAAGGCCATTTACCATCTATAGTAGATGATTTATACAGGAGGCAACTTCTATCTTCACAAACGGGACGCTGTAGTGCCCGGGACGAATTAAGATGGAGTAGGCTGGCCCAGCACCTATGCCATCCTCTCAGCTTAGTCGGCCTTAGAGAGTTGATCAGGATCAGTCCATCGCCTATATATATATGGTTCATCATGTTGGAGAGGATACTATCCCTTAGTGGACTTTTACGACATGTTGGGGAGAGAAGCAGCTGGACGCATTCTGTTATTTCTTTACTCCCAGTCCAGCAGAGAAAGTGACGCAATATCAGAACTAACATGACTCACCAATCACCATGACACTATAATTGTTTTACGATTTCCTTCGGTCCGATTTGATTCACTTTTATCTTATTTATGCACTTCCCAAAGCAATTTATTTTTATCACTTTAATCTTTATAAAATGTAATTTATTTATCTGTACAATTATTTGTTTTATTATCACTAATCTACATGTTATGCGAATGGTTGCGAATCACCGACTGATAAGGCTATCAGAGATCGCTTTTTATATCTTTTGTCTATCGAAGTATCATAATCTTTTACGTTACCTGACAATCAACGCACAGCTTCAACCTCAAGTCCTGGAACCACGAGACTCGGAGGGATTCTCAGCAGAAATAATAATAATAATAATAGTACTTATTTATTTCTGATAAAATCCATATGTTAATAAAAAACAATACATAAATGAATAAAAAACCTACGAATTAACAAGATTAATAGATAAAATAAAAGAAAGAAACAAAAACTAAAATGGATGGAAAATGGAAGAAATCCTCACCGCTCAACTTTGTTATCAATGGAAAGGTCCAAGCGTGTATATAACTTTAGTTTAGTTTTTAATTTAGTTTTAGTCTTAGTTTGGTTGCCTGGGAGAAATCGCATCAAGCGATAAGGCCACCCTTTGCCAGCAATTGTCAGTTTTGTTTGCAATAAAGTTTTTTCATTTCATTTCATTCTCTTATAGTGAACTAAGAAAAGAATTTCCGAAATTTAACTCTTCCTCGAAAAAAAATATACCTACGCACTATACAAGCACTCTCAAGCACAAGAAGTACATAAGGTGTTTGTATGAATCAGAGTCAGAACCCGCGAAACATTTTGCATAATGTTGTACAACCACTAGGTATATTGTCTCCGTGTCTCCGTGCATTCTATGGTTAAATGATTCCCGTCAGATTTCAAAAAATGTTTTAATTAACTTATGTTTTTTTGTTCATTAATATGGCTACGATATTTTAGCAAATAGGTCAACAACAACACTTCATTTTCGAAGAATTGCTTTCAACCAGTTTACATTTCTCTTGCCAAAGTATGAACATCTGCCTGTGTACGTATTAGGCAATAAACTTTTACTTAGAAAAAAAAACATTTTATGTATTCCATCATAATCAAAACCACGGAAACCTATTTTTTCTCTGTTTTATTCTAAAAGATTTGGCTTAAAAAGAGCAACGATACGAAAATACGGCATGAGTTAAACAAGATGAAACCCCCGGCCCCGGTGCGTCACAATAGGTATCGCGGCGTGAATCAGATATCATCACTCTCCCTTGAGTGTAATGTCAATGACCTTCCTTGGTATTTTTGATCCTACAACACTTGCTAGGTATGCATGTTGTATTTGAGAGACTGCATCTTGTTAGCGCGACCACGGAAGTCCAGCGCTTTGGCATATCTCGCCCTGCCGTTGGAAATGCTGAATTATGTGCCTTTTTTATTGTGTTTGTGTGTTTTTGGTACAGAATAAATATTTCTATTCTATTTACAGTTTATAAAGCTTTTCAGCACTAAGCGTACAATAACGCTGCCCTACTAATCGCAGTTACAGTAATCGTCATTTTTGGGTTTTTCACTTTTTTGCAGAAATGGTATTTCCTAGGGGCTAAATCTATACCTACATAAAAAATAATTTTCATTATATTTTTTACTATAAGTATATATCTTGACTTGCTGCAGAGATATCTAAAAATTATGATTATCGCGTTTTTCTCGAAACCGACATTTTGCAAGTACCTACTGCATTTGCTATTACGAGGGCAGAACGAGTGAAGGCTATATATAGTATTTTGAAACTCTAGCGATCAGAACTAATGATTTTACTCGTCGGAAAAATAACAAGTTATTTCACGCGTAAACAATTACATGTTGTGTGATATTATGTGCTTTCAACCTTCGTAAGATATTGCTATGTGAATTAACAAAGGATGAACTGACCATCAGAGAGAGAGGAAAACTAGAAAAGCAAATAATATTTATAGATTTTATTGAAGCCAATGACTCATTTACGAGGAAAGTGGCACAATTGAAATTTCATGATAACATTCCTACAAATAAAATTAATATCAGTATAATTCAGTATGTATTACATCTATAAATTGGACTGCTCATACGAACTTACTTTATTACCTAGAGTTTAGATAGGGTATTTCCATAAAGGCTTAAGTTATTGTACGTCATAGTCGTAATACTCATTGTTTCTATTTAGATTTTCCTTATTGATTACACCACGAAGATTTTACTATAATTTATTGAATTTTTGTTTGCTTCCACTTTCTGATGATCTGGATCAAGTTAGCTATCTATAGACTGTTTAGATAGCCCGACTGTTTCTTTTGAATTCTGTAAATTATATGTACCTACATACCTACCTACCTACCTGTATTTTGTAAGTTTCTTACTATTCATTTATTTAATACAAAAACCATTCTAAATCCTGTTTTAGGAGTTAATGATAGAAAGTTTATAGTTAACTAAGTAATCGTTAGGTTAAAAAAATATCTGTAATTAGTTACCTGTGTAATGTATCGTTACATCATTGAAATAAGTATTACTATATGTAAATATCCATTCATAACCGTCAAAATTAATGTGTCTAGTTAAGTAGTTCAATATTAATTTATAAAGAGCTGTTGAAATCTTTTTCACAAAGTCCATTGGTTCATATCACCATTCAAACCACCATCACATTATCAGTTACCAAAAGATAATAAAAACATAACGGTCTTCAATGAAAAATAAATAAAATGTTCTTGATGCCATCCTAAAGAGACTAATAAGTAGTTGGCGTTAAGATATGTTAGGATGTCAGAGCCATGGACACTCTTTCGAATAAAGATGAGTAAGAAAATAAGTAGGTAAAAAGAAAAGTATAAATCACTTAGACATAAAATTTATATGGGACCATCTTGGGACTATTCTCTATATACCAGTGAAATAAACATCAAAATCAATTCATAATTAACGGAATAATTACACAACAAACATACTTAAAAAACACAGTCGAAGTGAGCATCTCCTCCTTTTTGAAGTCGGTTAAAAACAACTGAATTGAAGGGGGTAAACGAAGCGGAATTTCAGAAAACCTCATGAAACACAATACTCAAAACGTATACAACATAATTCAAAATACGGTATATAATTTTCACACAATAGAGGTTTTGTGTTATTTTTTATATATTAGCAAGATGGACTCAAAATCAAAACGCATCCAAAATCAAAAATGCATCAGGTACCTGCAGTATTGTACTAAACCAAACCGATATAGGTATAGGTACGAGTTACAAGTCTAGAAAGTTTAGAAAGAAATCAACGAACCACAGATCATAAAATCAGTTAGAAAACTCCACAATTATTTATCACATCCAATCACAATAGGTATCACTTGTAAACAACACGAACAATATAGCAATCATCTACAACAACCTTGATGAAAATTGTTTGTCTAAATGTTGTTCTCGGTTTGGTATCGTGTTAACCTGAGCCCCGTCGCAGTGAAACTGGTGCACCGTGCCGGCTGGCGCGGCCGCGGCGTGCGCCCGTGAATCATACTACTGCTACTCTCCACTTGAAACACTTATCGTAAAAACGGACAAAACAAAAACAACCGGCGTTGCGGCAAGAAAGCGCTGAAATATCCGACTGACAGTTTAAATCCGAAGGTTTGCGAAGAAGATTTGTATGTTTGTGCCTCAATCAGAGCATAACGGCTGAAGGGATATGAATAAAACTCGGATTACACTAGTATACAGGGCACATTTAGATCGGTCAGTATGGGCAGGTTTGTAACTATAAGACATACAAAGATCTGTTCTTAGGAATCATGCCATCGATTTTAATGGAAAAACTGCATACATAGATTTAAAAATTGCTTGTATTCAGTTCGGGAGTCGTATTAAAAAAAACTTTAAATTAGGGATTCGATGGGACTTGGCGAGAAAGGGTTGATTATTAGGGATTCGATGGGTACCTACTCTATAATCTTGTCTTAAACAGTGCTTCACTAAAATCAGTATTGTTTACAAAAGTAATTATATTCCTCAATTTATTTATAATTTTTAAAACGATTGTTATTTTAATTTGGCTCCAGCCTTCACGTCGGAATTCATTACGAGATGTAAAAACAAAATGATTTCTCGTAATGTCAAGTCATTTGCATGCCTTTTGTAGATTATTCAGAAATTAATTGTTTGTATGAACATTGTGCAACGCAAATGGATTTTAAGAGACAGTAAAATAATACTAATTGTTTCCGCTTATGGCTTCGTGCCTGGTTAAAAGGCAGCCTATGCATTTTGCTATTTTAGATTACAATCCAAGTACCAAAAATTACCAATCATCGATAAAAAATTGTTCTGCCATCATGGCTAGATGAAGCACTAACACCTTCACATCCTGCAATAATGCCCCAATAAAAACCGGCCAAGTACGAGTCGAATTCGCACACGAAGGGTTCTGTAAATAATGTTTCTTGTATAGGACCCCCTTTTTTTTTAAATTGTTATAGCACACTCTATGAAAATTACAATTCTATTTGTTACAGTTCGTGAGATACAGCCCGCTGACAGACGGACGGACGACGGACAGCGGAGGCTTAGTAATAGGGTCCCGTTGGCACACTTCGGATACGCAACCCTAAAAAGTAAAGTAACCATAAACTAAAACATCTTTATGTTTTCTGGAGGACGCCATATTCAATTTAATGTGATGTCACATAGTCTACATTAGCGGGCGATAAATACGCTTCCAACGATACCTCATTTGTCAAATTATGATAAGTAGTTTAGAAGATAAGAGGGAATAGATGATCACACATACATACCGGTCAAAATCATAACCCACCTTTTTGCATCGCCGTAGTAGGGTAAAAACAACATTATAACTCAAATGTTATTATCTTTTTTTATCTTGGTTATAAGTGGCTTCGATTTTTTAAATAAATTTCTACCCCGTGCTTAGCACCGGTTTAAAAAATAAAATATAATAAAAATCTAAATATCACCGGACTTAGCGCAAAAAGGTCAAAATACGCATCACGTCTTAAAAATACGAGTAATTTAAGTATATAAAAAACTGCGAAAATATGCAAATCTGTATAAATATTATTAAAATTCTACAAACGGACGAGTTGACGAGACGTAAAAACGACTAATTGATACGAGTTTTGATTTTAAATTGACATTTTAAAAAACTTCTTATAACTCTCTGTTTAATTGGAAATGTTTTATGCAAACAGTGTCCAATCGCGATATTTAATGGATCTTCGTCCGATGGAACGTACGCTACATTCTTTTATTTTTGATTTGGCAAATTCCAAAAAAAGTACAGCGTCAACATCAGAAAATAGCACGATACGTAATATGTATAAACAAAACGATACTAATATATGTTTTTTTTGCAATTTGGTTTAGAAATTATAGCGCAATCATCATCTTCCTGCCCTTATCCCACTCTATGTGGGGTCGGCACAGCATGATCCATGACCAGGCTGTAAGAGTTTTGGCTAAGGTGTTTTATGACCGGCCGCCTGCCTGACGTCAACCCTCCTTGGGAATACTTGCTTATTGTATCTCATCATGTTGGAGGATACTATCTTAGTCGACTTTTACGACATGCTCGGGGAGAGAAGCAGCTGAACGCATTCTATGTTTTTTCTTTACTCCCAGTCCAGCGAAGAAGTATTAAATGATATAAATTATAGCGCAATGGTGCTATTTATTTATTTCAATGCGTAGAACCTACTTAGTATTCTCTGCTGTAAAGTTGTATTTACCCAATCATTTAAGTATTCTGCTTATCGATTGTCGAATTAGGAAGAAGAGGCGATTGTGGTAAGAACTGACGGAAAGACTGATTGTGTAGGTGGGGCTTATTTGTTCCGTGTTCCGTGTTTGACGGCGATTTTCATTGTTCCTTTAAAAGCTTAAAACTCTAGTAGGTAAGTAGGTATTCTGTACTTAAGATAATCGCTGAGCCTTTTATTATATAGATGGGTTATCAGCGTCCCGTTTGTGAAGCTAAAAGGTGCCTCCTGACGCTGTATAAATCATCTACTATAGATCATAAAAGGCCTTAGTTTTTATTAGCGCTCATTGGTAGGTAAAGAAAAAAAAGTAAGGTTTTCCCGATTTTCACATAAAGCCGATTTCACTATTCAAAATAAACGGCGAGAGTACCTGGTCACTGCTAACAGTTTTCATGAAATTTTACACCTCTGGAACTCGTTCCATTAAACGGTGAAATTTGCCCTGAAGATACTAGTCATCTGATCATTATCATCATCATCAGCCTATAGAAGTGCACTGTTGGACTTAGGCCTCCCCAATATACTTCCAGGACGAATGATTTTGTGCTGCCTTCATCTACAACCCGCGACTCGTCCTACACAATAATTATATTTGACGTCTTTTTTTCGTGCTATGATGTTAGTGTGTGACGCGTCTATTTGTTAAACGTCTTCGGTATTTTTTCTATCATAATTTATATATGCCCGTCGGCATTTTGCTTTGTAAATATAACAGGTAGTAAACATTACATTACGCATTGATATTCAGGGCAGGCGACGTTGCAAATTAATGGTTTTGGTACTTGTGCATTTATGATTAGGCATTCGAAACGCAAACCGTTTCCAAACTAAGTATCCCCAATTACGAACACAAAAGGTCATAGACTTGCCCTTGGGGGATACTGATGGATGACATTTTTCGATTTAAAGACTAGGAATTTTTTTTCAAAAACTGAACTTTGATTTACTTCTGCAAAACTATGATCTCCCGAGGATAAAACTGCATAGGTACCGATGACAATTCAGATCTTCTGCAGCTTTAACCATTAAACAGAAAGGTTTTCCAATGATCATTTTAAAATCGTATGTGTTCTTGATTGATAAGTTTGAATGGCGAAATCAGAACTAAGAATCTTGACTGACTCCTATAACTAGACTTTTAGTTTATATTAGCTGCCGCCCGCGGCTTCGCTCGCGTGGTACCCGGATAAAAATAGCCTATATCCAGCACATGTACCTACTGTTGTATATTCCAATTTTCATTCAAATCCGTTCAGCCGTTTAGGCGTGATTGAGGCACAAACATACAAACATCCTCACAAACTTTCACATTTGTAATATAGTAGGATACCTAGCTATTTCTGACTATGAATTCCTATTGACGAATTCAAAAGTGGCGCAGATATAATATTAAGGTGTAGGTAGGTAATTATAATTAAAATAAGTAATAATGTAAGTGCAATGACGCGATAATTTGACAATGAACTTTTTATATTTATTATTGAGGCCAGTTAACGCACTGTAAGAAATATCAATCTGCCTTGATCTTGAGTTTTATTGCAACAAATGATTCAGGGAAACGGGAAATGGTACAAATAGTTCAAAGTGACCTAGATCGATCCGCTTCATGATCTTGTACCGTGTGTCTCGGACATTACAACATAACTATAAGTAATTACAGTGTCTACATAAATACTTTGTAACAAAAATCTATATTCAATAGTTTATTTTTGGTATTTTTTATATTTAACTTGATGGTGCTGTCAGCGCTCGTGTTTTGTTTTGATTTGACTTAAAAAAGTATGGTATTTGCCTGACTTTCACTAGTCGAGCAAGTCATTGTAACGGCACAGAACATATCCCTGTCATCAATACATTAAGAAGCAAATAAACTTTGGCGATTAGATTTACTTTACCAAAAAAAAGGCATTTTTACGACAAAAACGACGCATTTGCCGCATTTATATATGTTAAAATATTGTCACTAACACTTTATTCATTAGAAATGTACCTACTAGCTTAGTTCGTAGCTTATCTTGTAACTTACCTACTAGAAACTTACTTAAAATAACTAAAGATTTTGAAATTTGTCGATTTCTATTAGTTCCGGTGGGTGGCTCTGAGATCGATTCATCACGTCGTCTGGACCTTTTCGCGCCATTGTTCAATTCGTACAATGAAGGCGCGTCATCCGAGCATTTATTCCTTGAATAAATGTAACTCAATGGAATTCACGTGACAATGCTAGTCATAGCCTAAGTAATTACCAGTAGAAGTCCACAGCTGGAAATAACCCAATAAACTTTCAGGGCGAACGATTCTGTGCTTCCTCTGTACACTATCCTGCCAATTTTCACCTAAACTTGCGCTAGTTCTTCCGAACCAGTGTGGTGAAAGGATTATTTTTTTTAATAACTTTATTGATAAGTTTCCCACGTGAACCCAATTCAGTTGGGAATTTCAACTTGTCATTATGACAAGTTGAAATCCCACCTGGATTCACGTCACACATCATATTTTTCCGAAAAGTTAAGTCAAAAAATGTCTTTATTTAATAATAGCTGTTGCCCGCGACTTCGTACGCGTGTAGTACATTATTATGTTCTTTATTCAATAGTTTTCGCAGCGCACGCCAAAAACTATTTTGGGTTTTTTACCTTGGGTTACAATATTGCATTTTTCTTACGGATCCCTAATTTTTTGAAAATATATTATAGCCTATACTGGACCCTGATAATGTAGCTTTCTATTGATGAAAGAATTTTTGAAATCGGTCCAATAGTTTCGGAGCCTATTCGTTACAAACAAAAAAAATATTTCCTCCTTATAATATTAGTATAGATGATATACTCTATGAAAATGATCTAGTCTTTACATAAGGAACAAAGTATCTTAGGTATTATTTTACGTAGTTGTAAGATGAGATGATTGATGTTAATGATGAATGATGGAGACACGAGGATGGCCAATTTGAATGGATGGCTGAGCGCTGCTGGTGGCGTGAGCGCGATACTGACGCACAGTCTATTTTATTATTATGTTTTAATTTATGTTTTGGGGCCAATAATAATCAATAATCATTTATTTCGTAAATCTTATATTATAAGAATCTTTGTCCTGACTGACTGACTGACTGACTGACTGACAGACAACGCACAGCCTAAACCGCTGGACGTAGAGACTTGAAATTTTCAGTGTAGGTAAACCTTGGTACGTAGGGGTGTACTAAGAAGGGATTTTTCAAAATTCAACCTCTAAAGGGGTGAAAAGGGATGAAAACCTGGAATCAATTTTTGGTCTAAAACTGCACATAACCTATATCAAATTAAAGAGCCGATTTTTCTAATTTAGTTGATGTCATAATTACCTGTTATCGTTGCGTTTTGAAAAGTTTACCTTAACTCTCAAAATTTTTACTAAATTCACCGAAATTTCTTAATTTTTAGATTTAGGTATGTTTGTTACTCTTTCACGCAAAAACTACGGAATATACTTACATACCCTATTATTCATATTCGTTCGCTAAAGTTAGCCATTGCTTAAAGTTAGCCCTGTCACTGTTTGTCATTATGAAATGGTAAGAGATAGCAATACTTTAGTCGACGTTTAGCGTACACTATATAATGTATAATGAATAATGAGGATAGTAGGTACCTACGTGTGCTGGAATGGGACATAGGGTACTTTTTATCTGGGTACCGCGTGAGCGAAGCCGCGGGCGGCTGCTAGTTACAAAAATAACACGTCACATTTGTTTTTTTCTTACATACAGTAAGTACACTATTAAAATTCAAGAAATAATATTAATTAAATTAGATTAGATTATTGGTCGCAGGCGAAGGTCGAGAGCACTGGTGGTCTAGTGGTAGCGATTTGCCTTCTCATGGGTTCAAATCCGGTCCTTGAGATCCAAATCAAAATCAAGAATCATTTTTAGGGTTCTGTACCCAGGTGGCCACGGGACTCTATTACTACGCCTCCGCTGTCCGTCCGTCCGTCCGTCTGTCAGCGGGCTGTATCTCATGAACCGTAATTAAAAGGTATTTCTATTGCCGCTATAAGAACTAATAATAAAAATAAAATAAAAAGGTACAGTAGTACCATGAGTGGGAATAAAAAAATACTAAGTACTCTTTATTCTCAATACAACTCTGTTCCCAATTTATTCAACACTTAGTGGGATACTTATTGGTATTGATTGAATGTTTGTAACTTCATAATAGCACGTTGACAAGGCCGATGCCCACTTGTGGGCAAATGGGGCGATTATGATAGCGATCTACAAGACATAATCCTATTTAGCTCGATACGTTTATCGCTGAGCGAACTTAATATTTATAAAACCTTTAATCTAGAATCCAATTAACTTTAATCACAATGTCCACTAAACTTATTTATAACATGACTAGTTTCCGCTCGCGGCTTCGCACGCATAAAAAGCAGCTTACTATAATATTATTCCTGCACTACGTACCTACTATGTATATTTTAAGTTTCAACCAAATTTGTTCCGCCGTTAAGGCGTGATTTGTATTTTGTTTTTGTATCTACTTAATTCTAGATGTAACGCCTGGGAATAGGCTTGCCCAGCACCTATTCCATCCTCTCAGCTTAGTCGGCCTTGTCCACAGGAAAGACATGGTCAATACGTGCGGAGCTGACTAAGCCGCGAGTTTCCTCACGATGTTTTCCTTCACCGTTTGAGAGTACTGGTATAGCGCACATAAATTTTTCGCACAGAAAAATCCATTGGTACACGACCGGGTTTGAACCCGACCTTAGGATCGGAAAGCGGTGTCACTAGACATCTAGTCAATGGGAATACCCACTTTTATTAAAAGGTACAATTGGAATCTCTACACAAAAATATATTTTAATAGTTTTAAAATTAAAATGGCACTGCTTTGGTAGAAATATTGCTTTAAGTACTTATTCTAAATTGCTCTAGTTTCGCGTTATTGACATATCACTGCATATGTAGGTGCCTGACTGTTTTAAATAAGTTTAGATACCTACCTAATGTACAAGAACGGTATAAAATTAAAACATGGTCAGATAGTTAATTCAGAAATAGTTGTGGTAAATAATAATAAATAACACCCAACAGTCACATACATAGTCCTGACCTCACACTAGGATTCCCTGTGTCGTGGGTATCAGAAACTACGAGTACCATGCCACCACAACACCCAGACCCGGAAGAAATATTTACAGAACATGCAAACATTTCTTCCGCAGCGGGAATCGAACTCGCGCCTCTTACGTCTCTGCCGAGCAATCTCGCCACGCCACCGAGGCCTTAAAGAATAAAGAATAATTATTAAATTCTTAAAACTCAAAAGATTATCTTCTATCTACAGTGTTTAAATATCGCCCTTCCTCTATCTTAGCTTTTCATTCCGTTAAGTTCCAAAACAGCAATAATCGTTTTAAACTCGGCCTCGGTGGCGTGGCGGGCGATTGCTCGGCTGAGACGCAAGAAGCGCGGGTTCGATTCCCGCTGCGGAAGAAATGTTTGCATGTTCTGTAAATATTTCTTCCGGGTCTATGTGTTGTGGTACCATGGTACTCGTAGTTTCTGATACCCACGACACAGGGAATCCTAGTGTGGGGTCAGGACTATGTATGTGACTGTTGGGTGTTATTTATAATAAAAAAACTAGTTTTTCGCACATGCTGTTTTGGCTTTTTAGCGTTTTTCCCAGTGACGGTATGAATATTTTCCCACGAGCAAGACCGAGGTTCATGGTGTAATTGCGATGACGTTATGGTGTTTATCACGTGCAGTAGAAAGTGCGGGCGTGCTTCGATCGGCGCGCAGTGAAAAGCATTCCATTCTTCCGCATTCAATTCGTTGAACACTAGCTGTTGCCCGCGACTTCGTACGCGTGTAGTACATTATTATGTTCTATAATCAATAGTCTTCGCAGCGCACGCCAAAAACTATTTTGGATTTTCTACCTTGGGTTACAATATTGCAATTTTCTTACGGATTCCTAATTTTTTTGAAACATATTATAGCCTATACTGGACCCTGATAATGTAGCTTCCTATTGGTGAAAGAATTTTTGAAATCGGTCCAGTAGTTTCGGAGCCTATTCGTTACAAACAAAAAAACAAAAAATATTTCATCTTTATAATTTTAGTATAGATAAATAACCTGTGTACCTATATACCATCATCAACAGAGCACTGGTGGTCTAGTTGGTAGTGACCTCGCCTTCCGATCTTAAGGTTCCGTGGGTTCAAACCTGATCGTGTACCAATGGATTTTTGCAGTACTTTCAAACGGTGAAGGAAAACATCGTGAGGAAACCCGCACTCAGCTCCGCACGAGTAATGGATGATGGATGGTTTTTTACTATTGCATGTTGTTCTTTTGTCGAAAAATATGTTTCGCTTTTCGACAAATAACAACGTTGCTATGGTAATGAACGATCCGTCGCCCGTTAGTAGAATATTGGAATCGGGCATAAGTCCAATTTGACCAAGTATTTACAATTTTATGCAATTATTAATATAGATTGAACTTATCTACCATTCCTCTTCAAGTTTAACAGTTGAGTTGAGCTAAACTTAAAACACCTAGATTTTAAAGTACTCACCGTATTTTATTATTATTTATAATTCTACTCAGTCCAGAAAAACAAATATTGTTTAATTTATTTTATTCACTTCACTTCACAGAAAAAAACCACATTAACTGCACAAGAAATACAAACCAAAACAATTATATTTTTGTCATAATCACACAAAATGCATTTTCCAAATGATATAATACAAATTTAGCACGTCGTCCGGTCATGCGCGTCACCGACGCGACTGTCGCAGTGGGACTGCTGACGAACTCTCAAAATACCGAGCCTCTGTTATTGTTATGCCAAAAAGCCGGTTCCACTTTTCACTTCGCGACAGCCAGTTCGGGTATCCAGCTTTTCCAGTTTTTTTCTTAATTAGGTTAAGCACCTAAGCAGTTTTTTTTAAATCGCTGGTGTACCTAAAAATAATGATCCCGAAGCGGCCCCATTCAATTTTATTGGTCTGTTTTTCCAGTAAAATGTTAAAAATTGAATTGCCGTAACGACTAGTTTCGCTTGCCGAATAAAGAGCACTTGGCCTATTATGTATATTTTTTCCAGCACACCTACTTATGTATATTCCAAGTATTATTTAAATCTTTTTATACACGCACGGTGTCACATCACCACATCGTCAAATTGACTCATCGTCACATCGTCACATCATTACATCGTCACATCATCACATCGTCACATCCTCACAAACTTTCGCATTTATGATATTATTAATAGATAAAGATGTAAGTGTTTGTTTGTCATCAATAAGCGTACCAGCAATGACACCACTTGTCTTCGACCTTCAATCATCGCGTCGCGTGACCGAATCACGCAGACTCTATTTAAGCGAATTACATACCCTATGTACTTTTAGGCTAGTTAAGGCCAGTACAATCTATACTAGATGATTTATACAGCATCAGGAAGCTATTTTTGCCTACACTAACGGGATGCACGATTTTTGACAGACGGACGGACAGCGGAGGCTTAGCAATAGGGTAACGTTAGCACCCAAAAAATCAATGCCGATAAAGCCACGGGGCATTCGACCAGTCCACGTATAAAAACCATCTTAGGTTTTAGCTATTGCTATTAATTTGCCAATAACATTTACAGCTCAATCCACTAATAAATTCTGACAGCTGTCACCTTCGCAACACAAATCGCATGAGAAACGGCTTAGCCGTACGTTGGCGCAGGAGTAATGTGTTAAGGTTGTTTGCAGACCACATTCGCTCTATGCCTAGACCTAGAATGATTCGGGGCCAGTTGATGCGGCTAATTCTTATTGTAGAACTATGGTCTGGAATAGGCAGGGGTTTTCAACTATCAGGTAGGTACCTACCTTGTTTAGGTTGTAAGAATTATATGGTCCTCTGTAGTTTGTATTTTTAATCAAATATTTCTTATTACAGGGTATGCTGAAAACACGGAACAATAACTATAATATAATAATAACACCCAACAGTCACATACATAGTCCTGAGCCCACACTAGGATTCCCTGTGTCGTGGGTATCAGAAACTACGAGTACCATGCTACCACAACACCCAGACAAGGAAGAAATATTTACAGAACAAGCAAACATTTCTTCCGCAGCGGGAATCGAACCCGCGCCTCTTGCGTCTCTTGCGCCATCGAGGCCATCAAACTCCATTTGCATTCGACTCTCGCTTCATTCAGGTGTATTGTTTTGTTTTGCAATTACGCACATTTACTTTTGACTTCATTACAAGGAAATCCTAAAGTCGATGAGTCGCGCTCACTACTAAACTGACGTCACGGAAAACCAGTACATTATTAAGTGACTATGAGTTTTGATAATATTACCTTTTAAGTGCAATTTTACATCCTCTTCACCTGGCTTACAGCACGTAGGAGTTATGCTGTTGAATTATTAGTTCAATACTGGTTTGGGATGCTATGAATTCAATGTTTTATTCTGACTTATGTCGGCGTATAGTGAAAACATCGGAGGCCGGTTGTCGTGAACTTTTCTGGAGGAAGAAAAAAGTGTGGTGTACAATTTTGTTAGGACTTACCTATTTTAGTATTAAAATAAATAAAATAAATTAATAGATAACACCCTCGGTGGCGTGGCGGGCGATTGCTCGGCAGAGACGCAAGAGGCGCGGGTTCGATTCCCGCTGCGGAAGAAATGTTTGCATGATCTGCAAATATTTGTTCCGGGTCTGGGTGTTGTGGTAGCATGGTACTCGTAGTTTCTGATACCCACGACACAGGGAATCCTAGTGTGGGCTCAGGACTATGTATGTGACTGTTGGCTGTTATTTATTTTAGTATTATGTGCATTTATGGAACCATAAATAACTGAACAGAACTGAGAAAGGATCGCGCGTGTCGAGATTTTCATACAGAGGTTTCATACATCTATGAGCTTTTCACTATAATACTGACTTTATGTCAGTAAATTTTTTTTTACCTACTTTACTCCCATCTATTTATCTAGTCGTGTCATTAGTTCTTTTGAACCAATGTGGTGAACGGATTAAAGTGCGCCTCAAAGGCTCCTTTCGTGCATATTTTTGAACTTTAAGGTTCTACGACATGTCGGTTTCCTGGCGATGTTTTCCTTCACTATTTGAGAGTACCTACTGGAATAACGCACGTATCATTTTCTGTTTGAGATATATATATAATGTGCACTATACTACCACTAGGCCACCAGTGCTCAAAAATTACTTTAGGTACTCTCAAAAATGATACTGGAGCGGAATTTGCAAACATCATAATACCAACCTCAGTTGTGTACCTATAGAACAGCGTGTGGCCAATCTATGGCTCCTTTTATGGTCCAATTGATCGATCGAACACATACCTGGCGTGGCTGCGCCATAAATGAACCTCGTGTGACACAGAGCGAGGGGATAGAATAAATAACAGTATACCTACATTAATGTTTACAGTTTTTACTCTAAATACTGCTAATAAAATACTATATTTTTTACATTACGCAAAAAGTTATGAATATAATGTTAATTTTTAGGGTTCCGTACCAGAAGGGTGCCAACGGGACCCTAAGAAAGGTCCATTCATATTTACTTTTTATTACATTATAAATTATTAACAAAAAATAATAAAACCAACGGCACTCGTTGGACGTTATTATAATCAAATTTTTAACTATTTTCTTAAATATTCATCTTAAACCTCGGTTGCATGGCGGCGAGTGCTCGGCTGAGACGCAAGAGGCGCAGGTTCTATTCCCGCTACGGGAGAAATGTTTGTATGTTCTGCAAATATTTCTTGCCGTTTGCCGTCTGGGTGTTGTTGGGTATTTACAAAAAAAAGTATCTATATAAGTATTCTATCAGCCATCAGGTGTTCATAGTACTAGTTTTGCTTAGTTGGGACTAGATGGCGCTGTGTGAAATGTCCACAAATATTTATTTATTCAAACCGAGACTTTGCTACTATTTCTCCCATTTATCTATTTTATCGTACACGTTGTACTTACTTACAATCACACAAACATTCAGTCGTAGAGGTGGTACTTTTTAATGAGCGTAATACCACACTTTTTACGCGTCATTATGCATCTAAATATATGCAAAATGGGGTATTGCAATGTTGTCGCGTCCATATGCGTATCCTACTTACTTGAATTTACTCACTAATGGTCAATCTTACGCTTTACTAATAAGCAATCGTATTATCGTACTAAAGCTGCGTCTCCATTGCAGCGTATTATTTGTGTGTTTGCACACTTTTTCTGCAAACATGCCCGTATCCCTAATGGGGTGGGCAGAGTCAAAAATAAATCATAAGAAAAGCCACTCGTGATTCAAAGTCCCAAGTTGAATATGGTGAACCATGACAGGTGATCAGACCATCTCGCCCAAATAGATGGTCTATCATGTTGGAGAGGATACTATCCCTTAGTCGACTTTTACGACATGCTCGGGGAGAGAAGCAGCTGGACGCATTCTATGTATCCAGCAGAAGTGTGTACGACTTTTTCTTTCGTGTCAAAATCGAGCATTGAATCTAGTCTAAACTATCCTATTTCTGTTGTGTACTTTTTGAAATTTGACTCTCCCAAACATGTTGCCGTCCTTTTTCAATAGAGATAACATAGCCATAGGTAATTTTAGAGCTGTCAAAATTAAGTTAAGTTAAAAACATGCATAATAATCGATACAATTATTAAAGAGGTAAAGTTTGTTTGTTTGTTTGTCTCAAAAACTACTTCTAACCGATTCTGAAAATTATTTAACTAGTAGGAATCTACACTACCATTGAGTGCTATTATTTTATTCATTATGCTAGTTTTTTCAAAAATATATTTATTCTTTAGTAGAATCGGTAAGGATCACATTAGAGACAAATGAAACTAAAACTTAAAATAATTATGTTTATATTTTGTATCTTATGTTTAAGGCCTAATTTTAAAATGGTTCTTAATTACAAAATATTATCGAATGCTCGACTCATTTTGAATAAACTCAAAAACACTTCGCTTTTCGTATTTACAAATGAAGACATTATTTTGTTTTTTCTCAATACCTAGTAAATCAGCCTTACGTCCTCTTAAGACCGACAACATGATATAAAAAACAAGATTAATTAGTTAAAAATAACTAACAGTTTGTACACGTTGATTATCAGTTTTTGTAAATTATATCGAAATATTCAAAGCAGTTTCTATAGTCGTCTAAATAAGACAATAAATATATTGCTAAGAATAAATCCTTCTCAAATACATAAAAAAGGATCTAGATGTAAAAAATCTGTTAAAAGTTAAACAATATCAAATGTAGTGACATTTAAATCTTTCTTTTTTTTCTGTTAAATACTGGCATACAGTGACAGGGCAAATCTGTATGCGTTTTAAGTTTAAAAGGTTTCTAAAGAAATAACCGGTTGAAAAATAACGCTATTTAAAGGGTTTTTTAAAAATCCACCGGTTAAGTTTCAAATGCAATGCGTTTTAAATGCAAAACACAAATGTAAGACTAGTTTTAATACAATGATAAATACAACCCAGATCAACTGGAATAACAATAAAAATGTATTGTTAAATAAAACAATTTTGGAATCATGTTACTTTGCTTTTACTGAGTACTAATTTAGTTAGCTCTTTTAATAAGACTGTTGTCTCTAAGAAGCATAATTTCACATTTGAAAACCTTTACCTACCAATAGGTACACGTGTAATTACCAAATATTCACTCAACTACGCTGGTGGAGCACTGGTGGTCTAGCTGGTAGTGACCCCGCCTTCCGATCCTAAGAACCTGGGTTCAAATCCGGTCGTGTACCTACCAATGGATTTTTCTGTGTGAAAAATTTATGTGCGCTATACCAGTACTCTCAAACGGTGAAGGAAAACATTGTGAGTAAACCTGCGGCTTAGTCAGCTCCGCACGTCTTGACCATGTCTTTTCTCTGGACAAGGCCGACTAAGCTGAGAGGATGGAATAGGTGATGGGCAAGCCTACTCCATCTTAATTCGTCCCGGGCACTACAGCGTCCCGTCTGTGAAGGTAAAAGTTACCACCTGACGCTGTATAAATCATCTACTATAGACGGTAAAAGGCCTTAGTTACTCAACTACGCTCCAAACATGTAAAAAATCCAAAATTGTTTTAAATAACGCATAACAGTTGAAGTCCTGATTTAACCGGTTGATTTCACGTCCTCGCGACGGGTAGGGACGTCCTCCGCTCGTTGGCGACGGTCAACGTAACGTTATCGGGCTGGGACGTTCCCTGCGCTAGTGCTGTGCTGATTGGCTGCGTGATGGGTTGTGCTGCGAACTGGGGGTAGTGCACGCCTACTACCTCCTCATAGCTTGGCGGTGCCATGTATTCTGGAATCAGGGACATCAAATCAGTAAATATAGTAACCAATAATTATGAAGACGAATGGGTCCAGCTGCTTCTCTACCCGAGCATGTCGTAAAAGTCGACTAAGGGATAGTATCCTCAAACATGTGATACAATAAGCAAGTATTCCCAAGGAGGGTTGACGTCAGGCAGGCGGCCGGTCATAAAACACCTTAGCGAAACCCTTATGCATGATCCAAGGATCATCCAAGGATCCAAGCCAAGGCTCATGCTATGAGGGTGTGCCGACCCCACATAGAGTGGGATAAGGGCAGGAAGATGATGGTTGTGGTTAGTATTACGTACCATATTTAGGGGGTGGGGGTAAGTTGGAGGGGCTGACGTAGATGGTCGGCTCCGAAGCCCCGAGGGAGCGCCGGGGTACTGTGCCCACGTACACCCGCCGCTGCTGCGGACTGCGCGTCTTCTGCCCTGGAACGAGACACACAACATCAGACATTGTAAAATAGACATAGAGGAGTTTCCATTCCGTTCTCCATTAGGTAGTTTGACCTGGCCCTTTTCGTATTGTAATATTTCAGTATTATAAGTATGTGTTTACAAAATAAAAAAGTATAAGTATTATGTTTTCTACCAGCCATCTGGTTCCCATAGTACAAGCTTTGCTTAGTTTGAGACTAGATGGCGCTGTGTAAACTGTCCAGAAGTAATTATTTATCATTATAATTTTAGTATCTTATTTCCTGTATTATAAATATCAATAAACTTAGTATGTTCTGATAAATTAATAATTTACTTCCCTCAATAAGTAAAAAAATGCAATTAGATTGGAGGATAATAAAACAATGCAAAATCAGATTTAAATGTTAAAATCTTTTAAATTAATTATCCTGAATTATAATCTCATGCACGTGCACAAAGGTTACTTTCATTATAATTATGAAAAACTGAGAGAAAGCTATAGATATTATAGATAGGTGGTCTATATCATATTGTTACTCAAATGAAATCGCGTGGGTCAGCTAGTCATTAATAAGATAAGGATTTGACAACCGCGATGGCGGGGTGGTGGGGAAGGAGAGGAGCGGGTTCGATAACCGTGACTGGAAAAAAATCTTCAGATATTTCTTCCAGGTCTGGATATTTTAGTAAATCACATGGTTACAACACCGTGAATCAGAACTGTGTGTGATTATTTGGTATTATTTAGTTATTTAAAAGAACATACCTATAATAATGACTCTTATGCACGTCACAATAAAGACTAAAACCACAAATCCAGTGCTAGTACACAACACTACCCATACAACCTCCATTATATTGTCCTGGAGCATTGGCGCTTCTAATGTCACTCCCCTATTTAGCACAGTTCGAGATCCCATTGCTATATTGACCACTGAAGGGTTAATAAAATACCATTCACTATTATTTCACTATTTATTATAAATATTTTTATTAAGAAAGAATATTAAATTATCGCTTTGTTTAAAAATGTGTGTTAATTTTATTAAATAGCACAGGCCACGAGCACTGATTCTCGCGATTGGATATATTTTTTATTAATTATCAGATATTATAGTAATAAATGAGATAATAATTGATGTATTTACACCCCCTTAAATTACCAAGATTAATATTGTAATCTACAATCGAATAAAGATAAAACGCAACAATAGCTTAGAGCCATGTTTGTTACACAAATACCTACAACAAATTATTTGTCAAATTCTAGGTATATTTTATTGGGTGCAATCAGTACATAGATACTTAAATAATTGTTTTTTGATGAAGTTTTCCATTAAGGTGACGATAAAAAGTGTTTTAGAAAAATCGTGCTGTCAACTCCCATTTACTAAGTTGATGCTCAATTTTCTAAATTAAACTGAAATTAGACAACTCTCGTACCTGTCATCTTGATCTATTTGAAACAGAGAAAAGGATAGATATATTTTTAGAACTGTAAATTTAGTTAAGTTTAGGAAAATAAAGATAAAGATATTTGCGAAACATGTGTACAAAAGATGACATTATTTATTGTAGGTGACACAACATGCTTTACCAGTGTCAGTGTGCGAATTGAGGAATTGGCGAAAACCTAAACATGAAATTGAGTTGAGTAATTCTTACTTATACCTAATTATAAATGCGAAAGATAGTGAGGATGTTTGGATGTTTGGATTTTTGTGCCTCAATCACGCCTAAACGGCTGAACGGATTCGAATGAAACTTGGAATATACATAGTACATGCACTAAGCCATGACGGAGGCCTTCAGCTCATACGAACTTACTTTTTTATAGTACATGTGCTGGATTAACAAATGGGCTATTTATCCAGGTACCACGCGAGCAAAGCCACGGGCGGCATCTAGTAATACAATAATTCAAAAACTTTAAAGCGTCATAAAATAAAGATGTCAAGAAATAAATACCTGCGACCCGTAGGTCGCGGGTTCAAATCCAGTCGTGCACCTTCTGTTCCGTAGGATCGTAGGGTCTCTCTCTACCACTAAACCATTAGTGATCTGAATAAAAGTAAATAAAAGCTTTACTTAGTGTGATTATCCTGAGACAGAAGAATACAAGAAGCCATATCAGCAGCATGGCGACCAGCACTATCATGTACCAGAAAGCCATCACCGCCAGGTTGGCCGGGATCTCTCCCTCATCATCTCTCTCCACGGACTCCTCCTCAGGGAACTCGTAATTCGGGTATCCGTACATTGGAGCCATTTTGTAAAATTGGACAAACTTTTGCAATACTTGGTCAAATATTTGCTATAATCTCTGTTATTTCAAAAATTTTCGAAGTTTGCAATTGTTATGTTGGCTTTTAAGTGAATCTACTTTATTCAGAAGACTTTATTACTTTTTTTGTTCCATTATTCGACATTTTAATCAGGTTAGATCACTCAAAACTTGCTTGCGTCACAAACCAGCTGAGCATTCACTTTTCTCTCACTCACAAACAATTTGATTGAACAAACTACAGGAATGACTTTTCAAATTCAATATTGCAAAGATTTCACTGAATTTAATGTATTTTATAACGCATTTTGATGACTTTCAGCTTTGCTTTCCAGAACAAAGATAGTCTCAAAATACTCAGCTTAAGTTTTTCATTGATAACTTCGGATAGATATCTGCTATCGTTGATACGTTGACACTATCGCCTGATTGTGTAACGTTTTTGAGTGTTTTTAAGAAGTGGCCTCTTTTATGCACAGTGAAATTTGATTTCTACTTTCCGAGGACAAACGGGAAAACAGACTAATGTCTTTTTAGAGATAATTATAATATTTAATCGCGTTCCTTACTGAACAAAATAACCGTTGCTCCAAAATTTTTTTTTATCAAAATGAAAGATGTATTTTACCTATATACTACCTCTAACGAATATAAGGTACCTACGAGTATCATTGCGAAAGTATGCATGTAAGGACGTTTGTATGTTTTTTTCCCCAAATCTTAGCAAATTGACAACGGATTTGATTGAATCTTTTTACAATCCTACTATAATATTATTAATGTGAAAGTTTGTAAGGATTTTTGTATGTTGGTGCCTCAATCATGCCGTAACGGCTGAACGGATTTGAATGAAACCTGGAATATACATAGTATGTGTGCTTGAATAATATAGGCCACTTTTTATCCGGTTACCACGTGAGCGAAGTTGCGGGCGGCAGCTAGTACGATGTAAAGTAATTGTTATCCTGAAGCCACGGATAGAAAAAAAATACCTAATAGAAAAACTAGATTTGTAGGTATTAGACACTTACGGTAATGGCTCAGCTTTATACACAAGATGGCAAACGACAACAAAGTTAAGACGACCGATAAACACACTATGAACTCCATCGAGGGGTGTGTCGCGCCGACCCCATTCTCCTCTTCGTTCCGACCATTGGGCGCCATGTTCAACAAAATTAAAACAAAAACTGACAAGTGTTACGCCAGTGTTGCCGGTTCAAGTCTCGTATGGGCAGAATTTTCGGGAGTATTTAAATTACAACCTTTGGAAAAACTTTACTTATTTTGCAACACAAAATAATATTTTCTAAGTTGTTTTGTTTTACGCTCACGCATTTTATTTATTTAACTTTTAAACAAAACGGTAGTCGTTTTATATTATTTATTAATAAATCACATGTTGTATTATTTAGAAGAATAAGCAGAGGTGAGAAAATACGATTTCCAATTCAATTTTCACTGCTGTAAGAGACACTTTACTAAACAATGTAACAAATATATCTTAACTCTTATCCAAAGGATAAGATATCTTTTATCATAACCTGATGTCAAAAACGTGTCGTTCGCAACAGTGTATATATTCGAGAAAACGAGGAGTAAAATAGGTATTTTTTAAATCTTTCTAAGATTTTAGTAAATTGAAACTTATTTTCTACCGAAGAAATATTCTGTTAGATGTAGTGATGATGATTGAGAAAGGCATGTTAAATTGGTTCGGTCATGCGGAGAGGATGTATGATAGCGCTACAATAATTTAAAATAAAAAGCTAGTGTATAACATCATAAAAAGTTGATTGATGTTAAAATAATTTATAGAAAGTTCTTTGTTTTACATTTCATTTAAGTTGATTGTCATAAAACAATAATTAATTTATTATAATTTATTTTAGTTATATTATTTAAAAATCATTTTATATTTTTAAAAGCAATGTTCATGAATTCTTATAATTTTATGTGTTCTAGTTGTTGTATTGTTTGAAAATACCTGCCCAGACACCTTTAAATACTGGAAAGGACTTGCAAAACATTCATTCTGTTGTGACCTAGCGTAAGAATCACATCTAAAGGAATTAAACCTGTACGTACAACTCTGGTGTTTTTATGATGGACCACAAAACTCTTACATGTATGAATGGTGTACGAGACGAGTGTTAATAGTACCTACCGTTGAAAGGGGGAGACCAAGGCATACGTAGTAGGTAGGTACCTGGACCAAAGCGGCGGCGTTTTGGAGAAGGGCCAGGTTAAGAGTACCCTAAACCGACGAGCATGCATGAAAATATGATAAGAGTGAATGAAGTGAGAGGTGTGTCAGGATCGTAGCAATCGTTATCTCTGCCTACCCCTAGGAGAAACAGGCGTGATTTTATATATTTATGTATGCTATAACGTTTTTTTTTAACTAAATGTTGCTTACTATCTACTAAGAAAACGAGATGTCTAAACTATCAATGGTCACCTGGAAGACAGTGTAAGTCTTACCAAAAAAATCTATACCTAACTTATTTTAAAAACTAACTTGCTATTTTTGTTTTATCCATCTATAGGATGCAAGAGACGGCAATTTATTTAGAACTATCAAACTAGATTTAGTTAAGGAATTTGCACAACGGAATCGATACCATTTCTATTTAGAAGAACTGATTTTATCTAATACTAGCTGCCGCCCGCGGCTTCGCTCGCGTGGTACCCGGATAAAAAATAGCCTATATGTTATTCTAGCACATATACTATGTATATTCCAAGTTTCATTCAAAACCGTTCAGCCTTTACGGCGTGATTGAGGCACAAACATCATCGTCACATCCACACAATCCTCACATACTTTCGCATCTTACTTATTAAATGCGAAAGTTTGTGAGTTTGGATGTTTGGATGTTTGTGCCTCAATCACGCCTAAACAGATTTGAATGAAACTTGGAATATACATAGTAGGTACATGTACTGGATTAACATATAGGCTATTTTTTGTCCGGGTACCATGCGAGCGAAGCCGCGGGAGGCAGCTAGTTATTTATAGTATTAGTAGGATTGTATATTTTTAGCGACATCTAGCGACACTCGGCAACATCGTGTGTAGGTTGATATTGATAACAGCGATGAATCATCAAAACGAAGAGCTACGATGATAATCATTGTACATTTTGTTTCATAAGATCCTGGTAGATGGCAGCACTGCGATAGAAGAAAGAAGAAGTATTTGCAGAACATGCAAACATTTCTCCCGTAGCCGGAATCGAACCCGCACCTCTTGCGTCCCGCGTCACCTCGTCCGCCACGCCACCGAGGTTGTCAAAAAATTGAGATATGCCTAAAATCGAAAGAAATAAACAAATTGATCTACACCCCACCGGCTAAAGTTTAAAGTATACTTACTGAAAGATTTCCACGTTAAGATGTTTAACAAGAATAAACATAGCGCGAGAACACCCAAAGTGAAATAAATAAACATTATTCACAATTCATAATCAGTTACTCAACTTTATACAATGAAATTGTATCAAACAAGTGCGCATTTCCTTTAGCTAGGACAATGAAACTAAATATAATTGATAGTACTTAAGCGATTTAAAAAAATAATTTTACAATCTGTTATGATAACGATAAATGATATGCTATTTCCTTTTACCATATTCTAATACCTATTGATAATAATTTATAAGCTAAACTAAGGCCTTTTACTATCTATAGTAGATGATTTATACAGCGTCATGATGAGGCATCTTAATTACCTTCACAAACGGGACGCTGTAGTGCCCGGGACGAATTAAGATGGAGTAGGCTTGCCCAGCACCTATTCCATCCTCTCAGCTTAGTCGGCCTTGTCCACAGGAAAGACATGGTCAATACGTGCGGAGCTGATTACTTTCCCGATTGTTCGTTTCCTTACGATGTTTTCCTTCACCGTTTGAGAGTACTGATATAGCGCAAATAATTTTTTCGCACCGAAAAATCCATTGGTACGTATGCGATTGAACCCACGTCCTTAGGATCATTAGGCGGGGTCATTACCAACTAGACCACCAGTGCTCTCTTAAAAGCCAAAGCTAAGCAGTGTAAAACTTGACTTATAATGAACAGCCTAAACCAAATCCTAGAAGCATGACGCATGAGGGGAATCCACTTAGTCTCACAAAATCGATTCAAAATCGAGTTTCTCATAAATAACATATTAGGGTCTCATGTTTTTTCTAAGTATAACAGACTTTTGTACACATGAGGGTGTCTTCCCTATAATTATGGTGTAGGGGGTCAATAAGGGATTTGGAAAATCTACCTCTAACTAAGACGTTAAAAAGTAATGAGAAATTTATGGTCAGTGCAAATTAATTTTAGTTTTCAATATTTCTTTTACTTTAATTTTCCATTTAAATCTATTTATCGTGAATATATTTTTATTAAGTATATGTAATAACTTACTGTAATGTTTGCTCGATAATAAAATTAACAGTAAAATTAGTAATAGAAATAACACAACACTAATCCAACGACAAGACTCGTTAAAGTCAAACATTTATAACAGAGTCTGGTTACAACGTCCAAACAGTGGCACAAATTTTACATGTATAAATACAACTGAAGATTTAAATCAGGCACTTGTATTGATAGCATTAGTACATACCTATTTATAATAATAAATTTCTAGGAAGTTCTCGTAGAAAGATAATGACTTATGGCCGCCGCCCACTGTCAAGGACCAAAATCGTACGTCATGAAAGTAAAAGAAAATTTAAAAATCACTACGATAAAAAATGAGTTATCTATAACAAAAGTATGTCTTTAATCTTATCGAAAACGATACTAATAACCATAATGCAAAAAAAACTGCATCAAAATCGGCTCAATAATTATTCAGTTTCAAAGGTACAAAAAGCTATGCTAGCTGCTGCAGCGCCCTCTAGTGGGCGTAAAACATATCTTAGAACCTTCCCTGAAATGACACCAATAAAATACAAAAAACCGCATCAAAATCGGTTCAGTACTTTTTGAGGAAAACGTTTACAGACAAACACAAATAATTAAAAAAATAAAATGAACATACAACCTCTTACACCAAACGCATATTATAATTTTCATTCTCCACTCCGTCGTGGAAAAAAAAAGAATGACTTTTTGACAGGACTTGACTCTGTTTTATGTGCCGAGCTCTGGCTGTCATGTCGTGAGGATTTACAAAAATCAAAGCCAAAGACGATTGAACCGGTCTAGATATCACACGACGAAATAAGCAAAGACCCTATAGATGATATATAGATAATATTTGGAAAAGTTACTGAGCAATTAAAAACATTAGTAGGTCTAAGTACTAGTTAATCAGTTATTGCGTAGAAACACGTAGCGTAGAAGCTGGCTAGCGGCGTAGCAGTGGCGTAGAGGTGACGTAGCGGTAGCGTAACGACAAAACTAGTCTAGTATCAGCGATATCATACATACATACATAAAAACACGCCAGTTTCAAATCACAGAGATCACCATTTGCTACGAACCTGAGATGCTTCTTTCGCCTCATTCACTCTCATTACATTCTTCATGCACGCTCGTCGGTTTAGGGTACTCGTGACCTGGTCCTTTTCCAAAACGTCTGTGATTTGGTCCAGGTACGTGCGCCGAGGTCTTCCCCTTCCAACGGTACCATTCGCACTCGCCTCATACACCTGTCTCGTTAATCTACATTCATTCATCCTCTGTACATGACCGAACCATCATATCATACCTTTCTCAATCCTCATCACTACATTTTCTTTCACTAAACATCGCTCTCTTATCACGCTATTTCGTATTCTATATCTCAAAGTCACCCCCACATAGTTCGCAATGCACGCATTTCCACTGCATTCACTCTTCTCTGTTGTTTCTTCTGGCATACCCAACTTTCTACCATACATAGATGTCGGCACTAGTACTCCTCTATGTACAGCCAGTCGTACCTTTTTGGACACTTTCCGGCTGCTCGTAAAGGTATGTGACCCGATTCACTTTATTTCCCGCAAATTATCTCCTTTCAACATTCTCATGCTTTTTATCTCTCGTAAATATCAACGATATCTAATGTCCACAAATATTTATTTATTTATATCGCTATTAATTAGTAAAGTTACTCCGATTTTCTGGCTACTATGACATTTCGTCACAATTCTGCCAATGTCAGTTGAGCAAGTGTCAACTTTGAAGGAATAAATAAATAATATATAATAAATAAAAAAGACATTGATATTTTGACATAGGTACTTCCGAAATATTAGAGAAAATTTTAAAACTTTTGAATATTTAAAATAAGTTTGACATGGACATAAGCTATCAGAGTATCACGTCACAACGACCAGAGATGTTGCTAGTTTATGTTCAAATGGATTGACATTGACAATGACATTAAGCTAACGTATACCTCACTGTGCTTAAATTTCATAAAAAATAACGTTCTTATGCTGATCGCAATAAGGACCAAATTAGTGTAACATCTGAAATGACAGTGACAATAATAGTTCAAATAGGCGTCAATGTCAAAAAGTTGGCGCAATAAATATTTAAACTTCGAACAGAAAATCCATGGACTCAGTCAACAACTCTGGCCGTGACTTTGACTACACCTGCATTACACAATAACTCTTATTATTATTTACTTACTTAGATTTCTAATCAAATAATAATGCAACATCATTATTTGAATTATTACGAAAACCATCACTATTATAACTACCGTGTCCATATTAATTATTAAACTTTAATAAGATTTATTTAAAAATATTATTTAGGTACATAAAATGATATGAAAAATAACAAAAACTTAGTCCGCCCAATTCAATTTCAAAATACTAAATGATTGTCACGATCATATGCGTGATAAATATTATCTAAGAAATAAAATGGCGCACCGTAGTAAGATAAATATCGTTTTGCTAAATTCCATTATACTAAATCCTTTTACAATCAACATTGAATAATATTCAAGTAACAGTTTGCTTCGATCTCGCCACTTCTGTTTCGTAGTAGAAATACATAAATATTATCACGCCTGTATCCCAAACGGGGTGGGCAGAAGGCATAGTAATCATGAGAAATTCAAAGTCCCAAGATGGATATGGTGAACCATGGTGACAGGTGATCAGCCCGTCGCCCATATGGATGGTTCATCATGGAAATGATATGATAATGATCTTAATATTCGTATTTATTATTAGTTTTTTATTATCAAGATTTCAAGATTCAATTGACAAGATCGCAGAACGCGATGCTTCAAATTATCGCGACAGAGTAAGAAAATTTGATAAAAAACTATGATATTGTCTTATCCAACGCTTTTTTTACTACTGGCATTAAAAATATGCATTCAATGTCAGTGGTAGAGCCAAATAATAATATCACAAGACAGTAGGTAAATAAGTTGAAAAGTTAAGTATAAATTAAGTATCAAACATCGGAAACTTACTCAAAGACTTGCACGATGCTATCACCAAGATAACCAATAAAAACGTCATCCAAAATATAAAAGCGGGGGATATATAGAAATAAGTCATTGTGTAAAAATTCAAGCAATAAATAAGTCACAATTATACTACGTGTATATAATGCACAGCCAGAATAATAACTAAGGTGAACATAATTATGTATTATCTTGCTTATTTACAAGATAGGTAGTAAATCGATACTGGTAATGATTTTAACAGTGTCCGTCCGTATCGGGCGTGACGTATAATCCGTCAAGTGCTTGATAAAACATTCCTTTCCTGCGGATCTATTGATTAAATATAACTCAATATTGCCAAAAATATGTGAAATAGGTACATAAAAATAGAATACATTTATTTAATTCAATTTATTCATTAACGCATTGGTTTGAAAGAATGACAGGCGTTGAAAACATCACTTAATTTTGCAAGTCGTAGTTCTATTTTTGAAATGTCTAGTTCTCTTTGAAATTTTGTTTGACTATAATTTATACAAAAAGTTTGACTTTTAATGAAAGTTCTTACGTTAAAGATAGATGGCACTAGTAGGCTTTCAGTTAGCGCCAGAAACAAACAATAATAAAACTTACCAAAAAACTTCACCAGCACGAAATAAATAATAAAAAATACAGTAATGTTTAGAATAAGAAAAAGTACAGCACCGTATATATTGGTAGTCATTTTTACAAAAAAAAACAGAAAAGCTATGGCATTTTAAATTAAATTCCGAAGTTCCGAGTTCACGAAAGAACGAAATCTAATAACATAGTAATCGGCGACCGAAGATAAGAACCTAATCGATAGATAGGCTTGGTATAATCTGTTTTTTCGTTATAGATAACAAAATATATTTTTAGCGAATTAATCAAATAGCGACACCTAGCGGAAAAACTGTGTAACCTACGGGTTTTTTTTTCAATTTATATCCCGCGTTCGGGTTTGGCCTGTTGTCCTCATTCCGTCATTCCGTCATTCATGGGGAATGAGGACTGATAAAACGGGGACAACGGGAATTAAAATGACAAATTGACAATAACGTTACTAAGTAGTCGTGTCGCTTTCGAACTTGCGGGAAAAAAGAATTAAGTTAGCTTCAAAGAAGAAGTGAACTCTTGAGGTTCTACGACATGTAGGTTTCCTCTAATGACAATTAAATTACAGTTCACGCAACTGTGCTTCTCAGAAGTTTTCTAATTTAATGTTCTGTTTATTTAAAGTTATTTTCATTTAATACTGGGTGGAATCAATTTCTCAATTTCCCGTCGTTAAAGAGACTCATTTTGAGCAACATAAAAAAGAAAATGAATACAAATAAAATGAAACAAGCAAATACAAATAACTCGCTTATATTAATAACTTACGCCTTTTGACACAATTGCCGAAGCAGAACCAAAGCCAGAACAAAATGACGCACATCAATATAAAAGCCGCCGACGATAGTTTAGTTGCGATGTCCATGTTGTGTACTCACTAGTACCTACACTAAAATAAGTGTGCATTGTTCCTATTTACGACTATCTTATCGAATACTATCTTAATATTATTATACTATCACCTACTTAGTTTGGGGGTAGATGGCGCTGTGTGCAATGTCCAGCAATATTTATTTATTTACTAGCTGTCACCCGCGTCTTCGCTCGCGTGGTATCCGAACCAAAAGTAGCCTATGTTATTCCAGCACACGTACTATGTATATACCAAAACTGCGGCATACCCCGCGCCCTTCGTTTATCGCAAAGCGAGGCGGCGGTGTCGGTTTTTATATTAAGAAAGGGGTAGCAGCTCGAACATGGGCTCACCCTTCTGACCCCCTCCATGCCTCTGTAGAGCAAATGTGGCTAACTTTATCGGTTAAAGGTAAAAAGCTTGTGGTAGGGACTGCTTACAGACCTCCTCGTCTTAACGTCGATGTTTTCTTTGACGCTCTTACGGACTCTATTAACGCATCACCGAGCTGCGACAATATAATTTTACTTGGTGATTTTAACATTAATGATAATTGTAAGTTAGATAAGTTTCAAACATTCTTAGAATGCCTAGGACTCTCCCAATTAGTTACTATGCCAACTCATTTCACAAATTCATCTCAGTCACTTCTCGATGTAATTTGCACTAATTTACCGGCTAAAAAGATCATTGATGACCCAGTTGGACGCTCGACTGGACATAATCTAATAATTTGTGAGTTTAAATTTAAACGGGATAAAATCCCCCCCCTTTATCTTACCTACAGACCATTGAACAATATCTTGTTTGATCTATTTAACTATGATCTGATATCTATACCTTGGAACTTGATTGCCTCACTTGCGGATGTTAATGAAATGGTAGAGTGGTTTAGTCAGAGTGTTCTGACCTTATTTGACCTCCATGCACCTGTACGAACTACCATTATAAGGGATTGTTCATATCCATGGATCACCTTCACAATTAAGGAGATGATGAGATTACGAGATGATGCACTTCTCGAATATCGTAAAACGAAGACTGAGGCTAAAATGATTTTCTATAAGGAACTTAAGTCACAGGTAAATAAAGCTCTATATTTTGAAAAGGTTGCTTACTTTAAGTATAATATTAATAACAAAATCAAGGATCCCAAACAGTTATGGAATAATTTAAAATCAACAGTTCTACCTTCAAAATCCACTGAACTCCCGCCACATTTTAATGATCCTAATGCTATAAATAATCATTTTTTAAAACTACCTGGCACTCTCTTAAATGATATTTCACTGCTTTCTTTTTTCGAATTTCATAGATTTAGTGACGCAGTTTTTAATATAACACCAGTCAGTAGTGAGCATATAATTAAAATCATCACTTCGCTTAAGTCTAATGCCCAAGGTACCGATAATATCAACCTTAAGATGTTGTTAATGACCTTACCGGTAACGCTTGAAGTGATCACTTCGATAATTAATACTTCCATCTCAACCACTACCTTTCCTGATGCCTGGAAGACGGCTACTGTCCGCCCTCTACCTAAGGTACCTGAGCCTACCATGATGAAAGATCTCCGTCCAATTAGCATTCTTCCCTGTTTGTCTAAAATCCTTGAAAGAACTGTTTGCAACCAACTTACTGAATTTATTGAGAAAAACCACTTGCTACCGGAAGCTCAGTCAGGATTCAGGAAGGGCCGTAGTACCGCTACTGCTCTACTAGATGTTACCGACAACATTCTCGCTGCACAAGATAAAGGCTTCGTTACTTTGCTTGTGTTACTTGACTTTTCTCGTGCTTTTGACGCTTTGAACACCTGCCTATTGCTATCCAAACTTAGCTACTACGGATTTAGTACTAACGCTGTTAATTGGTTCAATAGTTATCTGAGCGGTCGACGTCAACACACTAAGCTAGCTAATGCTGACGGTACTAATTCATCCTCAGATGAAGTTCTGGTTGAGAGAGGCGTGCCCCAAGGGTCTATTTTAGGGCCTATTCTATTTTCTATTTATACGGCGGATATCACGCATTGCATAAAGAACTGTAGATTCCATATGTACGCAGACGATGTACAGTTATACATTTCTTTTAAACCTGAAGATGCAAGTGCGGCAATCCTTGGTCTTAGCGAGGATTTAACTCGAATTGCCGACTGGTCACGTTCCAATAGTTTGGTCCTCAATCCTTCTAAAACGAAGTATATGGCTATTGGAAGTAAGCACAAGCTTAACAGACTTTCTTATCCGATGGACATCAGGTTAATGGGAGAGCCTATTGAACGTGTTTATGTAGCACGGAACTTAGGACTCTATATGGATGTTGGTTTAAGGTTTGAGAAACACATCACTGACTCTGTGCGATCCTGTTTTTATAAACTTAAAGTTCTCTATAACATAAGACCTTACTTAAGTGAAGAACTACGGACCCAATTAGTTGAATCCCTTGTGCTATCCAAACTAAATTATGTGGACACAGTGACTAGTACACGGTTACTTAGTCGAACGCAGCGCCTAATACAGAGAGTACAAAATGCGTGCGCCCGTTTTTGTTTCAAAATTCCACCAAGAACTCATGTCACTCCCTTCTTAAATCGGATGTCTATTTTAAAGATGAAAGCGCGGCGAAAACTTCATCTTGCTTGTCTGCTCTTTGGCGTGATCAAACATAAGTCACCAGTATACCTCTTTGAAAAACTTACATGGGTCTCTAATACTAGGTCACTACGTAAGTGCTCTAAGCAGATAGCTACCCAGCGTCACCACTCGGCAGCTTTTAGAGGCAGTTTTCGGTATGCAGCGTCAAAATGTTGGAATAACATCCCCCCACCAATAAGAAACCTACAAAGCATATATAGTTTTAAATTAAGTCTTAAAAAGTTTCTAACTGACTCTCAAAAAGAGCATGAAGATCTCAGAAATGAGATCTCCATTATATAGTAATAATATCACCATTTTACTTCTGTCCTACTACACTTTGATTATTTATATTTTCTTTTTTTTTAATTATCTCTTGAGTTTATTGCATTGTTTTATGTTATTTGTATTATTGTTGAATAACTCTCCTTTTTTAATTTAATTTTTTTTATATGATCTAAGTTCCCATGGCTCTACTGCTTCTTTTTTTGCCCGCACTCTACCCTCTTACCACTTCTTTAATTTATCGTGTGCTTGTCATGGTAGTTATGTCCTAATATTGTTTAATGATCTTATTATGTATTTATAATGTACTTACAGTAGCTTATTATTATTATATTTATCTTTATCCGTGACTCACCCTGCTGGTTCCGACGGAAGATCAGCGTTGCGTTGTATAGTTCCGACTATATAACGCAACATAATGCTGAGTCGGACCCCATTTGTAGCAGCGCATTGAGACATTACGAGACACTCCATTTCTAAGTAGGTTTTTTTTAACATATTTCTGCTTTTCTTTGCATTGTGTTGAGTGTATTTTTATTGTTTTTTTTTGTCCCTGTGTGTTGTTACAAATAAAATGTTTTTCTTTCTTTCTTTCTTCTTTCTTTCAATAGTTTTATTTAGTAGGACGACTATCTTTTCGGATTAATTAAAGCATACGGAATGATCTGACTTATGTCCACTGGGACGAATGGGAAATGAGTGTCATTCACCCCTGCCTGGCCGATGTTCAACGGGACAGATAGCACTTTAAAGTTACTATAAAAAACTAGTGTAATATTTAGCCATAGTTTATGAAGATCTGTTAAGACGTTTGAAGATCATCAGCTCATTTTCTAGAAGTATCTTTCCAACTTTCACAGGTCCGATTGATTTGTGGTTCGGGGTCGAGGGTTGTTTTCTAACAAACTTTATCACTAAGCAATGCATCATCTAGAAGTTGAATTACATGAATTCCCTTCTTAATGCACCCTTCAATTATTCTTACTTAAGTGTCAGTAACACAAGAGTTTTACATATTTACCCCCGAATACTCGTCTCAAAGTTGAGTACGTCGCAAATGGCGATTTTTTTTTGTCAGATTTTCATCAGAAACTGTCAAAAAACCGTGAGTTGAAACGTGCTCAATTCTGAGTCGCGTTTGAGTATTCGGGGATTACAAACGCAAATTTTAAGGGCGCGACATTAACACTTACACCTATACAAACAGCTCTCGTACTGGCACCAAAAGCTCAGAAAATAAATACATATAAATAGAAAAACCGAAGTGGCCAATACCGCGGCCGTCACGTCCATGACTATTCACATCACAACTGAATAAAATTACAACAAAACGTCGTATCTTATCGACAAATCTCTACCTATATAGAAGGAATTAGGTAAATCCAGACAATTAACACTAAAATTACTTTTTATATTCATAAATATTTACCGACACGTTGAGCCGACACGTTAATTTTATGAGCGCGGATGTGTTGTGTATTTTATATGTTAATATTAATCTCTGTAAGACTGAACGTGACCCCCCCCCCCTCCCCCAAAATCGTACACGTCAAATAAAAAATCTTCTAAAAATTTACAAAATACAAAAAAACAATTTTCTGCCCCTAGCCGCGATGCCAATAAAAATAGAACGCTTCCATTTGTTTTATAATGTGTGCAATAGAATTGTATTTACTCGACATAATTCTATTAATAGTGAGTCCCTCCAAAATTTCAGGCTGCGACCGCGGCTGTATGGAGATCCATGCTCTCTGCCTACCCCTCATCATCATCATCTTCCTGCCCTTATCCCACTCTATGTGGGGTCGGCACAGCATGATCTTTGGATCATGCTGTAAGAGTTTTGCCTACCCCTATGGGAAAGATAGATAGAAGGATAATAAACTTACTTCGTTTCACATAGTTTCCGAAGCAGAGCCAAAACCACAACAAATAGAGGCACATGAACAGGAACACTCCCGAACAAACCACGGCCACAGTGTCCATCTTCACAACTTAGCTAAATTACACTTCTCACACCAACATACTCACACATAATCGACCTTTTTGTTTATCTGACTGTCCATAGTAAAATTTAATTGCTTTATCATTTTAAATCTTAAAGTGACGAGCGGAAGTTACTCTAATGGTTTTTTATTTGATTATGTTAAACTTATAGGAATGGAATCCCTGTACGAAAGAAAGTTTCAAAAATGACCGTAAAGTTCACCCACATTCATTTGCACTTAGGATATCCCACTTAGAATAGCCCACGCTTTCCGACCGTCTCCATCGTCACCATCATGGCCGGCAGACCCGCCACAAAAAGGCGAATGGTCAAAAGTTTGTCAAAACATACGCGACCCACAATGGTAAGTGCCAATCCGATTTGTAAAGGGGTAATGGGTGGAGGCCTCTAATTTTGCCACTTTTAATTTGTTATCTTTTTGATGACATTTATTTTATTCATTTATGTATTCAGAACAAGGCATAGTACAATTTTGAAAAGATATTTAACTTACTTTTTCTCTAAGGTTTAAATCACAATTTTATTACTGTGCAACGACGTATTGTACGTTTAACGCAAGTGTACACCACAGTCCTAGTAGGTCTCGCGTGAACTGAGCATAATGGGAGCTAAATGGATGATCTGCAGGACGGACCTTGTCGTACCTAATGTAGAGGAAGTCTGGGGGACTTGAACCAAGCTTGAACCCCTCTATAGAAAAACTGGTATAAAATTTTGTAATCCCTAGACTGGATTTACTTAATCCCTAGGTTTTCTATGTCAGTTAGGTTTTTATGGTCTTTATCATCTACAAGGATGATTATAAGCAGCGTCCGAGGTACAATAAGCACCTTCGTTCATGACTCCTAATGCCTACATGAGCGACAGCTATGACCGTATTTCAAACAAGAAAATTATGTGTTGATGATAAAGGAAGAAAAGCATGTTTGTGCGCTTTTGATACAGCAAGTCAAACCATGCGCGGCCATGGGCAACAACACCATCGAACAGTCTTGTTCTAAAAGTCGGTTTACCTTTTCTACGAAGTTTTTTACGATAAAGAAAAATGCACATTATAATTTACAAGATAAAAATAGCGGCCGAACTAAAAACCTCAAAAGGATTTAAAAGATAAAACTAATTTTTAATTAACAAAAATTGTCAGCACTGACCTCTGACATTTAAGTCAGTTTGACTAGATTCGATGGTTCATAATTATCTTTGCCTGTTGAAGTCTCCCGGACTCCCCCTGCCTACCTACTAAACGATGACAAGGAGTTGAGTCGTTGTCCATTCGACAAGAAACGTGTCGAAAAATATTTCTTTCTAGGAAACAGATGACCATAATTTAAAATAGGCAGGTAGATACCTACTGTCATTAGATTATGATTAAAGCATGACACATGAAATAATGAAAATAGTCACAATCACGTAGCACTGTATAATGCGAAAAGCACTTGTCAAATCCTCTCAATGACTCGCAATAAATGAACCAAGAGGTGATGAAATTAGTGTAAGTATTTGTAGAAAGATAGATTGATAATGTAAATGACTGATAAAGAACGACCTACAGCTGAAATTATATAATGTAAATACTAAAACAAATTTTAATAGGTAAGCAGGTAAATAGGTGTATCTAATTTTAATATGCTAAAATAATACTTCTCTGCTGGACTAGAAGTAAAGAAAATGCATAGAATGCGTCCAGCTGCTTCTCTCCCCGAGCATGTCGTAATAGTTGACTAAGGGATATTCTCTCCAACATGATGGACGATGTGCTGATCACCTATCACCATGGTTCACCATATCCATCTTAGGACTAAATCAGAAGTGGCTGCAAGTTTTCTTGTGACTGCTCACCCCATTAGGGATACGGGCGTGATAAAATTCAAACTCTTCTGCCTCGATTCGTTCCTGTGAGCGATGATCCTTAGATTTTCATGGGACGTACCTTCGAAACTTACGTACCTAACTACCTAGGGTACAGTAATTACTTTTGAATTCTCGTCATTTTTACCTATTGGATACTTGTAAGTAGGTACCTAAACTTTGAAATAGGTTTAAAGTAGCCGACCTGTATAAGGTGATTAAAAACATGCATTTTTAAAACATTTTATGATAAGAAATGTACCTACCTACCAAAGTGTGCTATGGAAAACGACCCACAACGATAAGAGTCCTATAGCTAACTGCAGTTTAAATAATAATTACTTGCCTTATCTAAGAATATGACTCTCTTTTAATTAATATAAAGAATTGAGTACAGTGACCTTAATTTAGGTACATACCTATACCCACATGCATGCCCTTAAAATAAGCAGGTAAGTACCTAAATAACCTTAGGTAGGTACCTACCTAAGTATTCACCTAGGTACTTATACTTCTGCCCTGGAGATACCTACAATTTATGTTAAACAAAACATCGCGTATTTTACGTAATTAGGATGAAATCACTTTAATTTTAGGTAAATAAACCTCGCAATATAAGTTTTTACATAGTAGGTACTGTAGGCTCTACTGCATAGTTCCATAAACATGTAATGAAAAGTAAGCTTTAGGTTAAGTATGGGCGGTTTGTTTACAAAAATTGTATCTCTAGTTTGGCTGAAGTACCTACCTATAGGTACTTGTTTTTGTGATCTAGAGGCTAGAGTCAAAGGAAACAATCATCCAATTGACTCCGTGCTTGGCCGAAAAAGGGTCATACGAAATGTATTTTATTAGGTAGAGGTCTTACTCAGGACAGCAAATCAACTTCGTTTATTTCTCTATGGGTCTTATAACCACTTTATTAACTTTCGTTTCAGCGCCATCTATGAGATTGCAAGCGAACCATTTAAATAATAGAACCTCAATGATAAAACAACATGACATTTTGATAATGCTACTCGTCACTAGATGGCGGTGTTTGAACAAATAAAAAGTGTGAACGTGAATAATTTGATTTATTGTCTACTAATTAATTGGTTTCATAGATAAGGTACCAACTCAAAAATAACAATAAATAAAATTGATTGCTTATAGTATATTCTCGAATAGGTATTTTTTTTGTAATTCCTATTCTAATGGAATTGTTCCCAACGGGTACCTCGGTACCCGCTCTGCCGAACATTCAATTTAATAGCTAGTCACCTTGAATGGAAAGTGGACCTACTCGACTTGACCAATTTTGAAACAGGTGCATACTAAGTTATGTTTATTTATGAATTGAAATAAATAAAATACTCACATCTGTTGCAAGTATCGTCCAAGAAGTAGATCAACACTCCCATAGACACCACTATTGCGACCATAGCCAGCACGTACATCATAGGCCGCGCCAAATTAACACTGTTTCCAATTAGTACAGACACATACCTCAGATAAGATAATTAAATAAGTATAATTAGGTTATATATATCTATAATATTTATACTTAATGAATTATCTTTGCCTACTTTAATGTGTTAGGTACTATATTTTACAACCTACATACCGTGAAAGCCCCAATCATGGACACTTTAAGGATTTAGTGGTAATTTTTTGACTATAACTTTTTTATTATTTGAGTGACAATGTTGAGGTAAACAGTAAACAATAGCGGGATATTTACTCTACTTAATACATACGTAATAGATAAATTACCATTTAGGTTGTCATTTTAAATTAAGTTTTTCTAAAATACCTACAAAAACACCGGTGATGGACACCTAAACACCAGTAGTCGACCACCAATGATGGACACATCTCCAGTAATGGACACCCAATGATGGACATCGTGTGGGTACCGTTTTCAGAACATAACTGCGACAGTCGAAGTGTTAGATGGGACTTGTAACCATCTACGAAAAACAGAATTGGTTTTTGAATCTTTTTTTACCAGCCAAGGATTGAAAATAATGGTAATTTATTCATAAAAAATCTCGCTACACATCCAACCACTCTCGGACTTTCCTATGCCCCAATCTTCCGGCACACTGTTAGCAATGTTCATATGCGAAAACTATCATCGGCGGTGCAAGTTTTCCCGCAGCATTCGCAGTCACCAAAACTGTTTTCAGTGTCACTTGCAGCATATACATGTTTTTAACCCCGCTTCACAATCACTTGTCCAGGTTTTGACGAAAGAAGGAATGCGCTTTCGTCTGTGCTTAAAACTTTGCTTGGGTCTTCGAGTACCTGATGCAAATCGACAGAATAAATATTCGTCGTATCTCTTGAAACCTATTTGTTCTACCGTCACGTTGTCTCGTGCAGCGATTAAATTTTCTGCTGTTCTTTTCTGCTATTAAGGGATGTTTTTTTAAATGATACAAACCATTTTCTACCCGGTCTGTTTCCCGTGAAAGGATTGGATTTGTTTTGCACTGTAGTGATCCGCTGAACACTATTTAGGAGAGTTACTTTGGAGATAGAAAATCTTCCTTCAGCCATCGCAAAAAGCCACTTTCCCAAAATACTCTCTTCTGTGCTTGTTATTACAGTGGTTAGTCCCATACTACATTGGATGGCTTTAACGTGATATTTTGCTGTGTTAAGTGATCCGCGGAACTCCGAAGCGCTTTGCTGCAGCCGCTACAGATTCACCACCTAGTACCGCCTCAATGGCATCTTCCATTTGCTTAGGAATATAATCTTTTTTGGGTGCCATCTAAACAAAATAAGAAAACCAGTTATGGACACCCAACTATGGACATAGTGTACATTACTGGTAGTTTTCATTTTTTTTTAGATTTATATAAACACCCGATATCCGTAAAAGATCTGAAGACTATTTAATTAAAAAACTCAACATTGAGTCAAAAACTTTAGTTTGGACATATGTCCATCATTGGTTTTACAGCAAAACATACGTACCAGTGATGTACACCCCTTCTCAAATGGTTCCAACAAATTCTAGCTTTAATCTTTCTTTAAAATTATCTGTTTAATTTCAAATGTTTTCCGTAAAATCATAGTAAAACATAATAACTCTCATGAAATACTTTTCACAAACAAAAATGTACACTTACCTCCTTAAGGGTTAGCACAAGAAATCGCGATGAATTTGAAAAATAACGCCGCACAAGTTTTTTTACTTCGCCATTTTTAATTGAAAAGACTTATACCGGATGTCACTTGTCAATATGTCAAATCGAAGTTTCTGCTTTCAACTGTGTGGGTTTCCATTTTCGTAAAACTATTTTTACCATTGTTTTATGCCATAGAAATTTCATGCGTCCATGATTGGGTCTCTGTCCATTACCGGTACGTTCACGGTAGGTACCTAAGTACCTACTATACTACTAATAGCACAGATAATAGGTACCTATACTTATTGCTATCCTAGCTAATAGTTATAAGCACTTTCTACGCTCTGTCCCAACGGGCATCAGTATTACCCGTTGGTACTACTATATTCTAACTTTGATATCCCATCGTGTAACTGATGCTCAATATTATAAACACTTTTTTAAAAGACTGACTCTTCTTCATCGTACACAACATTATTTTTTGTTTATTTTGTCTACAGCGATTTTAGGACTATCAAATTAGATTTAATTTAGAAAGTTGCTTAGCAAATTTGCCACCTTAGGTGCTAATAAAGATTATGACCATGTAGGTATTTGTAATTGTATTTGCCGTCGTGTGATGCAAATTATTCGATCACGAGCGCTCAAGTGTTGGTACAAACTTAAATTATTGTTCCCTCGTCAACTACTCGTAGGTAAAAAACATACTACATAAACCATAAACAGTTAAAAGTCTAAAAATGTACCTAGAAAAACTTAATTACAAAAAATAATATTAAAAGAAACTAACTTGCAATTTATGGTTTTTGTGAAAAATAAAGATAGAATAACATTTATGAAGAAAAATACAACATAATAATTATCATTATGTCACAACAAAATAAAACACTAGGTAGGTAGTACTGCTTATTTTAGGTTTAAAAAATCTGAAAAACAGCGTAGTAGGTAAAAGTGAAAGTTTTACATTTCATATTCGTTATTTTTTGGGAAGTCCCAGTGCACCTTTACGCTATATAGCTTAATTTTTGCTTTATGAAGCAAGATGAAAATAAGGTTATCATGGAAATTTATAAAAGTACACAAATCGTAAATCGCTCTTATCATCTGCACATAGATTCGTTTGGAGTGACAGTGGAGTGTTTTTTAATTTCCTCTTGGAATCAGAATATTTACGTTGACGTCAGAACCTACATAAACAATTCTTATACTCGCTCAGACCATAAAACAAAGTAAATAACCTACTATTAAGTAGGTTATTTACTATTTTCTTGCGAGATCTACTAGTACCTATTACCCTGTAGTTCGTCCCGAAATGAGATTTCGCGTGCTTGTTACCTGCTTGATATACATAGATAAGTAGGTGCCTACTACTACTTAAATCGTACGTAGGTACTTAGATCTAATAGTCCATTCTATAAAAAGTTTGACTACAGTACAAAATCCAGACTTTACGGTCACTTTAACTTGTTATAGAAGACGTAGAAAACGCAACTACTGCGACACTGCATAAATCACAACGATAGCGCTATCTAGCTTATGTCCAGTCTAACCTGAACTACGAAGACATCGAAACTCTAACAAAAGAGAGCTCAGTTTCTAACGGTTTTCTAAATTTTACTTTTTCATTTTATTTCAAAAACTGTACATCCTAGAAAAAATAAAAACATTTTAGAATATAAATATTATAAAGCCTGGCAACCCCGCACATCTATATTTTTTTACCCTCTTGGGAACCGAATATCTTTAAAACCTCTTCACCGATTAAACTCATATGCTTCCCAGCAAATCTTCATGGCACAATCTATTGACCTACCTAGCTTCATACGGATTGGATTTCGTTTCGAAAGTTATGCTCTAACAAACATATCCATCAACCATTCAACAAACATACAACGCCAAATCACCCAAGTTGCCACTGAAATCCTTGCTCGCTTCGCTCGCTCGATCGATTATTTTTAGTATATATATTTTTTTAATTCTTGCGTATTGATTAAACTGTTAATATTAAGGTAACTATTACCTAACATGTTTGTGATAGTGTGATAGGCTGGGATAAAATTCCAACGTGTTACATAGTAACCCGTTTATATGTTACTGGATGGAAACATATTATTATTTAAATGAAGTATTGGAAGTTAGTCATTGAATATCTACACAAACACATTCCTACGCGTAGGAGCCAACAACAAATACCATTTCCAGTTTTAAATTAATTACTAAATTAAATTAAATACATTTATTTCGAGAAGTTACACTCTAAAAAACTTTAAACCTAAAAATATGGCATTCATAAAATATTTGTTTATTTTGTAAATTGTAAAAAGGTTTTAAATTGTCTATGTAAAGTAGGTACCTAATACAGTAGATTAAATAACATTGTCTTATCGAATATTCCGCCCAACACCGAAGGTTTTTTATTTACGGAAATCTTAAAAAAAATTCAAGGCAATGCCCAAGGAAATTAGTAATACTACTACATCCTACTACTGTTGTGAAAGGATTAAAGAGGGCTTCAAAGAGGCTGATTGCGCACTTTTAAAATTAATAAGTACTTTATTTATACCTTCAAATCACTGGGATCATTTGAACACGCGTCTATCTAAACATGCGTTACGTTAAGTTTGCGTTGAATGTATACGCTTATTCGTAACGTGGAAGATACAGGTAACAAATCACGCTTGGCTATTTTGTTGAAGATCCCACCACAAACATGTTTATGAAACGAGTTGAGCATTAAAATAGTGTGAAAACTCACATTTGCTTGTTATTTCTGTAGCACTGCCAGAGAAGAAATAGCAGGATGGTGACGGTCGCCAACATCGGGATCACCACCATTTTGAACCACACTGATCTGATGATGCTGACTTTATCTACGATTTCTTCGTCGTCCATATTTTTGAAATTATTTTTGACTTAACTGGAAAATGCCTTAAACCTTTTTTATGATCAATATTTATAAAATAAACACAATTTTAAATAAAGTATGTTTTACTTTTGCAACTAAACTACATAATGTTAGTTGAAGCACATAGCTCAAACTGTTTGTTTCAGTAGAAAGAAAATAAAATAAAAATATTTTAACTAGAAACTTTCTCAATTTACCTAAATACTGATAATGTTTTTAAGCACCATAAATTACTACGGTATATTTGACAAATCTGATCAATGGTTTGACCATCGACATTTTTATCAGATACTTTCTGTTATCTCTGAGAGCCAGTTAATGGATGTGCTTGTTTGATAAACTATCTACTCCCTTTCCCTAAATACCTAGATTTTCATAGATAATGTAAGTAATGATAAAGTATTTTATTTATGGCTCTGTCGAAGGGAGTGGGACGGAATCTGACGCAATCCCAAACTCAACTTCAGTTTTATTCCAAATAGCGTTGTTTGCGCCTTAAAATGTTTTATTTTTGTTTTATGTTTAAAGTGAGAAACGTATTTTATTAAAACATTTGCCAATAAAATATAAATCAACCAGTTCAGTTGAAGTGAGACAAATTAATATATAGGTAGTCAGCATGAAAATATACAAAAAAATCTGTATTTTAAATACTTTGAACACCATTTATTGCTTATAACACAAAAAAATCCTATAAAATATTTAAATACAGCGATTATTGGTTTTACCAGTAAAATGTGCTCATTTGAGAACACAATTGCGTAGACAAAATATCGTTTACTAACAACACTTAATATAAGTTTTTACGTACATAACATACCTAGCTAAGGCCTTTTACCATCTAGTAGATGATTTGACCTTCACAAACGGGACGCTGTAGTGCCCGGGACAAGTTAAGATGGAGTAGGCTTGCCCAGCACCTATTCCATCCTCTCAGCTTAGTCGGCCTTGTCCACAGGAAAGATAATTATGGTCAATATGTACGTGCAGAGCGGACTAAGTCGCGGGTTTACTCACGATGTTTTCCTTCACCGTTTGAGAGTACTGGTATATCGTACATAATTTTTTCACACAGAAAAATCCATTGGTACACAACCGGGTTTAAACCCACGACCTTTGACCCACCAGTGCTCTCTGGTAGCATGGCAACAAAAAAAATTCAACAATCAATGAGTTTTTTTACTACCTAAAACGCAACAAAAATGTACTAACCTGAAATACTAAGTGGGTGACAAAAGTACGTACTACATTTCTAGCTCGCTCGCATCACGCGTAGCTTTTTCACTGATTTTGATCTAATAGATAAGCGACATCTGCTTAGATCAAAATTAGTAGATTAGGTTAGCTGTTCTGTTTAGTAGGTATTAAATTATCCCATTAATAGTCATCAGTAATGTATTACCTAAGTAATTAGAGCTGGTACATAATTACCTATCGAGGTCTCGAATCGATAAAAAAAAAGGTAAAATTACTTGATTTCCCTTATTAATATTAATTTATTAACCTTGACAATAATCTTAACCAGCAACAAAATAAATCCCAATGAGGAAAATCAAAAGAGATGATAAGCTATTTTTATCCGATTCTAAAAATATGTAGGCAGTTAGGTAGGTATAGCCGATAAAATATCACATGATCAAAGTCACGCTGCACTTAAATAAACATTTTGAGAAGCTTATCTTAATCTCTCCAAAAATCTTTTATCTGCTTAAATTGAGGTTGCTAATTTTCCTCCCTCTCATTTGTTCAGCCTACAGACTAAGCATCCACTGCTTGTGTCCAGCGATATACTTCCCTTATTATGTTAAATAGTAAGAGGTGGAACACATCCCTGTGGGACTTCTCTGCAGAGATTCTCTTCGGGTTACTGATTCTCTGAGAATAATTAAAGTTTCTAACTAAAGTTAAAAGTATTTTAAATTGGCTTTATAATCATAACGCAACAATCTGATTTTTGGAGTATTTTTAGAAACTACTCATGTAGGTACTTTGTTTTAACTATCTCAATACCTGGAATAAGTATTTATTTTCTTTGATTTTTGTAATCTGTTCATGTCTTTTTTATCTTTGCAGATTGCCTTAGGGTTTAGGTACTGTTGTTATTTCCTTGAAGTAAAATTGATACGCTAAGCCATAGCAATCTGATATTTGATTCTACGAGAGAGACATGCTTAGTCATACAGCAATCTGTTATGTGGTTGTGAAATAGTATTTTTGGATGTAACGTTGTAATTATTTGAGTAAATCTTCAGAACAAAATATTGATCGCTCTATACTCAGCATTCTCAAATATCTATGTTTCCTTAACTAATAGATCGAAATGGACGATTTAGATCGATTTAGACCATAAGAGAGGTACCACCTACCGATTTAGTCTATGCTTTGTTATACATCAAACATTATAATCAAGTTAACCTTCAGCTTTTTTTAAGTTTTAGTACCAAAAAATCATTTTGATTATGTCAAAGGAATGAAAAGATATTTCGAAATTCTTCTAGCAATAAACACATTTCAATGACGACCAATAGTGCAATACATGTTTGTGTTTATTGAAGTTACGTAGGTGATGTTTGCTTGATCCATAATTAGCGTTGCTGTATAAAGGTCAAGGCTTTACAAAAGCTAAGCAAAGCTAACATAATGATAAAATAAATCTTACCCACCAAATATAGACTGCCATTATAGCAGCTAACAGAAACCTTTAATTCTTCAGAGTCCGTGCAAATTTCTATCTGACAATGATCTGGATCGAGCTATCTTATAGATGGTTTATAACGGGCAAGACAACGGTTTGCAGAATGTTTCTTGTGAATAATATTTGTGTGTAGTATGCTTGTTGTAAAGTTTATTTCTTAACTTATTGAGCGTGGTCTCAAGTCCATAGAACAGGTCTCAGGCAGTCTTTTGTTGTCTAAGTATGAAGGTTGTGGCTTTTCTCAGTTCGATGGACCTTTGGTATTTATCAGAGCAATAAAGATTATCCAGATTATCAGATTGGACACATTGTTTTCATATTTTCCTACACTCATCAATTTCGGAACGTTTACCTGTCCTGCTTATCTATGTTAGGTACCTACTTGAATTGAAGATTGTTTGCCTAGACACTACACCTATCTAGATACTAGGTACTTAAAAGATAACAAATATTATTTCTTGGTTGAAATTATGACCAAAACATATGACTAATAAAACAACACTTTGAAATATTTTATGTTTTATGGACTTACAAAACAACTAACAAACTAAAATGTCTAAGCTACCGAACAGGATTTTAAAGTACCTATACCTGACAGTATTTGTGTTGAATATACAGCTCTAAACCATAGCAACACAGGTAGGTATTGGTAGGTAGAGGTACCACATTTTCAATTCACTTCTACTAAAACCCGTTTCATATTCCTATCCGTGGCAACAAATATTTTAAAATAGTCTAAATTTAATTAAGTGACAGTCCTTTTTGTGTGATCTGATCATAATGCCAAAATAGTTTTATTGCTTTTATCTGTATAGGTAATGTCTTGCATAAGTGCTTATTTGCCATTGAAGCGTTAAATAGACTATCTTTAATAATAGTCAATAGGTATCTTATTTAACTCTTTTATAAAAAAATATTCATCTATAGTAATTATGTGGATAATTTAAATTTAACTGTTTTTTTTCAAATTCAAATATCTTTAATTCAGAGAACATTAGATAAAGTTAAAAGATCTTATTTAAACCTACCGGCCATATTTTACGGTATAACTAGGAAAGTACTTGTCTTGAAAGACAACTGCACGCAGATTCTAATATTCTTTTAAAGCATTATCCACTGAGCATTAAAATGTTAATGATCTGATAACTAAACATTGTTTCAATCGAGTTGATCGAAATTAGACCAATTATAGAACTAATTGCTCCACGAAATCAGGTGTTGTTTGTCTATAATATCCAATGAATATACATACAGCCTCCATCAAATGTTTATAATAATTATTATTATAATTATGTATAATATAATTATTTATTAATTATAATTAATAACCACATTCTTCAGGTCTGTGGCAAGGCTGTCGGCTGATCGACTCAATCAAATTCTAGAAAATTCATGGTCAAAAATAACATTAACCTTAGGTATCTATCTTTGTTTTAGTTCTGTGACAAAAAACCTCGTTAATTAAATCAATTTGGCAAGAGACTCAAACCCAATACAATCAAACAAAAGTCGAGGTCTAGTTCCAACGAGACCAACTTACATCAAGGAGTCCAAAGAAGTAAATGAAAGTGAGTTATGGTTTGAGTCAAAACCAGCACACAAAAGGAGTTGCAAATGCTTTGACATAAAGCACAGAATAAATAATTTTATGTAGATTATTCGGTCATTGATACATTAATAAGGTCGTTGACTTTACGGAGCTGACTGAAAGATCTAGAGACAGTTATAAAGTTTTCCCTTTAAGTCATATTTTGTTTTATATTATTCTACTTCGTTTCGTTGTATTGTAGTTGAATTTAACTTTGCACAAAGTAGTGGACAATACAATGTGTGTAAAATCCAACAATGAATTTAAAAAATTACAGAGGTGTTATGCTATAAATAAACATATTATGTACCTAGCTACTAGCTACGTAAAATAATAAAGACCGACAACCTGTCAACAAAAACTGACTAATAAACAATAGCTGTTTTTGAAATCAGTCATGGCTGCCTTAACAAACAATCCTATATTGTAAAAACTCGCAGAATTATTATAATTAATATCAATTATCTATACTTTAAACGTATCTTTCTTAATAATCCTTTTCAAGTTTTTATACCAGGGGTGCAAGAGCAAGCCTAGATCAGACCTATATTTTTTTATAATTTTCGAAATATATGACAAGTGACTTACCAAAGCTCCTGTAGAGAGTCCAGGATAGCCTGAGCACCACTAGGATGATGAGGATGAACATCGGCAGGAGACCTAGCAGGTTCCTACCCCTGTCGGAAGTGCTGCGGGGGGAGACATCGTCTCTGGTCTCCGTCAAGTTGTGAATCACGTATTCATTGTATGTGTATTCCATTTTGAATTTGAAATTTTGTTTGCGCTCTTTAAATTTACAAATAAAATAATAAGTTCTCTTTCTAATTTTAAAAATTTTGATGCAAGTTATTTACGAAACAAAAAGTCACATTGAAAATATTTTAATAATACAAAACAATGTCCAGAATAATTATAAAATGCCACTTTTCTACATTTCAACCGTATTTAAATAAAATCAGTTCTAATTTCAACTTATCCGTTTTTCTAATTTATCTGACAGTCAGTCACAAACTTTCTTCAACCACAATTTTTCACTGTTTAAAAAAATAAACTTTTCAACTTGGTTTTTCTCGAAACAACTCATGCTATTCTTTGAAGCTCTACAATCGAGTGTCACAATAAGTATGTTATTTGGAGGTGCGTCCGATTCTTCCGACGTTCATTTATGAACTCGTCTTGGCGATTACGGCTGTAGGTAGCATGATGTACCTACGTAGCTAATCGGTCATGTCTCAAATGTTGCATTAAAAGGCAGTGAATAGGTGGATATAAATTATCACAGTAGATAAAACTGTCAAAATACTTTACTGTCAAAATACAATTCAAACTACAACCTACAATAAACACGTATTTCATTTTTTGACAACCATTAGAAAACTCATAAAAGTAAAGATTTCTACTACATATTTATGGTTTTTAAGGCGTGGCGATCGATTCCAATTTTGGGTCAAAAAATACTTGTAAAACAATTATCATCATTTCAGGAATTGTAAACCTTGTGGGAGGGTTTAATTTGTAAGGAAAATAAAAACAAATATCTAGCGTCAAATAATTACTTAACGGACAATAAAGGGATCAACTGTCAACCAATTGACCCTACAGCTACACCCACCGTCACCCACGGGCTCCTACTACAGTTAGCTTTTGTGCTCTCAAATAACTGAATCCGTAACGTCATAATCAATTTTACTAATACTATTTAACGTTTTAAGGGCACAGTTACCATTTTTCTACACAAACTTCATGTTTTTAAAAAAAATAGCTTCCACCCGCGGCTTCGCTCGCGTGGTACCCGGATAAAAAGTAGCCTATATGTTATTCCAGCACACATACTATGTATGTTCCAAGTTTCATTCAAATCCGTTCAGCCGTTACGGCGTGATCGAGGCACGAACATCGTCACATCCTCATCCTCACAAACTTTCGCATTTATAGTATTAGTAGGATATGATAAACTGTTGATCATTTTTCGTAGCTAATATACCCAATACGTTACGTGTACTTGTCTAAAATTAGATTATTCTAGACAAAACAGGTATCAATTTTCTGGTTTTTATTCAGCTCGTACCTAAGTATGTAGTTAGACTTTAGACAGAAGTACCTACTTACCTAACGTGCGTATTGCAACGTAAGAACCTACCTACATAACTTACATTACTTAGTAGGTACATAATAGGTACCTACCTACTCGAAGGTGTGTAGTAGTTGGGTACTTTAGAAGGAGGCTGCATGTTATCTTTGTTTAACTGATTATGGTATAGTTGATAAGACTTGCATTACGAAATTCATTAGATAATGAGAAATTTTGATTCAGTAGTAATCTTTAAATAGACTTCTAGAAGAATAAAACAGAAAAATATTATTCTGAACGCTATGTTACTTTGTGGTTAGTTTGTGGATATTTTCATTTATACACTGCATAGGTAACATACCGCCATAAACCTTATCTTTGGTAAACTTATCTACCAGTAAACCTATTTAATAGGTTGGTATCGGTACCTACCTATTCAAAAAGAATAGGTATGTTCCAGGCTTTTTATACCCAGGGTTTATACCCAACACGGTAAACGGGTCAAACTATTTGTGAGTTTTCATACTTCGCACTGTATCTCGTTGTTATTTTTAACTAACAAGTCTCACATTGACCGTTGGGATTTTTGTCCCAACAAATCACACTGGCTACTCGTTGCAACTTTGTTATCAAGTGGTTCGAGGATCCTCTAAGGCTCTATAATATACTTAACAAAAATGATCCGGACTTGGTTTTTTTATAGTTTACCCTTTTAGGTAAGTACCTACCTACCTACCTACGAGGATAGTAAATACCTTATTGCTTAGTTTTTCGTTACTACTTTCTTTCCTACTTTCTTTCTATTACGCCACGAGCTTATTTTTTTGGTTATTTTTTTTCATTTCTTATAGATAGACTATACTCTATATGAGATACACGACTAATTTCCAGTCAGAAAAATTACAAACCAGAATAAAAATGCTGAATAAAAATGAATTATTTTTAATACGTTTATGGCCACGAGCATCGAGTGAACAGGATTCGAAAATGCTAAGATGAAAATAATTAGAAATATTAAAATAATAGACACAGTAACCTCCCTTTCGCTTCTCATAATAGTCGGGTAAAGAACGAACGAGTTTTAGACCACGCCAGTCTTAAGTGACATCTACCAAGAAATAAAAACAGCTAAGCTGCTCCTACTCGACAACAGATGGCGCTCATAGTTTTTACCTATTCAACACTAGATGTCGGTATTTGTACTTAAATTATATTTGTTTAATTATTTTATATCTAAAAAAAAATGATTTTTGTGCCTTATCTTCGGTCTGTATTTACCTACTTATTTACTAACCTGTGGAAGTCCACCAAGAAATTGCAAAGTAAAATAAAGATAAATAATTACTTAGTAGGGGTTTAATTTAACATAAAAATTATGTACCTATGTAGGTATATACAAAAAAAACACTGCTGGGCAAACCATTCTCCATTAAGAAAGAGGCTGGGGTTCTACCGTTAATCTGGTGATATGGATATTCAACACTGGTTTCACAGTATAATGTACCTACCATGTGATTCAATAATCCATTATCGTTTTGGTGTTCTGTACTGTTACAGTAAATAAAACAAAATCTACCTTTCAGCTTCCCACTACGTTCTAAATTACGGTCTAGCCGGTACCTAGGTATAATAATCATGATTTCTTGAAGATAAAATACTTTTATGAAAGAAGAGTCTATAATAAGCACTTACTGCATAATTCACAGCAATGTAGACACATACAAGTCACGGCGTACACCACAACCAATATAATAAAAGGGAAAAACAAAGTCACATACTCCATTCTGTAAAGTTCACTAAACAAAAAAAATGTTTTAGCGAACGTATCGACGAGATAGCCTCCTATCTGATAAGTGATAATTACCAGATTATCAATCGCAGTTTGAATGTAGGGATTTTATATTAAACGACTATGTATGACGTATGATGGTATCTTTTTTGTTACATTTTAAAGTCCAAATTCCTTGAAAACTGGCGAAAAAAGTATTTGAAATCAGAATTACCTATTATTTAGCAGTAGGTAGTTTTATTGCAATTTATATGGGCAGAAAACTAGCTGCCGCCCTTGGCTTGGAACGCGTTGTAGGTACCAAGATAAAATGTAGCCTATAATGTTTTTCAAGAAGGTATTTACTTCTATGATTATTCCAAGACTCATTCAAATCAGTTCAGGATTTAGAGCCAATACTGGCTTGTCAAGAACTTCTTTGCTGGACTGGGAGTAAAGAAATAACATAGAATGCGTCCGCTGCTTCTCTCCCCGAGCATGTCGTAAAAGTCGACTAAGGGATAGTATCCTCCATCATGATGAGATACCATAAGCAAGTATTACAGGCAGGCGGCCGGTCATTATGGATCATAATGTAGTCCGAAATAAAATCTTTTTATTTTTTTATTTAGTATTATTTATAAAACAAATTAGCCAAAACTTTACAGCATGATCCAAGGATAATGCTGTGCCGACCCCATATGGAGTGAGATAGTGGCAGGAAAATGACTGGCTTGTCAAGAACAAAAAACGAGCCAAAAGAATGATGATGCTAGAAAGTTGACATTTTCAGGATAAGATGTATTTACTTCATTACCAAAATGTAGAGTTTGTAGAGTTGGGGCTTGCGGGTAGTCTAGAGCACTAAAGAGCTATTGTATGTACTTTGGACTTGAGACAGGCTGCGTGGGCTATGCGAAGCTCGCCACAAATCTGAGCTCAGCTAGTCTTGGCTCTCCTAGTGGAGATCTCATAACTTAACAGTGAAGGCATTATGAAGTTGTGAGTCTTGGTAATCGACTTTACATAGAATGTTTTGGTGGGATATCATTTAATTACTAGCAATCCCATTTGAATTTGAATTATTAAATAGTTTCAATTATTTTTTTGGACGGATGACCGCTGGGCTCAGAATTCAAATGACCGCTTTGATGAAAACCCGGTAACAGCGTTGTCGGGTTTTCATCAAAGCAAAAGTAAAATTATTGTACCTAATTTATGTTGCTGAAAATGGTTTGATAAAACATTTAGCTAAATATGTCGAGATGTTACTTTGCCAGTACTTTAATAGGGCCTTAATGAATGAAAAAGATATAGGTAGCTACCTAATAATAGTTTGGTAGGTACCTAGCTAGGCAGGTACTCTATCTGTAGGTAAGTAGGTACCTATAAATCCTACTAAACGCGAAAGTTTGTATATATGGATGTTAGTTACTCTTTCACGCCTAAACGGCTGAACGGATTTAAATGAATCTTGGAATTACATAGTATATGTTACTGGATTAACAATAGGCTATTATTCACGCAAGCGAAGCCGCGGGCGGCAGCTAGTAATATAATAAAGTATAATGATAAGTGTACGACAAATTTAACGTATTATAAAAAAGTAATTCAGATATCTATTGGGTTTATCTATAGATAGATAAATAAGTACATACATACATATCATCACGCCCTAATGGGGTGGGCAGAGCCACAAGTAAACATAAGAAAACTTGCAGCCACTTCTGGTTTAAAACCATAAGAGGGTTATGGTGAACCATGATGACAGGTGATCAGCCCATCGCCCATATAGATGGCCCATCTTGTTACGACATGCTCGGGAAGAGAAGCAGCTGGACGCATTCTATGCTTTTTCTTATCTCTCAGTCCAGAAGAGAAGTAAATAAATAAATATTTAAGTATGAATCACAATACTTAAATAGAAAGGTAGGTACCTAAGTAAATAAAATTGATTCATTGTGCGATAAATAACTAAACAAAAGCGAGAGTTAGTTTGACGTTTCGTTACCAAAGAGAGACCAAGTAGATACCAATACCTACCTCTATACCTACTCAACTTAAAAACCATATAGAACTTAAATCCCTTCACCACACTGGTTCCATGGAATTAGTGTAACGACTAGTAGTCGTAATATCACATAGATTTGGGAAAATCTTTGTTTTTATAGGTTAGGAGTGAAATTGCGTTATCAACTTCCTATTTTTAGAAGTCGGTTAGAGTCCACTTACTGAAAATCTTGAAGACGAATCGCCCCACAATGATATCACACATTTGCAAGTAAATTAGCACTAATGTAAGAACTACCACAATAAAGAAGAAAAAAACTGTTTCTTTACTATTTAGGTACATTTTCACGGATATCCACTGAAATAATCCGCACAAATTGAAGTGGTCGCTTAAAGTACTAACTTTAAAATTATTCTGTGGTGTTTCAATTCTGCAGCGTTACTGTTTTCTCAGATGGATTGAGCTAATCTTTTGAGATAAAAATATACCTACTAAGGTTATTGTCTCAGTGAAAAGACCATCTTGAAACTTATCACGTAATGTTAGTTTGTTTGTGAGAGAATAAGTGTGTATGTGTGTGTTACGACAAAAGTATAACGCAAAATGGTTCCAGAGGATTTTGAGTTTGAGTTTTTTCAATAGATTCATGAATTCTTCCTGCCGTAGGTAGGTAGGATGAAACTTTGAACCCATAGTTTATGATGTGGAATAGCTACCTCTTATCCAGGTAGACATTCAGAGAGCCACCGACGATAAGAGACCTAAAATAGGTAAATATTGTTTTGACAAAATAATGTATGTAAGTGATATAAAATGAAGAAAGAAGAATTTATCTTTGTAACGAGGAGATCTACTTAAATGATTAATTATGATTAAGTATAAGGATCAATGGAAGAAGACGCGAAAGATGGCGCTGACGGTAAGAGGACCTCCAAGCGCCTTTGAAGAAAATTACTCATTTTGGTGTTTGTATTTATATGTCGAAGTCGCAATATCCCGTGTACCTGCATAAATAACACCCAACAGTCACTTATCTACATAGTTCTGAACCCACACTAGCTTTCCCGGTATTGGAAACTACGAGTACCATGGTACCACAACACCGAGACCCGGAAGACAGAATATTTCTCGTAACGGGAATAGAAACCGCACCTCTTGCGCCTCTGCCAGGCACTCGCCCGCCGCGCCACTCAAATATAAATAGTTTGCTGAGGGTAGTCAAGAAATTGAAAGACATCACTTTCTGTCCGTCACTTTGTTTAGGTACCCACTACGTTTTGAGGTTTTAATACAATTTTTGTAGATGACTGTACTCATCATCATCTTCCTGCCCTCATCCCACTCCATGTGGGGTCGGCACAGCGTGAACCAACCATGGTAGATGACTGTACTGTTATTTAAAAAGTCGATACTCCTACAGGCAGTTCCCCACTCGCAGTGGAAACATCTCCCAGATTTACGAGCAATTGTCTTAACTTTTACCATATTCGCTAATTACTGCGCATGTTTGAGCGAGGTCTTGAATATGGACGCGGCTGGTTTGAGAACATGTTACCTATACAAAGTCTATGTCAAGCGAAAGCTTCATTCATTATTTTAAATTCTAGTGGGATCAGACGATTGCTAGCATGGCTTCAGCAGCTTTCCTACGATTCTATTGAAAATCTTCTTACAGTTTAAGTGTAATATCGTACTCACACATATTCACACACACACGAGCGCGTGCAAACACACACACAACTTAGTTCTGGATTTGTTTATGTAATTACTAGCTGCCGCCCGTGGCTTCGCTCGCGTGGTACCCGGATACAAAATAGCCTATACGTTAATCCAGTACATGTACTATGTATATTCCAAGTTTCATTCAAATCCGTTCAGCCGTTTAGACGTGATTGACCACAAACTATCTCACAAACTTTTGGATTACCTAACGAAGTCAACAAACGCTAAGAATCAGAGATCATGAATAAATAGATGTCTGTTGATTGTCTGTTGTTAATCCTACTAATATTATAAAATACGAAAGTTTGTGAGGATGTGACCATATTTGTGCTTCAATCACGCCGCAACGGCTGAACGGATTTGAATGAAACTAGGAACATTTTTTTTATTTTATTTTATTTGGAAAACAAACTAGATTAGGGAAACAACTTAAAAAGACTACTTACCAATTAGATTTTTTCGCATGTAGAAAACTAAAAGAGTTTGACATAAAAAAAACAAGTAAGAAAATAACATACATAGTATGTGTGCTGGAATAACATTATAAGCTATTTTTTATCCGGGTACCACGCGAGCGAAGCCGCAGGCGGCAGCTAGTTTTCAATATAATTATCATTGTTCTCTATGAAACAAAACAAAAACAACGATGAGTGTCAACCAGTGCTCGTGCGAGCAAGCACCCGACGCCGAGCAGCGAGCGGTGCAAGTTCAATATGAACTCAGTACATTTTATATTATTTATTAATGATGTGCTGATTTCGTGTTTTTTACTCAACGGTAAGAAAAACCTTTACTCCTTTACTACGTGTCCTTTCATCATAATATACAATCCTAATTTTTTTTTCTCTGCTGGACTGGGAGTAGAGAAAAAACAGAATGCGTCCAGCTGCTTCTCTCCCCGAGCATGTCGTAAAAGTAGACTAAGGATTACCTAGGATCCTCCAACTTGATGGACCTGTATGGGCGATGGGCTGATCACCTGTCACCATAGTTGACCATATCCATCTTGGGAGTCTTGGATAAGAAGTGGCTGCAAGTTTTCTTATGATTACTTGCGGTTCTGCCCACCCTGGCGTGATAATAATATATGTAGTTGTATGTATGTACAATCCTAAAAAAATCGTTTCCGACTAAGCAAGTAGGACCAAGGGGTAACATGGGCACCTATCATCAGTTCTGAACTTTATGCAGTGCAGTGACCGCTGTGGCGCTGGTTTTCAGTGGAAACAAAAACTAAGGCCTTTTACCATCTATAGTAGATGATTTCTACAGCGTCAGGAGGCAACTTTTACCTTCACAGACAGGACGCTGTAGTGCCCGGGAAGAATTAAGATGGAGTAGGTTTGCCCAGCACCTATTCCATCCTCTCATCTTAGTCGGCCTTGTCCAAAGGAAAGACATGGTCAAAACGTGCGGAGCTGACTAAGCCGCGGGTTTCCTCACGATATTTTCCTTCGCCACTTGAGAGTACTGTTAGGTATAGCGCACATAATTTTTTCACACAGACAAATCTATTTGTACACGACCGGATTTGAACCCACGATCTTAGGATCGGAAGGCGAAAACAAGATTATAAGTTACTAGGTAGATAGAGTCTTGTAGTAGATAATAAATGGATGAAAGAGAGACAGCAATTTACATTGTGCTTCCAGGTGGTCGGGTGCAAGCAGTCGACATAGGCTTTGAGTCCCAGCAGTGGGCCGCGCCCGGAGCGGCCTTCACATGGATAGGACTACTGGTAACCAAGGACTATGGTAAGTGCTTGTCGGCTATGCTCCCCGAAAATAATAATTATGCTGTTTTTCCCATTAGACCGACTAAATAAATCCGAAGTACTTATCCTACCCGTAATATCAAATTAAGTTTCCCATTGGCATCACTTAGTAAATCCGCCATGGCGTGAGCGACAGAACTTTATGAAAAAATCAAGTTTTTCAAATAATTTTTTTCTCTAATTACGTATTAAAGTAGGACCTTTTGTTTACAAATAGTCAAGGGCAAAAGAAATCCTTTGTAAATTCTTTGAAATTTGACATTTTATCAACTAATTAATTACAAAGATATTTACGATTTTAAAGCGTTAAATGTTCGCGAACTTTTGTTGCTGATCGTACCAATGGAAACACCCTTCCCATCGGTCCTACACCTTTACCGTTGTAACTAGCTTCATCATCATCGATGGATGAGAGCCAAAACTATCGAAAAAATGTGTCACATTTTGACTGAAAGTGATTTTTGTAAAGTACCTAGTTTAGGCCTTTGCCCACTAGCCCGTTCCACAACAGGACAGGTCAGGACCATCTCAGCCAAAAAATGAGCACGTAGACTTTTAAATAATATTTAAATAAGTAACACCCAACAGACACAATACATAGTCCTGAGCCCACACTAGGATTCTCTGTGTCGTGGGTATCAGAAACTACGAGTACCATGCTACCACAACACCCAGACCCGGAAGAAATATTTGCAGAACATGCAAACATTTCTTCCGCAGAGGGAATCGAACCCGCGCCTCTTGCGTCTCTGCCGAGCAATCGCCCGCCACGCCGCCGAGGCCGCCAAGACTTTGACAGGACTTATAAAATAAATAAAAATAAAAAAGCCTTTATTCTACTACATAGTGCAAAAAATAATCATTTACAATTTTTTTAAATGGTGTCAACCTCCGCAGTAGTCGCCTCCAGGGCGTAGGCCTCCCCTAAATCTCTCCATTTTTCCCTTTCCCTTGCTCATCCATTCGGGTCCACATCGTTGACAGGACTTAGCTTTGTATAAAGCTTAGCATAATCAATGTTATTTCTTTCTTTTTTTTCTTATTTCTTCTTTCTTGTATGTTTGGGTCACGGCCCAGTTACGAAGACAGGTGGTGAGAGACCCCTAGTGCTAATGCTAAGTGCAATATCGTCATGTTTCAGTCTCGCGAGAGCAGATGCTGCAGTCTTCGACGCACATTATTCTGATCAGCGATGGACTGGCTGTTGGACTCGCGTCGCATCTCGCTAACAGAGACCCTGAGTATGTTCTACTGAAAAGATTTACTAGCTGCCATCCGCGGCTTCGCTCGCGTGGTATCCGGATGAAAAATAGCCTATATGTTAACCCAGCACATGTAATATGTATATTCCAAGTTTCATCTAAATCCGTTCAGCAGTTTAGGCGTGATTGAGGCACAAACATGCTAACATCCTCACCAACTTTCATATTTATAATATAGTAGGATAGTATAGTATTAGCACGCACTTACGTCACTAGTCACTACATTGTCGTGATATTGAGAAGTTTCGTGTTTTACACAATTTCCAAAAAAAGTAGCTGTCGTGGTTTCTTGCTTGGATCTTTCACGCTTGGTCACTTAACACAGGCCTAAATTCAAAGCAGATTAAGAAATTTGAAAATTATCTTTTTAGAAATTTTATTGAATCGACAAGTTCTCCGAAGCCCGATAATGAAGTCATAGGGATTTGTGGTATTTTTGTTAATAGGTATTTATATCATTGAGGTATTTATGTACTTGTTGATGAAACACTTGTTGCAGGTATCAGATAACATTCAGATGTGTCATTATTGCAATCACAGAAATCTAAATAAAGCCTTATTATTTAGATTTCTGTGGTTGCAATACCTTGATAATGTCAGCTAAGTAATACTCAAGGAAGTAAAGTCTGATATAGCAATGCAACTCAATATCGGCAGAGGATCGGAGGCTCTCTTCTGGGTGGCTGAGGGGCGGGCGTGGCGCGCCCGTGTGGAAGCCTACAGCGCGCACCCGGAGCACCCGGAGCACCCGGAGCACCCCGGGAGCCACACCCTGGCACTGGTCCATCTGATACCGCCCAGGACAAACTTCCAACGTAATCACGATGACCTTCCTCGACTATATGAGATCAATTGTTTCCCCAAAAAATTTAAAGAAATTGGGAGAAAAAATCCTAACAGTTACAACGTTACTCACTATGTCGAAGCGCTTGTGGCGTAGCTTGCTTAGATGTTCTTGATTGATCGTTGAAGTTAAGCAATGTTGTGCGCGGTCACAATTGTGATGGGTGACCGCAATTGGCATTACGAGCTGAGCGATTCCGTGCTTCGGAGGGCATGTTAAATTGTCGGTCCCGGCTTTTAAATCGTTAAGCCATGACTGAGTTGGCCACTAGCTCATACGAACTTACTTACTTTTACTTGGTTGTTACGATAGCAATTCATAGTTCAAAAGATGTCCAAGTCACAAAACTGTTTTGTTTTAAGTTCCATCCACATTGAATCTTACAATAAGCTTTCGCTAAGAGAGGTTTCCTAAACACACTCATACGAGTACATAGCATTCCATAATAATTAAAATTATTTCTTATGGCCATTTTACGATGAAAATAAATAATAGTTTCAGGGTTAGGTATAAGCTGGCCGCGATCGGACAGCGTGCCCGACTCCGCCGACTCCGCCGGCATCGTCGGAATTGAACATGGTGAGTTTACCATCATCGCACTCTTTACCACGCATTGAAACCGGCGATAAAGATAAGTTTTTTTTCAGATAACCAAATTATTCGCCAAATCCATAGAAAGGTTATAAAGTGAGTAAACATTCTTCTTTTACTTTTTCAATCTACTATCTGATCTACTAAATAATGTTATTTCTATTTTCAGGTGCAATACAACTCTATGCAATGATGTGAGTCAAATTAAATTAAGCACATCCTGAGTGATCAATTTTGGATGAACTCCAAAAGTTTTGAAGTTCTTTTTCATAACATTTGTGACACAAATATTTAAAATTTTTTACTTATCCCACCCATCAATCTTTCACAGCAGTACCACAAATATCGTGCGCCTCAGCAAACTTTGCGCTTTGTATGAAAAGCGAATTTGTCCGAAAACCCCTTAAGAAAAATTAGTATCTACATAATTATTGTAACATCTCTATAATTACATATCATTGCATTATTAATTACATTATTTCAAAAGCTACACGAAAATTGCCGAGGCGCACAATATTTGTGATACTGTTTATATATTTACAGGAGTACCAAATGGAGTCTGTCTATCACAAGAGTAGATACTCGTGTTATCACGAACAGGGAGCAAATGTGAAGGACTGCGTGTACCCCAGCGGAATGGCGCTGGTCTACAGGACGAGAGAGGGTGACTTCAGCCTGGTAAGGATTTGTTACTATTATGTAGTTAAACTTTGTATTTTCTTATGAAATTAAACTATGCGAAAATAAAAAAAAAAACGCTTACTAGATGAGGGCGTATGATCAGAATTATTCAGTGGAAAAGTGCTGTTTTTAAAAACATTTGAATTTTTTATGTTAAAGTTGTGTTAGTTATATCTGATTAAGGCATGATTTACGGGAAAACTACCATTAGGTCATCTAACCCCCGAATACTCAAACGCGACTCAGAGTTGAGCACGTCTCAAGTGACGAGTTTTTGACAGGTTTTCATCAAAAACTGATTTCTTTCATCAAAAGACTTGAGACGTACTAAACTCTGGATCGCGGTTTAAGTATTCAGGGGTAAATAAACAAGAGGTTTATGTCCTAGTTTGGCATCGGCGTCGGTGGGCCGGGCTGCGGCGGTTGTTCCCGTTGGATCCACTTCCATCCCTACCGCGAGTGGGTCCAGCGCCACTCCCAGCCCTACCTGCGCCGCGCTCGGGCCGAGCAGGGCATGTACGACTACTACGAAGACCTGGACCGGAAGTACTACGAAAACCTTTTCAGGGATAAGGACCGGAAGGAGTTGCAATGGTGTAAGGTCTAAAAGGCCTAATATAAAGTTGAATAACAGTTTCTTTGTCGTATTAGGTTTGCATTTGACCAAACTCTACCTGAGTGAGAGTGATGTAAAATGAGGGTTATGCTCTGTAGATCATGTAGACCACTAAAAGCTCATGTGTGATTGGTTGTTTATTCAGCACTTAACGGTACTGGTACACATCATGTGCTTCAGGGTATATATTTTAAAATGTTTCTAATTTTAATTCAATTAAATAAAAACTTATTTATTTTGAATCTTGAGTCTCTTTATTTTTATGTCTAGACGTGCTAATGAAACAGATATTATTTCTAGCATGGAATTACGAGAATGTGGAGGGCGACTGCTATGGAGATAACGTTAATAAGAGCCCCGTGTACCGCGAGGTGACGCGCTACTATACTGGGAGAGAAGGCTGCTACGGATCTTACGCGGTATTCTTCTCTTATCTCCTTCAGCTCTTATCTCTTTTATTTCTAGCCCGCAGCTCTCGGCCACCGTTCTCCGGGCCACTGTGACAATTTACTGGGCAAAGGGCAGCAGTTTCATTTACCACAATTCAAATAAGCGTAAACATAAATAACCCTTTATACGTCTATAAATATCTCAGGAGTATCTGGCTTCATAGTTTTGACGACCTTGGCGAGTGCCAAACTAAGATTCAAGAGATGCTGGTTTGATATCATCAGCAACCCGCAATTTTTTTGTCAAAATCTGCCGGAAACCACTGCCTCACGCGAATCTTATCGAATAATAATTTCCCTTGCAGCTGTCTCTGTACGACCTGATCCTCAAGCGCTTCACGTGCGTGTCTCTCTGGTCTGATACCAACAACCGGAGCCTCACCAGGTCAGAGCAATTCATTCCAATACCTTTCATGAAGACTCAATCAGAACTCGTCAACCCTAATAAATTATTATCTTACTTACATCCCCCCTGTCTCAATACTGCGTTGGAAAAGAACAATATCCATCCCTTCCATCCAACGGGGCTTTAGAGTACCTAGCGAAACGACACCACCCATCTAATTACTCGTGTCACTGGTTCTTTAGAACTTATTTTGAAGCAGTGTGATTAAAGGATCCAAATGTACCCGAGAGAGGCTCCTTCGGTGAACCTAAAGCTTACCTACATTCACTGTTTAACGTTGTGAAGTTCTATTGACCAGCTGATTAAAACTGACAAGCAGGTGGTGGAGCTCCCGAGGGTTCCAGCAAGACGACATCGAATACTACGTCAAGAAGATCCCCATAACCCACGACGGGACCATCCAGCCCAAGGTCATATTCCTCATGGACAAGTATTGGTATTTATTTACTTTCACCCCTCTCCTTAGGCTTTTCTCCCGTAAATGCGTAGAGAAGCGTCTAATGTCCGGTTCTAATATTCTTCTAACGGACTACGGACCGTTTATTAAGATAAAAATGTTTTTTTTCAGTGAAAAGATGCATGAGATATATGAAAACATTGCTGTGGTTGTGAACGATGTGTCGTCCGCTAGTGGAATACTGGAACAGGGCATAAGCCACGTGATCTACCTAATTTTTCTTAATAATTTATTGGATTATGCCTTGCGCTTTCTAATAGATTGTGTATTTGTTTGTTATAGGAAATACCACGAGAAAAACATAAGGGTGTCCCACTTAGAGTTCGAATTCCAATTCGATATGCATATGGAATTGAGGATCAACTTCTATGGAAAACAATGAAATTGATGAAAATAAGAAAAAAACTCTGAACTTTTCTCTTTTTGAGTCTCTTTCAACAAATCATTTTCTTTCTCTTTCTCTATCTCTATTTGACGGCCTTGGTAGCGTAGCAGGAGATTGCTCGGCTGAGGTTTGATTCCCGCTGCGGAAGCAATGTTTGTATGTTCTGCAAATATTTCTTCCGGGTCTGGGTGTTGTGGAACCATAATACTCGTAATTTCTGATACCCACGACACAGGGAATTCTAGTGTGGGGTCTGAACTACGTATGTGACTGTTGGGTGTTATTTATCTATAAAAAATATAAAACTTGTGTTTGCAGAGAAAATAATTGGCCACGCTATCTTCATCATCATCATCGAATAAAATAAACAAAACATTTTTTAAATGTAATACATAAAGCAGACTATTAAAAATTCAACAGCTACAGCAATCATAGAAGTTCCATCTTTGGCCACGGCACTGACCAGGGCGCTCCTAGCCAATCCTGGACTGGTGGAAGTTGGTTCCACCACTCTTACAGATTCTATGTCAGGCTTCGTCCTAACTCCCACTCTAGGTTTAACCTTCTCTTTAGGAACCCCCCTCTGGAAGTCTTTATAAGCCGACTTATGTCTCGCCCGCAGCAAATCCGGCTCAAAGGTAGTAGTGGTGGTGGCTTTGTCTTTCGGTATCGCGGGACCCAGCACTTCCAAGTGTATCTCTGCTTCATTTTCGAAGTCGAATTTGAGATATATGTTGTAGTTCTCTATATTAATGTAAGGGTTTTCGTCTTCAAGAAACTTTACTTTGAGATGGGGTCCCGGCTGCCAATCTTGGACCAGGGTGGTGCTCTCTACCTTCACTTCGACCTTCGGGAGCGGGTACTCTTGGAGCAGGTGTTCAGGTGTGGTTCCGTAGGTGCTGAAGGAGGTTCCTTCCTTGTTGTCGATTCTCACTGCGTAGTAGAGTGTGGCCTCGTCCTCACAGGTAGCTGGTAGTATCTGGAATTAGAACAAACAAATTTTAATACAAAATAAGGAGTCACTCTCACCGTGGCCAAGTTCGGAAAGAAACGGGCAAGGTGGTTTTATTCTTAGGATTTTTACTTTATTAATTCAATTTTATAGATAAGCGATATCGTTATTTAATGTTAAAGATAAGGTACTTGTATGAACTTACCCAGAGCTTTACACACGTATAGTTCAAAAAGAACAAATCATACATTGAAAGCTGGAAAAGAAAATGTTGATTAATTAAAATCATGAGAAACTTGGTGATCGAAACAATAACACCTATACATACCACAAATAAATTGTCACAATAATAATGAACCTGTGCCAGAGCACAACTATTTTTCATCTAAATGAAAAAAATGGTAAAAGCTTTTCATAATATCTAAATTTCCCGTTAGCTCCATTAGTGGGTGTAATGGGAATACCTCTCAGTTACAGGGTAGGTATCATTCAACCCTTTCAATGACCGTTTGTTTCATAAAATAATGTGTGCTATACCAGTACTGTCAAACGGTGATGGAAAACATCGTGAGGAAACCGGCATGTTGTAGAACCTAAAAAATTCAAAAACATTTGTCAAGTGCACGAAATGAGCCTTTAAATAAATAACACGACTACGTACATTACAACCCCAGCACGGATTGGCAAGAAAAGAAGCAGTGTGGTGGTTACCTTATAGACGAGGCTGCCGTTGTCGCCGCTCGCGCGGACCTTGACCTCGTCCCGGAAGACCAGCTCCATGCTGGCGCTGCAGTTGCCGTCCTCCGCAGGCAGCGAGACTGGGGAAATGTCACCACTCTTACTTTTACCAAACCTTCAAGAGAAGGCTTTGTGACGGTTTTAAAATCCTTTCACCACAAACCATAACGCTTCGAAAGAACTAGTCATGACTAGTTGTAGTACAAAGCTTTATTTGTCACTTGCATCCGGTAGGTACCTTTCGGACAAGTATCCTGTTTCAGGTCCTAGATTTTGCGTATTTCATGTTTCAGCCGTTTCGGCTGCGGAGATGAATGAGAGAAAGAGAATATGAATCGAAGTAACTCATAATATTTCGCTAATATTGATTAGAACAAAAGTACCTACTTGATTACTAACATTATAAGCTAAGCAATTAACTAATCCAACACAATGTTATGTGTCGAAATAAATTATTATTTTCCTCTATTCTATTCGATTCTATATATTTTGTTGAAGAGAAAAAGTGTCAAATGAAAATAAAACGGTTACTTACAAAGGTTACGAAGAGGTATGAGCGAAGTGTAAAGTCTTACTATTCCTGATGTTGATGGCGTTCTTGTCGATCCTGTCGATGGTGAAGTACTGGTTCTGGATGTCGGCCGTCTCGTAGGGGTAGTAGTTCTGGATCATGTACGTCAGGTCTGGCTTCTCGCCCTCGAAGTCCTCCTCGCGCCCTCGCAGCTTGAATCCTGAACAACTCATTATAACTCCTCCTTCATAACTGTTCCCTCACTGTCGAGGATCGTGACTCTGCAAAGCCTCGGTCTATGGTTTGTCGATCGGATGGGGGCCGGCTACCATTTCAAACATAAAATAATCTCAAGAAAATGGTCTAGTCTGATGTATTGGAAACATTTGTGACATTTCACAGCTGTTCACTTTATACGAGTGTGCTAGTAGGTGACGTGTGGACGTTCATCATCTGTGTCGTAGGTTTGAGAACACACCAAGAGACAAATGAAGAGACCAAAGGCAGTAGGTACCTTCGTTGAAAGCGGATTTCCTGTAATCCTTCTGGTCGTAGTCCTCGCCGCTGGTGGCGGACTCGATCCAGGGGAAGTAGGGCAGCATGTCGATGAACCGCGCCGGCGCCGCGCAGCCGGGCCCGCGGACGCCGAATCCTATCTGAAACAGAACATTACATAATTCTTTTTGTTGATATTGTTGTGCTAGAATAATCCAGCACCACAATACTAGAACGATGCATCTATGAAGGGCTTTTAGTTTGACAGACAAGGGGGCTTAGGTTTGCCGAAGATTGATCTCAACTTTTCCGATAGATAGTAGATGCTTGCTGTCTGCCGTAAACCCTAGTAGATTTATCCAATTCTGGTGATCGACATACCAGTGTCCAGAACTTGGTGGAGTTGGAAACCATCACGATGCCATTGTCCCAGAGGCAATTGTCATGGTTATGCTTCGCGAAGCCGCAGATGTAGTAGGTTGGGGTCAACTTGGTTTCCGTCAGCTAGAAGTAATATTTTATGTGTTTACGCCGATATGTTTCTAAATATTTTATGTACGAGGAGTACTCCTGCAAGTGTAGCCAATGGTCCATCGCTATGCTGTGATATTCACGCTGATCAAAGACAGGACCTCTGTATCACGTCATTAACGTCACTTCATGGGGTACAAGGAAGCCACCCGCCATCTATTTTCGATCAGAATATATATTGGTGCACGATCAGATTCGGAATTACGACCTTAGGATGAGTGCACTTTTACCACTCACTAGACCACCAGTGCTGTACAGTACTAGGTCACCAGTGCTGTACAGTACTAGGTCACCAGTGCTGTACAGTACTAGGTCAATGGCAAACTCTCGCTCACCCCCGCTCGGTCGTAGAAATCTTCACAGAGCTTGCGTTCCACGAACTGAAGTGAATACATTGTCTTCTCCAGTAACTGGTTATCTGGAAAAGCGCACTGGTAAGTAAATTCGTATGACTAGTCGCAAACTCTTGTGACGGAGTTTTTAGGCCGCCTAAAGGCCTCCGGCATGGCTTAGCGACCTAGAGTGGGGACCGACAATTTAACGTGCCTTGCGAAGCATGGAAGTGCTCTGCTTGTAATGCCACTTACGGTCACTCATCCAAATTGTAACCGCGCACAACGTTGCAACGTTCAACGATTAATCAAGAATGTCTAAGCAAGCTACGCACGACACTTCATTTTACTTGCTGGTCGTCACTGGACTGTGATCTATGTATGCCATTCTTTGGCCTTTCAGTTTGTTTAGTCTCAAACCAACAAGGACACTTTCAAATTTATAATCATACATAGTAGGGATTTCAGTGACCAAGCTAGCGTCTATGACGCAATGACCACGTCATTACGAAAAGGGTTTGTATGTGATTTATCATGAAGGAATTGGAGTCGACTCAGTTCTATCAGTCTTACCATCAGTATATCCTATCGCGTAAAGTTCATTTGAGGTGTTGAAAGAGTACGGTGGCCAGCATATTGGTTTCATTGGATCTGAAACATAACAGAATAACTCATCCAAGCAATCCATTGCTGAACGGCTACAAGTGATGAACAGCAGACAGCATCTTTCTTCTATTCTTTCGTTCTTCCTTTTTCATCCTTCTTACATAAAACTCTGAAAGGATATAAAGAGCGCCATAAGCGCCTGTCATCCTTGTCTTGCAGCCTCCCCTCCCTCCTACTCACAGGGTTCCTCCCCCTTCACGAGCTCCACCAGTGCGATGGTGTTGATGGTGGCGTACTCGTACTCGGGATGAGTCATGTAGTCCAGCAGGCCGCAGAACCAGGGCGCGCCGTTCTTGGCTATGAACATGGCGCGGCTGTCCTCTCTGTAACCAAGTAACAAAGGTTGGAAAAGTTATCAAGATATTTCAAAAAGATTTTTAGGTTTTTGAGCTCGAAAAGTGGTGGTGGTACCTATAGTATAGTATTCTATTACCTGTACTAGAGATGTTTTCAGGCGCATGGGGCATAATGTTGCTCTGAATTTGAGACAGCCACAGAGACACTCTACGAAAGTTCAATGCATTCAGCATTAGATGCGTTCAGATATTAAGCCTCCCTAAAATACTTTCTGGAAACCAATAACCTACGAATTTTCTCATCTCGGATCACCTAGGAAAACCCCAATAGCCCTTTCCATCAAATCATTTCTCCACGCGTGGGGACCCATTATTGAAACCCAGTGCTCACTGGAAGATCCTCTTGGGTATCCTGGCCACGTCGTCGGCGTTGGCGATGGCGTAGGCCTCCTTCACCAGCACCAAGCCCGTCAGCGCTACCTTGAACACGTCGCCTTGATCTGGAAACCATGATATTCTTCAGATATTATAAATCCAAAAGTTTATTAGAATAATGACTTTGTGACGGTTTGAGGATTTCTGCATGTTTGTTCTTCATTGATTCGACGACGTGGGTGGCGTGACGAGCGAGTGCCCGACTGAGACGCGAGAGGCATGCGTTTGATTCCCGCTACGGAAGAAATCCAAGAAACAAGGAATTCTAGTGCGAGGTCAGTACTATGTATGAATAGGTGCTATTAACATGTAGAAGGCGCATATTTTGTTTTATCCTTTCAGTTTTATTTGACAGTGAAGCTTACGAATATGGACCCTGAGTACTCCGAGCCAGGGGAAGACGGCAGTCTCGCCGAGATTGCCCTCCTTGGTTGCAGAGTTGACGCTGATGTCACACCCATGACTGGACGCCAACGCGTGCGCTGCAACACACGACAACGTCATCAACATGTCCACTGCTGGACATCCTCCTCCATAACCGTTCCCTCACTGTTGAGGATCGTGAGTCCGTGCAAGTGCTCAGTCTATAGTGTCTCCATCTGAATCTATCCAAACGTCCCTCTCTTCATCAGGCGGAAAAGACCTGATGAAGAGAGCGACGTTTGGACATAGATCTCCCCAATATATCTCTCCGACCACTCGCAAAATTCACAGTGTCGGTCCTTCGAGCGGGTCGTCATATAGTTCTAAGATCCGATAATCTTTGGGGAATAAAGGTTCTCAAATGGCGGCCACGGAAAACTCAGTATTTTGGACGTCCTCCCATCCGATCATCATCCGATAGACCGATAATATTAGGTCACGGGTGGATGGAAGGAGCATAATATTTGTCCTGGCAGACCTCTGTCCAGCAGTGGACTTCTAGGCTCATGATAATAAGGAAACACTTGTTGTGTCATTGGAACGTCACGTATCGCAGCGTCATTTAGCTTAGGGCCCCGTTTCTGCCACTTGTGTGTAAATCAAAGCCGAATGCACATGCTAGGCAAACATCAAATTATATACCTTGAATCACAATAAGCCCTGCACAAACGCGAAACATGCCCGATCGACATGAAACTAATTAATAGTTGATTACCTCCACTAGTAATTGATCGGTTAATTACCGAATGTTTACCGACTAGCTGTTTGTTTGCGAGTCGGAATGGAAAACATTTGTCGTTTAAAATAACAGAGTGACATCAGTTATGTAATTGGTAATGCTATAGGAATGCCCGCGGCTTTGTTCGTGTAGAGACTAGTTGTATTTTTGCCTACGCACTGTTTTTTTATATTGTACCTATAGATTTTTTTTTTTTTTTTTTAACACCCAACAGTCACATACATAGTCCTGACCCCACACTAGGATTCCCTGTGTCGTGGGTATCAGAAACTACGAGTACCATGGTACCACAACACCCAGACCCGGAAGAAATATTTACAGATCATGCAAACATTTCTTCCGCAGCGGGAATCGAACCCGCGCCTCTTGCGTCTCTGCCGAGCAATCGCCCGCCACGCCACCGAGGCCGTCAAATAGATAATGAATATGATATAAAAAAAATCCTAAAATCCCAGAAAACTAAAAATCCAGTTTCGTCCTGGAAGTATATTGAGAGGCTTAAGTCGAGCAGTTGACTTCTACAAACATTGAAGCATTTTTGACGCGCATTTTAAATCCTATCGTCACACTGGTTCGAAAAAACTAGTGACATGGCTAGAAGTAGTAGCCTATAGATGAACTTTAGGTACTGGTATCCACCACTCTTTTTACGTAACGTAAAACAATGATTTATAATTCATTATTCATAGGCGAATGAAAAACGCAGACCGCTCTCCACAGATCTACAGATCACTACCTTTCGCCCGCAGCTTCGTTCGCGTGATATCCGGACAAAAAAGTAGCCTATGTTATTCCAGCACACATACTATGTATACACGAAGTTTCATTGAAATCCGTTCAGGCGTTACGGCGAGATTGAGGCACTAACATACATAGTCACATCCACACATCCTTACATCCTCACAAACTTTCGCATTTATAATAATAGTAGATTACGAAATTTTGATCGCAATTTTAAAGTGAAGAAAGGCTGATACTCAAGTTGTTTCTTATGGACGCTATGAACGGCCGTCACATGGTGTCGCTGTTCTTACGAGAACTGTAAGTTTATGTCGGTACTTTGGACAAATTAATGTTTCAAGGATCGCTGGGAACAATGAGGCTCGAGCCGGTCGTGACGGAGAAATTGGACTCTTGCGCTTGGCACCGATAATAATATCTCTGATGTGATGAAAACTTGTAAAACGTCAATAGTAAATAAGCCGCCTGTTAAAATACAATGGGATAAATGAAAAAATCGATTTTGTACAATAAGTTTTAAGTCATCGCAGAATAAATTACTTCCTCAATATTAAAAAAAAAATGTAAAAACCAGCTTTTATTTAAATGCTCTAGAAAGAAGAAAATAAAATTTTGAACTCTGGTTATTGGCGCTGGTCTTTAAAGGTGGAATGTACTCTGAAGCCCAGATCACCAAGTCGTACAGGTACCAATGCCTACAATTTTTTATGAGATTTCATATCAAACGCCTTACCTATATTACGAAAAACTTTAAAGATTACAAGTAAGTAAGACATTTGGTTACTTTTTTTTCACTTTTATATAGTAACAAGACATTACAACAGATTTTAAACCGTTTACAGCATAATAATTATCTTCTTATTAGTAAAAATCATTAACATTACAAAGAGCAAGCACAATATGGAAGGCACCTCATTGATTGATATATACTTAGAGACCGGCGTCCCGGCCACCTGATAGCACTATCCACCTCGTAACGTGACTGAGAACTGACAGGGACGAGCGGCGGGTACAACAGGAATAAACTTCTTCTCAATACCTTACTACAGCATGTTTCGTGTTACTGCTTTTATTGGTCACTGAAAAAGGTCGATTTTATGAATAATTTCCTGAATCTTAGCTTGTTTGTTGATTACTGGGACCACTGACGACCTCGATGGTGTGGCGGGCGAGTGCTCGGCTGAGACGCAAGAGGCGCGGGTTCGATTCCCGCTAAGGGAAATTTTTGTATGTTCTGCAAATATTACTTTCGAGTCTGGGTGTTGTAGTATTATGTATTGTAAGTATGTATTTACAAAAAAAAGTACTTATATAAGTATTCTATCAGCCATCTGGTGCCCATAGTACAAGTTTTGCTTAGTTTGGGGCTAGATGGCGCTGTGTGAAATTTCCACAAATATTTATTTAATTATTTACTCGGTTGGAGATGTCGACCGCGGCGTGGACGTAGCCCGGATGTTTTCTACATGAGTAATGACCAATTCCTATATTCAACGAACGGACGACGGATCGTTTATTTCCATAGCAACGTTGCCGTTGTTTCGTAAAGCGCCATACATTTTTTGACAGATTTTGTTACCACACCGTGTCTCCGCCTCTCGCCACTGGTGTATAAATAAACTACGCGTTATGACGTGGTGAAAAATGTGTCAGTCGCCAATGGTGTACACTTTAGTGAAACATTATTTTACCATGTATGGTACCTACTATGTCGGTTTTCACGTAGCTTTATCAGGCAATGGTTCCCACACCATTACAGCATTATCCTGTCGTCGCGTTGTTTACGGCGACCTCCAACCGACGCCAATTACCGCCGTACACTCTCGCAGATTACACCTATGCAGTCATTTGTATGATTCTACCCAGTTAGACGCGGCTTTTGACAAACTCTTTTGACAACTGAAAGTAATAAAAAAGTGACATTACGAGCTGAGCGCTTCCGAGCTTCGGAGGGCACGTTAAATTGTAGGTCCCGGCAAAGGCCTCCGTCATGGCTTAACGACTTAAATTGTTAAGCCATGACGGAAGCCTTAGGCGGTCTGAAAACTCCGTCACAAGAGTTAGCCAGTAGCTCATACGAACTTACTTAGGTACTTATGTAAGACTATAAATAAACAATCACATAAAAGTAAGCGTAGGTACCTACATCAAGTAAAGGTAGGTAAAAAAGTAAACAATATTGTGTTAACAACCTTTTGTCAAATTCGACGATCCACACTTTGTAGGTTTGGGTAAAACTTCATAATAGTATTGTTGCTTGCCAGAATGAAACTTCAAAGTCACATCACAAAATCCGTCGGCAGATTTATTTATTTTGCGTTGGAAATAGCTTCAAATATCGATGCCTTATCAATGCAACGAAGTTAAAAGCTCATTCATCCTGCGATCTCTATCAAGGCAGGCAGGCTCCAGCTCCGCATGACCACACCGCACCTACAGAACTACTTACTAAAAGTTGAAGCGTGAACTCGGTTTAGCAGCTAAACGCCGTTCAGTTCAAGAGGTGAAATCGAAACTTTATTATTATGTAAAGGGAAAACTGTCCTGTAACCCTTTTAAGCCATGTTCCAGGTAAGGTTAGATTTACACACTTTTTAGGTGATGTATGGTTGCACAGCTATAGTCACCAACTACATACATACATATATAAAATCACGCCTGTTTCCCATAGGGGTAGGCAGAGATCACGGATTGCCATTTGCTATTTCGCTTCATTCATTCTCATTACGTTCTTCATGCATGCTCGTCGGTTTAGGGTACTCTTGAGCTGGTCCTTTTCTAAAACGTCGCTGATTTGGTCCAGGTACGTGCGCCGAGGTCTTCCCCTTCCAACGGTACCATTCACACTCGCCTCATACACCTGTCTCATTAATCTACTTTCGTTCATCCTCTCTACATGACGCAACCATCTTAACATACCTTTCTCAATTATTCTGTATTCCTCCTACCAATTTCAGGTGTAATCATGCACGGCTGCAGCCCTAAAGTTCTCTAACTCATATTTCAGGTGTGGTCATGCACGGCTGCGGGCGTTAGTTAAAGTGCTTGATAGAGATCGGCAATGATGCGCTCGCTATGAATAACAACACGCATTGCGCTGGACAATGCGCAATTTGGCCGCCAGACTGGAACCGATAGCCTAGTCGTGAGGTGATGCATCTCTATGGGAATTTGGATCTTGGATATTAAAGGGGTAGGCAGAGATAATCCAACCAATCTTACAAATCCGAAAGTTTTTGAGGATGTGAGGTTGTTGCTGCCTAGATCACTCTGGTAAGTAAGGGCGGAAGCACGCAGTTTGCGCAACTAGCAGAAAATTAAAAAGGAAATATTTTAAGTTTATTAAATAGAATCCATGTTATGGATCACTTTGAAACGTGAAGAGAAGAGTGTGTTTTATAGTAGCCTATCTATATTTATTTGATTTATATTATACAGCGTCAGGAGGCAACGTTTTGCATACACTTATGGGAAGCTGTAGTGCCCGGGACGAAAGAAGGAGTAAGCTTGCCCACCAGCCTCATCCTCTCAGCTTAGTCGGCCTAGTCCACAGGAAAGACATGGTCAATACGTGCGGAGCTGACTAAGCCGCGGGTTTCCTCACTATGTTTTCCTTCCCGTTTGAAAGTACTGGTAAAGCACACATTTTTTTTCAAACTGATAAATCCATTGGTGCACGACTGGCCACCTTAGGATCAGAAGGCGGCGGTGCCACCACTAGACCACCGGTGCTCTTGACTTGATAAATAAAGCTGCACATAGGATGTAAAGCTTGACATATTAAGCTTTAGACATTACTTCGACACCGACAATCACAATCCGATCGAGCACAAATCTCACATTAAAACATATTAAAACTTTATAAAACCAATTTTATCTTTATACTAGCTCCCGCACGCGGTTTCGCTCGCGCGGTACCCGGATAAAAGTAGCCTATATGTTAATCCAGCGCATGTATATTCTAAGTTTCATTCATATCCGTTCAGCCGTTAAGACGTGATTGAGGCACAAACATCCTCACAAACTTTCACATTTATAATATAGTAGGATTAATAGTTCATTCACTTACTCACATATTGACAAATTTATTAGATGCGCCAGTTTGTGAGGATGTTTGTATGTTTGTACCTCAGTCATGTCATGTCATAGCGACTGAACCACAGAACACTATTACTCCTAGCGAACTGAACGGTACCACGCGAGTGAAGACATGGGCGAAAAGCTAGTATTTCTAAGGTTTCTATAGGCAAGTTACAACTCTTAAATCGGTCATAATAAATAAATAAAACATACTTCAAACCCCATTCAAACAAATCATCCAATACACAGAAAGTGCTTTAAAAATCGATATTCACATAAAATCTTTATTATTCAAATTCAAAACACATTAAAATCCACAATTGTATTGTATCCGTTAATTATGATATCGTACATCAACCCTTCCCGGGGCCTATTAAAATATCGTTAACAAGACGCTGGGTCGGTCGGGCGGACCGCAGCACGCGGACAAACAAAAAATTTTAAAAAGCGGAATGGGTCGCATTCATCGCGTTGGAGGAAGTATTAAGTGTCAAACATAATAGTTATGATGCGATGGGAGACGACGTCCCTGTGTCCATTGTATTGCGGTAAAGATCTTACACATTTTTGACTGTAATTGACTTTTTTACTAAGTATTTCTACAAGTAAGTACATATAAACCTGAAAATTACTTTAACTACTCCGTTTCTACATATAAACTGATCGTCAGTGTCAGCGTGCTTGCACAGGCAAAGTTCTGATAAAAGTTTGTTTTTCTTTATTGTTCCGGGACGGTGTCGGTCCGGCTATGGAACGAGATAGGGGTTGGAGATCATTAGATAAATAAAATAAATGTGTTTAATATTTTTTCTATGTAAAGAGTTATGTTATGTTTGGCTAAAAGTTGGACGTCAATGGAAACGCGCAATAACGTCCAACAAACAATGGTCCATACAAATAGGAATACATGTTAACGAGCCGAGTGCGGGTGATCCGATTATGCTTTCTTTAATTACCTGTGACGTCATCCCTCAGCAGGTAACACAACACTCTGGGAGATTATCTGTGGTTTTACTAATATTTGACAAGTTTTAAGAACGCGTAAAACAACAAAACAGAAAATACTTAGAGGGAAATCTTGTCTACCTTGTCTTTTACAACAAAATATCTATAATAAAACCTTGTCATATATAACTGATGTATAGGTACTGGACAATTATGTACATGTATTCTAGAACAACTATTTTTTTTATTTTCTACTAGTTTTTTTTAAGTGACTTTTCTTAGTTGCTCTTTATGTAAAGTCTAAAAATATTTTTCTATAAACATAATGTTACATCACTATTGATTTTCTAGAAAATATATCTTATCAATCGTATTCAAAGAATCCAACCAATGTCCCAGACGGGATACTCAACAAATAAACATTATCTTTTTACCTCGGCTCCATTATGGGCAAAGGCCATAAACATGTCATCGGTCGATAGTCGGTCTCTCAGACCACTAGCATAGCCTGGCGAAGGGCTATTTCTACACTAATATTATAAAGAGGAAAACTTTGTTTGTTTGTTTGTACTGAATAGGCTCAAAAACTACTGGACCGATTTTAAAAATTCTTTCACCATTCGAAAGCTACATTATCCACGAGTAACATAGGCTATATTTTATTTTGGAAAAAAATAGGGTTCCGTAAGATATTTGGGTTTTTCGGACACAAGGTGTAAAAAATCAACCAGAAAAGTTACTTATTTTGCGTACGCTGCCTAAACTATAAAAGATAGAACCATAAAATGTTCTAATTAATTGTAGATCTTATAAATATCTACAAAAAAGTCCGCGACACACTATACCCATCTATGTCGAGTGAGGCACAGCAACCATTTTTTTATTTAAAAATCTTGAATTTTTTTTGGACTACATTTAAACGCGTTTATTTTACTCATGCTATTAATCCTTATCAAAATAAATGATTTCATCACTAAGAACAGTTTATGGAGATAATATTTGGTATTTGAATGATTAAAATTGGACGTTTGGTTTTGAAGTTATGGCGAAATTAAAATATTACGATTTCTGCTGCACGACCGCTGCGTAGGGAGCCGACCTCGCGACTGACCGTGTCTTTCCTGGGTAGGCTTTTTGCAGCGGTAACCGACATCCACGCGAGCGGAGCCGCGGGCGACCGCTAGTCTAGTTGATTTATAAATTGGGGGATATATCTGTAGTCGGGTCTTTTAGACCACGCGCGGCGTACTAACTGTTATTTATTCTGTGGGTATGTAAGTTATTGTGATATATGGTTTTGATTCTTTGTACCTATAAGTTTTATTGGTGAAAATTATCTCAAGTAAAAGTCATGTTTCACCGTAGCTTGCTTAGACGATCTTGATTGATCGTTGAAGTTAAGCAACGTTGTGTACGGTCACAATTGGGATGGGTGACCGCAAGTGGCATTACGAGCTGAGCGCTTCCGTGCTTCGGAGGGCACGTTAAATCGGTCCCGGCTTTTAAGTTGTTAAGCCATGACGGAGGCCTTTAGGCGGCCTAAAAACTCCATCTCTAGCTCATACGAACTTACTCACTTACCTGCAGTTACAATATAAATGCCGTAATCATAGAAATAAGGACACAATATAAAATAAGTTAATTTGTACGCCGGCCGGGTGTAGTAAGTTTTTTCAGGGTTCCGAATCATAATTGTAAAATGGAACTTACGTACGTAGGTAGGTACCTACTTATATTAATCTTAGAAGAAAATTATAGAAAAATCTTACATGAGAGAAAGGGGTAGTAAAGTTACGAAAGGATACAACGTTGAAGGAAGTATCGCGTGAAAGGCTTGACTTGGCCATTCTATCATCATCATCATCACCCACAGCCCAACTTTACCCACTGCTGGGAATAGGCCTCCCTCTGTGTGCTCCAGCACGGTTCTTATGCTATTCTTATTCGTCCACATCCATAAAGTTTTTAAGTTTTCATAAAAAATATCGAAAAATACCAGATAACTATAAACATGTGACTGATCGGAACCCTCAGAGGAACTTTACTAGTACTGGCTTGTTTTTGAAACTCTTACAATGTTACCGGTTTACCCGACATGTTGTAAGAAGTGTATGCCTATTAGTGTGGTCGTTAAACTAGGCTCCGTTAATTATGGGCCTATTAGCTACTTCAGTTCTTTTAATCCATTTCTTTGGTTCACAGGCTTGCTCTTCAATTACGGGCCTATTGGTTATTTGTTCCTTTTACTTTTAATGACCATCTTACTTTTTACCTTTTATCTGCAGTTTGCTGGTTAAGAATATTTTGTATACCAAATATTATTTGCTTTTTTGGAAAAAAGTAATTTTCATAATATTAGCCGGGTATCATCCAATTAGGTGCAGGCCACAATGGCGTAGTAGGCAAATTATATATGAGAGGTGCGGGATCAAACAATGATTTCATATGCTGCGACTATTTGTTTCGGACCAGGGCCAGGGGGACGATTCTTGAAATAAAATGCGTTTATTGCAGACCATGAATCCATATTGTGTTAGTAGTAACTTACAAACTAAAAACACCAAAATATCACATTTCCATTGATTTGTTTCAATTTCTTAAGCCGTTTGGTGACTTCAACATTTATTTATTATTAATTTTGCACTATTTTGTAGTCACCAAATGACATGAAATCGACCATTTTGGTGACTTATCTGATTTTCAAGAATCGCCTTCCTAGGTGTTGTGACATTATTTATATACATACTTATATCATCCTTCGATATATCTGGCCGAGCCCTAATAAACTCTTAATTACATTTTAACTAAGTTTTTTTATAGGCATCTTTATAAAAATCGATAAAAGTCAAGAAAGAACCTAAGGAACCTAATAAATAATCAGGCAATCCCGCAGCATTCCGTCGCTGACAGGTGTCATCACACCGGTGACGTGCAATCAGCATCTCAATCAGCCATCCATCACAGTGATGTATTCACTCATAATCGATACGAGTAGCTCGCCCCGCGGCCCCTTGACACTTCTTGTAAACAGGAGTACCTACTCTTCAAAAAGGGTAGTGTTCGTTAAGGCATGTTGTTCCTAAGTGCAATAAGTAATTTGCAATCCTGGAGAGCGCTGGAATGTATCCCATCCTACATTATAAACCGGACAGACTGGAAGCCGGAAATCAAAGGTACGAATTCACCACACTAATTTGAAAGAATTGGTCACTTGAGTAGTAGAAATAGTACTTAGTATTGAAGGTATCGTATTGACCATGTCTTTCCTGTGGACAAGGCCGACTAAGCTGAGGTGGAATAGGTGCTGGGCAAGCCTACTCCATCTTAATTCATCCCGGGCACTACAGCGTCCCGTTTGTGAAGGTAAAAATTGCCTCCTGACGCTGTATAATTCATCTACTGTAACGAAAACGAATTACACCAAAACAGTGGGCCGGTCGCTGCGCTCTGATTGGTCGTCTCAAGGTCAAGAATTGAACTAGAGCTGTGCAATAAAATATTCATATCGATATCAATAGCAATGTTTGTTTAGTGGAATACAAATAAAGTTTATTATATGTATAAAATCATAGTTTATTGATACTTACCGATGAAACGTAATTCCATCCGTTTTATAATTCGATGTCTTGCTGTTTTTCCATAGCTCGCTGAGCGACTTTGAACAAAGTTCCTCATTAAATGCTTTTCATTTTCAATATTTATGATACACTATCATGAACTGACAAGCATGGAAGCAGGCGGACGAGCAAGTACTTCATTAAACAAGTAGTTTTTGGTGAGACAATTGCAACAGTAGGCTATTTCTAACGATATTTGTAATACAAAGCCGCCCACAGCTATTTATTTAATTACAATCAATTACGATTAGATAGAGTGAAAGTTATCTGTAGGAAATAAAGCACCCCGTGTAAACCGCAGCGCTACAACTCCTGCGCAAAAACTAGTTCTCATTTCCTCAGCGCGGCGCCGCGGCGCGGACCACACGCCGCGAAACTTCCTACTCATTATAAACGCGAAAGTTTGTGTGGTTGTTTGTATGTTTGTGCCTCAATCACGCAACAACTGAATTAAATTCACATAAAATTTGTGCTGGAATAACATAAATATTATATTTTGATTTTGCCGTATTCCATAAATTTATAAATGCTTATATTATATTATAGATAGATAGAAACAAAAACCGTACAATGGCCTTATCGCTAAAAGCGATCTCTTCCAGACAACCTTTAGATCTTGTAGACTCAAGCAGTGGACTAATTCCTAATAGACGTGCAGATCTCGGTATGCGAGAGAAACCACGCACGGAAGCTAGTAAGTACTGGTTCCAGATACAAGTACCGATAAGTCTGTAAGTGATGACTGTATGCCGACTGTGCGCGTAGGACTTCAATGCAGCGTCCCACTTGCCTGACAGCTGGTACTGCGCTGTCCGAGTTGAGGAATTCATTGGTGGGCAAAGCAGACCACACTTCTGTTATTGGCCTTAATCTCGACCAGTGGATCTTGGTTCTTCATAATTTCTTTGCACTTAGGTACCTGCGTGGTTTCTGACAATTGGTTATATAATGACTGGCAGACGCGTCCGGTTTCACTCGCGTTCATTTCTTTTGAAAATTCTCAATCCGTGTTTTCTTTTCTGTTTTCGAAATACTATACAAACTTTGTTATATAAAAATTTGACTTATGTGCTACTGACTATTAGACTGATGATTTCTGCAAGGTCTCAGTTCGATTTCCTTATTAGTCGAAGCTGTGTATCAGTGTGACTGGTTGGGAATAATTATGGGATGGGACAAATGTTTTTACTGGTCTAAAGGTCAGTGTAAATATTATAGTGTCAAAAATATTATTTATGTGAATATTTCGTAAAAGTCGACCAAGGGATAGTATCCTCTCCAACATGATGGACCACCTATATGGGAGGGATATCCATCTTAGGACTTTAAATCAGAAGTGGCTGCAACTTTTCTTACATGTTTACTTGTGGCTCTGTCCACCCCGTTACGCATGCGGGCGTGATAATTTGTATGTATGTATGTAACGCCCTAAAAACTTCAAATATCTTCTCTTCGAGTGCTAAATAACGCTATTTTAAGCACGTATGAGCTAACCCTACAAAACGATTAGCCGATCAGCCGCTACTCCAATGTTCACGATTCCAGCACAAAGCAATAAAACTAGCTTCCAGTCGGTTTGAATTCAGACCATTTCTAATGCGAGTTACTGGCGCGAGAGCAGCGCGCGACGTGAATGGGACGGCTATGTTCTTTATTAATTGAAACGGTATTGTTATAAACTGCCGCCGTGAATAGACAACCTACTTATTTGCAGAGATAGGAAAGTACCAGGTACTAGGAGTTTAATCTACTTTGTGAGCTTAGGCTTTAGAAATGTCCGTCGAACAATAAATAAATATTTGTGGACATTTCACACAGCGCCATTTAGCCCCAAAATATGTTCGGGAGATAGATGTAAGTTGAACATTTTATTTCCATTTGTTCCCTGAAGAGGGCAAACCAGGGGTACAGACGGGAATACTAAGGAGGTAAGTAAGTACCTATTACATTGCACAATGCAGTAATAGTCTACTGTATTGAAAGCAACGATTGCTATCAGCTATCGAACCTCTTCCGAGGCGACTGAACGTGGAATGTTATAATAGGAGGGATGGCAAAAGCATTGTAGATCCAATGATGTTTGATATATAACATTGTTAGTAAAATAAATATCTTGAACCTAATTTGATTATGAAAGAGAATTAAATCACAATATTATGTTCTTTTCGAAACATCTAATTCCCAAAAACGCCTAAGCCTTTTTGATTAGTTTCATAATCCCCTCAACACTAAATTAGTTTTTATATTGATAAAATAATGTGTGCGGAAATTGTGTAGAAGGGGTTTTAATAGTTCTGCTTATTAGCTTTGTTTCCTTATTCCTCACCAGTACCGGGTTTGGTGGGAACTATGAAACTAAACCTAATCAAGATGAATAAGCCATGACGGAGGGCTTTAGGCGGCCTAAAAACTCCGTTACAAGAGTTGGCCACTAGCTCATACGAACTTACTTACTTAGCTACCGGCAGTCGTAAGTTTTGAAGCTCAACCAATTGAACCGGTCGTTTACTTTTTCCAACCGTACATATTCTCAGGTGCACCCGTCAACGTCACTCTGACAGCGACGCGAGACGTCAAACATTACGTCACGACCGGTTCTATCGGACCATCTTTAATTTAGAGTGTGATCACTGCCTCCATCCGCGATCGAAGATTGTGATCTAAAGATAGTTAGAGATCGAAAGTGTTGAAACAACTTTGATTTGATTTGGTTTCGGTGAATGACCGGCATAAGGTGTGGTGTACAAAATTTTTAGGGATCCTTATTTTAATTACAAAAATGAAACACAGGTTAGAAGCAGACCAAAGAAAACATGACATGAGGTAAGAAAGAAGTGAATACTGAGATGACGGCTGATAGAGGGCAGTGGAAGAAAATCACATGTGCCAACCCCACGTAAGTGGGATAAGAAAAGGGATTACATAGAACTAATAAAAAATATAATTTCTGTGGGAGCCGAAATCAATAATTAAATAATTCTCACCATTAACTGAGGTACCTATAACGCTAGAAAAAGTCGACCAATAATCATTTAATTAATTATAATTTATGCGTATCGAAAATATAATCACGAGATAATACTTGTTACTAAATAAGAAATCTTAAAAAGTCAAATTAAAGCGTTAGAGCCTATTCAAGTTTGCAGAAAATCCATCAACACAGGAAACTAGATTGCCGTAGACATTTTTTAACATAATTTATTTGGCAAAAATAGTTTAGTTCTCATAAAACGGCGCTTTAAGAAAAACTGTTTAAATAAATTAGTGTTCTTCATTAATAGATCAATATGTCGAGTTTGTCCGTTTGTAAAGGAAATGGAAGCTATTATGTGTTTTGGCACTCCGGCATGTGCACAGACGAGGCCATGCATCAATGTTAGGGGTCGGACGTGGTGATGCATGAGCGATCAGCTGAGCGTGAGGCGTTGGATGTCATGGAAACAAAGTTAATCATTTAAATAAAACAAAAACAAAACTGACATGGTTTTTATTACATGAATAATGAAAAATCACCTGTTACTTTTATTTATAAATAAAATATGTCATTAGATAAAATAATTATTGAACACTGGCTGTTTCCCGCGACTTTGTCCACATTTAATTTTCCCAAACGAATGGTTGCCTGTATCAAAGGTAGCATTGGTAGATTTTATAAACTCAGGCACAAAAAGGAAAACAAACAGACAGACAAACCGTGGGCGTTACTTTCGCATTTATAATATTTTAATTTAAGGATTATTAAGATCTTATAAACTGTAGAGTTTACTCTCTCCTTCTATCTCCTATGAGGGCACCATAAACCCGACCGACAAGTTTGACTGCAGCGTTTATCTGGCTCTTTAGTAGACTGGCCCCGGAAAAAACTGGCCCTACGGGGCCAGTTGACCTAAATGCATTTAATTTATTACTTTTCTTAGTCGACTGGGCCCATTACTAATTTGAACAAAAAATTTATTGAATCTATTGTGCAGTGTGTGGATCAGTCGATCAGCGTACAGCGTGACGCGCCGCCGCCGCCGCCGCCGCCGCCGTGTAAACATGTCTCCGCGATATCTCGCGCCGTAAACCCCGTGACGGATCGCTCCCGGCGCACACTGACCGCGCCCTTACCGGGGTTCCTCCCCTCATGTGGAAACGACTACTTCTTTATGACTTTTTAATAATAAAAATATATTTCATTGAAATGTGATACTTTCATTAGTTGAAGCAGTTACAAATATAAAAATAATAAAAATTAACATCAACATATCATTTTCAAAACTGTAAAAAAAAACAAATATGGATAGATACTTCAATTAATAAAACAGGTCGTGTATGTTAAGTTATTTACCTAATAAGCTGAAAATGATAAAAATATATTAATATGACCTCAAGAATAACCTCAAATGAATTATTATAGTAAAATAGAGAAACCAGAATAGAATAATGTTTAGTATAGATATTATATTCCAAAGTACCAATCAGGTTAACATATAAACCATCAGAGAACCGCTATAAACCACATAGCCTATGGGTAAGAGCTATTTATAGATTAGTTAACGACATTAATCTCCATAGATAATTACACAGATGATGAATAGATCCAGTGCGTGATAAATGAAATGATCTGCTTGGTTCATAAATAAGTATATTTCGATACTAAGTACCTATCTATCGATATCGCTATATCTAGTAAGTAGCTTATTCTAAACGAGCTTTCGCAAACGGCTTCGACGCAGCTGAGATGCAAGAGTCGCAGGTTCGATTCCTGCTGTGGGAGAAATGTTTGCATGTTCTGCAAATATTTCTTCCGGGGCTGAGTGTTGTAATACTATGTACCATAAGCAGCTAATACTTGTATTATGTTTTTTTTATAAATGTATTTACAAAAAAAAAACATAAATAAGTATTTATTCAGCCATTTGGTTCCCATGTTTGTATGTATGTTCATATGAGCTAGTGGCCCTCTAACTCTAGTGACGGAGTTTTTATAAGTTTTTTTTTGCTTCCCACATTACAAGCTTGGCTTAGTTTGGATCTAGATGGCGCTGTGAACTGTCCACAAATATTTATTTATTATAATTGATTTGCTGTGACTTCATACATTGCAAAAGTGACGACGGACCAATAAAAGCTTTTAATACAATTTGTGGTCGATAAATGTCAAGATGTGATTAATATTACATAACATTACCAACGCTTTGATGAATACCACTGGGCAAAGGTACATAGGAACATGTTTTATTCATAAACTATGTAGGTATTACAAGCACAAGTCGTAAAAACATAATTAAAATCTTTTAAAACGGTTTTTTTATTTAATTATCTTTTGTAAAGGACACTGGCCACAATCTACTGCCTGTCTCTATCCCGCTTATAAAATGATGCCTTCCTAAAAGTATAAAAAAGTTTTATGTAGGTCATTAAAACAATGACAAAAATCTACAGCTTTTCGATAAAATTTGCATTTTTATTAACATCATCACACATTTAAATTAGTTGTGTTTTTAAATGACATTATAATGAAATTTGATCCACATTCCGTTAATTGTTTTAGAATGCTAATTTAGATGCATTATTCATAACACAGTTTGCTAAACAAATATTGATATTAGAATATTTGTTAACCTTTTTTTGTTATTATGAATTAATTTTTCAATCATTGCTAAAATAATCGCTTATAATGACAAAATATAAATTATTATCACATCTGTTATATTTTTTATTACTTACAATGAAACTCGCAAAATATATTATTTTAACACTTAACCCTGTGAAATGCGCTGTGTGAAATGTCCACAAATATTTGTTGTTATTTACTTATTTAACCCGCTGACATCTGTCAGCAAATTAAAATAAAAATAAAAATGTACGGAACCTAACTGAGGTGAGTGCGACTCCATGATCCAAAACAAAGGTATTGTCATTCTACCCTTGTTTTTGTCCCAAGCTATTAGTTCCCGAATTAATTGGTTCGGCGATAAGCAACGCCGGCGTCGGGACAAATGTCCTAATGATACAAATTGAGGGTGTGAACTGGTTTTTGTTATACTTTTAATACTTTTTGTTAAAAGGTTCACACTTTTATCTCGTCTGTTTCGGTAACGACAATAGATCTGATTCTATTACATTTTTACTTCAGTGATAATCTTACCCCCGAATACTCAAATGCGACTCAGAGTTGAGCACGTCTAAAGTCACGGTTTTTTGACAGTTTGTCAAAAACTTGTCACTTGAGATGTGCTCAACTTTGAGATGCGTTTGAGTATTCGGGTGTTAGTCATTTCTGACGTCAGAAAGATTACGATATATTCCCACCATAACCTCTAGATTTTCCGTTGGTGGGAAAACGGGAATTTAATAAAAGTACACAAACAATTGTTTTTCTATTTAGCCCTCACTGCCCGTGTGAATTGCCTTTGGACATTTTAATTACTATTTTAATATTTGACAGCTATTTATCCTCACAAACGATTAGTATTAACATATAAAATAAAGTATCTCACCACACTGGTCCGCCGGTCACTGACCTCGCACGAGTGACACGAGAATTTATTTATAGGATTACAAATAAAGCGCGTACATACTAGTGCTCGCCCGCGGCGCCGCTCATTACCGGCCCATTACCGCGTCGCCTGTCCGTCCGCCTGTCCGTCCGCCTGTCCGTCCGCCTGTCCGTCCGTCTGTCCTAATGTGTGGTAATGACGATGTGCGCTTTGTTTATGGACTACACAACTTGCACTGCGAGCTGTTACGATCTCTAAATAGTACAAAAGAAAATTGCTAAGAGTGCTTGTCTTTTTTGCGCTTAGCTTTTTGTGATCCAGTGGTAGTGGCCACGCCTTCCGGTCACGGGTTCAAATCCGGTCGTGCAACAATTGATTTTTCTGTTCGAATCTATGTGCGCTCTACCTAGAACCTAAAAGGGTCGTGTTTGTTTGTTTCGTGTTTCATGCACACGAAAGGGGCCTTTGAGGTGCTCATTAATTCCTTTCACCACACTGGTTCGAAAAAACTGATCCCACGACTAGTAGTAGGGCGCTTAATTCTTCTTAAGTACGCAAATGAATATAATAGGATTTTAAAATATATTAAAGAATTTCTTCCGGAATGTTTATGTGTAAATATTACTTAAGTTTGTAGTTTTATTGGTAAATTTTGTCGCTAGTATAGTTATATGAAACAGCGGTACATTTTAGATGCCTGAATTCTTGTAATATAAAAATCCATCGATGAACGAATTTTGAACCTACGACTTACCTAAGCAGTCGGGTCACCACTAGCCCACCTACGTTCTTACAATAAACCGTGACTAACGAGGTAACTAACTATAGTTACAAGTAACCGTGTAATTACACATATCACTGCTTCCGACGGCCATGATGCACGGAGTCGTGCCGGGTGGCGGCCGCCGGACCTCCATACTCACAGACAACATCATCATCAGCTTCGTGAAGCGCTCGAGGCGTAGCTTGCTTAGACGTTCTTGATTGATCGTTGAAGTTAAGCAACGGTTGTGCGCGGTCACAATTGGGATGGGTGACCGCAAGTGGCGTTACGAGCTGAGCGCTTCCGTGCTTCGGAGGGCACGTCAAATTGTCGGTTCCGGCTAAACCATGAAGGAGGCCTTTAGGCGGCCTAAAAACTCCGTAGCAAGAGCTGGCCACTAGCTCATACGACCTTATTTATCATCAGCTTCGTTGGAGGGAGGCAGTTGGATGGGACTGGATGTTAGGAACACCTTAATTCCCTCGGCCGCTGCCGCCAGCACCTAGTTAATTGGGGCTGCATTGACCCGGCTACTCTCAAACAGTGAAGGAAGACATCGTGAGGAAACCCACGGCTTAGTCAGCTCCGCACGTATTGACCATGTCTTTCCTGTGGACAAGGCCGACTGAGCTGAGAGGATGGAATAGGTGCTGGGCAAACCTACTCCATCTTAATTCGTCCCGGGCACTACAGCGTCCCGTTTGTGAAGGTAAAAGTTGCCTCCTGATGCTGTATCATCTACTATAGATGGTAAAAGGCCTTATTACTCTTGAATGAATCAACATTAGATATAATGAATATTATTTATTAAGAGACAAATTGCAACTTGTTCTGGTCGAATTAAATCAATAGTCGGATACAGTAATGAAGGTACCGGTACTGAATGAATATTCCATGCGACGGAGTTACTAGTGAAAGCATCGCTTGTAGCCGAGACAGGGCCGTGCTACACCAGCGTGGGCGCTCACCTTTAAATATATCTGGAAAGAAATTAAATCAAATCCTTTATAATAAATTTTAATTTTCGGCCTTTAGATAGCCCGACTGTTTCTTTTGTATTTTGTAAATTATATTTGTAATAGTTGTAAGTTTCTTTCTATTAATAAAGTCTAAAAAAAATCCTTTATAATATTGGTCAAAGTAATTGACCCACTGATCTCTGCTTGTACCAGTAGCGCGAAAGAAGATAAAGACGAAAATCTAGTCTTAAGTTCTACCTAGCTCTGGTTACTGGTTATGAAACGTGATAGTAGGCAGAGACCCATAGATATACTTACCCCAATCAATCAATAAAACTCTAGAACGAGTATTTCTGTTACAAGTCAATAAAATAAATAAATATTTGTGGTCATTTCACACAGCACCATCTAGTCCCAAACTAAGCAAAGCTTGTACTATGGACACCAGATGGCTGACACAATACTTATATATTTTTCCTTTTTTATAAATACATACTTATAATACATAATAATTACAACACCCAGACCCGGAAGAAATATTTGCAGAACATGCAAACATTTCTCCCGCAGCGGGAATCGAACCCGCGCCTCTTGCATCTCAGCCGAGCACTCGCCCACCACGCCACCGAGGTCATCGTCCATCGTTACGATTGTCCACTATTACTTTAGTTAAAATTCGGATGGGATTTTTTATCAAGATTCCTTACTACAACTCGTGTCACTTGTTCTTTTGAACCAGTGTGGTGAAAGACTCCCCGCTACATATTATTCTGCCGTCATAAAGAAAAAAAGACATATCTGACATTTTTTTCATATATGAGTTATATACATCATCGGAATCAGAAAAAAAAGACGCATCCACCAGTATTTTTTTCTTTACTTCGGAATTCTATGTAGAAACGTCCTTTTTTGTTATGACGGCAGTATTGTAGTGGAGCGTACTGCTGCCGAGAGGGTAGGTACTGTGAGGTGAGCGAGTAGGCGCCTATGAATATGTATCTCATCTAATGCGGCTGATGGCAGACCACTCGCTAATTAAATACAATGCGAGCGCCGGTCGCCAAAAACCACTCTGTTTGAACCTGCTTAATTACACATTATAGACAACTAGCTGCTGCCGGCTTCGCTCGCGTGGTACCCGGATAAAAAATAGCCCTTATATTAATCCAGTACTTATACTATGTATATTCCAAGTTTCATTCAAATCCGTTCAGCCGTTTAGGCGTGATTGAGGCACAAACATCCAAACATCCAAACTCACAAACTTTCGCATTTATAATATAAGTAAGATAAGTAAGATTGAACTCCGTTTTTCACCGATCGAAGCGCTCGTGGCGTAGCTTGCATAAGTTAAGCAACGTTGTGCGCGGTCACAAATTGGGATGGGTGATCGCTAGTGGCATTACGAGCTGAGCGCTTCCGTGCTTCGGAGGGCACGTTAAACAGTCGGTCTCGCCTAAAAACTCCGTCACTAGAGTTGGCCACTAGCTCATACGAACTTACTTACTTACCGACCATTTTTCTTGGCTGAAAACTAGTTTACACTGTAAAGGAAAACTTTGAAAAGACTTTAGTGAAGTTGAATTGACGTCTGTTCGTAGCGCGATGGATGGATATGACGCACGCCCACGGCTGGCATGTCGTATAAGATGTCCAAACATTAACTACTAGCATTAACTAGCATTTTTGATAACCCTCTCAAAAGCTGAAAAAAAATGCGATTCCGACTGTTTATCAAAATCCCGAAGCTTGAAATGCTGATTAACGATTCGCAGAAAGCTTATCTATTATCTCTGCCGTGTTTTCACCGTTTGAGAGTAGCTATTTATACAATTTGCAGTATCGATTAGCAATATCGTCAGACACAAAGTAACTTATTTATTTATTATTAGGCAACGCCAACAGAACATTATAATAATACACTGTTATGGATGTTTCACAAAAAAATTTACCATAGAATGTGCACCAATTATAGGCTTGCACAGCATTTGCAACAACAACTTGACTCCATACTGAGTTATTGATCCCCGTATGTGTTCTATGAGGTTTAGTTTTGAGTAGGAGCGCCTGCACTAGTTCACTTCTTAGCATTTCCCAGAGTTTGGTGGGGTTATCTGGAATAGCACTGTTTGTATCATTTGTTATTCCGATGATAGCGTTCAATGGAGGACTGAATATATTTGTGTTATACGATTTGCTAGTTAACATGATGTCTAGTTAAGGCTATGTTTCCTGAAGAAGGAGTTTTATTGTGACTTTGTAGTTTTGAGACAGACTTTTGTGATTTATGCGACAATATTCTACTAACAGACGACGGATTGTTTATCACCATAGCCATAGCTAGACTTGTTCGGGAAAAGCGTGGAAATGTTTTTAAAAAACATAAAAATAATTGAATTGGAATTATTTAATGTTAGGTCTTATACAATGAGTGGTTTGAAACAGAATGAATATACTCTAGACTAACTCTACGAGGAATCAAGCTGCCTTATCAGCAGAATGCACACCTGCATGGTCCCAGTAACAGCGAGACGTCGCGTGGGCGCTTCATGTGAAATATACTTTGTTATGCTAGGTCAGCTATAAAGACAGAGCGGGTGGTCGATGTAGGCAACGTAACTCCTCCCTCCGTAAGTTCGAGATTATCCGAAGGATGAGGATTATCTCGAATTTTCCCCCTAATACAATTTTTTTTAATTCTATGATTAAATGCTAACAACAAAAGACAGATTATTACAATAGCGCAAAGCACGATGCTTCCTATGCTAACACTTTTATATTCTAGAACACTATAATTATTTTCACTATCACTAATGTTTTCACTTCCACTTTTCTGCAATAAGTAATTCAGGAACTGGATATCGGCAAGATCTATTCCGTTGAGATTGACAGGACTCCTCAGCATATCTGATTGACTTGTTTGTTTGATTTTAGGCAAGTTGATTATTGGAAACTTCATGTAAACTATTTCCTTTCCTTGGCTTTGATGTTTCTTAAACTTCAATTCATTTATCTTAACTTGACAGTCATCGTCCATAGTTAACAGATAAGTTCCACTAATCGATTCTTGTATTACCTCATCTTCGCAATATTTTGTAAGAAGCGTTTCGGTTTTCGCGTAAATGATCCAACGATTGGGCTGTATAAGATCGGCTTTTACGTCGTTGATGGTAACAGGAACAGGATGGCAACTCGAGATATTTGTGGAAAATCTCAAAAGTTCAGCGATGCAATTATCTTCGAATAGCGGTGTGATATCGTTCTCATAGCACAGGAAACGAGCTTCATCGATCTCGCGGCATGACTGGGAGAGCGGCTTCGCTTTCAACCCTTTCACAAGGATGTAAGGGTATTTGGGCAGGATGATAGAGGTAAGGTCATTGATTTTATCGTGAACAGGTAAAGGAATCAATTTATAATAGTTAAATATTTCATTTCTAATCAAAGGAATGTGCATAATAAATTTTATCTGATTTTGTTTTATGTACGCTTTCATCTCTATACATTGCTCTATTTTTACTAGATTTTGAATATTTGCTGGAAAAACTAATCTTTCTGTTTTCTCAATTTCCTTTAATAAAAATATTAACTCATCCGTATTTACAATCGATTGGTGTAACAGTTTAACTTTAGCGAAAGCAATAGCCGTTTCAATCTCATTCAGTCTGATGTAGAGTACTTGAAAGTTATGTATAAAAATATTATAGAAATGAATTATTTTATTACTCATTTGTAATAATTTAGATCCGTTCAAACTACGATTAATATCTTGAATACTATCCTCAATTTGAATAAAATTGCTTTTTGTTGAATTGGCTATTTTTGTGAACGTACCCACCATTTCGGCAACAATTGTCATTTTATTTGAAATCGCGTTTTGTTTTGTCTTTATTTCTTGAATTAACTTTTCGTACATAACAGCATCGTCATTATCCAGATTACCCGTGATTGATTTTATGAATGAACCGATAGGGTTTAATAAACCTCGCTTAGATCTTACTGATGGAATCAATTGCTTATACTTTTCTATGGTTATATTCATTACGTAATCTGTTTGTGACTCTACTTCAATGAAGTCTGAATCAAAAGCTTTGGTGTCAAAACAGCTTTTTACTTGTCTTTTTAAACTGGTATAGCTATCTATAAATAATTCTAGTTCCTCATGAAGAAACCTTAAATCTAAGATCTTAATGACAGTCCATGTGTCATGACTAATCACAGCTTGACCTTCCTTTACAGGTAGCAGTCCTGGATTCTTGTCAATCGGCTGCAGATGAAGGGCCTGGCTTCGGATCACTTGGACCGCCAGAAGAATTAACCTGTGGAGGACGCCTGATATCTTTAATGGGAACTTTAGTAGTCCGATTATCTGTAATAACGGGTACTATGTTTCTCTCTATAGCTCCGATAACCTGAGCTTTCTGATAACGCGGCTTATCTTTACTACGCCTTGTGTTCACGCCTTTAATAAACACTGTATCACCTACGTCTACATCGAATTCTTTCTCACCACCACGTTTCTCTATTACAGCTCTCTTTCTATCAATAATTTTGTCCGTCAAATATTCGTATAAGTGTTTTGTCCTTCTAACGTGTTCTTTCACCAATTGTTGAGTAAACTGTTTATTAAAATCTACATGAAATGCGCTATTAGATTCGGTGTGACCGAAAACTACTTCAAATGGCGTAAGACCTGTTGTAGAGTGAATCGTGTGGTTATATGACATTACTGCATAGCTCATGACAGATGCAGCGTCCGTTATCTTTTGTTCGTACTTAGCTATACGATATATCTCTGTAATGGTCGAATGAAATCGCTCGACTATTCCCATAGAGTTGGGATTATGAGGGGTACCGATATGAAGTTCTATCTTATAAAATGATAGCATTTCCTTCATTAGTGTGTTGTTAAATTCCGTACCGGGGTCAGAGCTGATTCTACTAGGTGTTCCATACAAAGAGAAGTATTTTATCAGCGCTCTAACTGCTTCAGGAGTGGATTTCGTGCTGATCTCAAATGCTTGACCTAACTTGCTGAAGGCATCTACTATTGTAAGATAATGTTTTCCGTCAATCGAGAATGTGTCAATAAATAATTCCTGAAATGGTCTAATCTGAGTTTGTGATAACTGCAATTCCGGTTTTAATGGTTTTCTGTCGTACTTCATTTTCTTACAGATTTCACAAGCATTGATGATGCTAGCCACCGTTTGATCCATGTTGTTCCAATAAAAGGTACGTCTTAGATGTACTAACGTTTCCTTAATTCCCCTGTGACTATTCTTTCCTACATGATATTTAAGCACAACGTCTCGTTGTTCCTGCTCGCTATCTACATAAACTACTCTCTTAGTACATTCGTAAAACTTCACAGTTCCTTTCTGAAATAGCAATATAGAAGCCTCTGAAAACTGTTTCCGGTGTAATTCGTCTTCAAAATAAAAGAAGTATTTTATTTTAGGCTTAATATATGATTTCAGAAACCGTTTGACCAATTCCGTATTATTTAAAGGTAAATGAACCTCTAAAACCTTTTGTTTGTCTCTAGATAAAGCTTTTACTGATAACTCGTCCCTATTCCATGTATGAACAAGTATCTGATTCGGCTTGGTGTCTATAGCCTCCTGTAGTATAATCATTCCGTCGGTATCTAAATCGCGGGCTGAATGTACTGTGCCTATGCTTTCATTATCGCGTCCTTCAGATGCAGATGCCGTAGTACTACCCAATGATGGATTTGAGTAGGGCGATCGCGGTCTATTACCAGCTACAGATGTATTGCTTTTCTCTGAACCGGAAGAAATCACTATCGGAGATGGCGTTCGCTCGCGAGGTGTAGAGGCGCGAGATAAATTTTTCAGTTCCTTTTTGTCTAAATTGACCTTCATCGAAACGTCATCATTTTCACCTAAAGCGTTTATTCTAATTCGTGACAAAGCATCCGCATTCATGTTTTGTTTCCCTTCTTTGTGTTTAATGTCGTAATCGAATTCCGATAATCTCAATTTCCATCGCGTTAATTTACTGTTTGGTTCTGTAATCGATTTAATCCAAGTGAGTGGTCTATGGTCAGTGTATATTGTGAATTTCTTACCATACAAATATGGACGAAAATGCTTTGTAGCCCAGACTATGGCTAAAAGCTCTTTTTCGATCGTACTGTATCGCGTTTCAGCGTCGTTTAAAGTACGACTTGCGTATGCTATCGGCTTATCGCTACCTATAGGTCCCTGTGAGAGTACAGCGCCTATGGCATAGTTTGATGCATCCGTCGTAAGGACGAATGGTTTAGAATAGTCAGGAAATTGTAAGAGCGGCGCGTTTGTTAAAAGCTCTTTACACTTTTCGAACGCGTCGATGTATTCTTGTTTAGTCGGATCGATTTTATTTTTCTTTTTCAAGCACGATGTTAATGGCTGTGTCAGTTTAGCAAAATCCTTTATAAATTTCCTATAGTACCCTACTAAACCGAGAAAACTCTTGATTTCCGTGGATGTTCGCGGAATCGGAAAATTCAAGACTGCTTTTATCTTATCATTATTAGGCATAAGGCCATTCTTGGTGATGGTGTGTCCAAGATATAGAACCTCCTTCCTAAGAAATTCACATTTATCTAATGTTACTTTTAGATTAGTCTCCCTGAGCCGATTAAATATCTTACGGAGTTTTTCGACATGTTCCTCTAGACTTGATGAAAAAACTATAATATCGTCGAGGTACACAAGACAATGGATTCCTTGCAGACCTCGTAGGACATTATCCATGGCTCGTTGGAACGTCGCGGGAGCCGTTTTAAGACCAAAAGGCATGCGTTTAAACTCATAATGGCCTGACTGTGTTGTAAAGGCTGTTTTTGCTCTATCCGCCTCATTTACTTCAATTTGGTGGTACCCGCTAGCTAGATCTATAGTGCTAAAGTACTGGGACTTGCCTATCTTATCGAAAAGATCGGTTATATTGGGCAACGGGTACTTATCGTCGACCGTTATTTCGTTAAGGCGCCGATAATCGATCACCATCCTATATTTCTTTTCGCCAGATGCGTCAGACTTTTTAGGTACCAGATGGACTGGTGCACTCCAAGGTGAGTGGGAATTTTCAATTACGTTATCTGCCAAAAGTTTATCTACCTGCTTTTGAATTTCCTGATTTATGACAGGCGGGTGTCGATAAGGTCGAATATAGATCGGGTCCTCGTTTTTCGTTCTGATGGTATGTTTCACTTGATTAGTGAAAGACAAAGGCAACTTATCGCAATAAAATATATCACGATACTCATGGCATAATCTATAAATCTTATCACGTTCCTCTTTATTCATATGGTCTAATCGCAATTTCCTCAAATTTTCTTTCAATACTTCATCAATCGTACAATCACTTTTCACAAAATTTACATGGCATTCCTGATTTTCATACTTTGTGACATCGAATGGTTCCTTGAACGTAATAGTCACTTTATTATTTGTTATATTTTGTATAACTGTTTCTGCAAAATAGTTCTTACATTTTACAAGAGCGGTAGGCATACGAACGCCTTCCCGAAATTGTAGGTATTCTAATATCGCATCACCGTGTTGTAAATTGGTGGGAATCTTAACTCTCGTTTCAGTTCGTGGCGGTAGATCAATCTCATATGGTGGATGATATAGGATTGGAATCCTCGCGTTGTGTGTCAGTAACAGTTTGTTACGCATGTCAATGTTCGCTCCTAATTTACAGAGAAGGTCAGATCCTATTAAGCCGTCATAGCGTCCATCGACGTCATAAATATAAAATTTATGAGGAAGAGTGCTCTTAAAGGTCTTTAACAACGGTATGTATATTATCTCGTTGTGCATGCTCTGAGCATGTGTGCTTATCACAGTGAACGGTTCGATGTGTTTGAACTCACTGAAAAACTCATTAGCTTTTGCGGGGCTTATAAAAGATCTGCTACTTCCAGTATCTATGAGAAACTTGGAATTGATCTCAGGAATCACTACGTGAGGTAATTTTAAAATACTGTCACAGTAATTTAGACTAATCACTTCACCGCATCGTTCGAGGCTGGTTCCTGAAAATCCTGCTGTTCAGTTTCCACAGGGATGTTTTCCAGATTTTCCATGTAATCACACGCATTCGTCTCTACATTCTCACTATACATATTATCATAACCGTAGTCATAACAATCGTTGTACTCCTGACAACCTGAATCGTCCGTATAATACAGTTCGTTCGCGACCATGTTTTGTCTAATCGGGGCTGTACGCATGGTGACGTCAGAGTCTTGCAATCTAGGCTCTTGCACATGACTACCGAATTTGTTCGCTTGAGGTTGGTTCTGAATACCGAACTTAAAACCTTGCTGCTGGGGTATACCAAACTTGTATCCGCCGTATTGGAATGGCGCGCGTTGAACGGGGGCCTGACCAAAGTTACGCTGGGGCAGGTTTTGGGCTATCCCAAATCTATAACCTTGCGTGGGCGGCGCGAATCTCATTTGATGACCAAAGTTTGGACGGAACCCATTTTGTCGTTGCGGAATACCAAATTTAAAGTTATTTGGTGGCCTAAAGTTGTTATTCGGCACCGAATTGAATGTTGGTTTAAATCCTTGGGCCACTGGATTGGGTTTCGTTTCATTTTGCGCGGTTGGTAACTGCGTTGACGTCTGTTTAAGTATTTTATTTTTGGCATCATATTGAAACTTGAAATTCACCTCTTCTGTAACAATGCTTAGGGCATTTTCCAATGTAGAGCATCCTTTTAGACGTACGATTCGAATCATGTCTTCAGGTAAATTATACAAGAAGACATTTAGCGCGGTGTTATTATAAACGATCATTTTCGCTGCCTTGATTCCTTCATCAGTAAGTCTATTTACTTTCGCAAACAAAGAGCTCTTAACGTTCTGAATTCTATGACAAAACTGGATGTACGTTTCGTTCGATTTTAACTTTAAAGTCTCAAGTTCAATAGCAATGCATTCTTCCGATCGAGGGTCACCGAAATGTTGCGTAAGAAGGTCCTTTAACTCTTCATACGATTTTATATTCGGGTTGTCGCTAAGTAGAGCAGCGGCTTTACCTGTGAGTCTACTGGATACGGCATGGAATAAATAAATATTCTGTGCCGCATTCCCTACGATTTCACTACCTCCAACTACATATTCACATTTAGATATGAATAAGTTCAATAGATTTTCTTCCCCGTCATATTTAGGGATAAGTGTCAGAGTTTCTTTAGGAATGGCTTTGAAATCCATTTTAATTAATTTCTATTTCACTTAACTATACAAAGATTTACCAATATAAGTGTAAAATCAATGTGCGCCAATTTTAGTGCCACTTAGTGTAATTAAAACTAAATATTGATTTACCAATTTTTGTGTAAAACAATTTGCCTATTTGAGTGCAATTAAATTTATCGATTTACCAATGTTGTGTAAAACGATGGGCCTATTTAAGTGCCACTAAGTATACTTAAAACTATATTGAATTACCGATATTGTGTAAAACAATTTACCTAAAGCTATACAAATTAATTACGATTAACAGATCTGCCTATTTTTAGTGCAAATCAGTTTGCCTATTTCGTGCAAACAAAATCAGATAAACGCAATTAATAAGCTCGACAATTTTAGTTCGAGAAAAGGTAGGAAAAGACACAGGAATATGATAAACAGGAAGTGAAAAAGTTTACTCACAAGCTGCTCGATCCCATGTCCTCCAGATGAAACTGCAAACCACTATTTCACACGTTTTACCGTAGGAGTCGTATTTATTTGATTCGTATCGTTTCCACGTCCGCTAAGAGTCGGTTTTCGTGAGAATTTCTATGTCCGTGATACCGATTTTTGGGTGTTCACGACCGTAGATTTTCGTGAAAATCGTGGAAAAGCGTACCGGCTGCGCCAGACTTGTTCGGGAAAAGCGTGGAAATGTTTTTAAAAAACATAAAAATAATTGAATTGGAATTATTTAATGTTAGGTCTTATACAATGAGTGGTTTGAAACAGAATGAATATACTCTAGACTAACTCTACGAGGAATCAAGCTGCCTTATCAGCAGAATGCACACCTGCATGGTCCCAGTAACAGCGAGACGTCGCGTGGGCGCTTCATGTGAAATATACTTTGTTATGCTAGGTCAGCTATAAAGACAGAGCGGGTGGTCGATGTAGGCAACGTAACTAGCTATTGCCATGGTAATAAATAAATATTTGTGGACATTTGACACAGCGCCATCTAGCCTCCAACTAAGCAAAGCTTGTACTATGGGAACCAGATGGCTGATACAATGATTATATACTTTTTTGTAAATACATACTTATAATGCATAATACTACAGCACACAGACCCGGAAGAAATATTTGCAGAACATACATACATTTCAGAATCGAACCCGCGCCTCTTGCGTCTCAGCCGAGCACTAGCCCGCCACGTCACCGTCGGTCGTCGTAATGAACGATCATTCGCTAGTAGAATATTGTAACAGGGCTATTAGAGATTTTCATGTTTTCCTATGTACACTCATAAATATAGAGTTAAACTATTTTCTTCATTAATAATCGATGTTTTTATTTTGACATGATTGATGAAAAATTATTTTCTTTTTAATGATTTGAGTTTTCTTCTTCAACGATTTGAGTCTACTCGTATTATGCTCAAAGAATATATTCTAGTCAAGTATGATTTTTTCCTTTTCAATTCTATTCTGACAATGGCAGGTACTTGCAATAAATATGAATACCATGGAGGTCCAAATGATCCAGAAAAGACCATAAAGTAGAGGTCACTAAGTTTCCATACAAAAGAGTTGAACGAGCTCAGCCCACCTTCCAACAAGTCGGAAATATTTGACGACCTCAGTGGCGTGGCGGGCGAGTGCTCAGCTGAAACTCAAGAGGCGTGGGTTCGATTTCCGATGTTTGTATGTTCTGCAAATATTTCTTCCGGGTCTGGAGGTTGTAGTATTATCATAAATCATAACAGTGCATCTTTCATAAGTTAAGGAATTTCAAAATAAAATGGTGATATTTGAAAGATGTCTAATGTTTCCACAATTTAATGATTTCCCATAAGTAAGGTGTGTTGAGTAACTCGCTCGTCCATGTACGGCTGGCGTGTGCCAATAGATGCCGTCGTGCATCACTCTGGGCTGCGCCGGGACGGGCTAGGCCGCGTTAGGCCGCGTTTGGCCGCGTTCGTTCACATCGCCGCGGCCAGCGTAGTGGACAATGCGAATATGCTGACACAGTGAACAGCAGATCAGCTCTTGGCTTCATGTGTGATTACGATAGGATTTTACTTAATCAAAAATGGTGTATTTAGTGAAATTCAACAAATAATAAAACATTTTTTTTAATTAATCCTAGGGAGTTCTAAACTTTGTATGGGAACTTTTTAACGTGCTGTGCGATTAACTTGAAAATTCGTCAGGAAATTTAGGATACAAATGCAATAATTTTGGAGCTATCTCAGTTAAATGAATGAGTACTCTAGTGTATTATAAATATAGGTACAGACTGCTGCAGATCCTTTTTTTTCCTGATTGGCTGCGGTGCCCCCCACGAGTACCTGCGGGGTTATCCATTGATCACCGGACACCCTGTATACAAGGCAAAGATCTAGAGAAGTGTATGTGAGTGCAAAAACTCTTTAAAAATGCATGTGCTTGATATACTGGTTGAGGACGCGCTGCCGACTTGTTAACTATAACTATCGATGAATAATAAACATGCTATTATGAAGTGTGACGGACGGCTGTGAGGTGATGAGGAAGAAGGTAGAAATTACAGAAAAAGTTTTGGTTTTGGAATAATTTATTTCCATTAAGTTGTGGTTTATGCACAAATGGCGGGGTGAAGATATTGCCTTCCAAAATTTGTAATGGAGTACATTTATACATAGCCGGCGTATAGCGCGTTTAGCTCGTGTTGAAATAGTCCTTACAGCGTCTTTTTTGTGTATAAACTGCAAATTATATTACTTGAAAATCGAACCCCAATCATTGTAGAAGCGTGGTCTAGTGAGACAGCCTGTGGGCTATCAGGCCTATAAGGTATACGAGTGTATGGTTTATTTTAGCAATCTTTAATTAGCTACCACATTCCTAGGGCCAGTTGGTAAAGCTTTCTCAAAAACTGAAAACGTCACATAACTGACATCATATTCACTGGTTAAAAAGTTGACTTGACTTGAAATGTCAAAGTGAAATCATTTGGTCATGGCCAAGATCCGAACTTTTGGATGGAAAGCCAGGGAACCTCCCACTAGCCCAGCGCGACTCTAACTCTAAATTATAACATACATAATGGCTCAAATAACTATATTTCGGTAATACCTGTCTAGCGGTAACAGACCTAATATTTCTTCGGCTATGTACAGTACATCCTACTAATATTATAAATGCGAAAGTTTGTGAGGATGTATGTTTGTGCCTCAATCACGCCGTAACGCCTGAACGGATTGAATGAAACTTAGAATATACATAGTATGTGAGATGGAATAACATATAGGCTACTTTTTGTCCCGACACCAGGTGAGCGAAGCCGCGTGCGAAAACTAGTACTACATAACGGCTGTGATATAAAGACCCTTGGTTTGTAGGACCGCGGAATGTTTGTAGTCTTTATAGTGTTGTGAGTGGATCTATCAGACAGCACCTTGTTTATCTGCTAGCTTTCAGACTTCCGTGTTCCAATTTAAATAAATAAACCATATTTCCAACCTGAAGTTATTTCGGAAAATTTTGATAATTACTTTGAGCATTTTCCTAAAGTAAACTTAATTTTGCAGCTCGAGAAAGAGACCATTTTGGGTCTGTTAAATGTAGTTTAGAATGTAATAAAAGAGTTTAAAAAAATCTTAATTAAATAAAAAACAAACCAGATGTTACCTGTACTTGTAATTACGGTAGTTCTTATCCACTTTACCAGCCTGGTCAGCTCCGCACGTATTGACCATGTCTTTCCTGTGAATGAGGTTGACTAAGCAGAGAGGATGGAATAGGTGCTGAGCAAGCCTACTCCATCTAATGTCGTCTCGCACACTACAGGCATTACAGCATCTTCTGATGGTGTTTGAACCATCTAGTATAGATAGTTAAAGTAAAGGTCCAAGTACCATTTTATCTCGTATCCGATCCAAAAAATGTCTTAATGTCGTATTTTTGTATTCCACATTAAATTTGCCTGGAGTACAGGATTATTAGGTACCGCCCGCCGGGTCTCGCCGGTCTAAAGAATCCGGCGGTCCATCTGCCGCCGGACCGCAGAGTGGTCCAGTGGATGCTGCGAGCTCGCGCCGAGAGCACGTCTGTCGCACGACCCGAGATAAATACGCGCAAACACGTGACATCATTTTACAAAAGTTAGTGTGAAAAACGGGAAAATTGTATGTTCAAAAGTTTATGTAGGACGAGTAAATATTGATACAAAGATTTTGGTATTCGTAAACGCTGAAAACTTGGGGTATGTAATTTGAAAAATGCTGTTTTTTCGTGAATTTTCTCCAAGCTGCTGTATTTCAACAGAAAGTACAAAGTACCTACCTATTTAGTAGATATCTTTACATTTTAGTGAAACTACGAATAATATAACTGACACACATCATTTTAAAACTAAGCTTTGTGAAAAGCTCCTACTAATAACTTCTAAAAAACTTTAACATTTATTTGGCATTTCTTTTAGGTTCTCTTTTTGTCACGTTTATGTGACGTACGAGAACATTGAAAACTAGACATCTATTGTGTGCTACGTTATGCCTTGGATTGGAGTTTTCACAGAAGACCATTGACGAACATATCGCGTAATAAAGTGAAAATTACAGCCTCACCCTTCTAATACTTTTTGTGAAAGAGTACGTGAAATTGTGGAAAATAGAGAACAAAACAAAACTTTTGTAAACAGTGTTTAGGTATTGTTTTTAATTAGTTGTAGAACGCCCGGGATATTGTCAGCGCTGAGTTCTTTGCAAAACTTCATCTTCCCGCTGCGTTCTCTAGGATTTGAATTACGAAAATTCCTTCCCTAAATCACCCTTACACTAAACTAACTAAGGCTTTTTACCATAGATGATATAAACAGCGTCAGGAGGCAACTTTTACCTTCACAAACGGGACGCTGTAGTGCCCGGGATAAATTAAGATGAAGTAGGCTTGCCCAGCACCTATTCCATCCTCTCAGCTTAATCGGCCTTTGTCTCGGCTTTTGTGGACAAGGCCGACCCTTACACAAAAGAGGAATATACCTTCCAAGTTTTATGCTTCTAGGACTTATGGATTAGGCCGTGCGTTGATTATTAATTATTTTACAGAGTTAACCACACACTTAGGAATACTCGCATGCTTATAGTGCGGGTTCAAAATCCGTCTCGGGAATAATTTGGAATAAGCGCAGGAAGATGATGAATTTAACATTGGTTGTTGACAGTCAGTCATTTAATAACGTAAGGGCTTTATATATTTAGATGAAATGACTAGTCGCTGTTTTTAGGAATACGAACCTTAATTTAACTTGAAATGACCTTTGCTAGAGGCATAGACCTTGAGAGTTAACTCCGTGACCATAAAACAACTATGTTTTATTACCGCTAACTATAGGACAAACAATACATTCAACTTTATGTGTTTAAAATGCAATAAATAAATCAACAAATCTATTTAATTAAAAACAAATAAAATTCTTATGAATTAATAATTAGTTAAATACATACCTAAAAAAGGAAATTAATTTTATCTGGCCATCATTTTAAAAACAAATTAATTTTACCGTTTAGACTCTAAAGTATAAAATATTGATTCTCTAAAGTTTAATAAATCAAAGTAAAAATACTTTGATTCATTAAACTTTATAGAATCAAAGTAAAAAATATTTTATACATTGCAATCACTAGGATCTATCTATATACAACTCATTCATACATTTCATTCGTAACATTTAGATACAGATACAGCTTCCTGCATTCATGGTACTATAAGATTTCATCTTGCTAAATCTGTCAAAAGTTTAACAAAGTCAATACATGGAGTTAATTTTATGTTTAGCTATACCAGTACTCTCAAACGGTGAAGGAAAACATCGTTAGGAAACCCGCCGCTAAGTCAGCTCCGCACGTATTGACCATGTCTTTCCTGTGGATAAGGACGACTAAGCTGAGAGGATGGTGTCACAATGATGAGTGCTACAAGCCTACTCCTTCTAAATTTCGTCCCGGGCACTACAGCGTCCTGTTAGCGTAGGCAAAAGTTGCGTCCTAGCGCTGTATAAATCATCTAGTATAAATGGTAAAAGGCCTTAAGTTTAGACAAGTTAATAAGTAAGGCCCTTTGTTATTTATTAAATACCTACGACTTATCTTTGACTAAGTTTAAGGATTGGCATGTGACATTTTGACGTTTCCATCAAGTCATAATTTATTGAACAAATAATTTTGAAGAGGCTCGTTCAGTTTTTACTTTGTACAGTTTCAGTTATTTACATTTCTTTCGGATTTCACATTTTTATAATATTCATAAGGTCTGTACAAAATCCGTAAAATAAATTACTTAAATAAAAATTCTAGTAACTTTTGTGATTCATAAAGAAATAACCATGACTTTATATTTTTGTTTTTGTATAAGTTAGCTACCTATTATATTTGTATACCTACAAACGAATTTTAACCATTTTTTTCTTAATAATTCTACTCTTGTGTAATAAAATACGCAACATTAACTACAAATTGAATTCCAAATGAGTTTGGTAGGTACCTACTTAATATGACCTCATAAAGTTAATTAACTGGAAAATGATAACTATTTAAATTAAATTGTTTAGTATAATCCGTTAAATTGTCATAAAGATTATGACTGATGAGTAACCGGTCATAGTCATAAATCAGGCGACGATCGTTGCGAAACTGATCACAAATTGATTTGCAGTTTTACGACAGTTTGGGAACGAATTAGTATTTCATTTTAGTTTTACTGTAATATGATGCAATCATTAGATATTAAAAAAAACAATCGAATTTTATACATTTTTTAATGAGTTGTGAATAGCAGCTGTTATTGTCGTAGCTGTTTACAAAGAAAGAAACTGTTTATATTAGCTGTGTAAAAGTCAGAAAAATAAGGCCTTTAATAAACTAGAAGATTCATACAGCGTCAGGAGACAATTTTTTCCACACTACTGGACGCTGTACTATTTTATGTAGCGTAGAGTTGTCAGCTCCGCAAGTTTTACGCTCTCTACTTTGGATAAGGCCTACTCCTTCTTAAATCGAGCCGAGCACTACAACGTCCCGTCAGCGTGGCCTGCTGACGCTGTGTAAATCACCTATGTAGTATGGAGAGAAGGCGTCGACTTGAACTGCACCTGTGCTATCTCCCTAGCTAATTTTTGATAAGAAACTAAAATGATCGTATCTGCTAAATGAACGTAAAATGCCAGTAACTACGTCAAACAAACTTCACTATATCACGGCTGTTACATCAAAATAAAACTGTTTTATGATACTTTCATCAATACTTACAAGAAAATAAAGCCAATTCATAAATATTTTTCATTTATGATATTTTATTGGGTATTTTTATGATAAAATTCCGCCTCCATCCGCTTTATCGAGCAATAAACCAACTGCCGCGTGATTTACCAACAATAAACAAAACATAACTGTCCTTTTGAAGACAAACCGTAAAAAAACAATAAATAAATCACCTACTGTTTTTGAGTTATCACTGTTCTGTCACAAGATGTCGCCATACCTGCACAGTGAGTGCGGAAATAGCTCGTGCACTGTAATTTCATCGACAGCCTGATTTTACTAACTTTTGGTAATGTCGATATTTGACGACGTAAAGCGATGGCTTATGGCATAAAATATGTTCCTATTTTATGTCAACTCATTCAGTTTGAAATACTACTACATCTTACATAGAACCACATAATTATACAGAAGTGGAGAGTACAGATTCAAATTAATTGCTGTAGTTATTTTAATCGTCATCATCATTTCCCTGCCTTTGTCCCACATTATGTGGGGTCGGCACAACATGTGTTCTTCTTCCATTTCTTTCTATCAGAAATCATTCATTCCCTTCTCATGACATGTCCGTCCATACCATGTTAACCTTTTGCTCCTTAACTTATCCGTTACTGGCGCTATTTTCAGACTTACTATTACATACTGTTAGAAGCTCAGAAATTAATAAAAGAATTGGTAAAACAAAATATATTTTTAGCTCAATAACAAATAAAATTCGGAAACAAAGGCACGTCCGCGATGGGTGGCGGTAGGATGGAAAGACCTTGTCCCGTCGGTGCGTCGAGCGCAAGCTAGTGCAAGCCGCCTCCCCCCACTTCACCGGCACCGTCTCCGCTGTTGTCCTGCGGCTACGAAATCTCTAACAGTCGTCCATCCTGAGCTAGAATACGTCCTCGTATTACCTGAAAATAGCATGTATGAGTTTTCTTCTCGGACATCTTGTAGGAATTTAAAATTAAATTGCCGAACTGATCTGAACTTAACTAGTTCTATTATACTAACAAACCCACCCTGACCGAATTGGTCTAAACCGAACTGGTTCTATTCAGACCGAACTAGTCTAAACCGAACTGGTTCTATTCAGACCGAACTAGTCTAAACCGAACTGGTTCTATTCAGACCGAACTAGTCTAAACCGAACTGGTTCTATTCAGACCGAACTAGTCTAAACCGAACTGGTTCTATTCTGACCGAACTAGTCTAAACCGAACTGGTTCTATTCAGACCGAACTAGTCTAAACCGAACTGGTTCTATTCAGACCGAACTAGTCTAAACCGAACTGGTTCTATTCAGACCGAACTAGTCTAAACCGAACTGGTTCTATTCTGACCGAACTAGTCTAAACCGAACTGGTTCTATTCAGACCGAACTAGTCTAAACCGAACTGGTTCTATTGAGACCGAACTAGTCTAAACCAAACTGGTTCTATTCAGACCGAACTAGTCTAAACTGAACTGGTTCTTTTATAATATAAAATCAAGCATGACTGAACAGATCTGAACTGAACTGGTGTCAAACCACTATAATTTAACATTTCTTTGGAGCTCAAATATTAAAAGCAAAATTACTAACCCGGGTAACGTAAATAAGGTATTTGATTCGGGTAGTAACGGCATTTTGAACCGTCATTTTGTCAGTAAATGCAGGTATATTATCTGAACCAGTTAATAACTTATTTATCTGACCTTAAGTCGCAGAATAAACTACCACGGGAGCGTGACTAGTGGCGGGTACTTCCTGCAGATTTTTCGTCGTCGATAGATCATGTATAGCATGTAGGCGCCTGAGTGTCGCCCTCCGCGTCTTGCCGCTCGATTATCGTCGTTTTGCAGGTAGCCACCACCGACGCTGGTTCTACCGTTGAACAGCTGGCAGAACCCGGTAGTGGAGTAGTAGACGGTGTCGCAGCTGCTGACACAAAGTTATTGTTAAAAAGATGAGGTTGTGGTGTACAACTGCCTTGTGCCGATGACTCCGAATTTTTTTTGGACAAATTACTTTATTTAAAAGTTTTTTTTTTAATTATCAAGTCTTGTTTCAATTGAATCATATTTTTGTCGTTTTGATGACCGATCTTGTGATTTTATGCGATGTCTTTGTTCTCGCAATCGTGTCCTCGATCGTGATCGCTTGCACATGATTAAATAATATTTTGAGGCGCAAGTTGATCGCACTTCTGAACTGTTAGAAGCTCAGAAATTAATAAAAGAATTGGTAAAACAAAATATATTTTTAGCTCAATAACAAATAAAATTCGGAAACAAAGGCACGTCCGCGATGGGTGGCGGTAGGATGGAAAGACCTTGTCCCGTCGGTGCGTCGAGCGCAAGCTAGTGCAAGCCGCCTCCCCCCACTTCACCGGCACCGTCTCCGCTGTTGTCCTGCGGCTACGAAATCTCTAACAATACTCATTCCTCTCCTTATCAATTCTTGTTGCCCCACACATCCATCAAACTCCGCATTTCTACTGCATGTACTCGCCTTTCATCCGTCCCGCTAGTCGTTTTTGAAGCATAGCTTTACAAGCTTTTGTAAGAAGTGATGTAGCTGTAGCAAACCCCCTGTGACATCCATCTAATTGGCCATAAAAAACATCTATGTCCATAATTTCAGATAATTATGACCAAAAATGCATTGTTAGAGATATTTTATGACAGATATATTATTTATTCATTTATATTTTGATAGATATTTAATTAGTTGGGAAACAGCCAATGAGAGGGCTGTGTGGGACGATCGATATTTGAACATTTGGTTATGGGTGTGTCGATTGGTTTCTGAGACATATTTATGTATTTTTTGCTAAAGAAACCACCAATAGATGGCGTTCAATTTCGCTACAATCAAAAATCATCTTAACTCAACGGATCATTTTGTACACCTTTCCTCTACATCTTTTTCTAAGTATTTCGTATACCTACACATATTCAAGGCATATGCAGGCAGAAATACACTTACACTTTAAAATAATGCAAGTTTATCTATCTTCTACATATTTAAGTCATAATCATAATAATTTATTTGCTTGAATGTGGTATACAAAGGTCTTATAATTAGTTTATGTTTAGATGCTCACATTCCCCATTTGGGATGCAAATATTAGCCTAATTGATTTTAACATAATATATAATTTATTTAACTTATGAGAAAAAATAGTATGCAAAACATAAAACTCTTGCATTACAGACTGACCGTCTAAACCATGACTCCTAGAAACATGAAACTTGGAGGTATATTCCTCTTATGGTTGTGGTGCACTGACAAAGGAATACCCGATGTACAAATTACTCCCAGAGGACGCAGCGGGAAGATGAAGATCGTACGAGACAAAGTCGCGGGCGTTCCACTAGTCTATTAACATTCATAGTAAAATAAAAATACTACAGGCAGGTGCTAACAGTAGGTACAGACATAAAACACAACCAATAAAATATGCATAACAACATTAATTTAAAACAATTAGACAGAAAAGAACGTCGGTGTGAGTCGACAAGTCGTGATATTTAAGTGCTAATATTAATGGCGAATAATATATTTATGAATGAGCATGCAGACGTCTGGGACAGCTAGATATCAAGTTTTCGCACCATTTGAGTGAACGGTACCTACCCGCTGCCACAGCCGAGCGCCAGCCAGCTCGTCCTCTCCACCAGCTGCAGGACTCGAGCGACGATACGTCACATACATACAATGTGCCGACTAAAAATCACACAACAATTTAATTTTGTTTTCAAATTATAAAGACATTTTTCCTTTATCATACTCTTGGTTGTCTAGAATAATACCTACCTAATCTAATAAATATTTAAAGAAATAATATTTGTGGACATTTCACACAGCGCCATCTAGCCCCAAACTAAGCAAAGTTTGTACTATGCTCACCAAATGGCTAATAGAATACTTATATACTTTTTTGTATATACATACTTATATAATACTACAACACCTAGGTGTTATAGTATTTATTGATTCCGGGTCTAGGCCCGGAATAAATGTTTGCAGAACATCCAATCATTTCTCCCATAGCGGGAATAGAACCTGCGCCTCTTACGTCTCAGCCGAACACTCGCCCGCCACGCCACCGATGTCGTCAAATATGGACACGCTATCTACTGATGATCTAGATCAGGTGCAATCTATAGACCGTTTGCGTATCGGTCTTTAGAGAGCTCTACTGTTTCTTTTGTATTTAGTAACTAATATTTCTAAATATTTGTTTAAATAGTAGTGATACAGCTGTCAGTTCTCTGCGCTGCGACGTAGCTACCGTGACATAGCGGTGTTATCCGAAACCAGCTGTCGCCGAGAGCGATGCAAGTCGACATTAAACAAATATCGATATTAGATCATAATCGTTACATTTATATAAAGTTACATTAATATATCCGGTAGCTAACGGTATGGCGTTTATTATACAGATGTGGTTAACCAAATGTTCTAAATTAATGTTTTATTTGAACTTTACACGTGTAGGTATTTTATAAGCCCTAAAGCTAAAATGTTACGTGACATATAGGTAAATAATGACGACCTCGGTGGCTTGGTGGGCGAGTGCTCGGCCGAGACTCAAGAGGCGCAGGTTCTATTCCCGCTACAGGAGAAATGTTTGGATGTTCTGCGAATATATCTTCCGGGTCTGGGTGTTGTACTCGTAGTAAGTATTATGTATGTGTATCTAAGTATGTATTTACAAAAAAAGTATATAAGTGTTCTATTAGCCATGTGGTCCCATAGTACAAGCTTTGCTAGATGGCGCTGTGTGAAATGTCCACAAATATTTATTTACTTATTTAATTGTAATTCTGTCATCCCATCCTAAAGTTGCGATGTATAAGTAAAGTACCTACATCTTGTTACAGGATCTGTATCTACTCACATATTAGTTTGACTAAGTGTATTTTAGGTACCTACCTTAAGTAGTTTTGAAATGAGATGTAGGCAGCGAGCAGATCGAACAAATCCAAACACAATAAGTTCTGATTGCTCATTGAAAGCCGTCGTTACGCCTCATTAGGTTCTCGGGTTACGACCAGCTCGGCTTTTGATAGCTGCCTGAGATTGGCTCATAGATACTTCGATCTATCCTAATAATATTACAAATCCGAAAGTTTTTGTGTACCTAAAATGTACGGATCATCATCTTCCTGCCCTCATCCCACTCTATGTGGGGTCGGCACAGCATGATCCTTGGATCATGCTGTAAGAGTTTTGACTAAGGTGTTTTATGACCGGCCGCCTGCCTGACGTCAACCCTCCTTGGGAATACTTACTTATTGTATCTCATCATGTTGGAGGATACTATCCCTATATACTATACTATACTACCTAAAATGTACGGATATTTGCGTATATTTTCCGCAAAGTAAAGTCCTGCAAACTCATCCACACGCGGTTTACACAGACTCTGCCACTTGTGTATAAACCGAGCCTGTTATTGAAAAAAATATATATAAATCTATAAAGTGTCAAAAAACATATTTTTAATAACAAATCTTATTCATAAACATTGCAAGTGAAGCCCGTCATAATGAATAGCACAAGTCTCTGTGAGTAAACTTAGCTTTTTCGCAAAAAGTGCAAATGTCGGGATTAGAGTCCGACTGATTCGATTACGGCGACTAATAATTTGTATCCGTCTACTGTCGGATTAGCAGTTAGCGGAGGAAAGTGTCGGACGCGACTTTTAGACGCAGACGATGACACCGCTGTTACATAAATTTGTCTGGCTCTCGGTCGCTTACGTGAAAACGTTCACACTGTTATTCACATTTTCGTTGTATCCTTCGTTCACTTTATACTTTATACCTTTGTTTTAGCTTTACAAATTGTTTGATGAAAAATTTACACCAACGTCTTATAAAATACAACAGCCACATACTTTATATTCTGACCCCGCACCAGTTACCATGGTACTCGTACTTTTAATCTGAAATATGTTAAAAATACGAGTACCATAGTACCACAATACTCAGACCTAGTAAAAATATTTACAGAACAAACAAACATTTGTTCTGCTGCGGGAATCGAACCCCTTGCGTCTCAGCGGGCCACTCGTCTGCCACGAATCGCACTGATTTACTTTTTAACTCACATCATCATCATCATTTTCAGGCCGTATCCACGCTCTGTTGGGTACAGCCTTTCCCCATTCTATGCCATTCAGGCAGGACTTCCCCTATCCTCTCAACGCTGCCGACCCGCCTGGCAAATGGTCTTCGGGCACCCAAGTGGTCTGCGCTACGCTTACTTTCTCGAGGCGCCCATTCCGTTAAAGCCTACTCCTCCGTCCGTCACCTCGTCTTGCAAAGTCGCATAGATATGTTAAAGTCGCATACCTTTTATCATAAGGTATGCGACTTTAAGTCGCAGTCGCAGTTGACATGTTGGTCGGTCGGAGTTACGGCGCGCTAATAGGACGCGAGTTATGCTACCCCTAGTACCAGTAAATAGCACCAATAACCACTCGCCTGATTCATAAAAACTACCATAAAATGTATGTTCCTTTGAAATATTTGTATGGGAGCTCGTCCGGACTTTCTGTGTCGTCTCTGGATATTCTAAGTAATGGACCATTTTTTATAATTTTTATATTTATAATATTTCTACAGACCATTTTAGGGTTCCGTACTCGAAGGGTGCCAGCGGGACCTTATTGCTAAGCCTTCGTTGTCCATCCGTCGGTCGGTCCGTCTGTCAGCGGGCTGGATCTCATGAGCCGTAATAGGAAAGTAAAAGTTTATATATTCAGAATACTCGCAAACCACATAAACATACACAAAGTTATATTTTGATAGTAACAAAACCTTGATCTTTGTGACAAAATGTTAAATTCAATAAAATCCCAATATGCTAGATATGCGTAAATACCTAGTCATGTTTTTACGTCTGGCTTGAACTTTTAGAACGACTCGTGTGTATCTACAAAATAGTAACATTTTGTACCTAATGCTTACCTACCACGGACAATGTAGGGCGGCCCCCATCCGATGCACCGATGACATTGTAAAGGTATCTTAAGATCGGCAAAGCCCGCACCCAATCGTTTGTCCTGGAAGTATAATAGGAAGGGTTAAGTCCATCAATTGATTTCTGTTTACTAAACTAACGCCTTTTACCATCGTTTTTACGCTTCTGGGAGGCAGTAATGTTGAAATTACGAAAAGTGTTATTGTGATATAATAAATAATAATAATTGGGACTTTCTCCGTCAGTGGCTGCCATCACAACCCCATACATTGCCAACCTGTTTGCTGAAGGCAAGTTTTTGTGCCCCGGGCGCACGTCCACTGAACCCTCAGTGTACAGACCTGAGAATCAAGCCTTGATTTTCCAGACGTGAAAGGTCTCATCATCATTATCTTCCTGCCCTTATCCCTCTATGTGGGGTCGGCACAGCATGTTCCTTGGATAATGCTGTAAGAGTTTTGGCTAAGGTGTTTTATGACCGGCCGCCTGCCTGACGTCAACCCTCCTTGGGAATACTTGCTTATTGTTTACTAATACATTAATAAAATAAATCAGGTCACAACAGACAAGATCAAAATGTAATAACTTTCAAAACTTTGCAAATCTACGTTGAATTTGAAGACAGCATTTGCTTTGCAATGCTTTAGTGTACAGGTCGCCTTATGAAATACATTTTACAAGTTTTTACCGAGCTGTTATCAACTTACACGAGAATCGAATTAAAGAGCATGATCGTGTCGCGTCGCCTCCAACTGTCACGGGACTCGAACCAACACCTAAATAATACACTTTTGTAGCGCGTAGGAACACCTAGGAGTGGACTGACGAGCTTTCAGACTTGACAGTCAAAACAATTACTTCCTACTACTAGTATAAATGCGAAAGTTTGTCTGTGTGAATGTTTGTTACACGTATCTCCATAACTGCTAAACCGTTTTGATGCAATTTAGAACTTAGTTTAGGTTCTAGAACAACATATTGTAGACTAATCAAATTTTCGAAAATCAACTCCTGTTAAACAGGTAAAGTTTTTGTGGAAAATTTTATTCCTTGGTTCGATTCGCTCAAAAAGGCGTAAATTCAACGTACAGAGTTAAGACTTTCTAAAATGATACTAGTTATTTCAAGTAAAAGAACGTTGACTTTTTGACTTTCAACTATTATATTTATTTTTTCTCTCACAACAAAATAAAGATTAACATAATATTATTAAAAAAATATATATAAACAGTAAAATATGGAAAAAAATACAGATATAACAAAAAAAAATAAAAACATAAATTTTAGGTAAATAGTTAACCTGATTATGGAGGGTCGCAATGCGACAAAGCCCATAAATAAATTAAAAATATATATATATATTAAGGAGAAGCTAAGGTTCTAGGGGGGTTTAGGTGGTTTAGCCTGAAGGCTGGTCTGGATGAGTGTCCGGGGTCGGCGTGGTGGGCGTCTTATTTACAACATTATCCGTTTTGTTGCCGATAACTCTCGGCGTCGCGCCGCTGTCTCAATGAGCCGCCCATTCCTATAAAACAGTCACCGCCATTTACGGTCGTAACTTTCAACTTAATAACAACATGTTTGAGGACACTACATTTACGTTGTTCTCTACCGAACAGGCAGACGTGATTAAAATAAACATTTTTACAACCAAAAACAATAACTATTTATTCAGTTTCTTAGCTATAGTTTTTCTACTATGCTGTTTCTAATAATTCTACAAGCGACTAGTAAAAAAATCTATGAAAATGTATCCGACGAAAGGAAGGATGTGAGTGTGAGTAGGTATAGTTATCTCAATAAAAACAAAGCAAATGGTCAAAGTGAAAAATCTAATGTCCATCAGAGCACGGCAAAACTTGCCCTTCGCCCATCATGTTGAAGGATACTATCCTTTAATCGATATTTACGATATGCTCGCGGGGAGAATCAGCTGGACGCATTCTATGTTTTCCTTGCTCCCAGTCCAGCAGAGAAGTTTATAATTCTGTTAATTGATTGTCTTATATTACGGCCGCCATGTCCTGGTCGCCGTTTCTACAGAGCCTCAGGTTAAGGTACAAGTCGACTCGTGTGCTTTATTGGTTGTTAGTTGTGGCTCGTAACTCCGCGGAGAATCAATCACACTGATTGATAACAAGATCATTTCATAATTCTGCCTGGCGTTTATAGTCTGTGGGCTGCGGGCTGGGAGCCAGAACCAGAGCGGCTGGGAAATTAATTATGAAAATTAAAATTAAATTATAGTATCTATAAAATTTTTGCTGAGGGTCGCTTTGAAACGTGTTCCATTTACGCCTGTTCGTAACACAACCAAGCAAAATATCACGATTAATGTTTTTTTTAGGAAAATTATCCCTTTAAAATCACGTTTGTGAAATAAAATAAAGGGACATGTACCTACTAGTAGATATTTAAAAGCTTTTAATTACATTTCGCTAGTTTTTCGTGGTTCTGAATTCTTGCATGGTCAACTAGATCTAGATTTTTGTTCAAATCAAAATTCAAATAGGATGGGACTTGAGCTTGCTGCCTAAGCCCCATCTGCGGGATACGGGTGGGTTGTTCTTGTCTAAATCTATCTTGTAACAAATCGGATAGCTATTACACTTGTGGCTCTGCGCGACAAGTTCTGTCGCTCAGGTACGCGACAAGTTCGCCAACGCCGGATAATGTAGCCGAGTTAGTTCTTACTTTGGGCAATTATGTTAGTACCTACCTATTACTTATGTACGTAGGTACGTCGTTTACGGACCTGCTTGTTTCAATAGTCACAGTTGATTTGAATATTTCGAACTGAATTCCGTACAAAAGCCATAACAGCCGACCTTGCGGAGAAATGCAATTATTCGGAAATACGGTTCGTTAAGTCTACAAATAGGACCGTAAACCGACTGCTTACCGCTAAATGGACCAATTTACGATGGAATCGGCACTTCTCGTGAGGTATTTATGATTTAACAGTCGAATGTCCTCCACGCGGGCCCGTGCTCGCTGCGCTCGCCGACTCGCTCCTTACTACACTACAGTAAGTGGTGGCCGCTTCTGGAACACTAAAACGTACTTGGCAAGTATTAGGATTACAAGTTGGCAATACTGTCCATTCTGCGGTGCATTTTCATAAAATAAACAGAATTATAGTAATCCTTGTTATCTCGATCTATCATCATCATAGAGTTGGCCACTAGCTCATACGAACATACATATATACATCATCATCATGAGCTAGAGGCCAACTCTTGTGACGGAGTTTTTAGGCCGCCTAAAGGCCTTCGTCATGACTTAAAAGCCCGTACCGACAATTTAACGTGCCCTCCGAAGCACGGAAGCGCTCAGCTTGTAATGCCACTTGCGGTCACCCATCCCAATTGTGACCGCGCACATCGTTGCTTAACTTTAACGATCAATCAAGAACGTCTAAGCAAGCTACGCCACGAGCTCATATGAACTTACTCAGGTACTTATCATCATCATCTTCCGACCCTTATCACCCTCCATGTCTATGTTAACTCGATCTATAAGAAGTGAGAATCCTACTGTAAGCTGTTCAGTTCGTTTCGTTCCATTTTGTCGCTTTTGTACCATTGCTTTGATTGATGAGATAGATTGGACTTCAGAAAATTTAATATAATACTAGCTGCCTCCCACGGCTTTGCTCGCGTGGTACCCACATGAAGAATATTAATCTAGCACATGTACTATGCATATTCCAAGTTTCAGCCAAATCCGTTCAGTAGTTTTTGCGTGAAAGAGTAACAAACATCCATACATACAAACTTTCGCGTTTATAATATTAGTAGGATTTAAAAATTAGAAAAATTATAGACATTATAAAAATACAAACGAAGTATTATTTTTCATCTAATCCATAGATAATTTTTTTCGCGATATCTTTATGTTATCCAATTAGCCACAAAAACATGATCAAGACGATTATGTTGAGCACAGCTTATGCAAATCAGTTGAAACAGTTATCAAAGGATGTCAGTTCTTGTATCGTTGAGTTTGATGACAACTAATCAAATTAAAGCTTTACGCGATATTAATAAATTTCATTTCTTTTCGATGATAAACCTTTTTTCATTTTATTTATTTCTTATTATACCGATTACCTTAACAATTTTAATGTTATTGCAGTTTGTCTTTGTAACTGTGTGTACTTAAATAAAAAATATTTGAAGTAAGTACCTTATATTAAGAATGGTCCACTTGCACGCAGCGCACTGCTCTGAGCCCCGCCACTAATGGTGCTTTACTAGGAACTAAGCTGAGCCGCTCGTTATGAGGAGATTTATCTGACAAACTGTAATTTGTATCGACAAAAACATAATCGAATTAGGGAGCAAAAACTAAATGATAAGATAATTAAGTTATAAGTTATTAGTTTCCGCCCGCGGCTTCGTATGCGCTGTATCCGCGAGTACCTGAATGTGGCCGTGTCAAGTCCTAACTGCCTACTACTTGTAAACAGTGTGGTGAAAGGATTTAAAGTGCGCCTCAAAGGCTCCTTTGATACACTTGACACGCGTTTTCGAAGAACTTTAGACTTCGAAGGTTCTACGACATGCTGTTTTCCTTTACCGTTTTGGAGTAGGTACATGACTGGATTTGAACCCACTACGAACGGAAGGCGGGCCGCCACCACTCCACCACATATGAGCACCCACTCTCGATTTCAGATCACGAACTATGTACATTTCAAAGCCAGTTTGAGAAAATTCATCGCAAATATAATATTCTGTCGGAAGGAACTTAACCTATTTCGTAATTATCCATTTAAACTGAGTGCTCCAGTTAGCGCATTAGATTTTAGTGCGTTCTGGTTGGGACCTGGAATAGAGGTCGACCTGGATTAGCAGCGCACTAATCATTATTTATTGTTGTCTAACGAACACTGCTCTATTATCTAGTTCTGTCTGGGTTTACGAGGCGCATATCGTAATCTACACTTACAGGGAACGGAACGCGAGCCATTTATACTGCTCGACCAGAATAATATACTCTATACTGAGTAAAGTCGATCATAGTAAAATTATTCATTAAATAAATAAAAAAACAACCAACAGTCACACACATAGTCCTGACCCCACACTAGAATTTCCTGTGTCGTGGGTATCAGAAACTACGAGTACCATGCTACCACAACACCCAGACCCGGAGGAAATATTTGCAATACATGCAAACATTTCTCCCGTAGCGGGAATCCAACCCGCGCCTCTTGCGTCTCAACCAAGCCTCGCCCGCCACGCCACCGAGGTCGTCGGTCGAAAGTTATGAGTGTGGATCGATTTAGAGGTAGAGGTTGGCCAAAAAGATGGTGGATAGATTGTGTAAAAGAGAACCATGGGTAAGAAAAAAGTGAGTACAGAGATGATGGCTGACAGAGGGGCGGGGAAGAAGAGAATTTCTTGCTGTGCCGACTCCACGTAGAGCGGGATGAGGGCAGGGAGATGATGATTGTATTAATGGTTACAAAATGCATGTTCGAGAGATTAAGCCACTCCAATAACAGCAAAACCATCAAGCATATCAGTTGAGTGCGACAGCGAGCGCGCCGCCGCCGCCGCCGCTGCGCTGTCGGGGCACGTCTTGCGGAACTGAGATCAGTTGGAAATGCTCTAATTGTGCGCTATTCTGAAATCCATTAGAGCAATTGAGCCGCCGCCGCGCCCGCGCCCGTTCACACGACAATTGGATAATTTGCTGTTCCTCCGCTACAAATAATAAAATACAGAATTAACTCCAATTTCTGACGCTATTCAATGTCTACAAACATTTAGAGAAAGCAGCTGTATCCGACTTTTCACTTTAAATGCACGTGATAATGTCACGAGTTGCGCAAAGTTTTATACTTAACACGTTCTGTATTTTTAGGTGTCAATTTCACGACGATGTGTAATTTATTAATTAGTAAGTGCCGGGAGCGTGTCGAAATAACGCCAAAAGCGTCGCCAGTGACGTCGGCATCTGTGACAGATCGGTCACGACCCAATCGTGAAACCGCTCTTATGATGACATAAAATGCACGAATAGGTACGAGTTAAACGATTCTCAAAAATAATCGTATTTTTAGGAAATAATACACTTCTTACAGCTTAATGTCTGTGGATTTCGTCGCGACTTACTAAAAAAACGAACTAAAATACTTTATAGGTTTCATCAAAAATCGCAAACTAACAAACTTCCGCATTTTCTGCTCTTGTTAGAAAGCAGGAGAAGGGCTAAAAATAGAAAACCAATTACCGTCTCGTACAACAATGTTATGGCAATTAGCAATTGGTGCGCGACCGAATCGTGTGACACCGCGACCCGCCGCCGCCGCCGCCGCGCGCCGTCCTCACCCGCCGTGACGGTCACTTGTCTACGTTCTGTTATTTTGACAGCATGCCGGACCTTCAAATACATTATTTATCTTATTGTCTGTAGTTGGTAGCCAATCAACAACAGAAGCAATCAATGAAACAAGAGCTGTAACTTTTTTCCGTTTAAGATTTTCAGGATTTTTTTAGGTCATGGTTCAAATTACATTTGTGACTCGTTCATCGTTTCAATATAAACTCTATTTAAAATGTCATTCTTTAGGTATAATTTCACTTGCTTTCCTTAAGTAAATTTTCATTTAAAATCGCCCAATGAAACTGAGTAAGTAGTAAGTTTTATAAGAATAGTGTTCCGCAGTACAAAGGGACAATGGTTCTCAAATGTGGGATGACGTAAGGTAAGGCGGAGCGTGGCGCACGACTTGAACAAGTGACTGTTATGTATGACACACTACTATTGCGGAATAGCCAGAGCTTCTCAAATGTCCGGCAATAAATAACATGGCGGATACGTTCTGCTAGGGTGTAACATTACACTGTGAAAGCTATGATTTATTGCACAATCATATCAGATGTGATCTTTGTTATAGATTGATCAGTCTTGTTACTTGGTAATTGTGTTGCTAAAAAGGTTATGAAACTTTTTTTATAAAAAATATAATCCAAAAGATGTGTCAGAATGATGACATTTGTGCATGGATATTTACCTTACAAAATGTTGACAGCCAGTGAACATTGACATATTTGGAAAGGTCTTCGCGATGTGTCACTCTATTAGACAGTCTAGCGGTCTGAGTCGCGGACAGACGACTGCAGTAGGTAGGTACCTGGTACTGGACTAACTGACCACTTCAAAATTAGATGTCATATTTGTTAAAGTCATTTTAACTTGTTTACTAAGTTTTTTGCTGGTATAACAAATTTTTTTAATGGTAGATAGTGGTAGATAATTTATTTATGTAAAGTTACCATCATGGCATATAAAAAAGGATTTAGTACAATGTGTAGGTACTACTTTGCAGCTCGGAGAAAATTCATTTAAAAACAGACCTTTTTTATTTAATTTTCACCTTTTCAGTTGTGTTACTCCAAACTCACATAAATCAAAACTAAACTTCACAGCGTTCACCAAACAGCTAGTTTATTTTACCTCGGTCCATAAGTCGGACATAATCACCTACCGATTTAAACTCAAACACTTGTTGCGAAAACATAAAAATGATATCCACGAGCAGTGCTCAGAAACTAGGAAAGTGAGAATTGAAACAGTGAATGAAATAATGGTGAAGAATAAGTGAAAATGTCGGGAAAGCTAAAATCGCCACTTCAGTAGGATGTGAGACAATGGTGGGATGCGTGCGTCGCGCGGGCACTCGCAGCGCGCCGACTCACCCCGGACACTACCCCGGACACCACCCCGGACACCATCCCGGACACCACCCCGGACACTACTCCGGAAACCACCCCGGACACCACCCCGGACACACGTCCGGACAACCGGGACAGGAGTCCGGACAGTACCTCGGACACGCGTCCGGACAGAAGTCTGGATCAAACTACGGACAGAACTGCAGGAGAGGAAGATTCCTGCTATTTTTTCTTCTGTCGCTGATGTCAGTCAGGTAAGGGAATTGTTACTACTGCCTCTTGTTTCCTGCACTTTTGATATCAGAGCTCGAAGGTTAAACGTTTTGAGTAACTGATTCATCTATACTAATATTATAAAGAGGAAAGATTTTTTTGTTTTTTGTTTGTAACGAATAGGCTCCGAAACTACTGGACCGATTTAAAAAATTCTTTCACCAATAGAAAGCTATATTATCAGGGTCCAGTATAAGCTATAATATATTTTCAAAAAAATTAGGGATCCGTAAGAAAATTGCAATATTGTAACCCAAGGTAGAAAACCCAAAATAGTTTTTGGCGTGCGCTGCGAAAACTACTGATTATAGAACAAAATAATGTGATACACGCGTACTAAATCGCGGGCAACAGCTAGTATTATATACCCTGCTTCTTTTAGAACACTTGACTGGAGGACCGCAGGAGGACCAACCTAGCACCAGGCCGCGCAGACAGCGAGGCTTCGGCCCAGCGGTGGGTACAGTCCGCGGTGGCTGTAGGTGTAGATAACGACACTCGTCCAATATGTACTAACTAGCTGCCGCCCGAGGCTTCGCTCGCGTGCTACCCGGATAAAAAATAGTCTATTATGTTAATCCAGCACATGTTCCATGCATATTCCAAGTTTCATTCAAATCCGTTCAGCCGTTTAGGCGTATTTGAGGCACAAACATCCAAACATTCTCACACAATTTCACATCTATATTACTATCTATACTATAATATTATAAAGCTGCAGAGTTTGTTTGTTTGTTTGTTTGTTTGTTTGAACGCGCTAATCTCTGGAACTACTGGTCCGATTTGAATGATTCATTCAGTGTTGGGTAGTCCATTTATCGAGGAAGGCTATAGGCTATGTTTTATTTTTTTCAAAATTAGGGATCCGTAGTAAAATTGCTATTTTGTAACACAAGGTGTAAAATCGAAAACCTATTTTTGCGTGCGCTGCAAAAACTATTGACAATAGAACAAAATGATGTACTACGGGTTTGTAGATCCCATTAAGACCTACAAAAAAGTCCGCAAGAACATATATCTAGCTATCATGGTTTAATCACAATAACCGATTTTGTGTTCAAAATAATTATTAAATCGTCTGAAGAAAAAAAAACTACGTTAAATATGTATCGTAATATTAATCTTTATCGAAATTAAGCATTATGTTATCAAGAGTATTTATGTAGAAGTAAAATACTTTTTGTTTCATCTCAATCGGATATTTCGTTTAAAAGTTATCACGTGTGTAAGATGTTAAGAGTTAGTACCTATTAATGAGTTATGGACCATAGAGTTTTTTATCAACATAAAATCCTGTAATAATCTTTTTCGAAATATATTTGTTGATGATTGTAAGTATAAGATCTTTGAAGAGTATAATAAATACATTTCTAAAATAACTCTGCTAAGGAAATCCACGCGCGCTTGATGCAAGCAAGACGAGACGCTGGCGGCGCGGCGGCGGGCGAGACGAGGAGGCCGCGCTTGCTGGCCGCCTGTGAGAAAAACGCGGGTGAAACCGCGGAGCACAGCTAGTTTATAATAAAGTAGGATGAGTGAAAATTATTATCACCGTGACACAATGGACGAGCACGCATTGCTGACTTTGTCGGTCCTTTGTCACGCATTCCGCGGTATTGTTGAGGACATTCATAACTCCACTAGGCCACTCACACATAGCCGACCTCTGACCGCGCTATGGGAAAATATCTGTCTAATCGGCCGAGGGAAACTATATACTGCGCCTACACTGCCGCGATCCTGCGAAGATTCGCATTTTGCGTCCTCGTCTATCCTGTAACTAATCATACAGCTACACTTGTCACTGTGCGTGACGCGTTTGCCGAAGCCTGATAGTGTAGCCACTCGGTAACGATCCTTGAACGACCAGAAACAATAAATTCCTACGTACATTTAATATGTGATTTAGCAAACTTGTTTCAAGTTGTGACAGGTCTTTAGCTCGAGTTTCTAATAAAAATTGCAATACATTTTATTTCTTCTGATCAATAAAACGTCCGTCTGGAGTTCGTAAAAACCCAATAAATATCCTAGAGCCAGTTCTCCGAGGAACTAGTCGGTGCCCGGCTACGGCAGCTTGAACCCATAAATCAGGTCCAATTAAATAATTCATAACAAATAAAAATATAAAGCCACTCCACTATAATTGACGAGCAAAAAATCCGCGGGAACATGATTATGTTAGAATTTGGATCGATTCGTTACGAGTAGGTACCTGCCCCTGCCGCCTTCACAATAACCGCCAAAAAACTTTGTAAGGTTTTGTAATACATTAGCTGCTCTTCTTATTACTGGGACGGACGTGGAATTCGGGGAAAAATTAAGGTACAAGTCACACGCGCGCGCTCACCGCGCCACGCCGCGCCACGCCGCGCCACGCCGCGCCACGCCACGCCACGCCGAACCCACATTTACAATGTTTTCATGCTACTTGAATAGCATTTTCTATCTATAACTTTAATTTTTTAATTATTTTTAACTACTAACTTCTTACTTTATAGATTCTATCTATGAACGACCTCTGTGGCGTGGCGTGGCTGAGACGCAAGAGACGCGGGTTCAATTCCGGCTACAGGAGAAATGTTTGTATGTTCTGCAAAGATTTCTTCCGGGTCTGGGTATTTATAGTAAAAAACAAAGTATAAAGCATTCTATCAGCCATCTGGTTTCCAAGATACAAGCTTTACTTAGTTTGGGGCTAGATGGCGCTGGAATGTCCACAAATATTTAGTTATTTATCTTCTGTCAAAATTGTGATTGTTAGTCTTTTTAACGATTATCGAAAGCAAGTTTCTTCATAAGGTCTTTAAAATAGTTGTTTTAATAGTTAGGAGGACAAAGCCACTTCCTCCGCAGGCTCCCTAACTGTGAGCAGTCAGTGCAATCGGGATGAACAGAGGACGTGGTACCTACTCCGTCCCCGGGTCCCGCCGAGCCGGCCGAGGCGGCCGCGCCCTGTAATTACGCCCTATAAATTCGCGACGCAGCCAATTTACAAAGAGTACCAACATAATGCAAACAAACAAAAAACATCTTTCAACACATCAATATTATTACCGAGGTACTCCAGTTATTCAGGGTTCCGTCTTATAGCAAAATGAAGAATCGCTTTTTATTCAAATTGGACTTAAATAAATACCTGTTTAAGGATGGATAAAGATACCTACGATATTTTTTTTCAGCTTGAAAATATTACATCTTACGCGATTTTATAACCTCTGTTTCTGTCTGATTGAAATATCTTACTTGTGACAGAAGGTAGAAGAAGCTCTTGTGACGTAGCTTGCTTAGACGTGACGTTCTTGATTGATCGTTGAAGTTAAGCAACATTGTGCGCGGTCACAATTGGGATGGGTGACCGCAAGTAGCATTACGAACTGAGCGCTTCCGTGCTTCGGAGGGCACGTTAAATTGTTGGTCCCGGCTTGTAAGCCATGACGGAGGCCTTTAGGTGGCCTAAAAACTCCGTCACAAGAGTTGGCCACTAGCTCATACGAACTTACTTTATGACAGAAAAACTTACAACTAGATAATACAATAAATGTTATTTACAAGATACAAAAGAAACAGTGAAGCTATCTAAATACCGTTCTAAGTAACGCTCTGTACCTATAATAGTTGTAGTAGAAAAAGTCTTGTTGGTGTGTTAGTACCCACCTGTCGTTTCTAATACTTACCCATGGAGCATGCAATCCTAATGTGGGTTCAAAACTACGTAAAAAGGTATATGTTTGGTATTATGTAGATATTATTCATTTATACAGAACCTTCAGCGCAAAAAAACAGCTCAATATTTTGTAAGATTTCCAAATATAATTCATACGCGAGCGGGTCCGTCCACCAAATTACCTCAAACTCCTTATAAATGCTCTCGGCGAGCGCCCACTCCCGCCAGTTATGCTTTTTGAGGAAATAATAAGCAAGTACTCAGCTGTGTTGCCATGGCACTATTTAAATGTTGGTAGTGGAAAAAATATGCTTCCGAAAAAACTAGTATGAAATAATTAAATAGAGCAATCACAACAGTATTTTCTGAAGCTCCTGATGACTGTGTGAGCCAGACCGAAAGTTAAACTTGTCGCTTTTGCGCATGTCATCGCGAATTTACCGCTAATTCATCATCATCGTCATCATCATCATTAATCTGTCCACTGCTGAATAATAAGGCATGCCCTATTTTATGCCATTCAGATCCGGATTCGGTGAATTGCATCCAGGCAGGACTCTTCTTCTCGATGTCGTCTATACATGGTGGTCGCCGGCGCTACGCTTGCATTCTCGAGGCGACCATTTAGTTAGAACTACTCCATTCAAAAATCGAAAGGATTGTAACATTAAGTGCTTAGTGCCATGGAAGTGGCCCCTGCGTGTGAATAGAGGTAGTTATTAGTAGTTATTCGGCTCTCTCGGGTGCACTGTGCATCTCAATGAACCTCATAAAAACACGAGCTCGTCCGAATACAAGCTTTCGATTAAACTCAAGACTTCACTCAAGTAGAGCAGATGTGTCTCGGATGCCGAGCTCTGTAACAATGTCATATATCTTCATATATGAACACATTATATTTGAGATTCTAATATTGTATGCTCTGTGGTTGATGGATGTAATTAAATTTAAATATAAATTAAATAAATGTTTGTGAACAAGGGTGAACATTTTTTATCAATTTATTACATTTTGCAACTTGTAAGTTAAAATAGGTGTTCTCCATGATCTGTGTCACGCTCAGGTCGTAGTTCGACTGGTTCCCCAAAGTTCACGTCACACGGACCAACAACCTAACATTACTGTCATCCAGCGACATTGACAAATGCTCCTTCACACGCTGAACTAAACTGTGAGGCCTAGGTAATAAAGTCGAAGTTTGTTTGCGCTACGATCAGGTTATGACAGTAGATCATTTTCGGATTTGGAATGGGACCCGCCTTATCGCCCACGTGTTCGATCCGCCTATTGCGATACCAAACGAGCAGAGTACATTTTCTACAGTACAAACACTAGTACTAAACTTTATTATAACTCTTTTGCCACATTAAAAGAACCTTCTTCCATGCCTATGCCCAGCAGTGGGTACAGTCGGCCTGTGGGATTATGACGGGCCTCCAAGCTTGTCTCGTATCTACGAACTATAATGCAGATTTTCGCAAAAGTTTCAACACAATCCTTGTGATTTCATAAATTAAAGACATTGACTTATATAATATATTTTTATTTTCTCTCACAACAAAATTAAGATTAACATAATATTATTAAAAAATATATAAACAGTAAAATATGGGGTAAACAGTAATAAAACACTTATATGTACCTATAACATTTAAAATGTAAAACAAGGGACATCCTGGTCAGAAAACTATTCAAAAAGCAATTTTATTTATTCCACGGGCTTATTGCGTAATATTTTTGCCACGAATTCGAATATATTTCGTTGGAAAAACTGTGAAAGAACTGTCTAAATTTCTTAATTGTTATTACTATAAATGCTATTCTGTGGATTTTGGGCATAGGTACCTACTGTAGGTCCTCGTCAGAGGATTTCTGCCAGGCGATGCAGAGAGTAGGTACTAACTAAACCTACTGATCGTTATTACCCTAAATTGTAGGAACTACTATCGGTTGGTGCATGTCGCAAACGCGAGGTAGCACTCGATTCCAACTGCCGCACCGCGGTCACTCAGAATTACCTCTTTTGTCACTGACCCCCCCTCCCCCCCTGATTTAGAATTAGGCGACCCTGATTTAGAATTAGGGCCATCTACTTAGGGTTATCTACTTAAACAGAAAATAATGCCAAATGGGCAGGGCAGATTATAAAACTAGTAAAATGAGGTCGAATTATGAGAAAAATAATTTGAATAATATCATCATAGGAACTAGAAACGCATGCCCAAAAGCATTCCATCCTATTAGACAAAGACAAGGCCGAACTACGCTATGCTAAGGCTCCGAAGTTGTCTTATTCGTCAATGGGCTTATATTGAAGTATTTTAATTCAACCCAACAAGTATAGTTTATGAGAGCCGGGAGTCGAGGTTACGAGAACTATGTTTTTGAACTGCCCCAATTAAAAGCCGTTACTTGTTCGCGATGAAGCCTCGTAATCCTGAGACTGCATCACTACAGACAAAAATAAAAATAAATAAAATAAAATAAATATTTGAGGACTTATCACACAGCGCCATCTAGCCCCAAACTAAGCAAAGCTTGTACTATGGGAACCAGATGGCTGATAGAATACATAATACTTATACTTTTTTTTTTTAAATACATACTTATAATACATATTACAACACCCAGACCCGGAAGAAATATTTGCAGAGCATGCAAACATTTCTCCCGCAGCGGGAATCGATCCCGCGCCTCTTGCGTCTCAGCTGAGCACTCGCCCGCCACGCCACAGAGGTCGTCCACTGTTTCAGTGGTTCACTTACTTACGTCTATTTCAATCAAACGCCCGGTTCTAATATACAACTAGCAGACAACGGATCGTTAAACATAGCAACGTTGTTTTTCTGTCAGAAAATGTATAGTAATTTTCCAAAGATATCAACATTGCTGGTAAAGAACGATCTGTCGACCTTTTTATAGAATATCGGAAGCTATAAAACATCGACTTCTGTAAGCGACGTCGGCGTCGGCGGTCGCCAGTCGGAGTCGATTCTCTTCTACGGCGAACGCTTGACGAACGTAAAAGTGGGTACATTCAATGATACCTGGAAAAAAGGAAGGTTGCTTACAAACAATCACTTAAATTAGTTAGATGTCAGAAACTTATCAGAAATAACAGTGTTTGTCTCACTTCGAATGGGCCCTCCGGCGGTCCGTCTAGACCAGGGATTCCCAAAGTGGACGATATCGACCCCTTGGGGTCGACATAAACGAAAACTGATTTTGGGGGTCGACGAGGTCTAAAAATCGACACCTATTAAATTAACACAAGTTCTTATTTAAAACTTTCAAGATAGGTAGGTACTTTATAATATTGTTTATGTTGTGTCACGTGTACTAAGAATAATTAATATTTTTGTAGGAAATAGCATTGTTGTGGTAATGTAAAGTCTCAAGTTCGTACAAGATGAAAAACTCGCAGCTGTTTTAAGTTAGCGGACCATTATGAATAAGGGGTTGATCTTAAAAGTAGGTCTAGGCCATGGGGGTCTGAGGTAACAGTTCATTTTGGAAAAGGGGTCACTTGTCCAAAATAGTTTGGGGATCCCTGGTCTAGACCATCGCCAGGCTCCCGGCCCCGCCAAGGCCAGCCCCGGCCTTCCTAGAACTCATCGCACTAAATAAACGGTAGCCTTCTAATACCTCTCGTTTTGGCTACTGCCTACACGCCACTTGTTACTACTTCACTAAAACGTTTTATTTTTAAACAAAAAAAGTATTAAAAAGACATGAAGAACTGATTGACTTAGACAACAAAACGTGTTCTGCATCACGTAGTAGATATCATCATCATCATCACATCCCGAATGGACCCACTGCTACAGACTTCATATTCGTAGCGCTGTTCTCTCCGGCCCTCATGCTGATCATCTTCCTGCCCTTGTCCCGCTCTGCACGGGGTCGGCACGTCATCCTTTCTTAACCTTTCAAACTTGTTATAGAATCCTTGTGAAAGTTTGTGAGGATGTTTGAATGTTTGTGCCTCAATCACGCCTAAACGGCTGAAAGGATTTGAATGAAACTTAGAATATACATAGTACATGTGCTGGATTATCATATAGGCTATTTTGTATCCGGGTACCACGCGAGCGAAGCCGCGGGTGGCAGCTAGTAGGATAAATTGTAAAATGTTCAATAACAATAAAGCCTCGAATAGGTAATAACAAATGTTGTAATGGACAATGTTTCCAGCCGCCATTCAATGTTTACGATATATTAAACGACAATTAAATCGCATTTGAAAGGAGATTCCAAGAAACGACCGCACCTCCTCTAAATAACATAGATTGTTGAAAGAGAAATATAATTATATAGGAAATTACATGAAGTAGTAACAATACCTAAGTGAAAATCCTGCCAAATATTGTTAACACGAGCATGTTTGTGCTTCAATCACGCCGTAAAGGCTAAACCGATTTGAATAAAACTTGCAATATACATAGTATGTGTGCTGGAATAACATATAGGCTGCTTTACATCTGGGCGAAGTCGCGGGCGGCAGCTAGTATTTCAATATATCTAGTATACAGACATGTCATCTATTATTGTTAGTACATAATAATATTAAAAGCTGTGTTAGTAAAGAGCATAATGTGTTATAAATGCCCAGATCACAAATCTTATAAACATATAGAGTTGTATTATTTACGTGACTCTGCATAAAGTTTGTACAGACCTACTCGTACCATCAGGTACCTTATTTATTTAATATGTAAGTACCTACGTACACAGTTATAGGCCTTGTGTTACGTTTGAATACCTCCCTTATCTCTTATCCCTATAACATTGACGCTAATTCCCTCAACTATTGCAGAATTATACGAATGCCAACACTTAGCGCACTTTAAGCGCACTTTTAGCGCACTTTAATGCCGAAATCGCATTAGTGCACCATCCGGGCACTGCATCGACAACATTGATGCCGTTATATTAATATTTTAGTGTTTATTTATTTAAATGTATAAAACACTTACGTTACTGACTGATAATCACCTCACAGCTCGATATACTCCTTTTATGATGCTGGTGCGCGTTAACAAAGGAATTCCCCAAATTCAACTCCTAAAGGATGCAGCGGAAAGATGAAAGTTTGTATCATAAAAACTTTACGTTGAAAAAGTCTAGGTTTTACCTGAAAATTTACTATAGGATACATAGAAAGAAAAAAGAAAGAAATAACATTAATTTAGCGCATACACACACAAAACAAACAAATTAAATAAAAAGGATTAAATTAAAGAAGAAGGAACTACACCACACCGCTCCAGGATGTCTTCTTTATCTACAGACATATTTATGTTTCTTTTTGATTTTTTTCTGTCCGTAGAACTGTGAACTAATTCAGAGTACTTAACAATGTTACAAAAATAGATAAGGTAATAATACTTACTCTTTATAAAGTCGCCTCTAATCGACTTCATAAATAACTATCGTTGAAGCCTCCCCACCATATAAGCACGCATGCATTTGCTTTAGAGCTTTTATAGCACCTACAATGTTGAATGAAGATCGTGGATCGAGAGACCTATGCCCAGCAGTGGAGCAAAACAGGCTGTGGAGTCCAATCCTCCCATATTTTATAGATCCAATATTGGATCATGATGAGACCATGAGAAAGTGTTTTAACCCTTAAATTGGCAAGATTTTTTTTCCTTGAAATTTGAATTTATTTTCTTTTATTCTTAATCTATTATGATCCTAGAACCCTAAAAAAATTAAAGAAAAAATCTAAATATTTCAGTTTTCGTGAAAATGAATGTACTTTACGAAGTACCTTGCCAGTTACTCTACGAATTACATTATGGTGTGTCCGTACTATGTAAAGTACACTGCCAACAACGTAATAAAAAACATTTTACTAAAAATATTAATTTATTAGAACAAAATACATATTATTAGAACTATAATAAGTTGTTAAACTTATCAATTACTTTGTATAAAACTGTCGGAAGCAGTTACGGTTCTTTTCTCCATAATATGTTGTACTGAATACAAGTTTGTGTTGAAAAAGATGTCTTCTTTGATGTCCGGTGTAAAGAAAGAACGAAAGTATTCCAACACAGTTTTGTTCTGTGTTTCATGGAGCTCATGCAAACCATCATCTATGCATGCTCTATGAAGTAAAATAGATTTCTTACAGTTGTAGTCAATAGAAAATTTGGGCTTCTTCTTTACTACTTTCGCAACGGCAGAAGTTTTTGGAGTTTAGATCTTGGTATTAGTGGTATTTCATCAAATCTATGTTCTGAAGCGTTATCGAGGTCTTCATTCAAGATGTCAACTCGTTCGTATGAGGATTCCAGAGAGTGGGACAGAGCTGGCAATCGAGGGTGATACGGTAACTGGAAAAAGATTGCGTTGATGAAAGGTTTGCTCCTCTTCAGAATCAGAACTATCACCGGAACATGCATTTTGGGCAGGAACCAAAGCCAAAATTCTATGCGCTCTTGTTAGATTCAAGCCCTGCATAAAAAGAAAAAAAAACATGCTGTATGCAAGCCAACCAACACCCAAGCAACACCCATTGCAATATCAAAAGCTGTTTCCCGCGTCCGCGTGATAGCAGTAATCACAGTCATTCATAAGTAAATAATGAAAAAAAAATTGATACATAACAAAATATTAAGTAAAAACTACATACAAACATTACCTCTTATAATATTAGTATTGATTAGTATAGAAATGCAGATATTCAATTGTTCGCCTAGTTGGCAGTGTACTTCGTGGATGCCGTACCCCATTTCAAGTAGTTTTCAACGCGCTTGACAACGGTATTCACGGAGTACACACCTTGTTTTCATGTTATAAATTTTTCATTACGACACCAAATAACTACTAAATAGTAATATTTACTATGTTTCCTTGTTTTTCAACACTGATCCAATAAGCAGAGCATCAAAAAACCATAAAAAAATTATCAAAAAACTTACCCGTCGCGCAGGAGCAGCTGACCTCTTCAAAAACATTTTGAAATTGACAGTAACTGTAAATTTTGCCACCCAAAATGTTGTTTTCCACCAAAGTTGGATATATTCACTATACTTTGGCATTATAAAATGGTAGAAAAAATAAATACTTACGAGCCTAGATTTTTTTAAAGTTAGTGTGCTTGGTAGAGTACGCTGCCAATTTAAGGGTTAAAATTCTTGTTAGGAATGGGATATCAACCAAGTTTTCGCGATGACAAGCACAAAAGGTGATTGCATGCGTGCATTGGGGCCGGAGCATAAAGGCTTGTCTCCACTGCGGCTCACGCAAATAAAATAAAAAAACTTTGTCAGCAACAATCACTGCAAATACAAATAGTTTATTTTGAAACAAAATATGCGGCCCAAAACCACGCTACACACGGATGCGCCGAGTATTTATTGACTTCCATGGACGTGGCTCATATCCGTGGCCGCAGTGGAGACGAGCCTTAACCCGCTTCTAAACGAATAATTCTATAATCGCTATAATCGGATAATGATAATGTCGTAACGAGTACTCTACGTCTTCATGAGGCGCGCTCCGGTGGTTTGTGGGGAAATTGTATTTAGGGGGCTTATAATATGATTACATGGGGAATTATGATAATGCACATATTTTAAAGACTTGTGAGAAATTTGAAAACTTAATAGACAATAGTTCTATCCGCGCGATGCAGTAGGCGCGACGTGAAGGGAACTGTTAAGAATAAAAGTAAGTTCAAAAACTGTCAGACAGCGTACTGTCATTTATAAAAAGAATTTGCTACTAAAAAACTAATACATATTTTTTCTTTTTGAAAGAAAAGGGCAGGGAAATGATGAAAAGACAAATACCCCTCGTATTCTCAACATAATGAAACTACGAAATTCGACGTAAAGGTAATTTACTAAGAAATTAAAATTAAGTATGTTATTTTGCCTCTAGGTATCTAAAACCCCCACTGCTGAAATATTTGTTTAGCTTTATTACTGACAGGCGCCGCCCATAAACTAATTTGAAATAAAATACTGGGAATTATTTTGCGTTGTTTATCGACGTATCGGAATATTCGGCATCCCAAGTATTCCTCTAAGGGCTTAGCGGGGAACCCGAGGCGAAGCGGCGCTACTCCGAAACTGTTCACTAATCAGAAGGGCTTTTGAACCCTTACATAAAAACAAACATGTTCTCAAAAATACACCTAGGTAGGCCCCTGGCGTATATCACTTCATCAAGTCTTGTTTAAAGGATTAATCAGAGATGTGTCCAAAGATCAAGTTTGTCACATTTTACAAGAACCTATCTAGTTACAACTCTAAAATACTAACTTTTCATCGAAAATAAATATGTTTTTTTATATTATAAATAGGCTAAGAAATACCTAATAAATAAACATTGAAAAGTGATAACTGTAATAGCAATAGGTATTACCAAATGCGTATTGCTTTAATATAACAAATCTCGTTAAGGCAAATCCCTATTTTCACGGTAGTCCCCTCCGTCCGAATCAAAATTCCTCTAAAGCCATTACGTAATCGTCTGGATCACCTCGACGCATTAGACCGTATTACAATATATCAAAGGGTTAGCTCAATACATTACATTACACAGATCACATACAATTACACGAAATGTATTACATTATAGATCCGTGTTCCCTAATCGGATCATTAACATAGCGACGAGATTTAAACGAGCTCCATACGTTTAGGGATTCAAGGAGGTGACTTGATAACGTAATCAACGGTGCGGCGTGGGTGGGGGACTGTTTTTGAACTTAACTGAATGACAGACAAGCTATGAGAGAGGAAGGGAGGTATTATTACTAACTTATCGTTGAGAAAACAGCAAAACGCAACGATGCACGTTCTAAGATGCGGTCAAATTTGACAGCGCCATCTAGTTATAAAAAACGAACTAAAATCGAGAACTAGCCCTAACAGTGACCGATAGTAATTATATTTACAGTTAGCTGGTGTGTGCTGGAGCTAGCTGGTGACGGAAATGTTTCCCAAAAGCCTTCACAGAAAAAATAAGCCCTTTCAAGTCATAGATAAATCTAACCAGTCTATAGTCCCAAATTCATTTTACGCCAATCCCGCAAGATGACTTCAGGACTCTAGTACAGCAGGATGTAATCGCATGGACACCATACAAAATGTATTAAAAATGAGTACCGCTAAATAACATTTTCACATACACATGGGTCAATTCTCCGAACTTGAGTTCACCCAACAATAATAATTGTGTGATGATTTTCACCAGAATCATGGAATTGTCCAGCATCCGCTATTCGAGCCAAATTGAGATAACTAGGTGCAATTGTAGCGGACAAACAGACGGACAGACTATGAATGGAGGCCGCAGACCGGAACCAGCCGCGATTGTATGACCGCGCAGTGCGCGGCAGACTCACCTCGACTTCGGGGAATATTAATTAAATTGTAAAAAATAACTGTAAAATATTACAAATGACAGTTTTTATTAATCTAATGTAACTGTCTATATCTTAAAACAGTCATGAGAGTTAGGTATATAACAAAAAAAATAGTAAGTTCGAATAAGCTAATGGTCAATAGTGGTCAACTCTTGTGACGGAGTTTTTAGGTCCCCTAAAGACCGGCAATTAAACGTGCCCTCCGAAACACGGAAGCGCTCAGCTCCTTAGACAAATATTTGTCCAAGCTCAGCTCGCAATGCCACTTACAAGAACGTCAAGCAAGCTACGCCACGAGCCCTTCAGCGACCATGTCTTGTGCATGTCTTGACCAAGCCTTGACTAAGCTGAGAGGATGGAATAGGTGCTCGACAAGCCTACTAGTTAGTGAAGGTAATAAAGTTGCCTCCTGACGCTGTATAAATCAAACAAACAAACAAATAAACAAATCAATTTATTGACATAATAAAATGGTTACAATATAAAGGAATCCTTAGGCTCCCGAACTAGTAAAAACTGTATTTCAGGAGCCAACGGCTTCTCCCATGAGATAGGACAATTATTATTATGCCGACAATTTAACTTAAGTGTATATCTAAATGAATATAATACTTAAAAAAAAGTATGAAAGGTAGAAAAAAAAAAGAATTTAAAACATCTCTGCTACATTTTGTGTTTGTCTATGGAAAGGTTTTATTATATTATATGTTAATGTTATGTAAAAATTATTTGTGTAAATATGTTGTGTTTATTTTGTACCATCATCTGCTATAGATGGTAAAAGGCCTTTATTTTATTCTCAGTCATGCCGCCTTAAAGCTTGATGTCAAAGATTAGTCAATGTCAAGTGGTTTGTGTTTCTGAGCTGGGGGGCTAGCCAAGATCATTTCTATTCTCTTTCCATTGTAGAAAACGATTGGTAGCCGAGCAGTGTTGCCACCTTGCATTTTTTTAAAGCGCTAGGTCAAAAATAAAATTACAACAGATTTCAGAAATTTGGATTAAAAAAAAAAAACACTAAAACTAAACATTATACAATTTTACGTAGGTAAAATACCTACGTAAAATTGTATAATTAATAAGATTCTAAGTACTATTTTTTCTGCATCTCATACATACTTGTTCGTTCGTTTTTAATTTAAACTAGGGTTTCTTTAATCTGAAATAATTTAGCGGAATTTGGTGTTTTTTTTTAATCCAAATTTCTGAAATCTGATGACATTTTATTTTTGACCTAGCGCTTTAAAAAAATGCAAGGTGGCAACACTGCTCGGCTACCAATCGTTTTCTACGATGGAAAGAGAATAGAAATGATCTTGGCTAGACCCTCTGGTAACGTGGGCTTGTGCCAGACCTTGGCGCGCGCGCTGTGTGTGTTGTGTGCATCAATGGACTAGATGTCTGCATGTCCGGTCGCGTGCCCACTGTGTGTCAGGATAAATAACTACATAATTTCATTATCTGTCTCTTTTACTACTCTATTACTTGAATAAAAACATGCATAATCAATAATACTGTAGACTACAAAACCACAAATATACTTACATGTGCTTTTATTCAGCAAAATACAGAAGTTATCGAATTTGTATCTTTCCATCTTCATATATTTTCAAGAACTCCTGGCATTCTTTTGTTTTTCTGACAGTTTGAAATGGGAACAAGACCGAGGAGGCTTTAGTTAGGGATTCTACCAAAGAGGCGGCATGTGTGAGAATAATGAAGTAACTATTACATTATCCATGACAATGCGTAAAGAAAGTGTTACAATGCAATATTACTCATACATAGTACATCTTAGCTATAGGTATAACCTAATGTAATGTAGATAACAATACTTAATTTATGTAACAGTGTAAACTTCGTAGGTAATGAAATTACTTCTCAACATTAAATTAAATTTGGAGGGTACCTAATATAATCTCATATAGATAGAGGTGTACTAAGAAAGGAATTCCCGAAATTTAACTGTTAGAAGACGCAGCGGGAAGATGAAGTTATATGAAACAAGTATTTATTTAATAATAATAACGAAAAACGTTTATTGATCGAATTACTATTAAAATAACAAAAAACCAGACCACATACACACATAATTACATTCATACATACATACATACACCCCAAATGTCCATAAATATTTATTTATTTAACACATAACCCTCCTTCTTCGCAGTCGGTTAAAAAAGCCTAGTGTTCCATACAAAAATGTAGAGTTACAAACACTACGCAATTTGAGAGCATTCATTAAACCGGGGACGTCATAGTCTCAACACGTTTAAAAAACAAAAGTAAAACAATACTAATAGAACCGACAGACAGTAGTAGGATGCTGTAGTTTGTAGTATTGTATTGTAACGTGTCCTGCGGTTCAGTTCGGCGGAGCTAGTCTCAGGTTACAACTAGTTTTTGGTAACTTTACCGCAACATTGTTCTCGCAACAAGTACACGAGCAGTACTCGCCTTCCTTCTCTGAAGTACCTACTATCTATTGTAACAATAATCATTTTGGATGTCCTATTTCATCCGTTAAGCTGGGAAGCTCAGCTTCCTCATTTCTCTGAATGACTTTATAAAAGCTATTGTTTCCAGAGATAGGTACATAATAATATCCAAAGGCTTGATTAATCTGGAGTCAAATCCATTTCTACTGTTTAATAGATTTGTGATCAAAGCGGAATTGACCGATAACTTTGAACAGTTGGCGAATGGCATGACCGTTCATCGTAGCATTTGGGGCCTTTTACAGTTAGTGGTTAAGATGATGAGCACTACGTTTGATTCGCCGCATTTTTACAGCCTCTAAAATATAAAGTGATCTTCCATTTGGAAGTAAATAAAATAGTGACGCGTCCGCGGCTCCAAGTAAACTTTGTTTATTACTTTTTAAACGCAAACTAATTTGGTGCTAGAAATTATCTCTAATTGCGCATCAAAAGGAGCTTTTATGTTTAAACATTAAATATTTTATTTGATTGCTTTTACAACTATAAAATATATAACGACCGAGGGCATCTCGGGGATTAGCTGGAGTCAAGTTTTGATAATGTACTTAGAAGAAGACGAGTCGTTCCTACATGTAGCATCGAACATGAGAGCACTGACGGTCTAATGGTAATGACCCCGCCTTCCAATCCTAAGGTCGTGGGTTCAAATCTAGTAGTGCACCAATCGGTGCCAAATCGAAAAATTTATTTGCGCTGTACCAGTACCTACTCTCAAACGGTGAAGGAAAACATTATGATGAAACCGGTAGAAATTTCAGAAACATGTGCCAAGTGCATGAAAAGAGACTTTGACGAATCGAACCCACGCCCTATTCGTCGGCAGTCGGCGGCTATTATTATTACATACAGACTATTTTATATTAGTACTATGGGAGTGGGACCACGGTTAGAAGCTAGTATAGTGTAGATGGTAAAGGAGACAGGCGGCAGCAACGCTTCACCCTTCGTAAATAAATAAATAAACTTAATGATATTATCTCCGAGTGAGGGACGAGCTGCAATCTATCGGTAATGTGAAACATGAATAAGGCTAGTACACATTAGCGGGCGATAACGCCGCGGAATTACGACCGGCGGGCACGGGGGGGAGGGCGGGGGCGGAGGGGGGGCAGACATTACACTGCCACGGATCGCCTCGGCATGGTCTGTCCATGGAAAAATATAAAATTAGTTATAGAATAGAGAAAAATAGACAAGGAAGATTTAAAATAAGAACGGTTCCCGTTATATCGCGTCGAGTCCTATTACGTCGAATACGTGCCGTGACTTTGTACGGGTTGACATTTTTTTATACTCGTGTTCTTTCAAACCAGTGTGGAGAGAGGACTAAAGAGCGCCTCAAAAGGCACCCTTCGAGCACATGCCCTCAAACTTTTTAGGTTTTAGGAGGTGCGAGTCGTCGGGTTCCCCGGTGTTTGTTACCTAGGTAGGGGGTGCACGGCGTCGGCCTGCCCTCGGCGTGACGACCTCCTGCCTCCGGACGCCTGTCTAACGGGACCGCACTCACCACGGAGTCGTGGGTTCACGCGACCAGGTCCTGCACTCTTGTCGTGCCTCGCGTGTTCCCCGCACCATCGCACTTATCTTTACCAACTATCATAACAGATGTGTGCATTTTGGCATGAGAAAAAGAAGGTAATTGCCCGACTTTCGAATTACATTTTCATAGTGGCAGCTATATGTCGCTGTTGTTAATATTTTAACTTAAAGTTTCTTTACTTATTGAAGTCACTGGGATTATTTCTAAGCGTCTGAAAACATTACAGAGCCTTCTCGTAACGCATTAGAGTATTTCGTCAGAACTTCCCAGTCTTCGATGCGGTGGTGTTGCACACGGCAGTTACAGTTTCTTTTAACAAAGTGATAAAATTTTCACAATCTTACAAAAAAATAATCATTTAGATTTAAAACCATCATCTGTACTTATCGCCGCTAACACAGCGCACGGTGAAAGGAGAGTATCCTTAATAGAGACAAATCGACAGCACTCGCAACTACATATACCGAGAATTGAGTTTATTGTTTGTTTGTCTGTGTGTCTGAAGCGAGAGCGATAGCTAGGTAAGTACTTTGTTCCTTTAAATACTTTCAAAAATACAATTTGACCGCCCCCTGCCGGCACAACGAGGAAAAGCAAATAATTGGGCAAACAAACGTTTGCTGTGCGACCGCACGTAGATAGGGATGAGGGCAGAAAGATGATGATGATGATGAAACTTTACAATGTTTACAAGTTTATAATGTTTGAAACACATCCATCATCCAACCGGAATCCTTCGAGACAATCCTACCACCACACTGGTCTTGCATTTACGTGGCCATTGACCCGCAAGATGCCTGAAAAAATAATACAAAACTAATACAAAGCGAGCCCACAGCACAGCCTCCCCAGCATTAATTGAAACTCGTCGTGGGATAAATCTCGTATAATTGGCGCGTAGGAGCACGCTCTGTTTATGTCACTGCGATAAAAGTACATTTCTCAGAACACAGCGTTCAAATTAGTCGAAGCGAAGTGTGGAGATGCCTTGTTTCTTCCAGGTAGCGACGGAGCAAGCATCCATGCAGCTTCTGTTTTCATAGAGGTAGGGAATGAGCAGAAAGTAACAAAGACTTCCTACAAATAGGGTAATCGTTGGGACTGCCGGGTATCGCTCGGAGGCCGGGGTCGTCGTCGACGTGTGCTGGCGTCAGCCTCGCGTGACGTCATGGAGCTGTCGGTGTGGGCGTCTCGTCGCACAGCACCGGGACGCCGGCGTCGGCGCATGTGTCTAGTCACTGGCAGGGAACTAGGATCTGCACTGAAATCCGGCAGGAGGGCATTATCCCCTGCTACCCCTCTCCCAGCCAGCCCAACTCCTTGAAGTACCGGAGGACTTTGGCATGTTGGCAGCAGTGTTCCAGCATCCTCGATGGAAGGTGTGCGGTTTAACTCTTTATGACGGGCGTGTGTCAGGAAATTGTCGTCGGGACGTCGCCGACCCTCATATAAAACTGGCGAGTAGACCGATTTGTTTTCCCATTTAGTTATGATTGCTTCATTCGTACTTCGTAGCGAAGTGTGCCAGCAGGCTCGGCCGGCCCCGTGGGAGGAACATTCATCACGCAATTATGGCCACCGACACGCGGACAACCTGCGAGTGGGCAATGCAGCCCGGGCTGGGTACTCACGAAGATATCATCATCATCATCTTCCTGCCCTCATCCCACTCTATGTGGGGTCAGCACAGCATGATCTTCGCATCACTACGAAGATAATGAACTGGAATTAATGTTAAGTTTCTTGGTTTGGAAGTGCCCGTGTTGATTTTGTCTGTTCGATACGACGCGACGTTCTATTGCATGTGGTGACTAGCCATGATGTGTTGTTCGTTTTGTGGAGATTATTTCACAAACGTTTTATTTTATTTGAGTATTTTCATTTATTTTAGTGTTGAACTAGGAGTAGTCACCGACGTAGCTTTTAGAGTAAGCAAGTTGAAGTTCCAACAGGCTGCTCACACTCACAGCTCGAGGAACAGACAACCTTCAGAGGAGTTCCAGCGCTCGATTTGCCAAAAATGTTCAGTCCTTTATTTCTCATGACCCTAGTTGTTATTCCGTCACCTTGTTGTCAGTTCAGGCGCGGTTATACACATGCAACAAGCGACGGAGACGTCTCGTTAAGTTTGCAGCTTTCAACATGTTTCAATTGTTATCCCTGGTTAATGTCGATTTTGTGGCAAAACGAATTTTGTTTTTAATTATACATGAGAAACATGGCGGAGGGCATCGCCCACAGGATATTATTGTAGAAAACTTCGATGCGATGTCCACGCCACTTCTCCGCCACTTGTGTATAAACAGCACCTGATACTATCTACAGTAGTGCAATATCGTAAAAATGATGTATTTCAGTTGTTATTGTGACAAAGTGATATTGGTCCAGGCAGCCGATAACAGTACGTCAGCGGCCGGCTCCCGGGGACTTGGCTAAGTTAGTTCAATCCCACGCCCAGGGACATACCTGTTGAAGGCAACCGACTCTAGCTATAATAATCATCATCATCATCATCATCATGCAAATAGCACCTTGTGGCAAAATAATACCTTTGCTACTTAAAGTTAACGAGCGGGTCCTAGCGGTTTAATGCACGAATGTGGCCGCCGACCGTTCCAGTGATAATACAAATGCTGGATGTGAACCCTTCCTAGGAAATTCTTAATAATGATGGTAGAAACCTTATCAAAATCTGTTGCGTAGTTTGAAAAGTAAGCGCACAAGCAGACAAACAGCGACTTTGTTCTGTAATCAGTTAGAGAAGGCTTGGGAAAGAATAGCTGGCTAATTCTAATAGTAAAACAAAAACCAGGGCTTTAGGTGAACTCGCGTGAACAGACTGAACCGATGGCGTTGCGGAGCGATGCGCCGGCGCGGCGGAGGCGCAGGATCTACGCCGTCTGTCTGTGCAATGAACTACTATGAATGACGATTGTCACGTCCGTCCGGACGATCACAATGAAAACTAGTACCTACTGCACTTCAACGTTGACCTATTATTTGCTAATGCGGTACTTAAGTACCTGTAGCTCCTATTGATATGACAGTGGATAAAGCCGCGGGCAATTGTCTATTGTATAGTGGCAAACTTCCCCAGGGTCTCTACCCACTACCTCGTCACGGCAAAAACAAACAAAGCCAAAAAAATAACGAGAAAACTTAGCAAATCTTTGTTTAGTTCTTGTCCCGACTCGGCGGCGGCATCGCTCTTATTTTGATTTTTTTTTAAAAGGAGGCAAAAGGTTCGTTTCATCTAAAAACATTCTAGGAACTTTTAAGTGCAGGTTAAGGCGTTGACATCTGCTAAAACAAAACCAAATACGTTAAAAGATAGCGCGAATGCTTTCCTGGTTATATGAATGAAGAACAGAGAAGGAAATGGAAGAAGAGAACATGCAGGGCCGACCCCACACGGAGTGAGATGAGGGCAAGGAAATGATGAGGTCCGACTTGTCAAATCCCGTTTATTGAATTAGCATTGATCAGTATTCATCGGCATACGATAACATCTGCTGTTGAATAATATCGTGAAGTTCAGGGAAAGTGAACATAACTATTAATTCATCTAAAAACTGAACTAAACTTGTTGATTTTCCCACGGCAGCTAAGAAGGTAGTTGAGAACTAAAATCAAGTTCCATCAATTGATTTAGAAAGAATGGATTTGGAAATGATTCAGAAATGAGTTCATATCTGTGGTAGACTGAGGCCGACTAAGCTGAGAGGATGGAATTGGTGCTGGGCGCCTACTCCACCTTAATTTGTCGCGTAAAAGGGTGTCGTCGCGGTGTCCGCTTCGTTAGGACGCGCTCGTTAATGGTGTGCAATTAGCGCGGCGCAGTCCGACACACGGCGCCCGCCGCGCACCAAACATCGCTTTTTTAAACTTTTACAAAACTTATGGTATCCTAGCTATAGGACGGCACACCGTGTGCGCTCACGAGACAAATCTATAAGTCAGCGAGAACTAGTCTGTGCGCGTCCTACTACATAAAGCTTGCTTATTACTTAGCTACATTGTGCCTAACTTGTACATCGGTACTCTTAAGTAACTTTTAACAACCGTTTGACGGCATCGGTGGCGTGGCGGGCGATTGCTCGGCAGAGACGCAAGAGACGCGGGTTCGATTCCCGCTGCGGAAGAAATGTTTGCATGTTCTGTAAATATTTCTTCCGGGTCTGGGTGTTGTGGTAGCATGGTACTCGTAGTTTCTGATACCCACGACACAGAGAATCCTAGTGTGGGCTCAGGACTATGTATGTGACTGTTGGGTGTTATTTATTTACAAGTTCAAATAAATGATGAAGTTACTTCGCTGTCAAAATGTACAATACAGATAGATATTAAATAGGAGAACCTCGAAAACATAAATACAACAAAATTAATGTAAAAGTAAATATTAGAAAGTATTAATTGAAAGAGTAATTAGAAGGTCTCGCCGCGGGCCGCCCCCCCCCCCTCCCCCGCCCCCCCGAGCTACGAGCATTAACTAATACTTACTCATCTGCAGACAGACACCCACGACATTACTAATTAAAACTAAATTATTGGTTACTTATCGGAATTCATTATTAAAAACTAATCAAGAGCAAGAGCTCTTGCGTCATCTCTTGTGGTATTCTAGCGCAGTTTCGTTATCATGGCGAGCCGTCACGGTGACCGGCACAACAGATTACCATTTTCTTTAACTTCTAACACGTGACGCAGCGCCGGCAGCGCTACATATGCTACTTCTGGTTTCACTGAAAACCGCGCACCCTGAAAACCCTTTTACGTTGCATTATTTATTATTGTTCCAGTTTTTGCTATTACCTACGTGTACTTGCTTGTGTCTCCAAAATAATGAATATTATCCTATTCCTAGATAAGATAAATATAATATTGAAGTAGCGTGTTGTTCGCAGAGGGGGCTGGTGCGGGGTGCCGCTGGGCGCGCAGCTGGTGTGCGCGCGCGCGCCGGGTCTCACGGACCGCCAGCGCGCCATGTGCCGCGCCGCGCCCGCCGCCATGGCCGCCGTCTCCGACGGACTCAGGTACTACTGCCGCGTGGACTGATGATGATAATGATGTAACAAGTAAAGACATATTACTGTGTTACACGATAGACAAGGACCCAACATCCAAACCCGAAAGAAATATTTGCGTTGTATTCGAGTTGTAATGGTGTGCCTGGTGCAGGATGGCGTACGCGGAGTGCGCGTCGCAGATGCGCGGCCGCCGCTGGAACTGCTCCGGCGTCAGCGACGGAAAGCACTTCGGACACGTCATCTCGATGGGTAAATACTGTACATGCTTTCATCTAATAATTCGTGCTTCACGACTGACTTGTATATCAACGCACAGTCTAAACCGTAAGTCCTAGGAGCATGAAACTTTGAAGGTAGATTCCTCTTATGGTGTAAGGGATTAAGGAAGGAATTTCCGAAATGTTACTCCTGAAGAACGCAACATGAAGATGAAGTTTGTATGAAAAGAAACTAAACGCAAACAAAGTCGCGGAGTTCCTCTAGTTAATTTGTATTTTTATTTATTTATTCGACATAGTCCAGTGACCGCTTTACGATAGTAAATTTAGCTAATCACAAATCAGTTTGGGAGTCTTCAACTCTGTAGCATGTAATATATTGATCAATATTTGTTTTAAGAACAAGTTTCGACACCAAAATTTGAGATGCGCAACTCGTGTCATCTCCACGCAGGTAGTACAGTCTGAATACGTCGGCAGGGACCGGCGTCCCACAACATAAGCGCTGTCATCGCTTTCTCGTGTAAGTTTAATTCAGCGATGACTCCGCTAAGTTGTTCGTGTAATCTCAATGTTTATGTAGCGAGATAGTGGCGTCTACGATAGGTCTAGGAGACCTGACTCGGGGTCAGTGATACCACTGGTTTAATGGACTATTGACAGGTGTGTAGGAGACCGTGGAACTTGTCGTCCGGCGCGCGTACTGGGTGTAGGAGAGTATTCATTTAATTCTAGCATTCCTAATATCCTCAACTTTCCCTGTCATAAACGAAATTCATTTTTAGTCGAATACGCAAAGTAAAAGGCAGCTCTGTGTTTAGTATGTAGGTAAATTATGTTGATCTGTTCCGCTACTAGTAATTGTAATTACTGGTCAGTTTAAATCCCTTTTCAAATTAATTTAATTTTATTAGAGTAAAACAGATTAGATTACTTTTTAATTTGTATGTAAGTATATTATAATGCCGGTATCCCTAATGGGGTGGGCAGAGCCACAAGCAGTCATAAGAAATCTTGCAGCCACTCCTGATTCAAAGTCCCAAGAACCTTGATGACAGGTGTCCATCAGTCAGTCCATCGCCCATATAGATGGTCCATCATGTTGGAGAGGATACTATTTTTGATTTGAAAACAACGTAATCTGATATTTTAGCGACCATTTCCACATAAAAAGCGCTGTCAAAATATGAAGCTCTAATTGGCTCGAGCAATATAAAAGCGACAACGCCCGTAAAAGTCACGCTTCCTAATTCAAAGCCGAAGACGTTCTGTTACAAATTCCTACGCGTAAAAACGATTTACAACCTCCAATAAAATTAAATTAAATAACAAAATGAATTGGCCTGTCAATCTGACGGACGCCCAAAGTTTTATTTACAACTTGTTTCACAAGCGTGAGGTAGCCGTAGGGAGGGGACATCAAATTGATTGGTTTGACATGTGTCAAATTGCACCCCTATTGTGTCAACAACGTCTCCGCAGACAACAGCTGTCGGCGACACGTCCGCACTACACCACAACCTATTCTCTACTTGTTAGCATTCTCTTCAATTCATTGGATTTTAAGATTATAAATTAGTTTTAACTTTTAATAGATAAGTTTTATCGAATGGCAACTTTTATCATTGTTAATTAGTTCAACTATGTACTTAAATATAATGCCTTTCATGCATTACTAAGCTTTTTGAATCTAACCATTTAATTTAGACGCAAGAGGCGCGAGTTCGATTCCCGCTGCGGAAGAAATGTTTGCATGTTCTGCAAATATTTCTTCCGGGTCTGGGTGTTGTGGTGCCATGGTACTCGTAGTTTCTGATACCCACGACACAGGGAATCCTATAATAACTATGTATGTGACTGTTGGGTGTTATTTATTATTAATTAGCTAGTCGCGTGTCGATGTGTTAACATTCTAGGAGTCACTGTGAGTGGCGTGCAGTGGGAGTGGGAGCGGTCGCGTGTGCTCCGGACGGACGTGGCAGCTGTCAGCGCAGGGCGGCCGCACGCACGGAGCGGGCACCTCCAGCTTGTCAGCGCTCCGTAGAAGCATGCTGCTGTGCTTTCGCGCGTATTTCTAGATGAGTGTCGTGTCGTGTGGCCGCGGGGAGAGCTACCGGTGCAGTACCGATCGTACTTACACCGGCCGTCATTATAATATGCATTGGATTTTAGTTTAACTTTCGTGATTGAATCGCTAAAGCATGAATTTCATTTTATGTTCAACACTCCTCACCCCAGTACTCAGCAGGGTCATGAAGGGTCTACATTGTGTGTTGTCCTCGAACCTACCTGTTAGAGTTAGATTTTCTTGGTGGTCTATCTATGTACTTATTTGAACGTTACTTTCTCATTATATTAGAAAACTTGATCGTTATAATGAATTGTGCATTATCGTTCGTAGTGAGAGTATGGTCTAGTGGAGTATGGACGCACATACACACACGGAGAGCGGGTTCTGGCCGAGAGCGAGGAGAGCTCGGGTTCGGGAAGGCATCGGCCATCACCGACGCATTTTAAACCATTTAAATAAGTATATAAATATCATTACGAATGTTAGTCTGTAAGGTATTTTATTACTATGCCTCTTGAAAAGAGGTCGGCACATCATATCACCAAAGTTAAATGAACCACATGGGTAGTATCATTTAAAATGTCGATAACGTTGTCAACCCTACATGTGACAGCCGGACAGCCGGACGGGCGGATGGACGGACGGACGCCTCCACTCAATTAACACTATGTTATAAAAGTAAACAAAACTGTTTAACTGACACGACGACCACGAACACTGTATTGAGGCAGTTTACACTTCAAGATTTCGGTATATCAGTAAACATCATCATCACCCACTAGGCAGGACCTACAGTCTGAAATATTTAGCTTCTGATCCGTATTTCATGTAAACAAGAATAAGTAGAGTTTTCCTCTTTGGAATTCATCACTTAAAATTTCTTAATTAATTTATGCATTTGACGCAAATATTCACACACCTTTTTTTGTTTTAGAAATCAATATTCGAAAACTAAATATTTTAGTATTATTAATATTTTACTTTAATTAAATATCTGCTGGACTGGGAGTAAAGAAAAAACATAGAATGCGTGCCACCGCTTCTCTCCCCGAGCATGTCGTAAAAGTCGACTAAGGGATAGTATCCTCCAACATGATCAGATACAATAAGCAAGTATTCCCGAGGAGGGTTGACGTCAGGCAGGCGGCCGGTCATAAAACACCTTAGCCAAAACTCTTACAGCCTGGTCATGGATCATGCTGTGCCGACCCCACATGGAGTGGGATAAGGGCAGGAAGATGATGATGATGATTAAAAAACAATATTAAAGCATGGTTCGTGCCATGACTCGCGCTGTCAATCGAAAGCTGTCAAAAAGTATTTGGTTGAGTGTCGGTCGGTGTCGGTGTCGTGTCGGACGGTGTCGTGTCGGTCGGTGTGAGAGGCCGGCCCGTGCTCGTAAATCAGCGGAGTGGGTGTGGAGTCCGCCCGATACTCTTTCATTCAATTTGCTTGTGGAGTTCATAAATATACTTATTTGATGAACTGCTGGTCACGGAGTGCCCGCTGTGCTCTACCTATCTACTGGGTACGTTTTAGTGGACCTATGAGTCGAATTATAATCTTTTCACCACACTGGTCCGATAGAACTAATTAAGTTTCATTCGTTTGCGTTCAGTCATTACATACACACTTTCATTTGTACATGTATCCCGGATTATTTCTGTATCCCTAAGGCAGGTTGTTTTGTTTTTCAAAGATCTTTGTTTAACACAAGATATGTATAAATACGTGTTCTAAACATAGTTCAGACAGACTTAATCACTCGCAGAAACACAAACACTGGCTCAACAAGCTAATGCACCTCTTAAAGTCTCTTGACAAAATCCTACAAATATTATAAATGCGAAAGTTTGTGAGGATGTGTGGATGTGACGATGTATGTTTGTGCCTCAATCACGCCCAAACGGCTGAGCGGATTTGAATGAAATTTGGAATATACATAATACGTGTGCTGGAATAACATATAGGCTACTTTTTATCCGGGTACCACGCGAGCGAAGCCGCGGGCGGTAGCTAGTATTTATGAAAAAGGAAACACTTTGTAGGAACAGGCAGAGATCACGATCTCCACTTGTTACGATCCTGACATAGGTACAGCCTCACAAACTGTTGGATTCATAATTATGTATGCACAAGTAGGATGAAGTCAGCTCGGACTGTGCATAATGAAATAATTTGTCTGCACCTTATTTGTTCAGCGAGGCGTTCGCGCTCCTCCAACTAACTAACGGCCGTAAGTTAGCTAACGAGCGACTGCGACCTCACGGCCGCCGGCTCAGCCGCAGGGCCTCACTCAGGACGCGGAGAGAGGTGGCCTAAACAAATATTCATCCTTATTATTTTTTAACTGATTTTTAAAAAAAACCTCGCACTTGAATTTCCTTTGTCGTAGGCAACAGAAACTAGGAGTACTGTGGTGTATTGCAAATCTAGAGACTCTTGAATGTGTGTAATAGCGACAGTTCATAGACAATGACAGTGACATTATGTGTGTGTTTTGGCGGCAATTTGCGTGTCAAGTAGTGGAAGAAATTGCTGACCTGGCTGTCTTGTACAACCAAGTAAGTTCATAACAGTGGCGAAGGAGAAAAAATTGAGAAATATTGTAAAAAACCAGTGCAATTGTTATTAAATACGTGTGGTTATTATGGCGGACATTAGATTTGAAAGTTTTGACATAAATAATGGTGATTGGGAGTCGTATAAAGAAAGATTTGGATATTTTCTTTGTGCACATGGCGTCACCGACGAAATCAAACGAAAAGCCATATTTTTTGCATCTTGTGGCAGTGATCTATACAATTTAACAAAATCGTTAGTGTTCCCCCAGACTGTGAGTCAGGTTACGTTGCAAGAAGTAGAATCAATACTGAATGATCATTTTAATCCACGTCCAAACGAAATAGTAGAATCTTTCAAGTTCCATAATAGAAAACAAGGTAAAAATGAGTCGATGCAGGACTACATAGCAGATCTTAGAAAAATGTGCAAGTTTTGCAACTTTGTTGATTTGGAGAGGACTTTGAGAGATAGACTAGTTTGCGGCGTGAATGATACAAAATTGCAAGAAAGTTTATTGAAAAAGGCCAACCTCACTTACGCGACTGCAGTTCAGTTGGCTTTGCAGGCTGAAAAATGTGGAAAAGACCTGAAAGTACTCAACATACCAGACATTGGAGGATTATCAAACAACCCAGTGAGCGAGAGCAGGGAGTCAGAACCAATGGAGGTAAATGCAGTGGATGAAGGTGGCAAGAAGAAATTGTACTGTTACAGATGTGGGGGTAACCACATGTATCATAAATGTAAGTTCGTTTCTGCTAAATGTAACGCGTGCAACAAAACAGGCCATATAGCAAAAATGTGCAGGAATAAAACTACTGGTGATGTCAAAGAGATTCATGAGGGTAAAGAATTTATGAATGGATTATATTGTATGGGAGATACAATGCGTGAACCTGCAATATGGACGGAGATTCAACTGAATAAAAAGATGGTTAAGTTTGAAGTTGATTCGGGCTGCTCATATACCATCATGTCTAGGGAACAAGCAGACAAAATCTGGCCCAATGGACTGCAATTACAGGAATGCAATCTGAAATTGCACACCTGGACTGATGCAAAAGTGCAGGTGCATGGCAGAACCAAAGTTTTCATTGAATATAAAAATTTTAAAGGTTATCTGCAAGTAATTATTGGACAGGGGCGAGGTAATCTTCTTGGTAGAAATTGGTTCAAGCCTCTGGGGATTTCAGTTGAAGGGATAAATTCTATAATAAATGAAAATAAAGGATCTTTGACAGATATATTGAAAAAATATGAAGACATATTTGAAGGACTTGGTGAGTACAAAGGACCGGAGGTGGTGATAAGTTGCAAGAAAGATGTACAGCCGAAATTTATGAGAAGCAGACCAGTGCCATTTGCGATTCGTGACAGAGTGTGTGAAGAAATAGACAGGCTGGTGAGTGATGGAGTGCTAGAACCAATAGCATATTCCAACTGGGCTACACCTGTGGTGCCAGTGGTGAAAAGAAATGGAAGTATTAGACTCTGTGGAGATTACCGATTGACTGTTAATTCGGCAACAGAGACTGATACATACCCCCAGCCAACAATCAATGAAGCACTATCTGAAGTGGCAGGTGGTGTTATATTTACCAAATTGGATTTAAAAGAGGCTTACACCCAACTAAGAGTGTCAGAAGAAACAGGTATGCTCCTGACAATTAATACGCTGAAAGGATTGTATAAAATGAAGCGGCTACCATATGGTTTGAAAGCATGTCCGGGAATATTTCAACGGGTCATGTCTACAACTTTGGCAGGTATTAAAGGAGTAACTGTTCTGTTGGATGACATATTGATTAGTGGAAATGAGCAACAACATAATGAAAGACTGGAAAAAGTATTGTCATGTCTCAAAGAAGTGGGACTTAAGCTTAATCGCAAGAAATGTGAGATTGCAACAGATAAAGTAGAGTTTTTAGGTTATGTGGTGGATAAAAATGGTATCCATCCAAGTGAACAGAAGGTTAACTTGATTAAAAATGCGAAAAGTCCAACAAATGTCAAGGAACTTCAAGCTTTTCTGGGATTATTAAATTTTTACGAAAGGTTTTTAAAGGACAAAGCAACTCTACTGGAACCATTACACAGGCTCTTAGATAAGGATGCTGAATGGAAATGGAGAAAGGAAGAAGAAGAAACTTTCAGTAATGCTAAATCTGCATTGTCCAGTGAGGACACCCTAGTACATTTCGACAATAATAGGAAGATAACATTGACATGTGATGCTTCAGAATATGGGGTTGGTGCAGTATTGTCTCATATTATGGATGATGGTTCAGAGAAACCTATTGCCATGGGATCAAGAACTTTATCTAAACCAGAAAGAAACTATGCACAAATTGACAAGGAAGCAGCGGCGATCATGTTTGGTCTAGATAAATTTAATCAATATCTTTATGGGAGACATGTAGTTATTTACACTGACCATAAGCCCTTGCTGGGGATATTTAGTCCCAATAAAGCAATACCAAAAGTACTGTCCCCAAGAATGATGCGATGGGCATTAAAGTTGAATTCACATGACTATGAATTGAAGTATAAATGTGGGACTAGTATTGGTAATGCTGATGCTCTAAGTAGATGGCCAATTGAAGCTGAAAATTGGAAACCAAACACTGAGGATATTGAGGATATCCTGTTGCTATCAGAGACTCCGAGTGCGGTCCAATATTCAGCGAAGGATATTGCTGATCAAACTGAGTGTGATGAAGTTTTGTCAAAGGTGAAGTTTTGGATACTACATGGCTGGCCTGACACTGTGAGTGATTGCAATCTTAAAATTTACTGGTTGAAGAGGAATGAGCTTTCCATTTCCAATGATTGCTTAATATGGGGCTCCAGAGTGATCATACCGCCACCAATGCGAGAACACATGCTTCAGGCTTTACATGAAACACATGATGGCATAGTAATATCGAAATCAATTGCTCGAAGCTACTTCTGGTGGCCAGGTCTAGATCACGACATTGAAGCACTTGTATCAAACTGTGATAGCTGCCAAGTAAACAGGAATATGCCAGCAAGTACGTCGCACTCCTGGGTCACTCCGTCTAACCCATGGCAGCGACTACACATAGATTTTGCAGGTCCAGTCGACAGAAGAATTTATTTAATTGTGGTCGACCCACATTCTAAGTGGCCAGAAGTAAAGATAGTAAAGACGACGTCAAGTGAATGTGCGATTAAGGCATTAAGGGAAATTTTTGCCGAGCAAGGTTTGCCAGAAGTGGTAGTATCAGATAATGGAACAGCATTTACATCAGAAGAGTTTAGGAGTTTCATGAAAGGCAATGGAATTAGACACATATTGACGCCGCCATATAGTCCGACCTCAAATGGTCAAGCGGAAAGATTTGTGCAAACAGTCAAAAGTAAATTGCGCAGTTTGGCAGGACATGACATGGATATTAAACTGCCACGTCTTTTGTTTGGTCTAAGAGTGTCTCCAAGTTCGGTGACTGGAAAGTCACCTGCAGAAATGTTGAATAAACGTAGATTCAGGACGCGTTTTGATATCATACATCCTTTCTCTACAAAACCGGTTGCTGAAAGACAGATTGAAAGAAACATAGAAGTGCCGGTGAGAGAATTTGGACTGAAAGATAAGGTGTGGCTGCGCAACTATGCAAGAGGAGAGAAGTGGGTTAAAGGAGAAATATTAAGAGTCAAAGGACCTGTGCGGTTCTTGGTAAAGATGCAGAAGGGACCTATCGTAATCAGACATGTAAATCAGCTTAGACGACGGGACTCTGAGGATGAACCAGGTCCTAGTGATGCAACACGGGATATTCTCGGCATACCGAGTCAAGCAGTAGTAACATGCCAAGGAGACATGTTACAGAACAATTAGAGCAATAGATTTGTTTGTGTAAATATATAAATAATAAATTGATTTGAACTGTTAAATGTGAATAACAAGTGACTGTGGGGGAAGGTATGTGGTGTATTGCAAATCTAGAGACTCTTGAATGTGTGTAATAGCGACAGTTCATAGACAATGACAGTGACATTATGTGTGTGTTTTGGCGGCAATTTGCGTGTCAAGTAGTGGAAGAAATTGCTGACCTGGCTGTCTTGTACAACCAAGTAAGTTCATAACAAGTACCATGGTGCCAGAGCATTTGTATAACATGCTAAATTTTCTCCTGTGGCAGGAATCGTACCCGCACCTCAGCCAATAAGTGGTCTAAATTTGTTCGGAGCTTCAAAATTATATTTAACAGTGATTCTCAATTCAGTGTTCAAAATTGTGAACTGTCTACTCACGTTAAAAGATGTATTCGCACTTAATCTAAGGTTCATATCCCCCCCCCCTCTAACCTTTGCCCCCTGATCGGCCCCGCGCCCCCGCCCCGCTGTAAATAAATCAGGCGCAGACCGGGGAGGGGGCGCGCCGCTCACGAGTATCGACAGCCGCTGAGCGCTGGCGCAGGGAGGGACTCCTCGCATTCCTGGCTGCACGATCGATGATGTTTTCATTTCAAACTGTGTTCGCATAACTAGCCGGTCCCCGGGACTTCACTCGCGTGGTACCTGGATCAAACTAGCCTATAGTATAATGTTACTTCAGGACACGAACTTTGTATATCCAAAGACGATTCTTTATTCAGCCGTTACGGCGAGATTGAAGCACCACCCTAACATCGTCATATCCTCATATCCTCTCAAACTTTTACATTTATATTATTAGTATATTAGAATGCTTTCAAGAAAGAAACGGCAGTATAGGACATCAATGAGATATAAAAGTTTTCGTAGCACTTTTTATTTCCATTGAAAAGACATGAACGCGCTCCTCGCGATAATATTTCCCGAGTATTTCAAAATTTTTGTTATTGAGTGTTTACTTCTCTGCTGGACTGGAAGTAAAGAAAAAGCATAGAATGCGTCCAACTGCTTCTCTTCCCGAACATGTCGTATAAGTCGACTAAGGGATAGACCTCTCCAAAATGATGGACCATCTAGGTATATGGGCGATGGGCTGATCACCTGTCACTATGGTTCAACATATCTATCTTGGAACTTCAAATCAGAAGTGGTTGCAAGTTTTCTTATGTTTACTTGTGGCCCTGCCCACCCCATTAGGGATATGGCCGTGATAATATGTATGTATGTATGAGTGTTTCAAATAATTTAAATAACTTCATAAAGACGTCGGTTCGCAAACATCGCGGAAGTCCTCGAGCTGCGGTGCGGCAGTTAGCACATCTGGACAGTCGCGGGGAACAGTGAGTTGTAGTAAAGTTACTGACGTCTACTTGGAGTCGTAAATTCTCAAGTTTATTCTAATAAATTCGCGGCATTACAATAATTTGTGAGGCGATTTACGTCGCCTTGTGAGGGATTGACTCGCCGGCGCCGCGGAGTCAAGTAGATGTAATTGTGACGTTCCCATTCAGACGGACCTACGAGTACATGACGCGCGCAGGGCCGCACTCCGGGCGGAGGGTTTATTTCTGCACTCCAGCGTTTAGGATGGATTTCTAAATAAAACGAAAACATTAAGAGTTATTCAAGAATCTACTTTTGTTAGATTAGTTAATAAAATAACATGTATCTACCTACATACACAACGATTTACCTACGATCTGCAAATTAAACCTGTTCTATGTTATTTTTTCTGTTTCTTTAATTCGTTTTTAAGATTTGAAATCTTACTACCATCTACGTCCCCCTAAAAAAAGCAAAATATTTCACAATTTAACTTTTGACTGGAATCAGGTAGTATCAAGTGACATTATAAATGAATAATTTCCGCAGCGACCAAAGAAGCGGCGTACACATACGCCATCACGTCCGCCGGCGTGACGCACGCGCTCAGCGCGGCCTGCGCGCGCGGCGACCTGCCCGCCTGCGGCTGCACCAACAGGTGACACCCCCCACCCCCCACCCCCACCCCTCTCCACCCAGCGGCTGCTAACACCAGCTCCCACACTCCTCTTGTCTCACCCTCAACTACAGGCCCTGGCTTCTTTTTTTTTGTTTTCTATTGGCCCACTAAACTGGGCGTTACACGAATACAAAAACGAAAAAAAAACAGAAATAAAATAAGGTTAAATACAGTTTACGCCCTCCTAGAAGCAGGCACGACATGAGTAAAAAGTACAAAGTAAAAAGTTACATACAAGAGATTAAAAAAAAAAAAAAAAAAGAAGCTACCTACAGATTAAAAGCTTGCAAACCTATTTGAGGTTTTGCAAGCAGGGATTTTTTACTGTGTTGACCGATGCACCGAAAATATCAAATAGATGGAGGTGTTCGTTGTAGTGTGAGCATATGCGGTACACTGGCGAGTTCTGACCGTAGTTTGTGCGACAAGTGGAAAGGAAAAACGTTTTTCTGTTGTAAACTCGGCTTGAAGGGCGCGGTACTTTGAACTGCAGTTTATGCAGTATGTCTGAACTATCTATGCTGCCTTGGATAATTTAAAACAGAAAAACGATGTCCGAAGTAGTCCTTCTATGAAAGAGTGTACGCATCCTGAAATGCTCTAGTCTTGCATCGTAGGACGCGAGCGTGCGACATTTTTTGATAGAAAAGGTGAGATGGTAGAGGAACTGTTTTTGAAGCCTTTCAATCCTATTGATGTGCACTGCGTAAGAAGGACTCCAGACTATTGAACAGTATTCGAGGAGGCTGCGAACATAGCAGTTGAATAGGAGAATTGAGATGTCCGGTTCTTTGAACAATTTGGTTTTCGGACGACGAAACCAGCCATTCGCGCACCTTTTCTAGCTATATTGTCAATATGTTCGCGAAAATCTAACTTATTATCCAGAATAACACCTAAATCGCGAATATTAGAGACTTCTTTGATGAGAGTATTATTGATAAAGTAATTAGCAATTATGGGCGTAATTTTCCTGCTAAATTTGAGGTGGAAGCATTTCGAAGCATTAAGCATGTCATCATATTTCTGCAGCACCAATTGCTAATGAGGTCAATGTCGCTTTGCAGCAGAGATATATCGTGTTTTGAATGAATCACTCTGTAAAGTTTTAAGTCATCAGCAAACATTTTATACATTGAAGGTACGTTTTTGCAGAGATCATTTATGAAGATCAGAAAGAAAAGAGGCCCCAAGTGCGAACCTTGGGGGACACCAGATGGAACAGATTTAGGGAAAGATTTGAATCCACGAATCATGACGATTTGAGATCGATTACGTAGATATGATTCGCACCATCTTAAAAGGGAACCGCAGATACCTGCATGACCTAATTTCTGTATCAGGATTCCATGATCGACCACATCGAAAGCTTTTGAAAAATCTGTATAGATGGCGTGTACTTCTAGTTTGTTTTCGAAGGCTGAAATAATATCGCTGGTATAATTAACTAGATTAGCTGCGGTCGATCGTCCTGGTACGAAACCATACTGTTCAGGACTAAAGTACTACTTTGAGTGGAAGTATAAATGCTTTTGAACAATTGATTCGAAAAGTTTACCTATAGCTGACAGAATAGAAACAAATAGCCGTGCAAAAATTAGCGTAAGCGTCGAATAATATTTGAAGCCAGTGCTCTTCTGGCCTTCTCCTAGTCCACAAAAGCAAGACTCAGAGGCTGATTATACTATATATAGAGTTTTTTTTTTTTATTTATTTAAAGTATCTTAAATTAAACAATGTTTCACCAGAATATTGTGCCTGGAAACCTTATTGGATTTGTGTAGGCACTCACATTCGTCAAAATCAAAATAGTTATAAAATGTAGAAGGCTCAACTTCCAGTCACTTCTGTTTGCAGAAGACGCCCCGGACCTTCTGCGTCGTGGGAGTGGGCGGGCGCGCGCTGCGGCGAGGCGGCGCACGGCGCGCGGTTCGCGCGGCGCTTCCTGGACGCGCGCGAGCTCGAGCACGACGCGCGCGCGCTCATGAACCTCCACAACAACCGCCTCGGACGGAAGGTAACATAACTACTTCTAGCCTTCTTCCAGCAGGGGGAGGAAGGCGGCACTGAATGGGCTTTACCACGCTTGCAAAACTATGCCAAACTGCTAGGGACTGAACAATGCTCCAACTCCTTTTATAAACATGATTGTAAACATCATTTTAAAAAAAAATAGCCAAGCGTGGTTTCCTGCCTGTATCTTCCACGCTTGGTCGCGTTACGAACAGGTGTAAATGTAAAGTGATCTCCGAGATTTTATGGATAAACATTTTTGACTTTGCTCCAAGGACCTCGAACATCGTGGGTGTAGGTCCATGAGCAGGAAGGTGACGCCTGGCTGACAAATTGCTTTGAAGGAGAACACAAGGTGACATACAGGGGAAAAGAAGTGGCGCTAATACTGATTGAGATTCTCCGAAATGTAGACGCGTCGGTCCCACCACCGCCTCCCAGCAATCGCGATGTACTCGTGGTAGTGGTAGAGATGATCAGTTGTGTGTCCAGATATCTCCGGCAGAATTGTGCTCCATATTTTAGTTTCGTGGAGTAAATTACACATCGGTGAAACTAAAGATGCACCGCACGTACTGGCAGTGGAAAATAGAAAAAGACTGTTTAGAGGCATCACTTACTGTCGGGAGCAATCCGCGGATAGCAATCGTGGATCGCAATCAGTCGGCTAATGTTTCCGGCGGCCGCGGGCGCTCCGCCACAGCGCGGGGCGCCTGGGCGCAGCTCGCAACAACTACTCCTAGCTGAGGCTGCATCAACTAAACAAAGTCTAGGAAAAACCAGCAAAATCTTTTTTAAATGAAGATTTTACTTCTTGTTCCTTAGAACTTTGAGGCATCCCGTTTTATAACTGGACCGTCACCGCCGCTAAAAAGAAAAGCAAGGTGCTATCTATGGCATGCCTCTTATGTCGTGTAACGGAGTAGTGGGAGGGTCTAGTCAGAGGCAACATAACTCCCATACCCTTGCTCATACACAGCAGCTTGGTAAGGAGCTAATTTCAACGCATTTTGGCATGCTTTGATTGAGTAGACATGTAGATTAACGTCCCGGATACATTCCTCGTGCATTGAGCCTGCTGTTTAGCTCTGGCTGTGTCGTTGTGCCAAATTACCGCTCTCATGTCCCACTGCTCGCCGCCGTCCGACTCATCTTTGGACTCCAAACCATTTCATTTTGCACTTAATTGCAGTTGAATAAGGTTTAATTTCCATGGCGTGGCTAACGCGGGTGCGTTCAGAAGCCAATATAAGGCCTCGGGGGATACGTGATGCGATTCTCAAATTAAAGTTTAGGGTTCAGTGGAATTTGATAATCAGATCCGCATCGTAATTGTTAGGATGTCGGATATCTTGAGGAAAATCTGCGAAAATATGAATAATTCAAGAACAATATGTAGAATTTTGATACATTATACGTGAATTTGGCGTGACTTTGATTTAACTTTCATATTAGGTACCTGTACTTAATTACCTTATCTTGAAGGATCCAAAATATTTGCCAATCCAATCCAAAGTAGGAGCAAATAGGACGTGAAATAAGACACGTGAAAAAACACGCTCTACTTTGAAGTAGAGCGTGTTTTTTCACGTGTCTTAGGATTAAAATTTATTTTAGGAAGCACATACAAAGTGTCCTAAGTTTTTACTCAGGTTTCGATAGGAATCGGGGCAGTTTTGAATGATTTCAAAAGGTACGGAACCTCGCCCCTGGCGCTGCCCCCTGCCCACCCCTCCCCTCCGCACTCCTCAGAGCGGTAGTTAAGAGATACATTAACGCACTCACCTCGGCGGCTCATCATCCCTCAAATTACACATTTCGTTCACCATTTTGGATTCAGCCGCGCGCCATCTTGGCTTCTTTTTTCAGTAATTACCGACATCCGCGACGCACGCGAGAACAACACGCCTCTTGCTGTCTTCAACATTACTTCAATAAAGATGACGAACGAAATTATGTTTACCAATAAACTTCATAAATCTTTCGTTTATTTTCTGTATCAAGATAAAGTAAACATTTTTTAACAAAATGCGGAAAATAAGACTTTACAGTTTTATAAATATTTTTGTACTCCGGTATTTCAGTTTGGTTCGAAATGTATGATAAGTATATATTATGTATCTATGATATAATGTGATGTGCGTGTACTTTAATTATTAATGAGTAAAAATACTTCAGATAATGTTGGTCTTAATGTGTAAAATAATTGCAGCGAGTATAAAATATAATTGTGCCCTTTCGGTTATTGATGGCGCCTCCTCTAGAGAACGTTTTGTTTTAAATTACTTGCCTTGATTTCTCATTCACCATAATTCACCGGTAATGAAACGTTTAAAGGTAGTTTAAAGTTTAAATACCAATTCCTTAAAGTTTAAAAGTTCTCAATAAATAAAGAACAACTCTGCTTATAATATCGGCATCAATTTTGTATAGAAACATATGCCCGTAGACCGTCATCACCACATCCCAACACCATATTTATTTCATTATATTCAGTTGTGGACCAACGGGTTTTGACTGTTCGAAAAAAATATGTGCGCTATAGGTGCCTGTTTTCTCAAACGGTAAAGGAAAACATCGTGAGGAAACCGGCATGTCGTAGAACCGTAGGAAGTTCTAACACATGTGCGATAAGGCGCACTTTAAATCCTTCGACCACACTGGTTCGAAGGAACTGGTGACACGACCATCTACTCGTACCTACTCGTACATGCGAGATATGTCGATCCGTTGCTTCGGTGCTGCTGCATGATGCACATCCCAGCACCTTCGCACTTATTAATGTGTACTCGTAGCTAGGAGCAGAAGTTCGATAGTCCTACTCTCAGCCTATCGCAAGTAATTCAGCTAAATCCATCCCTGAGGTTTCCCAGGTGAGGCGCGAAATAGAAATGCACTAGTGAACTCAATAAGGAAGCGCGTCTGAGCGGCGCCCGCGCCTGGCGGACGGTGCGAGGGTCATCAGCGTCAGCGTCAGCGGGACGCGAGCCACTCGCGTCGTGGAGCTCTGAGTGCCGCTGTTGTTCCTTGCATGTAGGTGTGAGGCGACGCAACGAATAGCGCAGCCTCAGGTGGGAGCACCAGGTGTTCCTTGCAAGGAATGGTCTGATGGCGCGTTTTCTACTAGGTTTCAGCTGCAGACGTGATGCGAGGAGCGGGGCGGCTCTCTATCACTAAATGATTAATATCAAGGATCTCCGGCCAGTTTTGGCTAAAGTGTTTTATATATTTTTTTAATCTTCGGCCAAATACCGAATAGCATAAAAAGGGAGCGGGTACTAGCGGGTAGGACGCGCTGGGCTGGGCGCCAGGGAGCGCGTGCAGTGCAGTGAGGTTGTGTTGTCGGCAGGTGGTGAAGGAGGCGGTGTCGCGCGAGTGCAAGTGCCACGGCATGTCGGGCTCCTGCGCCGTGCGCACCTGCTGGCGCGCGCTGCCGCCCTTCCGCCGCGTCGCCGCCGCGCTCACCAACAAGTACAGGCACGCCGTGAAGGTAACCACCCTAAGCCCCGACTCGACCCTCTTCTCGATACAACTGCACCGCGCTCACCAACAAGTACAGGCACAACGTGAGCATAACCACCGCCCTTCAGACGATGAACCACCTAAATCAAAGTTCCTAATCGAAGAACTGGGAGACGGAGAGACTGACAGAGTACCTAGGTAAACTACCAGCTGTACTGCAAGTAGTAAGACGAGTTCTTGCCAACTGAAAGGCCATGAGCAGCTAACGAACTAAAGGTATCCTATCCTGTTCCAGGTGGCGGCGCTGGAGCGCGGCAGCACGCTGGACGGCAGAGTAAACCTTCAGCTTGTAGTCAAGAAGTGAGTTTGCAATAGTTATAAATATTAGCAACAACTTTGATGAAACAATTATTGGTACATGATAAACTTCACAAGTAACTTTTAGGCGTTCAATATTTTCATTTTCTTATGTTCAAACAGCACGTTCCTCAGATATGTCCAGCCGCCTGAAAAGTAGCTGCTAATGTTCGAGCTGGTTCATCCTTCTTCCGATTGTAAGGTGTGTCGTGTCGTCAGGGGTCCGAGGCCGCTGGGAGTGTCTCGCGCGGCGCGCAAGTCGGAGCTGGTGTACCTGACGGCGTCGCCGTCCTACTGCGAGCCCGAGCCCGCCGCCGCCGCGCTGGGCACGCGCCACAGGCACTGCAACCGCACCTCCACAGGTAACACGCCCCTCGGAGCTGGTGACTATCTTAGGGATCTATCAGACAGAAGGCGGTCACGCGTTCATACGTTTCTCGTTCACGTTCTGCGTGAGCGTGCAGTAGCCCACGAACCCCGCTGTTGGACGGTCTACGCGTCACCACTACCGTGTCCATGTTTCTTGACGATTATTCTTCATCAGAAGACGAATTATTAATTTTGTGGTCATCAGCACGAGCGCAAAATTGACCGCTCGAACGCTCGAACGCGCGAACGCCTTCCTGTCTGATAGATCCCTCAGGTTGGCTGACGTGAGTTTTGGCCAGAAACGCTGAAGAGTGCGAGACCCCAGTACTAGAGCTTTCTTTGGGTGGGATCGTGAGACTTAGTGGATGATCGCCGACACGTAAAGGAGAGTGTAAGGTCGGGAAGGGGGGCGCCGCCGCCGGTGCGAGTATAGTGTGAGTAGGAGAGAGTGTGACTGTCAGGCAGTGCAGAGGGCGCGTGTTGCAGGCGAGGAGGGGTGCGCGCGGCTGTGCTGCGGGCGCGGGCACCGCACGGAGCGCGCGCGCGCGCCGGCGCAGTGCCGCTGCAGCTTCCAGTGGTGCTGCCGCGTGCGCTGCGACACCTGCCTCGTCGACACGGAGCGCCACATCTGCAACTGACTCTACCCGCTCCCGCTTTCAATAACCTTCGGTCCATGTGCTCCGCTTCGCCCTTCTTATTGAGTCGCCAGGCGCTTCTTCGACCGCCTCCTGTTCACTAGGGGGCGATGTCCCGCGACGCGTCGTGAACGATAGGCGATCGACTGTCGTCGCCAAATATCTCGCGGCCTTTGTCGTCCTAATTATAATTTCGTAATGTTGCCCGACTTGTCGTGCGATGTCGTGCGATGTCGAGCGCTGTCGCTCGCCTTCGCTCTCGCACTACAGCGAAGCGACACGTCCCGCGGGGCCTTGCCTCCTAGTGAATACGAGGCCTTAGGCGCTCTGAATTGATTTGTTTTGTTTTAACCACCGAATGTTTTTACACGCGCTAGTATTGTCAACTAATTATAATCAACGCATTACAACACTCAAAATTAAATTCTTCTACATTTTGAGTGATAATGGTTCTGAATTTTTATTCATAGTTAAATTGTTTAAATTCTGTAAATTTATTTCAAAAATAATAGAACAATGTTATCTCATGCAACAAGTACCTAGGTAATTATAAATACCTACTTATCCATCCTAATATTATAAATGCGAAAGTAACTCTCGTCTGTCTGTCTGTCTGTTACCTTTTCACGCCTAAACTGAACAGATTTTAATGAAATTTAGCAAGGAGATAAGATTTCATCCCTACTTTTTATCCTATAAAACGATCCCAAAATAGAAAAGGGATATAAAAGGATAACCAGAATAACGCATAAATACTTCTTAGACATTAATATATGACAAAACAGTTAATATGACATTTATACAATTTTGATAATGGCAATGTCATTGTCAATTATGTCTACACTAATATTATAAAGAGGAAAACTTTGTTTGTTTGTTTGTACTGAATAGGCTCAAAAACTACTGGACCGATTTTAAAAATTCTTTCACCATTCGAAAGCTACATTATCCACGAGTAACATAGGCTATATTTTATTTTGGAAAAAAATAGGGTTCCGTAAGATATTTGGGTTTTTCGGACACAAGGTGTAAAAAATCAACCAGAAAAGTTACTTACTTTGCGTACGCTGCCTAAACTATAAAAGATAGAACCATAAAATGTTCTAATTAATTGTAGATCTTATAAATATCTACAAAAAAGTCCGCGACACACTATACCCATCTATGTCGAGTGAGGCACAGCAACCATTTTTTTATTTAAAAATCTTGAATTTTTTTTGGACTACATTTAAACGCGTTTATTTTACTCATGCTATTAATCCTTATCAAAATAAATGATTTCATCACTAAGAACAGTTTATGGAGATAATATTTGGTCTTTGAATGATTAAAATTGGACGTTTGGTTTTGAAGTTATGGCGAAATTAAAATATTACGATTTCTGCTGCACGGCCCGTTGCGAAGTGGGCGTCACCAAGGCGGGGGTGCGCGTGCGGGAGGGGAGTTTAGATCTATGAGTAAGGTACCCGCGCGGCTCAGTCGCGAGGTCGGCTCCCTACGCAGCGGTCGTGCGCGAAGTCTAATAATATATTATAAAGAGGAAAGATTTTTTTGTTTGTTTGTAACGAATAGGCTCCGAAACTACCGGACCGATTTCAAAAATTCTTTCACCAATAGAAAGCTACATTATCAGGGAACATTACAGGCTATAATATATTTAAAACCCAAGGTAGAAAACACAAAATAGTTTTTGGCGAGTGCTGCGAAAACTATTGATTATAGAACAAAATAATGTACTACACGCGTACGAAGTCGCGGGCAACAGCTAGTCATTTATACAAATGTACACAGACCAGGCCTAAGCTCCAATACATTTTGTGAAACATCTCCTTTGAACAATTTTTTTCGTGAGTTTCCCAAAGTAGCTACTATTTTTTTCAATCTTTTTTTATGTTCGAGTAAAAACTATGGAAATGCGGCCGTTTGTATGAAAAGAGTAGAAAAATCTCTATAACGCTGTTTTAATAATATTTGCCTGATGCATTTAATGTAAGGATCGACGGCTTTAAAAAGTATTATTGTGTAGTTGTATTGTATTGTATTGTATTGTATTGTATGTACTTAACTTAGTTGTAAGTTTACATTCCGATTAGATTAACTTAACTTATTCACTTGTACACGACTTGGACGTTTTTAAATAAAACTTTCACAAATTACTACTGTATTTTTATTTGCCTTTGTATTTTCTCACTATAAAATTAGTATTATATAGACTTTATTCCTTACTAGCTGTTACTCGCGACTTCGTTCGTACGCGTTAGATTAGGTACTCCTTGTTAAGGAAGTCTACGTAGTGCAGCAGGTAAATGGTTCTAAATTAACTTACGTTATGATTAATTACCTAAGAATTAAGTAAGGACAGGTAAAATGTAATAGAGATACTTCTCTGCATGACTGGATGTAAAAAAAAGCGTAGAATGCGTCCAGCTGCTTTTTATCCCGAGCATGTCGTAAAAGTCCACTAAAGAATAGTATCCTATCCAAAATCATGGACCACCTTTATGGGCGATGGGCTGATCACCTGGCACCATGGTCCACCATATCCATCTTAAAACTTTAAATCAGAAGGGCAAGAACATGAGAACTTTTCTCATGTTTACTTGTTGCTCTGCCCACCCCATTAGGAAGACGGGCGTGATAATATCTATGTATCTAACAATAACAGCAATTGTTAAAAACTCGAAAGTGAAAATATATTTCTGAATTAAATTAACAAGCAGACAGGAAACTTTCCCGTTCTGAGGGTTTTCTAAAACAGTCTTCAATAATTTAACTGCGAAGTCGTATTTTATTCTTCGGTAAAAGCATGTTCCAACTCAGTCGGAATTCATTAAAAGTTGCACCGTGAAGGCTTCCAATTCAAAAGTCGATAGGACATGGATAGGTACCGAGGTAGGAACATGGATAGGTACTGCTCTAATGATGTAGGTAGGTAAACCTGCCTCCCATGCTCCTCTTCCTCCTATAGAATGTTACCTTAGGAGGTAGGTGAGGAGGTAGGTACCTACAGTAGGCAATGAGATTGAGTTGGTACGGTATGTGGCGCGTAGACTTCAAACTTTTAATTGGGCTGAACTTAGCCCGCGCTCCCCTTTGCAGACGGACGTGCTCACTAACTGCAATGAATCATAGATAGCTATGAGTAGAACTATTGAAAATTACTCAAAAAAATACAGAAGACAAAACGTGTAGGTACCTACACATCAGTCTACTATCAGGAATTAGGCAACTATTCGCAAAGCCTACATTACAGACCGCAGGCAGGACTTCTCAAACAGCGAAGGAAGGCGAGGTCCTCCTGAGGAAGCCGGCCGGCATGGCGGTACAACCTAATAGAAGGTCGAAGACAGGTGTCAAGTGCATTAATCCTGTTGGCACACTGGTTCCGCAGACCACGACCGGAGGCGGTGCGAGCGCGAGCGCGCCGTGCGCCATCAATCACGAACTTACTATCTGCAGGATAGTAAAACATCTGATACGCACCGCGCACTTCTATAAATCAGCCATCCCCGCGACCTGTCCGTCCGTCTGTCCGTCCGTTATTTACAACGCCTGATAGGTGATAGTACCTACCTCGTTTGTTTTTCAATTTATTTTAAATTACAAATCTACTTTTTTTATGAAGAACCTACTAGGCACGAGTAGTTAAATAAATATAAATATAAATAAATTCTTCACCACCTAACCTGAAATTCTCAAGCTTTGAGAACAGACTGCCAGAGAAAGGAAAGGGAATCATGTCAGTATATTGAAAATATTGAATATTGGCACCGCAACTTTCAAAATTGTACGTAGGTAGGTAGGTACGTAGGTAGATAAAACTGTACTAAACCATCCATTCATCGTAGCCAATCCCAATTGCCGATAAATTGGTACTATCTCTACAACCAAAAGCTGGGATTTACATAGCGTACAACAAATGCGCACCTATCCATTTATTCCAGGGATTTCATCGGCATTTCAGAATGCCATCGGCTCGGATATGGCTTTGCCACATGGAAACAAAGAGACAGACATCTTTTGTGAAGGTGGTAGGTAGGTAATTTTATATGGATTTCGTTAAAATTTGTTTGCTATGAACATTTGCAAAAACAGATCCTGCAGCAATTTAGCAATAGGAAGTGTGGCGTTACTTGTCGGGAGCTTTTTGTAATTTCGTAAAATTAAGCTTAAAAATAATGTAATTTTTTTTATAAGCATATAGGTAATAATACTGTATAATAACCTACCTACATGGTTGAGCTCCATCCAACTCCCAACTAGGTTTTCCTGTATTTGGGATATCAGTGTCATAATATCTATAGATTTTAACAAAGCGCAGTTCTTACTTCAATTTCAACGTCATAATGTCGACTGACTGGAGGACTGTCCCGTCCGCGTCCGTCAGGTCGCGGCCCTTCTCTTACCATCTGCTGTTATTTTTTCCAAAAGGAGGCTCGAACTCGTTTCCGAGTAAGTATAGCCACAGATTTGAGCGGTAGTCGACGGCATTTCAAATTCAAAGTAAATCTAGGATTTTATCTTATACCTAGCAGAAGCTAATTACCCACAAAGGCCTTTTACTATCTATACTAGTAGATGATTTATACAGCGTTAGGAAGCAACTTTTACCTTCGCAAAAGGGACGCTGCTGTAGTGCCCGGGATTAAGGATTAAGATGGATTAGGCTTGCCTAGAACCTATTCCATCCTCTCAGCTTAGTCGGCCTTGTCCACAGGAAAGACATGGTCAATACGTGCGGAGCTGACTAAGCCGCTGGTTTCCTCACGATGTTTTCCTTTACCGTTTAAGAGTACTGGTATAGCGCACATAAATTTTTCACACAGAAGAATCCATTGGATTTGAACCCACGACCTAGGACCGCCACGGAAGGCGGGGTCACTACCAACTAGACCACCAAGTGCACTCAGCTCTCAGCTATTACATACAATGTAAATTATTGTATGTAGGTACCACAGAGTACCTTTTGACATAGGTACAAAATCAACATGGCTTAGTAATTAATAACAGTCGACAGATCTTTTAACAAAACAAAATCTTAGCGTAGTCCGTAGTCAAACTTCAAAACATTTGTTTGCTAGTCTCGCTACTCGCCAAAAGATGGCAGAAGTATAACATGAATGGTGTGAAAAGTTGATTTTTTGCTGTTCTGAGGGTGTGAATCTCGTGAATGCCGTTCTTGTTAATGTCAGCGAGTTGTCATTGTCATCGTGTCGGACTGACAGTTCTGCCGTCCGATTACTAAAATGCCGTTAAGTGACATTTTGTTCAATGACTTTTATGTACTGGGCGAAAGTCATTTTTTTCTCTACCGACCAGCGGTGCCAGATAAAGCGAATTATCGCCATTTAGGCTACCTTGGGGGGTGCAATGGCGACCAAAAAATCCAATCGACTACCAGTAGCCATTTAGGCTAACTAGAAAAAAAAGATTGGGAGATTAAGGCTCCTTCAGGATTACACCTTTATTTATTAATTTTTTGACAAAATTGTATGCTTGTAACGAAACATAATAAGAACGACCACCGTGATTCGGTTCTTTCCCCATTCTACTATTCTACTACCCGGATAAAATAAGTCACACCTCGCTGGGATTTATAATCTATACTAATTACTAATAATATTAGAACGAGGAAAGATTTTTTTGTTTGTAACGAATAGGCACCGAAACTACTGGACCGATTTCAAAAATTCTTTCACCAAAGAAGGAAGTAAAGAAGGAAGGAAGGTCAAGAAGATCAAGTCCACGGTGGTATATGTCTATCCTCGACCGAAGCCGGGGCGGGTCGCTAGTGTATGTATAATGTATGTATATTGTATATCTATAATGTAGGTAATATTAAATAAATGAAAACATTTTTTTCTTTATGTTTAATATTTCTATACATATAATCACGGGGATCAATCACTTGCACACGTGTCTTCTATAATCGGGCTAAAAATAGGCTCCTTAGCTCAAAATGTTAGGCGAATTAGGCTACTTATACGAAAAAATATATTAGGCTATTTATGCAAAATACGGCAGGCAAAATATGGCGAATTGAGTTTGCTTTTATCTGGCAACCCTGCTATCGACCAGTATGCGCCATATTTTTCTATCATTTTTATGTATGTACTGAGATTTGGAGACGCACATACACGCTTATCTACAAAATTCAATCTAGATTCTAAACTCATTCAAAGTTTGTTTATGTACCTATCAAAACAATAAAGTTGTGTTGATTGTGTATTGTTTTGAGTTTTAGTTTTCGTGCAATGTAGTGTATAAAAATCCACCAATAAATATTGTATTCCCCTGAAGAAAACCTATTATCGTCATCAAAATGCCGAAGCCGACGTGCAGGCAGTGCAGCTCCACCGACTCGCTGCTCTGGCGGAACCAGGAGGACGGGCAGATCTGCAACGAGTGCTACGTCGGGAACGCGCTCAGCAAGGAGGCGCGGCCGGAGGCGAAGAGCGAGGACGACCGCGACGAGGACAGCCGGAACGGAGATAACGCTGCGGCGCGCGCCACGGGCCGCGGCGCCAGGAAGAGCACTCGCGCGGCGCGGCAGAAGGCACCGCCGACGCCGGCCGCGGCGCCGCGCCCCGCCGCGCCGCGCGGCCGCGGCCGCCGCTCCGCCCTCAAGCGCACCCCGCTGCGCGCGCCTACCGCCACCGCCACGCTCGTCACCAGCGACTCCATCTTCTTCAAGGTAAGTTTCTAGCTTGCTACACTTTCGAACTGATTATGAAGACAGTGTCCTACACCCCCTTGTTCTGACCTGCTTCTGTGTATATTGACCATCAAGAACTTAAACTTACCAAGTTATTCTAAGCATCCCTTCTAATTTTATTTGCTGGTTGTGCACTAATTATAGTTAGGGGAATAGAGATCAGCACTGACTCCCTCGCAGTGGGGTGTGTTGTGCATTATCCCCCTGCTGACCCTCCCCCAGCCAGCCTAACTCCTTGAAGTACTGGAAAAGGACTTTGGGATGTTGGCAGCAGTGTTCCAGTATCCTCGATGGTGTTGTTGAGGCCGATGTTGGTGCTGACGAGGTTGAAGATGATGATGCCTGGTATTGTTCGATGTCTGTCTGCAGGCGTTTATTACGTTTGGGGATCAGTCTGGTTGTGCACTACAGAGCTAAGTTTTTAATTCAGCAGTAACTTGCAATTGTAAATTTTTTTAGGGTTCATACATGCAAGTGGGTGACATTGTCTCGATGCTGGATGTGGAAGGCGGCACATACTATGCTCAGATACGAGGGTTCCTCACGGACCAGTACTGCGAGAAGAGTGCGGTGGTGACGTGGTTGCTGCCCACCAGAGCCAGCCCTCCCCCGGAGAAGTGCTTCGACCCTGCCACATATATTATTGGTAAAATTCCTGCCTCATATTTTGTTATCATAATAATTATGTTGTCAGTATTTGCATAAGACACAACACTCTTAATTAAAATGACTTAGAGTAGATTTCAAGTCTTGATTATAAACTAAACAAGTCATGTCTATTTTACTTAAATTATTCCCATTTTGGTTATTGCAAACTCCTGTCACAAGTTAGCTTTAGTAGCTAAGCATTGTTCTCACCTTTATTTTGTTCCAGGTCCAGAGGAGGAGCTTCCTCGAAAGCTGGAGTACATGGAGTTTGTGATGCATGCCCCTTCAGACTACTTCCGCGCCGGCACGCCCTACCCGCCCAGCGGCCCCAGTGACCTGGACAACTGCAGTGGCTTTGTGTGGACCTCCATGGAGCCAAAGGAACGCGACTAGCATAACTACAGTCTGAGGGATTTACTGAAACTAGCGGCAAACTTGTGTCTAAATGGTTGTTATCTCTGATTGGATGGTTTGAGATTTACCCCCAAATACTCAAACGCATCTCGAGTTGAGCATGTCTGAAGTGACGAGTTTTTGACAGATTTTCATCAAAAACTGTCAAAAAACCGTGACTTAAGACGTGCTCAACTCTGAGTCGCGTTTGAGTATTCAGGGGTTAGAGATAGTTAACCATCTCTGCACCGCAACTACTTCTATAGAAGTTCTTCATTGTACCTACTTTAATAAAATGTCTTTATGATACATAAAACGTTTGTTTCTTTTGTATTTTTAACAAATAATGCTACATCCATTATGTATAAGGACGGAAGTGTAAGAATTTTGTGCTTAACAAATAATGGTCTGCAACTATCAGTCACACGTAATTCAAACATGGCTCGCAGACAGCGTTTTTGCGTTTTAAAAATAATTTCTTTGTCTGTAGAATTACCCCAAAACATAATTCCGTATCTGAGTATAGATTCTACTAGGCCTTAATACGCTATTATGTCAGACCCCTAAAATGAAAAGACCCCGCGCCAACACGCGAGCAACAAAAGTGAAGCCACCTTTTTATCTGTGTCGGAGGTTTTAAGGTTGTGTGTTCCAAGTAACCTAAATTCATAATATAATAATTAAGAAACGATGCTGTTTGAAGTACTTACATGTGAAAAGTGATTCCGTGAGACTTTATGTGATTTGCTGCTGTTTTTACAAGTTTTCACTACACAGGAAGGCATAATTCTATTTTTAAGACTCGTGACGTACTAAGGGCGATGAGCATGGTTTTAGTGTAGGTGTGTGCGTGAGCGTGTATGTTTACTTGCAGGAGCACGGTTTTGTGTGGCTTCACTTTTGTTGTTCGCGGCACGGCGTCTTCTCTTTTTATTTTGTCTGAGGCTATTATTCGTTTGTCTATATTGACAGTTAATGATAGCCTAAATAAAGCATAATGCGGAGCTGCTAATCCTCTTACTTAAATATGCTATGGCTTTTCTAATTTAGTTTTTGGTCTATTTGAAGGCCTAGGAATCGTGTAGAGTCCGCGGAGGCTTAGTAATAGGGTTCTGTTGGCACCGTTTGGTTACGGAACCCTAAAAAAGGTCCTTTATTCAATCCCTACTCCGGGTAAATTAAAAGTTTCATGAAGTTTATTTCATTTTCTCCAGGTTGACTGCCGCGCCGGAAACACTGGATAAATATTTTGTTTATGATGGCAACACTACAATCCCTTTTTCTCCTCTTTTTTCTATTATTTTGAGATTATTTTTAACGTAGAAGAGTAAAAATATGTTTAAGAATACCATGTCGCAGAAAGCAACTCCAAAATAAGAAAGGGCCAAAGGGTTTAAACACCAGGCCAGGAAAAAAAAACTATTTGCTGCCCGGCTGCCCGCCCCCGCCCCGTCTGGTTTGCTGTTTGCTGTCTGTCTTGCTTGTTGTCTGTCTGATAGATACATACCTCTAGTTATTATTTTGTTTTGTGTTTGTTGTTTACCTATTTTATTTTATTTGTTGTTCATCTAAAATTCCAACCAAAGAAAAGTGTACCCTTAGAATCTTTATTCTAAGAGTGTACCAAAATAACAATTACAGAAAATGAGTCGCAAAGAAGCCCTTTCATCGTTCATTCAACAAATCCACGGTCGGCCGGTCGTCGTCAAACTGAACAGTGGCGTTGATTATCGAGGTAATTGTGTAAATAAGCTATATAACATTCTATCTAAGTAGTTGCCTCGACTTCATAGAATTTAACGCGACTACACTAGCGCGACACAAACCTGTGCTGATATTGTATTTAGGTTAGGTTTATCCAAAGTTAAACAGGTTACTCTGTACCCAACCTACTGCTTGGCATAGGCCTCCCTGTGTGCTCCATCACTGTTCTGTACGTAACTATATTGTCTTGTCTATCTACATCTCTCACCCTAAATTTTCTGAAGAGTTGCTAGACTCAGTAGATCACAGTAGGTCAGGCTCAGGTCACAAAAGTCACATTCCTTCTAAAGCCTGTTTCAGTTGGGAGCTGTTAAAAAGTATATGTGTGATTGCAGGGGTGCTGGCTTGTCTCGATGGCTACATGAACATCGCCCTGGAGCAGACCGAGGAGTATGTCAACGGACAGCTCAAGAACAAGTACGGAGACGCCTTTATCCGTGGGAACAATGTGTTATACATCAGCACTCAGAAACGGAGGATATAGTGATCATGTAAAATAATATGTTTAAAGAAAGGGAGGGATGTTTAACGTAGGTATGTTTTAAGTTACTCAAAAAAGCTAATTATTAAGGTTCAAATAAAAGATAAGTTTTATTTAAATGTTTGCACTTTATTAGAACTGGCTCCAGGGTATGTATAGAAAAACTTCACATCCCCAAGGTTCTGTAACAAAATAGGATTTATGAAGTGACAGGTAATGGTATGAAGTTAAATATATAATATTTAGCAATACGCAAGAGTCCTAAGAAAAAGTCCACTAAGTAACTTACTTGATTCCCTGGTGTAGAGTCCTTTATAACTTTTCCATTTCCCAAATCAGCAATTAACAGTACCCCTCGGGGTCCGTAGTTCTTCTCGTACAGTTCCCTTGCATTTTTACCAGATTCTGGATGAAACTCTGCTTCCACCCGATAGTTTAGAATCCTGGGGTTGAACAGCGGGGCCCAGAAACTAGAGTACACGTACACCGACTCACAACACACAACACAAGAAAGGAATAATATTGTTTTGAACATGATTATTGTAAATTACGTAGCTCGCGCGATCGGCGGCGGTAGGAAATGTATTGAGAGAATCAAACATGAGCACATGTAGCGTACACTATACATTGTATGCTCACTGCCGCCGCGTCAGCAAACAGTCTTGTGTACCCGCTCGCCCGGTGCTAACAGCTCAAGGATTATGACGTGTGCTCAAATTTGTTTTATGGAACACTTTGGCTATCATAATAATACTGGTCTTGAACACTCAATGGGATAATCTACCTAAGAGTCTTCTTAAATGTGGTACATACAAACATACTATCACGCCCGGGTCAACCATGGTACAGGTGATCAGCCCATCGTCCATACGGCCCATATAGATGACCATCATGTTGGAGAGGATGTTTATCTAGCTGCCGGATTAACATAATAGGCTATTTTTTATCTGGGTACCACGCGAGCGAAGCCGCGGGCGGCAGCTAGATAAACATAAATGTACAGGTTCCCAATAAAGAAAGATAATTGTATTAAAATTACAGAATTTAATGTTGTATTTACAAAATTATTAGTTCACTAGAAATCACAAAGCCTCTGTCTTAATCCACCATACCAACCCTACATAATATATTATAGACTACTTAGGAAGTATTTACACTTGAGAACTGCGAGTAGCACCTACCCACAAACACTTCAACAAATTGGAACCAAGCTGCACACAGCTGTTAATAATATTATAGTATTGTCAGACGCAATGCTCGTAACATACAAATGATTGTGATGATGTCAGAGTTTGTTTATCATCATAGAAAACTTAGTTTGCGCAATTCATGGCTTAAGATTTATGTGAAGTTATTTATTTTAAAATCAATGAACATAGATTATGTACCTACTTAACTTACCTATAAAGATATAACGAAAAACGGCAACATTTTCTTGGGTAACTTTGGTTAAAGCAACGGCACATAGTACAAGTGGGAACGGCTACAAAGTTGCGGGTTCGAGTCCCGTCTTAAGCAGAATTTTTGGGAGCAGTTGTAGGTATGTAATCCTAGATGTTATTTCTTGCGACTGACTCTATATTGGCTGAAGCATAGCTGTAGTGTAGATGTTCACGCGAGTCGAGGGGGTGCGGGGCGCGGGGTGCGGGGCGCGGTGCCCTCAGTGGATGCCCTCGAGCGGCGAGTAGGAGCGGTACTGGTGCAGGTCGGGTCCGCCGAAGCCGTACAGCAGCTTGCCGCGCCCCTCCGCGTCGTAGTACGGGTACCGGTAGTTGGGCCTGCGACACACATCACTATCTCAACACGCGGCACTGAGGTGGTGCAGGTGGCCGGGAGCCGCAGGGCAGACCACCCGCTGACCCGCCGGACGTCGTGAACGTAGCCACTAGCCAGGCCAGGCAGGTGGCAGGTGGTAATGAATGAGAGATGGGGAGGGTGCGTAAGGAGTGGCTTTTAGGTACTTATACCTATATCCAGCAGTTGGTGTGGACAGGTTAAATAACAAGTAGGACCTATCCTACTAATATTATAAATGCGAAAGTGAGGTCAATCACGCCGTAATGGCTGATCGGAGTTTGAATGAAACTTGGAATACACTTGACACAGTAGGTACATGTGCTGGAATAACATTATACGGCGAAGCCGCGGGCGGCAGCTAGTAGGTATAGATATACATCAGGAGCTACCTCTCGAAGTACTGGAAGTTGGGCGCCCGCGGCTGCGGCACCGTGCCCCCGGCCGCCGCCGCCCACCAGACCAACAACGCGACCTGGAATGGAGACCAACATTACACTGATGAGGACAAGGCAGTAGGCAGGCACTCTCCATTTCTAGCGTTCGTGCCATATCATATATAATACAGCGCCATCTATTGTTGAGCAGCTGAACTCATTTACTATACACATTTTAATTCTCATTCCATCCCATAATCGCATTTTTGAATAGGTGATGTGAAGAATAATATTTAAACAGAAGTTCTAATTAAAGGTATACCTACTCTAGGTGCTTATATTCCAATTTATTAATACCTGATCCTCATACCCAGTACCCAGCCCGCGTCTTTGCTAAATCAGTTACACGTACTGAGATAAAAATTTACTTCCATCCATGTCATGCGTAAGTTAAGTACCTATACCTGCCAATAACGGAATCGCGGTCTATTAAAATGCCACTGGGTAGGTACCTAGGTATTACATAAATAATAAATACGTGTCACATACGTCCACTGTGTCACAGATTCCTTCGACCCACAAACACAAGAAACTTTCGTAACACTGTAACACCACAATAATCCGCATAATAGGTAAGTGGGTACCTACCTGGTCTACCTAACTAATTCACAATGTTAAAATACTAACCACGGAAACCAGGTATTTCACTAACGCCATTGTATCTAAACTCAAAGTTCTTGCCGCTCTAATCAAACTTTATAGACTTTGATGCGCGGGCGCTTCGCTTACGTGCATTCGAACACGGCCTTCTTACAACACTGAGTGACGCGGCGCGGCGCGCGCTCCCAGTGCTCGTTGTGGAAGGGAAAGTATTGCAATGAATGCTAATGATCTGCCTTGCTTCTTGCTTCTTGCTTGGCGTCTCTAGTTTACAGATAGTTCGACGGAATCGCCTCTACACGAAACATTACAAGAAGTGTCGTTTGGCCTCCGCTCCGCACAACCGTGACCTTAGAACCCTCTTGTCCTGAACATAGCACGGTGCGGCGCGGTGCTGTGCGGCGCGGTGCGGTGCGGCGCGGTGCGGTGCGGCGCGGTGCGGTGCGGTGCGGTGCGGTGCGGGGTGGCGAAGTATGTTGCTCTACCTACATCAACAGGTTACTGAGATTGCGAACGCGTGTGGTTTTGATACTTGCCTGAATAAAGTAGTAAATTAAACACTTATGTAACCTAACCCTCCTTTTTTTGGCTTCGTCGCAGTCGGGTAACAAAATTCAAACTTGCCTTGCATAAAGAAATAGTACTTTTCGAAAGAATACTATTTTCGCCTTAGTATATAAATACATCCTACATACAATAAAATTATTGTGAACATTAGATAAAATTATTATGAGCTGAAACCAGTTTGCATCTATCTCCAGAACTCAAGTATCAAATTATGTCAATCGCAGTATGGAAAAGTGAAAATAGGATTCACCGTAATGTTGGTCGGCGCCACCAGCGCCTCCTGCGCCTCCTTGTGCCACCAGCGCCTCCCGCGCCTCCTCGTGCCACCAGCGCCTCCCGCGCCTCCTCGCGCCACCATCGCCTCCTCGTGCCACCAGCGCCTCCTCGCGCCACCATCGCCTCCCGCGCCTCCTCGTGCCACCAGCGCCTCATCGCGCCACCAGCGCCTCCTCGCGCCTCCCGCGCCTCCACGTGCCACCAGGGCCTCCTCGCGCCGGAACGGCGAGGTTCTCGCTACTCGCTACTACTACAAATATTTATGTAAGGCATAGATAGGATTTTTGATTTAAATAAATGAAATAACAAGTTTAACTTATTGTAATCATTATTTTATTTATCACAAATGGGTTTAACAAAATTATAAAAGCTATTTAGCATTTATAAAACTATCTATAACATTTCATGTCCTTTAAACTAGAATCTATATAGGTACCTACTTACAAGATAAATAAACTACTTACAGTTTAGTATAAAATAGTAGGACATTATTGCAAAGAGAAGGAGGTATTCAAGGATTCTAAGATCACAAGCGTAACTAATGTTCTAGAATCTACTACAGTGACTAGATACAAAAACAAAACAAACAAAACTAAAAATATCTACAATATAATTTTACATAAATTTTATAACAATGAAATGCCGTAACATTTGTTTATGAAACAAATTACTAAACAACATTACACAATAACTATAACAGAATTCGTTTTATAATATCTTACATCAAAGTTGCCATGCAAGCTTCCTGTGTAAGGCTATAATTAACATAATCTATGATTACAAACCTACTTCAACTGAATCCAAATTAAGACGGCGGCGTCTTAAAAAAATATCAATCGAATATTTTCTTAATTAATTCTAACCATAAAAATTCTAATCAACCCATCAAATGGCTAAAATGGAATTTTGTGAAAACACCCAATTTCTAAAGTTTAAAAATAATTTCGAATCTAAAATTAGTGTTGATTGCCGAGCCGGCTATTCTCCTCACGTTGCTTATTTACTTTGGTAAACAAGTAGTCAGGTCAGGGTCCTCGCGGCCACCGCGCCTGTCTATTTTAAGACTTGAACGTGTTTTGGATTTGGTAAAACGTTAAAGCCTATTCATTAAGCAACAACAGCAGCGCAACACTTTTGTAACTACACGATGTCTCTGATCCCTTCCGCCTTACGTCCTGTTGCGCGCGTTCGGCCACGCCACGCCGCGCCGCGTCGCGCGCCCTGCCGGGCTGCCGCTGAGGCCCACGAGCAGCGCCCGCTCAGTGCGCGTGCGTGAGGCCCACGAGCACGCCCGCTCAGTGCGCGTGCGTGAGGCCCACGAGCACGCCCGCTCAGTGCGCGTGCGTGAGGCCCATGAGCAGCGCGCGGCGGCGCAGCAGGTCGGCGGCGCGCTGCAGGGGCGAGCGGCGCCGCGCCAGCCGCCGCGCCGCCTGCTCGAACTTGTGCTGGTTGCGCCTGCAACACAACCTCACTCTCACTGACGCCCGCCACCGCCGCCACCGCCACCACCGCCGCCACTGCCGCCACCGCCACGCATGTCCGTCTCCATCACTCTCGGAGAGCGCCACAAGACAACCTCATTTATATCTAAGTCAAATTATTGATATGCAGATCAAAATCCATCCTAATATTATAAATGCGAAAGTACCTTCTGTCTGTCTGTCGTTTTTACCTTTTCACGTCTAAACTGCTGAACAGATTTTAATGAAATTTAGCAAGCAGATGGAAGCCATCCCGGGGAAGGACACAGGCTTTTTATCCTGTAAAACCGATCCCAACATAGAAAAAAGATGTAAAAGAATAACCAGGATAACGCATAAATACTTCTAAGACATTAATTTATGAAAAGACAGTTAATTTGACATTTATAAAATTTTAATAATTGACTAGGAATGTCATTCCTGTCAATCGGGCCGTTAGCAGCTCTCTTTGCTTGCAGGGTAAGGGCCTCTAGCTGGACCGATTTCATGATTTTAGATTTGTTGGATTAGTCTCCACCCCGAGTAGCAGAATAAATATGTATGAATAAAATATTTGAAAAGTTGCATGAATAATTCTAAGGCGGGACGAAGTTCGCGGCTCAGCTAGTATGTTACAGTTAACAGTAACGTTGAAGGACATGGAGTACATCGACATATTGTAATGGGTGGTTGTGGGCAATGAGATCTGTCTGCGCCGAGGTCCCGGCAGCGGGCAGCGGGCAGCGGGCGCGGGCGAGCCTCGTACCGGATGTAGGCGTGCGTGTCGGTCAGCATGTTCTGGATGCGGCGCGGGTCGACCTCGTCCATGGCGCACGGCTCCATCAGCGGCGGGTTGAAGCGGAAGTAGCTGCCGCCGGCCAGCAGGTCGTTCAGCAGCAAGTGGACGCCTGGGAACACATCCATTCAACTATTACTAACGGGAGAACTGCTCGCTTATGATTAAGAAGCACAATAACAAACGGCGGATTTTAGTAAAGTTAACTTTTGAAAAGAATAAGATGATATGACGGTACCTTCAGTGTCCGTGGCGGATTCGAGGATGGTGTTGAACTTGTCCTTCCAGGAGGTGCCCTTGGCGTCGTCGGGCGGCGAGCGCGGCGCCGCCAGCGCGGCCAGCGCCTGCCCCGTGCCCAGCGACACCACGGTCCCGCGCGCCAGCGCGTCGCCGCCCCACAGCAGCCGCGCCTCGTGCACGCCCACGCCCGCCGGGTTGTTCACCATCAGGCCGCCGTCCTGCGGACCGCACCGCTTCAATCCGGCTTCCGAACAAAACAAGACGGTGCCGCGTCGGGATACGCTGGCCTTTGTCCTCCAGAATGGCACAGTGAGACCTGATGCACGGCACCTACTCTGGATGAGCTGGCGGTGGCGGTGGCGGGGGTGCTATGTTACCTGGTGCACGAGTCCGTCCTGGTGGAACTCCTGGAAGTAGGTGGGCGCGGCGGCGGAGGCGCGCACGGCGTGCCACAGGCGCGCGCGCGTGGTGCCGCGCACGGCGCCGCGCACGCGGAACCCGCACGAGTACGTGCGGAACAGGAACGGAGACAGCTTCTGGCTCTCTGCGCCGCCGCTCACCACGCACGACACCAGCGCCATCTGCGGACGCGCCGCCGCCGTCAGAGCCGCGACACGACAGGGGCCGCGGCGCCCCCGCCCGCACCCCGCACCCCGCACCGCCCCGCGAGGCGCTGCGGGGTGCGGGGTGCGGGGTGCGGGCGACTACTGCATGCCGAGCACTCCGCGCGCCGCGGCGCGCTCCTACTGGACTAGCTACCTAACTAGTATGCACAAGTCACTATTAAGGCCAACTGCATTGGAATACAAATACCGATCTGGTCAACTTAACAACATCAAATGTATTTTAATTAAACATTTTCTTACAAGTTCTTCCGTTTTCTTCTGCCTTTCTGGGCAAACCTCAAGACTCTGGCTCAAAAGTCAGAGTTTTGAGGTTTGCTCCGTCCTCGGCGTGCATGGAATAGGCCCAGCGGCATATCCATATGGTCACGATGTTACTCCCTTTTCACCGCGGGCTATCGTGAGGGCTGGAGGGGCAGAATCGTTTGGAGTAGGATCTCGTCAGGGATGTTCGATGGTGAATAAACAGATGAATGTTGTAATGAGGTGTGCGTGTGTGCGCGTGCGTGTGCGTGCGCGTACCTTAGGGTTATTCTTGCGGTTGCAGTGCGTGAGCATGCTGTCTCCGAGGTTGTCCTGCAGCATCTTCTCCCACGCCGCCGTGTCGTAGTACGAGTGCGACCACACCAGCCGGGACGTGCCTGCGGAGGTCAACGCACCCTCAACTCAACACCCGCACGCAACCGACTCCTCGTCGACAATGTCATACCTCCAACCAGAAATACATCTAGCATTTAGTGTGGTCCACCCACCAACATACAATACATACATAAAGTCGCGCCTGTCTCCCATAAGGGTAGGCAGAGATCACGGATCTCCACTCGCTACGATCTTGACTTGTTTCGCTTCATTAGCTCTCATTACATTGGTCATGCGCGCGCGCCGGGTCAGGGACCAGGTACCCTCGACCTGGCCCTTTTTCAAAACGTGAACCCACCAACATGTTTGGTGGAAGGCAGTAAGTATTTATAAGGAGATGTAGAATGAGTCGCACCGCTCACCTCCGATAAGCGAGGTGTTCCCGAACATTTCCTTGGACAGCGTGTGGTAGAGCTTGCTGGCCGTCTCCAGGTTGCCCACGCCGCCGCCTGAGGAGCCGACAGCTCATAAGTAAGGACTAAACATCACTCTCCTTTTAGTTACATGCTCAAATGAGGACTTTTGTATGGGTAAAGACATTTCTGTGTAAGTTTATCCAGAATGTATCAGCACGAAAAGGGTGCTTGCTTATTCTGTGTAAAAACTCGATCGAGAGTAAAAGTGCTCCGTACGTAGTCTAGACTACTTCGCTAGTTCGTGGTTTACAGTCAGCACTCGCAGCAGCTAGCGAGATATCTTTGCTCACTCGTTGAACAAAAATAACTATAGTGAACGAGTTACAAAACAACAAGAAGCGTGTGGGGTGTGGGGTGTGGGGTGCGCGATACCTATAACTGCGGCGATGATGGCGCCGGTGCTGACGCCGATGATGTAGTCGAAGAGCTCGTTGACGGGGCGCGCGGTGAGGCGCTCCAGGTGGCGCAGCACCTCGATGGCGATGAGGCCGCGGATGCCGCCGCCGTCCAGCGCCAGCACGCTGGGCCCCGGCCCCGGCGTGGGCGCGCACCACCCCACCAGCGCCAGCGCCTGCCGGAACCACGCATGCACTACTCCTTCAAACGGACTTGGATCATCCCACTACATCTCTCCAGCCGCCGCCGCCGCCCCCTGGCGTGCCACGCGTTCTATCGAGTGCGAGACGGAGCGCCGCCCCTCAACTTAGAACGCGCAATCGTTGCGTTTTGGAAAATCCAGTTAGCTTGAGTGGGATGTATAGTATAATTTTTTTGTGTTTGCGACTTATGATAAAGTCAAAATTTATTCCTTAAAATCACTGAGATCAATTGGACCCGTCCTAAACCTACGTTGCATTTTACACCTGTTCGTACTAAAAAGTTCGTTCGTATAAAAAATACTGCTTCTACTTTTCGTCTTGTAATTTTGCAAAGCGACCAATCTAAAATGTTTATTATCGTAGACAAACAAACAACCAGCAACCCTTCAATAATGATCCAAAAGCGGTGAGCATTTGGCCTTCGAATGTAATTAGCAAACAATCATCAACAAAACTGAGACTTGCAAAAACATCATTATAAAATAGGAAGTGTGGTCTGGTGGAGCTATAAATACTCAGCATTATTATGCAGGTCGATGTGTCCTGGCAGCGCGCCCACTGGCGCAGCGCTCCGTGCGACACGACGCGGCGACCTCTGCTCCTGCACCCGCAGCACTCACCTCGTTGACGATGCCGGCGACCTCCTCCGCCGCGGCGTCGTGCGGCGCGCGCCGCATGCGCTCCTGCACGCGCAGCAGCACGCGCACCGCGCCCTCCTACGAACACAGAGAGTATGTCAACATCCCACAACCCACAATCATCTCGGAGAGCTTGTTTGATCAATAGACTGACTGCCCTTCAAGTCACATTCATTTTGGGATCTCTACATATATGTATGTGCATTCCTTTGGCTGAATCTGGTTGGACAGATTATGACAAATGAAGTGTCGTTGGATTTTTCTGAATGACGAGAGGATCAAAGGATATAATATGAAGTGACCAAAAATGCAATATGGCGACTGTAAGAAGCCACTTTCAATCTATCCCTCTAGTTGCCTCTGTAGCTGAAACGACTGAACGGATTTTGACAGATGAGGTGTTGTTGTATTCGTCTAGTCTAGATAATGAGTATAAAGATAATAGAGATACAATTTATAACACTAAACTTTAGTGACTAAAGTATAAAGAATCTAATATGGCGGCTCCTTTCCAATGAACTAGGACTAAAATGGCACAAATTCGTCCCTATGATCAACGTCATGTGTCAAAAAAAATAATATGACAGATCGACACGTCCTACGTTAAACTAAGTATCTGCAAAAAGCAAATTTTACAGGAGAGCGGTTTTAAGTTTAAGATTTCAATTTCTTTATTTCGTTATTACCTACTCAGTCTTGCGCAGATCTATAGCTTTGAAAATTGGCAAAAGGCTTTAGTTTTGATAGCAGTTTATATTAATGTGATTTTTTTCTTCTAAACCCTCTCGTTTTCGGTGCGTTTTGAACCGTCAATGCAGATAAATACTTATATGTTTGAGAAAAAAGTGTGTTGTGATAGGAAAAAAAAAATCGTATTGTAGATCTGGGTATGTAGAGCTCAAAAATGCAATAAAAACACTTTGGTGTATCAGGCACATACACTGGTCTACGTAGGACGTGTCGAGATGTACTATGCTATCTAAATTCTATGTAGTCAGGGTTTATTATTTAAAAAAAAATACTTGTTTTAAATTCTGTTACATGGGTAATTATCGTTAATTATCTTTGCTGTTATACCATACTTAAGCATTTCGTGGGTCTTTCTAGACTCATAATTTAAATTAATTACAAAGCCCACGGTTCAAATGTCCTTAGTCGGTGGTACTGGACAATTGGCAGATATGAAATTTCTACAGCTTATAGAGTATATTAAAGTAAATCATTTGACAAAAAACTGGATTTTATTTTAACTCTGTTTTGTTTTAATTAAATAATTAAAAGTATTGCAATGGCAATAATGACCGCGGCGCCGGCGAACGCAACAAATATGATAGAGATGTAGTAGCTTAAATTGATGATTTCACGATTAATAATCGATACTTTGGGTTACAACATTGGAGAAAGTATCGATTACCTATAAAGATAATATCGGAGTTAAATGAAATGCGAATGATAATACCTAGAATCCTACTCAAGAAAAAATATCCGGTCCTGCCTGACAATATAACTAATTGCTTATTGCATCTCATCATGTTGGAGGATACTATCCCTTAGTCGACTTTTACGACATGCTCGGGGAGAGAAGCAGCTGGACGCATTCTATGTTTATTCTTTACTCCCAGTCCAGCAGAGAAGTTAAAATATAGCCTATGTTATTCCGTAATAATCTACTGATAAAAGATTTTTTAAATCGGTTCAGGGTTTCAAAATCAGGCCAGGAAAAAAATACATATGTCTAGTTCCTTCCTACCAGTCAGACGGCTTTCAGACTTCCTTTGTGTTGTTCGTGATAATCGTTGCGTTTCTTGGTGCTATTATTTACCTAACCTGGCTGTGTACTTAAATATCAAAATAAATTCTTAAAATGATGAAATAAATAGGTATGTGTAATCTGGTGCCCGTTTCATGAAGCTACATTAATCTGTTTTATTTAAGAATTCTCAATTCATAATATATTAGAATAAATTATATTTTCGTTAATGGCAGAAATCCTAACTACTTATCGATTCTATACCTAATAACATTTTTGTTATTGATTCCACTCGCAGCATAATTGACCGCACTATCAGATGAGTGTGAATGACGTTTATTGATGTCATGAACATGATCTGATGTACCTTTATTATATTATTTTAAATTCTTGAAAGCTGATTGTGTGTGATTTGTTTATGATTTATGCTATATACAAGTGATACAGGTATAATACAAAAATGACCATTGTTAATGTTATGTTGAACTCTTGGAAAAAAATGTTCCGAGGTTGAATTTTTGATACTGTCATGTAAGCGTGTCTTGAAAAATAAATATTATATCGGTTTGTGCTGTCCAACTTTGTCGGAACCAGGCAGGAAATCGTAATAATAAAAAGGGTATCACATTCTATCGGTTAGTTTTATAATTACCTGCTGTATTATAGAGAAAAAACGATTAATAATTTTGATATTTTGACAGCTTGTAGAATTGAACTGTGTTGCCGGATAAAAAGTGGGGTAATTCCCCAAAATTATGGGAAACTTACGTAATAGTAGGTATTAAAATTACACTTCACACTAATATTTTACTAATGTTACTACACTAAGTTTGGATGTTTGTTACTCAATCATGCCAGAACAGCTGAACGGATTTTAATGAAACTTCGAATAAATACAGTTTATGACCTGGAATAACACATAGGTTTTTTGTATTTTACATTTTCATTTGTATTTTGTAAATGTGTGCTTGTATTTGGTCGTAAGTTTATTTCTGTAAATGAATGTATTTATAATAATATTTCTAATAGTAATATTTTTATTTTACTTTTTATGTGTACCTGCGTAAAGGTAGGTAGGTATAGTAAAAAGTGGGGTTACTTTTAAGCTAGTTGGTATCCCTAAATACACACAAGTCATTGTGTGTGTAACAGCTGATTTGTAAAACATGAATTTGCTGTTGTATAACTGACATTGACTTTGTTATGATATTTCAATTTGACATTAGCGGATGTGTCACATCTCACAAGACTACGATGGGGTGGCCAGAAAAGAAAATGGCAATATAATTATTATATTAAAATTATAATAATTTGATTAATTCACCTTATTTGACGAACAATTCCATCATATTATGAATAGATGAAGCATTTTTAACAGTGTTTTAATAACATATCCGTATTTCCATTGTTTATTCTTCATTTATTTTCAAATTGTAACTGACTTTTAACTACTATTTTTGTGAAATAAAAAAAAACTGAGGAAAATTAAAAATTGAAATTAATCTGAGAAATAATACAAACAATAAGCTTTCAAATGATGATATTTTTGTCATTGCTAATGATCGAGTACCACCTTTGAACCGTGACCTTTGAGCCTATAGCCAATACTTTATGTTTCAGTCCAAAAGTAGGTGATGGAGTCTAAGGTTTTGAAAAGGATATTGAATTGTTCCCATTAAGTGATGGCGGGATGAGGTGAGGTGAGGTGAGGTGAGGTGAGGTGAGGTGAGGTTGGATGAGGCACCTTGATCGCGAGGTCCCGCGCCTCGGGGTACTGGTTGACGTGGCTGATGAAGTCCTGCGCGCGCTTGGCCACGCAGGCGGCGCCCGCGCCCGCCGCCAGCGCCGAGATCACGTACGCCGTGCGCGAGTGGATCGACGTCTGCGGAGTTACATTACATTACATTACATGACACGCTAACATTAACGCTCCTACTCCTCCAGCAGCGCACTACACCCCCCCCCCCCCCACCATGCACACGACCATCCGACAACTTGCCACTGAGATCTTCACTTGCTTTGCTAGCTTCATCAATTAATTTACTTAAAAACTAGGTGAAAATCAAGTTATTGATTAGGGTGCAATTAATTAATAACAATCTATAGTACACTAATTATAATGTACTCTAATGAATAAACCAACTATTCCGAGTCATAACAAGATCAGACTATTATCATTATTAAAGGTATAATTAGTTGCAATTTCATCAGAGTTGATGCATGCATGACATGTATAGACTGTGCGGGTACTTATTAGACCTACCTACTCTACATCCCAGTAATGAATGACGGTGGGACCAGGGGACTTGTACTGAAACAGGGTAGGTATAGGTATATGTTTCCAACTCAGCATATCCATTGATATCTCTAGCGCCTTGCTTATTGTAAGTAAATACTCCTGTCAAATTGTATTGTAAAATATTTTGTCACAAGTTTCTTTAAGTTGACAAATTGTGATACATATTTAAATGCTAATGTGTGGACTGCACATGACATGACATGACATGACATGACATGACGAGTACAATAACATGTTCGTCTGAGATAATAGAGTGGTAGATTATTTACTGCTCCAAATATTCAGACAAGTAAGACTTACCTACATTGTTTACTTTAAAAATTGTGATTTAAAATATTTTTTGATTTCCTCATACCCATTTCAAATATTTTTATTAATAGCATGGCTCGTGTTGTGTAAATAAGGAAGTGTTCACTAACAGATGGATTCAGACCTCTCAAGGTCTCTCTTGGCAATAACAAGTGATTTAATCAGTTTAAGTGAGTTCAAGTGCGCAGTGCCGTGTAGACTGGAGATAACATACTGCATGTGGGTATCACTTTCTACACAGCACTATCTCTGCTCACTCACACTCACAAGTGGCATGATGCTGAATGATGTCACTGCTTGTTTATCAAACGGATCACTAGAACAGTGAGGCTTATCAATTCACTATCCCAAATCAGCATGATTATGTTCAGTGAGCTGCCTGGGCTTTGTTTGCAAACAATATTTGTGTCTGAAGTTTGGACATTGTTGTTTGTAAGCTACTGACATTAGGGGAACCACCAGGTTTTGTAGTCATGACAACAGCCTGTTACTGTGCCCCGCGTGGCTTGGACAAGTTTCTTTGCTATTAAACTGCTGAATACAAGTTATTGTCTGCTCCACGAGCAATATAACTAAATTTGAATCAAGGGCTGCATAAAGTGTAAGGATAGTAGGAGTACCTTAGTGACAATGGGCTTGTTGTCCTTCCAGCCGGGCTGCGAGATCTTGCCGAAGTGCAGGTCCTTCTTGAGGCGCAGGCCCTGCAGCAGCCCCTCCACCGTCAGCTCGCGCGCCTCAGACCCCACGCCCAGCGCGCCCCTCGCCGCCCTCGCGTCCCCCTCGCCCGCCCCCGCCGTCCGCGCCCCCTCCGCGCCGCTCTTGCCCACCTCCGCCTCCTTCACCTCCTGGGACAGCCGCACCGAGACAGCCGCCTCCAATTTTTTTACTAAATCTGTAATGGCAATGGAGTGTTACATTACCTGCATTTCATTGTTCACTAGCTGCAAACGTTGTCCCTCCTTAAATTGAACAATGCAAATTTTCAAATGTTTTATTAGGTAGTTATTCTGCTATTCAAAAATCATGAAATCGGTCCAGCTAGAGGCCCTTACCCACAGCCCTGCAAGAAAAAGAGCTGCTGTCGACCCAATTGATATGAATGACATTGTAAATTATCAAAATTTTATAAAAGTCAAATTACCTAACTGTCTAGTCATAAATTGATGTCTAAGAAGTATTTATGCATTATCCTTTTCCATTTTGGGATCGTCTTACAGGATAAAAAGTAGCCTATATCTTTATAGCAAGCATCATATATTTTTCATGGAGTCAGTTTTAAATGTGACTGTGGTATTATGTAGAGCGGCCCGGCGGCCGGCCGGTTTGTTTGACGCGAGCGGGCGAGGGGGCGGGCGGAGTACTCACGGTCCCAGCGGCGCGGCGCCGCCGGCCGCAGCCGCCGCACCAGCTTGTCCAGCTCCGCGTGCAGCGCGCCGCTCGACACGTAGTGCCGCAGCACGCGCCACTGCCCACCCAGCGACGACATCGCACTCCGACTGTACACTGTAACGAGACCGACCTATCGAACCGCTCACTTGGAAATCACTAGGTTCGAGTTCGAATGATGTTATTATCACGTCCTAGGAACCGACCGCGCTCCGTGATACCGTTCTGGCTACTGACTGTCTTGTTTTGTTTGTTTGTTATCGTCCGTCCGACGGGCCGGAGTCGAGGTCGCCGCCGCCTCTCACTGCATCATCCGATCGCGCCACCGACACGCACGTTTTGTGCAAAAAATAGAACACGGGCTAGCAGCATTTCACAAAAATAAATCAATGACAATGTTTTCGTTTTCATTTCGTCGTGCTCGTGCGTGACGTAAAATCGGATGATGTTTCGTTCGGCTTGAGAAGGGTGAGGGAGGGGGGGCCACTGAGCAAATCTGAGCGCACACTTGGAGAGACTAGGGAACGTTTTTTTTTTTCTTTTTGGCAGGCGATAGTTCTAGGACAGAGAATTGAGAGTGATACGTGCACAGAACACTTATTACTCCTAGCTCCTAGCGGAGGACACGTGCGTGCCTCAGACATTGGCCACAGATAAAAAAACTATTTGAGTGATTTGATTAGGTATGCAGTTATGGTACTCAACTTACCGTGTAAAATGTAAATAGTAGATAAAACTAGATAAAATTTTTTTTATGATCCCTTTGAAGATTATTTCACAAGTCGAAAAATACAGTCACACAAACGGTTATTATGACTTAGGTAGTTTACTTTGAATAAAAATATATCCAGGTATTTCTTTAAGTAGCATCAATCTGCCAGAAGAGAAGGTACTGCCGGTTAGGTGCAGTTTTCTGCGAGATTTATATGAAAGTTAGGAGATCAACATCAAAACATGTTTTCTAACACCGCGCATCGCGCATCATGACTAGTGCTCATGCATGACTCAGTGCCTCGGCGCTCGGCGCTGCTAGTGCGCTGCGCAGATAGCGGCCTGCGTAGCAGCGTAGGGCGTAGGCAGCTACCTACTACGATGTACCTAATCATACCTAATAGGACAAGTGTAACAAAAATATCATTTTAATTTTTAGATAAAAGAAGATTAATAGTCTTTAGAAGTCTTTAACTTTCATATTACACTTTAAATAATATCTCTATAGGCGTAGACAGACTCTGTCTACGTCTATAGGTAATATCTAGTTAGTAGTAACTACCTACCTACCTAGTTTTTAGTTTTCTGACTCACGAATTTGATATAGTGTGCCCCCCGGGGCACACTATATCAAATTCGTGGGGTAACATAAAAACATAACATCAAATGAAATCTTTGAAAATATAAACCTTCAATTATTAGAGTAAGATACCGAGAAGATACCCTACCTGAGCCGTACCTATTTTGCTGACAGCTGTTTAAGATGGCAGCGCATGAGATTTACAAAACACGTGAAGAGATGCCAACAAAATAGAAAAGGACGGAGTTAATCTTGATGGTATATAATTTTATGTCCGAACAGGGCAAACTATTTGGTATACTTAACAGGTACTACGAGTAGGAGGTGTGAGCCATGATGACGAACGGTCTTGTCGTGGCCGCGGGCGCCCGCCGGCCTCATAGAGTAGGTTCTACTACATACATACTCGTACGCTCCGGGCGTGAGGCCAGCGAGGGCGCCCGCCCCGCGCCGCGCCGCGCTCGCAAGTTGTGTGTCAATAAGTACGTGTCCTAAGTACGTAGGTACATAACAACAAACAACTCTTAAACTGCCAACTGCTAAGCCAAGCATGCCAGCTGCAGCTGTGAGTTGATAGGTAGGTAGACAAACATCGTACGATGTTGTTTTGCGTCGAGATCCAAATCCAACACTTCCGCGCCGTAGCTATTGTCATCGGTCGGCGCACGTGCATCGCATCAAAACAATATGGTACCTACGTACTCATTCATTCGGTGCAACGTGGTACTTAGAGGCGTTACGTTCTATTTACTCTACGTATAATGCTTGCTTGTTTTTATTCAGTTCTTGGTTCAGCTAAACAGTGTTTTTTTTTACTGAGACAGTGTGGGGAAATCAATTTTTTTTATGCCGATCGACTCTACTTGTAAGTATCATCTAATCAAATTGAATCAAAAGAAATACCTAAATCAGGATAGCAGAAGTTGGTGAAAGAGCTTGCAACATCTTTCTATATAGCGTTTAGTAGGTACTTTAAAAAAACAGTATTAAGTTCATCTGAAACTAAAAAAATAAAACAGAATATCGCAGCCACCGATAATGAGACATTTTATAGTTCAAACGACGAAAAAAAAATGAAAAATTCACTAAAGTGCAGCCTAGCTGACATATTTGCATTTGAAACTGATGACATTATGATTTAAATAGAACCTCCCTAAAAGTAAACACACCTCTGTTCAGTTAAATCTGACAGGAGGCAGGATAGTTTGATATTTGATACGTCACTATTACTCTGTCATAGACATGGCGTTTAGTCTCGGAACAATAAATTCTTCGAAGCGTTTAGTGCAATGGTCTTGTGATTTGAATTCATGTAATATTTATACGGTAATTAAACAAGAAAGTTTAATGTGAAAGTGTTTTACTCAAGAAGTAGTAGTGCATATCTCTCTGTAATTCAAATAAAACATAAACTTTTAGTTTCCTCCAGGCTTCCTCCAGTCTTGACTTTCTAAATTGACTTCCACATTACTACTTAAATTTGACAGGAAAAATGGAAAACTGGATGGACAGCTCAGTCTTTTTCAAAAATTTTCAAAGCGGAAATACCTATACATAATAAAATGTATAATAAAAATCCAATCCGGGCCCTAAACAGCTTCATTTTTCACC